>CM057452.1:727757500-730215000 GCA_016271365.2 Neoceratodus forsteri
GCTGGGTGGCAGGACACAGAGGGTGGTGGTAAATGGCTGTCACTCTACAGAGGGAAGAGTGACCAGTGGGGTACCACAAGGATCAGTGCTGGGACCGGTCCTATTCAACATCTTCATCAGTGACATTGTGCAGGATCTAGAAGGCACAATTTCACTGTTCGCTGATGACACAAAGCTCTGTAACAGAGTAGACACACCAGAGGGTGTAGACAGAATGAGAAGCGCCTGCAGAAACTTGAAGAATGGTCAGGGTTTGCAGTTGAAATTCAATGCAAAGAAGTGCAAGATAATGCATATGGCACAAAACCCTGGCACAATATATCAGTTGGGGTGAGGATATAGCATGCACCAAGCAGGAAAGGATCTTGGGGTTGTCATCTCTGATGACCTCAAGGTAGGGAAACAGTGTGACAAGGCAGCAGGTAAAGCAAATAGGATGCTGGGATGTATGGGCAGGGGGCATCAGCAGCAGGAAAAGGGAGGTCATAATCCGCTATACATGACACTAGTGAGGCCCCACCTGGAGTACAGTGTACAGTTCTGGAGACCATACCTACGTAAGGACATAGACAGGGTAGAGAAGGTTCAGAGGAGGCAACAAAGATGGTGCATGGATTGCATCACAAGTCCTATGAAGACAGGTTGAAGGAACTGAACATGTACTCCCTGGAGGAGAGGAGGGAGAGGGGATATGATAGAGACATACAAGTATCTTACAGGAAGGAACAGGGTGCAGGAAAACACTATTTTTAGCAAAAGATGTTCCAGGACTAGAGGGCATGGGATGAAGTTGGAGGAGGGGCGATTCAGAGGAAACATGAGAAAGAATTTCTTCACAGAATGGGTGGTGGACAAGTGGAACACCCTGCCAGAGGGAAGTGGTGGGGCTGAAACAATCACGGGATTTAAGAATGCATGGGATAGACATAAAGGAATTCTAGAGGTCGGGGTAAGGGGAAACAGACTTCTAGGAAAACAAACTGAACTTACAAGCTCAAATGGGCAGACTGGGTGGGCCATAGGCCCTTATCTGCTGACACTGTCTATGTATCTATGTATCTATGATGTAAACATATGGAAAAGCATTGCCTGTTCAACGCTGTGAAATTCATACTGCCAGTATCACATGCATTCTTACTGATGAAAGTGTACTGCTGGTGTACATACATAGACCATCAGTGTGTTTCAATACTAAAGATGCAGTAAGTATTCTTTGTAAGAAACATTGTAATTGCATGGATCAGGCCAAGCAACTTCTAAATATCATAGCACTACTGAGCCAACAATGATGTACCTGTATTGGAGATGTATATAGGATAGATTTTCCTGTAGGCACTTACTGAGTATGTTGTACCTGATAAAGACAATCTCATTGCATCTGTGATGACTAACTTATTCAAATAGTAATACATTTACTATTGTTGCAATGAGTGATCTATGCCACTTATGGACACAGTGTGATTTTTTTTAACAGTTGTTTCATACTCAGGCTGTATGCCTACTGTTTGGGTTTGCCACTTTTCTGTCACTGATGCTATCAAAGTGATAACTATGTTAATTGTGGTACAACAGGAATCAAGTAGGTATGGTGTAGATATAAACAGAATGTCTTTTGGTATTGATTTAACTCACAATGGGGTAAGTATACTAGGACAGCAGGGTTATCCTCATCACTGACTCTGTCAGTTATAATCACACTAGGGTTTCATGACTGTAATGATCAAGATACACTGTTCATCTTCATGAGTTCATATTCACAGCCATTCTCCAGTAACTAGACAGTGTATGGAGTAACTGGGCGGGACACTGTGTTGTAAAGCTGCTACAGTGCCTAGCAGAGGAGAGTATCTACTCATAAAGACAATTACAATAAGGCATGACCAACAGTTATGTTAAATGGTCTGTTAATCACCCTGTAGGGGTTTAATGTTGAATGAGGCATGGCAGTGCCACATGTCGCTAGACAGTGATAAACTGACCATTAACATAATACCTGGGAGTGGCTTATTGCTATCATAATAAAACTGTTTTTTAAACAACATTAAACCATGTTCATCATATGGTTAGGCTCTACATGTATGTTATAAAAACTAAACATAAGGCTGTTACAATCTTTACAGTCAATTAGAAAGCTGCATTTCTCAAACCCTTGTTATAATCAGAGATATTATACCTGTACAACTCCTTGGTTTTGCTGAAATCTGTTGTTCAGGTGGCCCACACAAGTGGTGTGTGTGGTGTGGGGCATCGTAGGTAAGGCCATGCAACTACTAAGTGTGGTACATTTGTGCAGCTGCAATCAGGGATGTGTGTTTGGTGTACATGGCCTCAGTTTTGCTGTTGATCTCCACTGAGCATGCAGTACCTGGTCAGGTGGGTGGGGATGTCTCAGAGTACATTTAGACAATTGTTTGTTATTTCTGTCACCTGCTGCTGGATGTCTGTCATTGGTTGTTGGTACCTCCCCATGCTTGAATGTGTGTGTGTGTGTCTGTGTGTGTGTGGTGCTGGGGGGGTGGTGAGTTAGGGTTTTCAACCCTAACAGCGCACTTCCCACTTTTGTCGCTGTGGAACAACCCTAACTAATGCATTAACCTGAGTTTTTTGCCTCTAATTTCCCTTCTTTTTGAGAATGATATTGAGAAATAGTGAATGTAATGTGGTGACGGGGGGGCCCCGCGCTCCCGCCACATGATGTCTTGTGGCATAGTAACAGGAGCAGCAACACTAACAGAAATGCTAGCAGTGGCACACATGGTAACACAAGCATGAATGAGAACAGAAAGGGTTACATTACCGCGGTGGCGTGATGCGGAACAGTGCCTCGTGATGTCTTGGTCACATAGCAACATGGTGTCCTGTGGAAATGTCAATGGGCATGGTGACGCAGTGAAACAGAAAGAGAAACAGTATGGTACACACAAATGGCAAAAAGTAACAGAAATGCAAGCGCAAATGAAAACGCAAAGGATGACGATGCAGGTAGCATTAGAGTGGATGTATGGATCATTAGCCCTAACTCTCACCCCATGACATGTGTAAAGCAGCAGAAGTATAGGAGAATGGGGTGAGAGTTAGGACCCACGATCCCAATGCACACCCCAATGCCGGTTGGGGGTGGGGTGCAAGGGGTTTTCAACCTAACAGCGAATTTTCTCACTTTGTCATTGTGGAACAACCTAACTGATGCATTAAACTGAGTTTTTGCCTCTAATTTCCTTCTTTGAGAATGATAACGAGAAATAGAGAATGTAATGCAGCGGCGGAAGCGCGCGGCCCTGTGGCATACTAACAGGGACAGCAATGCAAACAGAAATGCTAACAGTGGTGCACATGGTAACACAAGCGCGAATGAGAACAGAAAGGGTAATGCACATGGTGACGTAGACGGGAATGGTCTGCCACGTGATGTGTTGTCACATAGTAACATGGTGCCTACAAACAGAAATGTCAATGGGCTTGGTGACGTAAAGTGAAACAGAAAGATAAACAGTACTGTAGACAGAAATGGCAAAAAATAACAGAAACGCAAGCTCAAATGAAAACGCAAAGGATAACACACATGGTGGCGCAGACGTCAACGGTAAGTGAAAGTGGTACAGAACACATGCCGGAAAGGGCAACAGTAACAGTAATGTACGCACAGGCTGGTTTTCCCAAAACCTGCATAGAAAAGACAGTGAGTACAAATAATGTATGCATAATAATGAGTATCGGCGCAGAAAATGAGATCTTGGAATACTAAACACATTATATCTCAGGAACCATGACGAGAAAAAAATTTAAAAGTCCTATTATTTACAACTGTCCCCAAATTTGAATCGGGGCTAAGAAATTTTCTGATGAAAAGTCCGTATCTCGCATCGTTTCCGAGATACGGGCCCTGAAAGGCGCGGTGAACGCCATAATGTTATCCTATGGGAAAAAGAAAGTTCGGAGTGCCATAACTTTGCCTCCCTGTAATGTTTTTTCACCAAACCACTGAAAGACACATCTGTGGGCTGTTGGCTCTTCCTCAAAATTTCAGGAAAAAGACCAAACTGTTATTTTGCAGCAGGGATCCAAAGGATTTCTGTAATGCGTCGCGCCATAATGTTATCCTATGGGAAAACCATCAACTTTGGAGTGCCGTAACTTTGCCGGCTGTAGATATTTTTTCATCAAACTACTGAAAGGCACATCTGTGGGCTGTTGGCTGTCTTCCCTCCAAATTTCTGGAAAAAAGACCAAACCATTATTTTGCAGCAGGGTGCCAAAGGATTTCTGTAATGTGTTGGGCGCCGTAATATTATCCTATGGGAAAAACTGTCAAATTTGGAGTGCCGTAACTTTGCCACTGTGTAATATTTTTTCAATACAACACTGAAATGCATATCTGTGAGATGTCGGCTCCGTTCCCTCCAAATTTCAGCCCAAAAATCCTAATGGTACTTTTGCAGCGCAGTGCCAAAGAATCGCTGTCACTGTCCCACAGATGGAAAACTACTGTCGCAATTTGCGAAAGCATTCGCAAAAAAGTTCGACACTTTCGTGAGCAAGAAAGTAATTTGCGAAAGTACTTTTTCCAGAAATTTGAAAAACATATTTCTGGGGTGTTTTACCACAAAATAAAGACATGGCAAGCATCCTCAGGGTCCGACTAGGTGAATACAAAAAGAATTAGGTTGGTAGAGGATCCCAAATTTAAATGCCAACCATTTTTCTGATCACCAACTGAAAACAAAATGGCCGATTTGCAAAAGTAACAGGCCCATTTGAGAAAGTAAAAATGCATTTGCGAAAGTGTTGAACTTTTTGTTAACTTTTCCCATTGAATTATAATGGGAAACTGTTTTTTGAATAACTTTTGAACCGTTTAATATTTTTTCACGAAATCTTCGGAAGGCATATCGGGAACCCTGGCCACATGTTCCCTGAAGATTTTGGACTGGTCGCACAAACCGTACGACCTGTAGGCGCGACCGTAGAATTCCAGAAAAAGCGTAAACGCACGTACAGATCACGCTTAATAACTCCGCAGCTGTATATCCGACCACTACAAAACTTGGCAGATCCCAAGGCCTAAGGTTCTTGATCAGGTATTCCAAATTTTGGCCAAATCTGTCAAACGGTTGCAAAGTTATTAAGGTGCAAAGTTTTGGGGTTTAACATAGAAATGGCTCCTCAACCCTAACTATGGTAGCACTACCGTGCTACCATATTTTTATATATATATATATATATATATATATATATATTATAGGGGCACGCCGCCCCTCATAGTTAGGGTTATGAAGGCACTTTAATGTTAAACTTGAAATTTTGCATGTTAATAACTTTGGACCCATTCAATGGATTTGCGTGAAATTTGGTATACACGGTGTGGCATGGTAGATCTCTTGATCTGCCAAATTGTGCTCCCACCAACCTGTGTGACATTGTACTTTACTATGCTTTCTCAATAAATAAGGGCATTTTTTGCAAAAACTGCATTAATGGAACAGTTATGTTTTTTACAGTGACAAAAGCGAGGAAATTCACCATTAGGATTACCACCCATTGCACACCATGACCACTCCTCCCCCACCAACAGGCATTGGGGTGTGTGTTGGGGTCATCAGTCCTAACTCTCACCCCATTCTCCTACACTACACCACCTCAGCTTATTTACACATGGAATGGGGTGAGAATTAGGGCCGATGACCACAATGCACACCCCGATGCCTGTTGGTGGAGGTGGGGTGGTTGTGGCATGCAAGTGGTGGTAAACCTAATGGTGAATTTCCTCCCTTTTGTCATTGTAAAAAACCCTAACTGTTGCATTAACACAGTTTTTTTTGCAAAGTATATACATATATATATATATATATATATATATGTGTGTGTGTGTGTGTGTGTATATGTGTGTGTGTGTATATATATTGATAGAAATATATATATATATATCTATATCTATATATAGTTGTGAAAAATGTTGGATAGGCAACCACATGCCTACTGACAAGAGCTGCAACCTTAGGGTTCTGATACCATCACACAAGTTGAGCTTCGCTCCCAATATCTGATGTAATCTGACACCCTACAGCATGAGACAGAACAGGCTGGTTGTGTGTGGTTGCCTATCCAGTATTCTCTACATAGTGTATGGGCATCGCTAATTTTGCTTGGAAATCAATACACTGGAAAGGGGTTGCTCTGTAATAGTGACATAATTACTGCAGCACAGTGACTTCTCATTGTGCTGAAGTATTTATGGTACTGAACCAGTAAACATGGCAACTGTTGGACTTAGCTGCAGCTGTTGATCATGTAGTCTATATGTAAGGTTTATCGACATCAATGGCACAGGAAGAGAATATGAAGAGTAGGATCTTCATTACAGAGGAGGGTGTTCTTATAACAGCAATGGTGGAGAAGTTGAGATGTAGTTCAGTTGAGTGGGTATGTGGGCCAGTGGTCAAGCATGCAGATAGACTGATGAGAGGTGAGAGGTGAGAGAACAGCCTCTTACAAAACAACCAAAAGTAATGTATATTTTTTTAAACTAGTCAGACAACCATATGTCACCAATACACTATACATAATATGTTACAGGCAGCCATAAACTCCATGGTTGTGTTTCAGTTTTGGGACTGGCTTGAAGACATGTACCTCAGGAACTTTGCTACCAAGTTCACTCTGTGGTCATGACAGACTCCAATGGAAACATAGCTTTGGTGTGCATGGTTGCCCATAGACTATTAAATATGCTGTGTATGGAAATTCTTATAGAAAAACATTTCTCACATACACTATATTCGTCGGTTGACATTGCATGTTTTGAGCCTAGTCCATTACTCACAACATCACGTAGCACACAAAAGATGGATGTACCCGCATATTAAATTAATGAAAACTGAGGGATATAAGTTAGGGACGCAGTTTCTGCTTGCAGATGGGAAAGAGTTGCTCCACCCTAAATTAGCTTCTCAATCTGGGTACATAGTACTTCTTTCCTCCCCACTACAACCCCACCACCATTACATGCTGAAATCTCATCCAGCAACGTATATGTATTGGACAACCTTGCAATATTTTGGTCCCTCTCAGCACTCCTGTTCTGCGATATCCCCTCCCTCCACACCCCTTTAAGACTCACTGTCTTAACCCTCTGTTTAAGGAACCAGAAAATGAGATTAACCACATTTACACAGTGTTTCTGGGTGGTTGACCGAGTGACAGCATATTCACTTTCACCTACCCTCAACCATGCATTTCATTTTCCCCTTCAACCACCAACCATCACCATCCCTTTTTGTGAATCTAAATTTCACAGATTTTTCTGACATCATTTTTAACACATTTATGATGTAACCTTGCTTGTTGTAAATTTTGTATACACTGGTATATTGGTGTATTTTTATTCTATGTGGTAAGTTGCACTTTGCAGAGTTAATCAACTGATGTGAAACACGTTAGACTTTTGATAAGTTAGTATGATCTTAATAAAATGTTTAATTTAATCTATATTTACTGTTAAAAAAATAAGAATCTGCTTTGATAAACATGCATCATTAGTAATTTATAATGTGAAATACATTATAATCAGATTTAGTAACAATGTGTACATGATCTTAAATTGGGAAACTTGACAGCATGAGTGATAATATACTGTATGTAACCTATATCCAAGTTGTTTTTAGATACATAGTAGAAAGAAATTCTTTCACTGTGGTAGCTAGAGCAGATGACAAGGGAAAAATAAGCAGTACAGGATTAGGCAAGTGTGTTCCTAGAAGCTGACAATAACAGAGTGATTTGGATTAATAATTGATTCATGCAGCAGAGATGTCAACTTGTGTACAGAGGTTTGTTTAAATATAGATATATATTTACAATGTGGCAAACTTGTTTGTCAAAAAAGGTTTCATTGCTGTACAAAATAGGCTGTCTTGATATGAATGAGAATTGTGTTTCATAAAAATTCCAGTTCAGATGTGTTAAATAATCAACAAACTGGGAGTTGTGTGTTGAAGTGTTGCACTAGCCAGTGTTTTGTGTGTGTGTGTTGGGGGGGGGGGCAGTTTATATGCATGTCCCAAACCCTGCCTTATTTATTTGTCTGCCTTTCCACCCCAATAAAACTGTTCCCTCTAGTGCTTGCACATATACCTGTAGATTGCTTGTTACATTTTCAGGCATTGCCTATGTTACTCATAATTTTTTTTATAAAATGGAGAGAGAAAATCATGCTTTCTGAATGGTTATTACCTGTGCATGAAATCTGTTCAATACACAAGTAATAACATGTTCAGAAAAGTACTGCATTGAAAGGAAATTGCTGAGCTGTTAGAACGTTAATTTCTTAAACTGCCAAAAATCATTCATTTAAACAAATGAGCAGCCATAGACAAAACAATACGTTTCAGCCCTACATGCTTCAAACATTAAAACAGAAATAAAAAGGTTGTAGTTACTTTTTTTGTGCTGCTGATCGTGATACCACTCCTGAAATGCATCTTATAAGTCCCTCTCCGTGCTGATTGTGCTCCTATCTCTATTAGTGTAAACCAGACATTTTTAATATAAATACCACAGTTTTTCTTAAACTAGATGAACTGCAGTGAGAAGTCTTGGTTGGTAGCACTTCTCGCACTGACACCAATTGGAATTGATGGGCTGACACACTCTGACCTGGAAGATGCCTTTTTGTGACCTGACGCAGTTTGACCCATAGGACGGCTTTTTTAATTTTTGAGTAACTCATACTGGGTGATCCATACTGTTCTCTCATCTGTGACTTGTGTTTGATCCACCAGCATTTAGCTTATTGTTTTTGCTAGTGCACTCCCACTCTTCCCATCTAAAACTAAAATCTGCAGTCTTAAAAATAATGAATGTGTTTAAATTGTAAAGTGAGAAAAATTGTTGCAGCTGACATTGCGCTGCCACTTTTTCAAGTCTCCACTCACTCCTGCTAGAGTCCTTGTCCACTCCTGCTAGAGTCCCTGCCCATTTCTGCTGTGTTGCCATGCTTCTACTGGAGGTTCAATCTAATGAAAAAAAAGCACCAACAAAAACAGATTACAGTCAGTCTCTATGTCTCTCTCATATTATCAGTATGCTCTCTCTCTCTCTCTCTCTCTCTCTCTCTCTCTCTCTCTCTCTCTAATGAGAAGTGCTGCATCACACTGGCAACAAAATAAAACTACTGCTGAACTACTGATGCAGTAAATGACAAACAACTTTGTGCAGCTCATACCTAATTATGTCATTTTTTACCAGGTGGAAGGACTGTTTCATCATAAACTCTCACAAGCAAATCTGTTTTTTCACCATGTAAACATGATGTTTCCTAACTGTAATAAGTAAAAAAAAAATGTGTCCATTTTATAAGTGCAATAAGATACTCTGGGGGTGTGCACATAAAAGATTTTACAGCACTTTCAGGGACTAAAGGCACTAGGCCTGCAACATAGTGCTTCATTATGCCCTGGGCATGTAATAAAATCTGTTCCATTCACACTCCTTCGAATCTTATTGTTTGCGTGTATTGTATAACATATTTGGTATTAATAATTCATGGACACAGCATTTGTGTACCTCTATGTGCATGAAAGAGTCACCAGAGTGGAGACACTGTGCATCAAAATGACAAAACCCAAAAAATATACTACAGCAAATTCTGAGCTAGTCATCCAAAGATCAGAATCTTAAGTCTTATACCATCTGAGGCTTATCTGCACATTGTGATGGGGTTGACAACATTTTACCAAGTTTTATGAGTCAGACATGAAGACTGCCCAGTACACAGGCTCAGGGGACATGCAGCTACAGTAGTGTTTAGGTGAGTTACTGCACTGAGGGATAAAAACAATATATAGTGTGTGCTGCAGCAAGTTACCATAATATAATGGACCAGAAATTGTCTTACGAACAGGTTACATGCCAGAAATCTAGACCTTTTTAATAGCCAGAAACATGTGTGTTTTCAACATGGAATTTTGTAGGTGCAAAACAGATGGTTTCTGTTATAATTGTAGACTTTGTGAGCATATTTCAGATGCAAAGCATCAGTGTCTCCGCAGTTCAAAAATGCTAACACCCTAGTGGCATCATAACATTTCTAATAGAATGTTTTATTTAAGTATACATGTATAATGATTAGCAGCATTTTTAATGGGTACATAACTGTATTGTACTTTTTGGTTACAACTGGTCATGTGTAATCCTGAGCTGTAAATCAAGCTCACACTGCTTTAACCATACACCCAATTCTAATGGCCACTTGAATTTAGATTTATTTGCCTCACAATGTACATTCTCTCATCAGTGAAAACAACAAGAAACAGCACATCTTAAAATAAGAAGTGCACCTGATTCCTTTTATTTTTACATTTTGGTGAACTATTTGGCAGTTTAGTTTACTGTTTCTGAAAAAAGAAAGATTAACATTTCAACATTAAGCAGCTTGAACACACTATCTCTCTGTCTCTGTCTTTTCACAGATGTGCCAAAACAATCTCCAGCTCTGATAAAAGCAGTTACTATGGAGACTCAGATAAACTGCCAAGTGCACAAACTGCCACTAGAAACTGCAACTGCTACTAAACCACTTAAAGAATCAATTTTATATAGTATGCCTGCTGTCTATCTCACTAAACAAAACAACTGATCTCCTCCCTTATTAAAAATGCTGGGCAAAAAAAAAAAAAAGACATGGTTGGTGTGTATAATTTAGGATACATACACACCCTTAGTGTGAAATACGCATTGAGCATCACTTATGTAGCATCCCACACCTCAGGTGTGCATAAAATTCTGATTTTAGACGGGAATATTTTTATACACTGCTAAAGATACAAACCAGGAATTTCAGCATGGCCAATTATCTCAGGTATTGGCACTCTTACTGAGCAAATATTGGGCTGGGTCGAGGGCATCCTAAAGCCAGTGGCACAAAGAGCTCCAAGCTTCATCTTGGACACAACTGACTACCTAAACAAACGTCACAAATTAAAGGCTCTCCCTACCATCTACTTTCTGGTCACAATGGATGTAGAGTCTCTCTGTTCCAAAATACTTCACCTGTGCGAATGGAATGGATGCAAAACATTACTACAAAGAGACACAGACAACCAGGCAATTTCAGATGCAGTTTTTGGAACTCCTTGACCTCATACTGAAACACCATTACTTTTCCTACAACAACAAGCTATACCTACAGAAAACCAGCATAGCTATGAACACTAGAATGGCACCTCAATTTGCTATCATCTTCATGGCTGTATTAGAGGTAAGCTTCCTAGCACAGCAGAGAAAAAAAAATCACTGATCTACTAGTGTTTTATTGATGACATTTTTATATGAGTGAAGACTGAGGACAAACTACATGAGTTCCATATTCTTCCATCATTTTTATCCCTTGATCAATCTCAAAATAGGGTACACCCAACACAAAATCAACTTTCTGGGCACCACAATTGAGCTGCAACAGGGCAAAATAAAAACATCAATATACAGAAAACCAACAGAAAATTTCAACTATCTATATCATTCTAGTGCACACCTAAACCATACACAAAGAGCAGTTTGTCTATAGCCAAGCGCTATTATGCGTAAGCAATAACATCCAACAGGGTGGGTGGTATTGGGCAATACTAGACTGCCCAGGGGTGTAATGAGGCCTGATGCTGCAGGTGGAGGGTGTTTTAGCCCCTGGAAGGTCTGGTATTGCCCATACTGCCCACCCTAGAGGGTATTATTGCACTTAGAAAATGGGTATCTGTGTAAATTTTCATTAAGTGATAAAGAAAACAGTAAATGACTGAAAACGAAAATAAAGATTACAAAAAAATATTTTTGTGATAAAGCAGTCCATCCTTTTCTGTGCTCTTAAATCTTCTGTTGCCCACCCCATAGGCCCATTCACTTTTACAATCCCCCCCCGAGACACACACACATCAGGTCCAGAAGAAGAGATGGACCTTTTTAAAGTCTTCCCCAAAACAGTTTCAAGTTCTCTGCCCTTTCAGGAAGAATTTATTTTTTTAATTTTTAGTCAGAAGATGTGACTGTAATGCATATCAACTTGCATGACTCTGGTAAGCAAACTAGGATGCTGTGGAGATCAAAAGTCCTATGTGACAACCCCATAGATGGATTTGTCACCAGAAGACATAGAAACAAGTGTAAATTGATATTGACTTAAGTTGTGTAGCACCCCAAAAATCCTGGGCAACCCCCCCTTCATTGCGTAGACCTTTACATCAAAGTACCATAAGCATCCTAAAAAGAAAAGTCACAATACAGTACCTTCCAGCGCTGGCAGTGCTGAATGTGCTTTGCTGTTGTCTTGTATTTAATCCTTTAACACAGCACCTTTTTTGTTTGCCTTGTGGTGGGTTATCATTGTCCCCCCCCCATCCACTTGCCATGGAGAAAACATTATGAGTGGGACAGGCACACATCGGGACATGAGCTGGTGCTGGCATTGCACATGTGACAGTGAGACAATGGGAGCCTAGCGGCAGATGTCAAGGGGTACCATCAATTCCTACACAGTGCGCTAGTACCAGACTGATCTTATTTTTTAAAAATGTGTTTTGGGGCACATTTGTTTTTAGAAAGAGCTGTTAATAGGGTTGGGGATGGGAGACTGGGTGATCGGAAGGTGGGGTAGGGGTTCGCATGCTATTTCCAGTCAGGGAGTCACACTGTTTGATAGTGCACTGCTGGCAGGAAGGCTAGGAATCGAGTTGTGGAGAAACAAGTATACGATTGGTTGCGACTTACAGCCCTTCAATCAGGCCACTACAGAAGATCATCACAGAATTGCAACCAGCAATGCATAGTGATGACAGACTGTGCACTATATTCAGTGAACCACCAATAATATCATACAGACAATCACTGAACCTGGGAAGAATACTCTTCTGGAATTACAGACCCACAGTTCAGATGGACACACATAGAGCAAGACCATGCAACAAACCCAGCTGCAAAACATGCAGCATGATTGACACATGTGACTCTGTCTACGCACCATTTACCAAACAGGGATACAAAATAGAAAGGTCTTTCTTATGCAACACCAACAATTTGGCTTATCTAACAAGATGCCAAAATGTTCACATGGGTGGTGTGTGGGAGAAATAGGATAAACACTTCATAATCACATGAATGGATATACTGTAGATCCACTAGCAAACATTCAGACAACCAGAGAGGCTGAATATTTCTCCCAAAACAGCCATTCTTTGAAGGATATGAACATACATATAAACATACGAAGAAGTGAGCAGAAGAAGGCCATTTGGTCTATCAAGTGTGTTTGTATTGCAGGGTCCACAGCTTGAGCTAATGTCCCTGCCCTCCTCCCTCCCCACTTCTCCCATCCTCCCTACCCATGATCCTTACCTTCCCACTATGCCTGTCCCACCCTCTCTTAAAGCTGCCCACTGTCTTCAATGAGATGACCTTTTCTGGCAGTGCATTCTAAGTGTCCACCACCCTCTCTGTAAAGAAGTGCTTCCTGACCTCTGTCCTAAACCTCCCACCTTCCAACTTAAGACTGTGCCCCCTTGTGTTATGGTTGTGACTCAGCTTAAAGAGACTTTTCTTATCAACCTTATTTATCCCTTTCAAGTACTTGAAAGTCCCAATCATGTCCCCTCTCTCTCTCCTGTCTTCCAGGGAGTACATATTCAGTGCCCTCAACCTCTCCTCATATGCTTTACCCTGCTGACTGGCTTTGTAGCCCTCCTCTGGACCTTCTCCAGCAGGTTAACATCCTTTTTGAGTTATGGGCACCTGTACTGAACTCCACACTCTAGATGCAGCCTGACCAGTGTCCTGTACAAGGTCAGTATAGCCTCCTCTCTCCTACTACTGATCCCCCCAGATATGCATCCTAGCATCTTGTTTGCCTTTGCTGCTGCTTTCTTGCACTGTGTGGAGTGCTTCAGGTCACTAGTGATCATCACTCAAAGGTCCTTCTCCTCCTCTGATACAGATACTGTGACTCCACCAGGTAATATTCTGTCCTGGGATTCTTGGCTCCAATATGCATAACTTTGCATGTCTTGGCATTGAAGCCAAGCTGCCAGATCCTGGATCACCTCCCCAGCTTTTCTAGATCTGTGTCCACTCTCCCACAGAGCTTGGTGTCATCCATGATTAGGCACATTTTGCCCTTAACACCATCCCCAATGTCATTGATGAAGACATTAAACAACACCGGCTCCAACACTGAGCCCTGTGGGTCCCCACTGGTTACTTCTCTGGTGTCACATAACTCTCTCCACAATCACCCTCTGGGTTCTGTCCCTCAGCCAGTTTTACACCCATCTGGCCATCTTTTCCCCAACCCCAAGATCCACCAACTTCTTGATCAAACTTTTGTGAGACACAGAGTTAAAGGCCTTGCTGAAATCAAGATAGAGGATGTCTACCACTTGGACCCTGTCTACTGTCTTAGTGACACAGTCAAAGAAGTCAATCAGATTTGCTTGACACAATCCCCCCCATGAACCCATGCTGCCTCTCATGCTGGAGACCGTGCTTCTATAGATATTCCACAAACCTTTCCTTTAATATTGCCTCCATGAGCTTGCCCACAATGGAGGTCAGACTGACTGGTCTGTAATTCCCTGGGTCATCCATGGGACCGCCTTTGTGGAGGGGCACTACATGTGCTATTCTCCAATCCTGTGGTACCACACCTGACTCTAGTGAACTATTAAGTTCTAGTTAAGAACTATTAACTATTATAGGATCTTTAAGTGGCAGCTTCAAGAGGAAATCTTAAAGGCATTCACATAAGACTTCTCTGGGAAGCAAAACTCATGAGGCTTTTTTGGAACAGAAAAGGCATGGGCTGAACAAAACTTTAGGCTTCCTCACACATTACCAGATCCCAAACTGAGTTTTGACAGTTTCTACTACAGCTCTGGGCACTACAATTTAGACATTTTTTTTAATTTTCCTCTGTTGTTAAACTCTATTGTAGGGACATAATTGGCTTAAAGGACCCACAAATGCAGACACTGCTTAATTTACTGAACTGGCAGCATTACACATCCTACACACTTAAGGCACTTTTACATGGGACACTTGTCCCATGATAGCACTTTGTTCCACTGGGTTTGTTGTGGAGCAGATCACCTTTACATAGTGTGATCTGTGTTGCAACGAGCTGTACAACTCAACTGCAATGTTACCCTTTTTGTACCATGTACAGATGAATCACTCAGAAATAGCTAAGAGAGCACAGGATTCTCAGTTGTCCTGACACAGATGTGAGCAAAAGGGCACTATTACATGGCTGGTTAGAATGGAACAAAACCCCACAAACCCAGGAAAGCAGGGAATGTGAAATTGGTGAACATTTTGTTCTCTTGAGGACCAATTACCGGTACATGGCAGAAAGGTAACATTGCAGCTGATCCGTATCGCTCGTTGTGATACAGATCACTGTGTGTAAAGATGATTTTAATGGAACTTTTTTCACACATTGATCTTTTGTTGTGCTATCACTTTGAAGTAGCTCACCATTTGCATGTCTGATCTCTCACCTTTTAATGACACAAGAAATATTTCCTGGTAGTCACCTGTATTGTATTAAATTGCTCCCTTTACAGCCTGCCCTTCATTAAGCAATCTTGGACACACAAACTCTTGTATATATTCTGAAATGCTGGTTAGTTTTTCTGCATCTGATGAAGGGACCTGAAAGGTCTTGAAAGCTGGTATAAAAAATTCTCCAGCTAGTTTAAATAAAAATATTACCACAAAAAAAGTATTGATTTTACAGACACACACACACACACACACACACACACACACTCAAGCACACCAACCCATGTATTAGTCTCTGTATACTTTAATATGTGGTCACCCCTTGTTGTGCACGGATTACAATTCTAACTGAAAAAAAAAACTGTTGTACCACAGTGCAAAAGTCACAGAATACTATTGTACCATGCTGTGGGACAACAACTTTTTAAAATTAGAATGCAGCCATGTGCGACCTGACAATTTGCTTTCATTTTTCAAAATATACCCAAAACCCAGATATTCCCTGAACAAAATCTTCTCTTCTTTCATCATTTTAAAAAACAGAAATCCTCTGGTGGGGATGGGGAGGTCCATTGATTGGAGATTGTGCCGTGGCGGAGGACAAAACATCTAACTGCTAAAAAAAGAAACTCACATTGGGTGGATATTGTGCAGCTGGGTGAGGGTGGGTTTTTGTGATTTTTAAAAATAAGAAAAAATGAAATTGAAGATTTCTTGAGAAGTAAAAAAATACAGCATTTTGTTTTTGTTTCAAACCATATACTATACAACATAACATAACATAACATAACATAACATAACATAACATAACATAACATAACATAACATAACATAACATAACATAACATAACATAACATAACATATAGGCAACCATGCACAGCTTCACTACATTTCAATCTCAGGGTTCTAATGACATTATTGACCTCTCAAACTTTGCTCTTGAAGTCTCTGTGATGTCATTAAAACCTCTTGACTGAAACACAGCCATGTTGAGCATGAGTGCCCGTGCAATATTCTCTGTTATGTATATAAAATAATGTGATGGCTCCTTGTCTCTTAATGAAGGGGAACTAAGGAGTTGATACAGTTCAAAACTTTATTTTTAATTTAAGAAGTTGCAGATGTTAGACATAGTGTAGTTAAACCACATATATCTTTTGTGACCAGTAGCTGTTTGTGGCTTCATAGTATAGACACTCATAACACATTCTTCAGATTTTCTAAAAATGTTCCTCACTGGTACAGGAAAAGGATTTTAAATTATATTTAGTGATCCAGTTGATGGTAAAGAATTTCTTTTCTGAACTAGACATGTGGGAAACGGAAACTTATGGAAACTTAGGGTCCCATATTCAAAGGGTGTGCACATTTTAAACAGGGTATCTATAAACAATTACTGCTTGCAATTACAATATTCAATGGAATTATCAAGCACTTTGAAATGGCCTAGTTGATGTTGCTAAATAGTTTGCAAATGTGTGGCATTGCCATGGTGTAGGGAGGGGGTGGGGAACCATTGCATCAAAGTGCATACACATATTCCCACAGACAGCTTTCCTGTGATTGCATCAGACATGTCACTGAAAAGAGTGCAAATCGTATGTCCTTTACACTCCGCACTGGGATGGCCAGCTAGGATCTTCCAGCTAGGTCCTGGGCTTATTAGTGCAGGATGGATTGGATTGATGTCCCAAGAGGATGGCCAGTGGGCTGGTCACTGGGTTATTAGTACACTTGACCACAGTGTTGAATTTGGGGGCCCCCATGAACAAGTCTGACCTGCTGCAGGTGATGGATTGTGGCCTATGCATGGGGCCCCTAGCCCCTGATTCAACAAAGTGAGTGACTGGCTACAGACATATTTGCCTTAATGATGTTATAGTTTGAGATGCCTCATCCTATCTTCTCTGTTTCAGTGGTTGCTTACAATACATACTGTAGCTTTAGTGCTTCAATTAACTGTGCCTCCATCAGAATTTGGACTACTGTGAATCCTTGGGGTTATGATAGTCCCGTTTGAATATGACCATGGATGGTACCCTGTCACACCCCAATGGTCACTATATTACCTCTTTGCACTTGGGTGACATTCATATAAAAACAGGGCACAGAGTTTGAACCACACACTATGTGCATAAATATTAATAGGACATACCAATAAAGTATTGTACACGGGTGGAAAAATGACCCCTCAACAGTAAATGAGTATGGTATAAATGCAAACTGCTGGAATGTAACTTTTCAAAACTCAATCTAAAAAACTAAACCTAAAAATAGAATTTCCACCATAATGGGTGGAAGTCTCACCTTAACATCTATTTACAGTATTTGACTGTGAAACCATTTTGATGGTTTTCCCAGCAAAATCAGCATCAGACACATTCAAGCCCAAACAAGTCTGAAAATTAACACTTTCAGACATAATCCCCAGTGCCAGGAATTTGGGATTGTTCACATATAATTACTACTAAGGTTCATACTACTAAAGTATTTAGGAGCCAAGGAGGCGGTAAGCCATTTAAATGCTCATTCAAAGCTACTCATACAAAGCAAAGCAAAGCAAAACAACTTTATTTATATAGTGCCTTTCATAACCAAGGTGCTGTACATGATATAAAATGACAGCATAAACCATAATATAATATAATACATTTTAAAAAGAGTCATTTAATTTAACAAATTAGAGAGGGAATACACTACTGCTCTTGTTCCTTTTCTGGAAGGGTACCTTCAGTTATCATAATGGAGGAAATGGACTCTTAAAATTTAATTTAAGGAAAGGTAGGTAAAAGAAGTAAGAACTAGAAAAAGTCAAATGCATGCTTATCAAACCAGTATAATTGCTCTTTCCTTGTGTTTCCAGGTCACATAAATGTATTCTTGTTATTTCAATGCACATTTGAACTGCAGACGCTCCAGACTGGAATGAAAAAAATTCACTGAGAAACCTGTCACTTTTGTTTTAAGATCTAACACATTAGGCAGCAGTCTGGGGACAAGTTTTGTTATTATATGTTGCATGTTTACAGTTTATTTAGTCAGTGTTATGCCTTTAAGGGGGAACATTTTACAGTGAAGCAGTCTTTCCTTATTTTTTTCCTGGAACTGAGTCAGACTTCGAATGCCACTTCTAGAGTTGAGAGCCCTGCCTTTTCACCACTCTGGACAACATGGATCGAATCAGGCAACGTATTGTAGTCACATAACAAAGCCTGATACTAAACTTATTTAAGTAATAATTTAATTAATTAGTTTATCTATAATAGGAGCAGCACACTGACACACAAGCATTTGTCAATGCTGGATGCTGTCTTACTGGCATTGGCATTGGTAGTGCAGGAGTTAGAGAGATGCATAATAGGAATAGCAGTGAAGTATGGCACTGATGACAACCCCAGCCCACCCTGCAGAGACTGACAGGCATTAAGGTGTGCCTTTGGGTCTTCGACCATAATGCTCATGCCATTTCACCTCACCCTACCCTGCAGACTCCGACAAGTGTCATGTTGTGTCTTGGAGTCATGGGGCCTTAAGCTCACCCCATTCCATAAGGAAATATGTGGAGATGGGTGCAGTATAGGAGAATGGAGAGAACTCTGGGGCCAAAGAATCCAAGGCACACTTTGATGCCTGTCACTGGCTGCAGGGTGGGGGTGGAGTGGGGTGGAATGGCATGAGCATTACAGCTGACAATCCAAAGTCACACCCCGATGCCTGTCAGTCTCTACAGAGTGGGACGTAATGGTTAGAAACCCTAATGCCCCGGGTGTTTGTTGGTATTTGCACTCCAAATTTTAAACATGGGCTTTTTGTGACCCCACCTTATGAAAGCATTTGGGACCTCCTCTCATGAACAGTGGCACTGTGATTTTGTTAATCTGTCCTGAACATTGATTTCCCACAGCGACCACACCATTCTGTGCCAGATATGTGAAAGCACATTCCAGGCAGGATGTGAAAAATGACAGCTGTACCATTTATAAGGAGGTGTGAAGAAATGGCAATGTTGAAAATCTGGAGTAAAAATATAAAAACTTCTCACAGTTACGAGCGTGCATGGAAACTGCATAATGTACACCTGTAACACAGTCATTGTTTGGAATTTTTTCACCAAATGTACAATGTAGGCTTTTTGGGAGCCCACCTCATGAACAGTGACACTGTTGTTTTGTTAATCAGTCCTGAAAGTTGATTCTGTGCAGTGATGGTGAAATCATCTTTTGTGACTGAATAACGGAATGACAGTGACTGAGTTCATGAGGTGGGGTCCCAAGAACCCCATGTTGACAATTTGGAGCCAAAAGTCACAAAAATTGCAGAGCTATCCACTTAAGATGAAACCCCCCCCCCATTGATGCCATTATACAGCTTACCATGATTTTCTTCAGTTCGCATTCGGCTTTGAAGAGTGCAGATGTGTTCCTGCTCCACAAAAAATCATCACACTGGGCTCTGGAGGTAAGTATGGGGTGAGGAGGGGTGCGGGGAGGGGGAGTGCACAGAGAGTAGGTGTGTGTTGGGGGAAGGGGCCACAGACAGTGAGGGACCATTTTTTGTTTACAAGTAAAAATTAAAAGAAAAAAACTTTGGGGGAAGGTTTTCTTTTTTCCAGGTACTACATTGGGCTTACTGGGGTGGGCTCCCAGTGTTCCACCTGTGTTTTTTTGGCATAGGGGACTGAAGCTGACAGGGATTGAGCCCCCTGTAGGCAAAGAAAGCATGTCTGTGTTTTGGGGGCATTATGCCAAGGGGGATTGGGCACCCCCCTCAGCAAAAAGGGGGAACATTATGCCAATGGGAATAGGCCTCCCTGATGGCAAATGAACTGGGGAGGGGGCATGCCAACAGGGAGATTGGGCACCCCCAACATCAGCTTTGTAGGAACTGTGAGAGGTGGACGGTGTGATCTGCTGCCATGTTTATTGAAATGTTTTGCCTGGGGCATGTAATGGGGGCATGTTAGATCTGCCACTGCAGTGATGAGCCTGTCTCTCATTGCAGCGGCGAATTTCTTTCAAGTTGGAGGCCCGCTTTTGAACTGCTGTCATAGACATTAAAGTGTAGTAATTTTATAACCAGAGGGGGTGAAATACAACTAAAGTTGCTTGATTCCTGTCCTAGAGACCTAGGATTTGGAAGGATATTTGTGCAACATTTTAGAAGTGTCCTGCTGGCTGAGCAGTGAGTTCATTTTTATCCCTGGACTCATTAGAGTGGTTTGTGTAGGAGCAGTGGTCTAGTAAATTGTGGTGTTGGTTGACTTACTATAAAGGGCAGTACTCACCAGAGTGGTGGAACAGTGGTGTATTTGATTGTTTCTAACAGTCACTAAGGGTTGTGGCCTACCCACCCACCCTTCTCCTCACCCCGTCCACCCCAGGCATGGCATTTCCTTTATAGCCAAGGTTCTGACATCACTTCCTCAACAGGTCTTGGGGCAGAACTGTCATATTCTTAATAACCCAGCACAGTGCATAAAGGTTAAGGACACACCAAAAAAAAACAACAAAAAATGTATTTATTACTCATTGTATATTATAAGGAAGAGGGACATGTGGAGAGTGGTGCAATGCACTAGCTGTGGGGCAGCAGTTTTCTGGGAGACATTCTGGAACCTGCATTGCTGCCCTATTTGCAGGCAACTGTCAGCTCTGAGGGAGGAGGTTGCCCACCTTCAGGCTGAACTGGCAAGGACTAAGGAGTCCTCCCCTACCCAAAGAGCACCAGTTCCACAACCACTGCCTCAGAGGTTGCCATGTGTGAAGAGCAGATAGACCACAGTAGGTTCTGGGAGGGTGAGGGTGGAACAGAGGAGGAGCCCCCGAGTTGTACCTCTACATAAATCCTATGTCAGTCTGGCAAATCAAGGTTCCTCTATGATGACACCCTCAGTGGAGAATGCTGGGGACATCCACAAGGGAGACCCACAAAAGAGTGGCAAGGGACACCACAGGGGAAAGAAACAGCTTCTGATAGGGGATTCAGTTGTTAGGGGTGTAGACCTGTGGAAGGGAGAGGAGAGGGAAGTAAGGTGCCTGCCTGATGCCATGGCTTGGAGGGACAGGAATCAAATCCTCAGGATTGCAGAAGCAGCATCACAGGAGAGGGAACTAGAAATCATTGTCCTCCTTGGGACAAATGACCTAGATAGGCATGAGATCAGTGCAGTGCAGGATGAATTTGTAGAGTTGGGGAGAGGCCTCAGACAGGTAGCAAGCACAGTAACCTTCTCAGAGGTGCTGTCAGTCTATGGCAGGGGTGAGGCAACGGTACTGCACACCACGCAGTTTAATGAATGGTTGCAAAACTGGTGCAGAGCACAGGGCTTTCAGCTTCATTGTGGACTGGGGTCAACCTGAGAGATGAAGGTTCACTGGCATGATGGTCTGCATCTGTCCAGAAAGGAAACAAGCTCATAGGTGACAGGTTTAAAGGCTTCCTTGGCAAGCTTTTAAACTAGCCAAGGGAGGAGGTGCTGATAGGAAACAGGAAAGTTCAAGCCTCCCCCCACAAAACATGGCAGGTAGTAGGATAAACACTGAGGTACAGAGCTTGACAGAGGGCAGGACAGGATAAATGGAAAAATAGGCAAGGGCAATAAGAGCAGGGATGGGGTAAAAAAGGATAAAACCAACATTAAACGGAGGGCAATGAGTACCAATGCCTATAGTCTTGGAAACAAGCTTCCAGAGCTAGTAGCCCTGATGGAAGAGGAACACTTGGATATTGTGGCAGTCACAGAAACATGGTACACCGAGAACCATGACTGGGATGTCAAAATACCAGCATACGCAATCTACAGAAGGGACAGGGAAGGTAAAAGAGGAGGTGGAGTAGTTCTCTACATAAGGGAAGGGATCAAAGCTAGAGAACTAAAAAGTAAAGGGTGAGGACAAGAGGTACTCTGGGTCACCTTGGAGACAGGGAATGGCATCACAGTCCACACAGGGGTTGTATACAGCCCCCCTTCTCAAGGGGAGGAAAGGGACAAGAAAATGATAGAGGGCATTCTCAAAATGGCTGAAAAAGAGGAGATACTGTTGATGGGGGACTTGAATATGCCAGATGTTAACTGGACGACATGGACTGCAGCCACATCCAAGAACAGGGTCATTCTAGATGCCCTACACGGGGCATGCCTTAGACAGCTAGTGGTGGAACCCACTCAGGAGGGAGCAATATTAGACCTGGTACTCTCAAATGGAGAGAGAATCACAAATGTAGAAGTTGGTAGACATCTGGGAACAAGCAAACACTGCACAGTGTGCTTCACAATAAACACAACCATGGAGACAAGCCATACAAAGACAAGGATACTGGACTTTAGAATGGCTGACTTTGGTATAATGGGTGAATACCTGAGGAATGCATTAGCAAATGGCCAGAAAGGAGGGGTGGAAGAACAATGGAGAAAAATCAAAACTGCCATCATGGAGGCAACAAGCCTTTGTGTGAAACAAATAAAGAAAACAAAGCGGAATAAAAACTCCTATGGTTCTCAAAAGAGGTGTCAGGGAAGGTTAAGGAGGAAAAAGACTGCATTCAAAAAGTATTAGGAATCACAGAAGGAGCATGACAGGGAACTGTATCAATTAAAGCAGAAAGAAGTGGGGAAGGCAGTCAGGAAAGCAAAGGCCTAAACTGTGGAAAAGATAGCCAACTCAGTTAAGAAGGTGGATAAAACCTTTAATACGTACATTAGGGAGCATAGAAACATAGAAACATAGACCTTGATGGCAGATAAGGACCACTTGGCCCACCCAGTCTGCCCATTTCTCTACCTACTGGATAAACTGCAGATTCTAGTTAACCAACAGCCTACTTCCTGCCACCCTCCCCACTACAATTGCCTTGTGTCTGTCCCATGCATGTTTGAATTCCCCCACTGTTTTAGCCCCAACAACCTCCCCAGGAAGGCAGCTCCATGCATCCACCAGTCTCTCCGTGAAAAAAGATTTCCTCACATTACCCGTGAGCCGTCCCTCCTCTATCTTTAAATTGTGTCCCCTTGTTCTTTCACATCTCTTTTTCTGAAGGATGCTACCCTCCTGGACTTTGTTGATTCCCTTGAGGTACTTGAACATTTCTATCATGTCCCCCCGGCCCTCCTTTCATCAAGGGTATACATATTAAGCTCTCTCAGTCTCTCTTCACATGATTTCTGATGCAGACCCTGCACCATTTTATTTGCCTTCCTCTGGACTGCTTCCATCCTGTCTATGTCCTTGCATAGATGAGGTCTCCAAAACTGCACACAGTACTCCAGGTGGGGTCTCACTAACTGTCTGTTCAGAGGGATAACCACTTCCCTTTTTCTGCTTGTGATGCCCCTTCCTATGCATCCCAGTATCCCCCTGGCTCTCCTTACTGACTTCTCACATTGCTTACCCACCTTTAGATCATCCAATATGACTACCCCCCAAGTTCTGTTCCATTTTTTTTGTTGTTAGTACCTCCCCTGCTATTGTGTACTCTTCTCCTGGGTTTTTGTTTCCCAGGTACATTACTTTGCACTTCTTTGCATTGAATCTAAGTTGAAATATGTCTGACCATTCCTCCAACCTTGCCAAGTCCCTTCTCATCCTTTCTACCCATCCTTGTGTATCAACTCTGTTACAGATCTTTATGTCATCTGCAAAGAGACATACCTTTCCTTCCAGACCCTTTGCCATGTCACCTATAAAGACGTTAAAGAGGACTGGACCCAGATAGAAAGGTTAAGGGAGGGAGGGATAGTGAAGATTAATAAAGGAGAGGGGAGGTGGGCAGAGGGAGATAGTGAAAAGGCAGAGATACTGAATGAATACTTTTGCTCAGTATTCACAAAAGAAGAAGAGGAGGAGTTACCTAAACCAAACAGTAGAAGCAGTCTGGGTAGTGGGGTTGACGCCAGTCCATTTACAGAAGAAAGAGTCCTGAAAGAACTCCTAAAACTCAAGGTTCACAAAGCAATGGGGCCTGATGAGATTCACCCTAGAATCCTAAAAGAGCTAAGGGAGGACCTAGTGACACCACTAACCACACTTTTTAACAAATCATGAGAAGATGGGGTGGTACCTGAGGACTGGAGGAGGGCAGATGTGATTCCCCTTCACAAAAGTGGGAACAAGGCAGAAGCAGGAAACTACAGACCTGTTAGTTTGACCTCAGTTTTGGGGAAAATGATGGAATCACTTCTGAAAGAAAGAATTCTTCAGTACCTAGAGGCCAGCGGGGCACAGGACCCAAAGCAGCATGGATTCACAGCAGGAAGGTCATGTCAGACTAATCTAATTGATTTCTTTGACTGGGTGACCAAAGTAATAGACCAGGGAGGGGCTGTGGATTCATTCATTCATTCATTCATTCATTCATTCTTTATTTTTATAAGGTGCTTTTCTTATAACCAAAGTGCCTATACAGTACATAAAACAATAAATAGACGAAATTAAAACTAACATAAATCATTAAAAGCTCTACTAAAAAGATATGTCTTCAAAGCTCCTTTAAAGCTTTGGATAGTCAGGCAATTTCGCACCTGACAAGGTAGAGAATTCCACAGGGTCAGGGCCATAAAACTAAACGATCTTGCCCCTGAAGTTTTTAAATGGACCCTGGGAATCTCTTGCAATCCCTCGTCAGTGGATCAGAGAGAGCGGGGAGGACAGTAGGGACAAAGGAGCTCTTTCAGGTAAGTAGGTCCCTGATCGTGTAGGGCTTTATAGGTCAGCAGACCGACCTTGAAGGTGATTCACCAGAAAACTGGCAGCCAGTGCAGTCCGTAGAGCACAGGCATTATATGGCTGGACCTAGAAGATCCAGTCAACAGCCTGGCTGCTGCATTCTGCACTAGTTGCAGACGGCGAAGGTTAACTCCCGGTAGCCCCAGGTTAAGGGCATTGCAATAGTCAAGGCGGGAGGTAATGAATGCGTGGATCAAAGTTGGAAGATCCTCTGGAGGAACCAGGTGCTTCACCCGGGTGATATTCCTCAGATGATAAAAGGAAGTTTTGACTACCACTGACACCTGAGATTTAAATGTAAGACAGTCGTCAAATACTACGCCCAGATTCTGCACCTGGTCTGAGGTCGTCAGCTGGATGCTCCCAAGCCATAAGCCTGAGGGTGATCCAGCTAACAAACCCGCCTCACAGTGACCCTTGTCCACGACCAACACCTCAGTTTTTTCAGGGTTTAACCGTAGCCAACTCCCATTCATCCAGTCTTGGATCTCAGCAAGGCAGTTATTAAATACCGAAAAGGCAGCATCCTGGCTGGGCACAAAAGACATATACAGCTGGGTATCATTTGCATAGCAATGAAAACCCAAACCGTATCATCTAACAATCACTACTAATGGCAGAATATACTCTGCAAACAACATGGGTGCTAGAATGGAACCCTGCGGTACCCTGCAGGATAGGGAGACTGATGCCGAAGAAAAAATTCCTGACACCACCCTCTGAGTCCTACCCTCGAGGTAAGATTGAAACCACCTGAGAACCGTATCAGACAGTCCACAGATAGACCACAAACGCTCAACCATCACACCATGGTCAACAGTGTCAAATGCTGCAGAGAGATCAAGAAGTACCAAGATGGAACAGGTCCTACGATCTCTCGCTATTAGGAGGTCATTTAGTACCCGAACAAGTGCTGCCTCGGTACTATGCCTTTTCCTAAATCCAGACTGGAGAGAATCATAGACATTGTTGTTGGTCAGATGACCATCCAACTGCACTGCAACTACCTTCTCAATAACTTTACCTACAAAGGGTAAGTTAGAGACAGGCCTGTAATTTGCTAGACAATCCGGGTCCAGGGAAGGCTTCTTCAATAGATGCTTAACTATAGCCTCCTTAAGAGGATCTGGAAAGATCCCCCTTTCCAAGGACCTCCAGACTATCATAGCCAGGACTGGGCTGATTTTATCCACACAATCCACTAAGAGATGCGTGGGGCCAGGGGCCAGATCACAGTTGGTCGGTCGCAGTGCTCAGATGATCATCACAATGTCATTGATTGTGGGGAGGCTGAAGTCAGACCATGCAAACTGGGTGTCCGACATCTCCTGTCGACCATCACAACTCCCATTGGAGAAGGAGAATCTGATGTCTGATCTGATTTTTGCAACCTTATCTGCAAAGAAGAGAGCAAACTCCTCACACCATTCTGGAGAAAAGGCTCTTCTGGGCTGAAGACAGACTGGATTGCATAGTTTGTCCACAGTCTGAAAGAGCTGAGCTGGTCTATTCTGTGCGGTTGCAATCTCTCTGGACAGGAATTATGCCTTCTTACAAGAAATTGCAGATTGATAGACCATATAGTGGTCCTTCAAACTAAGTTTGTCATCATCCAAACCGGACCTCCGCCCACGCCTCTCCAACCTCCGTCCAACTCTCCTCAACTCCCTCACAGTCTCATCGAACCAAAGAGACCTGGGATGAAGAGTGAGAGGACGAACATGAACAGGTGCAATGGAATTCAGGGCCCCTGTCACCGCCTTACTATAGGCATGTACCAGGTCTCCTGGATCCAAGCAATCTATCGGTAGGCCTGATAGGTCCAGCACCACCATCAGGTCATCCGGGGACACACCCCTTAAAGGACGGTAGCGGACCATTTCCGAAGGGGCTGACCTAATGGGGGTGACCTCAAAACTGAACCCAATGGAGTGATGGTCCGACCATCCGACCGGTTCCACCACCAAGTCAGATATCCCCATCCCCAGAAGGAACACCAAGTCCAATGAATGTCCACCAATATGGGTCGAGGAGGAAATAACCTGTGTGAAGCCCAGTGATATCATCAACTGGAGGAAGTCTTGACCAAAACATGAGAGTTCATCATCGACCCAGGCATTGAAGTCCCCAAGAACCAACCATCTGGGGGGCCCCAATGTCAGGTCGACAATGCGACACAGGAAAACATTCTCATCACCTGGTGGACGGTATACAAGAAGTATCCTGCACCCCACACCCTCGTCCCAGGATACACTTGAAGGACCAGGTGGCTCCCACTGGTACCTCCACTAGGCTCAGTTCTGTTCTAAAACAGATGGCAACACCCCCGCCCCTACGATCTTACATCGGGCGGTGTATCACCGAGTAACCGGCTGGAACTGCTGCTGCCAAAACTGGCCCAGCATCTTCATCCAGCCAGGTCTCGGTGATGCACGCCAAGTCAGATGACCTAACAAAATTAGCTATAATAGCCGTTTTGTTTTTGATGGACCTGGCGTTGCACAACACTGCCCGAGTAGGATGAACCTCTGGGGATGACCGCATTACCTGCTGATTATAATCAGAACCCTTGGGTATGGGCACCAGACAGGGAGGTCCCCTTTCCTGGGCCCATTTCACCCCAGGGCGTCTCCTTGTCTCCACTATCTCTATCTGCCAACTCCTTTCCATTCCACCCCAGGCCCAGCACCAGCCCTCCTCCTCCCCCTCACAATCCCCAGAGCCCTACATCTTCTATAGACCTCCGGCGACAGGGGGGGACAGGAGAAAGGATGAAGGTCCCTGAGCCTAGAGGGGGAATAATACCCAACTGTCCTACTATCATTCCAGCACATAATTAACACGACAGCAAAATAATCTAACAGTTTTAACCCCCCTCAGAAAAAACTTACATAAACAACTACTCTGCAAAAATTAACATACAATTATAAAGTATAAATCTAATAAACACAACAACCAGATAACCAAGTAACTTAAAAACTAAATATAAAATACAATATCTATTTAACAAATCTATACCCCTTAATTCAGACTTCTAATAAATAAATAAATCCTATCAACGACATTGTTGTTGAGTGTCCAAATGTGCCTTCAAATCTTCAATTTGTAAATATCACTTTGTCTCTGCTCTCACCCACAATGCTCTCACCACTGTGGGGAAAGGAGCTTTCAGACTACACAAGCCCTAACGTAAAATTAGCCTTTAATATTAAAAAGCCTAATCCAAAAGCCAATACCACAGTTTCCTTTGAAAATAATAAAGAGTTCCAAGGTCTTTTAATGTCCACACCTATGTCTCTCACCACTTCAGTATGGGAAAAATCAGAATTATACTCACCTCACAGGCTGCAACACTCCCACCGAGCTCAATTTTAATCTTTTCAAATGATATATAACAAACGCTGGCCCAAAGTCAAAAATTCAAAAGTACATCACCGAACAGATGGTCCAGACAGTTCCACTTTCCTTCCAGCGTTAAAGTTTCTCTTCACTAGGAATCCTTCACAATGGCAAGCAGACAGGTAGCATGTGTATTTTGCTTTCAGGTTTTGGCTCAACCCGATCCTTCACTATGGTGAAGCAGGCAAGACCACCCTTCGGTGGTCCCCCTACTCCACATAAGGAACAAGATTAGCCCCACCACCCTCCGGTGGGAGAGACAACCGTCCCTCCATCCGGACCGAGGAACCAAACCTCTCAAAAAATGTGCAGAAATCCTCACTGCACACTATACACACTCTCTCTCAGAGATTTCGTAGTTCCTCTTCTTCCAGCCGGTCCTCTCTCACAGGAATCCGGCTACGTCCTTCACATGCAGTCCGGCTGCATTCCCATCCCATATGGAAACCGCTACTCCACCTCACTGGTCATGACTCCTCTGACCTCTCCACAACCCAAAGTGGCCTGCTGGACCACTGAGCCACCAGCCACTGAAGTCTTTTGGCGAATCAAACAAATAGCCAGCACACAGCGAGCAGAGGCAACCTCCCACGACTCCAACACACCAGTCTCTCCAGGTACAAAAAACTTGACGAACGTCTTAATTTTTTAGACGATAACAGTACACAAAGGCAGTAGGCTTAAGACTAAACGATAAAATAAACAAATAACGATGAAATAACAATAAAATAATCAAATTCTCCTAAAATCCAACAACAAGTTATGGAGCTCACAGATGGCAGCCCAGCGTGGATATGGCCTACCTAGACTTTAGCAAGGCATTTGACACAGTCCCACACAAAAGATTAATAATCAAGTTAGCCAGCCTGGGAGTGGGTCCCAGGGTGGTAGCCTGGGTAGCAAACTAGCTGCCCAACAGGACACAGAAGGTAATAGTGAATGGAACACATTCTGAAGAAAGTGGGGTTACTAGTGGAGTACCTCAGGGCTCAGTACTGGGTCCAGTCCTCTTTAACATCTTTATAGGTGACATGGCAGAGGGTCTGGAAGGAAAGGTATGCCTCTTTGCAGATGACACAAAGATCTGTAACAGAGTTGCTACACAAGGGTGGGTAGAAAGGATGAGAAGGGACTTGGCAAGGTTGGAGGAATGGTCAGACATATGGCAACTTAGATTCAATGCAAAGAAGTGCAAAGTAATGCACCTGGGAAATAAAAATCCAGGAGAAGAGTACACAATAGCAGGGGAGGTACTAACAACAAGAGTAATGGAAAGGGATCTGGGTGTAGTCATATCAGATGACCTAAAGTGGGTAAGCAATGTGAGAAGTCAGTAAGAAGAGCCAGGGGGATACTGGGATGCATAGGGAGGGGGCATCACAAGTAGAAAAAGGGACGTGGTTATCCCTCTGTACAGACAGTAGGTGAGACCCCATCTGGAGTACTGCATGCAGTTTTGGAGACCTCATCTATGCAAGGACATAGACAGGATGGAAGCAGTCCAGAGGAGGGCAACTAAAATGGTGCAGGGTCTACATCAGAAACCATATGAAGAGAGACTGAGAGAGCTTAATATGTACACCCTTGATGAAAAGAGGGACGGGGGACAGGATAGAAACTTTTAAGTACCTCAAGAGAATCAACAAAGTCCAGGAGGGTAGCATCTTTCAGAAAAAGAGATGTGTAAGAACAAGGGGGCACAATTTAAAGTTAGAGGGGGGACAGCTCAGGGGTAATGTGAGGAAATTGTTTTTCATGGAGAGAGTGGTGGACGCATGGAACTACCTTGCTGAAGAGGTCGTGGGGTCTAAAGCAGTTGGGGAATTCAAACATGCATGGGACAGACATAAGGCAATTATAGTGGGGGGTTGCAGGAAGTTGGCTGTTGGTTAACTAGAATCTGCAGCTTATCCAATAGGTAGGGAAATGGGCAGACTGGGTGGGCCAAGTGGTCCTTATCTGCCGTCAAAGTCTATGTTTCTATGTTTCTACGTTTCTATGTTTCTAGACAGCATACTTACTGTATTCATTGGTGCCACAGAGACCAGCCCAAGAAAGCAGTGGTGCCATTGGCTACAACACTGCCACACCTCCACAACCTGCTTCTTCAGCAAGTTGTCACAAAATGCTGCTTGTGCTGCATGAGCAAGACAACATAAACATGCACTTAATGCACTAGTTCATTGACAGTTTTGCATGTTCCTCCATCTCAGCCTCTGTCTCTGTCATAAAGCAAAAGGCACCAACCAGGCTGAGAAAATGAGGAGCTACTCAGGGACCCACATGGATGGTGGCCTTTAAGCCTTTTATGGTACCTCTAGTTTTTCAAAGCTTCTTGGCATTTCTCCAGGATGTTTTGGAAGCTTGTCTCCCCTTAACTGGCAAATATATTCCAGTTCAGTTTACATTTATATTGCCCGTTCCTGCCAAAACATCTCTTGGACCCTTGTCTTGAATAATCGGTGTGTGTGTGTGTGTGTGTGTGTGTGTGTGTGTGTGTGTGAGGGGACACCCTAACTCCTGATCTTGGGAACTCACTGTATCATTACATCATCTTCAAGGGTATCTCTACTGAGCCATATTACACAGTACTGGAAGCTGTTGGGGTCAGAACCACTGTGGAAGCTTTTGCAAGATGGGTCTGCCCATATCAGCTTGCATACATGCATGTTGACTATGCACAGCATTGCTTATATAATGTAGGTAGGTCCAAATCACTTTAGTTTTTTTAGCCAGTATCAAGAATGACCTTTATACCAGTGGAAGCTGTTTCTCTGTCATTGTTTTACCTAAAGAATTTATTGTTCTCTGACACTGTAGCTACTCGTTTGGGAAATTTCATTTGCTGGTGTACAGTGTATGTTGCCGCTGAGTAAGACACTTTTTCTTATTTCTATGTAAATAAGTATGAGATCATCCCTGCAGATTAGTGCCTTGGAGGCCTGACCATTACTCTGCACTGAATGTTATTGAAAGAGACATAATAAGAGTGTCTGCCAAACTACAGAATCATCTTGTTTGATTATTCCAACAACAAACAAGACAGACCCTGCCAGGGCTCCACACTGTGCACGGTAAGTAGCTCAGGGTGTTTCAGAAAAAGATCTGCCGAATGCACCCAAATCATTAAAATGTTGGTCTCCTAAGCTCCTATGGACTGCTCCCCTAGTGATGATTTCCAGAGCACTATAAAGACTGCAGGTATAATCACCTTTACCAGGTGAGTAAAGACCGTTTCCATCATTGTTGGTGCAGAAAGGGGATATATCAGGAGCATGCTCATGAACTGAGTGCATGCTTTTTGTGCCTAGTTCACAGTATAAAAAACGGTGACATCTGCCAGCATTTTAAACAGGCTCCTGTACATGAAGGCACATGCACTGAATTTTTTAGACAAGATGGGCAAAGTTGCTGCAGTGCAGTCAAACAATTGATTCCGTTGCTGTCTCAACAAAAGTTGTAAATGATGGAAAAGGTGGGAATTCTTCAAAATCACCATGTATGTTGGCCTTCTTGTCAGATTCCTCTCCATCATCAGTGGAGAGCCACTGGTCAAACCATTCATCATTAATGAGACAATGTGGCTTTTCCAGCCATCAAGAATTGTCATCCCACTCTCCAAATGGGATGGTAAACCCAAAGATTTATCTGATACACCAGTAAAGCAGGTGGGTTCAGCCACTGCATGTACACAACCCCATTCTGCAAAAGTCTCAGATCTGATAACAACTGAACTGCAGGCCCTACTTGCATTACAAAATCACATCAATGAACTCTGTCTTGTAGATGTCACTAATGGTGGAGGACATTGTCACTGTTCCAGGTGCAGTTCTGGTAGAATTCTCTGATTCGACAAAAAGACTACAGCCTTCTAACTGTATCCCGTTCACTGGATCCCCTTTCTGAAACAAGGGTTGGGGGCTGGATCTCTTTGTTCCTGCCCCACTGGCAGGCAGTGACTACACAGATGGGTCATGTACATTGTCTAGCATAGATACACCCCGTACATATTATCACAGCCCCAAGAGACACCACAAGGGCCATGCCACTACTCCCTCGAGCACATAACTGCACTTAGAGAAGGGGCGTAGGCAATGCTGCACAAAATGTTTATTTAACCAGTTCTCCCACTGGAAGTAAATCAAGGGTTCTACTCCAACTACTTCCTGGTGCCCAAGAAAACTAGTGGCTTCCGCCCTATCTTGGACCTCAGAGGGCACAATGAGCATGTGGCATACTAAAAGTTTTGTATGCTGTTTCTGGGCTCCATCCTTCCTCTTCTGCAAGAGAGGAAATGGCTGTGTAGGATGCCTGTCTGGAGGCAAAAGTCCAGAAAGTGAGACAGGCAGTTTGTTTGGTTCACCTGGTAGGGCAACATTACTAATTTGGGATCTTATCCTTTGGGTTATCATCGGTGCTGCATGTCTTTACCACATGCTTTGCAGTGGTGGTTTTGGCAATGAGCCAGGAGAAGCTGTATGACTTCTTATATCTGTACTATTGTCTGCTGAAGGGAGCTTCAGCAGCCAGGGTGGAGCACACTGTTCATCACACCAGGCAACTGCTAGACAATTTGGAATTGCTAGTGAACAACAAGAAAGCAAATGGGATGCACCATCTGACCTGGGTTTTATGCCCAAAAACAGATAGACAAGAAAGGAAGGGACAGGAACTCCACTCTGTAGCTCAGCAACTAAAAGAAGGATGCTGAGGTTCAGCTTCTCATGGCTTTATTCCTGCAAAGTGCTCTGTGCTCCAAAATCTTTACTGGTGAATATCGGCAAATCTGATCTGGGCCCTTGTCAGATGCTTCAGTACATAGGAGCAGTCCTGGACAGAACACAGATGAATGCCTTCCTCCCTGAGGCTAGGACTTGACCATGGTGGCCCAAATGGCCTTGGTAGGATGCAGCAACTAGGTTTCAGCCCAAGCCATGCTCCACTTCCTCCATGCCATGGTACTTTCTATTTTCATGGTTCACCCTGGCTCACTTGCATATGAATATTCTTCAGTGGTTACTGCATGCTGCAGGTAAGTGGTCTCAGGCTCTGCAGGCTCTCAGCCATCTGATTGCTATTTGCCACTCTCTAATGGATGCCCTGATGTGGTGGGGAGACAGGAATCACCTGCAGGCTGTGTGTGGGTTCTTCTTCCTTTCTACAATCTCAGCTATGGGCAATCCTTGGCAATAGTGGAGAACACCGGGCCACTGGCATTTCTGTAGGAACTGGCGTAGGTCACATTTGACTAACAGCATGTAATCAGACATCACGGATTCAGTCATTGATTGTACAGGTGCTAGTCCAGTGTATGTTATTGTTTTTAAATGTCCTCTTCAGGATTCACACTCTGTTGTTTTTTTTGTTTTTGTTTTAGTTTGTTTGAGTTGGGGGCTTCACCTCCCACACCCCATATTAAAAAGACATTGGGGTGTGGGGGGGCAGGAGCCCCCAAACTCAAACAGAGTGACAAACGTGGTGCCATTATGCCTACTCTGCCAAGGTAGTGCTCTCCTGATTAATTTTTGCAGTTTGTTAGAGTTGGGGGGCTTTGGCCCCACACTCACCAAGTTAAAAAAGACACTGAGGTGAACCCCCCAACTCAAACAAGCTAAGAAACATTACTGACAGAGCACGCCCTCAACAGAACACGTACCTCTGCACTATTACCACAATACTGGATCATCTGCGATTAGACAGACAATAGCTAAAAAACTGGGGCATCATTAGTTCTGATCCCATACTGAAAAACTACTGTACTATACCACCAAAGTTCAGCTATATGAGGGTTAAAAACTTTGGGAATATGCTGTCTCATAGCTATCAGGCTAACATAGAAACCAGACCAAACACCTGGTTACCTTCATTACCAAATGGCACACAAGTGTAGTAGATGCAAATACTGTCAAGTAATAGACAAAACCACACATTTTAAAACCCCTAACACCACTAAAAACTTTGAAATAAGACATTTTATTAATTGTGATTCTAGTTATGTGGTATACTTAGTGAGCTGCAGCTATGCAGCATTTTATGTGGGAAAGATGACCAGGATGTTTAAGACCAGGGTGGGTGAGCATTTGAGGGTAATAGAAAAAGGAGATCCAAAGAATGCACTAGTGACCACAGGAATGTTCCTAATGCAGAAAAACATTATTTTAAATTCTGTGGAGTAGAAAAAGTGACCCTAGGTAAAGGGTGATGGGGATTTAAAAAGGTTACTCCTAGAAAGGGAAGACTTGTGGACCTTCCAACTGGGGGGACACTTCACTCTTGGTCTGAATGAGAGATTAGATGCCAAGCCCCTTATCAAAAAAAGAAGAATGCATGGGATAGACATAAAGGAATTCTGGAGGTCAGGGGTAAGGTGCAACAGACTTCTAGGAAAACAAACTGAACTTACAAGCTCAAATGGGCAGACTGGGTGGGCCATAGGCCCTTATCTACCGACACTGTCTATGTATCTGTGTATCTATGTATCTAAGAAACAAACCAAGATAAATGCTTGGCATGTTTCAAAAAGTTAAAAAAAGAAATGGCTAAGTTTTTGCTAGCATGTGTCTAGAATTTTGCACTTATCTGTGTACTGTTTTTGATTTTACAGGTGTGTTTAGATTTGGCTTCACTCACCCAGTGACCCAGGAGTGGAAGAGAGAGGCCAGCCAGAAGGAAGTGGCAGCTTCCTTACTCAAAAACCAGTTATCGAAGCACTTTAGAAAATGATTCAGTATTTATATTAACTGCACTTATTGAAATAAGTATTGGAATGTAAATCGTGCCATAGAATGTTAGAGTTAAGTTGCATCTACTGAAAAGTAAGTTCTAATTGTGTCTCATATTGAAACAAGATAGCACTTCAATAGCAGTATATACATTTAACAAGGAAAGAAACATAATTTATCTAATATTAAGAACTGCACAGAGAAGGCTAAAGTTGTGCCTACTAAGAAGTGAGATTTTTAAATGTACTTTAGAGGTTAATGGTAGCACTTTCTGCTTAAAGTTGAACCAGTATAATATTCTGTGGTGATTTTCATATGTAGCCCATGATGCTTTGCATTGTGGGAGCATGTGTGATTTTTGTATTTCTTTGAAACTTGGCTTCCCAGCCAAATACCCTTTGGGGTAACCATTGCCTCAGTGCTTGCACACAGAGGTTCTTTGTCTTTTAAATAGTTTTTTGTTTTAATTGGCTTCACCACAATATAACCCAGATAGACCATCTTAGGGAAGTTGGTTCATTCCTCTGGGGTGTCAGAGAGATGAGGTATACTGATGAGTCCTGGTAGGACGAAACAAGTGTCTATGTCTTCTGTTGGCACCCTTTGCAAACTGTGTGAGAGGCCTTTCGGCACCATGCATTTCTGCTTAAAGTTGAACCAGTATAATATTCTGTGGTGATTTGCATATATAGCCCATGATGCTTTGCATTGTGGGAGCATGTGTGATTTTTGTATTTCTTTACACTAATGCACTTTATTCCTATAAGGGCAAGTAATGCACATGTGATCACTTTTTTTATTATTATTTCTATTTATGTTCCTTCCTGCCAGTCAGCCCCCATCCAACCACCCCCCCAGCCCCAGACCCCAGAATCACCGGCTCTTACCTGCCCAGCCCGAGAGTGGCGCCTGCAGGGGGTCAGTCTTTACCCTGCTGACTAACATTTTCTCCTCTGAGTGTTTTTTTCCTGGAGGCCCCAGGAGTCACTGCACATGCGCTTGGAGGCATGCATGCTCCGAACAGCCCAGTCATGGCCTCCTTCCCCCAACCCCAGCCTAGTTCCTAGGCCACCTTGGCCTGCGCTTCCTCTAGCCTCCACTGGGGGGGGTCACCATCAGCTGAGGGATGCCATACTCCCTCCCTGGAGAGAAGAGCTTGCCTGTCACCTGCTCCATCCAGCTCTGCCCTCCCCTTCCGTGCCAACCTCTGACACCCTGGGCATGTTCCTGAACCTAGGTAGCCAGCGTGGATCGATGTAAGCCACCAGTGCCTTAGCCCACTACGCTACCTGGCCGGCCTACATGTGATCACTTTTAATATTAAACATACCCAGTTTTCCTGGTTCCTTGTCCCTTGATAAAGCCACATAGGTGAAACCAGGTTGTGTCAAATAACCAACCGCTTTTTTTTTTGGCACTTTGAAATTGCCAAGCACAGCCAGGTATTGTAATGTCTTTTTGATCTTTGTGATGAAATTCCTGCTAATGCAGCATTTACTGTCTCCAGGTGCCATATGTTTCTCCTGCTTGACTACAATTAATGTAACGTAACTACTGTAGGGTAATGTAAAGACATGCACCACAACTCAGTTTGCATACCGGTGTGGGATTCTGAAACACCGTTTCACAGGTAGTCCAGTGTTCTCCACTATCACCCAATCCTCACCATGGATGCCTTTGGTAACTTAGGTCCTCACTGGTCCCAGGGGTTCAGGTCCCTGCTGGAGCAAGGCTTCCAAATAAATGTGCTGGAACTGCCGGTGGTTGTGTACAGACTCCAGGCCCTGGCTACTGAGGGAACATCTCCACTGATAGTCAGACAATGAGTGTTGTGTATTACCTAAACAAGGGGTGGGGCATACAATCCTATCCTCTATGCTGAGAGGCATTGAGGGTATGGTAATCGGTGGTGGTCCAGAGGGTCTTGCTTCTTGCTGTCTGTGTTGCAGGCTGACAAAACCCAATCTGTGGTTCAACCCCACAAGCTGGCATTCAGACAGTTCATGGCAAACTAACAGTTTAGCAAGTGGAAGGACAGATCTGGTCCTTTGAGCATCCACACACAAAAGAAACCTGTCACTTTCCTGCTTGCTCACTACAGGACATGGCATTATCTGGCAAAACACAATATTCCTCTACTGGAAAGTGAGATTCCTCAGTTCTATGTGATAACTGTGATCGCCAAACAGCAATTGCTGTTAGGAAGATTGTACATTACTGAACATAAAAACAGTGCTGTATAGTCATGGCAAAAGCAATGCAGCAACAGGATCTCTAAGTATGTGGGGGGCTGTGCACCCTGCTCCCCTCCCCCCACAGGTGGCTTCACCCCCTGCCCCCCCCAACTAAATGTTCTCAACTCCGGGTGGTGCAAGTTGTGTGTGGGGGTGAAATTTGTAAAAAAAATAAACAAATGGCGTGGTCGCAAAACAACTGTCATGCCACCCCAGACCCGAAACCTGCACCCTCCCCACTGCAGCTGGCCACCCTCACCAGCACGCCACATGGCCAGCTCAGCAGCCTTCAACTGCCCTGCCTCCCACATTCCTTCCCTCCCCTTCCATCCCCCATGGTGGGTTCTGTTCACCTTCCTTCTCACCCGTCGCTGTCCTTTCAGGGCAGTACACAACACAGGTGCTGAGATTTAATCACCATTATTGCAGTCATTCAGTATCAGTTGCCCTGTTCACTGGATGCCAGATTCCTTTATGTCTTTTCCTCCACTTCCACTGCATCAGAGAGTCCTGACCAAACTCAAGCAGGAACCAGCCAGAATGATCCTGGTGGTACCCTTGTGTCCCAGGAAGATCTCATCTCCATTACTGTGGCTGTTATCCAGCTGACAGTGCTCCTTTTCCTTTCTGGCCACAGTAGCTACATTTAAGGGCATGTGCTGGATCAACTGAACACTGAGACTCAACTACTTGTATGTTGTTTTTTTATTTAGTCATTAAATGTCTTATTTCCAATGCTTCATCAATTCTTAAAAAAAAAAAATATTTGAGGCTGTATTGGAATATGATGGTTAGAATAATAAGCTGTGAGTTAGATTGGTACATCCTGCAGACCCGCGTCTGATTCCCTTAACCTCCACTTGCATACTGTGTGACCATGAGCAAGTCATTTAATGTAATCTTCCACTTCTCTATCCCATCTTCTTCATCTGTACACTTCCCCCTCCTGCACCTGCACCTAGTCTCGCCACAATGTTTCCATACTGTTTTTCCTTACTCTTTCCCTCATGTCCTCTTTATTTCCCCACCAGTCCTCAGCTTTGTGGGGTTCATGCACCCAGAAAGGGAAAGTTTGGCCCCTTCAGTTTGCCCTACTCCTTCCAGTTTGCTGATCTCTCCTCTGTTTGCCTCTTGATTTTCTTCCTTACTTCTGCTTGTCCCTTTTTGCAGTGTTCATGCATTTTGAAAGGGTGGGTTGGCCTGTCTGTCTGCCCTCCTCCTTTCCATTGTGCTGTTCTATCCCATATGTATATTTCTGCCTGTTCCTAGCACTTATTTGTTCTGTAGTATATAGTTTTGTACAATAGTCTGTTTTATGTGAGTTATTGTTGTGTTTTTTGATCTACTGCATTGTATTGCCTGTTCTTCTTATGATTGATTTTCTTATCATTCTAATGTTTTCACGGTATATTTACATTTGTAATTGTCATAGAACTGATGCTTACATCATGTATGCACTACCATTTTTTGCATATTACCTTTATCTACTGTTGGCATCTCCACTTTCCTTCCCCCAGGATGCACCAGGAACAAGCTATTGCAGCTCTGTGTGCCTTTCCTGGTAAAACTTTTTAAGTACATGAATAATATATTTAACTTGCACCTCTGTATAACTGTTTGAAATCTCCTATAGTACAACACTGTATATGTATTTGTTTTTACCTGTTTCTTGATTTGTACGCTCCCGGGTCATGCCTGAAAATAGGCAGTTCTGTCTAGTGCACTTACCCGGTTACCAAAAGCAAATAATTAATAAATAAATAAACCTCCCCAGTGTTCCCGGGTTGCCTGAAAACAGGCATTGTGCCTAGTGTGCCTTACCCGGTTACCAAAGAACTAACAAAATAAAAGACTGTCTATAAGATTTTTTATCTTTTAATTCACTCTCTGCTTAATAGCATAATGAACTCCTTAGTGCCTTAAATCTGGGAATTACATATTGCAAATGTACTTCATAAGCATTCAACTTTCGTGGAAAAGTGGAGTTCTTTATATGCTGCATCACTAACGCTTTAGTTGATGTACTGTATTGTATTTGGGATGAGGTTTTGTTTACTTTGTCTCCCTTTTGGATATGCTTGACTAGCAGGTAGTCCTTGTTTGTTTCCTTCCTGAGCTGTTACGGGAAGTTTATGGGGGACAGCACATGTTGGGGAGTGGAAGTATGTGTTTTCTTTGAAGGGGTTCTCTTTTGTATTTTGTGTTTATCCCTCCTTTTTTTTGCTTATTGTTGTATTTCTTGTTATATTTGATTGGCTGTTTTAACTGAATTGTAAAAACTTAATAAAGTTTATTAAATAAAACGATTTTGTATCAGTACTAATTTTTAGGTTTTGTTACTTTTTTATTTTAATTTTTAATACTTTGCATATTTTTTTGCACAAGTTTGACTTTACAAAAGACACTTTCTGTTTGTTGGCTGCACTAATTGTAGCACTAGTTTATTAATATTGTGTGGTACTCTACCAAGAATATCATTATGTGCTATGTATGATTACTGATGTTTTTTTTTAAATTGAAATGTATATGATGAATATTAATTGTAACCCAGCTATTTAAGGTGCAGACATGACTCATTAGCTCTACCCCCTGAAGAAGGTATGCTCTACACATTGATATCTAGTGGAGTGTCAGACATTCATGGTTAGTTGCTCACACTGTGAAGTGGATGGTATATTGAAAATAGTGTTGCTCAGATAGTGCTTTTGTGGATCCTACAGCTATCCGTCAGATAGTGCTGGTATCCTACCTAGGATCCTACTAGAAATCTTACCAAAGACAGATGTAGGATCCAGGGTCAGATAGTGATGGATCCTAATTAGCATCCAGGGATCCTAGGTCAGATAGTTAGGATCCGGGGTAAGATAGCAATGGATCCTAGTTAGGATCCAGGGATCCTAGATCAGATAATTAGGATCTGAGCTGGATCCAAGAGGGTAGGATCCATGGTCAGATACAGTAGAAATACTATCCTACCACAGCAACTATCTGGACAAATGAGAGGTATCTGTTTTTATCCTAATTTCTAGGATACTATCTGAGCAACACTAATTGAAAATTAATTTTGGTTAAATCTCAGAGGACTCTAGTGCAATGAATATAATTATTGAGCTGAACCTGTTTGGTCACAGTTTCAGTTTGTTTCCTCTACTGAAGGAACTGTTCTGCAAAGCTCTATTTCCTCAGCCCTCTAAACTGGGCCTTCTTTCCAAGAATAATGGCTTGCTACTATAACTGGGCTTCCAGCCCCTGGGGCTTCATGCCAGGTTTCTAAGGAAACATAAAAACATAGACAATGATGGCAGAAAAAGACCAGTGGTCTATCCACTCTGCTCAAGTTCCCTATCTAACTCTAGAACCGTCTGTTTGTCTAGGGTCCTAGCCCTCTCCCATCCTCCTTCCCAATTGCATCATCCCATGTGACCACAGTACTCTACAGTCTGTCCCAGCTGTGCTTGAAACCATCAATTGTTTTAACACCCACCACTTCAGCTGGTAGTTTGGTCTATGGCTCCATCACCCTTTCTGTAAAATAATACTTCATCATGTCCCTCCCAAACCTCCCTTCTGTCAGTTTGCACTCATGCCCTCATGACCTCGAATTAGCATTCAAGCTAAATAGTGCCTCATAGTTCACCTTATTTAGTCCTTCTAGGAACTTGAAGTTCTCTATTATATCTCCCCCATCTTCTGGTCTTCAGCAAGTACATGTTCAGTGCCTTGATGTGCTCCTCATAAGACCTGCCCTTTTGGCACAGAATCATTTTTGTTAACCTACACTGCACCATCCCCAATATGTCCCTATCCTTCATGAGGTGAAGGTTCCAGAATGGAGCCCTCAACTCCAGGTGTCATATAGAAACATAGAATGTGTTTGATGGCAGATAAGGACCACTTGGCCCACCTAGTCTGCCCATTTCCCTACCTAATGGATAAGCAGCAGATCCTAGTTAACCTACAGCCTACTTCCTCCTACCCCCCACACTAGAATTGCCTTATGTCTGTCCCATGCATTCTTGAATTCCCCCACTGTTTTGGACTCCACTACCTCCACAGGAAGGCTGTTCCATTTATCCACAACCCTCTCCATGAAAAAATACTCCCTCACATTACCTCTGAGCTGTCTCCCCTCTATCTTCAAATGTGCCCCCTTGTTCTTGTACATCTCTTTTTCTGAAGGATGCTACCCTCTTGGACTTTGTTGATTCCCTTGAGGTACTTGAAAGTTTCTATCATGTCCCCCCTCTCCCTCCTTTCCTCGAGGGTATACAGATTAAGTTCCTTTAATTTCTCTTTTCATATTTCTTCTGGTGCAGACCCTGCACCATTTTAGTTGCCCTCCTCTGGACAGCCTCCATTCTATCTATGTCTTTGCGGAGATGAGGTCTCCAGAACTGCATGCAGTACTCCAGATGGGGTCTCACCAGCTGTCTGTACAGAGGGATAACAACTTCCTGTTTTCTACTGGTGATGCATGTCCCTTTGCATCCCAGTATTCCGTCAGCTCTCCTTACTGCCTTCTCACATTGCTTGCTCTCCTTAAGGTCATCTGATATGACTACCCCCAGGTTCCTTTCTATTTTTGTTGTTGTTAGTATCTCACCCCCCCCCATTATGTACTCTTCCCCTGGGTTTCTGTCTCCCAGGTGCATTACTTTGCACTTCTTTGCATTGAATCTAAGCTGCCATACATTTGACCTTTCCTCTAACCTTGCCAAGTCCCTCTGCATCCTTTCCACCCCACCTTCTGTATCGACCCTGTTGAAGATCTTTGAGTCATCTGCAAGGAGACATACTTTTCCTTCCAGTCCCTCTGCAATGCCACTTATAAAGACATTAAAGGGGACCAGTCCCAGTACTGAACCCTGTGGTACCCTGCTAGTAACCCCCCTTTCTTCAGAGTGAACTCCATTTACTATTACCTTCTGTGTCCTGTTGTCCAGCCAATTCTTTACCCAGGCTAACACTTTAGGACCCACTCCAAGGCTAGCTAACTTGTATATTAATCTTTTGTGCAGGACTATGTCAAATGCCTTGCTAAAGTCTAGGCAGGCCATGTCCACAGCCCCTCCCTGATCTACTACTTTGATCACCCAGTCAAAGAAATCTATTAGATTCATCTGACATGATCTTCCTGCTGTGAATCCATGTTACCTTGGGTCCTGTGCTCCACTGACCTCTAGGAATTTAACAATTCTTTTTTTCAGAAGCAATTCCATCATTTTCCCTACCACTGAGGTCAAACTAACAGGACTGTAGTTTCCTGCTTATGTCTTGCTCCCACTTTTGTGAAGGGGAATCACATCTGACCTCCAGTCCTCAGGTACCACACCATCCTCCCCTGATTTGTTAAAAAGGGTAGTCAGTGGTGTCACTAGTTCTACCCTTAGTTCTTTTATAATTCTTGGGAGAATCTTGTCACACCACATTGCCTTGTCCACCTTCAGTTTTAAGAGTTTGTTCAGAACTCTTTCTTCTGTGAATGGACTGGTATCTACCTCCCTATCCAGAGTGCTTCTATTCTTTGATTTAGGTACCTCCCCCTCCACTTCTTTTGTGAATACTGAGCAGAAGTATTCAACCAGTATCGCTTCCTTTTCACTGTCCCCTCTGCCCCACCCTCCCTTCCCTTTATTAAGCCTCACTATCCTCCATTGGACTTTATTTGCTCCTAATGTACCTATAAAAGGTGTTCCCTCTTTTTAACTGAGTTGGCTATCTTTTCTCAGTTTGGGCCTTGCTATTCTGACTGTCTTCTCTGCTTCCTTCTGCTTTAACTGGTACAGTTCTCTGTCCTGCTTCTTCTGTGTTTTCTTATACTCCCTGAATGCTACCTTTTTCTCCTTAACCTTTCCTGCCACCTCTTTTGAGAACCATAGTGTTTTTTTTTTTCATTTTGCTTTGTTGATTTGCTTTACACAAAGACTTGTTGCTTCAGTGATGGCTGTTTTGATTTTTCCCCATTGTTCCTTCACCCCTTCTTCGTGCCCATTTGCTAGTGCTTTTCTGATGCACTCTCCCATTTTCCCAAAGTCAGCCCTCCTAAAGTCCAATACTCTTGCTTTTGTATGGCTTGACTCTATGACTGTGTTTGTCATGAACCACACTGTTTGGTGGTCACTTGTTCCCAGATGGCTACCACTTCTAAATCCAAGATCCTTTCTCCATCTCCATTTGACAGTACTAGGTCTAAGATTGCTCCCTCCTCAGTGGGTTCCACCACTAGCTGTCTGAAGCATGCCCTTGTAGGGCATCAAGAATAACCCTGCTCTTGGATGTGGCTGCAGTAAAGGTGCTCCAGTTAACATCTGGCATATGCAGGTCCCCCATCAACAATACCTCCCCTTTTTCTGCCATTCTAAGGATGCCTTCTATTGTTTACTTGTCCATTGCCTCCCCTTGAGATGGAGGTCTGTATACAACCCCAGTGCAGATTGTGGTGCCATATCCTGTCTCCAGGGTGACCCACAGTGCTTCCTCTACTCCCTGTTTATCTTTTAGTTCCATTGCTTTGATCTCTTTCCTTACAAAGAGAGCTACTCCTCCTCCTCCTCTATTACCCTCTCTGTCCCTGCTGTAGCTTGTGTACCCTGGTATGTTGACATTCTAGTCGTGATTCTCAGTGTACCATGTTTCTGTGAATGCCACGATATCCAGATATCTCTCTTCCATCAAGGTTAGTGGTTCAGGGAGCTTGTTATACAGACTATGGCATTGGTACTCATCACCCTCCATTTTTGGATGGCCTTGCCCATTTTAGACCCATCCCTCTCCTTACTGCCTTTTTCTGCATTTACTCCTGTCCTGCTCCCTGTTGACTTCTCTACCTTGGTGTTTACCTCTCTAACTATTGTTTTGTGAGGGAAGACTGGGTTTTCCTTGGTCCTTTTCAGTGCCTTGCTCCTTGGATAGTTTAAATACTTGCAATGAAGGATTTAAACCTATCACCTAGGATCCTGGCTCCCCTCCTGGACAGGTGCTGACCATCATGCCAGTATAGGCCTGCATTCCTCCAGGTTGACCCCAGTTCCCAATGAAGCCAAAACCCTGTACTCTGCACCAGTTTTTCAACCATTCATTGAATCCCATGGTGCAGAGTACCTTAGCATCACTCTTGCCATAGACAGGCAGCACCTCAGAGAAGGTTACCATATGTGCTACTTGTCTAAGGCCCCTCCCCAACTCTTCAAACTCTTCTTGCCCTGCTGTGACTCTGTTCCCAGCCAGGTCATTTGTCCATATTTGGACAACAACATCCAGCTCCCTCCCTCGTGCAGCTGCTCCCATGATCCTGAGGATTTACTCCCTGTACCTCCAAGTCATGGCACCGGGTAGGCACATTACCTCCTTCTCCCTTTCCTCCCCCAGTTCTACTCCCCTATTGATTGAGTCCACCACCAGGAGTTGTTTCCTTCCCTTGTGGGGTTCCATGACAGCCTCCTGTGGGTCTCCTTTGTCAAGGTTCCCTGCATCCTCCTTGGTCTCCACTGCAGTTGCCTCAATAGAGGTACCACTCTCTACCAGAACAGTGTATGACTTAGGGAGAGGTACAACTGGAGGAATATGCCTCTGTTCCACCACCCTCTTCCTCCCTGAGCCCACATTGGTCCAACCACTCCTTTTTCTTGGCAACCTCTGAGATAGCAGCAGTGGCCCTGGTCGTCCCTGGGTGGGGGAAGAGGTTTCACAAATCCTAGCCAAGTCAGCCTGGAGATGAGCAACCTCCTCCCTCAGATCAGGGAGGTGCCTACAAATAGGGCAGCATCACAGCCTCCAGAATGTCTACCGGAAGACTGCCACCGCACAGCCATTGCACTTCACCACTCCCATCATGTCTTATTTTGTGGTCCCTCTCCTTTTGCTTTGTATGCTTAATCTCACCTCCCTGTTTTCTTTTTCTTCCTTCTGCCTATGTGCCCTTATAGCTTCTGCCCTCCCTGTTCTGGGAGAGGAACATCCTGTATTCTTCTGTAGTCTTCTTCTTCCTTGCTCAGAGCCAGACCTCCAGCAGTTAAGGGGACAGGGAGAGCTACTCTTTTCCTTTAAGGATGATGAAACCTATGTGTCTCAGTGATTCTTCCCTTCCTACTGCCAAACAGGAAGTTCCTGTTAGTCAAACCCCATGCCTATAAAATTAGTACTGACTAAGGGTGCAAAGGATGGCAATTAGTGAAAACAGTTCTAGTTTTATAGTCAGCTGCTCCTTGCTCTAAAAGTAAGATTTCTGTCTACCAAAGCTAGCATTAGGGACTGTAATTAGAGACACCTGCTTTTGTACTCCTAAGCCACACCCCTAATTAACTTCTCCCCTCCTGCCTTAACAAAAATCCATTTCCCTAACACAGAAAAAACACTCTGGCTTTCTTTTTTTACCCTTAATGAGACCCCCCCACTTCTAATAAAGTATCTGTTTTCTTAATCCCAACAGGCACTGACTCCTGCTGGGACAGAAGTGTTCTATTAGTAAAAAAAAGTTATAGTTTTGTAGTCAGCTGCTCCTTTCTCTCCCTCACCTCACTAAAGGTCTATAAAGAGGCAGTATTACCTCTTTCCTCCTGCCGTCAATACCCCTCCTTATACTTCCCAGCATCTATACACTACAGCGCCCTACTTGCCTTACAATAGGCCTTGTTCCACTGGCTTGATTGCTTAGTGGTGTCACTGATGATGACTGCTAGATCATATTCCTCAGCCACAGTGCAAAGTCTCACCCCACCTAGCCAGTATTCTGTCCTGGGGTTCTTATTCCCTTCGTGCATCACTTTGCAATTTTTGGTGTTGCATTTCAACTGCAAAACCTTAGACCACAGCTCTGGCTTTTGGAAGTCACTCTGCATTTTTATTTATTTATTTATTTTTACTTACTGAAATGTTTGACCAGTAAAGCACGCTGAACAACAAGTTGCTTCATCTCCCGGTGAGATTGGGGGGGTGGTACATATGGATGAAATATTAAACATACAGAGAACATTGAATAAGACACCGGAATACACATTCAGTTATATTTGTAGAATGAACATACAATTAAGATTGTAGAAAGGCATAGTTGGCATACAGCATGACTGAGGATTTTACAAACGTTTAATTTGATATATAGTTGCAATAGCTTTTGAAGAAGAATACATTCAACTGCAGTATTTGCAGCAAATAAAGTGCATTTTATTAGTACAATGTGCTACTACTAGAGTTAAGTGCAGTGTGGTGGAGAGGGGCAGGAGGGAAGTGAGGGAAGGGAAATTTGGTCAGGGATAATGAGATGTGCCAATAACTAAACCCCTCCAGAGTGTAGAGAACCCTGCAAGGGCACTGCAAGGCATCTAGAGAAGGGGAGAAAGGGGGAGAGAGGGTAAAAGGCAGGGCAAAGTAGGGGGAAAGTAAGGGTAGGTAGGGGTGTGCAGTTAGGTGGGTGGTAGTAGTGGGAGAGAGAAGGAAAGAAGTTTGCATATCAGCTAGGCCTCTCCAGGATGTTGATAACCCTTCCAGAGTACAGGAATAAGGCATGAGCAAGAGAAAAGGATAGCGGGGATGGAGGAAGTGGAGTGAAAGGCTTGCCCCATGCTGTACCCCTCCAGGATGCTGAGAACCTTGCTAGGGAGTAGAACTAACCACAGGCAAGTTGTTAATGGTGGGGGGGCAGGGAATGTTGGGGGAAATAAGGTTGAGTAGGGGGTGTGTAGTTAGGTGGGTGGGTAGAAGTAGTGGGAGAGGGATTTGTCTGCTACCAGGAGAGGGAAGAAAGGGAGTTTTCCTACCATCTAAGCCTCTCCAGAGTGCTGAGAACCCTGCCAGAGTACATGAATAAGGCAAGAGCAAGAGAAAAAGGTGGTGGGGATGGAAGAGTGAAGGCAAAGGTTTGCCCCATGTTATACCCCTCCAGGATGCTGTGAACCCTTCCAGGAGGAAGAACTAAGCACAGGCAAGTTGATAATGTGAGTAGATGACATGGAGACATAGAGGCAAGAGGGTAAGAGGTAGTAGAAGAGAAAGTGTTGGGTAACTGGCACAGGGAGGAGGGAGGATTTAAATGGGATGAAGCGTACAGAGGCGAAGGTTCATAGAAGAGCTAATTTAGGGAGGATTAAAACAGGAGCAGCTAAAGGAGAGAAAGTTGTGTAAGGCAGAGGCAAGGGAGGAGGAGGAGGAAGAATGCCATATTTGGGGGGGTAGGGAGTTCCAAATTTTAGGAAAATGATAAGTGTAGCCTGACTGTCCGATGAGAGTGGCTCGATGGGGGACCAGCAATGTGCAAGAGTCAGCAGATTGGAGGGAGTATGAGGGAGGAGGGGGGCAGAGATGGAGCAAGAGAGGTATGTGGGAAGTTTCCTGAGCCAGAATTTGGAGGTGAGTTTGGCACAATGAGCAAGACACCTGTTTGCAAGCAGGGGAAAGGACAAGGCATGGTAGAGGTCACAAAGATTAGTGTGAAATGGAGCATCAAGGGCAAATTGATAGAAGGAAGGAAAGAGAGCGTTCAATCTGGTAAGGGAGGATTTGGGAGTGGCACCATACACTACATCACAGTAGTTAAAAATGGGGAGGATCATCTTCTGGACTAGTTCTCGCCATGCCATAGGATGGTTGCAACTATGGTTCCTCAATAAGGCACCAAGCTTTGGGTGCAGTTTTTTCAGGATGGCATCTATATGGCCAGAGAAGCCGAGGTGTTGGCCCAGCCAGACCCCAAGGTATCTGAAAGAAGAGGTGTCCTCAAGGATTATCCTATGAAGGGTGTGGAAAGATAGTAAGGGGTGTAACCTAGACAGTCTCTGCCTAGTGCCAAATGTCATAGAAACAGTCTTTTTGGTGTTTAGGAATAACTGATGTAAGGCAAACAAGAGCTCAACTTGGTGGAAGTCATGCTGATGGGTGGTAGTTACAGCAACAGGGCATTTGCTGGAGGTGAACAAGATGGTGTCATTGGCATACATGTGGATAGAGGAGGAGGAGGAGGAGGAGAAGCAGACTGTGGGTAGGTCATTTAGGGAAATGGAGAAGAGAATGGGGCCAAACACAGAGCCCTGAGGGACTCCTGTGGTGATTGGTGGGAGAGATTGCATCCAGGATCTTGATTGATTAAGTTCTGCCTGTGAGGTAAGCTCTAAACCAGTCCTGAGCAGGAGTAGACAAACCAGCAACCAAAAGGAAGTTGAGAAGCAGGGCATGGGAGACCATGTCGAAAGCCTTGGCAAGGTTGACAAAGATGGCAGAGGTGATGAGGCCATTGTCCATCGTGGTGAGGATGGAGTAAGTGAGTCTGAGGAGAGAGGTGATAAGTGGAGTGGTTCTTCTGAAAGCCTGATTGGAATGGGGTGAAAAAGGAAGACTCAGCAAGAAAGGAGGATAGCTGGAAGAGAACCAGATGTTATTGGAGCTTGGCAAGGACTGGGAGGAGGGAGATTGGGTGATAGCTGGCAGGTGAGGAGGGGTCACCACTCTTTGGGAGAGGGAGGACCACCACATGTTTCTAGGATGAAGGAACTGATTAGGACTCAAAGGAGAGATTTAGAATTAAGCAGAGAGGGTGTGCAACAACAGAAGCAGAAAAGGTAAAGGAGGTTAGGGTCAAGGTAATTCAGGAAGGACCCTTGGAAGGACTGAGAGAGAGAGAGGGGTTACTAGTGTCTCCTTTAGAGATAAGAAGAAGAAGGAAAGGTGGTCTCAGAGGGGTTTTGTGCTAGGAGAAGGAGGATGAGGAGAGGATAAATTTGGGAGGAGGGACTTTAGAAGGGTTGAGGCACAGGAGATATAGTGGGAGTTGAACTCTTGGGCCACAAAGCATGGTTTCCTTGATTCCCTAGTCACTATCCACCCTACCAAAGTGCAATGAGACACAGCCTGCCTTGGCTACCTTCTCTAATGTTGCTGATGAACATATTGAAGAGGACTGGGCTCAGGACAGATCTCTGAGTCAGCCCACTCGTGACCGCCCTATCTTCTGATATGACCCTGTTGGACACAACCTTCTACTGCTTACTTTTAGTTGTTTTCAGTTAATTATGCCCTTAGTTGCACCTAGACCATCCATTTTCTTCAGCAGGCTCCTGTGCGGCACTGAGTTGAAAGCGTTGCTGAATTCAATATACAGCAAATTCATGCATGATCCCTGTCTGATTACCTCCCCATCAAGTCAAAGAAAATTATCAGTTGAACATAAATAACATGAACCAATGTTATCTACTGTCCGGGAGACTGCTGCTATTTAAAATTTCCAAAGTTATGAGCGTGCATAGCGAAATTGCAACAAATGTTCATAACTTTGCCATTTTTACATATTTTGACACCACATTTTAAACATGTCCGACTTATGAACCCACCTCATGAACAAGGGCAGAAACAATTCCCAAATCCCACCCAAAATATGAATTTACCAGCCAACAGCAAAATTACCTTTTGAGCGGGAGTTGCATAATGACAGTCCTATTGTTCATGAAGCGGGGGTCTTCAAAAGGCCATGTTGAAAATTTGGGGTCACAATGTTGAAAAAATTTCAAAGTTATGCACAAAAATTGAAATCCTCATTGAAATGCATTGAACAACATATACCTTAGTTTCTCATATTGCAGTTGCCAGATCCAGCAGTAAGAAGTGTCTTCGATCGGAGACTGGATGTTGAACCTGGGACCTGTTCAGCTAAGTGAGGGTGTGTGTGGGTGTACTAGGGGAGTGTGGGGCAGTGGGTGCTGAGTGGGAAGTGGGTGAGGGGGATGGGTTAATTGATGCAGGACCATTTTCTTGTTTGCAGGTTTTGGGGGAAACAATCAAGGGATCATTTTATTTATTTCAGGGTTGTGCCTGAAATGGGAGCATGGAGGTTGCCACTAGACACCAGGGGAAAAGAGAAAACAAAGGGGATACTAATCAGAAAGGAGGAGGGTGCCACTATGCACCAGGGAACAAAGGAAAAAGAACAGGGTGGCATCGGAGGGTTGGGTTACCACTATTTATTTATTTAGTTTTTGTTGACCGGGTAAGTGCACTAGGTACATCCTGCCTATTTTCAGGCATGACCCGGGGAGTGGGATTCAGATGAATACCAACTGACCTTGAACCAGATGAAACTGTTGGTGGTATTTTTAGTGAATGAGGGAAATTTGGCCAGGACACCAGGGAAATTCCCCTACTATGCATGGGACGGCCTTCCAGAGGAGGTTGTGAAGTCAAAAACAGTGGCTGAATTCAAGCATGCATGGGACAATCATAAGGCAATTCTAGGGGGTTGGGGTAGAAAGAAGTAGGCTGCTGGTTAACTAGGATATGCAGCTTATCTATTAGGTAGGGAAATGGGCAAACTGGGTGGGCCAAGCGGTCCTTATCTGCCATCAAATTCTACGTTTCTATGTTTCTCTGTAGATGGGTAGTACTGTTTCTATGGGGAATCTCTCAGTCAGATGGAGGAGGACAGCAGAGGAGGATGTGCTGTGGCTGGTAAGCCTGCAAGTTTCAGTGGTGAACATGGCACGGCTGGAAAGCACCCTCAGGGTGGCCAGCAATTCATACCTCAGCCCCCGCTGCTTGCTGTGGTAGAAACGGGTGGAGGATCTGCCAAAAATGGGAACATTTTGAAACCCTCTACTCTGGTGACACCAGGTCTTACAGGAAGTCCCAGAGCAGGCCTCTTGCCTATGGAGGGAGAAGAGGATATCGGTGCGGTGGTCCAAGTGAAACAGGACCTCTTATTACAGGCAGAGGCTGATTATAGAGCAGCTAAACTGCATGCAGAAGAAAAAAAAAGGAAACGCCCGATTCATGGTTCACAGTCACCTTCTACAGCATCTACGGCAACGGTTTTTGCAGCGGGCCCTCTGGTAGAGGACAGTACATCTTTGGAAGCACCACGAAAAGACTCAGGGATAGATAACTGCTTACAGCATGATCCTGCATGGTCCCTGGAATGGGCGTTAGAATGAGCAGGTTGGATCCAAATGGAGACAGGTCAGTGGGTTGCGGATCCCGATATTCCGCTTCTGGGTTCAGGGGGTGTCACAGAGGTACTGGGGGGAACTGTAGATGGTCTTCTCCACAATTTGCACAGGCCTGATGCAGCTCTGTCTGTTAAAACACATGAGCTAGCCTTAGACCCTGTTTCAGGGCGCATTTCACTGTCTCCTACTAATACAGATGCAGAGGTGGTTATGGTGGATTTTCCTATTTCACAATCAGACTGTATTTCCTTTTCCCCTCATACTGTCTCCCTCACAGCAGGGACCTTTGGAAAATACTGTTGTGGCCAAAGATTCCCCCCAGTCGGAAGAAGCATTGGGATCTCTTCTTGTAGTATTTCCTGACAATGGGTCAGTACCCCCGACCTTGACTGCTCCCACTTCCGCAAGTTTATTTCAAAAACCTGTCTCTTTAGCTAAACACCGAAATGCAGTTTGGCTGCAGTTTTTGGGGCCAGTAGATAATATGCCAGACTGCTTCTATGTGGGGAAAGTTTTCTTAAAGCAGATGTTGGGGTTTTCTCCCTCTGAAGCGTATGCTTTTATTCATACACCAGGAGACTCTACTTATGACATTAGTTTTCACTCTCCTAACATCCTTAATCATTTCTGGATGAAGTATGCCCTGTTAAAGATGAATCTAGCTTGGGCCCACTTTCAAGCCATACCCTTAACAAAGCAAACTTTTAAAGTAATTACAGTCTTATTTAGGAATGAAGGGTGAATATTATGGACATTACTTATTGGCTTGAGAAACGATATCAAATACAAGGGAATCTTGAACCAATTTTAGATTCTGAAGATTTTTGGAACAGAGGATGGAGGTATAAGGTGACTTTACCACAAACGGAGGATGGGCTTCAACATCTACCAAGTTGTTTTCATTTGGGTCGAGATAAGGGCTTTATTTTTGTTATCCCAGGCAGCCACACCATTGTTATAAATGTGGTTCCAGCAGACATTTGAGTAGAACTTGTGACACACTGAAATGTGCTCAATGTGGGGAACTAGGACATGTTATGACTGACTGTCATCATCCTCCCAAGTGTAGTCTTTGTGAGGAACAGCATTCCTTTATGGACTGTCCTTGGGCAGCTCACAACACTGCGGACAAAGATTATACCACCAAGATTTTTATTTGAATATAGCATTAAAACAGCCTTGAAACAATATGGCCCCTCCACCCAAGAGGGCACCTCCTGAAAGATCTATCGATCCCCTTCTGGAGGTTTTATCCACAATGGTTTCTGTTTCATATACTCCATCTGAGGCAGAACTTTTAGTTTTAGAGGTACCTAATAATGTAGGTTCTATGCCTCCCCCCTCCCACCAGAAGGTGTCTTTACTGTAGTTAATAACCGGAGAAGGAGTTTACGGAAGAAAGCTGTGGCAACTGCTTCAGAAATCTTTCAGCTCTCTGCACAAAACACCTTTTCCACTTTGCAGGTTGAAGATCCTGATGTAGGTACAGAATCAGTTTCAGTCTCGGTTCATTCCTTCTAAGCTGATGGAGGATCTGACACTGAATGGTCCACAGAAGATTTGACTGCCCTTCCAAAAAATAAATCCAGGATGGGCTCCTGTAAATGGGTTAGGAAAAAATCCTGATGTTTTTCAATCTCTCTCAGGGATTAAATTGATTTTGTTATGTTAGTTCTTATGGTGTTGTTTGTTTCAAAATGCTATGAATAAGTTATTTAGTATTACTATGGCCTCCTTAAATATTAATAGTATTCAGTCAGACAGAAAGCAACTCTTGATTTATGCTTTATTAGATTCCATTTTTTATGATGTGATGTGTTTTCAGGATACTAGGCTACATAGCAGACAAGAGATGGATAGAGCCTCCTTGGGTTGGAGATGGGGGTGACCCACTGGTCTATTGGAGATGATCTTTGTTGTGGAGTTGGTATTTGTTTAAATTCTCCTTTGGCACAATCTGTACTGGCAGTCGACATAGCCCCAGGCCGTGCTTTGTTATTGGATGTTACGTTAAATAATTTACACTGTTGTTTTATTAACGTGTATGCTCCATAAACAAAGTCGGCTAGAATTGAGCTTTTTCACATTACACAGCCATATTTGTTTACCTCTCGTTATGTTTTCCTGGGAGGTGATTTCAACTGTAGGCTGTATTTAAAGTACAGGGGTCCTCAAACCCGAAAACTATATTGTGATACCAATTGCTTAGCTGCTTTGATTTCCCAAACTGGTTTGGAAGAAGTGTTTTTTTTTTTTTGACAGCCAGATAAGACCTATTTCAGAGGTAATCTAGCTACCAGGATTGATTTTTGGTTTATATCTCCTGCCCTGGAGATTAAAAGTACCAGGACCCTTCCTGTTGCCCCATCCGACCACGCCGTCATAGAACTGACGGTCTCCAATTATGATGGTATGGAGCAAGGGCCTGGGTATTGGAGGTTGAATTTGGAACTGTTGTCTCTTCCAACTGTTAAAGATGGTTTTATCTCCTTATTAGAAGCACGTAAATTGGTTAAATTTTTATATGACACCTCACAGGAATGGTGGGAGGATACTAAGATGGATATCAAAAGATATTTTCAATACATTGGTATATTGAATGGGAAATTTAAAAGACACCAATATTGCATTTACAAAACACATTTCCAAAATTTGGTTTTTCAAGCCTCTTAAGGAGATGAAACAATTCTTGCAGATTTAGCAGCAACCAGGAAAAAATGAATGATCTACAATATAATAGACTTAAATCCTCGGAACAGGAACGGAAGTTTGGAACCCAGGGATCAAAGGATTTTATGAATCCATATCAATACTGTGTTCAACAACAATACCAAAAGTGAATGTCTTTAATTCTGGATGCTAAGGGGTTTCTTTGTACCAATAGTCATGATATTATGACAGCTGTAGAGGAGCATGTGCATTCTCTGTTTAGTCATCAGGAGTCCTCACTTGATGGTTATAAGGTTTGGTTGGAGAAATGTTCTTTACCACGAGCCTTATTATCAGATCAAAGGGTACTGGTATCTCCACTTACCCAATCTGAAATATTGGCCACTTTTGCAATGGTTAAAAAGAATTCTGTACCAGGAACAGATGGGATTCCATATGAATTGTATAGTGTGATTCTGCAATTTTTGCTACCTGAATTCTTAGAATTGTTTCAGGACATGATTTCTTCGAAGAAATTGCCTGACTCTATGGGTAATGGGTTGGTTATTTTTATGTATAAATCCGGGGACAGGACTGATCTTTCAAACTGGTGCCGTATCACATTATTAAATATGGATTTTAAATTATATTCTAAATTGTTAAATAACAGGCTGTTGCTTTGTGCATCTACACTGATACATCCTTCCCAGACCTGTACTATCCCTGACTGGAGTATAACGGACGGACTAATTTTATTAAGAGAAATTTTGTCCCGTGGGGAGACTGGAGAATTGACTGGGTTCATTCTTAGTTTAGATCAGGCTAAAGCTTTTGACAGGGTAAACCATGAATATCTTTGGGACTGTTTGGCTAGTTACAGGATTCTGGCTACTTTTATTTTCTGGATAAAATCTTGTTGCACTAATGCTAAAGCCCTAGCATATTGTAATGGGTGGATTGGGAGGACATGTAAGGTCACCTGGGGAGTTAGACAGAGATGTCCCCTGAGTCCCCTTCTGTATCTTTTTACCCTTGATCCCTTAATTCGTTACATTAATGATAATATTGCTATCCAGGGGGGTTCTTTCTCTAGTACCACAGAAGAAATTAAAAGTATTGCATACGCAGATGATATCTGCTTTCCTGTAGGGGATTTATCATCGGCATTTTTAGTTGGACAAACACTTTTTGGATTTACAGAATCCACGGGAGCCAGAGTTAATTGTATAGAAACATAGAATTTGACAGCAGATAATGACCACTTGGCCCACCCAGTCTGCCCATTTACCTACCTAATAGATAAGCTGAAGATCTTAGTTAACCAGCAGCCTACTTCTTTCTACCCCCAACCCCTAGAATTGCCTTATGACTGTCCCATGCATGCTTGAATTCAACCACTGTTTTTGACTCCACAACCTCCTCTGGAAGGCTATTCCATGCATCCTCAACCCTCTCTGTGAAAAAAAACTTCCTTACATTACCTCTGAACTGCCTCCCCATCTTCAAATTGTGCCCCCTTGTTCTTGCACACCTCTTTTTTTGAAAGATGCCATTCTCTTGGACTTTGTTGATTCCCTTGAGGTACTTGAAAGTTTCTATCATGTCCCTCCTCTCCCTCCTTTCCTCAAGGCTATACATATTAAGCTCCTTTAGTCTCTCTTCATATGTCTTCTGGTGCAGACCCTGCACCATTTTAGTTGCCCTCCTCTGGACAGCTTCCACCTTGTCTATGTCCTTGCAGAGGTTGGGTCTCCAGAACTGCATGCAGTACTCCAGATGGGGTCTCACCAGCTGTCTGTACAGAGGGATAACAACTTCCTGTTTTCTATAGGTGATGCCTCTCCCTATACATCCCAGTATCCCCCAGCCCTCCTTACTGCCCTTTCACATTGCTTGCCCACCTTTAAGTCATCTGATATGACTACCCCCAGATCCCTTTCCATTTTTGTTGTTGTTAGTATCTCACCCCCCATTGCATACTCTTAACATAAAAGCATAGAAACATAGACTTTGATGGCAGATAAGGACCGCTTGGCACATCTAGTCTGCCCATTTCCCTACCTACAGGATAGGCCACAGATCCTAGTTAACCAACAGCCTATTTCCTCCTACCCCCCACAAGAATTGCCTTATGTCTGTCCCATGAATTCTTGAATTCTCCCACAGTTTTAGACCCCACAACCTCCTCAGGAAGGCTATTCCATGCATCCACTACCCTCTCTGTGAAATAATACTTCCTCACATTGCCTCTGAACTGCCCTCCTTCTATCTTTAAATCATGTCCCTTTCTTCTTGCAAGTCTCTTTTTCTGAAAGATGCTACCCTCTTGGACTTTATTGATTCCACTGAGGTACTTAAAAGTTTCTATCATGTCCCCCCTCTCCCTTCTTTCCTCAAGGTTATACATATTAAGCTCCTTTAGTCTATCCTCATACGGCTTCTCTTGCAGACCCTGCACCATTTTAGTTGCCCTCCTCTGGATTACCTCTATCCTGCCTATGTCCTTGCAGAGATGGGATCTCCAGAACTGGACACAGTACTCTAGATGGGGTCTCCTCAACTGTCTGTACAGAGGGATAACATCTTCCTGTTTTCTGCTCCTGATGCCTCTCCCTATACATCCCAGTATACCCCCAGCCCTCCCTACTGCCTTCTCACATTGCTTGCTAACTTTAAGGTCATCTGATATGATTACCCCCAGGTCCCTTTCCTTTTTTGTTGTTGTTACTACCTCCCCACCCATTGTGTATTCTTCCCCTATTCCCCTGGGTTTTTGTTTCCCAAGTGCATTACCTTGCACTTCTTAGCACTGAATCTAAGCTGCCATACATTTGACCATTCCTCTAACCTTGCCATGTCCCTTGTCATCCTCTCCACCCCACCTTGAACATCAACTCTGTTGCAGGTCTTTGTGTCATCTGCAAAGAGACATATTTTTCCTTCCAGTCCCTCTGCAATGTCGCTTATAAAGACACTGAAGTGGACCGGTCCTAATACTGAACCCTGTGGTACCCCACTAGTAACCCCCCTTTCTTCAGAGTAGACTCCATTTACTATTACCCTCTGTGTCCTATTCTCCAGCTAATTCTTTACCCAGGCTATCATCTTGGGACCCACTCCCAGGCTAGCTAACTTGTATATTATTTTTTTGTGTAGGACTGAGTCAAATGCCTTGCTAAAGTCTAAGTAGGCCATGTCCATAAGAAAAGTAAATGCCTTCCTTTTGGCATAGGACAATTTTTAGAATCTATGGTAATTGGGACCCCAGTTGTAACAGAGACCTTCACAATACTTGGACTTCTTTTTGGTCCCAGGGATTTAGCCTTCTTAAATTGGTTCTCTAAATTGGACATTGCACATGGGAAAATTTTACAGTGGAATAATTGGAGACTGTCCAAATTAAAACGGGTGTACATGATTAAGACCTTCTTACTCCCAATTTTTTTGTATTTAGCTGCAGTTTTCAGTCTGCACCCTAAGCTGGAGATCCGAATGTATGGTTGTGTTTTTCGGGCATTTGGGGTAGCAGACTGAATCCACTTAAGAGATGTTTACTGTTTAGAAAGAAAAAACTGGGGGGGGGGATTAAAATGATTAATCCTATTGTATTTATTTTTACAATCTTTATTAATATAAATTTGAGACCATTATTGTTAAAGTCTGAGGGTATTTGGATCCCATGGGTTTTGGACTCATTGGCAGGGATACTCCCTTTGTGGCTTCCTCATTCTTGTATCCCAAAACAGCGTTCTTTGCATAGTATTCCCGAGACTTTACGAGTATTTTTTGGGAAAATAAAACTTTGGGGTTTAGTACCAGAACATTTTTCCTGACAGGACTGGATAACACTATGGCCCAGATATTCAAAAGGGATGCACCATGCATAACAGAGATGTGCCAGTGCAAGTATGAAAATGCACCATTGTGCTATATTCAGCTGGAGGCAGCTGTGCCACACAAGTTGCAATGCACAAAAGTGCAATAGTAATGAATGCACGCACAACCATAGGGGAGGAACCATGAATAAATGGTGCAGTGTGATATTCAACAGCATGTGCCATGCACAATAGGGGAGCTAGCAGAAGATGCGTGAAATTGGAAATGATCCAACATAAAAAGGAACAAGAGAGAGGCACAAGAACACTACAGGGAAGCCAGAGGTGGGAGTGAAGAGACAGCACCAAGGCAGAGGGTAGCAGTGAGCAGGACTGGGCAGAAGCAGGACAGGGCACACCTGGAAACAACCAGGAACAGGACAGGAGTGGGGAGCCTGTGCCACTGTGCAGGAGTGACAGAGAAGTGCCACAGTGGACTGAGGGCAGTGGCAGTAGGCAGGACAGCCAAATGCTGGAGGTGTACCTGGTGCAGGGAGAGCATCACAAATGGACAGCGGGGGGAATGGGATAACAGCTGCCGGGGGGAACACCAGCCAGGGACATGGCCAGTGCCACCTTCCAGATGGAGGTGGTAATGAAGGGTGTGAGAAGCCAGGCAGCGGGGGGAGCGGCTGTGGAAGGGCCTGTCAGCGGTACGCCCCCAACAGGCGGTACTGAGCCCGCACCACCTTCGAACACTACACTGACACAGAGATTGTGGGCTGGTACTGCCTGAACCAGGCTATCCTGAGGCGGCTCTGTGAGCTGTGCAGTGATGAGATGCAGGCAACCACACGATGGAGCCATGCTCTGTCAGTGGAGACAAAGGTGACAGCTGTCATGTGCCTGCTCACCACGGGCACCTTCCAGAGACCAACAGGGGACACAACAGGCATAACCCAGTCGGCTGCATTATACCTACTCACACAATTCCTCAGCGCACTGCTGCCACATGCTGCGGAGTACATCCATTTCCCCAGCACACAGGTGGTGCGCTAGCATGCATACAAGAATTCCACAGGGCAGCACATATGCCTGGCATGCTCAGGGCCATTGACTGCACCCATGTGGCCATCCACATGTCATCTGGCCCAAACGGTGTGTCCTACATCAACCAGAAGCGTTATGCCAGCATCAACTGCCAGGTGGTGTGCGATGCCAGGGGGCACAAAACAAATGTCTGTGCCATGCACCCTGGGGGAGCACATGATGTCTTCATCTGACACCAGTCCACGCTGTGCCACAGATTCAAGAGTGGAGACATCCCCACTGGCTACCTAGTGGATGAGTATGCTCATCATGCAGGATGACATGAGCAGATGTGGGGGGGGCATAGTCAAAGGTGCTATGGGTACAAGCCTTGACGGTCCATGGCAGGGTGATGCAGACCACCATACTAATGTCCACCCTCCACACACAGGTAACAGTGGCTACCCACTCCATCCCTGGTTGCTCACACCATACCGGTGCCCCGCGACCCCATCGCAGCAATGGTACAATGAGGCACACGCCACCACACAGAATGTCATCAAGTGGGTGTTCAGGATGCTGAAGGCATGTTTGCATTGCCTGGACATGTCTGGCGGTGCCCTACAGTACAGCTCCTCAAAGGCCTGTGAGCTATTCCTGGCCTGCTGCGTCCTGCACAACATGGCCAACAACTGTGGGATAGCCATAGAGGTTGAAGAGGGGGACAGCAATGGGGATGATGAGGATGCTGGTCTAGACAGTGATGGGCAGCCACCCCCTGAGCGAAGGGACCCCTGCCTGATCTGGATGTCACAGCTGCACTGGGACACCATCACAGAGGAGCACTTTGTCCAACACAGATAGGTCACAGGGCTATGTGCAACCACCAATGGCATGGACACAACCCAGAGACAGGCATGGATGAACCCCAGGAGCAGATGGTGGCAAGGGAATGGGTCTGAGCATGGAACTGTACACGCCGTCAGGGATGGGCAGGGCCAAACATGACACGTGCTCACACACACACACACACATACACACCACAAGGCATGCACAAGAGGTAGAAGGCATGCCAACCCCAACTGCAACCCCTAGCCACACACACAGGACCACACACAACTATGCCCAGTGGCCGTCACTGTGCATGTCTCAGATGCTGGGCACCATTGCACACTGGCAGACAGTGCAACGCAGACAACATCATGCACACGCCACAGTGGCCAGCAGCTGGGAGGGTGTGCACATGGACCGTGTGTGCAGGGCCGGGTACCACACCCGTGCATCGCACATTGCACAACACACTGCACACAGGGCAGCGGTAGACAGTGGCCATGGTGGGAGAAATTGCTCAACCGTCCTTAGCTTTAAAGGAGCTCTGAAGACCCACCTTTTTAGTATAGCTTTTAATGATTTATATTAGTTTTAATTTTATTGTATTTATTGTTCTATGAAACTGTATAGGTGCTTTGGTTTTAAGAAAAGTGCCTTTTAAAAATAAAGTTTGAATTTAACTGAATTTGAATTGAGACTGGTCAGTCATGTGGCACAGTGCCACGACTGCCACAGATGCATTGGTGACCCCGCTGAGACCTGCCAGCTGTGCCAGGCTGACCATTGGCCTCATGGGGTGGCACTCAAAGTCTTCCAGGGGTGAAGCTGCGGGAACGCGACCATGTTCAAGCAGGGGTCTTCAGCTCAATGCCCACGCCAGGAGTGCTCGGTATGCCCACAGCCAAACCCGGTGTCAACAAGGAAGGTGTCAAACAACGCCGGGAACAGGGGGTGGACATGACACTGCGTGGTGTCTGCGGTGCATGGGCAACAAACTGGGTGCCCAATGTAGCCATGACAGCTGTGAATGCACGTGTCTGCCTGTCAATGGCAGCAGTCACATCCTCCCGCTGCCGGGCCATCTCTGCCAGGAGCAGACTGTGGTCTCTGCTGCGCCGTTCCTCTGCCTGGTGCAGAACCACACTGAGTGCATCCACCACCCTCACAAGCCACAACTGCTGATCCACGGAAGCCTAGAGTAGATGGCTGTGCTCATCAAAGAGGTCATCTTCCGGATCGGCATTCTGACCCTCGTGGTGTTCCTGGCTGTGCTGGGCAGCACCACTTTATGATGGGTGCTGCACAGCAGAGCCATGCCAGGGCACATCCACATGCGGTGCACTGACGCTGCCCCCTGACACCGTCCCCCTGTTACCATTGGTCAACTGCTGACACTTACCCTCTGGCTGCCAATCGCTAGGGCTCACCAGTGCCACCACAGTGGCCGTAACAGCCCCACCGGCCTGGATGCACACTAGTGCTGCCTCACTGAGGCATACAAGCACATGCTGGGACTGTGATGTTATGCAGGCCTCCGTGGCGGCACCACCCACGGCTACGCCCATGCTGTTTCCTGCTGTCGGACCATCCTGCGGCCCACACCTATCACTGTCCTGGATGTGTGATCCATCATCATCGGTGCCAGATCCAGCATCAGTCTGTGTCACAGCATGCTGGCGTCCATGGCTGCTGTCATGCTGGGACACAGGCAGGGCCTCCTATGCACCAGCACCACCATCTTCAGTCCAGACAGGCAGGTATGCTGTGGTCCTGAACTTTGAACACCTGTGGAGATGGATGGGTGCTTCTCCATGTCCAGGGTATTGCCCTCGGTGGACACACCCACCACCGCTGACACTCTGGAGCTATAGGGGAACACAATAGCGTTAATGTCTCTGCCCTACCCTGTGGCATTTCCCCCCCCCACACAGTGATATCACAGGATCTACCATGCAGTGATGGGCTGCCACCCATCTGGAAGCCACCACCTGGAATGCCTCTAGGGCACAACGCCACATGCTACTGGCCACCCGCTCTTCCTGTGGCATCAGGCATGGCACATCTGGCTGTTCACCACCGGTTGCAGCACGTGCTGCCCTGATGGCAGCCACCTTGTCCTTAATCCTTCTCTTGTCCATGCCGACCTTCTTTTTGCACTCCTGCACGGACTGCTGGTGGCTGCCATGCTGGTTGACGGCATGCGCTACCTCATCCCATGCCGCAGCCAGGGCCTGTAGTGTTCCCCACTGTCCACTGAGCAGTGGTTCCCTGTCAAGGCAGGCCTTGAACAGGGCATCTGATTCTGCCCAGGTGAAGTTGGGCCTCCTCCTTCTCCCACATCTCTGTTCCTCCTCCTCTTCCTCACATTGGTCATTATAGAGCCTGTGGGAATGACAGGTGTTACCTTTGAATGTGCAGTCCCATGCATCTCTCACACACCACAGTCCACACTTCCAAAGAGCATGCAACCCACCACAATAGACTGTAATACCAAACAATGTCCTCTGCAGCCACTTGTCACATTTATATAGTGCAAGGCATGCAAATGAGGCGAGGCTCAGCTTTAAGTGGATGCTAATGCAATGGCTGTGCCATGGAATTGCTGATGAGCTGATTTGCATATGCTGGCTGAATATTGCGCTGTTGCGCCTTGCGCAATTGTGTTGAGCATGCTCAGGCAATGGCACAGCTCTGTGACGTGCACAGTAGGCACCGCACGATGCATACCCGAGGTGCTGATGCTGATGCCTGCAGCGCTGATGATGTGCTGTGCACAGGAGGCAGTGCAGGGCACGGCCACCACTGTGCCAGTGGTGCTAGTGTACTGTTCTCGAGTGTGGCGCTCATGCCCTGGAGTGCTGTAGGCACCATGATGCCACAGCATGGTAGGCCACTGCAGGGTGTCACACACAAGCACCCTGCTGCGCTACATGCAGAGAGTCCCAATAGTGCTGTGGTGGTCCATGCACAACAGACTCTTGACCCTGTGGTTGACCTTTGCCCTTTAGGTGCCATGTGTTCACATGGGTGCACCACTATCGCGTTGTTCAGTGACAGCACAGTGGGGAATGGCAGCGCTGTACCACACAGCATCTGCATGTGTGGGACCTGCACTACAGAGTGACATTTTGTGATCTGGCCTGCATAAATGATGGCACGCAGGAGAGCACCACGGTGGAGCACACTAGAGCTGGCCAATCTTATGGCCATTGTTGAGCCCCATGCTGGGGCCCCGTTTGGGGAAGACCCTTTGGACAGGCCTAGAAACGCTGTGTGGGAAGAGGTGGCAGAGGCAATGGAGGAGGCCACTGGAATTTCCTGCAGCACAAAGCAGTGTCGCCACCACTATGGGGACCTCTGCCGGAGGGACCCAGATAGGCTGGGTCGACTACAGGCATCTGCCAAGCGAGGCGCCATGCCATGGCTAGGTAGGTGCTCCATCCATACACTGGTAGCATCCGTCTGTCTGGGTATCACGGTGTGCATGTGTCCACCATGCAGGGGGGTTGGGGCCATCCAGTGTGGGCAGTGGTGTTGGGGTTGCAACATTGCTGGGCTGTGCAGGATCGCACACGCCGGGGGGGGGCTTTGCTACTGGTTTGTACTGATGTTCCCCTCTCCGTGTTTGCACCCTAGGCCCTGAGAAGTTACGCCGTGCTCATGAGGCGACAGCACAGCATGACAGGGATGCTGCCCAGCAACAGGGATGAGGTGGAGGGGCCATAGTAAAGCAGCACCCAGCTGTTGCAGATGCAGGTGAGTGTCTTTCTTCCAAGTACTTCTGTGCATGCTGTGTTGAAGGGTTGGCGGCGGGACATGGCCACCAGCCCTTGACACCACAACCGTGCACACCACACGGTACACTCAGCACTGTCCTGTGGCACTGCATGTGTGGGTGTGCATTGCTGGTGGTCCGTGCATGCACCGGGTACATGGCTGTGCCACTGCCTTCGCAACGTACAGCCATGTCACTGTATGGCCATGGTGGTGCTGTGTGGGACATGGGCGGTGGGTGTGTGCAGCAGTCCGCATGACTGTGTGCACCTGGGTGGGCAGGTCTTGTGGACTCAGTCACTGTGGGTGGTCACACACCATCACAGGGGCATGGCCCATGGCTGTATGCCATGCACAATGGGTGGGCTGCAGGGGGATGGAGAGTCACACGTATTGACTCTGCTCCCTTGTCCTAGGTGGACATCACTGAATGGCCATAGAATGAGGCATGCAGGAGCTGCTGCAGCTGGCATGGGTGTCCCTGGTGATTTTGGAGATGAAGCATCTGGAGGCACCACAGGATTAGAGAGCAGGGCAGACAATAGGCCCTCCATGCCCCCTGACTCACCTAACCCCCTGGACCCCCCCACACCCCTTCTTCCCTCTCCCATTTGTTTACCCCTGCCCCATGCCTGCCTCCTCCTGGTTTGTGACACCCTTTCCCACCGCTCTTGTAAATAATTGTACATAAGTTTGTTTGGTACCATTGTTCAATACATTCATTTTGTTAAGACAACTGTGGTGGTCTCTGATTTGCAGCGGGCTACAGGTGCTTGGCTGCAGTGGTGTGCATGGCATCAGGGTGGTGCAGGCATGGGGGTGTGTGTGTGTGTGTGTGTGTGTGTGTGTGTGTGTGTGTCCGGCAGGGACCCGCCTATGGTGTGGGTGGGGGACTTGATCACTGTCTGTGGAATGTGTGTTGTTTTCTGTGCATTGGATACCTGTGTGCAGTGGTCCATGGTGCATGCACTGTGTCCATGGTGCCCCTGTCAGACTGTCCATGGCCTGTGCAGCTGATACCCTTGCATGTCTGTGCTATGCACGGTCTGCTGACATGTCAGTGGTGGCTGTCCATGCTGGACACCCCCTGTACCCAGCGCAATGCCGGATTGCCTCCTGTCACCGGTATGGTGCATGTCCACCTTTGGTGGCACTTCAGCCTCTGCTGTTGTCCCCTCTCCATGCTGTCACTTATGTCTGTTGCAGGGAATGTGCTCCAATGTCAGTCACTTGTGCTCCGGCCGCATGCTGGTGGCATACGGATTCATGGTGCATGGGCAGGGTGGCTGGTACACCTGTGCCATGGAGGGGTGCTGGCCATGGGTACATGGCTGCTGTGGCCGCACACCAGTGGGTTTGTTGCCCTGCTAATGTGTCCCTGTGTTGGTGTGCCCTGGGGTATGAGTGGGTGTTTGTCTGTGCACTGTGTTGCATCCTGTGTGGCGCATGCTTCCATGCCCCACTGTGGGCATCTGTGCTGGCTTTTGAGGCCAGTGCTGGGACAGGGTGTGTGCTTGTGTGGGTGTGTGGGGTGCTGTACCGCTAGTGGTGGGGTCCAGGGCAGGCCCTGTCACATGCGGGGCACCTTGTGTGCTGACGCAGGGTCGGTCTTTCAACTGTACCTTGTGGGGCCGTACAGGGCAGTACTGTGTCTGCAGTTGTTGCATCAGTGGCTGCTGCTGCCCGCAGCAGGGTGCTCACAGTGGGGCTGCCTTGCATGGCTCCATGGTGCACAGGGTTTCATTGTCACACTGGGGGTGGTGACATGCATGGGGAGACATGCACTTTTGGGCAATGCTCCTGGGCAGGGTGTCTGAGGATTGATGTGCAGGTTGTGCTCTGCATTGGTGGGATGTTGTAGCATGGGGTGGCTGGACCTTCTTGTGTTCCAGTCACAGCTTGCCAGGGTGTGTGCTGGGGCACCATGCCCCAGCTGTGGGATTGTTGCTGGTGTCCATGGGGTGGTGGTTCTTCCAGCTCTCCTCAGGTTGTGCGGTTCATGGGGTGTGGGGGGCGATGTCTGTTCTTCTGCATGCTCCTCTTCCCATATCTTCCATGGGTGGTGAATCCCTGCATCCTGTCCCTGTGCATCCCTGGTTGTGCTGATGCACTGCTACCCTGCTCCACTGCGCATCCCTGGTTGTGCTACTGTGCATCAGACCTGCGCCACTAAGCATCCCTGGTTGCATCATGGCATGGTTTGTGCGATATTCAGTTGTGTTGCACAAGCACATCATGGCCCGTGCACTGTTTAAATATCACGCGTGTTGCACATGGGCACATTGTACTTGTGCCTGCTCCTGCTATTGCGCTACTTTGTGGCACCGTTTGAATATCTGGGCCTATATGCCCATCTTTTATCTACCTTTTTTCAAGATACAGCCTGTTTTGACTCTAAACCCATTTTTGATAAAATATTGATTGGGAAAATGTTGACATCTACCCGTATACCAGCTTATATGTGGGATGCTATGTGGCTTTCAATACATGGGAAACTCAGTGTTAAAGGGTACTTAAAGCATACAAGTGTGAAGCACCGTTATTGCCTTAGGGAGACTTGTTTTGAAACTATGGACCATTTGTTCTTATTTTGCCCCTTTGTACAACAATTTTGGAATTTTTTATGAGGGAAGTGGCCTACATCACCCTTTTATGATTTGACCCCAGAGATTTTATATTTGGGCATTCTTCCATTTAAATGGACTAAACATGATAGGGTTACACTCTGGTTATTTCTGCTTTGTTTTAAATTTTACATATGGCATGTACAGTGTAGGCTTACACTACAACAAACAGTATATACAGAGAAGCAATTATTTCATATGATCACTACTGAAATTCTTTGTCATAAAAATACAGAAAGGAAGTCAGTACCATCTGAAATCTGTAAGTCTTGGTGGCACAGTATAGATTGGCTATGAGTTGGTAGGTCATATTTTTAGTTATATTTAAATAACTGCAAAATTCCACTTTTATTTATGGACAGCAAATGTGGTGAGTTGGTAGGATATTGTACTGAGTTATATTTTCTTTTTATGACACCAAAATTCCAACATTTTTTCTTTTTTTGTTTTTCTTTGTGAGAAATGAATGGTTTTGGTAGAAAACATTGCTTATGGCGAGGCCTGTTTTTGGTTTTTGAGTATGTTGTACATATTTTTTATTTTTTTTTTTATAATTAAAGACTTTATTAATATATCAGCACCAGGTCAACAACATTTATCATTTTGTACATATGAAAACATGAGGTGCATATTTTTTCTCATTAAAATGAAAGATAAAAAATAAAAATAAAACAGAGATAAAACCAAAAACTTCTCAAATAACCCCCCTGACTACGCACCACAAATACTATTTGAACTCTAGATATACTGAGGCTCTATCTTCATTAGGATTTACACGTCGTCAGGATAGCCTCTAAGCTTCCCCATAGTGAAGTAAAAACTTTGCCTCTATTCCTTACACTTGCACTATGTCTTTCCATCTGTAAAGCCAAAACACATTCCCTAAACCATTCCAAGATTCCCGGTGGATCTTCATCTGTCCAATGCCTCATTATTACTAACTTAGCAGCTGCTGAAATAAGCATCATATGTGCTTGTCTAGTTTTTGGAATATCAACTGGAAAATAATTTGTAAGGCAAACTTCAGGTGTAAATAGTTCCCTCAATCCAAGAATAGTGTTCAGAGAATTATTAATAGATTGCCAGAATACTTTTATATATGGACATAGCCATAACATATGAAATAACGACCCTGCCTCCTCTTTACACCTATTACAAGTTGGTGCGTGTAAAGTCCCATATTTAAAAAGTTTTGCTGGTGTCATATACATATTATACATAATATTGTAGTGAACTGATCTTAGTCTATCTTGTTTGACATATTTATACACAGATATCCATAGTTTCCTCCATGTATTAATGTCATCAGGGAGGCCTAATTCCCTTACCCAGTAAGAAAAAACTCCCGAAGGTAATTTATTATCCCAACTCTGTAGCATTTTATACAAACTAGACACTTTTTGTGGTTGGGGAACAATCCGAAGGAACTCGATAGGGTCTCTTTCCCCCATATCTATTACTGGGAAAAGCCGGAAGAACGAAGATAGGGCCTTACTGACTTGGAGGTGTTTAAAGGGATCTTTGTTTACTGCACCGGGAGCAGCACATAATTGAGTGAGAGAGATCACTTTTCCATCCCTCCATATCTCCGAGACCTTATACTGACTTAATCCAGGCCAAAAGAACCACGATATTGGCACACCGCCAGTTTTAAAATGTGGAATCTCTGTAATTGGTTGATCAGAAGACTGGCTCCATTTAACTGCAAGATAAGCTTGGGCTTGATGAGAGGCTTTTATCGACCAGCCGATAGGGTTATTTCTGAGAGATTTGGGAATATGAGATGGGGAGGCATATAGCAGAGCATGGAGAGAACATTTCTCAAGAGATACCAGATACTTTTCAATGGATAACCACGAAGGAAAGTATTCTGTATGATCTATCTCTTTCCGCCAATAGGCCAACTTACTCAAGTGTTGTGCAATGTAGTATAGAAAGAAAGAGGGGGCTGCAAGGCCCCCTCTTACTTTTGGGGCTGTCAATTTGAGATAAGACCTGGGTGCATTTTTTTTGTTCCATAAAAAGGAGCTTAACATACCTCGCAACCTAGAGAACCAAACTTTGGGAAGATACATACTCAGCATTCCTAAGGGATATAATATTCTCGGTAGTAGGTTCATTTTAATTATATTTATTCTACCCCATAATGAAATAGAAAGTAATCCCCATCTTTCAAGGTCCTTTGCAATTACTTTGATAAGGTTGTCTATATTATTTCTCATAATAGCGCCGGAATCCCTAAACATCTCAATTCCTAAGTAAACTACGGATTTCATCTCCCAAGTAAGGCCTAAAGGAGCTAGTTCTGCTTTATTGACTTTGTGATTGAGGGGCAATATCTTCGTTTTCTCCCGGTTAAGTTTATGATAGGATACTTTAGAGTATTCCTCAATTTCCTTTAGGACTGTGGGAAATGAGGCAGCTGGACTCTCTAAATATAATAATATATCGTCCGCATAAACTGAGAATGCATATCTAATGCTACCCACCTAAATTCCTGTTACACTGATATTGCTCGCCATATGGAGGAGCAAAGGCTCTAGGTATATATTAAATAACAGCAGGGATAGGGGATACCCCTGCCTAGTACCCCGGGCCAATTAGAATGAAGAAGATAAAAGACCATTACATTTTACTCTAGCTGAGGGGAAGGAGTATAATATTTTAACCCATTTGAGAAAGTCTCCCAGAAAACCAAAAGATGTTAAAGTGGCAAAAAGAAAATCCCAGGAGACTCTATCAAATGCTTTCTCAGCATCGAGTGAAATCAGCACCATTGGTAAATCAGACTCCCTCACCACCGAGATGAGATGTAACAACTTTCTCAAATGATCTTGAGATGATCTTCCCGCCATAAATCCGACCTGCTCATGCCCTATTAATTTATCTATAACTTTAGAAAGTCTGTTAGCCAGGACTTTGGCCAGAATTTTTATATCAGTATTTAACAGTGAAATAGGATGGTAACTACTGAGGTTTTGGGGGTCCTTCCCAGGTTTTAAGATTAGAGATATTACCTCCTCTAAAAAAATTGGACTCTGACATCCCCTTATCTAACCAAAAACTAAAGAGATCTTTTAGTACAGGTGCAATGGCAGCTTGACAGGTTTTGTAAAAGTTATTGGACAACTCATCTGGTCCGGGGGATTTGCCCAAAGACAACTGTTGGATGGCCTCCTGTATTTCACCTAAAGTGATTGGGGCGCCCAGAAAGGCCTTGCTATCCGCAGGTACCTTTGGCATATTCACCGTCTCGAGATACGAGGTTATTTCTGACTCTGCAGGTAACGAAGACAACGTTACTGAATATAATTCTTGATAGAAGGAACAAAATAATTCCACCATTTCCTTGGGATCCTTACAAACTTTGCAATCCTGCCCAGTATAAATTCCAGCAATGAATTGCGAGGCCTCTACTTGACGGATTCGCATTGCAAGTAGTCTGCTTGCTTTCTCTCCAGCCTCCAAATATTGCAATTTAGTTCTGTGTAGAGATAACTCGGCCCTCTGTGATTGTAGATCTGCATATTGGGCCTGTAGTTGATATAACCTGGCCCATACCTCTACTGGGGAGGTACGGGATAGATTATATTCTATACTTTTAATATTAGTTAATAACTCTTCCAGCTGAACCCTTTGATACTTAACCCTATTAGAAGCCATTTTGATAAATTTGCCCCTTAAAGAACATTTTAGAGCTGCCCAGACTAGATCATATTTATCAACTGTCCCTAAGTTGCAACTTAGGAAAAGGGCAATATGCTCCAAAGTGTGTTCCAGAGAGGCTGGATCTTTTAATAATTGGTTATTCAAACACCACTGCGGAGAGCGTTTGCCCCCTGACCCCAAACTTAACTCCATGTCAACCGGTGCATGGTCAGATATAACCTTGGCTAAGATTCCTGCATGTACAACCCCCGATATTGCATAAGAGCTTATGAGTAAATAATCAATCCGAGAATGGGTTTTGTGTACTACAGAGGAAAAAGTGTATTGTCATTTGGTGAGGTTCAGAACTCTCCATATGTCAACTAATGCTGCACTGCTTATAAGTTCTTTCATTGCTCTCTGTGCTGGGGATAGGCCTCGCCGTGCTCGATCTGATCTGTCAATATCTGTCTGCAGAACTAAGTTCCAATCCCTTCCCAATATTGTAAGTCTAGTTGGACTTACTACTATGGTATTTATCAGGTTTACAAAAAATGGAGGAGAGACATTATTTGGGCCATATATAGATCCCAGAAGGACTGGATAGGATTCTAAAGATCCATGAATTATTATGTACCTACCCTCGGGATCCCATATTTCCTGAGTTAATTTAAATGGAACACCCCTGGCCAAAAGTATTACTACCCCTCCTTTGCTTGTGGAGGCACCTGCCTCAAATACCTGTCCAACCCACACTTTTCTAAAGAGGAGTACATCCTCTCTTTTACGATGTGTTTCCTGCAAGAAAACTATTTGTGCTCGCAATAACTGCTAGTGTTTTAAAATGACCTGTCTTTTGACCCTGTCCTTGGCTCCTTTAACATTCCAGCTCACAAAACGATAGATATTACTCATATCTTAAATCAGCAGTGTAAATTCCCTTAAAAGAGCTATCCAGATTCTGCACTCTGGTCCACTGAGAAATACATCAAGTGCAAAGACATTACTAGACAAATCAGCAAAGCCAAAATCTAAGTCGTGCGTAGTCTTCCCCCCTTCCCACCCAAACACCTCCAAGCCCCATTTTCTACTTCTATTATATTTGTACACCTTAACAAATTGCATAACACAACATCCCCAGTACCATAATACTGTACTCCTAAACATCATATGTCACATGATTTGGATATAAGCAGACCCAGCTCCAGTAGCCTTGTCCCCAGAGCCCCCCCTGCCCGATTGAAATTTACTTTATAAGCAAATGTATACAAGCTTCTTATTTTCCATATTTGATTCATATTCACAATAAACAGTATGTAAACTGCAGTCGTCGCATTTATTAACAAAAGTAGAGACCAGCATTAATAATTGAAAATTAGCTACCCCTCATGTCCTTACTACATAATCTAAAAACTTAATACCCCTATAATCAGCGTTTAGGCAGACAATTTCACTATAACATCAGGATTTAGGTAGATATGAACATTGACCATAATAGGCTTGATAGCGCTGTTATTCCTGTACATTAAAGCCTAATATCCTTAACTATATGCTAACACCATAACATTGTTAAAACTAGCAAGATACTGAGCTAAAGGTAAATACGAATTTGTCTCATATCTTAGATTAAATGCACAAGCTGTAACCCTTTATTTGCCGTCAATCTGGACCACCCTTAACCGCAAAATGATTACCGCGATCATTCCATTAACAAATGCTTATTTTTGACGACATCAAATTAAACACTTCAACCAAATAATTTGGATCCATATTATCAAACATATTAGGATCAAAGAGCAAAGCGTCCATCTCGTTCTGTCCTTAGTGAAAGAAGAGAAAGAAAAAAAAAGGGAAAATAATCTGGCAGACTGCCAGAAGCCAATCAATGAGCAGACAAGAAAATCGCCGCTCTACTACCAATGAGTAAAGACATGGCTCTGACAAGGGCCCACGAGGTATTGTTCCTCTTTCCCCTTTGCAACACCAATACCAGCCAAATACTGTAGATGGCATGTCGCAATTATGGGAAGCTAACTATTGGATAAACACAGATGGGTTTCAATTCAAGCAGAGTGAATCACAGTCTCTCAAAATCTCCAGCAGCCATAACTCTGTCACAGTCCAGTTAAAGCACAAGTTCAATTTCGGAAAATTGCAAGTGTCTCAACATAATCCTTCACAAGCAGTCGCCAATCAGTTTAGACTGCTCCCCTTCATTTAAACAGATCTGGAAAAAGTTATTTCAGTCCTGACTGAGCTTGCGCTGGGGACTCATAAGAGATCCATTTATCTCCATTTTTTACTGTTAATATTGCAGGGTACTTGACTCTGAACTGCTTGGCTGCAGCAATAAGCTTAGATACAAAGGGGTGAAGCTCTTGCCTCCTTAGCCTCACTGAATGGGGTAGATCTTGTATGATCCGTACTTTTTTGCCCTCCCAGGTTACGTCGTGGGCCTCCTTTGCCTTATTTAATATGTGTTGCCTGTCATTCTAATTTAACAATTTACAAATCAAAGGTCTGGGAGACTGACCAGGAGCCTGGGGCGGGCGTAGGGCTCGGTGAGCTCTCTTGACAATGTATTCACCTCCATTTGGAGGGGGACCAGCTATTTTAACACAGAACTTCTGTGTAAATAATACAGGCACATTCCCTTCTTCTTTCTCTGGGATTCCAATGATCACTAGATTGTTGCGTCTACTGCGACCCTGAGATCTCGACTTTCTCTTCCATTTTCTTTAGCCTGCGCCCCATTACAACCGACCCCAGGTCTGCTTTGTCAAGTCTTTTTTCCAGCGAGGTTACTCTGACTTCTGAATCACCTACTCTCCGATTTAAGCATTCCACAGAGTTTTTGATCTCCTTTAAGTCTTCAGTGATGGAAGCGACCGCTAATTGAAGCGGCTGCATTACTTCAAGAAATTTCTCTTCTGATAGCACAGTCAGAGCCACTGCCATTTTCAGTGAGGTCAGAGCTTGCTGCCTAGGCCGCTTTGCGGCCTTCTCTTTTTCCGGAGTTAGTGGTGGAGATCGTCTCGGAAGTGCTTTCTTCATGTAGATCTCCATCTGAGACTCAATCTGCAACATCTAGGCTTTGTTACCTTAATGCCTTTCATTCCGGTAAAATAGAGCTTGTGTCTATTTACTGCATTGAACTGAAATTCACCGGATGGGGACAGAGATCTCCTAGAACTGCTGCTTCTTACTCGGCTGCCATCACATGACCGTACATAATTTTAAACTAAGTTAAAGAATATGAGCATGAGGACTCAGTATATTTTTGATTTTGTATGCTGTTGATACTAGTTAAATTTATATATTTTTTTTAGGTATGAACAAAAATGCTGATATTTTTATTTATTTATTTAAGAGATTTACCAGATAAGCATTCTGAGCAGGGACCGCTCATTTCCAGATGCGACCTGGGGTTACATAGGTCAGACAATAGATACAGTAAACAGTAAAACACAGTACATCAGATACAGTAAAACAGTAAAACACAGTACATCAGTGTTACATAGGTCTAGAGTAGCTAACAGTAGTCATAGTTAAAGTGCACAGCGTGGGAAGACACAGACAACAGTTCAGAGGCAATTATTATTTGGCAACTAGATCTTCAGGTAGCAATTACAAGCAGCAGAGTAGTAGGACCTCAGGAGTGGTTTAAGAGCCCAGTGGGAGTCTGAATGCCTGATGTCTGCAGGTAGCTCATTCCATAGTTTTGGCAGACGATGTTGAAGGCCCTTTGGCCCTTAGAGGTGCGCATGAAAGGTACATGGAGCTTTTTCAGATCATAAGCTCTGAGAGGGTAGGCAGAGGGAGGTTGGGTTGATAGAGCACTGCTGACGTAGAGGGGGAGGGTATTTGACCAGTACTTGTAGATAAGGTTAGTACAATGTTGTTTACTCCAAGACTCTAAGGATGGGAAGGCCAGGGCACTGTACAGGTCGCAGTGATGGGTGGTGGGAGGGAAGTCAAGGGCGTAATGGCAGAACGAGTGATAGAGGGGGTCCAGTCCAGCCAATATGGATGGGAGGGCACTGCTGTAGACCATGTCCCCATAGTCAAAGATGGGAAGGATCATTTTGAGGACTAACTCCCATCTAACAGAGGTGGGAAGGGAGCCTTTGTGACGGTACAGTGCTCCTAACCTAGGGTGAAGTTTTCTCTGCAGTGATTCGATGTGGGCATGAAAATCGAGGTGTTGATCTAGCCATATCCTTAGGTACCTGAAGGAGGTGCAGGAATCTAGGTTTGAGCCATCCAGGGTGTGAAAGACAGGGGGGGCTGCTGGGCGGGATAACTTGGGATGGGTGCCGAAGGTTATGGAGATGGTTTTCTTGGCATTTAGGATAAGCTGGTTGGACTTGAGCCAAGTTTGTACAGCATCAAAATCCCGTTGAAGCGATGCAATTGTGTCATCGGTAGAGGGGCCAGAGATGTACAGTACTGTATCATCCGCGTACATTTGTAGCGCTGAGTTAGAGCAGACTTGAGGCAGATCGTTTAAGAACATAGAGAAAAGTAGGGGACCCAGGACTGAACCCTGGGGGAACCCCATGTTCACTGGTAGTTGGGAGGAGATGTGAGGGCCAATTTTTACAGCCTGCATTCTGTCTGACAGGTAGGCTTGGAACCAGTTAGATGTGGGTTGGGAGAGGCCTACTTGTTGCAATTTTGAGAGGAGTTTAGTGTGGGACACAGTATCAAAGGCTTTGGCCAGGTCAATAAAAATAGCAGAGGTGACATGACCTTTGTCCAGCCAAGATGAATACGAGTGAGCCTTAGCAAGGCTGTGATGGTGGAGTGATTTTTGTGAAACCCGACTGGAATGGAGTGAAGAAGGAGGTGGAGTTGAGGAACTGTGTTAGTTGGGTGAGTACGAGCTGCTCTTGCAGCTTGGCCAGGACCGGTAAGAGGGAGATAGGTCGGTAGTTTCCCGGTTCAGATGGGTCGCCCTCTTTCGGTAGGGGGATGATTACAGCTTCCTTCCAGGCACCTGGAATTTTTGCTGTAGCGAAGGAGAGGTTTAGTAGGTCTGCAAGGGGGGAGGCTATGGCAGGGGCAGATAGGAAGAGGAGTTTGGTGTCCAGGCCTTGTGGGCACTTGCCTTTGTTTGGGTCGAGGGAGCGTAGAGCAGCAAAAACTTCTGCGGGGGAGACCGGCCGGAAGGAGAAGGTGGGCGTGCTTGGGGATGGCTGGGGTATGGCAGGGTGGTGGTTGGTGGCTGAGCAAGGCTGTAAGTTGTCTAGGAGAGATTTGACGCTTGTAGCGAAGAAGAAGTTGAAAGAGGATGCAACTTCGCTGGAGGTTGATATGATGTTGTCCTGAAGGTTTAGGGTGGGGGAGGGAGTCTAGGCCAGGGGAGAGAACAGGGCTTTGATGGTTTTCCAGAATTTGGAGGGATGGCTAAGATTTTTGGTGAGGGTGTCACGGAAATAGTAGTTTTTTGCCTGTCTCATGGCTTTTGTGCAATTGTTTCCGAGGGTGTGGTAGTGTTGCAGAGATGTAGGGGATTGAAGTCTCCTGTGATTTTTCCAGGCCTGATCCTTAGCTAGGCATTTGCCAATTATGTCTGCAGATATCCAGGGGAGGTGGAAATCCCTGACTCTTTTCTTTCTTAGGGGGGCATGATAGTCCCATATGGTGAGGAACTGCTTTCTAAACCTATCAAAAGCATGGTCAATTGAGGACGCTAGATTGATAAAGGACCAGTCGGCAAGTACGAAATCATCTAGGAGTGATTGGAGGTGAAGGGATTTGTAGGCTGTGGTAAGGATCAGCCTAGGAGGCAGGCGGTTAGTTGGTCTGTGCACTTTCCTTGACATATAGATCATGTGGTGATCACTCAAGGAGTCTGGGAGGATGCCATCCCTGATTATTCTGTGTGGGTGGGAGGTGAGAGCCCAGTCCAGGAGGGAGTGGTTGCTTGTTGTGGGATTGAGACGCATGGGCTGTTCAATTAGTTGGGAGAGGTTAAGGGCTTTGACGCTGCTGCATATTTTCGTACATGCAGGTGCAAGCCAGTTATGATTTGTGTCACCTAGGATATGGAGTTCGCCTGTGGCCGCCAGAGTTTTTAGGGCAGCTAGATGACTGATGATGGTATCACCAGGAGTAGCCGGGGCAGAGTAGATGCCCGCAATGTATACCGGGAAGGAGTGTAGCAGCAGGAGTTTAATCATCTTAGATTCAGTCTGGGGAGATGGGCTGCTGATTTGGACAGGGGTGAAATTAAGACTGGTAGACATATACATGGCTATGCCTCCGCCTTTCTTAGGGCCTAGGCGGTCCTGTCTGATTGCAGTATACCCCGGGATGGCTATTGAGGCATCCGTATGATGAGGTTTGAGCCAAGTCTCAGATATGATGCAGATGTCTGGCTTGAGTGTTTGGATGGTGACTTGCAGCTCAGATATTTTTTTAGTAGGCTGCGGATATTCAGATGGAGTATGCTAATTCCCTTTGTAGGGAGCTTGTGGTTGTGCTTGGATATTGGGCCAGGGTTAGTTTCAATGTCACCTGACATGAGGAGTAGCAAGGTGAGATATCTAGAGGCATATTGCCATGTAAGTCTTGTCTTGCATCTGGATCTGGGCAAGTGTGTAGCTTGGGGAGGGACGCCAGCACTTAGGTTAATTAGGACAGATAACCTCATGGAAAAGGACAGTGGTATAATTGAGGGGCTAATGCACCACGAAGGGGTGGATTTGTGGAATTGCCAGCCCATGGGGGTTGGCAGGGGTTGGGGAGAGGGAGAAGTGGAGAGACAAATGCTAGGAGCAGGGTTGCAAGAAGGCAGGTTTGCCTGGGGTAGTGAGGAGAGGGGCATAACCGTGGCAAGCACTGCTACTACAAGAAAATGCATGTTTGAAATAGGAGAAAGCTAGAGCAGAGCGGTAGGATTGAGCTAGCGGCCTCTGCTGGTGAGAGGTGATAACCTGCAGACCTGAAAGTCGGCTGATAGGTTTTGGCAGTGTCATCTGACCTGCCAGCAGCCTATAAATCTGAGAGCCGACCAAGGGTGGTGGTGGGAGTGGTGGGGAGCCAGTGCGCAGCGCCGGCGGGGCCAGAACCATGGCAGAGCAGAGCAGCGCGGCGCTCGCCTCAGGGCCTCCGCTGAAAAAAGTGCCAAAATTCAAAAAAGGATGAACAAAGGAGCTGAGTCCAGGCTCCCAGCGAACGCCTGCACCTTCTGGCTCGGGGTGGGGTGGGGGGTTCCGAGTTCAGTCTTCCTGTCCTGGGAGAGCGCAGCAGGCTCTCTCGACCATCGAGGAGGCTCAGGGGGAGAGCAAGACGTCCGTTGCCCTCGCGACCCACTTCTGGAAGGAGAAAGGAGAGGTTAGAATATATATGTGCAGCAGGAGGGGTGGAGCAGTTTACAGGTAAGAGCAATGTGCAGGGTGATATCGAGTTGCAATGCTACAGACTACAGAGGGTGTGCTTAAGCAGGTGAAAAAAAGAGATGTAAATTCAGCTGTTAAAGTGGCCCACGAGTAGAAGGAGTGCTTTGTCCTGAAATACGAGACACTGTTCAGTGGCAAACTCTCGATACCCTAAGTTTGAAATATTTCCATAGCTTTGTCACCCCCTGCTATGTGCATCAGCCTGTTGCTAACTTGTCCCAGGTCTAGAGACTGATAAAAGAAAACCTTTGCCTAGTCTCTGCGGCTTGTTTCCATGCCATTCAATATACATAAGGAATAAATTTTTTATCCGGTCACTAGACACACAGCTTAGCAAGTTCCATACAGTGTACAGTTAAAACCCAAAATCCAACAGTAGGCTTTAAAGGGGAGGGCTCCACTCGACCAACAAGCAGATATTTACTCGTTCAGTAGTCGCAGCAGATGCAGAAAAATAATGCAAAAAAAAAACTATCATAGTGCTACACTGACTGCACTGCCTTTAAGAACCACGGCAGAGCAGAGCAGCACGGCGCTCGCCTCAGGGCCTCCGCTGATATGTAGTAGCATGTATGTGCGGGGGGAGATTTTTCGGTTTACTATGCAAAATATGTATGAGGTAATACTATTCTTTATGTTTTCATCTTATTCACATTTCTTTTCTTATGGTTTTGCAAGGGGAAAAAGCATTTTTTGGTTATATGTTATTTTTAGTTTTGGGTAAATACGGATTATTTATGTTTAAGTTTCTTTGTATGCTGTAATACTTATTTTTGATTTTCTTTCATTTGATTTGTATGCTGTAATACAATTTTGTTTATTTTGTTTTGAAGTGTTCAGTAAAAAAATTCCCCTACTCTTTTCGATAAGTGCCATGGGATCTTTAACATCCACCTGAACTACCACCAATCCTGGCAGATGAGACCTCGGTTTAATGTCTCATCTGAAAGACAGAAGGGAACACAGGGAAAACAACGGGACAGTGATTGGAGGGTGGATGGTGCCAATAGACACCAAGGAACAAAGGGAAAACAACGGGACAGTGGGTGCTACTAGACACCAGGGAACAAAGGGAAAACAAATGGGACAGTGGTTGTAGGGTGGGGGGGCACTAGACACCAGGGAACAAAGGAAACAAATGGGGATGGTGATTGGAGGGTGGGGGTGCTACTAGACACCAGGGATTATATAGGAATAATGATTGGTCGGTGGGGGGTGCCACTAGACACCAGGGAATGTATTTAATAATGAGGACAGCAACTGCAAGGGTGGGGATGCCACTAGACACCAGGGAGTCACTTGAATAAGGGGGACAGGCAACCCTGAACATTGCCAGGTACAGCAATGGATGGGGAGGGTGCCACTACTACACACCAGGGAACTGGCAGCTCAAGTCTCACATGGCAACCCACACCACAGATTCCAGCTGTGGCTGCAGAAGTCAAAAAATTGCTGCTGTTTTCATACAGAGAATGCAGGGGACACACTCCTCTCGCTAAACTGGGCACCCAGGATTTTAGCTGGCCAGAAAATGTATTTCTGTCCATAATCTTAATAAACAAACATCAGAATCTGGCTAAACAGCTATTTTTAAAAATCCCATAACTTTTATGTATTTTCCACTTTTGTCAGTTTCTCAAACAAATAAACAAGATGACAGTTGGCATGGCACAAAAAAAGTTTGGTGCCTTATCAATTTAGTGGCACGAAAGCTAAAACCAGCATTTGCGGCTTCAGATTTTTACTTTTGCTGCTGAACATTATCTGAAAACCCCTACTGCACAAGCGCAGGTCATAAAACACTACATTTAAAGGCTTTATAACTTGGGGACCTTCTAATATGTTTTCGCCATACCTGTCAAGGGCACTACCTCAAGACATGACACATGTTGCCTTCAAGTTTTGGGGAAAAATTCTGTTCCATGTGGGCTGTAGATAAGAGCAAAAATAAAAACATGTTAAGTATAGGAAAAAAGTTAGATTTTTACAAAAAAAGACACATGCATATCTCAGAAACCACACAAGTTGCCATCACACATCAGAACCTTGCCTCCTAGACAACACAATCAAAATTTCAGTTCATTTCATCAAAGGCAGCCAAGGATATTAATGTGCAAAATTTGAGGTTTAACATTAAACAGGCTACTCAACCCTAACTATAGGGGAACTACTGTGACTACATATATATATATATATATATATATATATATATAAAAAAATATTTAATGCTCTAGTTATGGTTATAGCCACAAAACTGGGGAACTGTGGCATTAGTGTTTCTATACCCCCCAGATGCTGCACACACCAGCAGGTGTTGGGGATGTGCCTTGGGATCATCTGCCCCACAGCTCACCCCATTCCATAAGTAAATAAGCTGACAGATATAGTAAAAAAAAAATGGGGTGAGAGTTAGGGCTAATGATCCCTAGACACACCCCTGACACCTGTTGGTCTGTGCTGCATGAGGGTGTTGTGCTAGGTTTGGAAGCCCTAATGCCACATTTCCCTACTTTTGTGGCTGTAACCCTAACTAGAGATTTAATGCAGTTTTTCAAAATGTACTTCCCTACTTTTTGGGATAGTATAATCATATCCTTATTTGCCTGTGGGAGCGCATGACCCTCCAGGCCCTGTGCTCCCATCCCTCTGTAGATGCATATATGTATGTAGCTGTGAAAGCTCCATTTCTAGGACAACAGTGACCAAATTGTCAGCATAGCCATTGTATTACCCTACCCCATATACCCAGTACAGAAATTTTTCAAATCCCTTCCAAAACATAATTCTGTGCAACTGCAACACCATTCCAAGCCACAGGTACAAAAACACATTTTGGGCAGGATTTGAGAAATGACAGCTGTGACATACATGAGGTGGGATAATAAGAAGGCTATGCTGAAAATCTGGGGTCAAAATATTTAACATTTTCAAAGTTACAAGTGGGCATAGAAAAATTGCAATGAATGGTCATAACTTTGTCATTTTTTTCATATTTTGACCCCGAATTGTCAACATAGTCTTCTTATGACTGCACCTCATAAACTCCATAGGGGAAAATGTTCAAATCTGTGCAAAAACACCATTCTGTGCCACAGATGTGAAAACACATTTCAGACAGGACGTGAAAAATGATAGCTGCACTGATCATGAGGTGTTGTGACAAAATGGCTATGTTGAAAATTTGGAGTCAAAATATTGAAAAATAGCAAAGTTATGTACGTGTGTAGAAAAAGTTCAATGAAAGTACATAACGTGGCCATTTTTAGGAATTTTTTCACTACATTTTCAACAGGGTTTTTCTGAGACCCCACCTCATCAACACTGGTGGTGAAATTTCATTATTCCATCCAGAAAGGTGATTTTGCACAGTGACCAAAAATTCACCTTCCTGGCCAGATTAACAAAATGACAGTGCCAGTGTTCATGAGGAGGGGTTCCAAAAAGGCCATGTTGAAAATTTGGTGAAAAAATTGCTAACAATGGCAATGTTATGAACATAAGTTCAAAATGCCATTGAAATATATTATATGGCACTTACCTTGATTCCTGTGTTCTTGGCTTGCCTTTGAAGAGTGTAGACGTGTTTCAGTCCACAGAAGATGAAGGCCTATGACCTCCAGTGGTAAGTATAGGGTAAGGGGGGATGGGGTGGTGGTTGCTCAGTGGGAGGGTTGGGATGTGGGAAGGGGATGGTGGGGATGATGAGGGACCAATTTCTTTTTTTCAGGTATAAAGAAAGATGTTGAGGAACTGTTTTCTTTTTATGGGATACAAGTAAAAAAATATTTTGGGACACTGGGGGCAGGCTCTTCAGTGTCCCACACCAATGAAGGGGGCCTGAAATGCTGACATAGGGATCGTGCCTCCCCCCAATGTCAGCACTATTAATCAAACAATGGCTGCAGGGGGGAATAAAATAAAAATTAGAGGACGGTGGTCAGAGGGTGGGGTGTGTTGCTACACAGCAGGGAATATAGTTATTTTGTTTATGTGGACAGCGATTGATAGATGGGGATGCCGAATAGAAACCAAGGTAAAGGGTGTCTCACAGCTAAGACTGCAACTGGAAGCATGACTTTAGCTGCAGCTGCAGAATTCAAGAAATTCCCAGTGTTCTCATACAGAGAATGCAGGGGAAGCACTCCTCTCATTAAGCTGGGCACCCGGGATTTTGGGTGCCCAGAAGACATTAGAAAACATATTTTTTCATTAGTAAAAAACAAACATCAGACTCTAGTTAAATAGTTTCCCTTTAGCTAGGTTCTGACGTTTGTTTTTAAAAAATCTCAGCATTTTTTTGTATTTTCGTCATTTGTCAGTTTGTAGAAAAACTGAATGAGAGGGCAGTTGGCATGACACAAAAATATGCTTAGTGCTGTGTCAGTTCAGTTGTGCAAAACCAAAAAAACAGCATTTGTGGCATCAAATGTCTCTTTTGCCACAGATTGTTATCTGAAAAACCCTACTGAGCATGTGAAAACACTAAAATGTAAAGCCTATTAACTCTGGAACCCTTTGATTTTTTTTCACCAGACATGTCAAAGGCACTATCTTGAGACATGACATATGTCCCCTGCAAGTTTGGGGAAAAAAATCCTTTCCATGTAGGCTGTAGGTGAGAGCAAAAAAAAAAAAAAAAAAACATTAAGGGCAGGATTCACAAAGAGAGCCAAAAATCCCACAGCTGTGGGGAAAAAGGCCTGCAGCACTGCAGAAACACAGTTGCATGATATTCATAAAGAAACTTTGAGCAGGTACGAAATTTTGTAAAAACCCCGCAGCTGCGGAAATTGCACACATGCTGAAAATCTGCAACTGTGGATCTGTAGCTGCAGAAATAGCTTAGGAGGTACAGAAACAGTGAACTTAATTAGCTGGAACAGCAGACTTTAACAGGGCTGCCATATAATAAAGCTGAAAGCACCCACAGAGAGACCAGCAACCAGTCCCTCAACTGGGACTACTGCGGCGATACAGGTACCAGCAGTGCCATGGCACCACAGTGGCCAACTGTCACTGCTGGTCCTCCCTTCCTGGGGTTTTCCTGTTGCCTGCAGGGGTAGCACTTCCTGCTGGCTGGTGAGGCTCTGCTGCCTGTGGGGCTCCATCATGGGCTGCACTGTGGCTGGTGGTTGTTGCCTGTTGCCATATCATGGCAACGTGTGCTTTTGTTGCTGTTACAGCAGCCACTGTTATACTATCTGGGATGCTATTACCTGTGTCTCACCTCCACCTTAATTGATTCCAATTGCTGGGGCACTACTGCAGTTTGCTGAAGGAGAGTTACACCTCACTCCACTGTGTGTAACTTTTTTTCCACAGCTGCAGAAAAAAACTGGTTGTGAATAGCCTTTCAGGGGCTATGCCTTACTTATCTCACACCTTTTTTTCCTCAGGGACTTCCGCAGCTTCACTTTTTTCCACAGTCCTTAGTGTTGTTTTCCACGGCTGCAGAGGGTTTTGTGACCAGCACCCAGTGCAAATTCCCCTTTGTTTCCTTAGCTACAGCAGTTTGGGGGACTTAGGGAAGGTTTTGCACCTTCAGAAAGCTTTGTGAATCCAGCCCTAAGTATAGGAAAAAAGTTTTATTTTCCCAAAAATAACACATGCAGATCTCAGAAACCACACAAGCTGCCATTACAAACATTTCCATACATCAAGACCTTGAATCCTAAACAACACATATAAAATTTCAGCTAATTTCATCAAAGAGAGACAAATATATTAATGTGCAAAATTTGAGGTTTAACATTAAATGGGCTACTCAGATAATGATCTGTGGTGAAAGTAAAGATTTGATGCTGCAAATGCAAAAAGCTTCATTAATGCACTAGTTTGGGTTCCAGCATCAAAAGAAGGGAAATGTTGTTTTAGGGTTCCCAACACTAACACCCACCCCTACTCCGCAGGCAGCAACAGGAGTGGGGTGTGCCTTGGAGTTGTCATCCCTAATGCTCACCCCATTCCATGAGTAAATAAGCTGAGATGGGTACAACATATGAGAATTGGGCAAGCATTAAGGTTGACAACACCAAGGTACACCCAACGACTGTTTCTGCCTACAGCCTGGGGATGGGGTGTTAATGCTGTAAATCCTAACACAACATTTCCCTTCTTTTGACACTAGAACCCTAACTAGTACATTAACATAGCTTTTTTTTTTTGCAAATAATTCCCTTACTTTTTGAGATACTGTAGTATAATCATGCCCTCATTTGCATCCAGGCCCTACACTCACATCAGTCTATAATGGTACCCATATTTGAGTGTAGGAGTGCTATGCCCTTGGGGCCCTGTGCTCCCATCTATGCATAATTTTTCTGGTATTGTAGTCATAGCCTTATTTCCTTGTGGGAGCACAGGACCCTCTGCACCCTGCTTTAGTATCCATCCATATTTTTTGAGCTACTATAATCATATCCTTATTTCCCTCAGTCCACAATAGTATCCATATTTGCATGTGGGAGTGCAGGGCCTTTTAAAATACTGCAGTAGTCTCCCAGACCCTGCTACATAGCACCAAAGAAAGACTTCACATTGCAATGTCAACCTATGAGAATCACAGGAAAATTTGAAACCTGTATAACTCCACACCAAATGAATATTGTTTCACCAAACCAGCAAAAGGCACATCTGTAGGGCAAGCCTTTATTACCCTAAACATTTCATACAAAAATTTGAAGCCATGTCTTTACAGCAGAGTGACAAAGAAACGACTGTGTACACCTGACATTATAATGTTATTCTATGGAAACAAAGGAAATTTAAATCCCCAGAACTCCAGAGCAAAATAATCTGCTTTCACCAAACCAGCAAAAGGCACATATACAGAGTAAGCCCTTTGCATCCTGACTTTTTCAGACTAAAATATCAAACCATTTCTTTAGTGTGAAGTGACAGAAAAAAATGTATAAAAATGTTTTCACAAATTGAGAAACCAGATCCTGTTTCAAGCTTTTGTTTTTTGCATTTTGAGAAAAAGAAAAATCCTTTTTTATAAATTGTGAAACAGAATCCTGTTTCGTGTTTGTTTTTTGCAATTTGCAAAAAAGAAAAATACTTTTTCACAAATTGCGAAACATGATCCTGTTTCATGATTCTTTTTTAGCAAATTTGCGAAAAAGGATTTTGGCATGTTGAAAACACATTTCCAAGTGATTTATGAAAAAAACTAGCACTAGAATCCAATGAACTGGTCCTAATTAACAGAGCAAATGTGTTGGCCACTTCAAAAAACATTGTTTTTTTTCTTTTGTTTGCCTTGCTAAGAAAAAATAAGATGGCAGTAGCACAAAAAAGATTCTCCATTTGCGACAAAGGATTACTCATTTATGACACAGGATTGCCCATTTGCAACACAGAATGCTATTTCGAGACTCACATCTAACTTTTCCCATTGAAAATAGTGGAAAATGCTAATGGCACCCTTTAAAGAAATAGTATCACCTCTTCTGCACTGCAACTCACCTCCAGACCATAGCAAAGTGATCTTTGGATATGGGAGCACCAGAGAGCTCCTGATGCATCACTATCACAGTGAGAAAATGCATGCATGCCTGCACACATGCACGGACCACCAGCATGCACACTGTTGGTACAGCTGCAAGTGGTTCTGCATGGTTCTGCATCTCTACTCCTCTGGCCCCTCTTCTGCAACCTAGGCTGCAGCAAAATTGGCTCTGGCCAATGCTTGTTATGTTAGCCTATGTGCACATACAGTGAACATTTTGTAAGGAAAGTGGGTTTTGAGAGATGTGATGTAGTCAGTCTGGTGCAGAATGCTGTGTAAGGGGCTTGTCAGTGTCACACGAATCATCAGCTAGGCTGACCATAATAGTGTTCTAGCATGCTGGGATGAAACTTTGTGTAGTTCAAAGGAGACAGTCAACCCAATCATAGGTTGGTGCATTCCTTAGATCTACATAATGCTGCCCAGTAAGCATGGCTAATCTGTCATGATCAGCCTGCTGAAAAATCATCCCTCATTACACCCTGTAAAAGAGAAAAATGTCCATTGATGTCTGTTGCTGCTGCTACCGTAACTGTTCCCCTGAGTCTAACCAATGTTAATATTCTGGAATGAGGGTACCCAGTCCCCTCTGCCAGCTGCTACCCCTACCCTGCCAATTTGATTCTGTGACAGGGAGCCCACCCCTGGTGTCACCAAACATAACACAGACACTGGGGTTGCCCAATCCTGAATGTCTCCACCTGAAATAAAGAAAACTGTCCCTCAAAAGTTTTTTTGAATTGCACCCTGCAAAAAAGAAACCTGTCCATCAATTTCTGTTGCTTCTGGTGCTGTTACTGTTCTGCCACCTAACCCTCCCACTCAGTACACACCACTCCACACACCCCAAATCCAACCCACACATATTAATATTCTGGCATGGGGTGTCCAAACCCCATGCAGGCTGCTACCCTGCACCTTGCCCATTTTTCTTCTGCAACTCCAGAAGCCCACCCCTGGTGCTGCCAAACATAACACTGACACTGAGGGTACCAATCCCCAGTGTAACTACCTGAGATAAAGAAAGCCATCCCACATAGCTTTTTTTAATATACCCTGTAAAAAAGAAAAATGTCCATCGATGTCTGTTGCTGCTGCTTCCATTCCTGTTCTCCCACCTGACCATCCCACTAAGCACACAGCACCCAACCCCACATCCCCCAAGCTTTTACTTGCCTACCAGAGGTCCAACACCATAATTCTCTTTGGACCACAGACACATCTTCATTCTTCAATGCTAGACTGCAAACTGATGTAGTCAGGTATGCGGTTCAATGTAGTTCAATGGGTTTTGAACTTGCCGTCATAACTTGGTCATGTTTGAATATTTTTGCCCCAGATTTTCAACATACCTTTTTGGGATGCCAACTTGTCAACAATGGCAGTGGAATTAGGCAAATATGTCCCACAAGGTGATTTCAAAGTCACTGCAGGAAATCACCCTTTTAGGCAGGAGTTGACTATGTTGACAATTTGGGGTAAAAATATTAAAAAACAACAAAGTTATGAGCCTATATTGAAATTTAAGAATGTAGGCTCATAGCTTTGGCAATTTTCAATATTTTGACCCTAAAGTATTAGTATAGCCATTTCTTCACAGAACCTCATGACTGTGACAGCTGTCATTTTTCAAATACTGGCCAAAATGCATTTTCACACTTGTGGCACAAAATCACCTTTTGGGCAGGATTTAGACATTTTCTCTGCTTTTTTTTAATGAGGTGGGCTCACAAGAAGGCTGTGAGGGGTCATAAGAAGGCAAAGTTGAAAATGTGAGGTAAAATGGAGAAAACAATAAAGTTATGAGTCTAACCTGCAATTTTGCAATGCATGCTCACAACTGTGGTCATTTTTAATATTTTGACCCCAGAATTTTCAACATTGTCATTTTTTCACACCACTTCAAGAGTGTATCAGCTGTCATTTCTCAAACCCTAACCAAAATGAATTTTAACACTTGTGGCATAAAATGATGTTTCAGCCATTCTTTTATAAATGACACCTGCCTTGCTCAGAAGGTGAGGTTGTAAAAGGATTATAGTAACTGGGTAGCGTTTTTTCCCATAGGGAACCCCAGTTTTAATTCACTGTTATAACCAGCTGGTTATAATGGCGAACATGAGACAGTTTCCCTCAGTCCACACATGCGCCAGCTGCCATTCTTCCCTTCCTCAGTGCTGGACACTTTACCACCACTTGCACTAGTGGTAAGTTAATTTAAAAAAACATGAATTCATTTACAGAACTCATGAAAAATTAACTGAGTTATATTATTATGCCTGAGCTTTAAAAAAGAAAAAAGGGAAACGTTTCCTTTTAGCAGCCACTTCAACCCGACCATGGACCATGCTGAAATCTGGCCAGACCACGGCTGCACATGGATGTGTTTTTATTTTATATAATTGCTGTGGCAAAAGAACTCTCCCCAGCAAATATATACAATAAAACATGGGGTGGTGTTTAAAACTCAAATTTTACACACACCCTCTGTGTTGTATGTAAGCAATAAGACACAATGGGGTGTGCATGGAACAGATTTTACTGCATGCCCAGGGGCATAGTGAGGTATGAGACTGCAGGTTGAGTACTTTCAACACCTGAAAGTGTGATAAATCTGTTCCATGCACATCCCCAAAGTGTGTGATTGCACTTATCAAATGGACTCCTTTTTTAACTTTTACTATCAGTTAGAGAAAAGCTTTTTAGTATGCAGAAAAAAAGATTTCTTGTGTGAAATATGACAAAATAGTCCACCCGCCCATTACAGCAAGTTTGTCTTTAATGGCATCACTTGTTGTTGCAGGAGCATTACTCCTCTCTCCCCCACAACTCTGAGCAATGTTGAGGAGTTTGTTTTTTTAAATAAATGTGAAGGAGCTCAGGCTGAGAGATGAGAGAGAGAGAGAGAGAGAGAGAGAGATTTGTTTGTTTTTTTAACTGTGGGAAGAATGTGCAAGCAGGGACTTGGATCATTGACAGTAAGCCCTCCCCTCCCCCCATGACTCTGAATAATGTTGTGGAGTTTGTGTTTTTTTAAATAAATTTGATGGAGCTCTAGCTAATAGGAGAGTGGGAAGGATCATCGGCAGTGGGGGGCCCCACACACACACACACTTCAGCAGAACTGCAGCATGGAGTGGCTCCTCTTGTCCTGCAGAACTGCAGCACAGAGTGGTTCCTGTCATCCACATAATGAAGTGGGCAAATATTCAATATGTGAATTAGAAAAAAATATAAAAAAAAAATGCAATTTTTTTTATAAAAAAATCAGGGGTGAGAGTGCTTCTAATTATGGATACAGTGGGAGCTGGATCACTACTGCAGGCAGGAAGTGATAGAGTAGAAATGGTTCAACAGAGAGGAACCAAGTGGTGTTCTATATTAGGACTACACATGAACTGAGAATGACTGAATGAGAGTCAGAAGTGACAAATATTTGAAATGCTTCCATATAGGGGAGTGCATGAGTGGCTTGTAGCAGCAGGAAAGTGCAGCAGTTCATACAAGGAGCAGGCACATGGCAATGTCAGCAGGGTTTTTTTTGCATACATTTGCACTAAAATATAAACTGTGGAGTTAAATTAACATGTTGTATTTTGAGGGCTCATTAGTTTTTGGTCCTGTACAGAAATTTCATCACTCGATAATGGGGGGAAATGGTGGCATTTGAAAATCCAACATTCTAAAGGCACAGTGATTTTTTTTTATGCAGTCCTGCTTTTATAAACTTGTTATTACCCGTGTATGTAACATATTTCATGTACAGGTAATAAATAACCAATTGGGAAATCAGGATTTTCTCTCACCATTTTATAAGCTTAAATAAATCCTTTGAGCATCGCTCTCAGGGTTTATGTAGCATCCATAACCTCAACTGTGTGTAAAATCTTGTTAAACAGACCACCCCTTGAATAATTCAATATATGTTGAAAATCTGGTGGACAAATTTGAAAAACCAGCTAAGTTATGAGGAAAAAAATGTTTTCTAACATTTACTCATAACTTTATATTTTGCAGATTTTGGCCCCCTAATGTTCACCATATCGCTTATATTACTCCACCTCCTGAATGTGGCAGGTGTAGTTTTTCAAATCCCCTCTGAAACTTGTTTCCACAGTCACACAGCAAAATCGCCTTTCGAGTGGGATTTTAAAAATTCCACCTGTCTTGATCATAAAGTCAGGTCATAAAAAGTCTGTTGGACATTTGGGGTCAAAATGTGGGACCCACTTAAAAGTAGATATTGCCTTGCAGCAGCCTTTTCCTGGGTAATTCCAATCTAACAATGTGTAAAAGCAGAATACTGCTGAAAATAAGACATTGCATCTCATCTGTTCCGTCCTGAGTTATATACTGTAGTAAAAATGTGTATAAGCAAACCCACTATAACATCAATATCAGCAGTGAACGTTCAGCATTGACAAATGCTTGTTTAAATCCAGTGAAGTCTTGGACAGTAGCCTCTTTTGAATTTGGCTATCACTGATGTCACATTCCAAGTACTTTATTTATTTGATGACTGGGTAGGCCCAACTGAGACAAGACAGTCCCTTTTTCAGTGGCAACCCTGGGAACCTAAGCATTGCACAAGTATTTGTCATTAAAAAATGTACCGACAGTGGTACCATCAGTAGTATCAGTAGTATCAATAATAAGTAGGGATTTTAGCAATTTGATACAAAGCAGAACAAAAAATAGGGAACAGATAAAGCCACTTTCCATCTCATATTTACCTGTATATAGGATACATAGACTAGAACATATGGTCGGTAACAGATAAGTAACATTATACATTTTTGGGCAATAACAACTTTCTATTTCATGTTTCACAGTTTACATAAAATGAGAGGAAGCCATAGGATTATCACCTGCCTGTTAAGCCAGGGGCAACATTCAGCTGCAAGAGCTCAGGGCACAGAATAGGATCTTGTACTATTTTTATGTTTGCTTGCACGCATGTGCAAGAAACATAGTGCCATCATCCGAGATTTCGGAGGTGTGTCAACCCTTCTTCCAATTCAGTCAGTGTGTTGGCAGGAGCGGTCCCTGTCAGCCAATGCATGCTGGAGCTGTCTATGACAAGCTCTAAAATGCAGTGGCATACAGTTGAAAGGGGGAGCTATGCTTCAGTGAGCAGCGATAAGATATCGCCTGTTCATGCACAGCTTCCCCTACACACACACACACATACACACACACACACGCACGCATACTGCATGCTCCCCCCCACGCACACACTCTATAGCCGACGGGGGTGCCCAATCCCCCATCAGCTGTGCTGTGCTTCCCCCTAAAAGCCTTCCAAATGCCATGCTGGGTGCCCACCCCAGCATGGCAACTCAATGGTATAGCCGGAGGGGGTGCCCAATCCCCCGTCAGCTTCACTGTCTCCTCCCCAGTACTGGGTGCCATGCTGAGCCCACCCCAGCATGGCAACAAATGCCAAGGCTGACGCGGGTGCCCAATCCCCCGTCGGCTCCACGCCCCCCCAGCTTTCCTTCTGCCACGTTAGGAGCCCACCCCAGCGTGGCAAATGTCTCGTCATCTTTTTTAAATACCTAAAGAAAAACGGTCCCACACAGTCTTCCTGACCCCTCCCACAACCCGCACCACCACTGCACCCCTGCCTCCCACACCCCACCCCATACTTACCTCCGGAGCTCGGCGCAATGATCTGCGGTGGATGGGAACACATCTGCACTCTTCAAAGCCGACCATGAACTGAGGAAATGCCGCTAAGCTATATAATGGGCTAGATAGGGTTTTTTCACCTTTGTTACATATCTCAGGCATTTTTTGGAATTTTTGCACCAAATTTTCAACATGGGTTTTTTGGGACCCCTTCTCATGAATGCTGTCACTGTCATGGCGTTATTTGGGCCCAAAGGGTGATTTCACAGTCACTGCATGAAATCACCTTTCGGGACCAATTAATGAAATGACACTGCCAGTGTTCATAAGGTGGGCTCTCAAGAAGCCTATTTTGAAAATTTGGTGGAAAAATTCCAAAACGACTATTTTACGAGCGCATTGCACAGCGTTCCCACGCACGCCGTAAGTTCACAAATTTTCAATATTTCACCCAGATTTTCAACATTGCCATTTTGCCACACCTTCTTATGAGTAGTACAGCTGTCATTTTTCACATCTCACCCAAAATGTGTTTCCGCCCATGCAGCGCATAATGGCACAGTCGGTGTGCGAAATCAATGTACGGGACAAATTAAGAAAATCACAGTGACACTGTTCATGAGCAGAGGTCTTAAAATTCTATGTTGAAAATTTGGTGAAAAAATTCCAAAAAATGACTGTTTTACGAGCGTGCGTTGTACAGTTCTTACTCACGCTCGTAAGTTTGCGAATTTTCAATATTTTCACTCCAGATTTTCAACATTGCCATTTTACCACACCTTCTTATGAGTAGTACAGCTGTCATTTTTCACATCTCACCTAAAATGTGTTTCCACCCATGTAGCGCACAATGGTGCAGTCGGTGTGTGAAACCAATGTACAGGACAAAGTAAGAAAACCACAGTAACACTGTTCATGAGCAGAGGTCTAAAAATGGCTATGTTGAAAATTTGGTGAAAAAATTCCTAAAAATTACTGTTTTACGAGCGTGCATTGCGCAGCTCCTATCCACGCTCGTAAGTTCATGAATTTTCAATATTTTCACTCCATATTTTCAATATTGCCATTTTACCACACCTTCTTATGAGCAGTATAGCTGTCATTTTTCACATCTCACCCAAAATGTGTTTCCACCCATGTAGCGCACAATGGCGCAGTTGGTTTGTGAAATCAGTGTATGGGACAAATTAAGAAAATCACAGTGACATTGTTCATGAGCAGAGGTCTTAAAATGGCTATATTGAAAATTTGGTGAAAAAATTCCTAAAAATGACTGTTCTACGTGCGTGCGTTGTACAGTTCCTATGCATGCTCATAAGTTTGCTAATTTAATATTTTCACTCCAGATTTTCAACATTGCCATTTTATTACACTTCCTTATGAACAGTACAACTGCCATTTTTCATATGCCTCCCAAAATGTGTTTTCGCATATGTAGCGCATAACGGTGCTGTTGGTGTGCAAAAGCAATGTTTGGGACAGATTAAGAAAATCACAGTTACACTGTTCATGAGCAGAGGTCTTAAAATGGCTATGTTGAAAATTTGATGACATAAGTCCATAAAATGACTGTGTTACGAGTGAGCATTGCGCAGTTTCCATGCACCCTCGTAAGTTCATGACTTTGTAATATTTAAAGTTCAGATTTTCACCAGTGGCATTTTTCCACATTTCCTTATTTACAGTACAGCTGTCATTTTTCACAACATGGCCGAAGTGTGTTTTCACACTTTCAGCTCAGAGATGCGTGGTCACTGTGGGAAATCATTGTTCGGGACAGATAAAGAAAATCACAGTGACACTGTTCATGATCAGAAGCACCAAAATGCCTGAGTTGACAATCTGCTGTAAAAAAATTCCCAACCTAATTATATTACGGGTGTGCGTTGCACAGTTTCTATGTACGCTCGTGACTTCACCATTTTTTTAAATATTTTTACTGCAGATTTGCAACATTGCCATTTTTTACACCTCCCCATGAACAGTACAGCTGTCATTTTTTACATCCTGTTTGGAATGTTGTTGCACCTGTGGTGCTAAATGCCGTAGTCGCTGTGCATAAGCAGCTTTCAGCTAACAAACTGATATTCCCCCTGTTCATAAGGTGGGGTCACAAAAAACCCGTGTTGAACATTTGGAGTGAAAATACCAATGAATGCCTGAGGTATTAGGGTTTCCAACCATAACGCCCAACCCTGTAGAGAATGACAGGCATCAGGGGTGTGACTTGGGATTCTTGCCTGTAATGCTCATACCATTCCACACCCTGCAGCCAGTGAGAGGCATTGAGGTATGCTTTGGACTCTTCGGACCCAAAGTTCACCCCATTCTCCTATATTGCACCCATCTCACCGTGTTTCCTAATGGAATGGGGTGCGCATAAGGGCCAAAGACCCCAAGGAACACCATGACACTTGTCAGTGTCTGCAGGGTGGGGTGTGGTGAAATGGCATGGCTGTTATGCCTGATGACCCAAAGGCACACCCCAATGCCTGTCACTCTCTGCAGGGTGGTGGTGGGGTTGGCTTCAGTTCAATACTTCACTGCCATTCCTATTACGCAGCTCTGTAACTTCTACACTACCACTGCCAATGCCAGCAAGCAAACATTCGGCATTGACAAATGCTTGTTTAATTTGTGAGAGGGATGTACAGGAGAGAAGTCCTGGTGGAAGGTTGTTCCATTTATATGCCACAGCAAATGGAAATGATCTCGTTACAACAGCTAAGTGAGTTTTAGGTATAATTAGTAATGGCTGGTGAGATGATCGAAGGGACCTGGTAAATGGTTTCTGAGTCAGCAGGTTAGAGAGGCTGGGTGGGGAGGGGAGGTGTACTAGTTTGAAGGTGGTACAAAGCAAGGGGAAGTCCAGTTTAGCCTCAAAACCTGGCCAATTTAGGGTACTGAGCAAAGTACAGTGGTTTGCTGAAGCAGCAAATCTGTCTATCCAGTGATATGTTTGCCTGAGTCTGTTCAAAATTGATGGCTTCATTGTAGTGATCTAAGTTACAAAATTAACAGTATTCAGCCTCAGGCAGAGCTCTGATACTAATGTTGACACAGATTCTTCTAGGTGCTGAAAGCCACTGTTAAAGTTGACTTAATCCACGGTTACAGAGGGCCATAGATTATAATGTGCCATGACTTTGGTCATCATTTTAACAAACTGTACAGTTTTACTAGAGCCACCAGATTTCAAAAGAGTATATACGTTTTACTGTCTCGTACTTAACAGGATTGAGCCCTGCTTTGCCTTATCAGTGAACTTGTTTAGAATAATACTGTAATACTAATAACACATAATAGTATTTTCTCATACTCCATCCACCGTTTGAGCTTTATATCAAACTCCTTAATTGTCCCAAATGTGTCATCGCATTGTGATAAAATTTGATGGGTAGTGAGAAGGAATATTAAGTCTAGAGAGCGATCAGGAATATTTTTACTATATAGAACTTATATTGATCCACGTTTTGACTTCTAATCACAATTTTGGTACCTACGCAAAAGAGAAGATGTAACACGTTTTGTGAAAATACAGAGGAAAATTACCAAACAAATACATGGAATGAGGAGTTTGAGTTATGAAGACAGATTGGGTGAACTGTGACTTATGTCCCTCAAGAAAAGAAGGTTGCACGGAGACCTACTGTTGACATGGTAGGTGTTGTAGGATCTATATGTAATGACAGAAATGGGTCTAGAATTCAAGCAAATAATTGTGGGTACCAGGGGTCATGCATCACATCTAACATGTTTAAAGATGTATTTCTCTAAAGTGGAGGTATTTTTTTCTCACAGAGGGTTGTTAATCCTTAGAATTTGTTGCCACTGGAGATGGCTATGAGTGAGACAAAAAAATCACTTTTAAAAATAGTAAGTGAAAAATAAGTAAGTAAGTAAAGTAAGTATAAATGTTATTCATTATGAATAATGAATTGGTTACTCAGCTGAGTTGAAACTCATTTCCAGTGAGATCCATTAAAATTCCACATATATTAATTACAATTCCACATATACAATATTGAGTAGTTACAAAATACAACATAAACAAATATACAAGCATACAAACAATACATCAACAATACATACATATCATGCAGTATAATATTGCACTATCTCGCACTATCCAGACTGTTACAATATTTTTTTTTTTCATTTATCCTTTAAGATTCCTTTACCTTCCTTAATCTGAACCAATTCTCAATCTGTCCCACCCTTCTACTACCATCACTAATCTTGATCTCCACTGGTAAAAGATTCCAAAGAGAAGGCCCTCGGTGAAAAAAATAACCTCTGCATGTTTTCGTATTACATTTTGGTGGCAAATATTCTATTCCTCTTGCTGACCTAAGGCTTAATTTTATCCTCTTTCTGGCAAACAATCTTTTATGTATCCTGGTGTTTTATCAGAAAAACATTTTTCCATATATAACAATACATGTAAGGAACTTCTGTCCCCTAATGTATTCCATCCTAGAGTATGATATAAATCCTCCCTATGCGTCATTCTTGGTACCATTGTAATATACTGTGCCATTTTATTGTACACAACTTTTAGTTTCCCCAATAATGTTGAATTAGCCCCCATATATACTAAATCTCCATACCCTAATAAAGGGATTATTGTAATATTTATTAAATGATTTCTAATTTCATATGTTGTACAATGTCTAATCCTATATAAGGCTCCCATACATCTATTAATTGTCTTTATTAAATATTCTATATGTTTATCCCATTTTAGGAAACAATAAAAATAAACCCCTAGATATCTATAACAATCCACCTGTTCTAAGGTTTGACCATCCATAGTTTTGAACTGCAGAAGCCCCTCAGTCCGATACCAACCAACTTTTCTTTGAAAATACATGGCTTGAGATTTTTTTGAATTCAAAATAAGTTTGGATGAGACTAAGAAGCTCTGCAGCTCATCAAATGCTGCTTGTAATTTACTCTCTATCTGATCATGCCTATGGCCAGACAGATAGATTATCATATCATCAGCATACAGGTGAAACTTTATTTTAGAATTGGAGCACTTCATAGAGTTAACATATACATTGTGCAACAATGGACCCAGTAGGTAGCCTTGTGGGACACCCATTTTTATTGGACAAATTTGTGATTTCCATTGATCAATTACCACAAACTGACCTCTATCATGTAAACATGATCTAAACTAGTACACAACTTGTTTTGATAGCCCCATATGCTGACGTCTGGACAGGAGGATGTTGTGGTTTAAGGTACTGAATGCCTTTGAAAGATCCACATAAATGGCGCCCACAGATAGACCCCCTGTCCAGGCTTCCGGATAGGGAGTTAGTGATCTACAAAAGTGCAGAAGTTGTGCCACGAGCAGCTTGAAAACCTGATTGATATTTATTTAAGAGTTTATCTTTCTCGAGGAAATTTTGAACCTGCTTAGCAACCATCCCCCCAATTTTTTTGCTATCACTGGCAAAAGGGAACTAGGTCTATAATTTTCCAATATTTCTTTTTTACCCGATTTATATATTGGGACTACTGTGGCAATTTTCCACATACTTGGAAATTTAGATTGAGACAGTGACATGTTATATAATTCTGTCAAAGCATAAGCAATCACAGGGGCAGCATATTTTAACAGTACATTTGGTATACCAACAACTTCTCCAGCCTTATGTACAGTATATCAATCTTTCCTAGAACCTCCACAACTTCATACACTTCAACAGGTATAAATTCAAATGTGTTTAGTGTTATATCAATTTCCCTTGTGCAATTCCCTAATTGTAAATTACCTAAAGTTCCCTTATTCTTAACTTTTAATAATGAACCCTGCGCTACCAATCCTGTTGATGTAAAAAATCCATTAAACCATCGACCACCTTTATTCCCAGTGGTACATCAACATTATTAATCTCAGAATTTTGAGGAAATTCAGGATCATGTAAACCCTGGACATTCTTAATGGTTTTCCAAAATTTATGAGAATTATTTACCATGTTATGTGTAAGCTGAGTTTTATAATAAGTATTTATAGCCTGTCTCAGTCCTTTCGTGTATAGATTTCTAAATTGCTTATATTTTAACCAAGTCTCAGAATTAGTGGTTTATTTAGCAATTTTCCATAATTTATCCCTAAGTCTTTTTATTTTATTTAATTTTGTGTTATACCATGGTGCATTGTTCTTTTTAATTCCCCTAACTCTTTGGGGAGCATGTCTATCACATACCGCTGTAAATTCCTTAAATATAAAATCCCATACTTCATTCACTTCAGGAATTAATTTTACTCTTTCCCACTTAACATCTTCTAATTCCAACATAAACTTCACATAATTAAATGTTTTATAATCCCTGGTAATTACAGTTTTCCCTGGAATTATCTGTTTTGTCATTTTTCTAATACAGTAGATCAATTGATGGTCAGACATTGTATCTTCCAAGGTTCCAGAGCTCAGATATTGTTCAGGATTGGTAACAAACATTAAGTCTAATACAGTTAAAGCCTCTGGATGTTTATTATTTACCCATGTGATGTCCTGAATTAGCTGTGTTAAACCAATGGTAACTGTCATCGTCAGCTCAGAACACTGATTCACCTTTCCCAATTTACATTAAGATCTCCAATCAGCATCAGTTCATGGCTGGCAGTATAATTTACCAATAATTCATCCACCTGTTAAAATACCAAGTAATTTGATTTTGGTGGACGATACAGGTCTAATAGAAGTAGTGGTTTACTAAGGGCCAATTTCATTTCCACCAATATCCCTTCTGCTCCAGTCCAAATTACTTCTGCAGCTATTCTGTTAACATGCAAAATACTATTGGCATAAATAAGAACTCCTCTCCCCCTTTTTGTCCAATCATAGCACCATAGATTAACACCGTGTATACATATTTGTTCATCTAACACCCTGTTATATAACCAGGACTCAGCAATTACAACAGTATCTGGTTTGTATTCATTAATCCAATCCTTTAAATAGTCTAATTTTGGCAAAAAACTACATATATTCATATAAATTACTTTCAACCCTTGAATTTTTAAAAGATCAGTTGTCACATCTTTATTATGTTGTAAATTTCTAATACTAGGACCCATATTTAATTGGACATCACCACTAAGTTTCAGAATCAAAGATATAAATAGTTTATTACACTTATATTCTTTTCTCTGTTTATGCATGTGATATTTGTTTTGAGTCCTCCGACTCTTCAAAAACCTTCTAAGACAGCACCCTTTCCTAATTAAAGGCCATTTCCCCAATTCATTTTTATTTATTTATTTATCTGTACATCAGTTTACAACCTTTGAGCCTGAGGCTCATTTTCAAAGGTACCTTGTCACAAAGAGGACAAATATAGTACAACAATTTTGTTACATCATTGTGGATTATGACAATTGGTAATACATCCTGTCATATCTTAGTTTCAATTTTAAAGTTACAGGATTGGCAAAACAAAGGCTGGTACAGATATTTAGTACTTCATAGACCAACAATGGTATGAGCATACATACCATAGCATGCAGAGACAGGAGGAGGTGATAATTGATAGGGCTATGGGATGTGGTTGGTAGTAGGTTGGGTGCAGCCACTTAGGGAGCTTTGTCAGAGCATTGAGCAAGAACAACTTAGTAATAGTCACAGCAATGCATATTAAATAGGTGACTTTGAAGTGAGGTTTTGAAACTGGAGATCATGGGGGTATCAGAGATGGAGGTGGGGAGTGTGTTGTACCAGTATGGAGCTCGGTAATAATAGGCCCTTTGACCATGTGTGGTCCTTGCCCTAGGGACTAACAGTGTGGTTTTGCAAGAGGTTCATGTTTGTACTAGGGGCTGCGCTTGGTGGATGTAGACTGACAACCCTGGCGGGGATAGTCCAAGGAGAGTTTTTTTTGTTATGAGGCAGGTTTGGTATCTGAGTCGTTTGTCTAGGTCGAGCAGCATTGCCTTTTCATATAGCTGGCAGGTATGTGTTAGCCAGGGGGCCCCTGTAATTAGCCTACAGGCCTTATTTAGTGTGAGGCAGATTTTATTGAGGGCAGTCTGGTCTGCAGCACCATAAACTGGTAATCCATAGTCCACAAGGGACAATATTGAGGATGTAACCGTGAGTCGGAAGGCATCGGGGGGAGACAATTTTTGTAGCAGTATAGGATACCTAGCCGAATACTGGAAGCTAAGGCTAGAGTAGCAATGTGGTCGTGGAAAGTGAGAGCAGGGTCAAAGGAGATCCCAAGGTACTTATACGAGTAGACTTGCTCGAGAGGAAACTTGGTGCTAGAGAGGACATGGAGTAGGAAGTTGCTGGCTTTGTTTTGGGGGTGGGCGAAGAGCATGTTTTTTGTTTTTTTGAGATTTATTACAAGTCTATGCTTTTTGAACCAGGCTTCAGCATCATTATAAGATATTTGCAAGGTGTCCTGAAGGGAGATAGGGTTTCGGTCAGTGGCAAAGATGATGGCATCATCTGCATATCGCAGAATTTTACCAGTGCATGCACCTGGCAGGGTGTTGAAGTATAGTGAAAAGAGTAAGGGTCCTTTGGATGGAGCCCTGAGGAACACCAGAGCAGATAGGATATGCATTGGAAAGGGTCCCATTAATTTTAACACCCTGAGGGCAGGCAGACAGGTAGCTGGAGCACCAGGAGACTGGTCCAGAGGCAAAGCCGGTATGGCTGAGGGCATCCAGCAGGAGGGGATGAGAGACAATATCAAAGGCTTTTCATAGATCTATGAACACTGCCCCAGCCAGTGAGCCTGAGTCCAGAGAAGAGTGTAGAAAATTTGAAAACTTTAGGAGGGCAGTGCTGGTATTGTGACCTGCACGGAAACCATGTTGTTCTGGGCAGATGATGTTGTATTTGGTCAGGTAATCTGTAATTTGAGTGGCCACCAATTTTCTAGGGCTTTGGAGAGGGGTGAGAGAATGGAGATAGGCCAGTAATTCCAAGCTAAGGACCTGTCACCACCCTTGTGAATGGGTGTGACTGTAGCAATTTTTCATGCCGAGGGAAATTGTCTCAGGCAGAGGGATTTATTGAGGAAACTAGTGAGTGGTACGAGGACCAGGTCCAGAACCCAGGAGAGTATACAGGGGTCCAAGGAGTCACTGCCAATACTATTGCTCTTTAGGGCATTAATTAGGTGAGGTCTGACTTCTTGGGCAGTTACCTGGCGTAAGTGGAAGCTAGGGTGTAGGATGACGGGGTAGGTGGGGGGGAGGGTCAAAGAAGTCGCTAAGGAGGACTGGGCTAAGGTCCATGAAAGACGTGTTGAGGAAGTTGGCTATAAGGGCTGGGTCGGTAGAGATAGTTCCGTCAATGTTGATCGGGGGGGGGTGCTTCCATTTAGTTGTTTGATGTTGTCCCAGAAGGTTCTTGCATTCCCCCAAGAGGAGGTGAGCATGACCTGATAGTGATCGGCCTTAGCCTTTCTGATGGCCCAGGTGCATTTGTTTCTTGCAGCTGTATACACCTGTCTGTCTGCTGACCGGCATGTTTCAGTGGCCACATGCCATAAGTTGTCCCTGTGCTTAAATAGTTGAAACAGAGCAGGGGTAACCCAGGGAGCATTATGCACTTTGGAACAGAATTCCATTAGAGGTGTAAAAATGTCACAGGCTTTGTTGAATGTTTGGGTGAAGAAGGTTAGCGCCGTATCTATATCAGGGGCATACTGTATGGGAGACCAATTAATTTGGGCCAGAAGTTGCTTAAGGCTTTTCAGGCCACCTGGTTTAAGATGTCGTCGTAGGGTGGGCTGGGCTGTGGGTTTGGGTATGGAGGTCAACCAGCGGAAAAGTATAGGGGAGTGGTCACTAAGTGAATCAGGAAGGACTTGGATATTGTAGATTTGTTTAGGATGATTGGTGATGACCACATCTAGAAGTGTGCTTGAGCCTCTCTTAGAATTCACTCTTGTGGATTGGGAAGTGAGTTGAGTCAGATCAATAGCTGCAAAAGAGTCATGGGTAGTGGAAAATGATGAACTAAACCAGTTAATGTTTAGATCACCCACTAAGATTTGGTCAGATGCATGGTGCAGAGTAGTAAGGTACTCCGTTAATGAGACTAGTGCCAGGGTTTGATTTTTAGGGGGAACATAGGCAGTAGTGAGATAGAGGGGGCCCCTGGAGGGATCCGGGGTCAGCTTTAGGGTTAGTGCCTGTGCCCCGAAATTTAAAACAGGGACAGGGAGGGCTAATCCAGTGAGAGAGTCTCTGGTGTAGATAGCGCAACCCCCAACCCGTCTTCCAACCCGGTCCACCCGGTAAAGGGAGTAGCCTGGGAAGGAGACAAAGAAGAAATGGGTGGATTTTGACAGCCAGGTTTCCACCAGGGTAATAATAGATTTTGACGACAGATAAGGACCGCTTGGCCCACCCAGACTGCCCATTTTCCTACCAAATGGATAAGCTGCAGACCTAGTTAACCAGCAGCCTACTTCTTCCTATCCCCACCCCCTAGAATTGCCTTATGACTGTCCCATGCATGCTTGAATTCCACCACTGTTTTTGACTTCACAACCTCCTCCGGAAGGCCATTCCATGCATCCACAACCCTCTCTGTGAAAAAATACGTCCTTAAATTACCTCTGAGCCACCACCTCTCTATCTTCAAATTGTGCCCCCTTGTTCTTGCACACCTCTTTTTTTGAAAGATGCTACCCTCTTGGACTTAGTTGATTCCCTTGAGGTACTTGAAAGTTTCTATCATGTCCCTCCACTCCCTCCTTTCCTCGAGGCTATACATATTAAGCTCCTTAAGTCTCTCTTCATATGTCTTCTGGTGCAGACCCTGCACCATTTTAGTTGCCCTCCTCTGGACAGCTTCCATCCTGTCTACGTCTTTGCGGAGATTGGGTCTCCAGAACTGCACACAGTACTCCAGATGGGGTCTCACCAGCTGTCTGTACAGAGGCATAATATCTTCCTGTTTTCTACTGGTGATGCCTCTCCCTATGCATCCCTGTATCCCCCCAGCCCTCCTTGCTGCCCTCTCACATTGCTTGCCCACCTTTAGGTCATCTGATATGACTACCCCCAGGTCCCTTTCCATTTTTGTTGTTGTTAGTATCTCACCCCCCCCATTATGTACTCTTCAGGTTTATATCAGGTTTATGGAGTGTGACCCAACATTGGAGTGAGTCAAATTTTTTCAGAAGGCTACAGATATTCATAGAAGCAATGTGAAGCCCAGGAGATTCTGCAGGTGAGCTATTGTGAGCTGGGCCTGGGTTGGGATGTATATTACCTGTCAGGAGTAGTAGAATAACTACCGCACTGGCCAGGGGGCGGTGGAAAACATACTTGCGACAGATATGTGTGGAAGAGGAGGGGAGCTTGTGGGCACAGGGGGTGGGCAGGGTAGCCCAGGCTGGAAAGGCTAGAATGATAAGCCTCCAGTAAGAGCAAGGGGAGCGAGCTGGGAGGCAACTGGGGGGTGGGTGTGGTGAGGTGGAGCACATAGTGAGTGTAGGGTGGGAATGTGCTAATTCTGGGGCACAAGAGGTAGGTAGCGCCAGTGTGCATGGGAGGGTGTCAGTTAAGTGAGACAGTGGCATCACTGTGTCAGATGGGTGGGACAGTGGTCTCAGAATAAGGATGAGAGAGAGAGAGAGAGAGAGAGGCATATCAGTAGGAGGTGGGCAGGCATAATGCTAAAGGAGAGCAGCAGGCAAGGTAGATAGAAATAGTTGCCCACCAGTAAGCGTTGGTGCCACTTTGGTTCAGTGGTAGTGACACAGACTCTGGTGTACAAGGTACCAGGTTCAAGACTCTCCCGGGGTAGTTGGAGATGGACCAGGGTAAGAGCCATATGCCACGATCCAGGGGCTGGCAACAGGCAATGTTTGGGCCCGAAATCGGGTGCTAAATAGTGACTCCTAGTGGTCAATAGGTGCAGGCTTGTGAGGGATTGCAGGTTCCAAGAGAGGGGTAGCTACAGGGTTGGGTGTGGGAGGAGGAGTGCAGGGTAGTAGAGGCCTGATGATAGGAGAAAAAAGCGGGGCAGGTGAATAGAGGGGATCCAGGAATAGTGAGAAGGGGCAATCTGAGAAGTGATGATTGCAGAGGGCTCACAGGATCCCTCTAGTGGCTAGCAGGTATAACCTGCAAATGGGAAAGTGGGGAGTTAGTATTTCAGAGAGCAGGAAGTGATGTCATAGGGGTAGGCTAATAAAATAAGGGACGCCCCTGGGTGGCTGGGGCGGGTGGGGCAGATGAAGCGCAGCGTCGTCGGGCTAGCACCCCACACAAGAGTCCAACAGCTACAGGAGGTATCCTTTACCTCAGAGGCCTTCAGGAGGGCAAGAGCTGTCGGAAGTCCACTCCAGGAGGGAGTGCTTGGCGTTCTGGCACTGCCACAATCAGCTGTATGCTTGGGGGGGGGCTCGGCCTCAGAAGCCTTCAGAAGGGTGAAAGTTGTCGGTAGTCCACTCCAGGAGGGAACGCTCAGCGTTCTGGTGCTGCCGCTATCGGCTGTGTGCTTGGGGGGGGGTCTTGGCCTATAAGGGGGAGCAGAACAAAGACACAATTAGTATGCAGCAGGAGATAGTTGCAGTACAAACCCTACTCTGTGCATGCGAGGGCTGTTGGGCTATGTCCCGATTCAGGCCCCTACTGGGCATGTGCAGCTTTCCAGCATGGCGACCACAAGGAGAACCAGGTAGGCTGTTTCAATCGTTCAAAATCCCCTTACAACATTCAGCATTTCACTAAGTAGCAAGCTAGTAATGCAGAAACATACAACAGGCCTAGTTGTTAGCTCTAGTGTGGCTATAACAAGATGCAGGCTATCACTAGACACAGGAAACACTGGTCCCGAGAGAAACCTAGGGCCTTAAGATACCCTGACTGCTAGCACAAAAACATAGGCAAGACACATAGAAATGAGCACAGAAATAAACTATCAGCAATCCTGTGGGGACAGAAATTAATCTTAAGGCTAGTGTCCCAGGTAGCACCCCACACAGGAGTCCAACAGCTACAGGAGGTATCCTTTACCTCAGAGGCCTTCAGGAGGGCAAGAGCTGTCAGAAGTCCACTCCAGGAGGGAGTGCTTGGCGTTCTGGCACTGCCACGATCAGCTGTATGCTTGGGGGGGGGCTCGGCCTCAGAAGCCTTCAGGAGGGTGAAAGTTGTCGGTAGTCCACTCCAGGAGGGAGCGCTCGGCTTTCTGGCACTGCCATGATTGGCTGTGTGCTTGAGGGGGGGTCTCGGCCTCAGAGGCCTTCAGGAGGGCAAAAGCTGTCGGTAGTCTGCTCCAGGAGGGAGCGCCTAGCGTTCTGGCGCTACCGTGATCGGCATGTATTATACCTGCAGGAATCTTTCCCTGCCAGCATATCATAATCTCTAAACATCCAGTCATTGTACCCCCCCTTCACCAATAATGGCAAAATCCTCTCTAGTTACTTCCTTAACATGTGTCTGGGAATATAGGCCTTGAAAGGCCAGAAGAAGAAACAAAGTCGGGAATAAACAAGACTTGTATGTACTCATCTTCTCCGAAGTGCAATCAATCAAGCTAGAGATAAATTTTTTAGCATACAAGTTGTTCACACAGTGTAAATATTTTGTCAGTCTCCTACTTACTGAATCACCTCAAGTCAGGAATAAAAGGCTATAGATATATTGTTAAATTAGACTTATTTCAACAGTCATATGGCAATTAATACTACTATTACTTTATCAAGGCTACAATCAGCAGGTTCAGGTGTATCTAAAGAATTTTTTGTAAGTAAATCTGTAACTATCCACTTTGAATAAAGAGTCTTCCTTTCCTTTATAAATAACTAATCTATATAAACATACATTCAAAATGCTATCTCACTGGTTAAACTCTACGCCCCCACCCCCTTAAAAACTAATTTCAGCAAAATAGTTTGTCTTCCACGGTGCACAAAACAGCCAACAAACAATTAATAATCTCATATATAGACTACCTTGATTTGTGCTCCGTCAAGATCAATCTATTTCTACCTATTTTTGTTACCAAGTGGAGCTTGCACCACTCATGCTCACGCTAGCGAGTGGCACACAGATTTAAACTGTGCAACTCCTCCTCCTTCACCCACGTCAGCAACTGATACGTTGTTTTCAAGTTATCAAGGCTAGATCAGTTGTTGTTTTCAAGTAACAAGCTACTGTATCTTATTATAGCTGAATGATGGGAGCTAATATGGGCCTCGGCCTTATGATCCTTACTCAAACCTTCGTGAACCTTAGTGAACAGTAAACAATCCCTCTTTAATCAAGAACTAATTCAGACCTTGCAGAACAGCACAGTGCAACAGCAGCTGATACCTCATGCTTCATGAATTTCTACCCTTTAACCCTCAGATAGAGCATTAACCCTGCAGTACCCATAATAATAGTAAGAGTTTACCCATTTGTTATTAATTTACAACTTTTTAAAATAGCTGCAACCCATTTAAACCCCGGTGTTAATATTATAGGGTAGCAAATACTGTACTAGTAAGCATTTAATGAGGTATACAGCAATTATATATGCATAACTGCCATATTTACAGTATGTCATGCAGATGGTGGGATAGCTTCAGCCATGTCTCATTTTTATGGTGGTACCATGATACAGTTAGGGTCCAAAGTGTTTAAGTGCAGTACAGTGAGGTACATAGAGGGAAAAATGTAAACACACAAATAATGCAGTAGAGATTTATACTTATCTTGGTAGAAGATATAGGCATTTCCTTAGTCACAGTTTGAGGTGGGTGGGGGCAAGGCAGAGAAAGGAACCAACAGTGTGCTAGATTACTCTAAGTGGGCCAAGAGTTGTGAGAGTAGTAGGATGATAAACTCCCTGAGTGGGGGAACTAGGGTAGATACAATGGTGAACAGTGGTACTTGGACAGCTATAAGCCTGGTTTCTTGAGCTGCTCTGGTAGCAGCACTTAGGGAGTGGAAAAGTTAAAGACTAGTTGGATGGAGGTTTGTACAGTAAGTAGTTTGTTGTAGTCAACCAAACCAGAGAAGAAGACTTATTTGCTACAGTCCTTCTTGAATGTAGACTGTGCCTTGTTACATTAGATACCATCATAGATTGTAAGGAATATGAGGTAGAAGCTGTGGAAGAGGAACATTTGAGATAGGTAGGGAGTGGTGTGGATGCACTTATGGAGAAGTGTATACCAGTTGAAGTCTTTGTGGACAGTAGGGCTCAGCAAGTCAAGCGAGCTGTATTGCAAGCAGTGGTTAGTCTAATTTGAATTTCAAAGTGAATCTGTAGTCTGTTATAACATCTTGTTATCTGCTTTTTCAAATGGGAATTAAAGCAGGTACATGCCTGGAGGGCTTCTTACCTATAGCCCATCACTGAAGTGATGTGGCTGGCATGCCTGTGGAAAGTAAGTTGTGAGACCCCTTCCCATAGAGGATCAGCCAACTAAAATTGCTTGAGTGCAAGGTTATCCTGGACCTCAATTGTGAAGGGGAAATCTGGTCTGCAAATCTGAAGATTGGTTGCAAGGACCATGATCTTATTCATCTTAGTTTTCAGAAAAAGTTTGTTATCAATAAGCTAGGCTGCCATGGCTGTAAAAGTAGACTGGAAGCGATTTCCTTACAGGCCAGTAAGGGGCTACTAAAGTAGTCAGATATGCAAATACTATTTCAACAGCAAATAAGTTCTGTATGGATTAAATATTTTTTATAGCCACATTTTGCTTATTCTGGATTGTGGTTTTATTTGCATACAGTGTACTGCATATTGAATCTGCCACATAAAGTGAATCTGCTATATCATTGCTAGATAAGCCCAATGTGCTTTATTATTATTATTGATTAATCAAAGCTTTTTTTCATATTGTTGTATATGTGTATGTACTCTAGAGACTCCATCTTAAGATGGCCATCCTTAGTCTATGACCAATAGTGATAGTTGTATCACTCATCACTTGCAAGGATGACCTGGGTAAACTTCTTGTAATAGAGTGGCATGGTAGCACTACTTTAGTTTGGGTGGAGAGGCCAAAAACTGGAGGTGATTTTCCATACAGGCCAGTAAAGGTCCACTGCAGTAGTCAAATATGCAAACAGTATTTCCACAGCAAGTTCTGTTTTGGCGAATGTGGTGGTGCAGTGCAACTGAGTTGCACTGGTGAACCTAAGGGATATATTCAAAAGAGATGAGCCATGGTGCATCTCCTCTGAATATATCAGGTAATGCACACTGCACACATATGATGCACTGGTGAATTCCCCCAGAGTGGGCTGAATACCAGGAATGGGAACTGCGCCAGGGCAACAGAGTTACGCTGTGCGCAAATTCCTGATATTCAGCCAGTAGTATGCAGATGAGGCCATAATATACATGCAAGGTACAAATGGGATCATTTGCATGTCATTATAGCCCCATTTGCATGTGTTGTGCAGGGCTGGCCAGCAAAATGCACCAGGTGCCCTGCACAGCATGCAGTCCCTGGCAGTATTATCCCCTCCCCATCCCGACCCTCCGATCGTAGTACAGTACACAGTGTCATATCCCTGGTAGTTCAGTGGTAACCCCCCTTCCCTCCTGAAACCCGATTGCTATGCTCATATTAATTTTGTTTCCCTGGTGGTCCAATGGTCCCCACTCGCCCACTCCACCGATCACTGTAATGTTATAATTGAAATAGCCCCAGTGGTCCAGTGGTTCCCCCTTCCCTGCCTGTACCTCTGATCACTCGTATATTGTATTCATATTGCTCTGGTAGTCTAGTGGTACCCTCCCCCACTGGTACACCTGATCACCCATGATGTAATACTGATATAGCCCTGGTAGTCTAGCAGTAACCCCCTTCCTGCCCATAACCCCAATCACCCACAATAAAAGAACAGTTTATCCCTGGTAGTCTAGTGGTAACCCCCGGCCTGCCCGTAACCCAAATCACCCATAATCACATTGGAAAGAACACCCTGGTAGACCAGTGGCACCCCCCCACCCACATGGGACCCCCTGCCCATCCAGCTCCTCCCCATCAGTGGGCAGCAGCAAACCCACCCACATACCTCCTTGGCTGCTCACCGAATGACAGCTTACAGTAAAGCTGCAAGCCCATAGATCCACACTGTGGACTAATGGGCTTGCAGTGCTTACAGTACTAGGCTTTCACTAATATGTGAATGACTGACTTCATTCACATATATGTGAATGACTAGTGCAGTATGCACTGCAAGCCCATTAGTCCACAGTGTGGACCAATGGGCATGCAGCTGTACTGTAAGCTGTCATTCGGTGGGCAGCTGCTGAGGTATGTGGGTGGGTTTGTTGCTGCCCAACAATGATGGGGGGGAGCTGGGTGGGCAGGGGGTCCTGTGTGGGTGGTTGGGCCACTGGGCCACCAGGGTGTTCTTTCCAATGTGATTACTGTGATCAGGGTTATGGGTGGGGGTTACCACTAGACTACCAGGGATAAACTCTTCATTTATTGTGGGTTATCAGTGTTACGGGTAGGGAAGGGCTACCACTAGACTACCAGGGCTATAATAGTATTACATCATGGGCAATTGGGTTTACCTGGAGGTTGGGGTTACCACTAGACTACCAGGACAGTGTTAACATAATATTATGTGCATCAGAGCAACGGGAGGGCTGGGGGGGCCACTGGACCACCAGAGACATATATGGCTGCTTGTGCACAATATACTGGGGGAGGAGGCCACCCAAGGCTGTAGGCTGCTGTGATGCACCTTGCATTATGGCAGCTCGTCTGTGGGTGCCCACCATTTGAGCCTTATTTTTTGGGCTACACCTTGTGCACTGGTATGCCGCACATCTCAGAGTTGTGCCAGCATATGCGCTGCACATCCTGGCTGAATATTGGGATGTGCCGCATATGCATGGGCACGCTCCCTGGAGATGTGCCACAGATATTATCTTTTTGTGCCCCGGCTCATGGAGAATTGTGCTGCACAATTCAACCTTTAGAATATTGCCCCAGGATGCATTTCTGGGGTTGCACTGGTGCAACTCAGTTGTGCCAGGTGCAACCCTTTTGAATATCTAGCCCATAGTGCAAAGCTAGCACACTCATAACCCATCTGCTATCAATACAGTGGAATGACTCTTCAAGCATGGAGTTGCCTATTTAGGTTATATTAGTGTAGAAACTGCAACCAGTTTAGACAGCTAACCTGGGCCTGCAAGCAAAAGGGGTCAACCCATTTGCAGTGCATCAGTGTCCATAAGGTTCTTTGAGGAACTCCTATTTGGGAACTAAATGCCATGTCTGAACAATCCATGTAGAATCATTCAACAAATACATCGACTAACTCAGACTTAATCTGGACTGGAAATAGTGGGTTTTGCAAACTCCTCATCTGTGTATATAATTTTCTGTGTGTAAATCTATTATAGTGGTATGGTCATGCTGCTATTGTGAGGGTTAAAAAGCCACTTCCTTGTTAAACCTCAATATTTGTCTGCACATGAACATATGAAAATGCCATCAGATACAGGCCAAGTGGTCTATTTTGTCCACTCGATTGTACAGCTCAAAGCTTAGACTACTGCTGCTACCCCCCCTACACCGTGCTCACCCTTCACCATCATTTCCCTTGGCTATGTCCATCTCCCTGCTCAACATTCTCCCTACTATTATCTTTCTCCTGACACTATCCCAACCCCTCTTAAAGCTCCCCACTAATTTTAGAGACATCACTTCTTCAGGCAACGTGTTCCAGCTTGCACCCAATCTCTCCATGAAGTAATGTTTCATCATTTCCCTCTTGAACCTACCCCCTCCAAACATACTGTACATCTCAATCGACATTAGACCAATGGACATGAAAATTGATCTGCTCACCATTTGGGTTGGAATCTCATGATATCATGGTCCATTAAGTTGGGTAGGATTTGGATAGTAGTTTTTGTGTTACAGGGTGGCAAAAATACAAACAAATATGAAAAATAATCCTATTTTTGGCTAATCAATAACTTAAGAATATCTATATTGCCACTCCCAAATCCACCCTTGCTAGACTGGACCCCTTCTTTCATTCCTTGTATTATTTTGCTTTGGACTGCCCTCAGTGTAGCAGTGTAGCAGCCTCCCACCTGCCCCCTCCTACAGCTTGCTCCAGCCAGGATTTATTTTGGAGTCCTCACTCCCTGCTGTTACAGTACATCCTGGATGAGACTGTTACACTGTTGAGTGCAATTTTTGTATTCCTTGAACTTTGTGCTTTTTTAATGCTGCACTGAATATTAGCATGCAGACCTACTCCTATTTTGGTGCACTATATAGTTCGGCATTTATTTAATGATGCATTCTGTTAATGTGCTTTTTATTCTGTTACCTTACAGTATTTTCATTCTCCACCCCTCCTCCCAGGATGCATCTGGAAACAAGCTGTTATCCATTCCGTATGTATTTCCTGGTTACACTTTTGAAATAAATAAATAAACTTAAAATGGTGCAGGGTGTGGGATGAAAGGTGTCACAAGACACAAGGAATGCTTGAGTAGGGTACGAAGGCATGTCACTTCCAGAGATGCTTGACATTGTGGTAGAGTGGGGGAGGGGTGCCACTTGATGCCAGGGAATTCCTGTGCAAGTCCAGGATGAAATGAGGGAAGCACCTCTGGATGTCAGGGACTGCTGGCTCAGGTCAGGTGGCGTTAGGGGGTGGGGTTGTACTCCAGGGCCTACTTGTCATAGAAAGTATTGACAATGCCAGCCAAAGGTGACATTGGCAGTACAAAATAGTGTGTGTCTGTTATTTAATTTTCTTTAAAAAAGTGAGGAAGTTAACTGTAAAAAACAACGTTAAACATCAGATAGATTTGAAACTTAACCCCCCACTTGGAAGGAAATGTGCATAAAAGACATCCCTGAGTCTTGGAGAATGTGTGACATGCTGTCTCCTGGAGTTTGCATGACTTGAGTGTTGCAGCATTGGCATTGCCTGTCATTGGCACCCTTTCTCCAAGCATTGGGGTGTCAGTACTTTTCTGTGCCTAGAAATATACTGCTGAGGTTACAGTAAGGCCTATGCTGTTTTATTCAATTATTCAGACACTGAGAAACATCATACAAACTATTCCACAATGCTTAAAAAATACTCTTCACACTAATGTTACATTTTTTTCCTCTTGGAGCATTAAGTTTCAACCCTAACCAATTCTTTGATGTTGTTGGTTTATAATTAGTAATAGATTAGAAATGCTTGGGTATCTGTGATGTGTTCAGCATATCTAGGATTAGTCTGTACTGTAGGGGTGTGTCGAATTTCTTATAGTAGATATCAGGCATTGGAATGCACAATGATCATTTATGCAATAAGCATGGACAGAGAAGCCATGTGATTTTTTTTTATGCAACATATGTCTTTGGTTAAATGGCAAGATAAAAAGTGTTATCTTGGCTACTGCGGAAGATAATATTATCTTTCGTTGTTGCCATATGTCATTCTTGTATCTGTAATAGTACCAGTATGTCACAGATGTAAGAATGACTTATGAGAATAAAGTATTTTCAGACTAACCTGCATGGCTATCAGAACTGCAAGCTGCCGTGCTGCTCTGAGTACTCTTCACTTCTGAACAAAAATTTAGTTTTGACTTACTTCTAGGTTTTTTTGTGCATCTCTCTGTCTTGCCCCCTCCATCACACAGATAAAATCCCCCACACAGTGCTGTACTTGCATGAACAGCCAGTTCCCAATGTGTACAGGCACACTGGTGTCACTTTTGTGAACCATGCTACCGCAAATGGTAGCACGCTGTTCGCCATCTCACCCCACAGTTCTCGGTGGTGGTTGCCTGGCCTGTCTTCAGCGAAATGGTACACCAATGTGAAATCAAGAGAGGGATAAGGCAGTTATGTAAGTACGGCACCACTCAGGCCACAGAAATGGGCAAACTGTAACTAACAGTACAATATCTAGTGGAGGAAATAGAGAAATGCAGCCATCATTTTCTGTTTTGTGCTATTCTCAGTAAAACAGAGCAGCAAGGAAAGAGCAAGGGGTTGCATGTTTTTAATTGAAGGCCTCATTTGCAACCCACTTTATAATCTAGTGGGGGAGACAGAAAAATAAATCTCCTTTATCTGTAGGACCTCTTTGCTGAGTGGCAAAGTGGCACAACAGTTCACAGGTACCATCATTTGGCCACAGACATACAGTATGTCTGTATAAACAGAATATGACATGGCCTGACTGAAGATATCGGGCTGGATTTTCAAAGGGTGGCATAGGGCTGTGTCCAGTCCTGTGCCACCACAGTTAGGTTTTGGTGGTATGCCAAACCACTTTGCCGCAACTGCACCCAATTTTATAGTCTTGGGAGCAGTTGCAGCAGTTTCCACCATTTAAGGCAGCTTGCACCACATAATTGGTGCAAGCTCCGTAAAAATGACCCTTGGGATTGCCTCAAGCTAGACCACAAAAAGGTGGACTAAATTGTGGGCTAAATTGTGGCAATTTGGTGCATGGGATAGAAAATCCCAATCCCCACCAGGAGAATGCCACAAGCCCCGTGCACCATATGTTCAGTACATCAGGCGCTTGCGGCATTCTCGGATGATAGAAAATCCGGCCCATCATATTATCATCATTCGAAGCCAATGGCATTAACATATCTCACTCTTGACTTTGCCACTCATGAGACATCATAACATAATTGGCCTCTCATGAAAATAAATATGATTTCTTCAGTCAGGCCATGTCATAGCCCCTATTTATCTGGAGCTACTACTGTATGTGCATAAATGTCTTGCCTTACATTTATGCACATATAGTAGCAGATATGTTGTTAGCCCTTATTATACATGCTCTTTACATCATCACCACTCCTCTCCAGTCTCAAGGAATACTTGCAGCTACTTTCAATTTCCGTTTTAGCTGTTTCCATATTTCACTCACCAGTGCTGTTTCCCCTGCTAACCTTCCCTTAAATGAACTCAGAGGCCATTATTTTGCAACTGGCTCCTTTTTGAAAGAGAATACTCCCCTCAGAAAATGCATACCTTCCAGTTTCAATAACATCTCTCTTTTGCTGCTTGTCTCAGTCACCAACAGTCAACAAAGTTCCTCTAGAATGACCATCAATCTTGAAACACAAACTGTGTTAATACAAACCACAGGCAAGTGTGCACTGAATATATAAATAGATTCTCATCCAAGTAATTCCCATTACAATAGGTTATACATTATGTGGTAAAAATATGGGGCACAAGTGCAAGGCAAGAAGATCCCATAAAGTATATTACAAGTTGAATGATTGTAATTATAACATGAAGTTATATTAGTACTGACAATTGAATTGGAAGATAGGTGGAGCCAGGTGGGTGGAGAGGATCTAGGATTAGTGTAGGGATGAAGTGGAAGAGAGAAGAGGGAGGAGGGAGGGCGTAGAGGGGATCCAGGTTGCCGAGACGGGATTAGTTGCAGTTACTGTTACACATAGGTGGTGAGAAGATTTCTTTGAATAGTCTTTTGAAGTGGGGAAGAGAAGTACATGACAGTGAAATGTGAGGGAGGTTATTCCATTTCCAAGGTGTCGTGGAGGAGCAGGATCCTCTGCCAAATGTTAAATGAGTTGTAGGAAGATTTAAGATTGGCATTTGGGAAGCTCTGAGGGTCCTTGGGAACGCTTTCAGGGTGAGTAGATTGGAGATGATGGGTGAAGAAAGGAGGTGGATAAGTTTGAAGGTGATGCAGAGCACTGGGAAGTCCATTTTGGCATCAAAGGACAGCCAGCCCAAGGTGTTGAGCACATTGCAGTGGGGGGCCCGAGCTGGTGCCTTAGCAGCAAAGCATGCAATTCTGTGAGAGGCCATTTTAAGTCTGGCCAGAACTGATATCTTAGTAGAGTGAATTATTGAGGCCCCATAGAAGAGGCCAGGGATAAGGATGGCTGAGGCAATAGTCTTCCTTGCAGTAGGTGTGAGGTAGGGAGGCTGTGTGGTATAGGAGGCCGAGTTTTTGGTTAGTAGCCATGATGACATTCGATGTGTATCTGTCAAAAGATAGATGCTCATCAAGCATCAAATGCAGATATTTGAATGAGCTTAACCCTTCTAGAGGCACACCAGAGGAGGTTTTGATTATGAGGGGTGGCTGGGAGGGCGTATCAAAGGAGGTGTGGTGGAACAACATGGATTTAGTTTTCTTAGTGTTCAAGACCAATAGGTTCTTTTTGAACCAGGTTTGTAGTACCTGGAAGTCCTTTTCCAGGTCTGAACTGATACTAGTAACATCTCTGGAGGATCTGTAAAGTATGACATCATCAGCATAAAGCTGAACCAATGCCCCTCCACAATTCAGTGGCAATTCATTGACAAAGACTGAAAATAGAAGTGGCCCAAGGATTGACACCAGGGGGAACCCGTCAGTAATGGGAGATAAGGATGATAGGGTTCCAGTCCATTTGACGCATTTAGACCAGTTAGAAAAGTAGTTAAGAGAGCTGAGACAGAGAGAGAGAGAGAGTTGTAATCAAGGCCAAGGCAGTGGAGTTTGGCTATAAGTAGAGGGTGGTTTATGAGGTCAAATTCCTTTGTAAGATCTACAAAGACTGCCCTAGTGGCACTTCCCTGGTCCATGGCCTGATATATGTCAGAGATGACCCAAAAGAGAGCAGACTGCCTCCCGTGTGATTTTCTAAATACTTGTTGATGGATGGTAAGGGCGTTGGTCTGTTCTAATAGGAGTGTAAGTGATTATACAGTATTCTTTCTTGAATCTTTGCAGTTGGACATAAGATGGATATACTGTAGGTCTGTAGTTATCAACAAGGTTAGTCGGGCCACTTTTTTGTACTTGGACAATGACCGCAGTTTTCCATTTGTCTGGGATGGTGTGCATGAGGAAGGATCTGTTAATTAGTAGCGTGATCAGGTGAGCAAGTGCAGTTGCTCCTATCTTGAGGAACTTTAGTGGTAGGGTGTCAAATCCTGGTTAGCTGTCAGGGTTGAGTCCCTTTAAGAGTTTAAGGACCTCTTTCTGTGAAGTCATTTTTAAATGGAAGTGGGGATGTGGGGTTTCTGGGTGAAAAGTGTTTTGGTCAGGGTGAAGAACAAGTAGGCCTGCCTTGTAAGTGTCGAGGTCTGTGAAAAAGGGATTTATTCCTGCAGCGATCTCCGATGGCGTGGTTAGTGTAGAGCCTTTCGAGATAATATTTAGAGGGATGCTACATTCGTTTCCCTTGAGTAGGGGATTAATTTGCTTCCAAAAAAATTTGGGGTTAGCAAGGTGTGTTTCCCATAGGGATTGCAGATATTCCTGCTTGGATTTGTTAGTTTTAGATTTGCAAGTGTTCTGCAGTTGGCAATAGGATATCCAGTCCGAGTGAAGACCCAATCTTTTAAAAACTTTCCAGGCTTTGTCATGGGAGTGCATTAGGTGCCTTAACTCCTGGGAGAGCCAAGGGGAGTGGATACCTTTGGCTCTCCTTAGCTTTAAAGGGGCATGGAAGTCAAGAATTGAGATGAAGGTATTGACCAGATACTCTATCGCCTGATTTATGTCAGGAAGTGAGGTAATGGGGGTCTAGTCATTGGAAACAAGACTTTGCAGCAAAGCTTCAGTATTTAAGTTGGTTAGAACCCTGGTTATGAGTATTTTTGGTGGGGGGTGCAGAGAATTATTCTTCCAGACACAGACTATAGGGGAATTATCACTTAGTGTGTTTGGAAGGATTCCAGTGACCTTGATAAAAGATGCATTGTTAGTTAGCATCCAGTCTAATGGGGTGTGTTTACCTGACTTCATGTTAAGCCTAGTGGATTGGTCAATTAATTGCTCTAATGTAGTGTCTGATAGAGTTGCTTGGTATTGGCTTTTATTGGGTCCTGTTCAGTCCAGATTGAAGTCTCCCTAAAGTATGACATCGCGATGAGGGAGGGTATCTAAACTGGCGAACAGTTCAACATAGGAGGAGTATGCAAGTTTAGGGGGTAGATATAATACATACTATAGTTATATATTGGACTTGGCCAAAGATAATTTTGATAAATAGGTGTTCAGTATCAGAGTTACTTTTTAAGCCTGTTAGCTCACTCACTGACAACCTTGCCTTAGTGTAGATCAGTAACCCCCTTCCCTTTTGTGTTGCCAATCATGTTGGAAGGAGGAGAAGCCAGGAAGAGCAATTTCGTGAGACGGGATGGAAGACCTTAATTAGTACTCCGTTATGCATACGACATCTGGTTTGTAATGCTGGGCACAGGTTTCTAATTCAGCCATTTCCCCCCCACGATACTCTGTATGGTCATATAGGCTATTTCGAGCCCTTTTGTATGTGACCAGGTGGGACATGAAGTTAGGGGGTTAGACTTTGGCCTATTGTTGGGTTCAGCCTTTACTCTTATTGTGGGTCCTGTGTTAAGCTTGATGTCACCTAAAAATAGGAGGAGGTACAATCGTGTGCAAATAGAGGATGGACAGAAGAAAGGTGACTTCTGTTTACTCTTGGATTGAAGTTTAAAGAAGGATAATTTTATAACTTTGGGCTAGGGCCAGGAGACCAAGGTGAGGTGGGGATTCTCTCATGCTACTGAACCGATGTTTAAGAAGGATAATTTTATAATGTTGGGCTAGGGCCAAGAGACCTAGGTGAGGTGGGGATTCTCACACACTACTGATCTGATAAATGAAGTACTGAAGTAGAACAATATCATTGGAGAGTGGTAACTTAGAGTAACTTAGAGGCACTAGTTCTGCCAGATACATTGATATGAAAATAAACCATGAAGTAATAACCAATAATAAATCCTTTGGTGAGGTACAGGAACATTTTGTTGGTTTGGAGTGGTCGATATAGAAGTAGGAGTAGGAAAGGGGAGCAGAGGTAAATTAATCTGCCTAATAGTTGTACTTGGTCACAAGGCAAGGCAAGGCACATTTTATTTTTCTGGCCCACAATCCCGGAAGCTCTGGGTGCCGAACAGTAAAAGTACACTTTCAATACAGTAATACAAATCAATGTAAAGAACCATAAAATATCAGCATAAATAAATTTAATCAATAAATATCTTTATGAAAACTGAAACTCAGAGAAACAGGGTACCCAGGAAGGACTAATACCTAAGGGTCGAGGAAGGCCTGATTAAACAGGAAGGCCTTGAGGTGGGCCTTAAAAACCTCAACTGAAGGGGCCTCCCAAATTAATGGAGGAAGCAAATTCCACAAAATGGGGCCAGTGACACTATATGCTCTGTCACCGGCAGTTTTAAGCCTCGTCCTGGGAAAAACATTTCAGAGCAAGAGTCAGCAATAGTGGAGCAGTACCAACAGGGGACAGGGGAACAGGCATATTTAAAGAGTGCCAGGGGCAGGGGTGGCTGTGTGAGAGAAAATTCAAAGTACAGAACAGCAGGAAAAGCATAGTCTGAGCCAGCAAAAAGTGGTGGAAAAGGTGCTCCAATGAAAGATGATCTGTGGCAACAGCAGCCAATAGGGTGCCAGCACCGAGCGCACCAGCCAGTCCAATTAAGCCCTAAAAATAAAACTGCCTTTACATTAAAAACATAATAATTGAATGTTATTTGCTCTCATAATCCTCTTGGTAAGCACAGATACATAACAAAAATTGAAGTACTATAGTATATACAATTTTAATTTATGGTGTTTTTTTTTTTGCTGCCCATGAAAAATCCCTTTCCAGTCCTCACCTGCTTACTGGGGAAATATGTGCTGTTTAACCTGCTACAGATAAAACAAAAGCCCCGGTTCTGTCTGAGGCCTTCTGTTGTGTGATAGTGGGGGGTGTACATTTTGCCAGTAGAACTGATCAGAGATACAGTATTAATTCTTGTATTCCACACATATTCAACATTCCATCTCTTGAAGGTAGGCAAGACAGAAAATAAACAAGATAGGGAAAAGAGAGAGAATACTATAAAGAAAAAAAGAAAGAAAGGTGATGATTCAGGTAAATGGGGGTGGGTTGGGGAAAATAGAGGGTTTAAGAGCTAATTAAAAATTCATGTATTTTGCTGTGCAGAAGATTTAAACTGAGATGGCATATCAGTGCTGGGATGTGCTGGGACTATTTTGTTGCAGTGGATGAACTTTTTGTTAAAAAAGTCAGAAAAATGTTTCTTATTGATTGTGTTGCACCCCCCCATGTAATAAGACACTCCAGGGTGTGCATTGTGGTGGGATAAAAGCCCTTTGCGGGTAGTTGAAGGCACTTGGCGATGCCTCGTACCTCACAACACACCTGAGGTGTGATGTTATACCACAACAATGCACACCCTGTTATGTCTTATTACTTAATTATATAGCTGTGATAATGATTTGCAGGAAACATTCTGTGCTGGGAAAGTTAACGTTTCTTTCCTGCACATAGAGTTCTTACTTCATCTTCTTCTGGTATTCTCTGACTGTTCTTGTGGTTGTTTTGGTGAACCTTGGAGATCCCATGACACTTCTCAAAAATTGTGTGCGTGTGTGTGTGGTGGGTGGGGTGGAGTTTCCTCAGTGTCCTGGCTAAATTTCCCTAATTCACTAACTCACCTATAGATTTACCTACAGTTTTCTCATGTGATATGTTTCCAGTTGAAATAAGTGCAGTAACCTGCCAGTGACTGTCTGCTAATAACTTATTTTTTGACATCACCTGAACCCCACTAACTTCTCCAGTTACACTGGCTTGCTGTGCTGCTCTAATCAGTCACCTGACCCACCAGTCAGCTACTGTGGCAGGTCAATTGTGGGTGGGCCAATTCAGGCTATTTAAAATATTAAAGACTAGACATGGCAGCATCAAACTAGCAGCAACTTCCTACTCCAGCTGAGTACTTCTGCAGAGTACAGTGGGTGAGTGACGGTTTTACCATGCCGCAGTGACAGCTATCATAGAGACATCGCCGACAGCCGCATTGCTGACTGTCGGCATTGTGGTGATGGGGATGCCTCTGTGTATCCATCGGGGGGCTCCACCCCCTCACATCCTCCAGTCTCTACGATTCCAACTCCAAGTCAGAGCTGGACCCAGGGGGGAGAAACACTCAGCGAGGCAGTCTCAGTCACTGCACAGACCATCACAGTGACATGAAAGTTTTGCTGGATTCCTGTCACTGTGATGGTCTTCATGGTGTCGGAATTGCTGCGGTGATGGTATAACATGAGGGACTACTTTGTCCTTGTTTACTAGTACAACAACTGTTAGCTCTGAATCCTGTACATGTCTACTATTACATCAACTATCAGCCATGAATGAACATTGCTGCAAGCCTGGCATTTTTACATCTTCAGGGGCTGTTGGAAAATATCTACATGTTTTATTTTTTTTTCTTTTCCCAGGAGAGGCACACTAAGCTGAAAGCTTGTTTACAGGTGCACCCTGGGAGCACAAGGAAGTTAAGTGACTTGTTCAGAGTAACACAGTATGCAAGTGGGAGCTGTGGGATTCAAACCCAGGTCTCCAGGTCTGCAGCTCAGGGCCTTAAACCACTGCACTATACTGCCTTCCATGTTGTAAGTGACTGTTGCCAAAGGACGGTGTGGTTTGAGAATAGCCCAAGACGTGCTGCTCTAGTGACTATACTGCTTTGAACTGCAGTTTAACCTTCCTGAGAAAATGATGTGTGTTCAGTTTAAGCCTTTCCAGGGACTGCTCCTGCCAGTTGTCTGACACACCAACAAGCTGCTGTGGCAGGGCCTCTGTGGGTGGGCCAATTTGAGCTATTTAAAAAGTCAAACAGCAGATATGGCAGCACCTGACTAACAGTGACTTCCCACTCTAGGTGAGTACTATGGCAGAGTACAGAATCTGCCAGAGTCAGCCGTGGAAGATGGAGACGGGTCCAGGAACTTTATCATAGGTCAGTTTTATTTTTCAGTGTGTTTGACTTATTTTATTATTAAAGTTTTATGGCTATTGAATTTGATTTGATATTATTTGAGGAATGTCACTCTTTAGAATGTATAGCTGCTTGAGGCATACGCCAAGAGCGGTCCAGCCCCTAACCTTACTGTCTGCTTAGCTTCACTGATCATCATCAACTAAGAGAGAGACCAATCATGGAGGGAAGGTAGACTCTGACAGGTGTAGAAGCAAGGATTCCTTGATAGCAGCTCTACCTGAGAGAATCCCCCTTGGAGTGCACAGTCCAGGCTCCTTTTTCTGCTGAGGCAACTTCTATCCCCAATTGCTCTGCCCAGACCCAGCCAGCAGCTGCTGTCTCTGCATAAGGAGCAATTGGAACACTTAGCTAGAATTCCTGGCCACTGTATGTAAATCAGCATTTGTACTTCTGTACCCACTACTGAAGTAGTGATCAACTAATAGAAATCTCTCAGCCAGAAGCAACAGCTCAGATACAAAGGAAAGCCCTAGGAGGCATAGCCAAGAGAGGTCCAGCTCCTAGCCTTACTATCTGCTGAGCTCCAATTTGCTTCAGTTTTTAGAAGCAGCAGCTAGAAGCTAAAAGGCAGCTAGCATTTACTTTTAAAAGCACCTTATTTTGGAGAGGGAAGCTAGCAGCTAGAAGAGATCTAGCATTTGCATTTAAGAGTACATAATTTTGGAGAGGAAGAGGGGATAATCTTCTCTTCTTTTTGTGTGTGACTGATTGTTTCTGGCAGCAACTAATGAAGGACTCTACTAGATGGATGCCATCATGGATCTGATCCTCATAAACTCTGAAGAAATTAGATCAGTGAGGGAAGAAGAACCCTTGGCAAATAACAATCACAATACAGCCTGGTTTGAAATAACTATGAACACTATTAAAACCACCTCAAGCACAGAGGTGCTGTGCTTTCAGAAAGCTGATTTTGGTAGACTGAGATACATAGTGAAGGATAAGTCTACAAACATCAGAGATAAGCCAGATGTGGAGGAAATATGGAAAGATATTAGGGATACCGGTTTAGAGGCAACAAGGCTCTGCATCAGGACTACAATAAACAAAAATAGGTTTAAAAGACCATTGTTGTTCTCCCCTTCAGTAAGAGAGGCAATCAGGGCCAAACAGAATGCATACAAATGGTACAAGCAACATAAAGGGGACAGGAAGTGGGGGGATTACTCTCAGAAAAGTAAGGAGGTCAGGAAAATAGTGAGGGAGGCCAAGGCACCAAAAGAGCTGCAAATTGCTCGTGGAGTCAAATCTGGCAAGAAAAGCTTTTCCTGCTATATCAGTGAAAAAGGAAGAAGGGGAAGAATTGTAAGCTTAAAAGTGGGGGATGTGGCTCTGGAGGACAGCAGACAAAAAGCAGAGGCCCTAAATTAATACTTTTTGTTCTGTATTGATGAGGGATAATCAGGACCCACTGCCAGACAGCAGTATCAGAGCCGAGACTAGAGGGATTCAGAGAATGTGCACCCAGGAGTTCACCACAGACAGTTTCAGGAAGGGGCTTTCAGACATCAGACCTGACAAGGCCCCTGGCCCTGATGGTTTATACCCTAGAGTGCTCAAGAAGCTTGCAGAAGAGCTGGCAGCACCTCTCATGCACTTATTCAACAGGTCACTGGAGTAAGGGGTAGTTCCAGGTAATTGGAGTGTGGCTGACATGGTGCCACTTCACAAAAGTGGAAACAGGGAAGATACAGGTATCTATAGACCAGTAAGCCTCACATCAGTAGTGTGTAAACTTATGAAGGCCCTTATCAAGCAAGATCTAGTGTAATACCTCAAAGTAAACCACCTCCAGAACTACAAACAACATGGATTTGTGATGAGCAGGTCATGTCAAATTAATCTTATTACGTTCTTTGACAAAGAGACTAAGGAGTTGGGAAAGGGTCATGCGGTGGACTTGCTTTACTTTGACTTCAGTAAGGCATTTGATACAGTCCTGCATAGATGCCTCTTAAAAAAGTTAGAAGACCTTGGGGTAGCAGAACAGATAGTTAAGTGGGTACAGAGTTGTCTGATGGACAGAAAACAAAGGGTGGTGGTAAATGGGGTGAAATCTAATGAGAGGCAGGTCACCAGTGGGGTGCCTCAGGGATCGGTCCTGGGGCCTGTCCTCTTCAATGTATTCATTAGTGACATCAGTGAGGGCATAAATAGCAACATTACCCTGTTTGGGGATGACACAAACCTAGGCAGAAGAGTGGATAGTACGGAGGGAGTTACACAACTGCAGGAGGACATTAAGAAGTTGGAAAGGTGGTCACAAATATGGCAATTAAACTTCAATGGTAAGAAGTGTAAGCTGATGCACCTGGGTAGGGCCAACCCCAAAGAAGAATACTGGCTAAAGAGAGTCTAGCTGAGCTCCTCTGCTGAGGAACATGAACTGGGAGTCATCATTAGTGATGACCTCTAGCATCAAAGTCAGTGCAATAAGGCTTACAACAGGGCTAGCAGGGTGTTAGGATGCATTGGCAAGGGGATAGACAACAGGGACAGGAAGGTGATACTACCACTTTACCAGTCAGTATTGAGGCCTCATCTGGAGTACCGTGTGCAATTCTGGAGGCTTCACCAAAGAAAGGACATTGCTAGATTGAAAGTGGTCCAGAGAAAGGCAACAAAAATGATGTATGGCTTTCAGGAAATCACCAATGAAGAGAGGCAAGGGGCTCTGAAGTTGTACTTGCTAGATACAATAAGGGAGAGGGGGAATATGATTGAGACCTTCAGTTTCTTTAAAGGCATCAACAAGGTGCCAGATGTGCAACTTTTTACCAGGAACATCAATTCTACTACAAGAGGGCATGAGTGGAAACTGAAGGGTGGAGTGTTCAAGAGGGACATGAGAAACTATTACTTCTCAGAGAGGGTAGTGGAACCTAGAAATAGATTACCTCCCAAGGTGGTGGCTACAAAGTCAGAATCAAGCTTTAAGCACAGGTGGGACAAGTATTGGAAACAAACACATGGCTCTGGCAAGAGTTAGGCTTGGTGTATAGGAGAACAGAACACCGGTGCACAATAGGTCCTGGGATACCTCGCTTGGGCAGACTTGATGGACCACAGGTCCCCTTCTGCTATCATCTTCAGTGTTTCTGTGTTTAACTTGTTCCTTATCAGGGAAGGGATCATTTTGAGCACATCGTCTAATTTTTTTGTTAGTTACTGTTCACTCCAATGGTTCACCCCATTAGAAGCACATCCTTCAGTAACTCTAGAATACTTTCAATGTTTGCTGGTGTGCATGAGCAAGAAATGTATTGCGGCAGCTTTCTGCAGTAGCCAGTTGTGGAGGCATGGCAGGGTTGTTGCCAATGCCAGCAGTCCATTCTGGAGCTGGTCTCCCTGCCTCCAACAGAGGATCATGCTGTGAATGACAGCAGTTGTATAGCATGCCACCAAGTTGAAAGAACCTGGCCACTGCAATCAGAGACCACCTCATCATTGTACAATCAGCTGTTTTGTAGAACATTCTGATGCGGGGGCAGTCCCTGATTGCAGCGGTAAATGTAGGGTACTGGCATAGACCAAAGCATTTTTTTCTACAAAATCCCACCCTCGTCTGCTTCTGCAGAAGACTGACACAGGAAAAAAAGCATTTTTTTCTAGGAGTCCTTCTCCGGTATTAAACCCCCGCCAGCTTCTGCAGAGGTCTACACAGAAGAAATATTTTTTTCCTACAACCTCTCCCCACCAAACCAGCAGCAAGACTGAGGCAACAAGTTCTACAGTGTGGTATGGGCACAGGGCAAGACAGTGAGACAGAGAGGAATACAGGGAGAGGCACACAGTAGGAGAGAGAACTGGAACTGTTTATGTCCCCTCTTCTGTCCCATCATGAAGTGCTCCTCTTTCTTATGGAGAGAGAGAGAGTAACAACAACATCAGGAGAAGTCTCTCTCTCTCTCTCTCTCTCTCTCTGTGCCTCTTGACGTGTCAGCAGTCCCTTAGTGCAGTAGAGTCCACGCGTTCCCCCAACACCTGAACCAGCAACAAGACAGAGGGACAGACACAATCAGTGCAGTGCGCTACGGGCACAGGATGAGAGAGAGAGAGAGAGAGACTGCGAGAGGTACACTGCGGGAGCCAGGTGCGGCAAAGTAAGAGCCGCTAGGCTGTGACATTTTCCCCTGTCTTCCAGCACAGTAATTACAACAATGTCAGTGCCACAGTAAATAGTGGCAGCGATCTGCCTCCATTCTTGATGTGTGTCCTGCAGCCACTGTCTTTCAGTTCTCCATATGCTTTTTGGTGCAAGTCATCTTGCTCCCTGTCATGCCCCAGTCCCAGCTGTGAGAGTCTGCTTTGTGTGTTTGCATGAGAGAAAAGGAGTTCCCTGAGCACTTCCCCCCACAACAGTGTCAGTCACTGTCTCCAGGGAAAGACTGAGAGCTTATGTTATAGAAGTAGTGGCTCTTGATCGTAGTTCTGATCCTCTGAAGTGCAGGTGCACATCTGACAGAGACAGCAAGGCAGAGTGGGTGGTAGTGGGCACAGCACTGCTGGAGATAGCAGAGGGCATCCAAGTTGTGACCACAAATTGCCATCACCCCTGACAACAGGAAACGTCAGGATGGAAAGAGCAGTGAGCAGCAGACCAGGTTGCAGGCAGAGGGGAGGAGAAAGGAAAAGATAGAGACACAGAACTGCCTGACAGAGAGCCGTGAAGGTGCAGTGGGGCGATATAGTGAGGAAGTGACAGAGAGTGAGAGACTCAGAGCAGTGACAGAAATAGAGAGAGAGTGTCAGCACAGGCGCAGGAATGAGGGATGGGAAGCAGGTGGCGAGGGGTGGCGGCCGCCTCTCCAGTTTTGGGGGCCAAAAGAGATGCCCTTAACATTGATTTAATGCTGCTGATGATCGGGTCAGTGCATGATATAGTTCAGTGCCTTGCCCCTTTACAATCTGCTGTCGGCCGAATACAAGCTGTCTGCCTCCCAGTCCCATCAGAGTCATAAAATACAGTCGTTACGTTAAATATCTGCAACTCTGGTTGATAACTGCTCTACTTTACAACTCTGGAACTTCTGCTCCGGCCTTTAAGCAGCCCAACAGCCCTGCCCTTAACACCTCTTTGTTTCTTTGGGGAATCAGGACTTGACACCTAGCTTGTCCTGGCTGTGCTTGTGCCTTCAAGTCTCTTTGCAGCAACAACAATTAGGATTTAGGAAATTCTTTTATTTAAAATGTCCCATGAAAGTTTCCGAGCCCGAGAACAAGAAGCCAGGCTAGAAAGGGAGGTATAAAGGTAGCAGACCCACACATCCCATTTCCTGACAGACTGACTCCTTCCTTGCTAATCCGGCTTTATTGGTAAAGTTCAATAAGGTACAGTAATTTGTTTCAGAACTTTTGTTTGTGTGGTTGCTTGCTGCAACTGTGAGTGAGACTGAGTGTGCTGACTACTCCGTCATACGGCTACGGTATCTGCACTGGGTGATGTAAATATTATATTTTAATTTTATTTTGTTGAAAGTGTTTATTTAACAAAACTATTTTCCCAGGCCCCCACCCTGTATCAGTGAGTGCTATGAGTTGCGAGTCCGACAGACCCTGTAGCTCCGCTGTAAGCTGCTGCCACTCACATGCCATGCTCTCTTGGTTGCTTGTCCACAGGTACTGTAGATTAGTGTGGTCACGAGCCTCCTTGCTTTGCCTTGAAAAATTACTGGGTCAGACCCAAATAGGTTACGGGGTGGTCAGGACTCAAGAGGGACCTCAAGAAGTGAAGAAAATCTGAAGACAATTCTGGATCAGAAAAGGAATCCACTCTACTGCTAGCTGCTCCTGCTCCTACTGCTCTGCTATTGAATTTGCAAAGGTACATTTATTTTTTATTCTTGGGTAACGAGAGAGGTCCTTGGGGCACAAGTCTAAGCAGGCAGGGCTTTTTTTTCTTACTCATTTTTATTTCAACATGGTGATTGGTGATGATGATGTCTGTGTAAATGCAAGTGATTGCCTCTCTGGAATGAAAAAAAAAATGGTTTTGGTACTACTGTACTGCTGTAGAGGTACTGGTGTTGATGCTGAATCGGGATAGTGTCAGTGATATGAAGCACCCAGGTGAGCTCTGCATCTCTGAAAATGCGAGGCATTTTTCATGGAATGGAGATTTCGTGTTATTCCCTGATGCTGATTGTTTACATTTTTGAAAATTTAAATTGTGATATTAGAATAGTGGGGCTGTGTTTGTGATATTAAAATATGTGGTAATCCTAGTCTGGCTCCTAATGTCAGGATGATGTTGGGTGTGACATATTATTATTATTACAGACTGTTGCTTAATCTCAACGTTTGAATATTTATTATTTGACATTGTGGACACAGAGTAGGATAGGACAGGCTTTTTCTCTTATTTTATTTTCTAATGCATGCTGGTCAGACTAGTAAAATCAACAGCATTTTATATCCCGTAATGCTGATATAATGCAGGTCATGCCTTAAAATAAGCATTTGCATACTTAATGTGCTTTAGGTGAAAAGGAAACCTAGAACAGATAAAATGAATTTCGAAAACAATTTTGATATGTATATATATATTTTTTTACTTTGGGCTTTATTAACTCCTTTCAGTATCACTATCCGCTTAACTCTTATGCTCCCCCTCCCCCAAAGGAAACCATCAAGACAGGCTTCTGGTTTGGTCTATTTTTCTCCCTCTCATAGGAATTCGATTTTGATTTGAAAATTAATTGCACTTGTATCCCCCCCAACAAAATACAGTTGGGGGTTGGATTGCCTTTTGCCCCAGCCCTCTTCCATACCAACAGACAGACTTAGAATATGATTTGGCTTGAATTTGGTTTGGCACCTGCTTGTTTGCCCCCCCCCCAACCACCACCACCATCATCACCAACCACATGCAGACTGGGATAGGATTCTGGTTTGGGATTGCCTAGTATTTGCATCCTGATTTTCTTAGTTTTTCAACTGAATGAGTCTCCCTCTTGGCTAACATGACAGTGCTTACTTTCCTTCAGGACACATGAATGGTAGCTGGGCTTCCCAGAACTGGTGTTTCCCACAACTGACAGCCATAAATGTTCAATCTTTCTGAAATAATTTCTTAAAACTGAATATAGATTTTTTTTTTAATTGGGCGGGGCAGTTAAATTACCTTAACTATATTGAAATCAAGCTCTAGGCTCCCCTAGCTAAGGCATACCAGGAATCCCAGAACAATTGCCTGTTTTTTTTTTCAGACATGACTTGCAAAGCATTGGGGTGGGTCAGTGGTTAGGTGACTTGGTCAGACTGAGTCACATAGTATGCAAGTGGAGGTTGTGGGAGTTATCCTGTAATTTTTTTTTCCTTTAAAATGTGCTGAGTAGGAATGGTACAATGAAAAGAGGCTGGTTTCCAGGTGTGACCAAGGGAAGAGTATTACAGTAAGGAAGGGGATTATAAGATATGATCATAGCAGAATAGTAATGTACAAGGCACTGGAAATAGCCATAATTTAAAACAGCCATTGTTTCAACAAATGGATATACTTCCCAAATTTGCAGTGAGTGTGCAGAGCACAAAGAGAACTTGTGGCCTCTGTAAAAATAATTAATTTTAAAAAAATAAAAGGCACTTGTATATTTCACTGCAAAAATGACAAAAAACATTTTATTTTGGTTAATTCCAGCATTTCAGCATTTTGCAGGAAAACTGTTAAAAATGCCCATTATTGATCTAATGTAGAAAATAAAATTTTGTATCTGGCATTGATTATAAAATATGTACCAGTTCTATATAAATAAGGAATAACCCTCTTTCCTTAAAAGAGGTTAGTGCCTAGTGCCTTTTGGTCTTCTGTACATACACACGCACACACACACACACACACACTCACACTCACACTCGCTCTCTTTCCCAGAGGTTATCAGTTGAATTTAGTTTATTACATATCAGATAATTGGAGGGTTTTTTTTCTGAAACACTTTGGGGATGATTTGTAAATAAAACATGCTTGACCAAATAAGTTCATGATTAAAACCACCCAGGTGATGCTATAAATAACAGCCAATTAAAAACCTTTAACATATACTGTATGTGATAGCATTTGTGTGTGTAGCTTTCAATGGGAATCAGGTCTGCTGAATGTACCAACCTCATTCACTGCTCATTATTCTAACCTCTAGGCTAGACTGCCATTTTGGATGTAGTATATATACAGTGTTAATAATTACAAAATTATCTTCCTTCATCTTTTTTTTCAGTCTATAGCTACTACTTGGAAAATCAGTGTTAATATGCTTATGAAGATGAGTTGCTGTGACACTGATTTATGTGTAACATTTGCAAAACATACAGAGAACACTAAACACTTTTATACTGAAGAGCATTTTGCTTCAGTCTTGCACTTCATTGCCACACAGTTTCATGTCCTGTACAGGTCCAGCCAGCCCACAGCATGTTTTGCCACTCTTCAGCTGGCATACCCTGTCACAGACACTATGGCAAACAATTAATAAAATAACTGGACTATGAAAAAGCCAGCTGTTCTCCAACTTCTTCTCCAATGTGACATGACAGGTTCTGTGGTTTCTGGATGTAGCATAGCATTAGCAAAACAGAGCACATGGATGGTTGGTTCTGAACTTTTGCTCTCTGTGTTGCTTCCTCTTTTCAACATCAGGGCACACAGTCCCAAACCAAACCTTGTAAGAGATGTGTGCACTTATCAGGTGAAATGCCATAGCAGTACTAGTTGTCAGTCTCTTCTGGATGGCACTACACAAAAATGGACTGTCCACTCCAAGGACTCCAATACAGGGAATTTATTGCTGTGCAAAAAAAACTACAGGTGGAAATATAAAAACTTTCAAAGTTAATCCAAAGTTATCCAAGGAGGAAGTGCTCTGCTGTACTACATGAGGGTAAAGACTGACCAGTCGAAAAGTGTTAACCACTACCTTCCTGGATTGAGTTTAACTTTGTTTTTTGTATTTGTACCTGTACTTTTTTGGACAGCAATAAATTTCCTTCATTTGGAATCCCTGAAGTGGACATTCCCTTTTTGCGTTTGCTTGTGCAAGAAACACCTTGAGACAGTACCACATTTCAGAGGTGTGCCCGGGATGAGTCCAATGCTGAGCACTGCACAAACCAATGAACAGTAAAGCTCAGTGTGACAGCCATTGGAATTTCACAGCGGGAGCTGGACTGCACTTAAGAAAAATGAACCGCAGCAACCAGAAACTGCACTTAATTTCTCTCATTTGCATAGTGGCCATTACAACCCAAATCCCTCCCTCTGCTGCTGTCGTCCCTGCTCCTTGGTGCTGCTTGCCCTGCATCCGTTTGCCCTGTCCTCCCTATGTTCTTTGTTGTTGTTGATTCTGATGCGTGTCTGTCCACCCCCTCTGCTTCCCCCCATTTCTGTTAGCTTTTCCATTCCCTCCCACTCTGTAGTGTTTTTTTCCTCCTTATTTGCCACTCACTTGGGGCTGCCTGTCCTTTCTTCCCCTGTGTTTGTGTCATCTCCCCCCCCCCCACCAATCCTATCTCATACTCCTTTTGGGCTTCCTTTTTGGGGGTGGGGGGGGTCTTGTTTTGCTGGCAGCTCCTTGTTGCATCTGGAGGCTCTGCTGTTCCTTGTCTCTGGTCACCTGCTTGCTGCTCCCATTCATGTTTCTGCCTTTCTCTGTGTCCGCAGCTCACCCTGGGGCTGTTTGTGCCTTTTCTCCCTCTTCCCTATCCCTTCCTCCCCCTGAGCTACTTCCCTCTGTGTCCATTTGTCCTGTTCAACCTGCTCCCTTTGTTGGTGCTACCAGTGTTTTTTTTTTTTTTTTGGTTTTGTTTTGTTACCCCAGACCCATTTGTACTCTTCGGAGTTGGACTGCGAACTGAAGACACATATATAGTTCAATGTATTTAAATGCAGTTTTGAACAACCTGCCACAAGTTGTTTAAGACTAATAACTAAAGACCCGTGCAATTGCAAATGTGAAATACAACATAAAATGAAATATGGTCCATAAAGCGACATAAAACGAAATCAGCAACTTTGTAAAAACAAACAAAAAATTGTTTCCACTGAGACAGTAAACACACTGTTAGTGCCTAATCACAACTTCCCCATTTCAGCTGATACCTTTCCATCCTATTGCTGGTGCCACAGCAACTCGTTTCACTTTGATTAAATCCATTGAAGTTTACTGTGTTTCAGTGATCTGTCCTTTCCATGCTGTGTAAGTCTTGTAAGATATGCAACCTCAATTAAGTCTTGGCTGAAACTCAGAATGCAAACACGTCATTACTGCCCGCTTAACAGTGTCCTACTGCTCCCGTTCCTTTTCCATACCAGTCTCCCTGCTTTATGCATCTAGTAGCACTTTGCTTGCAGGGCAGACTAAAGTGTTTTGCATAATGTAAATTCCTGCTCCTGTGAATGAACAGCTCCCATTCCCAACTCCTCGTACCCTGTACCCATGCCCAGATACCAGTGCAGGACTTACTAAAGGCTTAAGGTAAATTGAGGTATATAAATGTTTATATTGCAATCATCTTTCTGCAGAATGGATCAGAGATCTGAGTGAACAGTGAGTATAGTGTACTTTGTTCTGGCAAGTTGGTTGGTCGTGAGGTGGCTAGTGTTTTCTTTTTTTTTTATGAAGTTCTCAAACACTCAGGGCTCCAACCATTCATTTTAATTGAACAATAAAACAATTCATAATTCAGTTATTGAGTAAATGTATGAGTAAATGAGTTTAGCAATCACACACTTATTTAAACTCCTTAAAAGGGCTTAAGATTTGTTTGAAGGTCACTACATGCATCTGCAGGTAGCATTTGTATTGTTGTGTACTGCTGTATTCACTGTGGTAAACACGACAAAACTGCATATTAGTATTGCAAAGAGATGCAAGGAATTTGAAGATTATGTTGTTTTTACTGTTTGATATATATGACATTGTGTTTTTTCATTGTTTTCTTTTTAACAAATGTAATAAGCTCCAACATAGACTCCTAAGAATTCCCGTCTAACACCTACTGTTGTGAATATTGTTACGGTACCTGCATTTTTAGAAGATACAAACAATGTTGCATATTTAAGGAACCATTTTACCTACAGCTGTGAACTTTGCCCAACTGCTGAAGTACTGGGAAACACAGGCAGTACACACATGCATGTTACAGCGGGAGCTGGCCTTCACTTAAGAGAAATGAACCGCACCAATGAGAGAGTGCTCTTCATTCCTCTCATTTGCATAGCAGCCATTATAAACCAAATCCCTCCCTCTGCTGCTGTCATCGTTCCCGCTCCCTCATTCTCTGGATGACCCTCTGGCAGCAAATAAATCCCTCCCCCTTTCCTCCTCTGCTGCTGTCCTCCCCACTCACTCTTTTCCCGGCTGCAAATCAATCCCCCCCGCTTCCTCCCTCTGCTGCTCTCGTCCCCGCTCCCTCATTCCCCGACTGAAAATAAATCCCTCTTGCTTCCACCCTCTGCTGCTGTCCTCCCCACTTCCTCATCCCTGGCTGAAAAAAAATGTTCATAATTTTGCTACTGCCCCTCTGAACAGCAGGATGAAAAGCCAGTGAGAGGGAAGGGTGTGCAGGTACACCGAAGCGCTGCACTGTGAGCTTGCAGGAGGGAAAAGTTAGAACTGCTTTGATCATAGTGGTGGGTGACTATAGAAGATGAAAGCAGAAAGGGAGCTGCCTGCAAAGTCTGCAGCATACAGGCATAGGAGTCACTGCAGAGTCCCCTATTGATCCAGGAAAGAAACTGCTGCAGAGGTCGTTGCCAGTCGGAGGCTGCTAGTACTCGAGACCGTGCTCCAACTGGATGGATCTTTCTAACAGTGAAGTCTAAGGGCCCTCACTCTCAGCACATAGATGCAACTGGCCACTGTCACCAGGCTATGATTGCCGCCTGCCCCAGTTACCTCTGAGCATGAAGCCTGGCAGCACAGCAGTTAGGCAGTCAGCAGATTGTTGCGGCCGAGTCCCCTGCATCCCAGTATGGCCTCAGCTCTGCGACAAGCTGGGAGTGACAGCAGATTGATCTCAACAAGCTGGAGGGAGATGATCTCCAGGGCTCGGCGCTACCCTGCTCCCATCACTGAGGCACTGAATAGCTGTTGTGGAATCGCCCCCGGATCAGAATGACACACATGGGCATGAGCTGGAGAAGATACAATCAGAACCCCTGACCATAGTGTCAAACTGCTGTCACCTCCCCGACACCCTTAAAGAGGCATCCTGTGACCTTCACTCCGAACCCTCGTGGGGGGACACAGGCTCCCCTGCTAAGACCTGGTCAACTCATCCATGGCTGTCCTGATGAAAAAGTTTATATGCCACACCACTTTCACCCTGGAGGAGCTGACTGCTGTCTTCTTCATCAGTGCAGTGCTGTTCTGTAAGATCCAGCTGCTGGACAGCGGAGACTTCACAGACCTGTCATCCAGGCAAGGATCCTTACCTCCCCTCAAGTCTGTGTATTCTTTCCTTTTACTGCCCTCCACCCCATGCATTCCCTCCCTGTACCCCTCTTTTACCCCACACAGTTAACACTGCCACTGCATTAACCTGTAACAAACTAAAATGGTCCCTCGTTTTCTCTCTGGTCCCCCTCCCACACCCACACTCTGCGCACCACACCTACCTGCACCCATGCCCCATCTGCCTCCTCTTAAGCCCTGTACCCGTAGGGTATAAATTAATAAAAAATAACTGCTGCTGGAGTGACAATCAGAAAGGAGGGCAGGAGGTGCTTTCTAACAGGCCTCCTCTACCTTCCGCTGGCTTCATTGTCTGCCTCCTCTTAAGCCCCCTACAGCATACATTAATTAAAAAAAAAAACTGATGTTGCAGCGGCAATCAGGAAGGTGGGGAGGAGTCACTTTCATTACATGCCTCCTCCACCTCCCGCAGGCTCATGCCTTTCCCTGTCTCCCACCTCTGTTGACTAGGCTGAAGCCAAAGCTCCATACAGGCTAGGAGTTTTAGAGTACCAGCAGACACTCTCAGTGTAGCAGGGTCGTGTTATTGGCAGGATGCCCAGAACTCCAACTTGCTCCTCTGCTGCCACCACAAATAAATTCCCATCACTGCCCACAGCATAACTAGGGCTCAGGGAAGCCCCTCTTACACCCAGGAAGTGGTTTAAATTTATTTTAACATAAATGTGGCCTCAGAACATTGGGGCTAGCCTACTAGGCCACCAGGGCTATCTTTATATTGTACCCCCCCCTTTACAGGGCATTTACAAGCCCCACTGACCGTCAATAGTAATTTTATTTCTACAGAAGGGCAACTAGCCTCAAGTAGCCCTCTTGGGCTACTAAATAAATGACTGGCTACTCGACCACCACTAGGGGCAAAGTGTTCCAGTTGAGCCCCCCCTTTCCCTAACCTCACTCCCTTTTCTCTCCTTCTATTTCTTACTGCTTTTTTATCTAACTAACCTAGTTCTCTTCTATTTTTGCAGGTCTGACCGAAAGTATGGCTTCTACCTTAATCCGATAAGTAACAGTTTTATTTCTAACCTCTCCCTTCTGCCCTGCTGGTCCCCCTAACAGCTGTGGATCCTTTGTGACCCATTTTATGTTTTATTTTACAGGTAACTTGGCGTCACTGCTTAGGACATCTACACAGGCACCCTGCACCAGGTAAGTCCCTTTAGTAATCCTTACTTTGGGTGGGTTGACTGCAACGCGTGTCCATGTTCATTATAGCCTCCTCTGTTGCTGTTTCTCTGTCCTGGCAACCGCTTTCTGCTTGTGGCCAGTGAGGACTTCAGGAAGGTTTGACAGAGCAGTAAATTCACTAACCCTTCAACTTCTGCAATTGTTTGAGACATGTAAAGTTAACAGGGTGATGTAACGTTGTCCACACACATTCCGTTCTTACATTCAGGTGTTCTGCTCAGGTAGATGTCCATGGAAACATAAACACAGATTGCATGTCTTACGACCCCACATTTTCAGCATAGCTATTTCTTCACAGCACCTCATGAATATGACAGTTGTAATTTTTATGTTTGCTTACACGCATGTGCAAGAAGCATAGTGCCATCATCCGAGATTTCGGAGGTGTGTCACCCCCTCTTCCGATTCAGTCAATGTGTTGGCAGGCGTGGCCCCTGTCAGCCAATGCATGCTGGAGCTGTCTTTGACAAGCTCCAAAATGCAGTGGCATACAGTTGAAAGGGGGAGCTACGCTTGAGTGAGCAGTGATAAGATATCGCCTGCTCATGCGCAGCTCCCCCTACACACACACACACACACACACACACGCGGGCATACTTCCGCCGCGCACACACTGTATAGCGCGAGGTGCCCAATCTCCGTCCAGCTGTGCTGCGCTCCCTCGCCCCCAAAGCCTTCCAAATGCCATGCTGGGTGTCCACCGAGTGTGGCAACTCATGATGTAGCCAATGGGGGGTGCCCAATCCCCATTGGCTCCACTGTCCTCACCTCCCCCGAGTACTGGGTGCCATGCTGGGAGCTCACCCCAGCGTGGCAATAGATGCTTTGGCCGACGGGGGTGCCCAATCCCATCAGCTGAGCGCCCCAGCCGTCCTTGTGCCACGCTGGGAGCCCACCCCAGCGTGGCAAACATCACGTCCGTCATTGAAAAAAGAAAACCTGTAAAAGAAAAGCGGTCCACGTAGTCTCCTGGCCCCTCCCACAACCCGCACCCACCACTGTGACCCTGTCTCCCCACCCCCTCCCATACTTACCTCTGGACCTCGGTGCGACGATCTTTGGTGGACCGGGAACACGTCTGCACTCTTCAAAGCCGACCGCGAACTGAGGAAATGCCGGTAAGCTGTATAATGGGCTACATAGGGTTTTTTCAACTATATTGCATATCCCAGGCATTTTTTGGAATTTTTGCACCAAATTTTCAACATGGGTTTTATGGGACCCCTTCTCATGAATGATGACACTGTCATGGCGTTATTCGGGCCCGAAGGGTGATTTCACAGTCACTGCGCAGTCACTGCACGAAATCACCTTTTGGGACTGTTTAATGAAGCGACTTGCCAGTGTTGTAAGGTGGGCTCTCAAGAAGCCTATTTTAAAATTTGGTGGAAAAATCAAAAAAGCCACTGTTTCTGGCGTCGTTGCGCAGTTCCTCATGGCTTTCGTAAGTTGTAAATTTTCAATATTTTCACTCCAGATTTTCAACATTGCCATTTTACCACACCTTCTTATGAGCAGTACAGCTGTCATTTTCACATCTCACCCAAAACATGTTTCGCCCATGTAGCGCACAATGGCGCATTCAGTGTGCGAAACCAATGTTTGGGACAAATTAAGAAAACCACAGTGACACTGTTCATAAGCAGAGGTCTTAAAATTGCTATGTTGAAAATTTGGTGAAAAAATTCCTAACAATGACTGTTTTACGAGCGTGCGTTGCGCAGTTCCTATGCATGCTCATAAGTTTGCAAATTTAATATTTTCACTCCAGATTTTCAACATTGCCATTTTATTACACTTCCTTATGAACAGTCCAGCTGCCATTTTTCATATGCTGCCCAAAATGTGTTTTCGCACATGTAGCGCACAATGGTGCTATTGGTGTGTGAAAGCAATGTTTGGGACAGATTAAGAAAATCACAGTTACACTGTTCATGAGCAGAGGTCTTAAAATGGCTATGTTGAAATTTGGTGACAAAGTCCATAAAATGACTGTGTTATGAGTGAGCATTGTGCAGTTTCCATGCACCCTCGTAAGTTCATGACTTTGTAATATTTTAAGTCCAGATTTTCACCAGTGGCATTTTTCCACACTGCCTTATTTACACTACAGCTGTCATTTTCACAACATGGCGGTGTGTTTCACACTTTCAGCGCGAGATGCATAGTCGCTGTGGGAAATCATTGTTGGGACAGATAAAGAAAATCACAGTGACACTGTTCATGATCGGAGGCACCAAAATGCCTGAGTTGACAATCTGCTGTAAAACAACCCTAATTATATTATTATTATTTTTTTATTTTAGTTGTTTAACCAGGGTAGCACACTAAGCTGAAAGCTTTTACAGGAGCAACCTGGGAGCATAGGAAAGTTAAGTGACTTGCTCAGGGTCACACAGTATGCAAGTGGAAGCTGTGGGATTCAAACCCAGGTCTGGTTTGCTGGATGTCACCAGATTTGCAGCTCAGAGCCTTAAACCACTAAGCTATACTGCACCATATTATGGGTGTGCGTTGCACAGTTTCTATATCGCTCATGACTTCACCATTTTTAAATATTTTTACTGCAGATTTGCAACATTGCCATTTTACACCTCCCCATGAACAGTACAGCTGTCATTTTTACATACTGTTCAGAATGTTTTGCACCTGTGGTGCTAAATGCCGTGATCGCTGTGCATAAGCAGCTTCGCTAAGAAACTGATATTCTCCCTGTTCATGAGGTGGGGTCACAAAAAACCATGTTGAACATTTGGAGTGAAAATACCAATGAATGCCTAGAGGTATTGGGTTTCCAACCACTAACGCCTAACCCTGTAGGAATGACAGGCATCAGGGGTGTGACTTGGGATTCTTGCCTGTAATGCTCATACCATTAAACACCCTGCAGCCAGTGAGAAGCATCGAGGTATGCCTTGGACTCTTCAGCCCCAAAGTTCACCCCATTCTCTATGTACCCATCTCTCTGTATTTCCTAATGGAATGGGGTGCGATAAGGGCCAAAGACCCCAAGGAACACCGTGACACTTGCCAGTGTCTGCAGGGTGGGGTGTACTGAAATGGTGTGGCCGTTATGCCTGATGACCCAAAGGCACACCCCAATGCCTGTCACTCTCTGCAAGGTGGTGGTGGGGTTGGCTTCAGTTCAATACTTCACTGCCATTCCTATTACGCAGCAGTGTAACTTCTACACTACCACTGCCAATGCCAGCAAGCAAACATTTGGCATTGACAAATGCTTGTTCAAATGTGTTCTTGCGGCATCCTTAAAGGTGATTTCTCAGTTTCTGCACTAAGAAGAAGAATCAGTATTTATATAGCACTTTTCATACATCCAAAGCGCTTTACAAGCAATGCTAGACTGGTAGTGAAGTGACTGAATGTGTGGTGGTAGCCATATCGCACATCATCACCCACCCACAGCCTGGAATATTGCATGAACCGGTTTATGGGAAGGGGAATGTTGGCCAGGACACTGGGAATGTTCCCTACTCTTTGCGAAGAGTGCGCTGGGTTCTTTTACTTCCACCTGGACAACACCAGGATGGGTAGAAGGGACCTCAGTTTAACATCTCATTCGAAGGATGGCACACCCCAGCAGTACAGCACCCCCCAATACTGCACTTGGATGCCAGTGATTTTTAGGTGCAAGTCCAATCCTGGTGTGGGACGAGAACCCACGACCTTCTGGTCCAGAGGCAGATGTGCTACCAACTGAGCCACGCTGACACCTAAGCCACTGTTCGGGAAGGAGTTGCACATTTTCTTCACCATTATTTATGAGGCAGAGTCATAAGAAGGCTATATTGAACATGTAGCAAAAAACGAACAATATGGTTATCAGCCAATGTTGCATTTTGCTAACTCAGCCTCATAACTTTAATACACCCCTGACACATACACCATGCAAGCAAACATTCTGCATTGCCAAATGCTTGTTAAAAGACTGTCAATTCATTTGGCACTTTTGATTTCTGGAGTAATTCACCCTAACCCGGGACCTGTTGATAAGTCAAATCTAAAGAACGATGTACAGTTCCCAAAATATTCAATTAGTTTTGTACATTTAAATATTCAAAGTGTACTGGTAAAATGGAATAGCTTTGAAGCTTGGGTTTCTAGTAATAATTTTGATTTTATTGCTCTGTCTACAACTTGGCTTACAGAAAAAAATGTCAAATTCCATGATTACATTAAATGGTTATAATGTATTCAGAGAAGAGATTAAAGGATGCAGGGGAAGTGGCTGCCTGTTTTATGAAAAAGATAATGTTTTAGTTATTTGAGAAACAGTCACAGTTGTGGTGGCTCATACATAACAACACATAGAAAGTGCATGTACTAGGGCTTACATTTAAGTCATACAACAAACACTACCACCTTAGCGGAAAGGCTTTGCACATTTCAAACTGAACAAAAATGGCTTACCGATTCATGAGCTGGTCGATCAGAGCAAGACATGTATATATCCTGGTTTGTCCATTCTGTTTGAGCTGCTGAATCACTGAATAAAATGAAATAAGCTGAATAGTGAACTTTGTTAAACTAGCCCATGAAGCGGTAAGCCATTTTTGTTTAGCCTGCAATATGCTGACCCTTTCTGCTAAGGCTGCAGAGTTTATTGTATCATTTTTCAGTAAGTCAGTGTAAATTCAAAAAACCTTCTTCTAATTGTGGGTTCCTCCCACTTATGTTAGTTTTAGGCAATAACAAAATAATTTCTTTAGCTGTATTCTATGCCTCACCAAGTTTTGTGCAGATGGCATGGCTGTTGTTTATAAGTTTAGAAGTTTTATTCCACAGAATTAGGAAATCATTATGCTGGGTGATACGAGTTATTACTGGAACACAAAATCTGATGCTAGGGTCAGGGAAATTACATCAAATTCAAAGCTAAATCAGATCATTGAAAGTCCCACTAGAGTTAATTATAAAACAGGTAGCTCCTCAGTAATCGATTTGATTCTAGTTTCTGATACTACAAAAATAAACTATTCTGGTGTTCTCCCTGATAGTATCAGTGACCATTGTGCAGTCTTTTGTTGTTGGAGTGTACTTCAGTTCCTCCACTGTATGCTTGTACAAGAAATTTTAAGAAATTGGATATTTCAACATTTTGGGATGCGTTATATCAAGTTTATTGGTCTTGGGTGAGTCATATTATTTCCATTTTGATGCAGTTTCAAAACTTGGGTCTTTGTTTATCTCAGCATGTGATAATTTCATTCCGTTAAGAAGGTTTATATTTAGGGGAAATAAACAGGAGTACACCAGAATGTTTATTTATCTAATGAGGGATAGGGATGAGAAATGGAAAGAGTTTAGAAAAACCCAGGATGATGCCACCATAATTATTCATAAACAACTATGAAATGAATAGCACTATCAGATTAGATTAAAACATGTTTTCATTGAAAAACAACAAAAAATTTATCGGTAAGGATGTGTCTGCAATCTGGTATTTCATTAATGAAATATTAGGGGAAAAAAATCACAAGAACCTTCCTAACATACTTTCTTCTGAATCTGGTGTAATTACTAACTCAAAAATATTGCTGAAAAATGTAATATCATTTTTACAAATAACAGATGTGGTGAATTGCCCAATTTATAACAGTGTCTCCTTGCCCTTACTTACAGTAACAGGAATGTACCTGACTTCCATTTTAAATCACTCACTCCATTAGAAGTCTATAGATATGTTAGGAAAATGAATCCTCAGCCTGCATTGGGAATTGACAATCTGGATTGCAGGCTTGTGAAAATTAGTGTAGATCTCTTATTTTATCCATTATCAAAAAGTTTATTAGTTCTCTTTGTTTAGGACAATTTCCTTCTGTATGGAAAACAGCTACAGTTGTTCCTTTATATGAATCAAGTGCCTGGGTTCCCTTTTGTTGAGTTTATTTTTAAATTCTCTCCCAGTAGTATGTAAAAAATGTAATATTTTACTTTATGCTAATGATGCAGTTATGTTAACAAGTGGGCCTAATGTTTCTGATTTGAAAGGGATATTACAAAATGATTTTAATAGAAACATAGAGAACAGCTAATATTCTTCAAGTGAAACTACATCTGGCTGGAAGCTGCAATACTGAACATAGGATTCGCAAGAAAGTGAGTTGTGCTCACAACAGAGGCAGGTGAACCTTACAATTGTCTTTGGTTTGTAGCAGACATTCTGCAGGTGGAGACTACTTCTAACTGAAAGGTGAAATAAGGAACATGGAATTATCAGGAAAAGACAGTCTTTCAAGCAACAGAGGGAGGTGGATCTAGCTTTACTTTTGTTACAATTCTTAAGATTTTCAGTGCAGGAAGAGTTTTAAGCACAGCTGACTTATTTTGGGGCTGACTGCTTTCAGAGCACAAACAGCCAGGCTGTTTTGGGTCTGGGGAGGTTTACCTGTGTCTGACTTGGATGTCTGGATTTTTCTCTGTTTAATTAGCAGGGTATTTTCTCTGTCAAATGGTTGTGTAGGGCATCTTGCTGACAGGAAGGCACTCATCACAGCGGTGGGTCAGAGCTTTTAGCTGATTGTTTTGTGAGGGCAAAGTTTAGGCCCAACCCCTTCCCACCCCTCACCTCACCCCCCCGGAAATAGTTCCTTTATACATGGGGTTTTTACATCATTTCCTCAAGAGTGCAAGGTGCATATCACTGTCATATCCTCTCTAGCACACTGCACTGACAATTTAAGCACACACATTGTATAATATATATATTTCTATATAACAAACCAATCACACACACACACACACAAACATACACACACACAAAAAAGTAGATAAACATATGGGGAGTAGTGCAATGTAATGGCTGTGGGGCAGCAGTCTTCCGGGAGTCTTTCTGGAGGCTGAGATGCTGCCTTATTTGCAGACAACTCTCTGCCCTGAGGGGAGAAAGTTGCCCGTCTTCAGGCCACACTGGACAGTAGTAAGGGAACCTTCCCCCAGGCCACACTGGACGGTAGGAAGGGAACCTCTCCCATCCAGGGAGCACCAGAGCCACCACCACTACCTCAGAGGTTGTGAAGAAAGCACAGCAGTTGGACCACAGTGGGCTCAGGGAGGGTGAGGATGGTGGAACAGAGGCACACCCAGTGAGTTGTTCCACTCCACGATCCATACACCATTCTGGGGGAGCATAGCTCCCCTATGGATGCACCTGCAGAGGAGACTAAGGAGGCTGAGGACAACTGTTACAAGGGAGGCCCACAGGAAGGAGGCAGAGGACACCACAAGGAAAGGAAGCAGCTCCTGGTGGGGGACTCAATTATTAGGGGGATAGAACTGGGGGGGGAGCAGGGAAAACTGAAATAAGGACCCTGCCTGGTGCCATGGCTTGGAGGGACAGGAAGCGCATCCTCAGGATCACGAGAACAGCTGCATAGGAGTCTGAGCTGGATGTCATTGTCCACCTAGGGACAAATGACTTGGCTCATCATGAGATTAGAGCAGTGCAGAAGGACTCTGTAGAATTGGGGAAGGGCTAAGACAAGTAGCACACACAGTATCCTTCTCAGAGGTGCTGTCTGTCAATGGCATGAGTGAGGCGAGGGCACTTTGCACCATGCAGTTTAATGAATGGTTGAAAAAATGGTGTGGAGCACAGGGGTTTGGCTTCATTGGGAACTGGGGTTCCACCTGGAGGGACACCAGCCTATACTGGCAGGATGGTCTGCATCTGTCCAGGAAAGGAACAAGTCTTTTGAGCAATCGGTTTAAATGCTTCATTGGCAAGTTTTTAAACTAGTCAAAGGGGGAGGCACTGATAAGCAGCAGGAAAATCCCAGATTCTCCCTACAAAACAGGGTACTAAATGAGAAAAAGACTGAGGTAGAAAGGTCAGTGGGGGATGCTGCAACAGAAGGTAAAGCCATCAAAAAATGGAGAGCAATGAGTACCAATGCCCGTAGTCTGAGTAACAAGCTTCCTGAATTAGTGGCCTTGATGGAGGAGGAACATCTGGATATCATGGCAGTCACAGAAACATGGTACACACAAAACCATGACTGGGACGTAAACATACCAGGATGCACTATCTACAGGAGGGACAAGGAGGGTAAAAGAGGAGGAGGAGTAGCTCTTTACATAAGGGAAGGAATCAAAGCAACAGAACAAAAGGGTAAATAGGGAGGAGAAGAAGCACTGTGGGTAAATTTGGAGACTGGCAATGGCTACACAATCCACACAGGGATTGTATACAGACCCCCAGGGTCAGACTGGGGTACAGAGGGCCCACCTGGAAAGAGAATACAAGGGCCTACCTGGAAAATTAATAGAGGAGGGCCCAGGTTGACACACTCATATCAATATTCCACTTCAGTCTGATACACTAGCTCTGTGTTTGCATCCTACATTTATCAACAGTGTCCCAGATACCCCATTTAATTAGAAAAAAGATGATAAATGCAAAGGTTTTCAGAGTTCAGAAGGTAACCACTTACCCAGCTGAGGGGGGCCCACCTGGAAATGTCCAGGTATCCAGGTGGGCCAGTCCGACCCTGCAGACCCCCTTCTCAGGGGGAGGATATGGACAAGGAAATGATAGAAAGTATACTTAGAATGGCAGAAAAAGGGGAGATATTGCTGATGGGTGATCTGAATATGCCAGATGTTAGCTGGAGTGCAGTTGCAGCAGCCACTTCGAAGAGTGGGGTTATTCTAGATGCCCTACAGGGGGCATGCCTTAGACAAGTAGTATTGGAGCCCACTTGAGAGGGAGCAATCTTAGACCTGGTTCTCTCAAATGGAGATGAAGAGAAGATCACAGATGTAGAAGTGGGCAGCCATCTGGGAACTAGGCACCATCGAACAGTATGGTTCACAATAAACACAGCAATAGAGTCAAGCCATACAAAGGCAAAAGTACTGGACTTTAGGAGGGCTGACTTTGCCAAAATGGATGAGTGCCTAAGGAATGCACTAGAAAATGGGCAGGAAGGAGGGGTGGAAGAACAATGGGGAATAATAAAAACTGCCATCACAGAGGCAACAAGCCTTTGTGTGAAGCAAATAAACAAAATGAAACCATGTAAGAAACCACTATAGTTCTCAAAGGAAGTGGCAGTGAAGGTTCAGGAGAAAAAGAAAGCATTTAGGAAGTACAAGGAATCACAGAAGGAGCAGGACAGAGAACTGTATCAGTTAAAGCAAAAGGAAGCTGGGAAGGCAGTCAGAACAGCAAAAGCCCAAACCGAGGAAAAGATAGCCAACTCAGTTAAGAAGGGGGATACAACCTTTTATAGGTACATCTGGGAGTGAAGGAAGACCAAGGGAGGGATAGTGAGGCTTAATAAAGGGAGGAGGGTGGGCAGAGGGTGACTGTGAAAAGGCAGAGATACTAAACAAATATTTTTGCTCAGTATTTACAAATGAAGAGGGGGAGGGACCTAAAACAAACAGTAGAAACACTCTGGATACAGAAGTTGATACCAGCCCATTTACAGAAGAAAGGGTTCTGAAAGAACTCTTAAAAATGAAGGTGGACAAAGGAATGGGGCCTGATGGGATTCATCCCAGAATTCTAAAAGAACTAAGGGTAGAACTAGTGATACCACTGACTACCCTCTTTAACTAATCATAGGAGGATGGGGTGGTACCTGAGGACGGAGGAGGACAGATGTGATTCCCCTTCACAAAAGTGGGAGCAAGGCAGAAGCAGGAAACTACAGAACTGTTAGTTTAACCTCAGTGGTAGGGAAAATGATGGAATCACTTCTGAAGGAAAGAATTGTCGAGTATCTAGAGGCCAGAGGGGCACAGGACCCAAGGCAGCATGGATTTACAGCGGGAAGGTCATGCCAGACAAATCTGATAGATTTCTTTGACTGGGTGACCAAAGTAGTAGATCAGGGAGGAGATGTGGACATGGCCTACCTAGACTTTAGCAAGGCATTTCACACAGTCCCACACAAAAGATTAATACACAAGTTAGCCAGCCTGGGAGTGGGTCCCAAGATGACAGCCTGGGTAAAGAACTGGCTGGAGAATAGGACACAGAGAGTATTAGTAAATGGAGTCCACTCTGAAGAAAGGGGGGTTACTAGTGGGGTACCGCAGGGTTCAGTGTTAGGACCGGTCCTCTTCAATGTCTTTATAAGCGACATTGCAGAGGGACTGGAAGGAAAAGTATGTCTCTTTGCAGATGACACAAAGATCTGCAACAGAGTTGATGCACAAGGTGGGTGGAAAGGATGAGAAGGGACTTGGCAAGGTTAGAGGAATGGTCAAATGTATGGCAGCTTAGATTCAAGTATGAAGTGCAAGGTAATGCACCTGAGGAAACAAAACCTGGGGAAGAGTACACAATGGGGAGTGAGATACTAACAACAACAAAAATGGAAAGGGACCTGGGGGTAGTCATATCAGATGACCTAAAGGTGGGCAAGCAATGTGAGAGGGCAGCAAGGAGGGCTGGGGGAATACTGGGATGCATAGGGAGAGGCATCACCAGTAGAAAACAAGAAGTTATTATCCCTCTGTATAGACACCTGGTGAGACCCCATCTGGAGTACTGCATGCAGTTCTGGAGAACCAGTCTCCGCAAAGACATAGACAGGATGGAAGCTCTCCAGACTAGGGCAACTAAAATGGTGCAGGGTCTGCACTGGAAGACATATGAAGAGAGACTTAAGGAGCTTAATATGTATAATCTCAAGGAAAGGAGGGAGAGGGGGGACATGATAGAAACTTTCAAGTACCTCAAGGGAATCAACAAAGTCCAAGAGGGTAGCATCTTTCAAAAAAATAGGTGTGCAAGAACAAGGGGGCACAATTTGTAGATGGGGGGGCGGCTCAGAGGTAACTTAAGGAAGTATTTTTCACAGAGAGGTTGTGGATGCATGGAACAGCCTTCGGAGGAGTTTGTGGAGTCAAAAACAGTGGTGGAATTCAAGCATGCATGGGACAGTTATAAGGCAATTCTAGGGGTGGGGTAGGAAGAAGTAGGCTGCTGGTTAACTAGGATCTGCAGCTTATCCATTAGGTAGGGAAATGGGCAGACTGGGTGGGTCAAGCGGTCCTTATCTGCCGTCAAATTCTATGTTTCTATGTTTCTATTGAACGTGTCAGAAGAAAAGGACCACGAGGCCCACCAGTCTGCCCTGTATACTTCGCAAGCTGCTAGGATTTTGCTATTGCCTTCCATCTGCCCCCTCCCTGTAACCAGCAGTCCCGTGTGTCTATCCCATGCTGCCTTGACACCCCCCACAGTTCATGCCTCCACCACCTCCCTTGGGAGTCTGTTTCAGTTGTCCACCACCCTCTCTGTAAAGTACCATTTTCTCATGTTACCCCTGAACCCCCCCTTCTATCTGCATATTGTGTCCCCTTGTTTTAGATTTTTTCTTTAGCTGAAAGATATCCCCTGCTGGCATCTTGTTGAGACCCTTGATATACTTGTAGGTCTCAATCATGTCTCTTCTTTCCCTCCTCTGCTCAAGGGAGTACATGCCGAGGTCTTTCAGCTGTTCCTCGTATGACAGATGCCCAAGTCCCCCTACTATTTTTGTCACCTGCCTCTGGAAGCGCTCCATCTTCTTCACATCCTTCTTGAAGTATGACCTCCAGAACTGGACTCCATACTGAAGGTGTGGTCTGACAAGCTGGCTGTACGAGGGCATTATGACCTCCCTCCTCCTCCTGCCAGGTTTTCCCCTGCCAGTATAACCCAGAATCTTACTGGCCATTGCCACCACCTTCTCACATTGCTTTTCCACTTTCTCATCTCCTGAAATGATTATGCCAAGGTCTCTTTCCAGCGCGATAACCTCCAGGGCTTGTCTCCCCCCCCCCATACTGTATTCTGTGCTCTTTTTTTTGCCTAAGTGCATGATTTTGCATTTTTTAGTGTTGAAGGTCAATTGCCATTCCCTGAACCATTCCTCTAGCTTCTCCAGATCCCTGTGCATGCTCTCAACCCCCTCAGGTGTATCTACTTTATTGCAGATCTTTGTGTCATCCATGAATAGATACACTCTTCCCTCTAGCACCTGTGCTACTGTATGTCTCTTATAAATATATTGAAAAGGAGTGGCCCTAGCACTGACCCCTGAGGTACCCCACTGGTGACCATACCCTCCCTTGATGGTACCCCATTAATGATTATCCTCTGCCTTCTGCCCTCCAGCCAGTTTTGCACCACCTAACCACTATTGGTCCCAGCCCAAGGCATCTCATTTTGTGCAGCAGTCTCCCATGCAACACATAATCAAATGCCTTATTAAAGTTAAGATACGCAACATCTATAGATCTCCTCTAATCCAGTACCATGGTGACCCAGTCAAAGAACTCTATTACAGTTAATTTAACACAAACGTTCCTCAGAGAAGCCATGTTGGTGCTGATCCAGAAGACCATTGGTCTCTAGGTAGCTAGAGATGTTCTTTTTGGGCAATTTCTCCATGGTCTTGCCCACCACTGATGTTAAGCTCATCGGCCTATAGTTGCCTGGCATCTCCTTGTCCCCCCCCTTATAATGGGGGACCACATCTGCCCTTCTCCAGTCATCAGGGATCTCCCCCATCTCCAAGGACCTGTTGAAGAGACTGGTCATAGGTTCCACTAGCACCTTGCTAAGCTCCCGTAGTACCACAGGGTGCACTTCATCCAGCCCCATCACCTTATCCACCTTCAAACCCTCAAACTCCTTCAGGACTTCCTCCACTGAGAATGCACTAGAATCAACCCCCCATCACCTCATATTTCCTGATTTTCTTGATCTTTCCTCCTTTTCAACCGCGAACACAGAGCGGAATTAGCTATTGAGTAGTTCAGCCTTCCCACGGTCATCTTCCACCAGCTCCCCTTCCCTATGTTTCAACCTGATTATACCTGTCCTTGACCTTCTCCTCTCGCTCACATAGCGGAAGAAGGATTTATTCCCCACCTTGACTGTGCTGGCTATTTTCTCTTCTGTTCTCACCTTTGCCCTCCTGACCTCCCTACCTGTTTCCCTCTGCTTCTCCTGGTATATAGCTATATCCTCCTCCTCCCTCTATGTCCCCTTATACCTCTTAAATGCCTTTCTGTTTTCCCTGACCTTCTCTGCCACCTCTTTATTGAACCAAAGGGGTTTCCTCCTCTTCCTATTTTTGGTTACCCTCCTGACATAGAGGCTAGTGTCCTCCACTAATGCCCCTTTTATTTGGCTCCATATTTTCTCTGCCCCCTTAGTTTCTCCACCCCTGCTAATGGTTGATGAGCACTTTTTCCCATTTTTTGAAAGTCTGCATGCCTAAAATCTAGCACTTTCACTCTTGGTCGATGGACCACTGCAGACATTTTAAAAGTGAACCAGACTGTGCTATGGTCACTTGTGCCCAGGTTCTCCCCTACAGATATCTCTCCCACCCATTCCTCATTTGTAAGTATTAAATCAAGGATCGTCTCCTCCCTGGTCAGTTCTCTTACTAGCTCTTCCATGAGTGCCCCCAATATAGAGGGTCTCCTGCTACTAGCAGATGCTGCTGATGGGCGCCCCACTCCACATCTGGCAAGTTGAAGTCCCCCATCAGCAGCACCTCCCCTCAGTTCACCATCCTCTGGATCTCCTCTGTCATTTCCACATTCACCACCCCGTACTGCACTGGTGGCCTGTAAATTACCCCAGTATGAATTACTTCTCCCTTACCTATGTCCAGTGATACCCATAAAGCCTCCCCCCCCACTTATCCAGAACTTCTGTAGCCTCAATGTTTTCTTTCACATATAGGGCAACCCCCCTCCTATCCACCCTGTCTTTCCTAAAAAGTACATATCCCGGTATTGCCAGGTCCCAGTCCTGGCCCTTATGACCCCATGTGTCTCCATGATTCCCATGATATCCAGGTCCACCTCAGCCATGACAGCTGCTAAGTCTGGGATCTTGTTTCCTAGGCTTCTGGTGTGGGTGCACATCGCTCTTCATTCACTGGGTCCATTAAGCTGTCCCCTGGTGTGTGTTTCCTTCCCTACTCCTCTAGCCTGGTTCTTTCCATTCTGGGGGGAGGGTTGGTAGCCCCCATTTCTCCCATCCCATGGTGTGGGATTTTTCCCAACCTGCCCCCCGACTTAGTTTAAATAATAGTTTTGTTCTATGAAATCTCCTAGTTTGCATCTTAGCTCTGCTGTACCCTCCCTGTTCAGGTGCAGCCTATCCAGGGCAAATAGGCTATCATCCCTCCACATTGTTCCCCAATCCTCTACCAACCCATACTCCATTTGTACACACCATTCCACCAGCCACCTTTTAAACTCCTCAATCCTCAGCCTCCTCTCTGTGCTTGCTCTTAGTATGGGCAACACTTCCAAAAAAGCCAAAGATCTGAACCCCAGGTTGCTGCAGTACCTCGCAAGTGCCCTAAACCTTGGCTGCACATCGATCAGGCTATGCCCTGCCAGGTCATTTGTTCTGAGGTGGAACACCAGGTGAGTTCTTCCATCCTGCTGTCTCCCCTCAGAGGGGATATAATGAATGACTTCCACTGTTGTCATGCCTGGTAGGCACTCGACCCATATTGTGCTATTGTTGTCCCCCCTGCTCCCCCAATTAATTACTTTTATTATTGAGTCCCCAACAGTTAAGACCCCTCCCTCTGCTACATTCTGCTTATATTTTTACTCTGTCTTTTCCCAGTTCCTTACATTCCCTTAATTTTGTTATTCCCACCTCCCTTTTTCCCATCTTTCACCCTGAGCACTTAACTCCTTCTTTCTACTCACTCCCATTCCCCTACAGGCATTTTCCACTAAACCATCTCCCTTTTCCCATGATCCATTGGCTCTATCACCCCCCCCCTTGCCCCACTCTTTTTCTTGCCCTAACTGAAGTTTCCAGTGCCTGGGTAGCTTCCTCGTTACCTTCCTGTTTTGGCCCCCAAGATCTTCTCTCACTGTCTCCCTTCTCTTGTGGGTTTTCCCTGTTTGGGGTGTGTTTGCCCCACCACCCTTATCCTTTCTTGTGCCCTCCTCTGTGTTATTTTCCAAGGGCACAACCCCCTTCCTCCTGTCTACTGAGTTTTCCATCTTGTCTGTCATTCCTGTCCCTCAAGACTCCTCCACTGCCCCATGTTCTTCGTTCTCATCCTCATTTAGTGCCCCTAGTGATGCATATTTGTTTTCATGCTCTATGCTTGCTGCCTTAATTGCTCCTACTGGTGCTTCTCCCCTTCTCTTTCCTTATATGCAGGCTTTGGACACTTGTACCTTACCTCCTGCCTGTACCCTCTGCCCTTTTCGCATCCTGCACTGCCTCTACCTGAGCCCCCAGGATCCCCCCTATTGCCAACCATGCCACCTTCCCTGCTTGTGTTTTTCCAATCCTCTTCCTGATTCCTGCCTATTCCAGCTGCCACTCCTAGACCCCCTACAACTCCATAATTCCTTCCTCTACTTCCCCTGCCCCATCTTACTCCCTCTATGGATCTTCTATACTCCCTCCCACCCCTCACTCCTCCCAGTGTCGACCTCGACCACATAACCTCCTCCCTTATTTGTGCCAGTTGCCTACACACCAGCAGCCCCCATCTTCCAAGCCATATCCAACACTATGGCCGACCCACACCCAGTACATCCTACCACCCTTCCAAATATACCTCCTGCCCTTGCAGTCTGGGGACAATGCCCTAGCCCTGTCCCAAGTCCTCCCCAATTTCCCCTCCTAATCGGTTTCCCCTCCATTCCTCACAACTCTACTATTAGTACAGGCAACAGCTCTATATGTTTGTACTCTTAAAAATACACCTTGGTTACCTATTACCCAATCACCAAACAAAAATGCACAAGCTCCTTTGACCACTATTACTCCTGCTGGAATTAAAAAAAAATACATAGGTGAGTAGTAAGTCAGAATATTTACGTCTATATGTTTGTGATCATTTAAGACACCCTGGAAACCTTTAACACAATGACTAATCAAAAATGCACAAGCTCCTTGACCAATATTGCCCCTGCTAAATAAAGGAAATAGGTGAGCAGCTAAGACAGAAAACGTGTGGTCTGGACCACCAAACCCACATTGCAAACTCAATGGTAACCCAGGATGCCATTCTATACTCAGGTCATCCCCCAAACCCTTGCCCTGCACATGATCCCTTTTCCACCCCTAGTGACACAAAGGCATGTAGCCCAGTCCAGAGTCCCTTCTTTTTTCCTGATCAACCTGTTCCCAGCCTATGCCTTCCTTGCTGCTCCTCTCACTGTGAGTATTTAATAGTGGTGGGGGCCAGGGTGGGCGGGCAGTTCAAGAAAGCTTCCCTGATTACAGCTCCTTCAGAGGGGTTTACACAGCTGCCAGGACTGCTTCTTTTATAGCCCAGGCTGCGCAGTTGAACTGCCTCCCTTGATTCTGGTTGGCTCCCTTGCCTCGCCTCCAACTGATTGGTAAAAGACACCACAGTCCCTGCTAGTCCAGATGCTGTTCCAAGTCCCAAACTCTTAAATTCCTTTGTCCTTTTTTCCATTCTGTGGCACAGGTCACCACCAGTAGTCCCCTTGCCGCTGGAGCTGCCACCAATGCAGCTGTCCAGATGCTGCCACCACCCTCTGCTCCTTTGTCACTGATGCAGCGGCTGGCTCCAAGACCCTCATGGCTTCCTTGCCGCTGATGCGGCCACCGTTCTCTGCTCCTTGGCTACCGATGCAGCTGCTCCTGGAAAATCTCCCTTGAGTACAGCAGACTTAGACATTGTTGCTAAATTCTACCAAAATCAAATCCATGTTTTTTTCACAGTATCAGAATAAAGTTGCCATTAACTCATATTATAGAACTAGAATACATTCAAGGCACTAACACAGAACAAGCTGTGACATTAATTATCTTGGCCTTACCCTGAACAGTACACTGTCTTATAATTCATATATTACAAACTTGGTAAAAACTACACATCAGAGACTGGGTGCTCAGTTTGAGCAGGGAGCCTATAGGTACACCAACAAGGGTGGTTGACTTTAGGTGGGAAGACTTTGGGATTATGTAAGAAATTCTGAAAGAGTACCTGGTGAAGATTAGACCAGAAATGGATGTACAGCAGAAATGGGATCATCTCAAACTTGGGATGAGGGAAGCTACTGAATTGTGCTCCAGGACTATAAGTAAAAAGAGTATGGCAAAGAAGCTGTGTTGGCTAAACAGGGAGCTGTTGGATTGCATAAGAGCAAAGAAAGCTACTTTTAGAAGTTTCCAGAGGTCCGGAAGGGAAGATGATACTGAGTTGTATGTGAGGAAGTCTAGGGAGGTGACCAGGCTTGTCAGGCTGGCCAAGGTCTCCAGGGAGTTGAGGCTAGTTCAGGGCATCAGGAAAGGGGAGAAGGATGACTTCAGATATGAGAGGGAGAAAAGGCATTGAAGAGACCAGATAGTGAGGATCAAGAAGGATGGGAGATGGGTGGAGAGGGCGACGGAACAGGCAGAAATATTAAACAAGTACTTCTGTGTTCACACAGGAGAAGAATGGGCAAATACTTCCATGGACAGGGAAGGTGGGCATGGGGGGATGGGTGACTGGAGGGACAATTATAGTGAGTAAGCTGCTGGAGGATCTGAAGGCACTAAGGGTGGACAAAGCACCTGCTCCAGATGGTATTCAGCCCAGGGTGTTGAGAGAGATGAGTAGAGGTATTGACTGGGCTGCTGATGTACCTGTTCAATATCTCTCTGGATATGGGTTATGTTCTTCAGAATTGGAGGGAGGTACATGTGGTACCCATCCACAAGAGTGGGCCAAAGGATGAACCAATAAACCTGTAAGCCTCGCTTCCATTGTTGGCAAACTCATGGAAGCAACCCTGAAGGAGTGACTGGTGACCTTCCTGGAGGAGAATGGACTCCAGGATGATCAGCAGCATGGTTTTGTCCAGGGAAGATCATGTCAGAGCAACCTAATAGAGTACTATGACTGGGTGATGAAGGAGCTAGAACAGGGCCTTGCAGTGGATGTTCTGTATTTGAATTTCAGCAAAGCCTTCAACCCAGGGTCTCATGGGAAGCTGGGGGGAAAATTGGAGTATGTGGGGGTAGGGACAAAGTTGGCAAAGTGGATATGGAACTGGCTGAAGGAGAGGCAAAAAAGGGTAGTGGTGGGGGGGAGAGATCTCACCTCAGAAGGCAGTGACAAGTGGAGTGCTGCAGGGCTCTGTGCTGGGTCCGATGTTGTTTGGGTTGTTCATATCAGATATCTCACATGGAGTTCAGAGCAGGATTAGTCTGTTTGTGGATGATACTAAGATGGGGGTGGTGGTGGATGATAGAGAAGGGTGGCAGGGGCTACAGGAGGCCTGACTAAACTGAAGGAGTGGTCAGTGAAGTGGCAGTTGGGATTTAATGCAAAGAACTGCAAGGTTATACACTTCAGAGCAAAGAACCTGAGGAGGGAGTACTGGCTGGGAGGGGTTCGGTTAGAGGCCACCAAGGAAGAAAATTACCTGGGGGTGATCATAACGGGGAACATGAACAACTCTGCTCAGTGCAGGAGGGCAGCAGCTAAGACCAACAGGATGCTGAGGTGTATATCATGAGGTATCTTATCTAGGCATAGGGATGTACTCATGCCACTGTACAGGTCAATGGTCTGGCCACCCCTGGAGTACTGCATATAGTACTGGTGCCCATATCTGAAAAAGGATATCAGGCTGCTGGAGGGGGTGCAGTGCAGGGCAATGAGATTGGTCCAGGGGCTGGAGATCAAGACCTCTGAGGATAAACCTAATGTGCTGAGACTCTACACTCAGGAGGAGAGGAGGGATCAGGGGGAATATGATTGAGACCTTCAGGTACTTGAAGGGGATAAACAGGATGGACAAAAAAGGGTTGTTGACATTGAAGAAGGGAAGGGAGATGACAGGGCATGGGCTCAAGTTGGAGGGTGGCAGATTTGAGAGAGAGATGAAGAAGCATTATTTCACAGAGATGGTGGTGGCAAAATGGAACACACTGCCAGAGGAAATGTCTCCTGCAGGACAGTGAGCAGCTTCAAAAGGGCATGAAACAGGTGTGTGGGGGGTCAAGGTGATGGGGGAGGAGGGCAGGGCAGCTGCAGTCTAGGGGTGCAAGCTGCACAATCGAGCACACTTGATAGATCTAGTGGCCTGTTCTGCTGGCAGATTCATATGTTCGTATGTTCATATGCTCTTTATAGACTGAACTCAGTTTGGTTACCATCTACTAGGTTTTTACTCAGAGTTTTTTGCTTCCCATTATTGATTATGGTATACTGTTGTATTTTTCTACAAGGGAAGGTGTGCTGTCCAGGGTCAGGGTTTTATATAATCAAATTGCTAAGTCTGCATCTCAACGTCCTACCCAAACACATCATTGCAGTCTTTATTGCACACTTAATTGGCCTTCCTTAGATCTGAGGTGTAAGTTACACACTGGAACATTGACTAGAACAATTGTATTGAAAAAGGTGTCTGGATGTTTTTATCAGCTTTTCCAGCAATGCTCTACTTTGTTTTTTACTTGTTCATCTTCTAATATGTCTTGTTTGCTATTCCCACTAGGAAAACCACTAGGAAAATCAGCTTAGGACAAAGATCATTGTTATATCAGTTGCCTCATTTTTATAATTCATTGCCTCAATTTTTAACTGTTGAGAACACTAGTCTTTTTAAGTTTAAGATCTTAACAAATATCTGATGCTGAATTTTGTCAGTGTAAATGAACTTGTTATTTGCTAGCAACTGGCTTTATGCATTGTATATTATGTATTGTACATTATGTTGCTATTTTTGTACTGTGTAATTGATTATTCCTGTTGTAATATTTGTCTAATTTTTCTAATTATAATTACTAACCAACGCTTTTTGCTGTTATAACACCAACCTGTTTGCTTATTTTATTTTGTATAATTGCTGAGGTGAATAGGCCAGCAATTATATAAAATAAAATATAGGGTGGTTCTGAAAAACTCGATTTCACACACACCTTTGTTGTAAGATGCATTTCATAAACCCCTCAGGCTTTGCCCTCAGGGTTTATATAGCATCCCACAACTCGGGTGTGTATAAAATATCATTAAACACACCACCCCATACTTTATTCTCTATGCTATACCTGGTTGCCCATGAAAATGGGCTTTATGCTCACAGAGTTATTAGATTTTAAATAAACATACCAAACCAATTTCTTGTACTAATGTCAGATAGTGAAAAAATAATAGGATATTCTTGTTATACTCTAAGACTTAATGGGGAATGCAAATTGAAAAGGAGTCTACAGGAAGGGAGTAATAAAATGTTATGCATATTTAATTATACTGTATAACTTTATGATAGAAATGTCACTGCTTATAAATCACAATCTCCTGTGTAAAATCCAGTGATCAAAGATTGTGACACATTTATTAGCAGCAGGTAGCTTACAGGGATGGTCCCTTATTATGTCTGAATATTAGGATTATATTCATGTAAAGGTTTTGACCATGCATGATAATACAACCTCTTTATCCAGATTGCCTAAGGATACTGAGGGTGAATGTTACTTGCAACCCAAACTTCTGAAAGTCATTTTGGAGGAGTTACATAGATACATACAGTGCATAAATAGCTTAGGACAGATACAGACTTTCATCTAGTCTGCATTGTTGTTCTACTTAATGTACTGTAACCGTAACTATATCTCCCTCTTCACTGACATCCCAAATCCCATTTGTCCCTAACTACTCCATTGTGTCTATCCCATTTAATCATAGTGTACCTATCTTTGTAGCAAATATATTTTATGAAACTTTTTACAATCAGCAGAACATAGAATATAGATAACGGTAGAAAAAGGTCCAATGGCTCATCAGTTCTATCTATCCATACTTATGAACTGATGTGATGGCCCTTCTGGTCACTCATTCCTTCATCGCCATCCCTATCCATTTCTTTCCATACACGTCCCATAAATTTGTCCCACCTGTGTTTGAAGCCTCCTACTGACTTACCAATTCAACTTCCCTTGGCAGATTGTTCACTCATCCACCACTCTCTCCATGAAAATGTATTCCCTGATGTCCTTCCTAAATCCCCCTACCAGCTTTGAGCTCCCACTTATGCTTGTCTTCCTAGTCAGTGTGAACAACTTCTTATAGTCTTATTTATTCCAAGGAGGTACTTAGATGTCTTTATCGTATCCCCCTTGCCTCCAATATGAACATGTTGAGGTTTTCCATCCTCTCCATATAGGATTTCCCTTGTTGCCCCGGGCTGTTTTGGTTACCCTTCTCTGTACTGATTCCACTCTGTCCTTCCTCAAATGTGGGTTCTAGAATCACATAGAGTACTCCAAGTGAGAGATCTGTACTGGGGTAGAATCACCTCCTGCATCCTACCCCTGGATCCCCCTCCCAATGAACTGCAGCATGTTATTTGCCATTTTCAATATCCTGTTACACTGGGCTGATGTTTTAAAGTTGCCTATGATTTTTTTTTTTGCATTTAATCTTTTAATAAAAGTTTTTGAACAACAAAACAACAGCAAACAACAACACACAACAGTAGCAGCGTACACAACAAATAAAAACATATTCAGGCTGAATCACTGTTATAGAATCAGGGTGTGTGAATACATTTTCCCAAACATTCAACTGAATATTCTGTGTATGGCAGACAAATATTAGGGACAAGGTATTCATTATTTGGGTATTCGGGAGAAAAATTAAAAGAAAAAACTTCCCCTCCCACCCTCCTTGCCTAGCCCAAATCCTGTTCAATATAACCCCTCTCCTCCAACCTCTGTCAGTAGTCCAATCCCACCTTCCTGCCCCCCAGCACTGACAGTTAGTAAATAACTGTGTTGCAGCCTCTCCCAGAGTTTGGCATAGCTAAGGAAAGCAGGCAGCTTTGTTACCACACTGCTGCCTCCTCCAATAAGCCTTTCTCCTTGTGCTGCAGCTACTGGACTGACTCATTCATCTCGCTAGGGACTTGGCAGAGAACCAGCAGCTGGGTGGCATCATCAGGGGTAGGACTTGCAAGCATAAGAGCCCATGCCACATTACAAGAGGCTATCACCTGCCTGACTGTTCCAGTCACTCCAGGAGGTTGCCACAGCCAAGGAGAGGAGGACACTTTGTTCCATCCTGCTGCCTCCTCCAGTAAGCTTTTTCCTGGTGCCAAAGCTACAGGACTGACCCATTCAGCTGACTATGGAGCTTGCAGTAATGCAGCAGCTGCGTGGTGTCATCAGGGGGCAGGGCTTACAAACATAAAAACCTGTGCTGCCCTGCAACAGAATATTACCTGTCCAAGCGTTTCAGTCACTCTCGGAGGTTTCCATAGCCAAAGAAAGGAAGCAACTGTATTTACCATCCTGTTGCCTCCTCCAGTTAGCCTAATTTAGTTCACTAATTTAAATTTGTTATATTTTATTACCTATTGTGTTTTTTTTTGTAGTTAATCTTTTTATTTAGGGAAGGGTTATACAAATTTCTTAGAACACAGTTACACACATCTAAGGCACAACTTACAGTTGACAGATATTGTATATACATTTGGCAATTACAATACTTACTGTCATAAATCCACAGACAGACAGTTCTGTCATCACAATACAAAATTCCATCCTGGGCACAGTTCATGTTCAAGAGGGTTTCAGGAGATCTTTGGACCCCATATCTTTTAGAGATGGGAGCTGGGGAATAAATATTTCTAGATATGAGGCCCATATTTCCTGATATGCATGACTTGTGCTTCTAGCAAAGTGGGCTAATCTAGTGTGGGATGTTAGGGATTCTATCACCAGGTACCAATCCTTGTATAAAGAAACATCTGGGGTTCTCCAGCATCTTAAAATCAGCCTAATGAGTTCTACTGAGACCTGGGTAAGTCATAACTTGTGTATGTCTTTCAGCTGGACACCTCCAGCTGGAAGGCCAAGCAACCAGAATCCTGGGTTGGTAGGAAGTGTCAGGTTTAGGGTACTGGAACAAATGTTGATCACCCTCACCCTTACAGAGTGCAGTGGGCTACACTGCCACAGAATGTGAAGGAGGTCTGCACAGGGGGTATTGCATCTCCAGTAAATCCTGTGTCAGTAGGCCCATTTTTTTAAGTTGGCATGGGGTGTGATACCACAGGTGTAGGACCTTGTTATTTATTAGAAGGCTAGGCTTGTCCACACACGATGTGCATGTGACTCTCCAGCAACTGCTCCACTCTTGATCTGAGATCTGTGTGTTTAACATTTTGGCCCATCTGGCCCTTGCAGGCAGTGTGGGATCTGTGGCACAGTCTGTCAAATAGACCTGGATATTTCCTGCCAGACCTGTAGTTTCTTGAGCCCAGGTTCGGAGAATGAGCTTATCTAAGGGGGGTGTAGGTGATCTCACACAGGTGTAACAGAGGCAGCACTTTCTTTCCCAACTATAGTACAAGCTTCTGAGTTGAAGATGTTGCCAAAAGCACTCCTTTGGTAAGTAAATGTTATCCTTCAGGTATTGAAAGGAGACAAATGTGTGAATATTATCTGCCTCCAATAAACTTGAAATGAATGAATCTGGGCTTTGATCCCTGTGTTCCACTCAATGGGACAATGGTCTATACACAGGTGAGGGTTGTTCCACAGGGGAGTCATGAGGCCAAGGTCCAGACATTTATGCACCCCTTTCCCTAAGTTAGAACAGGCCTGGCGACTCACCCTAATCGTCAGCCATTGTCAGGCCATTTTTGGCAGGGTAAAGCCCAGATAACTAAAGGGGAAGTACCTCCCAAAACCACAGTTTCTATATCTAACCATATTGGGGCTTGATGGTCACTTTTACTCAGGTTGCTACAAATCTTGGCAGCCAGGAATGCACAGGAGTATTTAAAGAAATCAGGTAAGGGCCACCCCCCTCTTTTCCAGGAGGCCCGGAATTTAGCTCTGCTAAATCGAGGTGTACTGCTACCCCATAGGAATCTGCTCATTAGGTTGTGAGATTTCTGTGCCCACAGCATCGGCAACATGAAGAGTAGGTGGGAAACCAAATAATATATCCTGGGGGCAAACAACATTTTTATTGCGGGCTATCTTTCCCGCTAGGGATAAGTGCAAGTGTTCCCACCTTTGGATTTCATTAGTCAACATGGCCTAAACTGGGGCATTATTCCTGTCTGCCAAGCTGGAAAGGTCAGGGGACAGCTTAAACCCCAGATATTTAATTTCTGAGGGGACCCAATTTAGACCCATAGATGCAATCATCTTTGGTGTAGCATAAGGGTTCAGAGGGAGTACGTTTGATTTGAAAATATTTATACGTAGGCCTGATATATCCCCAAATGAGGTTGGTGTATTAAGGATTGGTTGTATGCTGCATTCAATATCTGCTATCACTATTAGACAATCGTCCACGTACAACTTGGCATGGTATTGTGTACCACCCACCTGTATTCCCTGGATGTCTGACGAGGTGCGAATGGCTGCAGATAGAGGTTTCATGGCCAAAACAAAAAGTAAGGGTGATAGAGGACAGTCTTGCCTACTCCCCCTGTATCATTCAAAAGCTGGAGAGAGACTGGCATTTGTTAGAACCCTGCCATTGAGTCTACTGTATAGGGTACAGATCCAAGTGGAAAAGTGGGGCCCTATATTGAAAAGGTTCAGGTCAGCATGCAGGTACTCCCACTCAACCGAATCAAAGGCTTTTTCAAAATCTATGGTCACAATCACTGCAGGGGAGGGGAGATCTGCTACTTGTTGCATCAAAGTGATGAGGGCTTGAAGGTGATCTGAGCTGTATCTCCCTTTCACGAAGCCCACTTGGGAGGGGTGTACAATACCTGGCATGAGTTTCTCTAGGCTGGAAGCCAAAACTTTGGCCAAATTTTTGCATCCGTATTTATTAAAGAGATGGACATGAAGCTCCCAGGGAGTGTAGGGTCCTTTCCTTCTTTGAGGAGTATCGTAATCATGGCATCTCTTAGCATGGGGGATAATTGTCTCTTCGAATAGAATTCCTGAAGCACTCCCAGGATGGGGGAGGTCACCTCTAGGTGCACCAGTCTGTAGAAGTCTCCAGGGTAGCCATCACTACCAGATGCCTTATGCTGTGCCATGCTTAAAATGACTGTATTTATCTCTGAAGTTGTGAGGGGCCTGTCTAGTGCATTTTCTTTTTGTCTTCTGACAGGGCTGGGAGGGGTAGCTGTTTAGTAAAAATCAAGAATTTGGCTTTGTCTCAGGTTTATGGGAGGAGTAGAGATTTTGACAGAAACCAGACATGGTTTTATTAATGTCCTGTTAGTCGTAAATCAGATTTCCCTGTGGGTTTTTAAGTCCCTGATGTGTCTATCTGCCTGTCTTTTTTTGAGTCTGTAGGTAAGCAGTTTCCAAGCTTTCTCTCCCTCTGCCCAATACTTGTGTTGGGTTCTCCTGATTTGTAATTCAGCCTGTCTAGTTGCTAGGGTATTTAGTTGTATTCGGAGCCTGGTCAGGTCAGAAATTAGTTTTGGGTCCTTGAGCCTACGTGGTTGAGCGTTGTATTTTGCCTCTTGATTTAAGTTGTGATTCTATTTGGGCTTTTTCTTCATCTCTCTGTCTCCTCCTATATGTTGCAAAACTGATAATATGCCCTCTCATTGTGGTCTTATATGTTTCCCAGGTCATGACAGCAGGGGCAGAGTCTGGCGTCTTGTTCATAAAAAAGTTAATAATTTCCTTTCTGACCAGTTGTTGAAAATCAGCATCTTGCAGGAGCAGTGGAGCCAGTCTCCAAGATGCAGATTTATGTGGCTTAGAGGAGTCTATAGATAGTGTGAGCAATAGCGGAGTATGGTCCAATAGGTAAAGTGGTGCTATAGATGTGCTGGCCACCACGAGTGTAACCCTCCGCTGTCAGCCAGTAGTCTAATCTGCTAGCCATTGCCCTGGCTGCTGAGAAGTAGGTGAAGTCTTTCACAGACGGGTGATGGAGTCTACAGACATCCATCAATTGGTGTAGGTTAATCACATCAAGGAGAGATTTATGAGCATTAGAATGAGGCTCTGGCCTGGTATTGGATCTTTCTAGTAAGATGTCCATGGCCAGACTGAGGTCTCCTGGGTTATCTAGGGAATGGTTCAGTATTTTTTGGGGGAGGGTATTGAAAAATGCAGGGAAGTTCTCATTAGGTGCATATGTGTTTACCAATAGAAAGGGGCCCAATGGCATCGCAAGTTTGAATAAAACCCAGCGCCCCTTGGCATCAGCTTCATGGTGAATCACTGTCCACTGCAGCTTTTTATGAATCAGGATGGAGACCCCTTTATTTGATTTACCTGAGGTGCTGTGGTATTCCTCCCACCCCCCTCACCAGTTTCCGGCCTCCTGATTGCTTAGTTTAGTGTCTTGGAGGAAGTCAATATGGCATTTTAGATTTTTCAGGCATGCCAACATTTTTTTTAATTTGGGAGTTCAGCCCCCTAATGTTCCAAGAGGTTAAAGTGATATCCAACAGGCTATCCATAATCATGAGTCATGTTAATGTTACTTGAATAAATGGTCAATAGATGCATATCCCCAAGCTGAAAGCACAGTCTTAGCCATTTGCTTGCCCTAGCTGTACCAGGTGATGGGGTATAACCCCACTCCTGGTGTATGTCTGTGTCTGAGGTTGTAACTGTTCCGTATCTAAGTACTTTGCATGTAAACTGAGTTATTATCTTGGTTTTTCTTACCCTATTTTGAAGGAGCTTGTTATTGACCCCTGTGAACCTATTTGTTTGTTGTCTGTACACACAATACTTGAAACCTTTTATGAACAAACTACTAACATTTACGAACATTAGAATGCATAGAACTGTAACATAGCAACATTTCAACTGAGCTAGAGGCAGGGCTCTGATTACGGAATTGGGTGCCCACCAAACACTGTGGGACCCTATATCCCCAAAACACCTCTCTGCGGGGAGGTTGTCGTTCTGCCAGTGAAACATCCCAGCAGTTGCAGGTGAAGAAGCATCCACCATGCAGAGAGGACAAAGCCCTTCTCTTACGGAGCATTGTAGTTGTCTAGCAAACTTAAGCACTCTTAAGAGTCTAAAGTTTAAACCGATTGCTGGGCCTTGGTTTCAGGGCCCTAAAGGGGCTGGGGGGGTGAGAGAGTTCATCCCTGGTAATGGTGCCATGTCAACTTGGGTGTGGATGTTGGGTAAGCAACATAAACAGGAATGGAGGGGCCCTAGTGGGGGTCCAACTGGGAAGTGCAGGGGAGGTGGAGGGGGTGGTGCTATATAATATTTGGCAAGTACATTGTCTGTCCCCTCCCTCTAAAAGCACTGTAACAATACTCCCAGGGGACAACCCAGTATGTCCCTTATGAGAATTCAAGTGATTTACAATGTTACCACAAAAATTATAAGTGCTGTCTTTGACCGCGTAAGCCCAATACTTTAACAATGCAACAACCATTTCCGGTCATAATGAGGTATAGCACTCTTAAGGTGTATTGCCCATTCTGTCACTTAGGCACTGGGCTGAGACCATCATACAGCATGTGGAGCTGTATAGAGGGGGAACCTTTAAGAGCAAAAACCCCTAACAAACTGGTCACCTCCATATTAATGCTGTGAGTCCCGTCCCAACTAGTGTTTCAGCAGCTACTGCAAGTGGAGCCACCCAGATATTACTCAGAGGTTGTTACCTGAACCCCGGCTGCTGTTAGTATCAAAATGACAATCAGAGCCACTGTGCAACCAAGAGTCAGCCCGTCGGGTCAGTGCTGTCTGAGTTATTAAGCATAGCCTCCAGTTTGTCCAGGGAATTTTCATCTTCAGAGTCCTCATGTTGAATACAGTCAGCCCAGCTGTCTGGAAGTGGGGACCAATCTCCTGAGGCAAGTCGTACAGCCCCTTCTTGCACAGATGCTCTTGGTCCAGCTTGCAGATCTAGAGGGGCTGAGGTTAGATCTCTTAGGGGTTCATATCTGTTACTAGTTTTGATAAGTGTAACCCCAGGGGAGCAGCTGCTTGCATTGGAGGGAAGGAGCCTTCTTTGCCAACTATGGGAGCATTCTTTTCTGGGTTGGGGTTTCCTGGGAGTATCCACTCTGAATTTCTTCTTAGGATGACCTCTCGTTGCCAGATGCCAAGATGCTTCTCCTGCTAGCCCTCAATCTTTCTAGCAACTGTCTGGATCCTGCATCTCATGGCTCACCTCCATCTGTGTTGGCAAACCACCTCATGGAAAATGATTGCCCTTTTGTTCGCTAAGTCCTGAGAGAATTCCTGATACAGTTGTATACGGTGTCCATGCCATTGAAATGAGCCTTGTTCTCGTGCCCTCTGGAGAAAATACTCTTTCTTGGTGAAATTTGCAGAAGATAGACCTGGGTTTGTCTTCTGGTTGGGGATGAGGGGCTAAGGAATGATGGAATCTCTCAGTCTCAGGGTTGGTACAGTTAGTGTCATTGAGCAGCTCAGGCAGAAGGGTATGAAGAAAGATATGCATGTCCCTGCCCTCCGTTCCTTCTGGGACCCTCACAATTCTAATATTTTTTTCTCCTGGCCCAGTTATCCATGTCATCCATCTTATTTAACAGGTACTGTATTTTGTTACTATGGTATTGCAGGGTCCCATTATAAGAGTGAACTGTGGCTTCGAGGTGCTGGGTGACCTGCTCAGTCTGGACTACTCGAGAGGCAAGTGCTGTTAAATATGCCTTTGTTTTGTTTGCCACTTTCTTTAAATATTAGTATCCAGTAATATTTTGTCTAATTTTGATAAGATGGCCCCCATATCTGTATGAGCTTGACTTGCCTGATGTTGTAGAAGGGGCCCACGTTTGGATGCAGATGTCTTCTTATCTTGTCTGGCAGATGTCACAGTGTCTCCTGGAGCTCCTAACTGGTGCACAAAAATTTAGTCAACCTGTCTGGCAGGGCTGAAGCCTTGTAGCACAGTGCTGGCTTCTTGATCAGAAAATTAGCTGCTAGGAAGGAGCGAGAGCACCAAGTTTGGGATCGGAACATAGCGGGAGACTGCAGCTGTCCATAGCGCGGGGTTTAACTTGCTGCCTGTGTGCTGGACAAATGTTTGGGTGTCGGAAGTTCTCCGTGAGCTGGTACTACCTAAATCACACTGCCACCATCATGCTGGCAGGCTCTGCTCCTCTTTTTACCTGTTGTATATATTTTTATATTGTTGTATACCATTACTCAGTGCTTAGAGCCTCAAGGGATGGGTGCTTTAGAAATAAAGCTTACTTGCTTACTTACTACTAAACACCAGTGCATTAAAAATCTAGCAAGCAATACTATACTGTGCTCTTCTTGTTTCATGCACTAAATTCTTAATTTGTTTTTGTTTAAGGCCGTCAGATTTCTTTTTTAGAGCTTTCTGTCATATGTTTCTAAGGAGCATTACTTGTACTGAATCGCAGTTGCTCAGATTTTTTTTATATTTATACTTTATGGATTTTTCCCTTTTTCTTCTCAACTAGGGACACCGGGAGATATGAGATATGTGCATGCATGAAGGTGCACATACATGCTGGGTACCAGCTCAGCCCCTTCTGCCCACCCCTGGCCATTGCAGCCACCCTCTCACACCTATGCTTCTCATTGGACCTCCACCCAGTGGGAATGGAACTACGGAGGGTGTGGGCATCCACCCCAGGAGGGGAGAGCTGCCTTACAGCTGCTCAATCCCACTCCCTCCCTCCCCCCACTCCCCATGCCAGCTTCACGATAACCCGGGGTCATTCCTGAACTCAGAGTTGCTCTGATTTTTAAAGAGCCGGTGATGCATTCAGGAGAACTTTAACAAAACATAATATTTAGGCACCGTCCAGCTTGTAGTTCCCATCAGTTCTGTATTTCTTCTCCCTATTATTTAGTAGTGAGGTAATTTGCATGAAAACAGGATATTTGCTTCTGAAGAGTTCATCTATTCCTACTTCTTTCTCCTTACCTGAAGTCATAGAGCACTGCTTGTGATCTCACAGGTACTCTCATGGCAACAGATTGTGATGTCACAACAGAGAATTATGACTTGAAGTAGGGAGTAAGCTACAGGGGCAAATTAACTCAAAATGAATTCTAAGGGATAACAATTGAAGGATGCATGCCCGTGGTTATGTGGGGGAAGAGCTCCTCCCCCACATCCTAACTGAGCCAGCTGGCAGACCACTGCTCTGCTTATAGCGAGTTGCACTCACTAGTGGTGCTGCCGGTGCTTGGCTGCTCTTTCTTGTCCCCCCCCTTCCCTTCCCTTGCCACCTCTGTTCTTTGTCCGTTGTTGTTACTTTTGTTCTCCCCCCGCACTCCTCCATTGTCGCTGTTTGTTTTTCTATTCTTTTGGAGATCTTCCTCGCCTGCTACTTCCTCCATACCTAAGTCCTTCGCTGCCTCTTCCTTTCCTGAGCAGCCGCTACCCGTGCTACCACTGGTTCCTATGCCTGCACTGTTGCCGTTACCCCAGGGCTTCGGACCTCCTGCATTGCACCTCTCTGGCTGAACACCACTTCTTCAGGCACAGTTCCATGCTTGGCTATGAAATGGACTCCACGCTACCTCACCCTTCCATTCGCCTGCATCTCCATGTCCGCTCGGACTGCCTACCTTCCATCATGGACCTGGGACTGTTACCTCACCTCAGCCGTTTGTAACTCCACTGTCTGACAACCTCACCCACCGCATATCTCAGCTTTCCTCCAGCATTTCTACAGGGCATTCATGCAAAACACTGCTGGCATTTCTCTCAGACTAGTAACTGCCATTCAGTCACACTTCATACATGCGTACTATCCTCATGATTATAGCTGCAATGGCTATGAAAGCAAAATGTATATTGCAGTGCAACTACAAGGTACCACATCTTAATTCTTACATTAAAAACATGCTCGACATGCTTAAATAGCTGAAGTACTTAATGTAAAGCCTGTATTTCAGCTGCTACTCAGGGAAGAAAATTTACTTATCTGCCATTATTGGCACAAGGCTGTGCTTACTATGTTTAAGCTGAAACACTCACTGGCCCATGTGAGTACCTACTATTACTGCTGTGCCTTTCTAACCTGCCAGGATCCTAATGCTGCCTTGCTAATTATATCTTGACCACATTCCTGTACCAGCATGATGCTCTTAATTCTGCTAGAGTTATTTCTGGGCACCAATCTATAATGTATGACCATAACATGATGGACCTTCCTCCTCACCAACATTATGAGGCCCACTATTTAATAATATCTTTGTTTCAACACAGAAATGCTCGGAGGCTGCCAGCTGCATTTACTTGCCACATATTCCATACACTCAACTAACTTCCATGCTGCTGCAGCCTGGGACAACCATCTAGCTGGATAGCCCTCAGTGGCGGCACCCCGTCGTGCTAGCCTACATGGAGTCTAGCTTGCCTCATGCTCCTTCCACCTACCTACGTGAAGTCAGGCCATACTGCTGGCCATGCAGGGGCCGTCTGGCATGCTTTTGCTCCTTCTTGCCCTATGTGTGGGTTCTTCAGCCACTAGCCTTCGGGGGGCCTTGCTACTGCTCTTTACTCCTTCCTTTGGCTGACCTACATGTGGTCTAGCCATTCATCCTACCCACGCATGGGCCTAGCTGCTCCTTGCCTTCAGCCTATGGACTCCTGCCATGCTCTCTGCCGTGTGCCCCATCATTGCATTTCGCACCTTGCTCTGGATTCTGCCTGCTGACCATCATTTGAGCTTCTCCATGAAAAATTTGGACACACTCAAGATGTCTTGCCTTCAGTTATTCCGATCGGGTTCTGGATGCTGCAACTCTCACCTTGCCTCCGCACCTATCCATCTGTCCAGGACCCTGCATTGCCAGTGATGTCTCGCCTTCAGTCGCACAACTCCTGTTCTAGATGCTGCAGCCTTCACCTTGCTTACTCACAGCTACTTCCACTTGTCGAAGATAAGCTTCTTTCTTCCACCGGAATTATTTCTGGATTACATCTCAAGACATTCACCTCAATTCTCTTGGATGTATCTTGCCATGCTGCCTCAACTCCTTCAGAGTTACTACTACTGTCTCCATCAGAACTCCCTGCTGAGCTCAATTCCTTACTGCCTTTCTTATTATAACTTAAGCCTAAGACATTTATTTAATATAGTTCAGAATACTTACCTCTGGTCGAGTTGCCAACTCATCCACCCAGGTCTCTTCACTGCAGTCTTTACCATCCTTGATCTTCAGGATATGACAGTCTACAGCACCTTTCACTGCCCTCAAGAGTCTGCCTTGGATTATATTACTACTCTGCACGAAACTGACTCAGGATAGTCTCCCATTTGCAGTACCTTAAGCAATCTGTTCTTTACTCCTTCGCTACTACTACTTCTGCATTACATGCGGGTTCGACACTTACTATTACTCTCTACTACTGCTCTACAACCTGCCTTGCTCCATGGGGCTGGAGGTATCACCGCAATGCACTTCAAATGACCTGCACCCCTATGGGCTGGAGGTCCTTGAAATTTATTACTAACGCATTCTCCTGCTTACTTGACCTGCTTCGCCCATCAGGGCCTGGGGGTTTGATTACTTTTACTCCATACCTGCCTCACCCACCATCAGGCCCTGGAGATTTTCACATTCTACTCTGTGTCAGCCTGCTCACCATATCTGCCAGCCTTAGGAGTTCCTTTTACTATGGACTCACATCTGGATTTGATTAGCAATTCGTTGTCTATTCTTTCGATGCTTCTGCCTTGCCGCTTCAGTCACATGAATTACTACTGCTACACTACTACCAGGACACTTAGTTGAGCTGATCCAGAAGACTTTCAATCTCATGAACTGTGCTGTAAGGCTTCTTGGACCCTGTAACAATGCTACTTCATTCTACTCAGCCTTTTCAGTTATCACTATTTATGACTCATAAGCTCTACTATTCAGAACTCATCAGGCTATTCTCACAATGTCAATTCTGGCTACTGTAACATTCTGGCTTCAAAACATGGATATCTACATTGTTATGCAATTATCTGGATCACCAGATGAAGCTCTTTGATTCCTGTGCTATTACTATTTCCTCATGCTCCTCGCTGTATACCGTACATAATTTATGTAATACTACTCCTCTTCTACTACGTCTGCATCATGCAGATTTAAGTACTACTACTACTGACCTATGTACAGGTCCACTTACTTACACTGTTTGCTCCTATTATCTGCTTCACCCTTACAGGGCCTAGAGGTTCATCAAGACTGACTCACCTACCCTACAACCTACATCGCCCCTCGGGATCTGGAGGTACATCTAACTTATGTCTACCTATTCGCACTAATATCTATACCTAACTCACTTACCTGCTTCTCCATTCCAGATCGGAGGTTCCTACTGCTCCACCCTCTCCAGATCCTGCAGTATGCACCCAGTTTCTGTGCTTCATCTCCAGGGCCTTCATTTGCAAAGCTTGCCAAGCAGAATATGATCCAACTGTCCTTCTACTCTGGACATGGACACTTAGCCTTTGATTACTGGTTTTCCTCAGAGAAGATGTCCTCATCTGTTGAAGTGCTTCACCAATGCAACTTCGACCCTTCAAATTATTATCGACCATGGCTTCCAATCTTCCATCATTCTGCCCTGGACATGGATTCTCGGACTAGAAGTTTCCTAGACGGATGCTGCTGGGTTCTCCTGACACTTCAAACTTCAGTGCATTCTTCAGTTTCCGTTTCACTGGATTTGGATCTACAACTTGGATTTCAGATTAGCTGATTACATTAAAATTGTAACTTAGAATTACTCTCCTTTAGTATGCCCAGAAGAATGGGCAGGTTAGTAGCCATGGGTCCTCAGAGGTTTCTCCCCATGGGGGTTTTTCCTCTCCTGTATTCTACTGGTCACACTCTCCAGAGTTGGAGAAGGTAATCCTACTGTTTCTCATTTCTTTGGGGGGTTTCATCCTACTCGACTCCTTCCAATGGTCGGATACAGAACAATCATATGATATTATTATATTTTTTTGGGGGGGGTCTCATACTACTGGACTAACCATCCTTCCTAAGCTGGGATTCAGAGAAAGGCCAAAATATCAAGTCATAATATGAGTTACTCATCAGTTCAAGCATCTAAGCCCTTGAATTTACTATCCAGCTCACATGTACTATAATTAATCACTCACTTGCTCATATCTATGCTGAAGTACCTAAGCACTAATCATGTCATACTGCTAGTACCTTGCAAGCATTGTCCTACTTATTGGTCTGGCCTCTGTATCCAAGCACAACCTAAATCATCCAGCTACAGTATGTAACATAAGCACTGAGCTATGAACCACACAAAATTGAATGGTGCATGCCTGTGGATATGTGGGTGAAGAGTTCCTCACCCACATCCTATTTGAGCCAGCTGGCAGACCACCACTCTGCTTCAAGTGAGTCGCACTTACCCTCCATCCTCCCCGACATCTCCTCCTTCTCCGGCACTCTTAACCCACTGGGGGGGGTCTCATACTACCGGACTAACCATCCTTTCTATGGTGGAATACAGAGAAAGGCCAAAATATCAAGTCATAATAAGTTACTCATCAGTTCAAGCCTCTAAGCCCTTGCATATACTATCCAGCTCACATGCACTATGATCACTGACTTGCTCATGTCTATGCTGAAGTACCTAAGCACTAATCATGTCATACTGCAAGTACCTTGCAAGCATTGTCCTACTTACTGGTCTACCCTCTGTATCCAAGCACAACCTACATCATCCAGCTACAGTATGTAACATAAGCACTGAGCTATGAACCACACATAATCATATATTCATACACATTCCTTTAGTAATTATGGGGAGGAGAAATATATAACACATTAATGGAATGCAAGCAGAATTGTATCTAGTGATTATGTTTTTTAAAATGTTCTTTGAGGCATCAGTAGCTCTTTAGGGTATAGTATGCATATCTCCAGAATGTTAGCTGCTTCTCCATGAGCTGGGATTGCTGGCTGCTCGATCTCTTCCTTGTCTTTGAACTCCTCATCCTGCTCATCTATCTGGGTCAGCAATTCTGTAATGGAATCGTCTGATAGAATTTTGAGGCCCTCTTCTGTGGCATCACACTCTATCCATGCATTCACTTCTTTGTCAGTGTGATGGTCTTTGAGAGTTGTGGCAAAACATTTCAGTTTGTCTGCCAATGATTGTTGTTCTGGCTCTGTGGCTGTTGTGTGTCTGCAGGGACAACATGACTTATTCTAATCCCTAACCTGACCCAAGCCTTTTGTATGCTTTTGGGTAGCAGGGCATCCCATGTCTCAGATATTACATAAAGAACATCTTTGAAGTAATTTTCTTGATTATCTGAGCCAGAGAAATCTGCTCATTTTTTTCAGACAAGACTGTTTGGAGCTTTTTTTCCCCCGTAACCTCTCTTGAGCATTTCAAGCACACCTTGATTGCATGGTTGGAGCTTAGAGGTAGTGATAGCAGGCAGGAACATGCACTCAATTAAACCATCCCTTGTCTGCACTGGTGGAATGTCAGGGTGGGCTGGGGAATTGTCTGCTAGAAGAAAAGCCTTTCAAAGATAGACCCCTCAAATGCAGATGGTGCTTTACTTGTGGAACAAACTGCTGTCCGAACTGCCTTGAAAAAATTATATACATCCACCCAAGCATTCTTCTGTACATCATCCCCCATCTCAGGGGGAGGAAATGGACATGGAAATGATAGAAGGTATCCTTAGAATGGTAGAAAAAGGGAGATATTGTTGATGGAGGATCTGAATATGCCAGATGTTAACTGGAGTGCATTTGCTGCAGCCACATCCAATAGTGGGGTCATTCTAGATGCCCTATGGGGGCATGACTTAGACAACTAGAACTGGAACCCACTCAGGAGGGAGCAATCTTAGACCAGGTACTCTCAAATGGAGATGGAGAGAGGATCACAGATTTAGAAGTGGGAAGCCATCTGGGAACTAACGACCATCGAACAGTATGGTTCATGGTAAACACAGCAGTAGAGTCAAGCCATACAAAGGCAAAGGTCCTGAACTTTAGGAGGGCTGGCTTTGCCAAAATGAGTGAGTGCATAAGGAATGCACTAGCAAATGGGCAGGAAGGAGGGGGTGGAAGAACAATGGAGAATAATCAAAATTGCCATCACAGAGGCAACAAGCCTTTGTGTGAAGCAAATAAACAAAGCAAAACAATGTAAAAACCACTATGGTTCTCAAAGGAGGTGGCAGGGAGGGTTAGGGAGAAAAAGATAGCATACAGGAAATACAAGGAATCACAGATGAAGCAGGACAGAGAACTATATCAGTTAAAGCAAAAGGAAGCAGGGAAGGCAGTCAGAACAGCAAAGGCCCAAATTGAGGAAAAGATAGCCAACTCAGTTAAGAAGGGGGATACAACCTTTTATAGGTACATCAGGGAGTGAAGGAAGACTGAGGGAGGGATATTGAGACTTAATAAAGGGGAGGGGGAGGTCAGAGGGTGATTGTGAAAAGGCAGAGATACTAAAAAAATATTTTTGCTCAGTATTCACAAATGGGGGTACCAAAACCAAATGATAGAAACACTCTGGATATGGGGGTTGATACCAGCCCATTCACAGAAGACAGAGTTCTGAAAGAACTCTTAAAACGGAATGTGGACAAAGCAATGGGGCCTGATGGGATTCATCTCAGAATTCTAAAAGAGCTAAGGGTAGAACTAGTGACACCACTGACTACCCTCTTTAGCAAATCATGAGAGGATGGGGTGGTACCTGAGGACTGGAGGAGGGCAGATGTTATTCTACTTCACAAAAGTGGGAGCAGGGCAGAAGCAGGAAACTACAGACCTGTTGCTTTAACCTCAGTGACAGGGAAAATGATGGAATCACTTCTGAGGGAAAGAACTGTTGAGTACCTAGAAGCCAGAGTGGCACAGGACCTAAGACAGCAAGGATTCAGAGTTGGAAGGTCACTTCAGATGAATCTAATAGATTTCTTTGACTGGGTGACCAAAGTAGTAGATCAAGGAGGGGCTGTGGACATGGCCTACCTAGACTTTAGCAAGGCATTTGATCCAGTCCCACACAAAAGATTAATATACAAGTTAGCCAGCCTTGGAGTGGGTCCCCAGATGGCAGCCTGGGTAAAGAACTGGCTGAAGAACAGGACACAGAGGGTAATAGTAAACGGAGTTCGCTCTGAAGAAAGGGGAGTTACTAGTGGGGTACTGCAGGGTTCAGTACTAGGACCGGTCCTCTTCAATGTCTTTATAATTGACATTGCAGAGGGAATGGAAGGAAAAGTATGTTTCTTTGCAGGCAACACAAAGATCTGCAACAGGGTTGATACACAAGGTGGGATGGAAAGGATGAGAAGGGACATGGCAAGATTGGAGGAATGGTCAAATATATGGCAGCTTAGATTCAATGCTAAGAAGTGCAAAGTAATGTACCTGGGAAACAAAAACCACACCAAATGGAGGTGAGATACTAACAACAACAAAAATGGAAAGGAACCTGGGGGTAGTCATATCAGATGACCTAAAGGTGGGCAAGCAATGTGAGAAGGCAGTAAGGAGGGCTGGGGGATACTGGGATGCATATGGAGAGGCATCACCAGTAGAACACAGGAAGTTGTTATCTTTCTGTACAGAGCTGGTGAGACTCCATCTGGAGTATTGCATGCAGCTCTGGAGACCCAGTCTCAGCAACGACATAGACAAGATGGAGGCAGTCCAGAGAACGGCAACTAAAATAGTGCAGGGTCTGCACCAGAAGAAATATGAAGATAGACTTAAGGAGCTTAATACTGTATGTATACCCTCGAGGGAAGGAGGGAGGGGAGACATGATATAATCTTTCAAGTAGCTCAAGGGAATCAACAAAGTCCAAGAGGGTAGCATCTTTCAGAAAAAGAGGTATGCAAGAACAAGGGGTCACAATTTGAAGATAGAGGGGAGATGGCTCAGAGGTAATATGAGGAAGTATTTTTTCATGGAGAAGGTTGTGGCTGCATGGAATGGCCTTCCTGAGGAGGTTGTGCAGTCAAAAACAGTTCTGGAATTCAAGAATGCATGGGTCAGACATAAGGCAATTCTAGGGGGAGGGGGTAGGAGGAAGTAGGCTGTTGGTTAACTAGGATCTGCAGCTTATCCATTAGGTAGGGAAATGGGCAGACTGGGTGGACCAAGCAGTCTTTATCTGCCATCAAATTCTATGTTTCTATGTTTCTAGTGGACTGGCAGAGTACACATACTCATGTGTTAAAAGCATCTAGGCTCATGCGACTTGCCAACCAGTGTAAGTCTCAGTTTTGTGGCTGGTAGCACTAACGTTACCCAGGTCCATCACTCTGTCTTTTTGTTTTTTAAATCAGGGGGCATCACATTTTGAGTCATGAGCAAAGGTCCAATCTGGGGAGCAGTGTAAATAAAGACCCACATAATCAGCATTGACAAGTTGATTGGGTACAAATCCCCTCTCCTCAATGGCATCAAGCAGTTGCTTAATGAATGGGGGAAGCTCCTCTTCTGCAATACTAAGCCTCTCTCTACACTGTCTAAGGTGATGGATTTCATGTCTCTGCTTAAAGTGGTCCAGCCTCCCCTCACTGGCCACAAACTGTCCCGGTTACCTAACTGAGAATGGAACTGTGGGATCTTTTCCTTAAGTAAGAGTCCAGAGATTGAGATGCCCTTTTCATGGTCCAGCCTTAACCACAAATAAATCACGCTGACATACTGATCATTCTGACAGCTTGCCAGCTTTTATGGCTGTCCAACTCACCAGCCAATTCCACAGTGAGAGAAAACTGTCGCAGTTTCTGTATAGTAGTCTTAACATCACTGATTGTAGGTTTTCCAACACCAAACTCAGCAGCCAGTGCAACCACTTGCTTCCCATTCTCAAACCTGTCCATTATTCAGATTTTCTGCACCAAGGTAAGCACTAACCATTTCCTCTTGCCTGACATTGTAACTGCCAAACAAAAATAAATAAATAAATACATACATACATAAATAAATAACGTTGAACAGTGATCTACACTTATGAACAGTAACCTTGCTGCTGTTGCTGCTTATAATATATTGCTGTGATGCTACTTGCTGGCAATCATGATCAATTGTGAATAGCTGCAAATGATGTAATAGAAACATAGAAAAATAGAAACTGATGGCAGATAAGGACCGTTAAGCCCATCCAATCTTCTCATTTTTTATTGGGATCGCTTATGCTGCAGGCCTGCTTGGTCTACACCACTGTTTCTTGCACCCCTTTCCTTTTCTTTAAGATTCCCTTGTGCCTATCTCAAGCTTTATTGAATTCCACCACTGTTTTCACACCCACTATCTCCTCTGGAAGGTTGTTCCAGGCATCTACCATCCTTTCTGTGAAGAAACACTTCCTCCCATCTCTCCTCAATTTACCCCCTTCAGTTTCATATCATGACTCCTTGTTCTAGATGGTTCCATGTCATAATGGCAATCATAGAAAGGTGATCACTGTATGGGCAAGTGTACATCACCAAAAATCAATTTTGGCGATGTACACTAGTGGCACACAGTCAAAGGGCGCCGGAGACTTAGAAAATGTTCTTTTATGTCGGGGGCTTTGCCCCTCCTCAACCACTACTATAGGATTCTCAACTCCGGGGGGGGGAGGTGCATGTTGAGAGGGGTGCAAAAGACAAAAATAAATTCCTGGATCAGCACAAAAACTGAGTGTGCACCCAAAACTGAACCCGGCACCCTCCCAACCCCAGCCTGCCACCAACCCACCAAGCCACATGGCCAGCTCGGCAGCCCACCACTGCACTCCACTCCACTCCACTCCACAAACACTCCCTCCCCATCCGCCAGTCACATGGCATGGCCCCCCCATGTGCGTGTATATATGTATATATAGAGAGAGAGAGAGAGAGAGAGAGCAACATCCCCTGTCAATATATTTGCTGACCTCCCCCTATCCGGTCATCCTCCGTGCCTGGTAGCCCTGTGCACATGAACTATGATTGAGTCATCTTTTTTGAAAGTGCTTAATCATGGTAGCCATCATCACAGGCTACTGTTCTAGAGCAACTTTTCCTCTGAAAATACCTCCCATTTGTATCTTATTCACCCCCATGAGGTATTTAAAGGTCGCAATAATATCTCCCCACTCCCTCCTCTCCTCCAGGGTGTACATATTTAGCCTTTGATGTAGACCCTGCAAATCTTGGTAGTCCTTCTCTGGACTGCCTCCACTTTGTCTATATCTTTCCTGAGATGTGGTCTCCAGAACTGGACACAGTACTCCAGGTGAGGTCTTACCAGTGACCTATATAGGGGCAACACCACTTCCCTCTTCCTACTGGTGACACCCCTATGTATGCACCCCAGCATCCCACTCATTCTCCCAATTACCTTTATACATTGTCTGGCCACTTTTAGGTCATCTGTTATGATTACCCCACACCCCTTTCCTGCTTGGGCATGACATTGTACTCCACCCTTGGATTCCTGTACCAAGTGAATTATTTTGCACTTTTTTTACAATAAACCCTTGCTACAAAACCTTAGACCACTTCTCCAGGCATTTTAAATCTCTTACCATCCTTTGCCCCCTCTAGAATGTCCACTCTGTTGCAGATCTTGGTGTCATCCACAAAGAGGCAGACCTTCCCTTCCAGCTCCTCCCCTATCACTGAGGAAGATATTAAAGAGGACCGGCCACAGCACTAACCCCTGAGGTACCCCACTGTCACTCTGCCCTCCTTGGAGCGAACTCCATTTCCCATCACCCTCTGCCTCCTATTCCATAACCAATTTCTTACCCATGGTACCACCTTACTGCCCACCACCCATGCAAGTTAACTTGTTGGGGTAATGATTACTTTCAAAGTGAGCACTTGCAGGAAAAGCTGCAGGTTTGCTAGACAGGAAGATTAGATAAATTGGGGGTTGGATAAATGGGGTTGATCTGTACAATATCATATATATGGCAAGAATATGCATGGTAAACCATTCTCCACTGTTTTCATAACCCCCACATCACATTTATTTTATTTATTTGAAAACTGGTAAGGAGGGAGAGAGATGATATAATCTAAACATTCAAACATCTTAAGGGTATTAACAAGGTGAAAGAGTCTAACATGTTTCAATATAAGAAAAATAGCAGGACAAGAGGACACAGCATGAGATTAGAGGAAAGTCGATTAAGGGGGAATGTGAGGAAGTTCTTTTTCACAGAAAGGGTGGTGGATGCATGGAACAGCCTACCTCAGGAAGTGATGGATATAAATACAGTGCAGGTCTTCAAACAGGCATGGGATAGGCATAAGGAAGCAATAAAGATGAGTATGACTAGATAGGCCATTGACAGAGTACAGGCCTATGGCATATTCAGAAGGTAGAAACAATGGGCAGACTGGACGGGCCTTGTGGTCCTTATCTGCCATCAGCTTCTATGTTTCTATGGCAACTTGACTGTGATTGATTCACAGCTGACTACAGGCAGACTCCATTTTTTAAATGTCCTTTGTACTGCAGTCTTTCATTCTGGACCACAGTGCTCCAGACTGATCAGGAGGCTGGCATTATAACAGGGTAGGTCTCAGGTGCAGCAACAATGTGGTCAACTCCCAATTGGTCCATTTCAGCAGAGGAGATGTGGCTTACCACTCCAAAGTGTTTAACTGGTAAACCATGGGTGCACCAAGAAGCAACTGGTCAAGCTGGATTAGTTGGAGTTGGAGGGCTTTTGATCTGGCAGGTATAGCTTGATGTGGGCAGGGGGAAAGAAAGGAGTGACAGAGCCCTGTTTAGCCCCAGGAAATCAGCAGCAGTGGTGGCTGATGATTCCAAAGCAGATACTGGGGAAGGTTTCCACCATACTTCCGGGTCGCTGACTTTTCGTTATTAAAATAAAGTATATTGCTGCGAAGTAAAGCATACAACATACTTAAAAGGCTAAAGCGGAGGGTAAGCCTTGTAGAGGCAGGAACTCCTGTTGCTGACTGCTTCCCTTTAAACTAATACTATTTTCTTCCCTCTGTCTGTTATTAAACATAAACAAAACACAAAACACTACAGCAGTGGGGGGGGGGGGCATGCTGAAAAAAAAAAGCTAACGGGGGATCCACTGATGTTCCAGCAGCAGATGGAGCATCAACACAATCTGCAGCAGCTGCTGCTCAGTCTGCACCACCTGCTGCTGGACAGCACCCACCCTCTTGTTATTTTCCTCCACCGCAGCCAACAAAAGTGCTATGTCTGCCTGAGTTGCAGGCATTGTGGGGTCCACTGGTGTGGGGGGAGAAACTAGGTAGTGGTGGTGGTGAGGGTGGTGCTGGTGGCAGTGGTGGGGGTAGTGGTGGAGCAGCTGCTGCTGTGGCCCTCCTCCTACTGCGGTGATGTACAACAGCAGCACCATCTGCCACTGCCACAGAATGGCCAGCAGGTGAAGGCCTGGCCCATTCAGTGGCAGCCTGCCACTCCACATTGTGGTCATTCAGTACATGTGTGTGCTGGCCCCCAGTCCCAAGAAGTGTCCCCCGGAGGCCACGGCACACCTGCACACCACAAAACAGACACACCCCAAAGCTGCTGTCCCCCTGACACAGTTGAAAAACTGCCAAACTGGGGAGCTGCCGGGGGGAACCAGGCACAGGAGGGACAGATGTAGTGCCAGCAGCATGGTCACGCACCTGGAGCTCCACCTGCTGCTGTGGAGGTTGTTCTGCTGAAGCTCCTGCAGCTGCTATTGGTGGTGGTGGTGACGGACTTGGTGGATGTGGCGGTGACACTGGTGGTGCTGCTGCTTCTGGGGGGGGAGGCAGGATCAAAGAGTCTGGAGCGGTCCATTGCCACCTGGCTATAACCCCCACGGATGCGCACTCCCCTCTGGCCATGGCCCACATACTGTCCCTTGTCCATTTCACAAAAAAACAGTCTTTCCCTCTCCAATGCAGTGAGTGACTTCACACACACCTCACACACAGGCACACACACAGTCACACACACACAAACACAAAACAAAACTTACAAAACAGAGAAATCAGTCACCAAATAGAACTGACAAAACAGTATAAAAAACCCTAAAGAATTAGCTTTTAAAAAAAGCTTTTGGGTTTTTACAGTTTGCTCAAGAAAGAAACTGATAACGAACTCTCCTTTCCTACACAAAATGCTTCCTCTTTCTACCTCTGCAAAGGAGAAAGCGAAAGTATCTGCTTGTATGACTCACTTCCTTCCTGCCTGGCTAAAGTATGTGACTTACAGTACTGTAAGCCATGTGATGTATGGGGAGGCTGCCTAAAGTGCCTATATTGTTGTCATTCCACCTTACTTTGTGTTAAGGTGGGATAACAACGTGAAATCATAATAACAAAGCAAAGTGAGCACTTTTCAATCGCCACTTCGCGTAGCATTATGATAACGCAGTGGCCATTTCGCGTTCACTTTGCAGGTGGAATTTCATTTCGTTGCATCTCTGGCTGTAACTTAAATGATGCAAACAAAACTTGATGTTGAACCAAATCATAGGAAGTCCGCACAAAATGAGACTGAGATTATTGGAATCTGATTATTTGAATATATAATAGACACAGATTTTTTTGCTTAGTTTGCTGTGGATTGTTCTATGCCTTTCAAGACTTTAAAATAATTTTACTTGAGTGTGCCTCTGTATTTTCTAAGAACAGCATAGAAACATAGAATTTGAAGGCAGATAAGGACCGCTTGGCCCACCCAGTCTGCCCATTTCCCTACCTGATGGATAAGCTGCAGATTCCAGTTAATCAACAGCTTACTTCCTCCTGCCCCTACTAGAATTGTCTTATGCCTGTCCCATGCATTCTTGAATTCTCCCACTGTCCCTGACTCTACAACCTCCTCAGGAAGGCTGTTCCATGTATTTACAACTCTCTCTCTCTGTGAAAAAAATACTTTCTAACATTACCTCTGAGTCAACCCCCCTCTATCTTCAGATTGTGCCCCCTTGTTCTTGCACATCTCTTCTTCTGAAAGATACTACCCTCTTGTACCTTGTACCTTGTTAATTCCATTGAGATACTTGAAAGTTTCTATCATGTCTCCCCTCTCCCTTCTTTCCTCAATGGTATACATATTAAGCTGCTTTAGTCTCTCCTTGTATGTCTTCTGGTGCAGACCTTGCACCATTTTGGTTGCCCTCCTCTGAACAGCCTCCACTCTGTCTATGTCTTTGTGTGGATGGGGTCTCCAGAATTGCATGCAGTACTCCAGATGAGGTCTCACTAACTGTCTGTAGAGAGGGATAACAACTTCCTGTTTTCTACTGTTGATGCCTCTCCCTATGCATCCCAGTATCCTCCCAGCCCTCCTTACTGCCTTCTCACATTGCTTGCCCACCTTTAGGTCATCTGATATAATTACTCCTAGGTCTCTTTCGATTTTTGTTGTTATTATTAATTCACCCCCCACTGTGTACTCTTCCCCTGGAATTTTGTTTCCCAGATGCATTAGCTTGCACTTCTTTACATTGAATCTGAGCTGCCACGTATTTGACCATTCCTCCCATCTTGCCAAGTCCCTTTTCATTCATTCCACCCCACCTTGTTTATCAACCCTGTTACAGACCTTCGTGTCATCTGCAAAGAGGCATACCTTTCCTTCCAGGTGCTCTCCAATGTCACTTATAAAGATATTAAAGAGGCCCGGTCCCAGTACTGAACCCTGTGGTACCCTGCTAGTTACCCTCCTTTCTTCACTGTGGACTCCGTTTACTATTACCTTTTGCGTCCTGTTGTCCAGCCAGTTTTTTATCCAGGTTACCACCTTGGGACCCACTCCAAGGCTGGCTAACTTGTATATATTAATCTTTTGTGTGAGACTGTGTTGAATGCCTTGCTGAAATCTAGGTAGGCCATATCCACAGCCCCTCCCTGGTCTACTACTTTGGTCATCCAGTCAAAGAAATCTATTAGGTTCATCTGACATGACCTTCCTGCTGTGAAACCATGCTGCCTTGGGTCCTGTGCCTCACTGGCCTCTAGGTACTCAACAATTCTTTCCTTCAGAAGTGATTCCATCATTTTCCCTACCACTGAAGTCAAGCTAACTGGTCTGTAGTTTCCTGCCTCTGCCCTGCTCCCACTTTTGTGAAGTGGAATCACATTTGCTCTCCTCCAGTCCTCAGGTATCCCTCCATCCTCCCATGATGAGCTAATAAAGTATCTGTTTGCTTAATCCATACAGGTACTTCTCCTGCTGAGACAGAAGTGATTAATTAGTAAAAAATCTGTAGTTCTGGACTTCTATGCCTTGCTCTGCAACCAGTTCTCTTCTGCCGAAAACTTCCGGAAGCTGTAATTTGAGACAGCTGCTTTTCTACACCTAAGCTGCTAAGCAACACCCCCAATTAGATTCGCTCTCTGCTCTCAGTAAATTACGGTGCTACTGCCCCCTTCCTCAGAAAAAACACATTTTTTTTAATTAAATGAGACCCCCATCTTCTAATAAAGTATCTGTTTGCTTAATCCAAACACGTACTACACCTGCTGAAACAGAAGTGATTAATTAGTAAAAAATCTCTAGTTCTGGACTTCTGTTTCTTGCTCTGCAACCAGTTCTCTTTGACCAGAAACAGACGAAGCTGTAATTGGAGACATCTGCTTTTGTACACCTAAGCTGCTAAGCCATACCCCCAATTAGATTCACTCTCTGCTCTGAGTAAATTAAGGAGATACTGCCCCCTTCCTCAGAAAAAACACTTTTTTTAATTAAATGAAACCCTTTCTTCTAATAAAGTGTATGTTTGCTTAATCTAAACAGGTACTAGTCCTGCTGAGACAGAAGTGATTAATTAGTAAAAAATCTGTAGTTCTGGACTTCTGTTTCTTGCTCTGCAGCCGGTGCTCTTCTGCCAGAAATAGCTGGAAGCTGTAATTGAAGACAACTGCTTTTGTACACCTAAACTGCTAAGCCACACCCCAATTAGATTCACTCTCTGCTCTCAGTAAATTAAGGTGATACTGCCCCATCCTCAGAAAAATTTTTTTTTTTAATTAAATTAGACCCCCTTCTTCTAATAAAGTATATGTCTGCTTAATCCAAACAGGTACTGCTCCTGCTGAGACAGAAATGATTTATTAGTAAAAAATCTGTAGTTCTAGACTTCTGTTTCTTGCTCTGCAACCAGTTCTCTTCTGCCAGAAACAGCCGGAAGCTGTAATTGGAGACAGCTGCTTTTCTACACCTAAGCTGCTAAGCCACACCTCCAATTAGATTCACTCTCTGCTCTCAGTAAATTAAGGTGATACTGCCCCCTTCCTCAGAAAAAACACTTTTTTTTACTTAAACGAGACCCCTTCTTCTAATAAATTATCTGTTTGCTTAATCCAAACAGGTACTTCTCCTGCTGAGACAGAAGTGATTAATTAGTAAAAAATCTGTAGTTCTGGACTTCTGTTTCTTGCGCTGCAACCAGTTCTCTTCTGCCAGAAACAGCCAGCCACAGCACTAGACTTCATGTACTTTACAGCTGTTAAGTGCCAGTTGAGATGGAATGTTAGCATTCATTTGTGGAAGGGGCTACCAGTGTGTGAACTGTTAAGATCTGGATAAAAAGACCTGTTGACCTGTTTGAAATTTATTTATAGCAATAACTGAATGAAATAAAATTTATGCCTAAACAATAACTTAAAAATAGGACTATATTAGGATAATCAACTGCTACATTGTATCTGCTTGCATCAGAAAGGTCATTTGAATTCACAGTAATGTAATAATTTAACACTGAATGGGACTTTTCATGCTTCACCCTTCATAGCAGGGATAAATACGTATGTTGTGCAAGCACATACTAATTTACAACTTAAATCATTATTGATTTTATGGGACCAAAGATTCTGTCACTGAGATGACTTGGTTGACTGAGTGGGCAGATGTTGACATATTTCTTTTGAGGCTGAACTCTGAAGGATGTAGATTTATTGTACACATTTTGCTCTGTGTACAGGTTCTGAGAAATGGGAATTTATCCAAATCCTAGACTTGAAAAGCAGATAAGATGCAACCATCCCTAGTGTGATACCTTCTTATATCATCACTCTCCACCATCATTAACCACTTATAATACACATATGACTTTTTGAACATATAACATAGTACAGTATGAGGCTGTTTAACCTACCAGAAAATAAATCACACTGTGCTGTAGATCATTGTGCATCCTCTGTAAACTAAAACACAGTGTCAATTGAAACATTTCCTTCAGTGTTTCTTATATTCTCATAAATCCTGTTTGAGCAAACACTAAGCCAACACGCTGGCCAAAAGCTACTGAGACTTTACAGAAATGCTATCGAAGTTTAATTTTTATTGGGCAGATACCAGGACTCTTTGCTGTTTGCAGTAGGCCCTACTTGAACCCTATGAGTTGGCCAAATATAGATAACTTAATTTCAGACTTTAACAGTGCCAGTAACATTTTTCTCTCTCTGCCTCAGCTACTGGGATGGGCTGCACACTAAGCGTGGAGTATAAAGTGGCCATGGAGCACAGCAATATGATCAACTGGGGGTGGGATGCATGTTCAGTGACTGGGGAGAAGACAGTGGGAGTAACTGGGGGGCCAGGGAGGAAGGTGTCCGGGATTGTGGAGGACTTAAGTTTGTTAGGTGACTGTGGAGGGAGGGGGCATGGAGGAAGGGGATTGTTCAGGGTTAGTGTCAGGGCCATCAAGGCAGTGGATATATTATGGTGGCCATGCAGGGAGGGGGCTAGTGATTGGGCTGTGAAGGAAGGGTTGATAGTGTTGGGACTGTAGAAGGAGGGGGCCATTGTCAAGGGCCATGGAAGAAATGGCTTGTGTCAAGGGTGATAGAAAGAGGTAGCTAGTGTTGGGGGAATACTGGGAGAGGGGTATTGGCAGGGCTTAGGGAGGGAGAGGGGTATCTGGACCCATACAGGGAGAGAGACTGTGTGTGTGTGTGTGTGTGTGTGTGTGTGTGTGTGTGTGTGTGTGTGTGAAGGGTCTTGGGATGGTGTCAAGGAGATGCCATGCATGGAGAGTGTATATCAAGGGTCTGGTTGGTCTTGAATGGCCATGGTAGGGGGGATGTCATTTTAATGAGCCATGGAGGGAAGGGGATATTATGGAGCTGTGGAAGGAGGGAAGGTGTGGTAATGATCAGGGGGAAGGACTGGGAGTCATAGAGGGCAGAGTTTGTGGGGTGTGGCAGCCACTGAAAAATGATGATTTGGCACGCTGTAAAGGGAGGGGATATCTAAAGCTAGGGGCTGTGGAAGGAAGGAGTGTCAAGGCTCAACATGGGGGAAGGGTGACAGTTGCACAGTACCTTTCTGCATAGTCCAACTGTTAGGATTTGACATTGTTAAGGATATTCCAAAGAGATAACCTTCCCTCCTTTCTAACAAAAGGATGATTATCAGCTGCAAAGGTTGTTGGATCTCACACTCCAGCTTAACTTTAGTCTGAGCAAGGAGCTAGGCAGGAAAATTGGTAGGCTAGATGGACCTCTGAGTCTCTTTCTGCTTATGCAGTCTCTGTTTTAGTGTTTCTTTTACAAACCTAAGTAGGAGTGGAGACAAGGGAATAAAGCAGTCATCAAACTGCATAGGTGACATGTCATATTAAAAATACTGCCTATACCGTGCTGAGACTTTTTCTTTTCCTTTACAGGAAGGATGTGTGTATTTGATTGAGGGAGGGGGAGGAAGAGGCAGGGGACTGTGTGTGGGGGTGAGGAGTGGGAGAATAAGCAGCTGATCGCTGTGCCATTGTGTGTGTGTGTGTGTGTGTGTGTGTGTGTGTGTGTGTGTGTGTGTGTGTGTGTGTGTGTGGTGGGGGGCATACCTCACAATCATGTAGCTGCAGTCCCATATAAATTTCCCAGACATCCTAGTGACCCTCATATGGATGACCCCAAAGCAGGAGTGGCATGAAGCAGGAGTGTGGCATCATACTAAGTACTGTCTGGGATGTCAGTAGGACAGCTGCTGAGCAGACTGCAGGATGCAGGGTGTTCTGTCCAGGAATATACAGGTGAGGCAGTGAGGTATGCCTATGGAGCTGAAAGGGAGACGTGAACAAGATAGGGTAGGAGAGAAAAGTGGGTATGGGGGCAAGGTAAGCCTGTAGAAGCAGGAGTATTAAGGGTTGAAAACTACTCCCCATCTGGGGAAGACCTGAAGGGGCAAGTTCATGGGGATAGTACCTACTCTCCATCTCGATTAGGCCTGTAGAGGCAGGATACTAAGGGACAGTAACTACTCCTTATCTGGGGTAGGCCTGCGAGGCAGGATACTTATGGACAGTTACTACTTACTATCTGGGTTAGGCCTGCAGATGATACTAAGGGATTGGATCTAGTCCCTATTCAGGGTAGGCCTGCTAAGACAGGTGAACTAAGGGATTGCATCTGTTGCCTACCTTGAGTGGGACTGAGAAGTCAGGGATTGAGAGGATTGAAACTATTCCCTAACTGGGATAGGTCTGTGAAAGCAGAGACAGTAGGGGATAGTAGCCACCCCTACCTATAATAGGCCTGCAGAGGCAGGTAAATAGGAGAATGTAACTAAGAAAGTGCAACTGTTTCTTAGCTGTGGAAAGGGGGTGATTTGGGAACATAGGACTACTCCCTACCTAGGGAAAGGTAAATGGACAACAAGGGAGTACTGCTATGCACATAAGGGATTAGTCCCACAAAGCAGTAGTGGAGGAGGTAACATACAGACAGCAAGAGGGAAGGGACAGGGCGGTGTGCTGTAAGGAGTGTAGGACAACAGTATTCCTGTGGACAGTGTGGGAGGTAGGGGGTTGCCCAGTGTGCAGGAGGTTTAGTTTATTAATGGCTGAAGTACAGGTGCTAAGGACAGAAGTGGGAGTACTGATAGGGCGAAGAGAGAGCAGGACTGAACAGGTAGAAGGAAAAAAAGAGTAGTGGGAGTGAGCAAAAGAGAGGAACAAGCTGTAGCAAGAGAGCAGGGAAGGGGGTCCAGATGCACTGGGTGCCTCTAGAAGGGAGAAGAAGACTAGAAATTTTAATTGAAGAATGATGGGAGGGAGAGGGGAGTTTGGCAAGGGGAGGAGGGAGTGGGGGCATCCACAGAGGTAGCAGTGAAAAATCGATTTCAATCACTGAATATGGTAGGAAAAGGGGGAACCAAGGTGGGATGCAGATAAAGGAAGGAAGGTCAGCCTATGAAGGGTGATCGAAGGAGGTTAGAAGAGATGAAGAGGGTAGAAGTGGCTGAGGCAAAGGAAACAGGAATAAGAAAGGGTGTCAGGGGAGCAGGGAGGAAGGTGAAGCAGATATGCTGGGGCATCAGGGTACAATTGGAGAGGAATACAAGAGGGGTGACTGAGAGGGGAGGTGGGGAAGTAAAGCAAACATTCAGAGTAGCAGAGAAAGAGGAAATGGGGTGAATGGCAGATGGGGTAGTAAAAAGGGTAAAATAGGAACAATAGTGGCAGCAATTGTGGGGATAGGAGAAGAGGAATGAGAAAGCAGGGTCATAGTACTGACGGATTCTGCCGGGCCTCTTCTTCTGTCTCACCTCAGTTCCGTACTGGGGCTCAGTTCCTTGGAAACCATTATTCCTGGTGACCTGAACTACGATTGGCTATCAAGTGCATCAGCTCCCTTGAAATTATTTTGTGACACTCTAGGGCAGGTGCAACTCATTGGCGAGCCTACTGGCCCAAATAAAAAGAACCTTAACAACAGCTCCCTCTTAGATGTCATTTTGATTAGCAAGCCACACCTGTTCTCTCATGTCGAAACATTTTTCTCAAACATGAGTGATCGTTGTATAATCACCACCATTAGATCCATGCACAACCCACAGTTTGTGGCAAAGTTCTCTATCAAGAGGTGCAAACACAACTTTGATTTGTTTGCTTACGTCCAAGACTTGAAACATTCACTGCGATGGCAGGAATTCTTCCTAGCCAAAATGGTTAACAGGGCATATACTATTTTTTACGATATTTTAAGCGAGGCTTTAAATAAGTATGCACCCTTGGTTAAGGAGCAGGTCAGGAGCAGCACCTGCCATTGGTTCTCACCTGAGCTCAAAGCTTCCCTGTTAGAAAGGGATGCTTTATGTAAAAAAGCCAGAAGAAGCAAGAACGACTCGGACTGGTGTCTTTTTAAGAGAGCACGTAACAAGTGCACCAAGTTGGCTAGAGCAGCCAAGGCCACCTACTATCATTTGGAGCTAGCCTCTGCCTCAAGAAATCCTTTAAAGCTCTGGAAAACATTAAAAGACATGTCTGGACACGCACCTGGTTAATTCCATTCCAGCAAAAATTAAGTCTGGTAGCAGCGTTATCGCTAACCGATCAGAGATATTGGAAACCCTCAACAACCATTTTGCAACAGCAGGGCTAGCATTTGATACTTCTCCTGCCAATGGCCTGTGCACAGCTCAGGACCCACCAACCCTCGAGTCTCCGTCTACCTAGGAGGCCTTCTCCCTCCTGCCTGTCTCTCTAAAAGAGGTGGAAGACTTACTGCTGCAACTGGACACCAGGAAGGGAGCAGGCTCTGACTTCATAGAGCCATACTATCTGAAATGTGCCTACCATGTGCTTGCGGTGCCAATCACCCACCTATTCAACATGTCACTCTCCCAGGGTAGCCTCCCCCCAATGGAAAATAGCCCATGACATCCCTCTATTAAAAGCAGGTGACCCCTGTGATCTAAATAATTACAGACCGATCTCCTCCTCCCCATCCTGTCTAAATTACTAGGAAAAATAGTGTGTGGCCAGCTAGGGGTATACTTAGAATCCAGAAGCCTATTAAACCCGGTTCAGTCTGGATTCAGAGCAAAGCACAGCACCATAACAGCCCTAGCTAAGGTGACCAATGATTGGCTTCTAGACCTTGACAAGAAGAAGCATGTCTGTGCCGTTTTCTTGGATCTTAGTAAGGCATTCGACACAGTCGATCAAAGCCTGCTTCTTTCCTCCCTAAACACCTTAGGCCTGGACCATTAATCTATGTGCTGGTTTGCAGAGTACCTCAGAGAACGGAAACAGCAGGTAAAAGCTGAAGGTGATCTTTCTTCATTAAAACCTATGCTGAGGGGCGTGCTCCAGGGCTCTATCCTTGGTCCCCTCCTCTTTGCAGTCTACATTAACAACATCAATGACCCCATCAAAAAAGCCAACATCCACTTATTCGTGGGCGACACTGTACTGTACTTGAGTCATCCCACGCTGGAAGCAGCCTGTGAAGACCTCCAAGCTGAATTACACCTTCTACAATACCAGCTCATAAACAAAAAGCTTTTGCTTAATGCGAAAAAGACAAAAGCCATGCTCTTCTCCCTCATTGCATGTAGCAATTCCTGCGGGGGGGGGGGCTATCCCACAAATTACCACTGTTCTTGGAGGAACACTAGCATATGTAGCTAAATTCAAATATCTAGGAGTTTGGCTAGATCATAAACTTTCCTTCGCCGACCATCTCGAAGAACTACAGAAGAAACTAAGGCAAAGATTAGTACTATTCTACAGAATTAACCACCTGCTCACAAAGGAGGCCAAGATTCAACTGGTTGATGCTACCTTCCTATCTTTAATAGATTATGCAGACCTGCTCTACAGCCACTGCACTGCCTCTGCACTGGCTAAGTTGGACACCCTCTACCACAGAGCTATCAAGTTCATTACTGGCCTTCCGCTTTCCATACACCACTGCTCCCTGTACTCATCGTTAGGCTGGACTTCCCTTCACTATAGAAGGAATAGAAACTCCACCGTATGGGCCTTCAGAGCAGTGACCAACAAGCTCTCCTCATGTGTCTCAGATTGTATTCTCCGGAGTGTGTGTCAGGCACCTATGCTCTAAGGAGCTATTCCCTAATTGCCCTCCAAGTTCCAAGGGTCAAAACTCATTTCGCAAAGCTGCTCTAAGCTTTTCTTTGCCCACATTGTGGAACGGTTTACAAAGGAACTTGAAGCTGAGCTGCCCTGTTAGCCTGAATATCTTCAAGGCACTCTATGATCGCTACATGAAAGCACCTTGCAAATGTTTTCCTCACCACTGGCCCACTAATTCCGCAACTTCTCCTTTCCATCCTGACGCTCGCCATGTTTCTACCCCTGGCTCTCACTCTTTCCCTATTAACTCTTCTTGCTGAACCCAACCTTCCCTGTCCACTCCATCCTGGCTAAAGTCCCACCCCATCCATAGTAGTGTCCCAATTATCTACCCCTCCTCCGTCATTATCATAATAAACAAGTACACAACAGCCATCATCACTTTCTGTGGTTTTATCTAAATTTTCCCCCAGCCATCGGTAATATATCCCTTCTCTTCATTACGTCTCTAACGTGCCACCCCATACATGGCTTCTTTCCCATATAGGTGTAGTTGCCAGCTGCCTCACTCAAAAGATATCTGCTTATAACCCCTGAATGCCTATGGTTGATTGTACATCTGCTGACTTCTTCAATTGTAAAATAATGCAGTTTTTTTTTATTTATTTCAACCTTGTACTGTACTGTATATACTGTATATACTTTTTCTTCCTTGTATATTATTGCTTTTTGTATACCTGCTTCTGTACTGTACTTTGATGTATTCATGACCAGGTCCACCTCACAAATTAGCCTTGCTCAATGGTGCCCACCATGATAAATAAAGATTTTGATTGATTGATTGAAAGGGGTTAGCTGGAATAAGAGCGGAGAAGCACAACAAAGCAGGAGGGTGATGTGCATCCCAGGAATGACAGCAGAATGCATATGCCTAAGGATAGGCCCACTAACACAGGGGTTAGCAGGGAACTTCATGTGATAATACAAATAGGTACAAATGACTAGTGGGTTGCGAGGTAGGGACAGTGTAGGGATGTTCAGGGAAGAGGGGCAGATTTGTAAGGGGCAGCTAAGTTGGTAGCCTTCTCAGTGGTTCTGCTAGTGCGTAGGGCGAGCACAGCAAAGTAATGTCAGATAGAGGATTTTAATAGCTGACTGAGAAATGGTGCAGGAAGGATTTGGGTACATAGGGAATTGGGAAGGAACCTGGAACAATAAAGCCTTTATGCACCAGATCAGCTGCATTTAAGTCAGGGGAGATCCAGGGTACTTGATGAAACAATCTGGGGAATATATTAGCATGTGCATGAATTAAACTGCAGAATATACTTTTGTGCAATTATGCCGTTAGAAAAGAGGGAAAAAGAACTGTAGATCAAGTAGAGCCTGTGGTGAGAAGATAGGTAGGGAAAAATGGGCATACCGGGTGGGCCAGATGATTCTTATCTGCAGTCAGATTCTCTGTTTGTATGTTGAATCCTTTTTAGATAAAGCAATAGCATGTTAACTATTGTAGAAATATCTAATATGTAGTAACAGCTATAAATGCACTGAAGAGGAATTTCATTGTTTCTTTTCCCCTTGCATTCCATCCCAAATTAATTCATTGTCATTCTCTCTCACGCACGTACGCACTCACACACACACACACACACACACACACTTCGACCCAACATTTATTTGATTATCCAAATAATCCATAATGCTAAATGTACCTTGCTATATATGTAATAAAGTGTATAACTGGAAAAACATTTCCTTAAAATATAGGTCTGAGATATTTTCTTTGTACCTTGAACTTTGATTTCTATTGTTTATTCAGTGAAGCACTTTGAAATAACATTTGTACGAAAGATGCTACACAGAATAAACTCTATTGCATTATATTGTATTGTGTTAGGTCAACACAATACTGTTTTGTGAATAAAATGTTACTGTTAAGATTTACACCCCATAGTTTTTGCATCATAGACAAAAAAAATCAGTTCAGATTTAGAGGACATGAAATCATTTCTAATTGGCAGCTGTTTATAAAGTTCTTATTCTTAGAAATAATATGCATTCCCATAAATTACTCACATTTAACTGTACCTGAATAAAAAGTGATATGAAAAACCGTACTTTGCATTGTTTTGTTTTTATGAGCATAGTTCTGTTGCAGTTCTCTTCACAGAACCAATAACTTGGAGTTTTAACCAGGTTATTGTTTGTGTACAGAACTGTAAGCATTGCTCTGATAGGTTAAGAGCTCATAATTAGCATTCTATGCACAGACTGTGACCTAATGAAAACTCTTAAGTTATTAGTTCCATGAAGAGAACTGTAACAGAATGCTGCCCATAAAAAAAACAATGCAAAATACAGTTTTTTTTATCACTTATTATGTTTGCTTGCACACGTGTGCAAGAAACATAGTGCCATCATCCGAGTTTTCGGAGGTGTGGCAGCCCTCTTCCAATTCAGTTAGCGTGTTTGCAGGCATGGCCGCAGCTCTCCAGTGCCTGCTGGAGCTGTCTATGACAGCAGTCCAAAATGCAGTGGAGTACAGTTGAAAGGGGGAGCTACGCTTCAGTGAGCAGCGATAAGATATCGCCTGCTCATGCGCGCTCCCCCTACACACACACACACACACACACACACACACACACACACACACGCATGCATACTGCGTGCTCACCCCCCCCACGCACACATTGTGTAGCTGACGCGGGTGCCCAATCCCCTGTCGGCTGTGCTGCACCCCCCAAAGCAGAGTTCCATATGCCACACTGGATGCCCACCCCAGCATGGCTGCACATTGTATAGCCGACGGGGTGCTCAATCCCCCTTCGGCTCCACTGGTCCCCCCCAGTACAGGGTGCCATGCTGGGAGTCCACCCCAGTGTGGCAACAGATGCTATTGCTGACGAGGGTGCCCCATCCCCCGTCAGCTCCATGCCCCCCCACCAGCCATCCTTGTGCCATGCTGGGAGCCCACCCCAGCGTGGAGAACATCCGCATCGTCATTTAAAAAAAAAAAGCTGGAAACTTCGAAAGCGGTCCCTCGCTGTCTCTGCCCCACCCGCGCCCCACCACTCACCACTTCCACCCCCTCACCCCATACTTACCTCCGGACTCTGGCGCGATGATCTTTGGTGGACCGGGGAACCGTCTACGCTCTTCAAAGCCGACCGCGAACTGAGAAATGCGGTAAGCTGTATAATGGGATAGATGGTTTTTTTAACTTTGCTGCATATCTCAGCCATTTTTGGAATTTTTACCAAATTTTCAACATGGGGTTTTTGGGACACCTTCTCATGAGCGTCCTCACTGTCATGGCATTAATCGGGCCCGAAGGGTGATTTCGCAGTCACTGCATGAAATCACCTTTTGGGACCAAGTAATGAAATGACACTCCCACTGTTCATAAGGTGGGCTCTTAAAAAACCTATGTTGAAAATTTGATGGTAAATTCCTAAAAATGACTGTTTTACGAGCGTGCATTGTGCAGTTTCTACGTATGCTCATAAGTTTGCGAATTTTCAATATTTACACTCCAGATTTTCAACATTGCCATTTTGCCACACCTCCTTATGAGCAGTACAGCTGTCATTTTTCTCATCTTGCCCAAAATGTGTTTCCACCCATGTAGCGCACAATGGCGCAGTCAGTGTGCGAAATCAATATATGGGACACATTAAGAAAATCGCAGTGACACTGTTCATGAGCAGAGGTCTTAAAATGGCTATGTTGAAAATTTGGTGAAAAAATTCTAAAAGCGACTGTTTTACAAGCGTGCGTTGGCAGTTCCTTGCGCTCATAAGTTGCAAATTTCTATATTTTCACTCCAGATTTTCCACATTGCCATTTTATTACACTTCCTTATGAACAGTATAGCTGCCATTTTTCACATGTTGCCCCAAATGTGTTTCCGCACATGTAGCGCACAATGGTGCAGTTGGTGTGAGAAAGCAATGTTTGGGACAGATTAAGAAAATCACAGTTACACTGTTCATGAGCAGAGGTCTTAAAATGGCTATGTTGAAAATTTGGTGACAAAAGTCCATAAAATGACTGTGTTATGCGTGATCATTGCGCAGTTTCCACGCACCCTCGTAAGTTCATGACTTTGTAATATTTTCAGTCCAGAATTTCACCAGTGGCATTTTTCCACACTTCCTTATGAACAGTACAGCTGTCATTTTTCACAACATGGCCCAAATGTGTTTTCACACTTTCAGCGCAGAGATGCGTGGTCGTTGTGGGAAATCATTGTTCGGGACAATAATAAAGAGGAGGAAGGGTGGGCAGAGGGTGACTGTGAAAAGGCAGAGATACTAAACAAATATTTTTGCTCAGTATTTACAAAGGAAGGGGAGGAGGTACCTAAAACAAACAGTAGAAACACTCTGGATACAGAAGTTGATACCAGCCCATTTACAGAAGAAAGGGTTCTGAAAGAACTCTTAAAACTGAAGGTGGACAAAGCAATGGGGCCTGATGGGATTCATTCCAGAATTCTAAAAGAACTAAGGGTAGAACTAGTGACACCACTGACTACCCTGTTTAACAAATCATGGGAGGATGGGGTGGTACCTGAGGACTGGAGGGCAGATGTGATTCCCCTTCACAAAAGTGGGAGCAAGGCAGAAGCAGAAAACTAAAGACCTGTTAGTTTAACCTCAGTGGTAGGGAAAATGATGGAATCACTTCTGAAGGAAAGAATTGTTGAGCATCTAGAGGCCAGAGGGCTCAGGACCCAAGGCAGCATGGATTCACAGCGGGAAGGTCATGCCAGACAAATCTGATAGATTTCTTTGACTGGGTGACCAAAGTAGTAGATCAGGGAGGGCTGTGGACATGGCCTACCTAGACTTTAGCAAGGCATTTGACACAGTCCCACACAAAAGATTAATATACAAGTTAGCCAGCCTGGGAGTGGGTCCCAAGATGACAGCCTGGGTAAAGAATTGGCTGGAGAATAGGACACAGAGAGTAATAGTAAATGGAGTCCACTCTGAATAAAGGGGTTACTAGTGGGGTACCGCAGGGTTCAGTATTAGGACCAGTCCTCTTCAATGTCTTTATAAGTGACATTGCAGAGGGACTGGAAGGAAAAGTATGTCTCTTTGCAGATGACACAAAGATCTGCAACAGAGTTGATGCACAAGGTGGGGTGGAAAGGATGAGAAGGGACTTGGCAAGGTTAGAGGAATGGTCAAATGTATGGCAGCTTAGATTCAATGCTAAGAAGTGCAAGGTAATGCACCTGGGAAACAAAACCCAGGGAAGAGTACACAATGAGGGTGAGATACTAACAACAAAAAATGGAAAGGGACCTGGGGTAGTCATATCAGATGACCTAAAGGTGGGCAAGCAATGTGAGAGGGCAGCAAGGAGGGCTGGGGGGATACTGGGATGCATAGGGAGAGGCATCACCAGCAGAAAACAGGAAGTTATTATCCCTCTATACAGACAGTTGGTGAGACCCCATTTGGAGTACTGCATGCAGTTCTGGAGACCCAATCTCCGCAAGGACATAGACAGGATGGAGGCTGTCCAGAGGAGGGCAACTAAAATAGTGCAGGGTCTGCACCAGAAGACATATGAAGAGAGACTTAGGGAGCTGAATATGTATAGCCTCAAGGAAAAGAGAGCGGAGAGGGACATGATAGAAACTTTCAAGTATCTCAAGGGAATCAACAAAGTCCAAGAGGGTAGCATCTTTCAAAAAAAGAGGTGTGCAAGAACAAGGGGGCACAATTTGAAGATAGAAGGGGGGTGGCTCAGAGGTAATTTAAGGAAGTATTTTCTCACAGAGAGGATTGTGGATGCTTGGAATGGCCTTCCAGAGGAGGTTGTGGAGTCAAAAACAGTGGTGGAATTCAAGCATGCATAGGACAGTCATAAGGCAATTCTAGGGGGTGGGGGTAGGAAGAAGTAGGCTGCTGGTTAACTAGGATCTGCAGCTTATCCAATAGGTAGGGAAATGGGCAGACTGGGTGGGCCAAGCGGTCCTTATCTGCCATCAAAATCTATGTTTCTATGTTTCTATGTTAAAGAAAATCACAGTGACACTGTTCATGATCGGAGGTCCCAAAATGCCTGTGTTGACAATCTGCTGTAAAAATCCCCAACCTAATTACATTGCTGTTGTGCGTTGCACAGTTTCTATGCACGCTTGTGACTTCACCAGTTTTTTTAATATTTTTACTGCAGATTTGCAACATTGCCATTTTTTACACCTCCCCGTGAACAGTACAGCTGTCATTTTTCACATCCTGTTCGGAATTTGTTTTTACACTTGTGGTGCTAAATGCCGTAGTCGCTGTGCATAAGCAGCTTTTGGCTAACAAACTGATATTGTCACTGTTCATGAGGTGGGGGTCACAAAAAAACCGTGTTGAAAATTTGGAGTGAAAATACCAACGAATGCCTGAGGTGTTAGGGTTTCCAACCATAATGCCCCACCCTGTAGAGAATGACAGGCATCAGGGGTGTGACTTGGGATTCTTGCCTGTAATGCTCATACCATTCCACATCCCGCAGCCAGTGAGAGGCATCGAGGTATGCCTTGGACTCTTCAGCCCCTAAGTTCACCCCATTCTCCTATACTGCACCCATCTCACTGCATTTCCTGATGGAATGGGGTGTGCATAAGGGCCAAAGACCCCAAGGCACATCGTGACACTTATCAGTGTCTGCAGGGTAGGGTGTGGTGAAATGGCATGGCTGTTATGCCTGATGACCCAAAGGCACACCCCAATGCCTGTCACTCTCTGCAGGGTGGTGGTGGGGTTGGCTTCAGTTCAATATTTAACTGCCATTTCTATTATGCAGCTCTGTAACTTCTACACTACCAATGCCAATGCCAGCAAGCCAACATTCGGCATTGACAAATGCTTGTTTATTCAGGTACAGTTAAATATGAATAATTTAGGGGAATGCATAGCATTGCTGAGAATAAGAACGTTATAAACAGCTGCCAGTTAGAAATGATTTTCTGTCCCCTTTAAGTGGGTTATGCCTAAGCCCAAACATGACAAACTCTAAACTTGGACTGTTCATGCTGGGTTCAGGGTAAGTATAAACCCTGTTGGATCCCCAAAACTTGACACATATGTGGTACAAATGCACTCTATTTAGCACATGTGCAGGAATTCCATACAAGAATACATAACAATCATGATTGGTTGAGTATAAAAGTCAGGAACACAAATAAACCATACACCCACAAAACACAACCCCAAACTGCTGATCTGTTTTCACACTTCTTAACCATAAGTTGTTAACATTTCACAAAACAATTAAATATTGGTAGATTTATAAATACTGTAGATTGCAATATCTACCAATACCTTTAAGATAGAAAATCCTGAAAGCTGCCATTGTCAAGCTGGATTGACTAGCTGTACGATGACACCAAGGTTGCTTTTCTATATGACATGTTCCTGGAAATATTCCACTTCAAGCAGAGAATAGCAATTTCAAAAATGCCCAGAAAATGTTTTATTCAAAATGGCCACATCAGATCCTGACCATATTCCAGAATATGATAGTATACTGTGTAAATTTGCTGCTGCCAGCCAAACTTTTACAGCAAGGGATTAAGAAGGAATGGGGTTCAGAGGACTGGAGGGAGCATGTGGGGAGGGGGGGGGGAAGGAGGAAGGAGAGGTAGCTAGGAGGTCGGTAAACTAGAATTTGGACAGGAAAGTTGCACAATGGGAAAGGTTCCTTCCTTCTGGAATGGTAAGTGAATTTCTTAATAAATTCCTAAGCAACGGCTATGGTTATAACTACAAGACCCTCCTGTAAAAACAATTTTTTTCTACTGGACAGTAGTTTGAGAATGTTCTACAGCAAGTTGTTTTTCTTATGTGGATAGCCCTTGTTAATGTGGGTGATCTGCAGTTCAGGTTTGTTCTCCTTTATTGCCCTCTCTGTGGTAAAGCTGACTTTCTACAGGAATTTGAAGAGAGGTTGTTAATTATAACACTGGATTCTCCAAGACTTCTTTATGAATATTCAAGTGCCAGAGTCAACACAGCTTGAGAGTCCTTTGCTATGACATTCCTCCAGCTTGCAGAGGAGCTGGACTTCATAAAGTATATTTCTAATGCCACCTATTCATAGAGCCACAAAATGTACCCTGTACTCTTCCCAGGTTTGGACATAATATATCAGTAGATCTCATCATTTAGTATGACCACTGTACCATTTTGCCTGGTATTGGGTCCTAATGAAGCCACCTTCAACTACAGAGGTTTCCTGATTCTGTGCAAAATGGCTCCTGAATTCTGTAAATAAATTATTTCGGTGTTTTGGACATCTTAAGCCTGGCAGAGATCTCTATCAGGAGATGCAATGGCACTGTAACACCTTTTAAAATGGCTCTTGCACTGGCACTGGTCACCATGGCACCAGTTTGTTCCTGCCTAACGACCTCATACCAAAGTACAACATGGTTTTCTAAAGAACTTTAGTAGTTAAAAGCATTACGTAGGAAATTAGAGCACAGGTGGCAAAGTTCGTGAGTGAATCCTGACAAACCTGTCCAGGAAAATGTCCTGGAAACAGACTCCTGGAGGCACAGCCACTGAGAGATGAAGGCACAAACCAGTTTGGGTCTTAGCCCGGCAGCTTATGAAGCTGGAAGGGGGCAAATTCAAGAGAGATGTGGGGAAGTACTTCTTCACAGAAAGAGGATGGATTCCTGGAACAGCCTTCCAGTGGAGGTGGCTGGGGGCAAAAACAGTGGTGGGGTTCAATATTGCATGGAATAGGCACAAAGGAGTCATAGTGGTAAGGGAGGGCGAGTGAGAAAGAGTGTATATCAAGTATGGTCTGTGGTAATAATGTAGATTGGGGAAAATGGGCACACTTGGTGAGCAAATTGATCCATATCTGCTATCATATTCTATGTTTCTATGTCTCTGTATTTTTAAGTGTGTACTCAGACGCAACTGGTCTAAGCAAGCTGGTGTCCTTGTTAAATATATTCCTTTTTAACATGGTCTGCACTTCCCACTGTAGGCAAGGAACACTGCAGTTTAACTAGGGAAAACATAACATGTTGGGAAGACACAGATGGACAGAAATACAATATATGGCAAGACAGACAAAAGGCAATACATGGAAGAAATCAGAGCGATGTGCATCTTGCTAAGCCCAGGCTGTGTGTCAGCTTGAAAACCCCAGAAAAATATCTTAAGCAGCATTTTAACTCCATTCTTGAAACAGGCCTCCATAAATGTGAACACCAAACTCTCTTTTTTATCTGGCCCTCAGGCTAGGATTTTACAAATACTTCAGGGGTGAGGTTTTTGTTAGCAATTTAAGCAATGCTGTAGCCTTTGGGTAGTGTGGTTCTATTTGAACATGTTGTCCACCTAAAGTGCACCATCAGTGACCAAACTGAGGCAACATCAAAGGCCTGCATCACTTCAACCCTGGGTACCAAGGAACTGTTACAGAGGGAGCTCTGATTAGTTAACTGAGAAACATAGAAATTGATAGTAGATGGAGAATGTTGGGTCCATCTAGTCTGCCTATTTGTTTCAGACCTATTTTGACACTTTAGTTGCCCTTTGTAGTCACGGCACCCTTGTGTCTATCCCATGCATTCTTGAATCCCCCCACAGTGTTGACCTCCTATTACCTCTTTGGGCAGGCTGTTCTGTGTCCACCACTCTTTCTATGAAGAAAAACTTACTGGTGTTGGTAGAGAACCTCCCTCTTTGCAGCCTGAGGTCATGTACCCTTCTTGAAGTGAAAAAGTTCCGGTGCCTGTACTTTGTTAATGCCTTTTATGTACTTGAATGTTTCAATCATGTCTCTTCTCTCTGTCTTCTCTGCTCCAGGGAGTACACATTCAGTTCCCTAAGTCTTTCCTTGTAGGACAAGTACTGCAGACCCTGAATCATTTTTGTTACCTTTCTGTGTACTGTTTCCACCCGGTCAATGTTCTTCCTGAGGTGAGGCCTCCAGAACTGGACTCCATTTTCCAGGTGAGGCCAGATCAGCGATCTATACAGTGGTACTACCACCTCTCTCTTCCTGCTCATGATTCCCCTCCCAATGCAGCCCAGAATTATGTTGGTCTTCATTGTTGCTTTCTTACACTGGTTACTAACCTTCAAGTCATCTGAGATTATAATTCCCAGATCTCATTCTTGGTTTGAGGCTGCCAGTCTTTCACCTCCTAGGTAATACTCCTTTCTCAGATTTTTCTTTCCTATGTGCATGACGTTGCACATTTTGGCATTAAATCTCAGCTGCAACACTCCAGACCATTATTTTAGTTTCCTCAGGTCAGCTTCCATCTTGCTCACTCCTTCTGGAGTGTCCACCCTGCTACATATCTTGGTGTCATCTGTGAACAGACACACCTTCCCTTCCAGTCCATCAGTAATGTCTGCTATAAAATCATTGAAGAGCACAGGCCCTAGCACGGAGCCATGAGGCACCCTGTTGGCCACCCTGCCTTCCGTCGATTGTACTCCATTAACCTGTACCCTTTGGGTTCTGCCTTGTAATCAGTTTTGTACCCATCTGACTACTTCTGCACCAACCTGTGTGGTCAAACTTCTTTACCAGCCTTCTGTGGGGAACCGAGTCGAAGGCCTTACTAAAGTCTAGGTAGACCACATCTACTGCCCCACCATTGTCCATTATATTTGTAGCATAGTCAAAAAACGCAAGCAGATTTGTTTGGCATGACCTACCTGCTGTGAAACTATGCTGTTTAGGGTCTTGTTGGCCACTAGTTTCAAGGAATGCTATGATCCTCTGTTTGAGTATTGTCTCCATTAGTTTCCCTACTATAGACGTGAGGCTCACTGGTCTGTAATTACTGGCCTCTTCGTAACCACCTGATTTGTGAAGTGGAACAACTATTGTCTTTTTCCAGTCTTTGGGTACCACACTGCTCTTCAAGGATTTCATGAATAGAAGTGCCAGAGGGGCTGCTAATTCTGCCTCCAGTTCCTTAAGGATTCTGGGGTGCATCTCGTCTGGTCCCATGGCTTTGACTGCTTTTAGTTTATTTAGTACCTCCCATACTTTAGCTTCTGTAAAGGGACTCATGTTTACCCCTAGTCTTGGGGTGTTGCATTTTTTCAGGGCTTGACCATCCCCTAGGTCCTCTTTGGTAAACACCAAGCAGAAGTATTTGTTGAGGATTTTGGCTTTCTTTGGCCCATGTTTGGTGCATTTCCCTTCTTCAGTAGCAATCTTTACTATCCCCCTTTTGTCTTTTTACTTTTCCTAATGTATCTAAAAATTATTTGTCTCCTCTTCTTGCCCCATCTGCTGTCTTTTCCCTCTGTCTGGGCTTTTGCCTTTCTAATTTGTTTGTTTGACTCATTCATTTTTCTTTGTATGACTCCCAGTCTTTCTCAGTTTTAGTTTCCTGGTACATGCTGTATGCCTTCTTTTTTTCTTTGACTGTGGTAGTCACTTCCTTGGAAAACCACAGAGGATTTCTTTTACTTTTTGCTTTGTTGACCCATCTGGTACATTGATTTGTGGCAGTCTTTATTGCTATCTTGAGTCTCCCCCACATGATCTCCACCTCCTCTACCTCTATTTCTCTTAACTGGCTATTTATGTTGTTCCTCATTTTTTGGAAGTCAGCCTTTCTGAAATCTAGCACTCTTATCTTTGAGTGGCTGGTGTCCTGTATAATGTTTACCTTAAAGCTTACCATGCGATAGTCACTTTTACCCACATGACATCCCACTTTGATGTCCTTGATCCTTTCTGAGTTTGTGAGGACAAGGTTGAGAATGGCATCTCCCCTTGTTGAGTTTTTAACAAGTTGGCACAGTCCCGCATCTTGTAGTGACAATAAGAATTCCCTTCTTGTTGTTATTGCTGCTGTTAGTGTGCTCCAGTTAATATCTGGCAGGCTGCCATGGCCCAGTGGCACTGAGGGTTGAGGCACTGGATGCCACACCTCGTGACACACCAGCAACCCAAGTTCAAGAACAAGCTCAGGCGTCAGGGGTCAGCAGAGGAGGGAGAATATAGAGCATCTGATGACTGCTCTCCTCTCCCTGGGAAGGGATACAAGGTATCTCTGCAGCTCTGGTGACCCCCGGTGAAGATGGGGGACACAGCTAGGTTGGAGTAGTGCAAGGGGAGGAGCACGGTGGACATCCATGGCTCCTTCATGTAGACGTCATTGTACACCCAGCTCCTGAGGACTTAAGTTATAAAATCCCCACTCCTGGATAGGCGACGGCTCCCTTCAGTGCTGTCCTGGCACATGTTGAAAGCAGGACTTCACCTCCGCCACCTCTGCCACTTTACCTCCTCATCTGGGACATTAAATTGTAGATAGATTGCCGGAGTTGTGGTGGCCCTACCTCAGGGGGCTCAGAGCTGGGGGGTCTCCTAGTCCGAGGTTGGTGGAGGACAGCTAACCTTCTGAGGGGACGAAGGATCAGGCGAGTGGTAGAGCAGGCAGCTAGTAGGGGCAGTCCGAGAGAGTTCCAGGCAAGTGGTGCATAAATAAAGTGTACACACAAAAAAATATTTGGTAGGGTGATGTCCCCCACCAGTATTACTTCACCTTTATCAGACATTTTGTGGATTTCCTCTATTAGGTCTTTGTCTCCTTTATCTCCTTGATTTGGGGGCCTGTACACGACACCGATTCTGAAAGGTTTTCCCTTGACCATGTCTACTGTTAGCCACAGTTACTTGAAGTCCTTAGGTTGCCCTTTTACTTCTGTGGCTTTTATTTCCTCCCAAAAGTAAATGGGTACCCCCCCTTCTTTTGCCCTGATTGTCTTTCCTGAACAGATTGTAGCCTGTCAGAATCTATCTTTCCTCCATGACTGGTATCTCTCCAACTCAGTGAAGATCAATGAAGCTCAACAGACAATTAAGATTAGGGGCCTGACTGCACATGGCCTGAGCTGTTGCTTCCAGCAGAGAGCTTTCTATTAGTCGACCACTATGTCAGTAGTTGTACAGCAGTACAAATGTTGATTTACATACAGCAGCTAGGAATTCTGGGTAAGTGTTACAACTGCTTCTTATGCTGAGAGAGCAGCCGCTGGCTGCGTGTGAGCAGAGCAGTCAAGGAGAGAAGTCACCTCTGCAGAGATAGGATCCCAGACTGTGCACTCTAAGGGGGATTCAGCCAGGTAGAACTGCTGTCAAGGAATCCCTGCATCTGCACCTGCCGGAGTCTGCCTTCCCTCCATGATTGGTCTCTCTCCCAGTCGGTGAAGATCAGTGAAGCTCAGCAGAAGAAAGCAGCTGCTGACTGGGTCTGAGCAGAGTGATCATGGAGAGAAATTGCCTCATTGCAGATATGAGCCCAGACTGTGCACTCCAAGGGGGGATTCAGCCAGGTAGAACTGCTGTCATGGAATCCCTGCTTTGGCACCTGTCTGGTCTCTTTCCCAGTCGGTGAAGATCAGTGAAGCTCAGCAGACAGTATGTCTAGAGGCTGGACTGTACTTGGCATATGCCTCCTAGGGTTGTCCTTTGTATATGAGCTGTTGTTTCTGGCTGAGAACTTTATATTAGCTGACCACTATTACAGTATTGGGTAGAGCAGACAGTAAGGCTAAGGGCAGGACCGCTCTTGGGATATACCTCTAGGGATGCCCTTTGTGTCTGGGCTGTTACTTCCAGCTGAGAGATTTCTATTAGTCAACCAGTATTTCAGTAGCGGTACAGCAGTACACATGTTGATTTACATACAGCAGCTAGGAATTCTGGGTAAGTGTTCCAACTGCTTCTTATGCTGAGAAAGGAGCTGATGGCTGGGTCTGAGCTAAAAAATCGAGGAGAGAAGTCACCTCAGCAAACATAAAGCCTGGACTGTGCACTCCAAGGGGGATTCAGCCAGGTAGAACTGCTGTCAAGAAATCCCTGCTTCTGCACCTGTCGAAGTCTCCCTTCCCTACATGACTGGTCTCTCTCCCAGTCAGTGAAGATCAGTGAAGCTCAGCAGAAGAAAGCAGCTGCTGGCTGGATCTTAGCAGAGTGATCATGGAGAGAAATTACCTCAGTGGAAATATGAGCCCAGACTGTGCACTCCAAGGGGGATTCAGCCAGGTCAAACTGCTGTCATGGAATCCCTGCTTCTGCACCTGTCAGAATCTGCCTTCACTCTGTGATTGGTCTCTTTCCCAGTCAGTGAAGCTCAGTGAAGCTCAGCAGACAGTATGTCTAGGGGCTGGGCTGTACTTGGCATATGCCTCCTAGGGTTGTTCTTTGTATATGAGCTGTTTCTTCTGGTTGTTGCTGGCTGAGAGCTTTATATTAGCTGACCACTATTCTAGTATTAGGTAGAGCAGACAGTAAGGCTAAGGGCAGGACTGCTCTTGGGATATACCTCCTAGGGCCCTTTGTGTTTGGGCTGTTGCTTCCAGCTGAGAGCTTTCTATTAGTCAACCAGTATTTCAGTAGTGGTACAGCAGTACAAATGTTGATTTACATACAGCAGCTAGGAATTCTGGGTAAGTGTTCCAACTGCTTCTTATGCTAAGAAAGGAGCTGATGGCTGGGTCTGAGCTGAAAAATCGAGGAGAGAAGTCAGCTCAGCAGACATAGAGCCTGGACTGTGCACTCCAAGGGGGATTCAGCCAGGTAGAACTGCTGTGAAGGAATCCCTGGTTCTGCACCTGTCGAAGTCTCTCTCCCAGTCGGTGAAGATCAGTGAAGCTCAGCAGAAGAAAGCAGCTGCTGGCTGGATCTTAGCAGAGTGATCATGGAGAGAAATTGCCTCAGTGGAGATATGAGCCCAGACTGTGCACTCCAAGGGGGATTCAGCCAGGTAGAACTGCTGTGAAGGAATCCCTGGTTCTGCACCTGTCAGAGTCCGCATTCCCACCATGATTGGTCTCTCTCCCAGTCACTGAAGATCAGTAAAACTCAGCAGAAGAGAGCAGCTGCTGGCTTGGTCTGAGCAGAGCAATTGAGGATTGAAATCACCTCAGTGGAGATAGGAGCCCGGACTGTGCACTCCAAGGAGTAGTCAGTCAGGTAGAACTGCTGTCAAGGAATCCCTGCTTCTGCACCTGTCAGAGTCTGCCTTCCCTCCATGATTGATCTTCTCCCAGTCGGAGAAGCTTAGCAGACAGTAAGGCTATGGACTAGACCACACCTGGCATATGCTTCCTAGGGTTGCCCTTTGTATTTGAGCTGTTGTTTCTGGCTGAGAGCTTTATATTAGCTGAAAACTATTTCAGTGGTGGTTACAGCAGACAGTAAGGCTAAGGGCAGCACTACTTTTGGGGTATGCCTCCTAGGGAGGCCCTTTGTGTCTGTGCTGTTTCTTCCAACTGAGAGCTTTCTATTAGTCGATCGCTATTTTAGTAGTGGTACAGCAGTACAAATGCTGATTTACATACAGCAGCTAGGAATTCTGGGAAAGTGTTCCAACTGCTTCTTATGCTGAGAGAGTAGCTGCTGACTGGGTATGAGCAGAGCAATGAAGGAGAGAAGTCACCTCAACAGAGACAGGATCCCATACTATGCACTTCAAGGGGGGATTCAACAAGGTAGAACTGCTGTCAAGCAATCCCTGGTTCTGCACCTGTCAGAGTCTTTCTCCCAGTTGGTGAAGATCAGTGAAGTTCAGCAGACAGTAAGGTTTGGGGCTGGACCACACTTAGTGTATGCCTCCTATAGTTTTTCTTTGTATCTGAGCTGTTGATTCTGGTTGTTTCTGGCTGAGAGCTTTGTATTAGCCGACCACTATTTCAGTGGTGGGTACAGTAAATAGTAAAGCTTCGGGGCAGGATTGCTCATGGGGTGTGTTATGCCTGGATTATATACCACCAAGAGGCCCACATGTAACCGTAACCTTATACACAGTATTAGTGCCTTACACAGTCTTATAATGTTATCTTGTTTTATTACTTATGTTAGTGTTCTTTAGTTATAGTTGCTATATGCTTATATCTGTCTGAAATACATTTACCTATATGATATATTTCTTCCATATATACTGCTATTCTCATAACCACTCATATTTTGTAGTTTACCACTGTTGTGACATGTTGTATGCTTTTCTGATGACACTGCATGTGTTCTCAGACTCACTGTCTCCAGTGAGACTGATAACAGGTTGCAGACTATGAATTTCCATCGTTTAGAGATTCATTCTTCCTTACTTTGCAACTTTATTTCCTATGTAATTGCCCAAGGTAGCCACCTTATTTACATGCCTTATACAATGCTGTATGTTGATCATATTTGTAACTGTACTCATATATTTGTATGTACATCAGTTCCTCTGAGAGTGAGACAGAGACCATCCTTGAGGAATAGTGGGAAATCGGCTCCCTTGTGTTTGCTTTGCTTCACTTGTTATGGTGTATGTAATAAACTTATTACTGCTACTTGTTGTTATCTTTGTCCAGCATACCATGCAAAAAACCTAAGCTGTGATCTTTTCACAGTGTAACAATGGTGACCGTGGCATTATTGGTTTTGTCTAGCAAAGAATAACACTCATTTTACTTCATAATTTGAGTTCTAAGGCAAGTATGAGTTTGGCAGCTTAATGACTCCATTCGTGGACTGGGAATCTGTGCACAGACTGCTACTGGTTGTTTTGTGAATTCCTCCTTCAAAGGAGTTCACAGACACCATCCGTCTGTGTGTGTTTGGGTGCTGTGGTTACAAACATGGTAGTTAACCCACAGAATGGTTTAAAGATTTCCCTGTTTATTGATGTCAACATTTTTGCACAGGGGTTGAGATATGACATCTCAGCTTCTGTCCCTGAACTAGGTGCTCTGGGATGTGCTAGAATAAGAAATAGTTAACTATATTTATTTTGGATCCAATTACAATTATGTTGATCTGTGTGCAGTATATTGAACTGAGACAGTCAACTATGATGCAATCCAACAGAGGGCTGCTTTGGAGGCTTTTAAGCCTGATAAGGTTGAATGGCCATGGATTAATCAGTGGATAAACTGATAAGTTTAGTGCTTTATTTATTTATTATTTGTTGACTTCCATGAGGATTCCTCCTCATTGATGTGATTCACAGACAAAAATTGGTCTGTTCTGACCCTGGTGGGTTTTTTTTTAACATGAACAAGTATGTTTGGCAGGGTGTTACCCTGTCTTTATGTTTCATGCTTGTGGTAAACCCACTTTAATTATATCTAGTACGTACATTCTCATGCAACCCTTGCCAAGGCCTTTGCCAATCAAGCCAACCAGCAACCAGCTACATGTACATTACTTTTCTTATTGTGCTGGTACATGTCTGCACATCCCCATGTGCCATGTATGCCCTATGGGTTACACATTTTCAATGAATGACATTTCCAATATAACTACACTGCTTTGTGGTTATAAACTTGAACCTTTTGGACTGGTTCCTCTTTAAAGACTTTGTTATTAGATCCTTCAATCAATAACAAATGCCCCCATCCCATACGCCACTGTTATCTGCCTTTTGACACTCTTAATATGGACTGTTCTTTATGAATGGACAATGACTTTAACACTGTTTTTACGAATGATGTTCTGTGATAATACACATCAACAATTTTTCTTATACACATATCCACTGTGGTGTTGACATACCTAGTTTCTGTTTTTGTATTTTATGATCTGACCATCTGTGATTACCCCTGTGTTGCCTCCTGAATAGGTCTACTTTCACAGTGCATTATCTGTGTGCTATAGAATTGTAATTCATTTACATTATGAGTTTTATGTGCTTTGAAAAGCAGTTGCTCAAATCGATGTTTTAAAGCTCGATAGTAATTTATATCTTGTTTTCACTCATCCACTACTACACTTTTGCTGTCTGAGGCCTACTTTTATCCACCATCTTGTATGGCTGCAGTTCTTTTACAGGGCTTGTGCCTCAGGCTTATTGACACATTCAGATATACCATTTCTAGACCCAACCTTCTTCTTTTTATTTTGTTGCCCTGTGAACAAGGCAACAAGGAGGGGACTGTTATGCATGGGTTATATACCAACCAAGAGGCACACATGTAACCATAACCTTATACACAGTATTAGTGCCTTACATAGTCTTGTAATGTTTATCTTGTTTTATTACTTATGTTAGTGTCGTTTAGTTATATTTGCAATATGCTTATATCTGTCTAAAATACATTTACCTATATGATATGTTTCTTCCATATACACTGCTATACTCAAAATCACTCATATTTTGTAGTTTTCCACCATTGTGACATGTTGTATGCTTTTCTGATGACATTGCATGTGTTTTCAGACTCACTGTCTCCAGTGAGACTGATAACAGGTTGCAGACTATGAATTTCCATTGTTTAGAGATTCATTCTTCCTTACTTTGTAACTTTATTTCCTATGTAATTGCCCAAGGTAGCCACCTTATTTACATGCCTTATCCAATGCTGTATGTTTATCATATCTGTAACTGTACTCATATATTTGTATGTACATCAGTTCCTCTGAGAGCAAGAGAGGGACCATCCTCGAAGAATAGTGAGAAATCGTCTCCCTTGTGTTTGCTTTGCTTCGCTTGTTATGGTGTATGTAATAAACTTATTACTGCTACTTGTTGTTATCTTTGTCCAGCATACCATGCAAAGAACCTATAGCTGTGATCTTTTCACTGTATAACAGGTACACCTCCTGGGGCGCCCTTTGTGTCCAAGCTGTCACTTCCAGCTGAGAGCTTTCTATTAATTGACCACTATTTCAGTAGTGGTAGAGCAGTACAAATGCTGATTTACATACAGCAGCTAAGAATTCCAACTGCTTTTTTATGCTGAGAGAGCAGCCACTGGCTGAGGCTGAGCAGAGCGATCGAGGAGAGAAGTCAACTCAGTGGAAATAGGAACCTTGACTGTGCACTCCAAGGGGGATTCGGTGTGGCAGAATTGCTGTCAAGGAATCCCTGCTTCTGCACTTGTCAGAGTCTGCCTTCCCTCCATGACTGATCTCTCTCCCAGTTGGTGAAGATCAGAGAAGGTCAGCAGAAGAGAGCAACTGCTGGCTGGGTCTGAGCAGAGCAGAGCAATCAAGGAGAGGAATCACCTCAGCAGAGATAGGAGCATGGATTGTACACTCCAAGGAGGATTCAGCCAGGTAGAACTGCTATTAAGGAATTCTTGCTTCTGCACCTGTTGGAGCCTGCCTTCCCTCCATGATCCCCATCAGTGAAGATCAATGAAGCTCAGCAGACAGTAAGGCTAGGGGCTGGACTGCACTTAGTGTATGCCTCCTAGGGTTGCCCTTTGTATCACAGCTTTTGCGGTTGTTAAAAAGAAAAGTCCTGGGAATAAGTGGGAGAATGTAGCAACCTCCAGTACATGAAGATGTCATCAATTTACTATAGTAGTGTGGAGGCAGACAGATTGCAAAGGCTGGAGAACAATAGAAGGCAACCACTCCTGTTGTCTAGTAAGGGTTGATTTATTCAGTAGTAAACTAATGATCCCCAGCACTACGAATTGTAAGAGCTCTTCTTCAAGGTGCACCTAGCTGAGCTTGATGAAAAGCAGTTGGGGAAACTGTTACTGGGCTGCACCTGCTAGGGCATTTTAGCGGCTGTCCCAAAGAACAATGTTTAGTTTCATTGCACCTGTATAAGGCAATTAAAGGCAGTTCACAATTTTGGGTCAAGCCTATGTAGGGAACTGTAAAACCAGTAATTTTTTGGGGATCAATTGCATTAACCTCTTCAGCCTTTCTGGGCCGCATCCCTGAAATAAATGTGTGTTTTGTTGTTGAAAGCCTCATCTCATATTGACTCCAAAGATACATGCATAATACTGTATTCTGGAGGAACTGTTGTGTTTTCTTTGGGTGTACAGGAAGGGAGACCACTGTGGGGAGGTGGGGAGGTACAGCATCACAGGGGCTGTTCTGACCAGTTACCAGACTCCCGTAAATCTTTTTTCTGGATGGCTGCTCTATATACCAGGATGTTATACTAGGATAATATAGTTGCACAGAAGGCCCATGCCCATTTTGTCAAACTTCCACAAGTGGGTTATTTTCCCTTATTTCCTGGTATTAGATAGTTGTCTAGTTTTTTCTTGCAGCTATTAAAGGTATCTGCTATTACCATATTGCCTGGTAGTGCATTCCAGGTTGGTATTACTCTTTATGTGTCATAGTTTCTTCTATTGTTTCTCCTGGGATAGGTTAGTTGTATTTGTAAATTATGACTTCTCTGATTCTGTTTCTTAGGTTTATTGTAAATCCTAAATCTGCCATTAATTGGACATCTCTAGATATGCTATACTTTTTGCAGTTTTTCACCTCTTGTTCTTCTTAGTTCTAGGGGATATAAATCCAGTGCAGCCATTCTTTGCTCATAGCAGGTCATCTGTAGCCCCTCAACCATTTTAGTTATCCTTCTCTGGACCCCTTCCATCCTATTTACATCCTCCCTATGGTATGGGCTCCAGAAGGAGGCACGTTAATTGAGATAAGGCCTGACGTAGGTGCTATACAAGGGCGTAATACATTTTTATTTATTTATTTATATCAGATCTTGGAATTACAACCCTTTGAGTCAGGGACTCATTTGCAAAGGCTCCATGTTATACATTGAATGAAGACAGATACAGAGTAGACTACATTACAGTGACTAAGTACAGAGACAGTAATGGTTAATAAATACATAGAGCAACACCAAAGGTGTGACACAGCAAATCATATATTATATTATAGGAGGCAGTATAGCGCAGTGGTTTTAGGCTCTGAGCTGCAAATCTGGAGACCTGAGTTTGAATCTCACAGCCCCCACTTGCATACTGTGTAACTCTGAGCAAGTCACTTAACTTCCCTGTGCTCCCAGGTCACATCTGTAAACAAGCTTTCAGCTTAGTGTGTCTCTCCTGGTTAAACAAATGCAAAAAAAAAAAAAATATTAGGATCAGATACAGATGGAAACATTGCCCTTGGTTGAGTGGTTTAACTGCAATCACATATAGAGCTGGACATAATGTGGCCACATAGCTCACTTTTAAAGGCCCCAACCTGGGAATAGATACTGTAGGATCAGGGAGAGAGAGTTCATCCAGAGTGGAGCTCTGAAGCAAAAGGACATTTGGCCAGTTGTGGTCCTTGCCAAAGGGATATGAAAGGCAGTAGAGTCAGAGTGTCTTGTAGCCTGTGTCGGCAAGCTCATTTGGAAGAGAGAGAGAGAGACAGCCAAAGGGAGCTAGTCCCAGTTTGATTTTTTTGGCAAATAAGCAGGTCTGATAGCATAGACGACCCTGAAAGTTTAGCCATGATGAGCATCAATAGAGGTCACAGGTATGCGTGTGCTGATTGCAGCCTGTGGCCAGCCAGCAGGCTTTGTTTAGGGTGTGTTTTGTACTGGTTAGGGCAGTGTCAGAGGCGGCGCCATATATGATTATCCCATAGTCCACTAGGGAAAGAATGGAGCTGGAAATGGCTAGATGGAGGGCATCAGGTGGGAGACAGGGTCTAAATTTATACAGAAGGCCAATTCTGATGTTAATAGCAGAGCATGTCAAAGCTATATGATTGCGGAAGGTAAGGGCCGAGTCAAGGGTGACCCCTAGATATTTAAAGCTGGTCACTGATTCCAGCGCAGTACCTTGGGAATTTAATATGGATAATTTGGCTGCATTAAGCTTATTTTGGGGGTGGGCGAATAGCATGACCTTCATTTTTTTGTAGTTTAGGACAAGCTTGTGGGAGGTAAACCATGATTCTATTTCAGTGAAGGAGCCCTGTAAGGATTTTTGGAGCTGGGTATGGTCAGGGTGTTGACTAAAGATCATGGTATCATCAGCATAAAGGAGCAGGCGCCCGTTGGAGGCCAAGAGGAGGGAGTTTAAGTATAAAGAGAAAAGGATAGACCCTTGTGGGACACTCGAGCGGACAGGGAGGGCTGTGGAAAGGATGCTATTTATTTTTACGTGCTGGGTATGGCCATGGAGATAGTTGGAGAACCAGTCAGCTGTCTCTTGAGAGAAACCAACAAAGTGGAGGGAATTTATCAGCATACTGTGATTGACAGTATCAAAAGCCTTGGAGAGATCAATATAGACAGATCCAGCCAGGGCTCCCTGATCAAGGGCATCATAGATAAAGGAGGTAAACTCAAGCAGGGTGGTCCAGCGGTGGTAGTGCTGTGTCCTTTCCTGAAACCATGCTGCTGCTGCTGACATAGTAGGTGGTATGAGTCTAAATAATAAGAAAGTTGATCTGCAACAATTTTTTCCAATGCTTTTGAGAGGGGAGGATGTATGGAGATGGGCCTATTGTTATTACAAGAGGTATGGTCTCCGCTTTTATGAACTGGGGTAAAGACCACCCTTTTCCATTGTGAAGGGAACTGCCTTAGGCACAGAGACATGTTGAGTATTTTTGTTAGGGGTGTTAGAACTTCATCAAGGGTTAAGGAGAGCAGCTTTGCATCAAGAGAGTCACCACTCTGCCTTGTCCTTCCAAGGAACATGGCGAGATACGGGTGGGCGGCACTAGGGGAGATAGTTTTGAAATGAAAAGGTGGAGCACAGGGGGGTGGTGGGAACAGTCCAGTAGATGCAGTAAAGAAGTCAGGGGGAAGGACAGAACTGAGGTCAGAGAATGAAGCATTGAATGCATCTGCTATCCTACTAGGGTCTTGTGTGGAGACACCGTCGATGATAAGTATTGTGGGAGGGGGGAGGCAGACTTGCCACTAAGTTCTTTCATATTTTTCCAGAACCTCTTTCCATTTCCCCAGGTGGCAGTAAGGTTTGCCTGATAAAAAGCAGCCTTTGCCTGGTGGATAGCCCAACTGCATGAGTTTCGGGCAGCGCGATACAGTTGGTGATCAGAAGGGTGGACAGATTCAAGGGCACGGTGCCATAGGTTATCACTGGCCTTCATTAGATCGAGCAATGACCGATTTACCCACGGTGAGGATTTAGTTTTTTCCTGTCCTGTGTCTGGTGGTGAATGCTCTTTTTATACATCCAATAATTTTGTTGGTCTTCTTAACAACTTCTCCACAGTGTTTTGTAAATCAGAGAACTTCTTTTATGTCTATTCCTAAATAGTTTTCCTTAGTTACTGCTATTAGATCTTTTTTGTTTAAGGTGTAGGTAGCTTTCCAATTTGTAGCCCCAAGGTGCATAACCACACACTTGTTCGTGTTGAATCACATCCCGTTTGTTTGTGCCCATCTTTCGATCTTAATGAGTTCTTGTTCTAGGATACAATTCTTGTTGTACTTACATTGACAGCTATTTTTGTGTCATCAGCAAATTTTATATTAAAATTGTCCAGTTGGTTGGTCATATCTGAGATGAACACACCAAACAGGGATGGTCCAAGGACGTAACCCTGCTGGACATTACTAATGACTGTGCCTTCATCTAACAAATACCCTCTTATCCTTACCCTTTGTGTTCTGCCCCTCAACAATTCATTAATCTATGTGACAATTCTGCTATATATGCCCATTTTGTGCATTTTATTTGTCAGGGTACCATGTGGGACTTTGTCAAATGCTTTGGCAAAGTCTAAATATAGTATGTCCATGGGGTTATTTTTTTCAAGATTAGTGCTACCTTCTCATAGAAGACTAAGTTGCTTGTCAGACCGGATCTATGCTTTTTAAAGCCATGCTGTGTATTATATTCTAGATTTTTATGTATTATGTTGGTTTGTAGTCTCATTAATTATTGTCGCCAAGATTTTACCAGGAATGCTAGTCAGACTAATTGGGCAATAATTTGCAGGACTTCCTCTGCCTCCTTTCTTAAATATTTTTGTCACTGTCACTATTTTACAATCTTGTGGGACTTCTCCTGTTTTGAAAGAGATATTAAAGATTTTATATAATAGCACTACAAGCCAAGGGGTTATAGCTTTTAACAGCCTTGGGTGTACGTTGTCTGGTCCAACAGATTTTAGGAAGTACCACAGGTCGCCGACAGCAACATTGCCGACAGCCCCCAGCGCCACCCTGAAGCCGCAGCAATCGACCACGACACACTATAAACCGAATGCCGGCAACCTGACACTGTAGCCAGAACAGAGACACTGACAGTACTGAGACGTGCCCAGCCACAGCAACGATGCACCGGCACTGACTGCCACTGTGACAATGGACACAATGATGTGCCCCCCCCCATGGAGGACCAACAGGCAGTTCAGTGACAGGTCAGGATGTGGGCAGGGGTCACCGGTAGGCAGCAGACAGAGTGCACATACCACAGGGGGTAAGGGTGGCCCATCTAATGCATCCAGGTCTGCAGCTGCTGTGGCCAACCATGTAGTCACCGCTGGTGCACTCACTGCCACTGTGGAGGCATGTTGGCTGCTGTCATGGGTTGCTGTTGTGACGGTCGGGTGTATGCCCGTCTCTATGCCAGTGTTGGGATTGTGGTGTCGCTCTGACACCGTGCTTCCCAGATTTTATAATATTTATTCCCCCAGCTTACTTTTGCTCTCATCCACTATAATTTCATGGGTTATTAAGTTTGTTTCTGTGGCTTCTGTGTTTTTATTTATAGTTGTCTGATTTCCAAACACTGAGCAAAAGTAAGTGTTTAGTGTCTGTGCCACTTCTTGTGGTTCAGAGATTTCTGTATTATTTACCATTAGGGGACCTATACTTACATCCTTGGTTGTTTTTTTGTTGACATTTGAGCAGAAGCTTTTGCCTCCATCTTATATATGGGGTAATCTAAATTCTAGTTTTTTCTTTTCCCTTCTGATTTTGCATTTCCAGTTTTTTAGTATGGTTTTGTATCTATGTATATTATACTCATTATTTTTTTTTTGAGTGCCATATTTACCCTTCTTTTGCTAGCCAAAGTTTATTTATGCCAGGTGTCATCCAGGGAGGAATTTTACCCTTATTATACATCCTTTTGTTAGAGATGTGTTTGTCTTCAAGTTTAAGAATTTTATTTTTGATTTTAATCCATAATTCTTCAGTGGATAGTGTCTCATTATCCCATATCCATGTTTGTAATTCATTCAGTATGGCATTTAGGTTTTCCACATTGTAATCTTTCACAATGGTGTTCCCCCTTTGCCTTTTTACTGTAGTTTTCAGTGCAAATGCAATTATGTTATGGTCTGAATTTGTTAGGGGTGCCTCAATTTTTATTTTGTATATATTGTTTGGAATATCAGTTAAGACTGTATCTAATATGCTATTGTATCTTGTGGGGTCAGTTATCATCTATTGCAGGCCATGTTTTAAACACATATCTAGTAGCACTTTCTCTTGGCCTGTTTTTGCTGTACCTTGCACCCAGTTTATTCCTGGCACATTAAAGTCCCCCATTAATATGATTTCCTTGTTGTTTAGTTGCTCTTTGATGGATTTCATTAATGCATGATAGTCTATTATGTTAATATCTGGGGGTCTATAACATAAGCCTACAAAGAGTTTGTTCAGGGTTTCTCTTAGAAGTTCCATCCAAATACTTTAATTTGGGGTGTCTAATAGATCAGATAAGAGTCTGTATTTAATATCATTTTTTATTGAGAAGGTCACACCACCTCCACCTTTTCCTGTTCTATCTTTATAGTGCAGACTATACCCGTGTATTTCCCTGCATCCTTTTCACCCCACCAAGTTTATGTTATGGCAGCTATATCAATTTGCTGTTTGTTTAGTATGATCTCTAGTTATGCCTTTTTAATGCTGTTAAGACTTCTGGCATTTAAGAGAATATTTAATTGTGGATATCTCTTATTAGTCGTACCTCTCGTACTCTGTCCTCCCTTTTTAGGATGGTTTTCAGTCCCTTTTTCTCTATTTCTCTCCTCACCCCCCTTGTGTCCTAGTTTTTTTGATGTTGCTTGTAATACAGGTGTAATGTTTTAAAAAAGGTATTTCCCGGTAGACTTGCTCCTGTTTTCTAGTGTGTAGTCCATCTGGGCAGAAAAGTGTTGTATCACCCTAATAGTATTCCCATGTTTTGAAGCATTCTGTGTTGTTTTGTAAGCACCATCTTCTGAGTCAGTTGCTTTAACATTTTATTGCATCAGTTTTCTTTTTCCCAGCTCTTGGTACTGGCAATGTTTCAGAAATGATGGGCTCAGCCTTTAGTTCCCTTAGGGTAGTCAATACCTGTTTAAGATCCCTTACTGTTTCATCTACTCCCTGCTTGTTTATATCATTTGTCCCAGCATGTAGAATTACTGTTTTTGGCCCCCTGACCTTTTTCAACATGTTTGGTAGCATGTGCTCTATTTCTTTGATTGTTATTCATTTAAAGCTACAGCTAGTTGTATTTTCTTTGTTTCCTTTTGTTATATATAGGTCAGTGTATTTGATTATAAAGTCACCCAGTATACTGCGTATAGCTGTCTGTCTGTCTGTCTCACGTTCTTTTTCAATCTTGAGCTGGTTAGTGTATGGGGTACTTACTACAATCTCAGAGCTATTTGTTGTTCCTCTTGCTCCATCTAAGTTACGTAAACAGCTTTCATTTGTTTGTTCATGAGCTTTTTGTCCTGATTGGGCTTTAGTGGATGGTTCCATATTAGTGTCTAGTTGCCCTTTTTCCCAAGCATCCTCCACCTCACCTTCGTCACTTAAAGCCGAGCAGCTGTTATGGAGTGGGACTGGAGGATTCTGTCTGTATGGACCATTCTTCTTTTTTCCCCATCTAGGCTGGATGGTGGACCAGACTTTGGGAATTGGTTCAGTCTCAGTGTTAGCCATTTCCCCTTGTGTTGGTGTTTGCTTGGCTCCCAATGTGAGAGTTAATCTATCTGGAGTAAATTTCAGTGCTGCCTCAGAAATAAATTTCTCCAGTTTTACAGTTTCAGTTTACGTTTGCAACTGTATCTTAAGGTCATTCACCTCATTTGTTAGAGTTTTAATTAGGTTGCAGTTTTCACATACATAGTTTATCAAAGGGCTGTCTTTTTCAAACATTTTGCACTGACTACATTGTCTTTATGTCTGATTTGCAGTGCTCCCCCTATTTCTTAATTCATATGTTATCTTCATACTTAAAACTACTGTTTCTATTTACTTTCTAATAAATATTCTGGATTTCCTTAGTAGGTATCACCAGCCACTTACTTGCACTGTTGTTTATAATCTGGAAGGTAGTGTGTTGCCTAATTCCCCAATGTCCCCAGCGGACACAGCTGACATGCTTTACAACACGCGTGTCTCTGCACGTGTCTCCACGCACAGCCACGTGCATGCTTTAACAGCCTTGGGTGTAAGTTGTCTGGTCCAGCAGATTTTAGGGAGTACCACAGGTCACCGACAACAACATTGGGGGACCTTAAATAGCACTGCAACAGGAAGTTAGACTGCTTCCTGCTTCATGTTACATGCACTAGTGCTGGGACCCTTAAAATGTTGTTAAAACATCTAAAACTGCTCTGTTTGTAGTGGAGCACTAAATCAGCCTAGTTGCAGGCTAAAAATGATACTAGCCTTCACTTGTGGTATAGATAGCAGTAGATGAAAAACAGGGGCTGGTACACACCACCAGTACCCCAAAATGCCCCACAAATTCAGGAAGAGCTGGTTAACTTGGGAGGGTATGCCTACCATGTCCCACACCACTATCACATAAAATACAGTTATAATACAGTTTGCCAAGATATATTATTCACTTTCCAACTGCCTCTCTCCAGAGGCACGCAACTCGATCAGCACCAAATCAATCTGCTTTTGGTGGGAAACTTGATTGTTAGGGCGATAGATTTGGGAACAGGCAGTGTTGGGTAAGTTACTTTTAAAAAGTAATCTGTTACAGTTACTAGTTACTGCCCTCAAAAATGTAATCAGTTATAGTTACAGATTAATCTGACATAAAAAGTCATCAGTATTTGTTATGCTAGTGTACCTTCCATGTAAATGTAAAAACTGTAAAAATTGTCTTTTCTCCTGTTTTTGTACCTGAATGTATTCGTCTGAACCAATTACTGTATCAATGTACCTGTTGTACCCTTTTGTACTCTCCCGGGTCGTTCCTGAAAATAGGCATAAAACTTGTCTAGTGTACTTACCCGGTAAACAAAAACTAAATAAATAAATATTACATTTTATATCACTTTATATTACTTTTGAAAAATGAAATTTTTTTTAGTCATGAACCATATTTATGAGCTTTTTGAATGCTAAAAATTCACCCAAAACAACAGAAATGGAGTCTTAGGCAAGAAATCAGTTTGAATGTTATTTTGTTTCATGTTTTCCATGGAAAATAGGAAAACAGTGATATGCACATATGAATATATGAAATTGCCAGCAGATACAGGCTATTCAGTCTTTCTAGTCTGTGCGAGTGCACAGCGCTTCAGTCCTTTAGACTGCAGCTGCCCCCCATATGCCCTCCCCCCATCTCCCACCCCTTCCGATTTGTACCCTCACCTTGAATCTGTCCCACTCCATCTTGAAGCCCTCAACACTCTGCAGCGATACGACTTCCTCTGGCAGAGCATTCCACCCTGCCATCACCATTTCTGTGAAATAGTGCCTACTCACTTCCCTCTTGAACCTGCCCCCTTCCAATTTCATAGAGTGTCCCCTGGTTTTTCTTCCGCCCTTCAGAGTGAACATCCACCTGGTGTCTACTTTGTTCAAACCCTTCAGGTACTTGAAGGTCTCAATCATATCCCCTCTCTCTTCTTTCCTCCAGGGTATACATATTGAACTCTCTCAGTCTTTCCTCATATGGTCCTTCCTCCAACCCCAGGATCATTTTTTCACCCTGTGCTGTACCCCCTCCAGTAGTTTGCTGTCCCCTTTCAAGTAGGGGCTCTAGAATTACATGTAGTACTCTAGGTCTGGTCTCACCAGGGATCTGTACTGGGGCAAGATGACCTCCCCACTCCTAGAAGTAATCCCCTTGCTATGCACCCTAGCATCCTGTCTGCCTTCACTGCTGTCTTTCTGCACTGAGAAGAGTGGTTCATCTTCCCGGTTACCAGCACTTCTAGATCCTTCTACTCTTTGGAATTTGTTAATGGGACACCCTCCAGCCAGTAATTGTGTCCTTGGTTCTTGCCTCCTAAATGCATCACTTTGCACTTCTTGACACTGAAACCAAGCTGCCAAGTCTGAGACCATTCCTCCAGTTTTGCAAAATCCTTCTGAAGCACATTTGCTCCCTCACCCCCATTTACCTTGGCACAAATCTTTGTGTCATCTGCAAAGAGACTGATCTTGCTCTTAATCCCTCCTGCAATGTCAGCTATGAAAATGTTAACCAGAACTGCTCCCAGCACCGAGCCCTTTGGTACACCACTTGTTACTGCTCTTAGTTCAGATGCCCCCCCCACACTACTACCATCTGCTGTCTACCCTACAGCCAGTTCTCAACTCATCTGACCAGTTTCCTCCCTACTCCCAGACTCTTCAACTTGCAGGTCAGTCTACCATGTTGCACTGAGTCAAAGGCCTTGCTGAAATTCGGGTAGAGGATATCCACTGCATGTCCTCTGTCCTGTGCCTCATTACCCAGTCATAAAAATCAACCAAGTTCATCTGGCAGGATCTGCCCGAGACAAACCCATGCTGCCTGCTGTCCTGGAGATTGTTATCCTCAAGAAATTGCACCAGTCTTTCCTTGAGGATTGTCTCCAAGAGTTTTTCCACAATTACAGAAAGGCTCACCAGTCTGTAATTCCCCAGTTCATCCTTGGGCCTACTGTTATGGAGAGGTACCACATGTGCATCCCTCCAATCCATGGGCACACACCCCAAGTTCAGAGAGGTATTGAACAGGTCTGCCAAGGGCCCTGTCAGTATCTCTGCCTACTCTCTCAGAACCCTGGGGTGGACTCCCTCTGGGCCAGGTGCCTTGTCCACCTTCAGGGTCTTAATGCCATCCCACACCCTTTCCACCATGATTTCACCATCCATGGTTGCTTCTTCCCCACCCTCTACTACCTCACCCTTCTTCTCAGGTATGGGCCATCCCTCTCCTTGGTGAAGACTGAACAGAAGTATTCATGAAGTACTTCTGCCTGCTCAGCCCCTTTTTCTACCCACCCACTACCCCTCCTGATCCTAACAATTTAATCCTTGCTCTTCCTCTTCTCTCTGATATAGCTGAAGAAATCCTTTTCTTCTTCTTTGATCCCCTGTGTTAACCTCCATTCCCAGCTGCCTTTGCTGCCCTTACCATTCTGCTCATTTCTCTGGATTTCTTCACATATTCTTCTCTGTCTTCTGCCCTGTTGGCTCTCTTGTAGATCCAAAATGCTTTCCTTTTTTCCCTCACCTTCTCCGCAACCTCTCTACTCATCCAACTTGGTTTCTTGGTCTTGGCTTTCTTGCTCTGGCTCGTGACACAAGTTTTAGTGGCTTCAGCCAGTCCTGCCTTGATGACTGCCCATTTTTGTTCTGTGTCCATTTCTGGGTGGATGCTTGCCATATGACTTTCCAGTATATGTCCCATTTTGCCAAAGTCCACCCTTTTGAAGACAAGGACCCTAGTTTTTGTAGTGGCTACTTCCCTACAAAGATTGATTGAGAATCACACTGTGCAGTGGTCACTGCTTGCTAGAGGTTCCTCCACCCTTACATCCATGACCTGTTCACCATCTTCCAGAACTAGGTCTAGTATATTCCCCTCCCTCAATAGCTCCATTACCCTCTAGGTAAGGAAGCCATCCTGGAATGCTTCCAGGAGGATCTGCTCCCTGGTGCAAGTGGTTGCTGGGATGCTCCAATCCACCCCCGGTAGATTAAAATCCCCCACCACCACTGCGCTCCCTTTGCCACTATGCCTCCTTACCTGCTCCCCCAGTCCCCTGTCAATGTCCCCCTTCTGGGTTGGAGGTCTATAAACAACACCCAGACAGATCTTGGTCCCTTTCTGGCTATGTAGTTGCAGCCAGATTACATCTGACCTGCCAACTTTCCCTTCCTCCCTATTACTGTATATCTGATCCCTTCCATTATGTAAATGTCAACCCCCCCCATCCTTCCCTTTATCTCTAGCCCTCCAGAATAGTTTGTACTCTGAGATGGTTAGGTCCCAGTCAAGATGCCTGGTTGCCCATGTCTCAGTAATGGCAGCTCTGTCCACCTCCCTCTCTGCCATCAATATCTGCAACTCTGCTAATTGTTCCTCAGGCTCCTAGCATTTAGTGGAACCATTCTCCATGCTGCTCCTATCCTTCCTGCATCCTTACCCTTCACTTTAACCCCTATTTCTCCTAAGGTTATATCATATCCCTGTGGTGGGGGGAGGTCCATGGGACCCCCTCTCCTGGTGATTCCCAGCTCCAATGCCCCCCCACCAAGTTTAAATGATACCTCTCATTGATGAAATCCCCCAGTTTCTCCTTTAACACCTGTGACCCTGTCCTGTTGAGGTGTAACCTATCCCCTGCATAATGATCTGTGTTATGCCATGTGCAACCCCAGTCCCCCACCAATCCATAGCCCTTGGTCCCACACCATTCCCTCAGCCACTTGTTGAAGTCACTGATTCTTCTCTTTCTGTCTGTACAAACCCTTGGCACTGTCAGAACTTCTGAGAAGGCTACCATTGTTCCCTCTTTGCTGCATAGTTTTACCACTTCCCTGAAGCTGTCTTGTACCTCCTCTGTCTTTCTCCCTTACAGATCATTTGTTTCCAGGTGCAATCTGTGACTTCCCTCCACCTTCCCCACACATCTGCCCATATGCTGCCCTTCTCTACCCACTGCCATGTCTGTCATGCATTCTACCGAGATGCTACTTTTTATGGCACCCCTCCTCCCCATCTTATACCCTTAAGTATAGAATCCCCCCAGAATTATGACTCTCTGACACTTATTCTGCTCAGCCTCTTGTTGCCCTTCACTCCCCTGCCCCCCAGCTTGTGAGGTCCTCTCATCTCCCCCTGTCTCGCCTCCCCTTTGCCTCCCCTGTCCTTTGCCCTGTCCTCTCTCCCCTCACAAATATGATCGGGGTACTGACCTCCACTTCCGAACTATTCTCCGTCTTTGGAACCTCCCCTTTGCACTCATTTGTTGCTCTGTCCTCCACACTACCACCTCTTCTGCTATATTACTTCCCTGTGTCTTCCTTGAAATGCGGCCCTTCCACACTCTGACTCCCCTCCTCCCCCCATCCTTAGCATTCCCTGGGCTGCCTACTGTTTCCCCCATCCTCCTGTCTCCTTGCTCCTTCCCTCCCTGTGGAGAGACTGCATCACCGTCACCTCACTGACCCCCTCCAGCCACTGTGTCTTCTTGGTGTACTGCCTTACTGCTGTGTAACTTTTCCCCAGTAGCACCCTCTCCCTGCTCCTTCGCTGTAACTTCCCTCCTCTCTGTTACCTGGTCTTCCAGAGTAGCCAATGCTGAGAATCTGTTTGCAGTGCTTATCTCCTTTCCTTGAATAAATCCAGTCCCATTTCCCACAGGCTGATATCTTTGCTTTGACCCAGACTTAGTCATGCCCCTGTGCCTGACCCTGCTCCAGTCATCGCTTCCTTCCTTTGGCTGCACCCGTTTGTGTGGCCCTCCTGCTGTCCCACCTAGTTCCCCCTTGTTTTTGCCTGTTTTGAACTCATTTGGATGCCTCATTAGTTTCCCCTCCTGGCTGTGATTCCCCCCCCCCATTCTGTCTCCTGCATGCCTCCAGCTCCCTCCTCAACCACCCTATTTCCTGCCTGAGCTAGCTAACCTGCCAACACACCCTACAACCCCTTAACCTCCAAGCCACTTCTAGGAATATGGTTGCTCCACATCCTTGGCAACATACAACCCTTCCCATCTCCTGCCCTATTTGACTGCCCCTGCTTATCCTCTCCTCCCTTAACCTGGTCTGACCCCACTCCAAATCACCCTTCCTCCACCTTGGACCCCCTATGTCTGTACAGAAAATATGCGGCCCTCCTAGTTAGGCTCATCCCTGTCTACCAGGGTGGCTCGCTGCCTGCTGACCTCCGTGTTGATGCCTTGCAGACACTACTCAAGATGCTACTCTCCTGCTTCATGGCACTCAAGCTTCAGTGTTGCTAAAGCTTTGGGGTCACTTGGTCCCCTTTGAAATATAATTGGATTCCACACCTGCTGTTGGTTGGTCTAAGTCACATGACCACCTATCCCCTCCTGTGTATTTCCCAACCTCTCCCTCCTTCAGTTAAATTCCCCGTTCCTCCCAGCCAAGACAAAATAATTTGTTTTGAAGTTACACTGTTTAAATCACACCATCTCATGAAATGCTACCTCAGTCCTAAGTCACTTTGCTTTCATGGGCATTTTTGTTACACAAAAATAATGTAAAAATATTACATTTATAATTAAGAAACATAGACATTGACTTTGATGGCAGATAAGGACCTCTTGGCCCACCTAGTCTGCCCATTTCCCTACCTACTGGATAAGCTGCAGATCCTAGTTAACCAATAGCCTAATTCTTCTTACCCCCCACCAGAACTGCCTTATGTCTGTCCCATGCATTCTTGAATTTCCCCACTGTATTTGACCCCATGACCCCTCAGGAAGGCCATTCCATGTGTCCGCAACCTTCTCTGTGAAAAAATACTTCCTCACATTGTCCCTTATCCATTCCCCCTCTATCTTCAAATTGTTTCCCCTTCTTCTTGCACATCTCTTTTCCTGAAAGATGCTAGCCTCTTGGACTTTGTTGATTCCCTTGAGGTACTTGAAAGTTTCTATCATGTCCTCCCTCTCCCTTCTTTCTTCAAGGGTATACATATTAAGCTACTTTAGTCTGTCTTCATAAGGCTTCTATTGCAGACCCTGCACCATTTTAGTTGCCCTCCTCTGGATTGCCTTAATCCTGTCTATGTCTTTGTGGAGATGGGGTCTCCAGAACTGCATGCAGTACTCCAGATGGGGTCTCAACTACAGTCTGTACAGAGGGATAACAACTTCCTGTTTTCTACTGGTGATGCCTCTCCCTATACATCCCAGTATCCCCAGGCATCCTTACTGCCTTCTCACATTGCTTGCTTATCTTTAGGTCATCTGCTATGAATACCCCCAGGTCTCTTTCCATTTTTATTGTTGTTAATCCAACTCCCCCATTGTGTACTCTTTCTTCCCCTGATTCTTTTCCCAGGTTCATTACTTTGCACTTCTTTGCATTGAATCTAAGCTGCCATACTTTTGACCATTCCTCCAACCTTGCCAAGTCCCTTCTCATCCTTTCCACCCCCCCTTGTGTATCAGTCCTGTTGCAGATCTTTGTGTCATCTGCAAAGAGGCATACTTTCCTCCCAGACCCTCTGCAATGTCACTTATAAAGACATTAAAAAGGACGAGATGCAGTACTGAACCCTGCGGTACCCTGCTAGTAACCACCCTTTCTTCGGAGTGGACTCCGTTAACTATTACCCTCTATGTCCTGTTGTCCAGCCAGTTTTTTTTACCTAGGCTACCACCATGAGACCCACTCCCAGGTTGTCTAATTTATTTATTAATCTTTTGTGTGCGACTGTGTCAAATGCCTTGCTAAAATCTAGGTAGGCCATGTCCACAGTCCCTCCCTGGTCTACTACTTTAGTTACCCAGTCAAAGAAATGTATTAGATTTGTCTGGCATGACCTTCCCTCTGTGAATCCATCCTGCCTTGGGTCCTGTGCCCCGCTGGCCTCTAGGTACTCAACAATTCTTTCTTTCTGAAGTGATTCCATCATTTTCTCTACCACTGAGGTCAAGCTAACAGGTCTGTAATTTCCTGCCTCTGCTTTGCTCCCACTTTTGTGAAGGGGAATCACATCTGCCCTCCTCCAGTCCTAAGTACCTCACCATCCTCCCATGATTTGTTAAAAAGGGTAGTCAGTGATGTCACTAGTTCTCCCTTTAGTTATTTTAGAATTCTGGGGTGAATCCCATCAGGCCTCATTGTTTTGTCCACCTTCAGTTTTAGGAGTTCTTTCAGAACCCTTTCTTCTGTGAAAGGACTTGTACCTACCTCCCCATCCAGAGTGATTCTATTGATTGGATTAGGTACCTCCCCCTCCTCTTCTTTTGTGGATACTGAGCAGAAGTATTCATTCAGTATCCCTGCTTTTTCAGTGTCCCTCTCTGCCCACCCACCCGCTCCTTTATTAAGCCTTACTATCCCTCCCCTCACATCATGACAGGATGACACATTTTCCTTATGAATTTCAACCGTATTACTCAATATTGTCTATTAATGCAATATATTATATTGTATTATGCCTAATTTTCTTTTTTACATGTTGTTATGTTATTGTCATGTGCAGAAAGCTGACATGAAATATAGCAAAGTTAACATCACCAAGTCTGAAATAAAATATATCTATGTTACCATAATCTTACATCATAGTTCTCTTTCTTTCTCTCTTTCTGTCACTCTCCCTTGGTCTCTGTCCTTCTTTCTCTCTCTCTCTCTCTCTTGCTCTGTCTCTCTATCTCTCTCTTTGTCTCTGTCTCTCTTTTTTCTGTCTTTCTTTCTCTTTTTGTATTTCTTTCTGACTTTTTTCTGAAAAATAAATAGCTAGCTGGCACCTTAGTGCTTTTTTCTGGGCTATGTCAAATAAAATCTTAGAAAATTTACAGTCAGTACATGTATAGTGCCAATACCATATTTAAGTGCATTTGAGGTTGGGTGGTGTGGGTTGATCCATCCAGTTAGCTGCTATAATTAAAATAAACCTGTCCAAATACAAATTATGATTCTTTCACATCTTCCTTTGTTATGTATATAAAGGGAAAAAAGTCAACAGATACAAAAACTTCCCCCATCATCATTATATCACGTCCCTTTTATCAAAACTGGACCATTCCCCTCCCTAACACTGCAGTGGCTGTTATTAGCCAAGCATAAGCTTGCTGATTCATTCATAAACACAGCAGAATGCCCATTCATAGTAGCTGTCAAGTCATCAACTTCCCATGCCTGTGGTGAGGTTGACGAGTTTGCCTCAACTATGACAGGGGTGGGGGCCAGTATTGTATGTGTTTCAAAATCTTTGCAATATTCACAAGATGAGAATGTGGCAAGGAATAAAGTAATTAACCATGGTGGGTCTGTGCCATATTGTCATGCTATGGGTGCAGTAATGACTGGAGTTCACTTCAATCCAGGTATATGGTAGCAGCAGCAGGTTTAGCCACTGTCAGTGCACAGTGTGTGACTGCGTAATGTGTCACAACCCAATCTTGCCCTTCTGTGTGTGGCCCTAGCCACATTACTGGTTGCTCACTCACACAGCTGCCTTCTGGTATGATTTTGTGATGAATGATGAGTGCCTTTGGCTATTGACTGTACTATGTGGTCTATGGATCAAGATGATGATTGATGATCAAGATGACCAACCATTGACAGTATTATGATTGCCTGAAGACAGAAGGCCTCATCAGGATGATGATGATTACAATTAGTAGAAGTAGAAGGAGAACATTTCAATGAAAAGTGATGGACAGCTACAGGTACTTACAACTGAAAAAAGGCCTGGTGTCACTATCTGTGTGGAAATCACTAGAGTGATCCCAAGGTATTCAAAGGCTTGAACCTGTTCCAGGGTGACTCCATGACTGGTTTTGATAGATGGGGGTGCAACTTATGCTTGTTATGAGAGCTGCTGAACATCATAGACTTTGTTTTCTTATTATTGAGGACCAGATTGTGATTTGAGAACCAGTTTTCAACAGATGTGAAGCCAAGCTGAGGATTGTCTTGTAGAGGCTTAGGATCCTCGTGGGAGGCAAGAATTACAGCATCATCTGAATAGAGGATGATTGTTTCAGAGCAAGAATCTGGAAGGAAGTTCAGGAACAAGCTGAATAGTGGGTGTCCCAGAACAGATCCCTGGGGGACACCTGAGTGAACAGGCCTGGTATCAGAGAGGACATCTGCAATTTTTACTCTTTAAAACTGGTTCTCCAAGTAGTTTTTAAACCAGGCAGTGGAGTTGGGAGAGAGCCCAGCTTTCAGAATTTATACAAGCAGTAGGCGGTGATGGACAGTGTTGAATGCCTTAGTCAGATCGATAAAGACTGACCCAATTAACTGACCATTGTCCAGTGAGCTGTGAAGAACGCCAGAGAATTCCAGTAGGGCAGATGAGGTGCTGTGTCCTTCCTGAAGCCATGTTGTTGCGAGCACAGGATATTGTATTTGTCCAGGAAATCTGTGAGCAGATCTGCTATAATACATTCAAGGGCCTTGGAGAGGGCTGGCAATATAGAGATAGGATGGTAGTTTCCATGAGTGGCCCTGTCACCACTTTTATGGACAGGGGTAACAGCAGTGGATTTCCATTTGTCAGGAAACTGGCTGAGCCTAAGTGAGAGGTTGAAAATATATGTCAGTGGCTGTAACACCTCATCAAGGTGAAGGCCAGCAGTTTAAGGTCAAGTGTATCACTGCTGGATCTGGATTTGGTGATGGCTTTGGTAATGTATTTGCAGGCATCATGCATCTTGACTGCTTTGAAATAAAAAGGTGGGTGGCTATAGGAGAAGGAAGCATTGGGGGAAGAAGAGAGAGAGTCATGGTCCTTGAAAAAGTCAGAAGGGAGAACACTGCTGAGATTGATGAATGCAGTGTTGAAGGTATTTGCTATGATTTTAGGGTCAAGCGAAGTAGACCCATTTATGTTGAGCAAGGTACGGGAGTTTTTGGGTTGCTTCCCAGTGACCTCTTTAATATTGTTCTAAAATGCCCCCCATTATCCCAGGTATCCGTGAGAGCATTCTTGAAGTAGACAGATTTCTTTTGCCGGATAGATTTGATGGAGTCATTCCATGCACGTTTATAGTTTTGGATGTCAGTTTCTTTACCAGTGGTTCTGGCCAGATCCCAGAGGTGATCTCTAGATTTTAGTTGATGTAAGAGATTGTCCGAGAGCCAGGGATTGCAAAGGGCTTTGACTTTGTACTTTTTTAAAGAAGCGTAGGAGTCACAGGCTGCATTGAAAATGCTGATGAAGTAATCCAGCGCAGTATTTATATCTGTTGATTTGTAGATAGGGGAACAGTCTTGGAGGCTGAGGCATGTTTTAACTTAATCATGCTCATTGATTGACTTGTCTAGAGACAGAAGAGGAAGGGGAGAGATCAGATAAATGGCCGGTAGCACACAGGTGGTGGTGCCTGTCAGTGTGTGTTATTAAGGTAGACCAGTAGACCGTCATCAAGAGACTTAACTTAAACATGATCATTGATTAACATGTCTAGAGACAGAAGAGGAGGGGCAAGATAAATTGAAGGGTCAGGGAGTGTGAGCACATGAATGGCTGGCTGTAATAAGAACACATTTTTGTGTCACATACAGGGTCTTGTCTTAGAAGCTGACAGCAGATAAGGACGCTTGTATAGGATATCAGAATTTGCAAGAAGATTCAGGTAATATTGGGCTATACTGTGAAAGAAGCCCAAGAGTGATGAATGAAGATTCAAGAAAGTCACAGTTTCAAAGGAAGAAAAGAACTGTAACTCAAGTCATGTCATGTCATGGGAGTCAGCTGGGGGGGGGAACAGGGTTGCATGTTTTGATGACTACTAATAATTTTGAAACATGGTAAGTTTATCTGTATACCACACAACAGAAATTTGGATAAGTACTTTTTTTACTTAGGCAGCAAGCAGGCACACAGACTTGTATGCTAGTAGCAGTCCATGACCATGGCCAGTATGTTTTGTTGCAGTGTAAAGATAGCTGTATTTCAAAGTTTTCATCACCAAGTCTGTTTGTCTAGCTGTAAGGACCTGTCCACCGACACTGAACAGTCTTTCTACAGGAGCACTAGATGGTAATGCAGTATTGCAATGCAGGAATATTTTCTTGATTGTGGGGAATGTTTTTAAAGCTTCAGTAGTTTTATTTGTGACTTTCAAGTACTGCTCCAGTTCATGCAGAACTTCACCATGGGTAGGTTGCTGATTGTCATCAAATTTGAAGAAATTATCATCATCGTCCTCAGGCTTGTCATCAGGTGATGGGCTGCCACAAACAGTATCTCCCTGATGTGACAACAATAGCACTTCTTTCACTTCTTTCTCAAGCATGTTTCTTGCAGCTCTGTATTCTTCATCATTCCCTACCAATCTGAGATGAAGTTTTGGTAATGTAAAGCTAACTAGAATCAACTTTCTCTGCTCAAGACTGGTACCAAACTGAGTCTCCACAGCTTTCCGATTGCATCAAGAAGTGGGAATGCATACCATAATCCTGGTCTCATATCAATCAACTGTTTTTTCAAAGCCACCAGTGTTGGAAGACGATAGCCCATGTAACATTTTGTTTCTGCCTGCAAAATATCCAACGAGTTTGCTAAAGGCTGCATTACTTTGCAGTACTCCACTAAGAAAGCAATATCATTTGTTCAACATCTGGTAAGGCCAAGTTCATTGCAGATGTTATGCAAATCATCTTCATCTTTTTGACAATCAATCTTATTTTGTCAACCACTCTATAGTATGAATTCCACCTTGTGTAGTTGGGGACAATTAGTTTGCTACCAATTGTGTCAGAGACAATTTCACTGGCCTGAGAACTTTGGTGTACTTTGTTCCAAAGAGCAGAGCATTTGGCCATCATGCTGCAGAAGACCCTTTTGTAGGCAGCATTTGATGAAACAGATTCAATATCCCTCACAGCTATTAAGTTCAGGGTATGAGCTGCATAGTGTTGATGTGAAGGAATATTGTAGGTCTCTCTCACGTCTTCACCCACATCATCTAGAATGCGACATAAGTCAGTGAAGCTTACAACATCTTGTTCTGTGTCATTGTCTTCTTCAGCGCTATGACTGCTGCTTCCCCCTGCCTGCTGTTGCTGATCATGGTCATCATTATCATTTTCCTCATTGTGATCCGTGACAGTGCCAGTGGTGGGTGTGGTATTATCAGACCCAAACACGTGAAATACCTTTACAGTGTTGGATCTGTTATCCGTAACTGTTTTAACAACCTTGTTCTGGATGCGATATTTCATATGTACCTGTTCAAGTTTTGATGCAGTCACATCATACGTGTGCATGCCTTTTAGTCACATGCATGCTAGCGTGGCCAATTTTCTTATCAATGTTTTTGCATCAATCCAATGTGCAGTGACACCTAGGTAGCTTCTATTATATGCTGTTCAAATGTTAGCAGTAGTGCAGATGTGACATACACTGCTGAATTCAGAAATCAAGTTTAATTTCATGTTCTGGTACATTTTATCTATTCTGTCTGTCAGTGTTTTACATATCATGACTTCTTTATTTGGCTGTAGACCCATGGCTAATCTGATAAATGAAGGCTGTTCAGCAACACTGAATGACTGTAGATCTTCAATAACAAATTAAATAATAAGCTTGTCAATGCAAGCCTGACTGACAAGTGAACTCTTTGTGGATTCAAATAATTATTGTTGGAGAAAACATTTCTTCATTTTATTCACAGCTGCCTCTAACAGCACAGAATTTCCACCCCTGCTTGAGCTGGAAAATTCATCATCCACCTCTTCTTCATGATCATCTTGTGATCTTTTCTGAGAAAGGGTGGTCATGTCTGGATTAGTATGACCACTGCTGCTGCATTTTGACACATGTTTTTTTGAAATTTTCCAAAGATGAAGGATGGATTTGTTCCATGTTTTTTTAAGTTTCACGTACTGTTTTTTGAGATTGACAGAAGTTTCAATTTAGGCATGCAAAGTTTACACTGAACAGAAATGTTCTTTCTCTTCTAAGATTTTAGCTCAAAGTACTCTCCCAAATACCACTTTTAAAAAACAGACACACCTTAACTGTGACTCGGTATGTAGCAGCATAAAAGATGATGAAGAAGAGGAGGAGGAGGATGCATTTTGCTGCTCAGGTTGACTAGTCTCATTCTCTTGTGTTTCTGGTTTACAGACATGTTAACTGCTGAGGAACATGCCATAACTTGACAATTTAAATTGCAGATTAAATTTATCTGGTTCTGCAGTTTTGTTTCTATTGGTGTAGTGTTTTTTTTCACTTGTTTACTGCTTCTTTAACAAGTTCAGTGTTGAGATCCCCAAAAGGACAAAGCAAAAAAAAGAATGTTGCTGCTGCCATAACAAGTAGGGTAGAAACTCAAGTCACAAATTACAATCCAAACTACGGATGCCGGAAATATATTCCTTTAAAACACAAGTCACTATCTGTAGCCACAGAGGGCCGTAGTACTGCAGTGGCAGGCAGCGGTAGGTGCAGGCATCAGGCATGATACTGTCACACTGAATGATGACCTAACAACTGTGCCTGAACAGGTCAGGTGATAACACTGTCTGACTGACACAGTGACAGACTGGACACTGCACACTGATACTGGAATATTACAATATGTTTTCTTAGGAATTTGACTATAGTTTTCAGCCTAATTCAGAAGCATAACAATAACTGTATGTGTAACATGTAATGTAAGTGCTTCAACCATTAACAATTACAGTGATTCAATATTTACAGCTGTACAAACTGTTGGTTTGTCGGTTCTTACTTATCAACTGAAGTGGTAACCTTTCTTTCACTTCGTCTACGTTAACACTAACTAACCCAGTCAAAGATTACACATTGAGTCTTGAATGATCAACAATCAAGGTCATATAAGCAGGTTGGTTGAAAATTTGCAAAAGTTACATGTCTAATAGAAACATAGAAACATAGAATTTGACAGCAGATAAGGACCGCTTGGCCCACCCAGTCTGCCCATTTCCCTACCTACTGGATAAGCTGCAGATCCTAGTTAACCAGCAGCCTACTTGAACAACTAATGTTCATCACTGTATGAAAACACAACTTGTAAATGTCAATGATACTGTCTTTTTGTTTTTTACTGGCCTGGACCTCCTGGCCTGATGCAACAAGATAATACTTCTTCTGTGCTCTGTCTCTGATTCTGGTATTTCTACCTTGCTGAAGTCTGACAATTGATGGTGATGATGAGGGATATACTCTCCTAGTCTGTGTTTTCCCCTGCTTGTGGTGAACTCTTGATTTTTCTTGTGTTAAAAACATATTAATAGTAGCTATGCCTATCAGTCTGATCAGACCCTCTTTTCAGGATGTTTGCTTTGTGGTAATCTCAAGAACCTTAAAACAACAGTATGCAGGTTCAGTCAGCACACATCTATTATCCTAGCTGCTATACAACTTTACTCAATTACTGTGTCTGTGCAGTAAGTAGTAACTAAAAACTATTCATTCACAGTTTTTTCAACCTGCTCTATCTGGCTGCATTATGCATACTACTAGTCCCTCCCTCCCAGAGCAGCATTACTGGGGGAGGGAGACGGGGAGTGTTACCAAGAAGACAAGGAGAAAATGCAGCACTTGGTGTGTAACAATAAATAGAAACACATTCAGTCAGTGCATAATGCATTTACCATGACTACCACAGAATGCAGTATGGTTAGGGAAGATTGATAAGTTGTAGTAAAAGTTAAAAATGCAATGTGGAAAAATTATTATTGTACACCTCCTGTGTGGATCACACACTGTTGCCCCTTCCTTCAGCATCTACTGTATATATTCTGATGATATTTTTTTGCATTTTTTTAGTAAAACAAGCAATTCTTCATCCTTTATAACTAACTTGAATTATTGAATATGGCTGTGTCATATTGCCAGATGCCTGAACTGAACATTCGAACAAACACAATGCCCCCCCACCCACCATCAATAACAGTGCCATCCTTCCATGCCATTCTGAAGATGATGAAGAGCATGGTCTGGACCAGAATGACTTGGCCTCAGCCTGTTGGTTATTATGGAATGCAAGTAGTTCTTTAAAATCACAGGCACCCCATCCCATTTCAAACCTCCAGAGAACAAAACTCTGAAGCCAGCGATCACCATGTAGCCAGGGACCACGGCCAAGGATCACCTCAATAGTCTAGTAGTTTATAGTATCTTAAAAAAACACAGGATTTTAGAAAGTGGACACCAGTTTTGATTTGGTTGCTGCCATTGCCAAACAGATTGCCACATAGCAGAGCAGCTCAGTTAGTGCAGTGCTGATGACTGAATGAAAGATGGGCAAGGCACAGACTAGCCTAAGACTAGTCTGTGCCTTGCCCTTCTTTCATTCAGTCATCAGCACTGCACTAACAGAGCTACTCTGCTGTGAGGCAATCTGTTTGGCAATGGCAGCAACCAAATTAAAAGTGGCACAGACAGCCTACAAACCAAACAAAAATTGACCTTACTTCCCTTCTCCTCTCTGCTCTCCTCCACAACTGGTCTTCAGCACCCATCCTGAAACTGACTGAGACTACCTCTCCTATCTCTGTAGCACAGCCATCGGCCACTAACATCGACAATGATGGCACAAGCAGACTGAAACAGAAATGAACAATGTCACATAGATATCATGACTGAACAGGAAATGTGCAGTACGGGACAGCTTGATATTCAATGCACAGTTACAAGCACCACAGTGGTGCCACCCATCCACACCCAAAAAGATAGCTAAGCAAACTTCATGTTCTTTCTGGGCTCTGGCTGTAACTGTAGATCCCATTAAATCCCAGCATCACCAATACCCACCATCACCCTGACAGCCTGCCATGGTTTAGTGTTTAATTTTTATAAAATGGGTTGGTCTGGTCATGAAGTCTTTAGGATGGGATGATTACTTCACGTGCCACTGGCACTTACTGTGACTAGCCATTCTCCTATCCTTATTGACAGCACAGCAGTTGTACCACCATTCAGTCCAGCATTGGTTATGTGGTCTGGAATTTGGGAAACTGACTTGAACTCAGTTTGCATTCAAAACATGAGAAACTGGACTTCAGTAATTCCTGACTGGCAGCATCACAAGCATGTCAGTGTGTGTTACAGTGCCATGCACCACCAGGCTGACCATGACCCCACCACTCCACAAACATGACCCATTCATAGTCATAATCATTAGTGTGAACTGTCTGGAGTGTACCCTTAAAATAACACTCCATTTAAGAAACAAAAAAGAAGTACATATAAAATATTTCTTCCACTTAGGTGGTCCTACTACTGGTCTGTAGACAACTTCTAAAACAAAACATCAAATTCAGGTCCTGTTCTAGCTGGAAAGGTTTGTATTCTAACAGGTAACCATGAAAATCCTACCAATTTGCATGGTCAAGCAAACAGGGCAGGGAACTCAGAGTGACAGAGTCAGAACTCAGTTCGCATGTCATGAAACATTGAAAACAACAAGCAGTTCAGCAATAAGACCTGATCAGGGTCAGAGTTACATCAATCTGTTAAGTGTTATCCCCCGCCAGTAATAATGTTGTGTCACAATGCTGTGCTTTGTGCCATATTGCCTCATAGCGTGATTAACTTAACTAACTGACTGTTGTTAATTAATGTGACTCCTTACTGGAGTGCCTTATTGCTATGTCTCATAATATACTCTCATTCAGCAGTACTAGACTATGCAATACTGACAGGAACAATCCATATGCCATGGTGATCAGGCTCAGGCTGTAGCTGACAGTGTGTAACAGGGATTAAATATTCAAGGCTGTTGGACTCCAACTAGCAGACAATCAGATTGCAGCATTTCTGAGGCTCTAATTTATTTTAATTGCCAGTGCCATACAGAGCCTTCAGTTCTACAATGTTACTTATTTTTTTCCCTTTCACATGCACGTTACTCAGTCACAGACTCACAGACTCATACTGTACACACAGTGCCACATTTCAGAACAACTGCCTTTACTCATTTACAGGCTCAGCATGGAGAGCGTGGGCGGGCAAATCTTGACTACTAATACTCTGTTGTCTTGTCTGGCTGTCTGCCCTTTCTTTACAATCATGCTAGTTAGCTTAAGCTTTAAATGTTTCACAAAAACATATTAAAATAACGGCGGTCAGTCCAGTGGGGATGGTCTGCTGGCTCTCAGTTGATTACAGTTTGATGTTAGTACACCAACTCAGATGGCATTTATGAACTTAAGTTCTGAATCCTCCTGATATAGAATCATAGAATCATAGAATGTTGGCAGAAAAGGACCATTCGGCCCATCTAGTCTGCCCAGAGAGATATATACCACTCTCCTGCCTTTTTACCTCGAAGCCCCCCTGCCCTCCCTCGCCACCCTAGCCAAGTCCCATGTTGATATCCCATGCTGTCTTGTACTTTTCCACCATATCTGCTTCTGCAACCCATTCTGACAACCTGTGCTATGGACCTATAACCCTTTGTGAGAAGTAACACCCCTTATGTCCCCCCTGAAATCTTCCCCCTTCTAGCTTGAGTGAATGACCCCTGGTGGCTTTGTTCTTGCTTAGTTTTAAGATGCCATCCACCTTTACCTTATTTATTCCCTTCATGTACTTGAAGGTCTTAACCATGTCTCCCCTCTCCCTTCTGATCTTCAGCAAATACTGACCTAGCTCCTCCAGCCTCTCTCCATATGGTTTTCCTTGCATTGCCTGGACCATTCTGGTTGCCCTTCTTTGGACTCTTTCCAGCCTGTCCTTGTCACCCTGCAAGTGGGGCCTCCAGAACTGAACCCCATATTCCAGCTGTGGTCTGACCAGGGTTTTGTAAAGTGGCATGATCATCTCCCTCCTCTTACTTGTGAAGCCCCTTCCAATGCATGCCAGCATTTTTGTTGCTTTACCAGTTGCTTGTTCACACTGGTACCTAACTTTGAGACCGTTAGTGATCCAAATTCCCAAGTCCTTTTCTTGGTCCATGGCCTGCAGTGCCCCCCCAGGCAGTAATTAGCCCCAAGCTAAAATTAACCCTGTGATGGATGCTGAACAGAAGTGGGCAATCATTAGAAAGGGGCTGAATGAGGCCATGAACACATGTGTCAAATATCAGAGTAAGATGTCCAGGTCCAAAAAACCTAGCTGGCTCAACAAGGAAGTGGACTAGTAGGTGAGAGAAAAAAGACTAGCCTTCATTAAGTTCAAAAAAATCAGAGCATGATGAGGATAGAAAGAGGTTCACAAAGGCATCTAAAGTGGTGACAAGGTCAGCCAGGGCAGCCAAGGCAGCAAAGGAGCTGAAGTTGACTCAGGGGATCAGAGAGGGGGAAAATGGGTTCTTTAAATACATAAGGAAGAAGAGGAGTTGTAGAAATGACATTGTTAGAATCAAGAGGATGGGGATGGGTGGAACAAGGGGAAGAACAGGCAGAGGCACTCAGTGAGTACTTCTGCTCAGTGCTCACAAAAGAAAGGGATTGCCCAATACCGCAGGGGAAAGGGGCAAGGCTGAAGGGGGGCAGAGATAACAGATGGGATCATCCAAGAGGATATAGTTCTGAAGGGTGGACAAGGCACCAGGACCAGACGGTGTACACCCAAGGGTCCTGAAGGAACTGGCGGAGGTGTTGGCAGGCCCTCTGATGGACCTCTTCAACACCTCCTTGGAGATGGGAAAGGTACCCAAGGACAGGAGGATGGCTCATGTGGTGCCCCTTCACAAGAGTGGACCCAAGGACCAACCGGGTAACTACAGGCTGGAAAGCTTGACATCCATAGTGAGGAAGTTGATGGAGACCATTCTAAAGGAGAGACTAATGACCTTCCTCGATATTAATGGTCTACAGAATGAAAGACAGCATGGGTTTGTCTTGGGAAGATCGTGCCAAACTAATCTGATCAACTTCTTCGACTGGGTCACTAGGGTGGTTGATGAAGGCCACGCTGTGGATGTTCTGTATCTGGACTTCAGTAAGGCTTTCAACTCAGTGCCCCACTGGAGGTTAATGAGCAAGCTGAGGGACATTAGGGTGCAGAAGAAACTGGTGGGGTGGGTTGAGAGCTGGTTGCAGGGCAAATAACAGAGGGTAGTTGTGAGGTGAGAGACATCCAAGCCAAGGCCAGTAACAAGTGGGGTACTGCAGGGTTCAGTGCTGGGCCCTGTTTTGTTCAATGTCTTCATTGGAGACATTGCAGAGGAGGTCAAGAGTAAGATCAGCCTGTTTGCAGATGACACTTAGATTTGTGCAAAAGTGGACAATGAGGAAGGGAGGCAAGCAGTCAGGAAGGATCTAGCTAAACTTGAACACTGGTCTAGGGAGTGGTAATTGGGGTTTAACACTAAGAGGTGCAAGATCATGCACCTTGGAGCAAGAAATCCCAGGACCAGCTACTGGCTGGGGGGAGAGCAAGTAACAGCTTCAGAGGAAGAAACAGACCTCGGGGTAATAGTCACAGGGGACATGAAGGTATTAGCACAGTGTAAGAGGGTGGCAGCAAGGGCAACTAGGATGATGGTGTGTATTGCCTGAGGGATCACCTCTAGAAAGGAGGTGGTCATCCTGCCCTTGCATCGATCACTGGTGAGGCTACACTTGGAGTACTGTGTGCAGTACTGGTGCCCATACCTAAAAAAGGATGTGAGATTACTGGGGGGGGGGGCAGCACAGGGCTAGGAAAATGATCATGGGAATGGGGGAGCTGCCGTATGAGAAAGGATTAAGGGAGCTCAACATGTATTCACTGGAAGAGAGAAGGGAAAGAGGGGACATGATAGAGACCTTTAAGTACTTGAAAGGCACAAACAAAGTCATAGAGAGAGGATTGTTCCACTTTAAGGGGGGAGGGTCACTAGGGGACACAGTCTGAAGTTGGAAGGGGGAAGGTTCAGGAGGGAGATGAGGAGGTACTACTTTACAGAGAAAGTGGTGGTGAGATGGAATGCACTGCCAGAGGAGTTAATTGAACTGAGGACAGTGGATAGCTTTAAGCATGGTTGGGATAGAGTCAATGGCAGGATTAATACAGACAAGAACACAAAGAGTGGAAAGACCAGGAAAGGGGACAAAGGGAGGGATTTGGGTGGGGCTGGGGTAGCTGTAGTAATATGAAACTAAGAGCTGCACAACTGTGCAGACTTAATAGACCTGTGGGCCTTTTTCTGCCAGCAATTTCATATGTTCGTATGTTCATATGTTCTGTCCTATGTGCATTATTTTGCACTTTTTTGTATCGAATTGCAGTCTCCACTTTTCTGCCGACTACCCCAGCCTGGCTAGATTCTGCCTCATTTTCTCCAACCCCTCTGGCATGTAGACTTTCATGCCATCCGTGAACAGACACGTCATTCCATGTAGACCCTCTGTCAGGTCTCCCACGGACATAAATCCAATTATCTTACAACTTTACTAAATTTACTACAAGGACCCCCAAAAATGGATTAGGATACAGTTTTTAAATCATGTATCTTTAAATACCAATGCAAGCCAATTTGCAATATCTGTACCCCCCCATGACCCTATATACTATGTAAATAAATACTTAATTCTGGTCACCACACCCCCTCAATACCCCTACCCCTACGTAGACATGTAGATTCACTGTCCCTGTTTGTCCAGTGCACCACACACCCCACCGCTGCCTTCATCACACCTCCCTGCCCCCTCAAGTCCTTTCCTGTCCAGCAGTCTCATACATACATCCCCCATTGCCACAGCCTACAGCACTCCTCCCTCACTGCCAATCCTGTGTCATTTGGTTGCAGTCTGAGTTGACAGTGACTGTATACTGTAGTCTGTAGAAAAAGACGGCTGGTTTGCTGACAACCAAGAATGTGGTCCCAGGCATATGTGGTGCTTGACTAGTGGTGAGATGAGTAAATGACTGTAAAGGGTGGTCACTGAGTCAGCAATGGGGGGGTTACAGAGGGTATGGACCATGTGCCAGTGAGGACTGCAACTTGGTGGTGTAGGACAAGGCTGTAGAGTGGGAACCACTGGACAGAACAACAGGAAAACTTAATCTACATACAGAAGAGTGGAGCGTTATTCAAAGAGAGAGGGGAATACCAGACATACACGTCACGCCACATCAGCTGAAATTCAGTGGTTGCTTTTTCTTTACCTTAGATCTTTTGTCTGCTTCTGAGTGATATACACTGCCTTAATGCCTTTTATGGAATCTTCCAATTCTGTTTTTAAATAAGGTATCCAACTGACCTAAAAATAATAATTAGTAAATTATACTGAATCAGCATAATTGGACCTGTTTATCTTTCACTCTTTTAATTCAGACTGAAACACAAGGTCAGCATATCTGTACTGAGTCTGTTGGATGTGATCACAGTTCATAGTCTAGACTACATTCCCAGTCAGCACTTCCTGTGCTGCCCCCCCCCCAACAGAATCTATTCTTCCATATGATGAATAGCCACCAACAGCACACATCACTATCTCAGTCATCATCAAGACAAGTTAGACCAACAGGTGACAGACTGGTAGTCAGAGAAATTATTTGTCCAAACCCCCCCACCTCTGGTAACAGATGTATTTCAACCTTTTCTGCCAAAGACAGTAAGACCTTTAGCCTGGCTTAGACCAAGCAGCAGTTGTCTCAAAGCTTTGTTACTTTACCAACTTTGTTTTTTTAAACATATTAATATTGCACAAAAAAAGTGGTTCATATGGCTAGCCAAATCAAATGCTGGCAAATAACCACTCACACAAGAGGAACTCAGTGTGCATTGCCCACTTTGGATCTTTCCCTTCCCTACTGCAGCAAAAACCAGCAGCAACATACCTCAGCTGAGCTGTTATACAGGCAAGGTCTTTTGCAAATTTTGTTAATTAATTTTTTGGTTGCGCTGAGAGGATAAGAGGCCCAACTAACCTTTCAACAGCAAACACAGCACATTTTCACTATTGGTCCAACTGCAACATACACCGACCAACAGTGACTGAAATGAGACTCTACCTTGTTTAAACAAATTATAACTTTTTTTAAGGTCCCCATTCCCAGCAGCTCAGCATCAACACAAATTATTCTGTCTACTGAGTGACTGTACGTGGTGTGCATGGGTGGCTTTTGAATTGAACATCTGAACCATACCTCTCAACCTCCAGCCTCACAAATCAGGGACAAGGCTTACAAAAATCAGGGACAAAGGACCAAAAGCTGGGACACATCTTCAAAACTAGTGACATCCACCGAAGAAGCTGGTAGAATAAGGGGCTTAGTAAAAAATGCATTTTCTAAACAAGAACAAGTCTGTAATCATAATGCTTGACATTATTTCATACTCACAATCCCCATTGTTGAGCCCTGGAAATACAAATTTTAGGAGGGACAGAATAACATTTTGATGCTAAATCAGGGACAGTTGAAAGGTATGACCTGAATTACCATGGCATCAGGAGTTTTTTTTTGTCCCATTATAATGCTAAACCCAACTCCATTCAGTGCTGTTTTTGTCCCATGCTTGCAAAAGGTGCAGCAGCAGCCACACTCACAACATTGCACAATTAAACTGACTGCAACAAAAAAAAAATGAACATTTCTTATTAATCACACCTTTTTCACACAGCACAGCTAACACATGCTGAGGCTGAGCATTTGCCCTTCCAATGACACTTCTTGTGATTTTGACTTCAGCAATATTACTTTTAATTTATTTGCTAGCTATTCGGTCCCTCCCTGGCATCAATCATTCACATCCAACATCCTTCATGCTATCACTTGCTCAGTTCAAGTACTAGTAGCCCAACCACAGATAATAAATTATAATGCCTGGTGTCCAAACAAAATTATGGACATTGCCTGCTGCTGTTTTCTGCCTGTTTTTTTTCACACCTCCTCCTCGTCAACATCGTTGTGGTTGCTGGCCTGCTGGGGGGGGGGCAGTCAATGGGTCATCTACTGCCTGGACTGGGCTTGGTGCAGCCTGCAGGGTGCCATGTTGTTCAATGATGTGGTGCTGGCAGCTGCCTGGTTCCTTGTGCCAACTGCGGCCTGTGCTCATGCTCAGTCAGTGTACCACTGTGTGCCACCTGGCCTACTAAGCTCGAGCTGGTTGTGGCACAGTAGCCACTAAGCCACTTCTCCTGTCTCCTCTCTAGTCCCACTTGTGGCCACCTCAATACAGTCTGCATGTGGCAGCAGACAGGTGGCTAAATAACCCAGCCAACCTAGAAGATGCAGGGCTTTTTTAAATGTATGTGGTCTTGTTGCCTGACTCCCTTTTCACAAGGTGTGGTGGATTTAGATATTTTTATTTAAGCCACCACAAAGCACCGACTTCTTCATTCGAAGGGCTCTGCCATTGATGACCTCCCAGCTCGCTCCCGGTCCCCCTCCCAGATTCAGATTCCCTCCCACTCCAAGATCCCCCAGTGAGATCACCCAGCCCATGCCTGCCTGGCTGTACACAAGTGCCAACAATGCCTGGACCTTTCTCCTGTCTTGGAATGGTCCTCTCCCTCATCTTGATTCTTCTTCCCAGCTAAAACCACTTGCTTGCCTTGCATGTGCAGCTGCTGACAACTGCAACACGGCCTGCTGGCCCAAAGCTCACTCAGTCGCTCTCTAAAATAAAACTTTTAGATAAATTTTTATTTTCCACCGTGACCGCTCTCCTCATTAAAATGGTGTATGGTGCCAAGAAGGGGTCAGTCGCATGGTGCTTCTGCTCTGGCTGTCTGCTCTGCCTGGTGAGGTGAGGTGACTCCTCCTCCTGAATCCTCTACATCAAATCAGAGCATCGACTAAGATTAAACTGATACCTGCCTCAGCCAGCCAGAGGTGCATATAATAACTGTACATTAATAATTATTAAGCATGTGTTTTTTTTGCAACTTGCTGTCACTTAAGTCCCTCCTTAACCCCCACCCCCACAGACACAGAAACCATCATGAATGAAGCAATGCAATTAAAAAAAAAATATTCAACCCCCGGGCCAAGTAATATGCAATATGCATTACAATAATGTATTACTTACATGAAAATGTAATTAGTTACTCTACACAATTACATTTCCGTGTAAGTAATGAGTAACTGCTACGTTACTGTATAAGTAATCTGATTACAGTAACGTGTTACTTGTAATGCGTTACTACCCAACACTGGGAACAGGGAGGGGGTGGAGAGGGAGGGTAAGGTGCCTAACTGGCACCACAGCTCAGAGGGATGTCAGAGGATCCTAAGAATTGCTAGAGCAGCAGGGCATGGGAGGGAGCTGGATGTCATTGTCCAGCTGGGGACCAACAATTTAGCTAGGGAGGCAGGTGGGATTGTGCAACAGGAGTTCAGGGATCTGGGGAGGGACCTAAAACAGGTAATGTGCAAGGTGGTCTTCACAAAGATGCTAACTGCACATCACCAGGGGGAGGACAGGGAACTCCACATCAGGAGCTTCAACTCTTCGTTAAAGGAATGGTGCAGATAGGATAGGTTCCACTACATTGGGGACTGGGGATCAACCTGAGGGGATGTGAGCCTGTACAAGACCTGCATCCATCAAGAAGAGGAACTGCAGTCCTTAGTGGATGGTTTAAATAAGTAAGTAACAGTTTATTTGTTGAGTGCCTTATCCCAGAGGCTCTGGCACTATCCAGGTATGTAAGACAACAGTACATCAATCAGAAATAAAACAAAACAAAACAAAAAAAAATGCAAATAAAAACACTTTAAAATCCAGCTTAATTGCAATATAAGTAAAATATTGCATCCTTTGATGAACATTTAAACTAGCTGAGGCAGTGGCAGAAGGACAAAGGAAGGCATATATTGCCCCCCAAAACAAATGAAACAGGAGGGAATGAGAAACTGAGAGGGAGAACTTCTCAAAGGAACAGGTTCAAGGTCAAACAAGCATTTGTCAATGCTGAACGTTCACTTGCAGCACCGCGGCTATTGTAGAAGCTGGGGGGGGGCAGAGGAGTGAGGACCGGGAACAGAGAGTGCGGTGCCAGTGGGTGGCAGAAGCCGCCAATAAGGAAATCCACATGATAGCTATTGTAGAAGCCTGGAAAGGGGGGTATGAGGAGCGAGGACCAGGGACAGAGAGTGCAGCACTGGTGGGCAGCAGGAGCTGCCAATAAGGAAAGCTGCATGGTGGCTAATGTACAAAGGAGTCAAAGAGTGAGGACAGGGGAGAGAGAGTGCATCAGGAGGCAGGAACCACCAATAAGGAAAGCCACACCATGGCTAATGTTGAAGTCTGGGGGAGGTCAAAGAATGAGGAAGGGGGAGAGAGTGCAGTGGGTGGCAGGAGCCACCAATAATGAAAGCTGCACCATGGCTAATGTTGAAGGAGGGGGTCAGAGGAGCAAGGAATGGGGAGAGACAGTGTGGCGGGTGGCAGGAGTCACTAATAAGGAAAGCCACACCATGGCTAATATAGAAGCTGGAGGGGTGTCAAAGAGTGAGGACTGGGGAGAGAGTGTGGCGGGAAGCAGGAGAAATCTGTAGTCATAACTCTGGCCATATGCATTAGTGTGAACTGTAATGTGCATGGCTGTAGTTATGGCTACAGAAAGAAATGAAGAACTCTCTCATTGGAGCACTTCATTTCTTTCAAGTAGAGGACATGCCACGTTAGCAAGAAAAACTACTGTCATGACATGAGTGCCTAGTCATTGGGGTACACTGCCAAGGCCATTGCAGTTTCAGCTGTAATTGGCTGGGGAGTGACACACCTCCAAAATCAATAAATCAATCAAACTTTATTTAACCAGGCATAAACACCATTGAGCAAGCTCATTTACAAGGTAGTCCTAGAAATCAATACAATTCACAGTCACAAATAAGGTAGACAAAAACAAAACATTATACATGTGAAAGATAGTTCAGTCCTATAACTACAGAGCTAACATAGGTAAACACAGTTACAATTCATATCAAGTAAACATGGGAGGGGGGTTAAAAACTTAGATCTTAGGCAGTCACCAGTATATAAAGGCTAGAACCTTTATTAAAATATGTAGGAAGGGGGAATAAGAGAGGGTATATAAGACGAGGGGTATAGGACAGTGAGGACCGGGAGAAGAGAAGGGGGCTAATAAGTGCTGGGTACCCCATAATGGGGATGTGAGTTAAGCGAATCTCGGTGTCATAGAATCTCTGTGTCATAGGATTCATGAAAGATATCAGAGGCTAAGGACACATAGTGACCTAAAACAGCTGCAGGTTTCCTTCATGTACTCAGCTATTAGTGCTTTGAATGTGAATGGACCAGGAAGGGATGAGAGCTTTAGTGAGCTTTGCATGGTGTTTCATAAGGACGGGAATGAGAAATTGATTACAGCTGAGCCATAGGTTGTTTTTACTCTGGGTATCTGGAAGAAGAAGAGTATGCTGAAGTGTCTCAATCCATAAGATCCCTTGGCACATTCGAAGAAACTCGAGATGTATGCAGAAAGCTTATCAGACAAAGCTCTAAAGAACCAGAGAAGGGCGTCTACTTTCCTCTTTGTTGAGAGTGAGGACCATCCCATTTCTTGGTACTGTAGGCAGTGGTGGGTGCGAGAAGGCATATTAAGGATGAACCTTAAGGCCCAGTGGTAAAGAGTGTTGAGTTTGCTGAGCACTGTTGAGGGGCAATGGTTGTAGAGAAAGTCAGCATAGTCCAGTAATGGTATGAATGTGGATTGCACTAGTCTTTTTCTGGCTTCTTTGGTGAGTAGATGCTTAATGCGGTAGAATATGCCTAACTGCTGCCTTAATCTTTTTGAGACCTCATTCAGGTGGCGCAGAAAGTTAAGCTTATTATCCAGCCAGAACCCTAGCTATTTAAAGATATCTACTATTTCAAGGGGTTTACCTAATAGCACTAGAATCTTGGGATTGTGTGTTGGTCCTGAGGCTGCCTTTGGTGAGAGGATCATGGCTTTGGTCTTTTTGGCATTGAGTCAGAGCTTGTGTTTGACAAGGTTATATTGGAGAGAGATAAAGTCTCACTGTAAGTCCTCATGGACCACGTCCAAGGATGAATTTGAGGTGTAGAGGACAGTATCATCTGCAAATAAGTGCACATTAGCTGTGCACAGATGTGAGTCAAGGTTATCGATAAAGATTGCTAATAGGATTGGACCCAAGATGGAGCCTTGGGGGACACCTCGTGGAAATGTTTTTAGTGGAGATAATTCTCCTGAGGCTTTAACTTGTTATATCCTGTTAGTGAGGTAGCTGGTGAACCATTTAATGGCAGTACTATTGAGACCGATATTGCTCAGTGCATTAAGCATAATATTGTGATCCACAGTATCGATAGCCTTAATAAGATCAAGGAAGAGGGCAAACACATGCTTCTTAGAATCCAAGGCAATTTGTCAGTCAGTAGTTACTTTAGCAAGGGCAAAGATTGTGCTATGTTTGGCTGTAAAGCCGGACTGTGCAGGGGTTAGCAGTTTCTGTGAATCCAAATGCTCTCTAACTTGGGTGTTGATGATTTTTTCCAGTAGTTTTGATAGGGCAGATGGTATGGAAATAGGCTAGTAATTGTTCAGATCACTCAGATCCCCAGATTTCAACAAGGGTATGATGTGTGCAGTTTTCCACGACACAGGTAGCTTGCCCTGCATCAGGGAGGTGTTGAATAAATGGGTGATGGGGGTGGTCAAGTAGTAATGGCCTAATTTTAGAAAGTAAGGTTCAATATTGTCGGCACCAGCACACTTTTTTGTATCCAGTGACAACAGGAGGTCCTCTATTTGTTTAAATGTAATTGTATGGAAGCTAAAGGGGGAGGAATAAGGTTGGTTAGGGTTGAAGTTAGCGTTAGAGTCAGTAGTGGAGTCCCCTAATGGTCTGAGCTTGTTGATAGATGAGGTGTCAAAGGCCAACCCCACTGTGGCAAAGTGTTTGTTGAGCTGTTCTAATATAGTAGCTTTGTCCATGAAGGTAGATCCATCGGACACTATTTTGGCTTGAAGGGAGGCATCAGTAGTATGACCTTCAACCTCTTTGAAGATGTTCCAGAATTTGGCAGAGTTGTTTTTGTTGTCTTTTAGCGCTGCATGGAAATATCTAGCTTTTTCAGACCTAATTAGTTTGGTGCAGTTATTTCTGGAGGCACAAAATGCTAGCCAATTGTCCTCCAAGCGAGGTTTCTGTGCTCTTTTCCACCAAAAGTCTCTGTCCTTGAGCGCTTTCTTCAGGAAGGAGAGGTAATGTGAGGAAATTCTTTTTCACGGAGAGAGTGGTGGACGCATGGAACTGCCTTTCTGGAGAGGTTGTGGGGTCTAAAACAGTGGGGGAATTCAAACATGCATGGGACAGACATAAGGCAATTATAGTGGGGGGGGGTTGCAGGAAGTAGGCTGTTGGTTAACTAGAATCTGCAGCTTATCCAATAGGTAGGGAAATGGGCAGACTGGGTGGGCCAAGTGGTCCTTATCTGCCTTCAAAGTCTATGTTTCTATGAACCAGCCGGGAGGTATTTTTTTAGACTTGATCAGCCTTAGGGGGGCTTGTTTCTCTATTAGACCCTCTAAGAGGCTATGAAAGATCTTAAATGACTCACTGAGGGAAGGGGCTAGGTAGAAGTCCTGCCATCTGATGTTACCCAGGTCTTTCAGGAAGGCATTCTGGCAAAACTTTTTCAGACATCTTTTCAGTTTGAATTTAGAGGCAGACTTTATTTGGGGAGAATGTCTGATGCAGGCAGTGGCACAATGATCACTTACGTTGTTGAAGAACACTCCAGTATTCAAAATATTATGAGGTTTGTTAACTAACATGAGGTCCAGAAGGGAGCTTCGCTCAGGGTTTTTTCTCTTGGGTTTGGTGACTGCAGGTGTTATTTCTGCCAGCCCACTCACATCACAGAAATCCCTGAGCTTCTTGGAGCTCTCATCATTCCAGTTTTGGTTGAGATCCCCCATTAGAATACACTCGATGTTAGCCAAGTCGATTAGGCTTTGGAGATGTGGTAGGATGGCCATGCCACCAGAAGGAGGTCAGTACCATGCAGCAATAAGGAGCGCCATTTCATAGGAGAGGGATAATTTTAGTGCCAGGCATTCAAATTCTTTAGCCTTAGAGGTGCAATCAACCACTGTGACAAAGAATTTGCTCTTAACATGTATTACGACACCCCCTCTGGTTGGTCTATCACACCATTTAGGTGCTGTATCCCGGTATGTTGATAGCTTTGTCTGGAGTCGAGGGCGTAAGCCAGGATTCCGATATCATAAAGAAATCAGGGGATGCATGTAGTATCCAAGTCTGAATCAGGTCAAGCTTCTTAAGTAAACTACAGACATTCACATGAAGGAAGCTGATACCTTTTTATTGTAGGAGGTCCGCAGGGATGTTCAGAGAAGCAGGTGGGCCTGGGTTGAGTTTGACGTTTCCAGAGCAGAGTAAGAGAAGCAGCAGTAGTTTCTTGATGTAATGCCTTAACCTGCTGAGTAGTTTGCTTGTTGCTCCATTTGGCATGGGTAAATTTAGTGGTGAGTGAGTTATGGCCACCAGCGTATTTTGTTAGGAGTAAGGCATAAATAACTGTTTTAGCTGACAGGCTCAGAGACGCTCTCACGTATTCTCTGGTCAATGTCTGATGTGAAGATAGGCAGGACCATAGGAAAGTTGTCCCCAATATGTGTTGCCATAGTCTATTAGGAGAGGGCAGAACCTGGTAGTCGTCAAAGGAGGAACTTTGGCCTTGGTGCAAATTGGCAACCAGAATTCTGACTGGTGCATTGGTTAGAAGGATGAGGCAGCTAAACAGGAAAATATCCTCGTGTGGCATTTTTGTTGGGGAGTTATCTCCTAGTAAAGGTAGCATGTGCAAGGTTTACAAGACCAATCCGTAGTAAGAGACTTTAAGAAGGTAGAGCTATCTGGGGATGAGGGCTAGGAGATAGGCATGACTAACAGTACTTGGTCCAATAGGCATGCAAGAGGTTAGCCTAGCTCTCAAGGGAAGAGCATTTAATAGAGGCCAGGGTCAGGGCAGGTGCCCATCAGTCCCAAGACGTTCCTTATGCAAGTGCAAGAGAATGCAAAAAAAGGGAAATTGAGACAAAGAGGGAAGAAACAAGCATAGTAATGAGAGGTGAACACAGAGCAGGACCAAAAGAAGGTAGAGGAGGTTGAAATCAAGGTGGTAGAAAGATGTGGAAAGCCATGTGATAAAATGCAAAAATAAATTCCAGATCTTGAGCATATCATTTTGAAGGCAGACCTAGACATAGTAGCCAGTACTGAATCATGGTACACAGGAAACCATGACTGGGACATGGCAATACCAGGATACATGCAGTTCAGGAAGAATAGGGAGGGAGGAACGGTGGTGGTGGTGGTGGTGGGGGAGGGAGGGTTGTGTTATATGTCAGGGAATATATCAAGGCAATGGAAATGTAAGGGAGTAAAGATGTGCTGGGGGTACTGTGGGTCACCCTAGAAATAGAGCCAGAGCCTCCATTCACACTGGGGTGATTTACAGACCTCCATCACAGGAGGATGATCTGATCAAGGAAGTTGGGATGCCATTAGCAAGATGGCAGATAAAGGGGAGGTACTGTTAATGAGGGACTTCAGTCTACCACATATTGATTGGAGCTACCATGCCACAGACTCATCTAGAAACAGGGTCATCTTAGACTCCCAACAGGGGGCATTTCTGAGGCAACTACTCTAGGAAACAACTTGAAATGGGGCAGCACCTGACCTGATGCATACAAACAGAGATAGTGTTGTGAATGTGAGGGGTGGCATGCCACCTGGGGACCAGTGATCACTGGACAGTGTGGCTTAACATTAGAAGGACAGCAGAGATGAACCACACAAGGATGAAGGTCGAAAGTCACATAATGCCAGCGATTGTGTGCTCCTGCTGCTGGCTGAGACTGATGACGAAGGAGCGGGGCAGCAAGATGTCCCGCTCCCTGCAGCACCATTCCTGAGTGGCGTTTTTTAGTTTTAGCACAGTTTTATCACCATGGAGATTAATGTTTCATACTTTCTTAACATGGCGAATGAAACTTGGGTTAATGTTAGTTTGATTATTTGAATATTGCACCAAATTTGCATCACATGTCTCCATTACAGAATTTGTATTAGCAATTGGAGCTCCAAAGGTGTTTGATGGTACTCTGAAATGCCGATTTTAATAAATAATTTTGATAGAAGAGATGGTTTTTACTGCTCAGTGAGCGACTGATAGAATTTGGGGAGATTGTGGAGTCAAAGAGTAGCCACAGACTAAGGGAAGTAAGAGGAAGAGGCTTGTGGTGTTTTTTTTAAGGAAAATATCTCAAGTTGCAATGGCCTGGGAAAATGTGGAGTGTCGTACTAGCATGGACTGTGCTGAAATGCCTGATTTTATTAGGAAGAGGTGACTACAGTTGAAGTTGTCTGGTTTTGAGAGCAACAGATGGAGGAGGCATATGGCCTGAATTAAAAGAAGTATGAACTAATATGATTGATGGCAAGAGTACTTAGCACTTGACTTTGGAGTATGAGCACAGAGTCATGATATATTAGCTGGGGGACTCCTAGATGAAAAGTAGGAGCCTCCTTTTTTTTTTGCCAGTAAAGGGGAGCCTGCAGAATCGATTCTCCAGGAGACTGCTGGTATCTGGAATTTAGCATGTTTGCTAGAAACAGTTAGGAATCCTAGAAACATTGAAACTTGCAGACTCCTTAGTCAAGAATATGGAGACATGCTTGCAGAGGTTTGGTAAACTGTAATCACAAAGTTCGTGGTTAGCTTTTGGTTACCGTGGAAATCAATCTAAAGGCTGCATTAAAGGGCATGTTCTCAGTAATTAATTATTTGATTGTCTGTGTATATGATTTAAAGGGGAACTCCTGGTTCTGGAGCCTTTCACTGTGTAGGCTTTTCAAGGCCTTGAACATTCTTTGCTGGTTGCTTGAATTTAAACTGAACAGTGTGCTGATATTTGGTAACTGGAAAAAAGCCTTTAGCAGAGTGTAATGGGTGTTAAGTGTTAAATGTTAAATATTAACAATGCTCTGCAGGTATTTTTTTAAATATGAATGCTGTATGAATGCTGGAATTGCCATTTTGAACCTTGAGTAAGGGGAATTCTAGAAAAACAGCAGGTGTTACTTCAAAGAGTTATTTTAAATCATTCAAAAATTTTAATGATTAATCTTATGAGGTGTTATGCATTGCATTTTAAATTAGTGCTTTTACGCTTTCTAATTAATGGCTGTGCTAATGATTAATAGTGATTAGTTGCTTTGCCTATTGAAATTTCTATAATCAATATGTATGAGTATGAAATTTGGGCCTGAAGGTACTGTTTTGTTTCTAGGTCTACTTAAAGCAACTTACGCCTATATAAATGAAGGCTAGAATTTATTGTTACTGAAATGTGTGACCTGTAAATAGGAATCAGGTAGAACCATGTAGATACTGATGGTGTAGCATTGAGGTGAATATGGGCAGGCTAGCTAGGTATCCACATAGAGGCTTAGCAAAATAGGGTGTTGAATTCCTATAGTAAGACGTTGTCTTGCAGTATAGCAGGGTGGCGATACTTGCATTAAGACACTTGGGCCTAGTTTTGAATCTGGTTCAGAGTATGTGACAAATTGGCTTAATACGTAATTATGATTCCAGATCCTTGACTTGACACATGGCACACAGTGCAGACTGGTAAAAGGTGCTCAATATGGGCTCCATATAAGAGGGATACAGGGCAGCATGCACTGTGGGGTATCAACATTGGGACCCAGAATGGGTACACAGTTGGCAGCACAGGTGGACTTTATTTGGGTCTTGTGACAGTGACCTTTAATTTGTATATGGGACAAAGTAGTCCCAATGGCCGATATTCGTTTTTGAAATAGGGTGGCATGATTGACATAGATCTAATCCCAGCTTGAGGCAATGAGGGACCTTTGAACGAGGAGGGTACAACTGGGAGAGTCAAGTAGCTCTTAGGGGTAACCTGGAATGCTGTTTTCCATAAGAAACCACAGCTACCTTCAGTCTTACGGTTTAGTTATACGTATGAATAACAATGACAAATAGGAGGTCAGGAGAGATCAAAAGAGATTTTACAAATAATATTATGATATATGAATATGTGTTTAATGTATCACTTATGTTGTTTAGGATTATTTACGATCATATGTGCAGAATCTGTTTAATAGTGGACAGTTCTATTGATCGTACGAATTTCAGTGAACAATGTAATGCTTAAATAAATGTGTATGACTGAATGTGTAATGTTCTTTTTTCATGTTGTAATGGTTTAAATAACTGAAAAACAATAAACTTTTACTTACATAATGCCAGCATTGAAGTAGCAGCGGGCTCCTAAGTTTCCACCAGCCCTTGCTATTGAAAGTTAATTTTTGGACTATTCTGCAGCTATTTTTGCTTAACTTCCAGCATGGCATATGATCTTGCTTACCAGTGATAATTGCTGAATGAGCCCAATGGATCCAACCAACCTCCTGGACTAGATTTTAATTTGGATAAGTGTAAAGTGATTCACCTGGGCTCAAAACCCTCATGGCCAATATACTATGAAGAATACAGAATTGAATAATACAGAAGTGGAGAGAGATCTAGGTGTGTGTATATATATATATATATATATATATATATATATATCCAATAATATGGCATTTAATGTCCATACCAGGGAAATGGTTAAAAGGGGAAACAGGCTACTTGGATGCATTCTAAGACATGTCAAAAGCAGACGCAGAGAGGTGATGGTCCCACTGTATACAGTCCTTATCAGACCCCACTTAGAGTACTGTGCACCAATTATATCACCAAACCATATTAATAATATGAAACAAACTGAAGGAGTCCAACGCAAGTTAACAAGAAAGACATATAAGAGATAAGGAATATTCGGAGAGGTTGCGGGCTCTGGACCTCTGTTCAATGAGATATAGGAAAATCAGGGGCAATTTATGTATGGTGTTCAGAGCATTTAAAGACAAGCAATTACGGGAAGCAGCTGGATCATGTCTAACTAAAAATGTGACAAATACTAGATCTTACAAGATGGAATTAAAAGGAGAGATATGTAGGGCCACCAAAAGGCAGTAATGGTTCAGCCAAAGGGTGGTGAAAATATGGAACTCCTTCCCTAAAGATCTAGTAATATGTGGTACATTAAATGTTTTTAAAAACAGATTGTACATTTATATGAGTACAAAGAAAACTCAGTATTATTTATAAAATAAGTCATTAAGGGCATACGCCCATGGACTTGTAACCATACTATGAAACCTCCAACCATCTCTGGTTTATTTCTCTTTAGCCTGCTGTGGATCAATTTGTCTTTTAAATTTGGTGCCCTCCTGTATGTGATGCATGGTTTTGTCTCTACAGCTTCTTTCACTCCTGAATCCCATGTTAAGATATTATACAAAATGCCAGCAGAAACAGGCCTCACAGTTTATCGAGTCTGCTCAATTTTTCAATTTTTATGTATGATCTATCCAATAGTGCCTGCCAAATTATGGAACTCTGTCACATATGTTACTGGTTCCCCTGAAGGATGCCTATTCTCTCCTTTTTTATTTTTCTTTAACAACTCATCTCTGTCACAACTTAATGCCCTCATTTTGGACTCCTGCAATAGTTCATTGTTATATCCTATTTTAAGGAATCGGTTTTCAAGCTCATGTGCCTGCACACTGAAATCCTCCAGGTTACTGTACTTTCTCCTGAGCCTACAGAATTTCACATAGGGAACTGACTTTTTTAATGTTGCGGGATGGCCACTCCCTGCACTCAGTAACGAGTTACTCGCTGTGTTTTTTCTAAAGCATTTAGTTTGTATCTCCCTAGAGATCCTGCAAGAGCTTCTGATGGTGATATCCAGAAAATTCAACTTCACACTGGCTGCAACATGTGTGAACCTAAGATTCAGATCATTTTCCTGCAACCAATCCATTAATTCTTCTATTTTTGCAGTGTCCCCTTTCCAGATGCATACTACTGTGTATTGTCAAAGAAACAATACAAAAAAACTGAATTAGCAAAGAAAGGATTCCTTCCTGGGTTGGGTACCCAAAGCTCCTCCCACATGCCAAGAAAGAGATTGCCATATCAAGGAGCCATTGAGGCACCTGTTGCAGTCCCACATTGTTGCAGATGTTTCCCATCAAATTCAAATGAGTTGTGAGTATAACTTTCAGTGCTGATAGGAGAAAATCTTTAGGTATGGCTTCATTGTCTTCATCTTTTTCTAAAAAATATACACATGCCTTGATCCCCTGTATAGGCCTTATAGAGGTATATAGACTCTCCAAGTCAATCCCCACACACATAATCAGTCTCCCATTTCACTGTTTTCAGTTTTCTTAACAAGTCTGTTGTGCAGTATCTTGACTATGTGACTGTAAACTCATGATATATTTCTGTAGGAAAAAGTCCAAACATTTCCCAGGATTCTCAGTAATGGAGTCCACATTAGATACTATGGGCCTGCCTGGTGGGTGTGAGACACTTTTATGTACTTTTGGTAAGATATAAAAGCTTGGTGTCACTGGGTATTCAGCCCACATGTATTCAAATTCCTTTTCATTAATCTCTCCCTTTTCAAGGGCTGCCTGCAATATCTGGTATAGTTCCAGTCTAAACTTAGCTTTGGGATCAGACATCATTTTTTTATATTTCTCGCCATCATTTAATAAAGACATAACTCTGCAGATATAGTGGTCCCTGTCTAGGAAAACTACATTAACCCCCTTATCTGCTGCTTTTATAATTATGTCATCATATTCTTTTAATTCCTTAATAGCCATATTCTCAGCTACTCTGGTATTAAAACAGGGTGGTTTCTGATTTTTATTCAGAATGCCCTGTACTTGTTTTGTAACGATTTTCTCAAATGTTATAATGGAGGGATTGCCAGTATTTGGCATAAACATGGATTTATATCTAAAGAGTTTTTTCCCGCTCCTGTAGAATGTTGCCAGTGTTCATTTCACCTTGTCTAATTATCCTTCACTTCCTTAACTATTCAGAAAGGCAACATATTTTAATGCAGGTTCAATCTATTCAAGAACTAAAATGGGAAGATCATTGTATTTCTATATTTCAAGACTTGTGCCCCCTCTGTCTGACTGAAGCACAGTGAGTATAGAGATCTCTTCCCAAAGTTTCAGGCAGCACAGCTCCACTATCAGCTTCTTTACCCAGCCCACCTGCTAGTGAATCGCCAGATGGTCAGAAGATTTTCATTTCATCTGAACAGGTTAAACAGGAGAGCGTCCGACTCTGCTGCCTAACTTATTCTCAAGTAGTGGTGGGCGAAGTGGGCAAAGTGGGCTCAATCCACTCCGCGAAGTGATTCACAGACCAAAGTCGGATTTGCGCAGTGCTCCACAATGCGAAGCGGAGTATTTCTTGTTATAATGAGGAACGCGAAGTGCATTGAAAACAGCTACTTCGCATTACTCTGCCTCCACTGGTCACTTCTCTTTCAATTTTTAAGGCGAAGTACTTTGATGGCAGTTCACTTCACCTCACTTTGCCTTGTTTTTGAGCTCCAAAGCAGGATTTTGCAGTGATTCATGGGAGTTCAGGTCACATGGGGCTCTATATTGATCTGCACAGCCTCAGTTCAAGGTAGTATGAGTAGGAAGGAGTAGTAGACAGTGTGCTCTGATAGCTGTCTGTAGGAATCTTTCAAAAGCTGTTCAAAAAGTATTTTTGCATTTTTTGGGGGATCCAACTGTAGTTCATTGATTATTGGAAACCCTCCTGTGCTCACATCATCAAGCGTTTTTGTTTGTGTGTGGATTTTGAATGTAAATTTACAACATTGAGTGTGTATGGTGAAAGACAGTGAAGTGTGCTGTGTGGGGGAAGGGCGTATCTGTGTAGGTAGATTTAAGTTGGAGAACTAGTGATTTCCCTGTGTTTTGGTAATATTTTTGTTATATAACTGACTGTGTTACTGTACACATAGTAAAATTGTCAGTGATAGTATACATTTTCTTGCTGCTTGTTGTGTGAATGTGGTGCAGCATTTCATAAGGTCAGGTTGTTTAAATTACAAATTTACATTACGTGGCACTGAGTACACTGAGCTTTTGCATTTGCATCGCATCCCTCGTTCAGCATTGTACACAAAGTGTTCTGTGTTGTGTGTGCAGTGTTGCATGCATCAAATATAATTCTCCTTTTAAAATTTGTGACACAGATCAGTGTAAGTGCAACTAAGTGCAGCAGTGTGAACCTGCTATCCACTGCAGCTGCCTGATTTTGTACTGCGATCATGTTCTCTGTTCTTAGTGTTGCTGCTTGTAGTGCCGTAAGAATTAGCACTGTCTGTATTCAGTGCCCCCCCCATGTTGAAAAGGTAGTTTTTCACCAGATTGGATTGTTTTTGTGACCCCATCAGCACCACTGATTACTGAAGCTGTTTTAATTCTGTGACAGTGTCACAACACAGTAGTCCTTTATCTGTTGCTGAAGCCATAGTTATTTATTTTGCTTCACATCCAGCTAGCGAGTAGCGACCCTCCAGTCAGAAAGTGAATGTATCAAAATCTGAATCTGGTAATAATATTTGTGGTTGATCCCCTAAAATGCCAACAAAGAGACGTGCAAGTAAAACTGTTTCTGGCCATGGCAATGTTGGCAGTAAGAGGGTCTGTGGGCGTGGTAGTAGTACGTGTATGGAGAAGCGCATTGATGTGAGGAAAGGTATTTTTCCTGCAGTGCTTTTTACAGCCCAATCAGTAGCTTCACTGATGGTTGAAGGAGATGATGTTTTCCCAGCTGGTGGTGTTAGTGTTACTGGTGTTAGTGGCGGTGGAGGTAGCATTAGCATTGTTGCATCAAGTTCTAATTCCGACCAGTGTACCGTATCCAAACATATTGAGTGTGAAGCAGTGCAAGTAGGTGACAGTGTAGATGATGTCACACTTCCCAGTAACATCCCATTAACTAAACCTGATTCTGATGATCATGTCAGTGATAGCATACAATGTGATATTCCATCCACCGTGGCACTTAACATCACTCATTTTCCATGCAACAGTGATTCACAGTATGGTGAAAAAATATCAGGTGATGGTGGTGTAGATGCTGATGATGAATGTGATGATGCTGATGATGATGATGTTGCTGTTGTTGCAACATGTAGTCCACATGTTAGCATCCAAGCAGAAGATGTGGATGTGTGTGACAGTGACGTTGATGAATATGATGATGATTTAATTGACCCCAGTTCAGAACCGGAGAAAAATAAATTAAAAGTGGCTGTGCCTGAATCTGTTTGCAGGAATCCCCCCCCCCCCATAAAAGCCTGTGATTTACTGTTACCGGTTTTAGTGGATGATGATGATGATAACGACCCAGTACTCAATATGATATGTAGTCGTGGTGGTCAGTTGCAGTCCAGGTGTGCAGTGCCAGAAACATCACATGCCCCCCCCCACTTCAGTGCTTAAAAGAACAGACTTAAATTAGCCACATCATCATGGACATGTTAAAAGCAGAGCATCACAGTCCCTTGTTAGAGATTTTTTTGATCAAGATGCAAATGATGATTCAGTTGCAATCTTCCAGGTTTGCCATGTGCATGTGAGTCGAGGTAAAAAGGGGAGCCATCTTGGGACAGGAGGACAGCATATGCATCTTAAGAATAGGCACTTGGCTCTGGACCCAGCACAAGCTGGCAGCTAATACCAGACTTGGGCATTCACCCGTATCACCAGCGGCAACCATAGCCAGCATGTTATCCCCTTCCATGACTGTTAAGCCCAGTAGGAAATTAAACGTGTGCAGTAGTGTGGTAATGAGAGCAGAGGATTACTACAGGCATGATGAGGTGGAGGACCATAATGACTTTGAAATGTTGTCCAATGCTGGTGAAAGTAGCTGTTTTTGTGGTGGTGGTGAATGCAATATGTCTAGTGCAAGTGGTACATCAACCCCAGTTGGCAAATTCGGAAAAATAACATCATTTATGAGTCTATCATCATCACCTGTGCAACTGTCTTCATTAAATGTCCACACTCCACCCCCTGCCAATGCCATTCATCACAAAGCACAACCATTTGTCACCAACAACGCACACCATATAAAACGTTTGTCAGCCCACGTTACAGAGTGTTTTTGCACATAAGCTGAAGTACCCCCCCAATCATACAGTGCCATGTGAACTTAATGCTGCTGTAGCGGAAATGCTGGCAATCGCTTTTTTGCCCTTCTCCTTTGTGGGGAATTCTGGGTTCCAGTGGTTTGCTGACCATGCCTGTCCAAAATGGAAAGTCTCATCCAGGACATACTTTTCTACTCGTGCTGTTCCCGAGTTGTTCCACACTGTCTCAGACTCAGTAAGATATTGCCCTTCAACATTCCTCCTCTCCATTCATCCATTTTAGTATGGATATGTGAACAAGTGGCAAAACAGTGGGGAGTTCATATCTGTGTATAACTGCACACTGGGCGCAGGTGCCGGGGGTTGTTTGTGATCTTGGTAGTGTGAATACTCAGTGCAGGAAGGTGAATTGTCGCAGTAAGAATCTTCCTGGAATTCGCCAGCATGCAACAATTGCTATGCACAGCGTGACCTGTTCACACACCGGTGAGAACATGTTGGACATGGTAAACTGACTGAAAATGACAGATGACTAAACCCTCTGTCTCTGAGAGATGGGTTCACAGCAAGTGACAATGGGTCAAATGGGGTGAAATGCATCACGAATGGTGGTTTGTTTTGTGTTCCATACATGGCCCACTGTTTAAATCTTGTGGTTCAGGAGTTTCTGCAGCACCCTGACATAAAGGAAATGCTGACCATTGCACGACATATCTGCTCTCACTTTTCAAGATCTGGAAAGGCCCTTGACCAACTGCGGCAGTTGCAGATACAAAACAGCCTGCCTCAGCAACGCTTGAAGCTGGAAGTTGTCACCCGATGGAACTCCACGTTATACATGGCAGAGAGGTTGTATGAACAATACAAAGCCATCACAGAATATCTTGTTATGCACACTAGCTGTGACAGTTCTGGGGCCTCCATGTCTATGACGACTGAACAGTGGCACTTCATGGACTCTGTAATAACAATTTCATGGCCTTTTGAACATGCCACACAGGCAGTGAGTGGCGAGTCTGCCTCCATTAGCCAATCAATTCCACTGCTGCAGGTGCTGAGGCAGACATTGGTGAATGTACAGCATGGTCTTGATGTTGCCAGAGACGGTGGTAGCAGTATGTTGCTGCAACACATGCTGACAGTATTCAACCAGAATCATCACACTGTGAGCATTCAGCACAGTGACAACTTTGCCATGGTAACAATGCTGGACCCACGATACAAAAGTGGAATTGCATCAGTACTGGAGGGAGGGCCTGAACAGGTAAAAAATATCAGTGGTCAACTGGTTTGCTTGGTTCATGGGGCACAGAAGTCACGTGCCAAGGTTTGCAAACCTCAGCAGCATAATCCAGCTGAAGGTGTAGCTGGAGGACCAGCAAGCATATCATGCAAGGGAAAGGGGACTGTAGTTCCTGGTGGTCTGTCATCCAAAGTGGTTGGCATCAACCCGCTTTGGGAGGCTTTGTCCCAAGTGGGTATTTGTGACATCAATGATTCCGGGGAACAGGCTGATGCATCAACAACCGGACTTAGTGCGGCACAGAGAATGGTTGAGTCATATTTGTCTGAAAACAAGCATCTGACAATAAGTGAAGATCTTCTTTTGTACTGGAGTGGAAAGGTCACTGAATGGCCAGAGCTGACTGCAGTGGCACTGAAGTACCTCACATGCCCACCCTCCAGTGTAAGTGTTGAGAGGGTATTCAGCTCAGCAGGTGCAATAGTCAGGGATCGTTGGACAAACCTGTCTCCTGCAAATGTTAGTTTGCTAACATTCATTAAAATGAATGAGAGGCACATACCAGCACAGACTGCAAGCTCGGTATTCGTACCCCGGCCTAGTCATGGTGGTCTTGCTGATGTGGAAATGGAGCATCCTGGTGGCACTGGTGGCACTGGCAGTGTCTGCCTGAAATGGCCCACCACTGATGTAGATGATGACACAATGGAGAAAGAATTTCCCAGTGGTCAGACTTCAGACATCGATGACTGTGAGGGCAGTTTTCTTTATGAAGATGATGATGTGGTTAATGTTGGCAAGTTTCAACTGCAGTATTTAAAAGGCAGTGTGCCCCCCCCAACCCGGACCACCACCACCGGGACTGATGTTATCCAAGTCTGCTGTCACCATGAGTCTCTCTGCCCACCCCAGACCACCACCACCAGGACTGATGTTATCCAATTCTGCCGCCACCATGAGGCTGTCTCCCCACCCTGGACCACCACCACCGGGACTGATGTTATCCAAGTCTGCTGCCACCATGAGTCTGTCTGCCCACCCAGGACCACCACCACCGGGACTGATGTTATCCAAGTCTGCTGCCACCATGAGGCTATCTCCCCACCCTAGACCACAACCACTGGCAAAGATGTTATCCAAGTCTGCTGCCACCGTGAGTCTGTCTGCCCCCATGGACCACCAACACCACCGGGACTGTTGTTATCCAAGTCTGTTGCCACCATGAGTCTGTCTGCCCAACCCGGACCACCACCACCAGGACTGACGTTATTCAAGTCTGCTGCCACCATGAATCTGTTTGCCCACCATGGACCACCAGTCTACCAGTGCACCACCATCACCAGCTTCTTAATATTTAAACCATAAAGTGAGTATGTGCACTCATGTTTGTTATGCTACCTCACTTCCTTAAGTTGTCTGTTTTGTTTTCTGTAGCTTTTCAGAGCCGCAGTGGCAAAACACATACAGTACATTTATTTTGTTTCTTTTACAGGAGAACAAAAACAGGCTCCATCGCTAATTTTACTTGTTGGGAAAGATGCTGTAGCTATACCGTACAGAGAGGAAGCGATGTAATGTCCATGTGAAATCCATTCTGGTAAGTATGAAGATTTTATTTCATCCATTTCATTGCTTTGTAAAGACTACTGCAAATATTGCAAACAACAGGTTGTCTTAATAGTTGACAAGATGTGACTCTGAAATGTAACTTAGTTGACAATAGGGATTGAGATTTGAGAACCAGGGAGGGACACGTAACAATGAAGTTGTAACTTTTAAGAAGTCATTCATTTCTTTTTTTAGGAAAATTTGTGATACGTTGTTGTTCTGTCAAAGTGGCCTTATCCCAAAAGTTTGTCAACATGATCAGGCACACCCCTTCCGGACCTGAGCTTGGGCACACATGCAACACGCAGAAGTCGTTTCATTCCATGACCATGACCATCATTAAGAACCGGACTCCAGAAGGATGCTGATGAAATCTGTGAAGAAATAAAAAAATAAGAAACCATTACAGACAAAACTGAAAATATGACCCTCCCCCATAAAAAAAAAAAGAAATACTTGGCTTCATGTGCTTGAGAGTTATCCATTTCTATTTAAGTGCAAAAAATTCTCATTGAGCACTGGACAGTGCACAGCAACATTTCGAAGATGGAGTCACCTCTATGTGATGCAGAACAATAGCATGAATACATGTCCATGTCAAGTTCAACCCCCCCATCATCACCTACAAAATACACAACTATATATATATATATACTTGGCTTCCCAGCCAAATGCCTTTTGGGGTAACCCTTGCCTCAGTGTTTGCGCACAGAGGTTCTTTGTCTTTTATATACATATACTCACTAAGGCTACTATTACTGTCCATCCAAAGGGCACCTTTCAATCCAGTTGAGATGATCACTTTTCACTTTTCTGCACACAAGGAGGATGCATTGGTGGCCTGCAGAAAAAATCTGGGGACTCTGTGCCACCACTGCATGCATGACTGAGTGCGCCATTAATTCTGGGGGACTTTGTATGTGCTGAAACGGTCTCATTTCACTCTGTTACCACTTTTTCTATTTTCTGGACACATGGAGGATGCATTCTGGGCCTGCAGAAGAAATCTGGGGACTCTCTGCCACTTTTGTGCTCATGACTGAGTGTGCTATTAATTCTGGGGGACTCTGTATGTGCTGAAACGCTCTCATTTCACTGTGTTACCACTTGTCAATTTTCTGGACACAAGACAGATGCCTTTTGCGGATGCAGAAAAATGAGGCACCAAAACAGCGCACACACACAAAACACACAGACACTTAACAGAAGGAAGGGGCCCCAGAATACAAAGTGTAACACATACTGAAGACAACAAAAAAAAAGGGCATAATTATTTACAAAGGTCAGGGATGGTGGAGGAATACATTTTATGACACAGCAAGGAAGGTGGGGGGGAACATGGTGTGAGGAAACAAAACTAATGTGGGATCCTATGGTGATCCAGCAGCAGTTCCAGCATGGACATAATTTGAAGCTGATGTCCCTCTATGTCATCCAGCCGCTGCTCCACAGCACTCACCCTCTCGCTGTTCTCCTCAACAGCACTCCAGGGAACTGCCAAGTCAGACAGCGTTACATGCAGTTCTCTGGTGTCCAATCCTTCGACAGGCTGACCTGCTGGTGGTGGTGGTGGTGGGGTGGTGGTGGAGCAACAGGTGCTGCTGTGGCCCTACTCTTCCTAGGGATGCCGCTATGCACAGTGGCACCCTCTGCCACAGAATGGCCAGCAGGGGCAGACATGGCCTGTTCCATGACAGCCTGCCACTCCAACTGGTGGTGATTAAGCATATGGGTGCACTGGCCCCCAGTCCCCAGGTGACTCCCCCTGGAGTCATGGCGCACCTCCACCGCACATAGGCGACACTTCACCACACTGCTGTCCCCCCTGACACAGTCAAAAAACTGCCAAACAACAGAGGTGTGGGGAGGATCAGGCACAGGCAGGGGAGGGCCAGATGAACTGGCAGTAGGCTGCTCACACTGCTCAACCGTACTGATGGGATTCACACCTGGGCCTGGGGGAACAGACACAACCTGCTCCAAAGGACCTTGTGCTGGACTTGGTGGTGGTGATGGTGGTGGTTGAACTGCCTCAGAGTCAGGAGGCGGTGCTGGTCCTGCTTCCAGGGGTTGGACACTCACAAGTTTAGAGCGGTGCAACACAAATGGGTGCCCATGCCCCCCACGCATGCGCACAGTACGACGATGTGTACTACCACGCTCTCCCAGAGCTGCCCCTGCCCCAGACATTCCCTCACCCTGCTCCATCTCATGACACAAGCACAACACAAACACAGTCACACACACACAGACAACTAAGTAGGTAAGAAAAATAACATTTACAGAAAGAACAAACTAAGTAAAAAACAGTACAGAAAAGACAAAAAAAATGTAGCTTTTAAAAAAGCTGTTGGGTTACAGTAACTATAAAATGTTAACTCTCTTCCTCTGCAATCAAAACACTCCTTTCTCTAGTACACACTCCTCTCTCTCAGCCTGCACAGGAGAAAGTGAAACTGTCTGTGTGACTCACTTCCTTCCTGCCTGGCTAGAGAGCATGTGACTTACAGTACTGTAACCCATGTGATGTGTGGGGGGGCTGCCAAGTCTGAAACACCAAGTGGATCACTTAGAATCATAATGAGGAATGCGAAGTCCATTGAAATCAATGACTTCACCTTACTTCCCATTGTCATTCAGCCCAACGCGAAGTGGTAATGACAAGGCGAAGCGCCCACTTTGCGTGCACTTCACCAGCGGATTTTAAATTCACTGCATCTCTATTCTCAGGTGGCCAAAACAAAAGAGGACAGACTCATAAGATGAAAATCTCCATTGGGACATCATCAGAACATACAAGCTGCTTACCATCAGAACTGCCCTGACACTGCACTTTGGGCATTAGTAACTGTCATTTCTGACTTCTTGATAGTTCTGCCATTATTATGGGACTTTGGTTTCTTGATTGTTTTTTTCTATAAGCGTTGTTCTGGTTCTGGTTCAGGTTCAGGGATAGCGTACGTTATTGCTTAGATGTGGTTCTGTTATATTTTCTCTAGACTTATTTATCATGGAGTGGGGCAAAGGGGATAATTCAATATGTGCTCCGACTACATGCTAACATCTTTTACATGGTACCTCACCACTGAGTATTGGCTGTCACAATGAGGGTCTCTCCTTTTTCTGTACTATAGCCCTATAGTGTTTGTTATCCTATACTGTAGTGTAGAATTGGTCTATTAATCTGTTTTTTCCCCCCGCTGATACAGCAGGTGGGATGGCTCGTTGCCTACTTCCACTCATTCTATTTTTGGATTCATACTTCTTTCTTTTTCTGGGGTATTTCTTTTTTTCATATTACTCTATTCGATGAGCTCCCCCCCCCCTCAATTTTACTGCATGTACTTTCCCATTCTACATACTTTATGGATGGTCAGACTAACTTCTTATTGACAATCCATACCTGTCACCTCTGCTGCTAGATTTCTAACCATATGGGAAGTATGGGGAGTTGAAAGTTTGTGTGGGTATAGCTTTTCTTATTGCTCATTAGACTGGCCTTTTATGATATTGCCCCTGTCTGCTTGACCAGTCCCTCCATATCTGATGCACTACTGTCACTACTGTTGTGGTTTGAGACACTTACTTTATATTGTGACTGCTCTGGATTTTATCTTATTTAATGTTTATTTTTTTAACTGAGTACCAGTCACACATTGTGGCTATTCTGAGTGGGGAACCCCGACCATACCCTTCCACTTTTAGGCTTGCTTGTTCTAACTTCTTGTTGATTTTAGGTAGTCTCTTGTTATTAGATTAATTACTGCCATGGATTTTGACCTCATTTCCAGCAGTATTTCTTTTTTCCTGGGGAACCATGATTGGAATGATAAGATTTAAGCAACCCATCTGGTCCTGTGGCACACCTGACATCACTTCTTAACCCTTTTTTAACGTTACCTGTTAAGGTCCAAATGGCTGCCACTGTGACTATTCTTTGGTCATCACCCCCATTTGTGTCCCTTCTCTCTGTTAGAAATACCAACTAGTCTTAAATTTCCCTTCCTCCTTTATAGCTTATTAATTTGCCACATTTGGCCTTAGGTGGGCTGACTGGAGGCTTATTCCCTGCCACGTACCCATCATGGACTGGATGAGATGGAGATTGGTCATTTGGACTGGTGTACCTTGCTAATTTTCTTACTGGTTCTTATTGGGAAGTTACTTTACATGGTTGTTAGTGTACTTACTTGTTTATTTTAATTATTGAATTCATTTTGCTGGTGGGATGGCTCTGCTGACCTTCATACCTTCTGATACTTTAAGAGTTTCTACAGACCTTGTTCTATTGACTATTTGCAAACTGGATGTGATGTCTACACCAACTAGAATTATCTCAAGGAATAGCAAAGGGGGCCAGGCTAAAGAAAAAGGTGCTGTATTCTGAAACACCTACATCATTTAGGAAGATCAACAGCTTGTTTACAGGAAACTCACCTGCCCAGGGATCGGATCCATAGTTTCCAGAGTAAATGGGTGGACCAAATGTTTGGTATGGATAATAGTTGTAGACAGTGGGGCATAGCTATACTAATCACCTGTTCTGTGGCCTTCGCCATGCTACAAGATATAGTCAACCAAGATGGGCACTATGTCCTCATTAGAGGATTCGTATCAGATTGAGGTTGTGCTGGGCTCAGTTTACAGGTCAGCATAGATTCCCCAGCTTTTTTATGTCTTTAGCTATAGCCCTAACACCATGTCCATCCCTACTTATTATTTTAGGGGTTGATTGGAATCTAGTTCAGACACCAGACTTAGATAAGTCAGAGTCCAGTAGAAAGGGGTTATACCCAAGTCAAAGGGCCCTAAGAGATTTTATGGACACACTGGGGTTTTTGAACCCATGGAGCACCCTTTTTCCTAATGAGAGAGTCTTTTCTTTTTCATCTTGCCAGCACTAAACTTTTTCTAGAATTGACTACATTATAACCTGCAGTGAGTGCTCTGGCCCTCTTTCCCATTAGCTAGGGGTATGCCACAAGGGTGCCTCTTATCTCTTTAGTCTTTATTCAGAACCTCTCATCTTGAAACTTAAAATGACAGATATGGTTAGAGGTATAATTATAGGATCCCATAGTTATTCCATTTCTGCATACACATGTGATATTTTACTCTACTTTCTTGATCCTCAGGAGACTCTCCCACAGGTCTTTGCTATTACTAAGGAATTTAGTTGGCTCTCCTCTTAAAAGATAAATGTTCATAAAATGGCAGTATTCCCTTTAAACAACCTGGTGGATATGTAAGCAATACTTCAGCTAGGGCTTAAATGGGAAGCTAAATTCCTGACATACCTTGGCATTTAAACCCCTTAACTTATTTTTGAGTTTCATACCTTAACCTCGAGCCTCTGATCGAACAGATTGATCAAGATCTTTTCCATTGATCATCTCTCCCCTTGCCATTTTTAAGACGTGTTACCATTATTAAAATGAATGTATTACCCCACTTTTTATATCCTGTTGGTATGCTTAACTTGATCCTCCTGCTCCAGTGGTTTACTAACTGGCACAATAAAAGTTCCAGATGCTTCTATAAATGACTGGTGGGCCCAAAACATATGAGTGGCCTGTGCCTACCCAATTTTATGTTTTATTATTTTGTCACTCTTGGGAGCAAATATTTTCATTGGTATGCCCTCTCTAACCTGGCCTCTGACACACCCTATAAACCACACTAGCTCACTATTGAAGAAGAACTGGCACAGAATTGTGGTCTACAGCTTCATTCAGTCACAGGCTTACATCACTGTGGGAGTGGGCTGCCGCATTCCTGAAAAGCATGGGCCACCCGGCTGTTGAAGGCTTCCTACCAGTGCCCTAGATGATCCATCTTCAGCAGCAGGTGAGAGCTGCTATAGTCTTTGTAAAGTATAGGCAGGTCAGAGCTGCTATAGGCTGTGTAAAGCATGGACTTCCAACATTCAAATAAGACTGTTAAATCTGCACTGATGCACACCCGGTTGAACTGCAAAACTTTGATTTTCTGTGACTGCTGTTATTATTTTTGAGTGTCCTTGAACATGTAGTGTGATTGCCAGATTACATACAGCTGCAAAGGAGCTCAGGACTGACCAGCCATAGGCTAACATTACTGTGGGGGTGGGCTACCACACTTCTGAAAAGCACATGCCACCCAACAGTGCAGAAGCCGTAACATGAGCACCACTTGGAGAAAGTTTTTACAGCTGATACGAAAGATTTTGCAGCTGACACATCAACTTGGGGTTACCATTCATATATATAAATTCATCTGTTATATCCGGATCAAAGAAATATAATATAAACAATCTAAAGCCTAGAAGTAAGTGCAATAGAGAAGCACTGTAAAAAACTCCTGCAATTTCAATATAAATTTTGAGACATAGATACATAGATAGTGTCAGCAGATAAGGGCCTATGGCCCACCCAGTCTGCCCATTTGAGCTTGTAAGTTCAGTTTATGTTTTCCTAGAAGTCTGTTGTCCCTTAACCCTGACCTCCAGAATTCCTTTATGTCTATACCATGCATTCTTAAATCACGTGATTGTTTCAGCCCCCACCACTTCCTCTGGCAGGGTGTTCCACTTGTCCACCACCCATTCTGTGAAGAAATTCTTCCTCACTTTTCCTCTAAATCATCCTCCCTCCAACTTCATCCCATGCCTCTAGTCCTGGAACATCTTTTTTGCTTAAAAATAGTGTATTCCTGCACCCTGTTCCTCCCTGTAAGACTGGTTAGGTCTTAATAATTAAATAAAAGTGCTTTCTTTTAAGACAGTCTAAAGGGGAATCAAGTAACATTGCTCTAAGAGCTTACAAAATATAGAACACTCACATGATTAACTGGGATACTTAGTCCTTAAGTTTCCTAATTAGGCTGAAGTAAAGAAGTAGCAGGAAGTTGTTTTTATTTATGCTGAAGTAAGGAAGTAGCAGGAAGTTTGAATTATTAAGATGCAGCAGTTTTTTATTTTTAAAATTGACATTTTTGTAGTAAAATGAGAAGTGTTATATTATTATAGGGGTTAATGCTTGTAGGTTTTAATTTTAGAGATTAAGAAAGTACAATTGTTGTCACAAATAATTTTAGTAAAGCTATTGGTCTACTTTCAGTATATAGTCTGATCCAGCCCAAAGTTAATGCCCATGTACAGATGAGAAATGGGTTCATGAATAAATGGAGACAAGTTACCAAAAAATTTGATCCAACAAAAACAAACCTGTTCAGAAGTAGATTTGGGACTAACAGCCTATCCATAGTCCTTCTGTTAGCACACAGTGGGGATATAGAATCAAATCCATGACCAAAAATATCAACAGTAATAAAAGTGATACACAAAAATGTGCATAGTTTTTTAAGTAAAATAGATGAGTTCAGAATGAGGGTTGAAAATGAAAAACCTGACATATTGGCTGTATCAGAGTTCTGGTTACACCAAGGAATTAAAGATAATGACGTCCAATTAAATGGATAAGTATTACAGAGGATGGATAGAGGAGGAAGGGGTTGGCGGTTGATGTTGTACATCAAATATAGCCTGGGCCCTTTTAAAACAATGCTATCAAAGAGACTGGAAGTAATGGATTGCTTATTAATGAATCTGATATTGGTCATAATAATGATAGGAGTAATTTATGCACCCCCCCCGAACTAAAGTAAAACACTTTGATACATTGGCAGTAGGTTAATGGACTCAGTAAAATAAGTAAATATGATACTGAGAGGATATTTTAATGATGACTGGTTCCAGGATAGGGGACACAAATTGAAATACAGCCTAGAGGTTTTGGGAATGAAACAGGTAATACAAAGCTGAACAAGATGTACAAAAATAAAAATCAGGGTTCAATTCTTGATTTATTTTTGTTTCACAGGACATCAAAGTACAACATTGGGAAGTCCTACCTTTGAATTTAGGTGATCACAACCCAATAAAATGTTGTTTAGATGTCTAGAGACCTCCTAAAAATTACACTGAAACATATTGGGTCACAAATTAGAAAATATTCAACCTGGAAGTTTTTAAGAATAGCTAATTGAACATCAGATGGGATATGATTTTACTGATTCCAGATTTAAATATGGCAGTTAATGATTTTACAAATATAATCATGGAAATTATTAATCAACATGCTCCAAGCACACTAAAGATAGTGAACAAGAAAATTGTAATATGTTAACAGATAAACTCAAAACCCATATAAGAATTAAAAATAATTGGTGGAAAAAAGTAAAACAAAAAAATAACAAGAAGAAATATTAGAATACATTTAAAATGGTGGAATAAATGCACAAAGGAAATCAAATTGGCAAAAACACATTACTACATTACAAATATAAATCAAGCTAGAGATCTAAAAAATTTAGAAGCTTTGCTAAAAATCTTCAAAATCCAATAAAATCTAGAGCTCCAAAATAGTTAATTGAAAATAATGTTGTGGATGAGTAACAAACAAAAATTGTTGAAACATTGAATACATATTTTATAGACTTACAAGACCTAAAGATATAAGACTCTGAAATTAAAACATCAGAGATCTCATTGTAAGAAATAGTAAATGAGGTAAATCAAGAAAAAGGGATTATTATTATTAGTAAGATAGCTAAACCCCAGTGTAGATTCAAAACGTTGTTATTTGAAGATGTGGAAAAGGAATTATGTAAATTGAAAAGTAACAAGGCAGGAGGCTTGGATGGTTTAGAGACTCAATTGTTATGTTTGGAAACAGATATTTTGGCCCCCATTATAACTTATCTCTTTAACTGGAGCTTGAGTAGAGCTAATTTCCCAGAGATCTGGAATGTTGGGAAAATAGTCCCAATATTTAAGGGAGGGGAGAACACTACACCAGCAAATTACATATCAATTGTTCTGCTTTCAGTAATGTCGGAAGTCTTGGAAAAAGAAGTACACAAACAAATCTACCACTATTTAGAACAATATGAACTGTTGTCTGAATACCAACATGGATTCAGGGCTGGGAGGTCCAAGGACACTGCCCTAGTGGACTTTAATGATTTGGTGACATCATCACTAAACTTGGGTAGGAGTACTGGGGAAGTGTTCATGGACCTCTGTAAGGCATTGATTTAGTAGACCACAGGACTTTGCTTGAAAAGACTGAATCAGATTGGAGTTAAAGAAGAACCACTGCAATGGTTTAAGTCATATTTTTCTGAAAGAAAACAGTGTGTGTAGCATGGAAATACATTATAAACATTTAAAGAAGTGAAAAGAGGAGTCCCTCAGGGCTGGGATATTGGGCCCAGTGATGTTTAATGTGCTCACAAATGATTTGGCAGAAATTATTTCCGATAGTGGGGTTTGTCTGTATGCAGACAAGAACTGTTCTGGTTGTGTCCGTGGATAGCATGCTACCTTAGAGCAAAATACCAGGAGGATATGACCTATATGGAAACTTGGTTCAGGGACTTGGGCCTTATACTTAATGGGAAGAAAACCAAGTGTATTTTATTTTTACTGGGCTCTTAAGTGGACTACAAAACAGGACTACATTTAATACTTTTTAAATGGTAATAAAAGAGCAAATGTTAATAATTACAAATATTTAGGTGTCCTAATCGATAAACGGGTAACATTCTCTGATCAACTAAATAATACAGTCAATAGAGTGAATCAAAACTTGGGGGCATTGTGTAGGGTTCCGTACTGTCTCTCAAAAGAGACAAGAAGTAAATTGGTTACACAACTATTAATTCCAGTTCTATAATATAGCTCTCAATTATATCTTAATTCAACCCAAACCTTGTTAAAAAAGATAGACCAAACAAATTATAGACTAGAAACATAGAAACATGGGGCCCGATTCCAAGACAGTTGGGAGAGCAATGTGCAAATTACGCCAGTGCATAAAGTTACACCAAAAGCCCTATGACATGCAAGCTGCACCATATTCCAAGAGAACTGGCAGATACGATAGAAAATGCAGAATTACGCAAATCGAATGTTATGCCCTCTAATCATGTCATAGCCCACAATAGCAGCATAACAATACACATGTCGCAACCCTACAACCATAAAGGTGGGTGCAAGTCGCAGAGATATCGTAGGGGCTACGTGATGTCAGATAATTGGGGGAGAGGTGGCAAGCAGCAGTAAGAGAAGGAAGAGGAACTTTACATTTGAGGAGACAGACGTGCTGTTGGATGAACTAGAGGCACAACCAGACCTGCTGTTGGAAAGGGAGGAGAGCGAGAACAGTGACTGCAGAGAAAGGTGGTATGGGATGCAGTTGTGGAGAAGGTGAATGTGGTGGCACATGCATGATGCACTGTGTGTGACCTCCAAAAGTGGTACAGTGACCTGAAGTGCCATGCAAAAGCCAAGGAGAAATTCAAAAAGTGGCAGGCTACAGCCACAGGAGGTGGCCACAGGAGGAGTGACCCCTAAGCACCCATGAGGAGAGGGTGCAGGCATTCTTGAGCCAGCACAGGGTCCACGGGGACTCAGAGCTCAATACGTTCTGGACAGATGCAGGGATGGGTAAGTGTAAATGTGATGCATTGCATAGTGACAATGATGAAGGAATGTACCAATGGTCAAGAGGATGGGTGATATGCTAAGTGTACAGGCAGTGTGAAACAGTTCAGTAGGAACAGTGAAGGGGGCATGGCCATGCAACATGGAACAGTGCACAGACGGGAGGGACTGTGTGAGTCCAGAGCCTGGCATGGGGCACAGCCATGTGAACTGCAGGCTGTGCAGCTACCACATGGGTAGGCAGCACTGATGCACTGTCTCTCCCCCAGATGCAGTTGCAGCAGCCACAGGGTCAGGTAAGATGACGGCCAATGCTGCCCACCAAGTGGCAGACAGTGACACAGGGGTGCGAAAGGTGGCTCACATGTGGGCATGAAATGGCGTAGTAGCACTGAAGCACTGCAGTTCCCCCACAGGTGCAGAGCCAGAGGACACAGGGGCAGGTAAGCTTATGGCCAGTGGTGCCAACAGCCCACAGGACAGCACTGCAAGGGTGTGGCCTGTGGCATGCATGGTTGGCACAGAACAGTGCTGCAGCACTGATGCTCTGTCATTCCCCCACAGGAGTGGTGCCAGAGGACAACTGGGCAGATAAGGACACAGCCATCACCACCCCCAGTGTGTGGGACAGTGATGCAGGGGTGGAATGGTAGTAGGCATGACAGGCATGACATTGGATGTACCACTGATGCACTGATGACTCCCCACAGGTGCAGCAGCAGTGGACACAGTGCCGGTGGACAGTGCGCACACCTCTGCAGAGCAGGCCCAGCAGGACACAACCAAGACACCTGTGGTGGGGGAGCAGGAAGCGGTGGGGGACCAGCAGCAAGAGGTGGTGGGACTGGACCTCAGTGACTATCTCAGTTGAGGGAGCCTGAGGGATGAGATTGCCCCAGATATGAGCCCAGAATCATACCAGAGACTGGAGGAGGCTCTGGAAGGGACAACACCATCCCCAGAGGAGGACAGGCCACAGACACCTATGGACTAGGCAGGGTTCTGCCAAGCCCTGGTCACCACACATGCAAAACAGGCTGAGATGCTGGGCTATAAGTCTCAGCGTGGACGCCCAGCAAGCAGCACAGCAGGAGCAGATGAGCACACTCATAGGGGTGCTGGAGACTGGGCACAAACACTATGTCTGCCATGGAGCAGCATGTGGAGGCCATGTTCACCACACAGGCCTGCAAACAAGCACAAACATGTGCCATCACCCACATGGCCATGGCCACCAAGGGGTCTGTGGCACAGCAGGTGAGGCAGGCAGATACACTGGTGGCCCTGCTACAGGCCATGCAGGCAGGCCCGCACCCATGGGCCACTGCAGGGTCTGACGCAACCACAGGCATCACAGGAGGAGCAGCCATCCCCAGCACCTGCAATGGCTCTGAGAACAGCTACAGAGACCACATCACTACTGCCAGGGGCAGCGGGTCCAGCAGCAGCACTCACCCCACCACCACCAGCACCGACATCCTTGGGTCAGCAGCACCTGCATCCACCACCAACACCAGTGGCCATGCCACTGCAGGTGGCCCCACCACTGCCACCACCGGCAACACTGCCACAGGCCTCACCACAGGCACTGCAGCCCCTGTGCCAGAAACACCCACAGCACCAGGGTGACATCTGCCATCATGTCGTCCACCCGATGCGATGCACCCGGTGGCACCCTGCTGCAAGAGGCGACCAAACGAAGAAAACAGCATCAACACCTGCTGCCAGTGGCATGGCACGGAAGGCCCTGCTCACTGGGTGCAGAACCAGTGGTGCATAGCAGGAGACAACACAGGTGGCAACACAGAAGAAGGCCATGGATGGTGGTGTGCCCAAGGGGAAGGGATGAAGGACAGCGCAACAGCATGCGCCACCTACATCAGGGAGGTGCAGAAGACCCTGGAGGCCACCAGTGCCAGTAGTACCCGGTAACAGTGGTGTCCCATTGGACTTGCAGTGGGTGCAGGGTGGGCCCAGTGCCACCACAGGGTCTACAAAGCATAAGAGGACTGAGCAGTAACAGCAAGCATTGGACAGGCATGCACCGGTGGTGCGCCACTGCCAAGGGGTGTGCTGTCACTGGGGTGTGTGGCACTTAGGGTGGGCATGGGATACTGGCATAAACCAGTTCATGCAATTATCCAGGCTGTGTGTGGGTGATGATGTGCAATATGACCACCTTCACACATTCAGTCACTTCACTACCAGCCTAGCATTACTTGTAAAGTGCTTTGGGATACACTGTGTATGAAAAGCACTATATAAATGATGACTCTTCTTCTTCTGATGACTGCTGTGCCTGAGGGGTGTGTATGATCATGGCAGGGTGTGTGTGTGTGTGTGGGCCGGGGGGCACAGTTGTGGGTCATGTATGTGCACTGCTCTGTCACTGGGTGTGGGTATGTGAGAGGGCTTGGCACCTGTACAGTACTGTAATGCACTGTGTCACCTATGTATATTGTCACCTTCCACAAGTAAATATGTTTGCACAAAATGTCTGTGTGTTCCCCCTCATTGTCACTGCTGGGGCAGGACATATCACATGTTGCAGATGGCCGATGCCCATCTGAACTGCCTACCGCATTTCGCATATGCCCAGCATATGAGTAGGCAGCAAGTATGTACAGGCCGCATGTACATACTGTGGTGGAGTATCTGCTTCATGCATGTGCGCATGATGCACATGCTCGGTACTTACTGTATACCACACATGTAGCCCGTACATACAACATATGTGAGGCGGACAGTGTCAGAAATAGCTAGGCCCCAAAACTCACACGTGGGTGAGACAGAGGGGAACTTGGCTGCAGTAATGCTGAGCACAGCAAAAGCAGGTGGCACAGATATCTTGACCACACTGCATACCTGGAAAGACACACCCAGCAGATTGGTAAGTACATGGACATTGCACAAGCCTGCACAGATGCAACAGTCAGTACCATGTACAGTTGCTAATGTAGTCCTCTCATCTGTCCCACCAGGAGTGTCACACCCTGAACAGTGGAAGGTAGTAGGCCTGTGCAACCCCACCACAAATGCAGTGCTCACTGTTTATACCAGTTGTTACTGTGTCCAGTTCTGGAGACCCCATCTCCGCAAGGACAAAGACAGGATAGAGGCAGTCCAGAGGAGGGCAACTAAAATGGTGCAGGGTCTGCAAGAGAAGCCGTATGAGGAGATACTAAAGGAGCTTAATATGTATACCCTTGAGGAAAGAAGGGAGAGGGGGGACATGATAGAAACTTTTAAGTACCTCAGTGGAATCAACAAAATCCAAGAGGGTAGCATCTTTCAGAAAAGATACGTGCAAGAACAAGGGACACATAGAAACATAGAAACATAGAAGTTGTGACAGATAAGGACCATAAGACCCATCCAGTCTGCCCATTTCTTTTCTACCTTATGAATGTGCCATTGACCTTTGCTCTGTCAGTGGCCTATCTATTCATAGTCATTTGTATTGCTCCCTTATGCCTATCCCATGCCTGTTTGAAGCCCTGCACTGTATTCATAGCCACCACTTCTTGTGGTAAGCCATTCCATGCATCCACCACTCTTTCTGTGAAAAAGAATTTCCTCACATTCCCCTTAATTGGCCCCTCTAATCTCATGCTGTGTCCTCTTGTCCTGCTATTTTCTTATATTTAAACATGTTAGACTCTTTCACTTGTTAATGCCCTTAAGGTGTTTGAATGCCTCAATCATATCACCTCTCTCCCCTCCTTTGCTCAAGGGTATACATATTGAGCTCTGTTAATCTGTCCTCATATGTCTTCTGATGCAGTCCCTGCACCATTTTGGTTGCCCTTCTCTGGACTGTCTCAATTTGGTTAATGTCCTTGTGAAGGTGTGGCCTCAATACTGCGCATGAGTACTCAGGTGGGGCCTAACCAGTGTCTTGTAAAGAGGATTATAACCTCCCTCTTACGACTTGTGATACCCTACTAATACACCCTAACACCCCTAGCCTTACCTACTGCTTTAGAGGTCTGCTTGATGATTTCAGGTCATCAGTGATGATGATGCCCAAGTCTCTTTCTTCCTTTGTGACTGCTAGCAACTCCCTCCCAGCCTATAGGTGGCTTCAGGGTTTCTCTTTCCTATGTGCATGATTTTGCACTTCTTTGCATTAAATCCAGTTGCCACTCTTCTGACCATTTTGCTAGTTTATCAGATCTCTTCTCATTCTGCCGCCCATCTGGATCATCTACTCTGTTGCAGATCTTGGTGTCATCTGCAAACAGACAAGCCTTACCCTCTAGTCCATCTGCAAGGTCACTAATGAAGATATTGAAGAGGACTGGCCCCAGGACTGATCCCTGAGGTACCCCTTGTGACTTGCATCTCTTCTGACTGTATACCATTTACCACCACTCTCTGTTTTCTGCCCGTCAACCAGTTTGCCACCAGTTGACCAACTTCTGACCCACCGAGCCTACCCAGCTAATTTATCAATCTTCTGTGGAACAGTGAGAAAGCTTTGCCGGAAGCCAAGGTTGGCAACATCAGCTGCTCCCCTTGGTACACCACCTGGTTACCCAATCAAAGAAATCTATGAGATTAGTTTGACAGGACCTTCCTTTGTAAACCCATGCTGTCTTGGATCCTGTGCCCTATGGATTCCAGGTGTTGCACTATTCTTTCCTTAAGGAGTGCCTCCATAATCTTGCCCACTACAGAGGTAAGACTGACTGGTCTGTAGTTCCGCCTCCTCCCTGCTACCACTGTTGTGGGCGGGATCACATGAGCCCTTCTCCAGTCTTCTGGGACCTCTCCTGTGCTCAGAGACTCACTAAACAGTTCTGCTAATGGCTCTGCTAGTTCCACCTTTAGCTCCTTAAGTACCCTGGGATGTATGCCATCAGGTCCCATTGCCTTATCCACCCTGAGCTTAGCAAGCTCTTGTAGGACCCTTTCTTTTGTGGAGGAGTAGTGCTCACCTCCCCCGTGTCCATGATGCTAGCTGTGGGCCCTGCCCTACCTTCTCTTCAGTAAATACTGAGCAAAGTATCTATTTAGGATAGATGCCTTTACAGAGTCCTCCTCCTCACATGCTCCCTTTTCTCCATTAAGCAGCAATACCCCTCTGGACTTTCTCTTTTCACTAATGTATCTATAGAAAGTCTTGTCACCTTCTTTACTGTTTATGCTAGTGTTTCCTCAGTTTGGGACTTTGCCTGCCTTACTGCCTTCCCTGCTTCCCTTAGGGAAGCTTGGTATACCTCCCTATCTCCATCCCGCTGTGTTCCCTTATATTTCCTGAAGGCCAGCCTTTTGGCTCTGACCTTTTCTGCTACTGTATTTGAGAACCAAAGTGGTTTCCTTCTTCTTTTGCACTTCCTTTTCTGTCTAACACAATGGGATGTTGCTTCAAGTATTGCATCCTTAATGCTTGCCCACTTTGCCTGTACCCCCTCACCTGTGTTTCTTTTTGCCAGGGCTAGCTTAACTCTGTTGGCCATCTTATCAAAGTCAGCTCCTCTGAAGTCCCATATCTTTGCCTTGGAATGGGATGATTTAGATGTAGTTGCCAAATTGAATCATACCATGTGATGGTCACTGGCCCCCAGGTGACCTTCTACCTGGAGATCTGTGATCCCTTCCTTGTTAGTCAGTACTAGATCTAGGATAGCCCTGTCTCTTGTGAGTTGCTGTACCAGTTGTTTGAGGCCCTCCCCCTGCAGGGAATCCACTATTTGTCTAGTTCTGGCAGATGTTCCTGCTGGTATTGACCAATCTGTATCCGGCATGTTGAAGTCTCCCATTGTCAGAACCTCCCCTTTAGCTGTCATGTTTTGTATATCTTCTAACAGTAATGTGTCTATGTCCTTCCCTGGTCTGGGGGCCTCTAGACAACCCCAGTTCTTATGGCTGTCCCATTTCCTGTTTCCAGGGTGACCCACAGTTCTTCTGTCTCCTTATGTGTATTCTGAATTTCTGTAGCTTTGATATTTTCATTGACATACAGTCCTCCCCCCCCTTTTGCACCTCGGTCTCTTCTGAACAATACATAGCCAGGTACTGAAGTCTCCCAAGTGTGGTTACTGGTAAACCACGTCTCATTAATTACTACTATGTCCAGTTTAGCCTCTGACATTGTGCCTGCAGGTCTGGATTTTATTTCCCAGGCTGTGAGCAGTCGTGTACATGATTTTCCATTGGCCAGATTTCGGTGTGTTAGTTGTTGGGTGAGGTTTGGCATTACCCCTGGTCGTATGGGGAGACAAACCTTTTTTCTTACCTGGTGATGCAAATGAACTGCAAACATGCTGAGTCCCTGTTTGACCACTAGCTGAGGGGAGGGTGTTCTTCCCATTCGCCGTATGGGGTGCTGCACCCCTCTCCCCATTTGCTATTTTAAATATTCTGCAAAGATGTCAAACTTCTGCCCCAATGCACTGACTCCCTCCTTAGTCAGATGCAGTCCATCAAATTTAAAGAACTTTCGCTCCCAGAACTGTTGCCAGTTCCCTACAAATCTGTGTTCTTTTTCCTGGCACCAGCCCTTGAGCCACATGTTTAGCTCCCCTATCTCCCCTTCTCTGACCTTCCGTCCATCTGCTCCCCTCTCCCAGACTGGCAGGATCTCAGAGAAGGAGATGCCGGACAAAATAGATGATAGTTTGTCACCCAGCCTGGTCAGGTGTTCCTTGGTCTCCACAACTGACTGGCTGGCGAGATCATTAGTCCCTAGTGTACTAGGACATCAATGTTTTCTCCTGCTTTGTGAACAATTTTAGCAATGTGGTCAGTGTCTCTCCATGCTGATGTACCTGGGAGACATCTGACCATTACCCCTGGCTGGAGATGGGTATCAACTCCCCGAATCATGGAGTCTCCTATGATCAGAGGTTTTTTGGATTTCCTTTTTGCTTTTTTTGGTTTGGTTCCTGATTTGGGCGAGCTTTGTTGTGCTAGCTCCTGTGCTGCAATGTCCTGCTCTGCAGTGTCTTCTGCCTCTTTGTTTGATTTCAGAGATAGAGGCAGATACCTGTTTGTAGTGTTTATATGTTTTTTGGAGGTAATATGTTGGACAGCAGAGAGTGATGGGGCACCCGATTTGACCCTCCTAACCACCTGCCAACCTCCTGGACCAACTACCCTCTGCGGTCGAGGTTTTTCTGTTGGATGCTGGGGAAATGGTGGGTGGGTCTTATAATGTATTTCCTCTTGAATATGAAATTTGAGGCGTGCAATCTCTGCCCATGCTGCCCGGAGCTGAGCCCTAAGATCTCAAAGGCCCAGCATAGGACAGTGTCCTAAATCCTGTAAGACTGTCCTTCTGAAAATTGTTCCACAGTACCTGCAGTTAATGATATCCATTCCAGATAAGTTGCTGGGTTTATAACCTAGTCAGAGTAATTAGAAGGAAAAAAAAAGGGGAAAAAATGCAAGTAATGGTTTGATTGTGTTTTGTTTAACTTGTTATAACAAGTTAAATTATTAGTGCCCCTGTAAATGAGCTCACCTTGTGGAGGCCCCACTGATCCACCCCTTCCTGCTCTGCCACAGGAAATATCACAGCTGTGGTACCCTATAAAAGGAGTGTAGTGGTGGATCACGTGACGCTCATGGAGTGATGGCAGCAGCCTGAGGGTTCTCTGCTCCCTGCCACTCCAAAAATGACTTCTGCAAGGGCAAACAGGGTGTTCAACTATTGGGACGTCAGCCAGACCCTCCACGAATGGGTCCCGCTTCATTTGGCGACATCGCGCATTTTCAGGTTTTTGACGAGCTGAACTTAACGACGGTAAATGCCCGCCCGCGATTAGGTTGCAGCGTGTATTTCTACTGCTCCCTGCCAGCATAAATCCCAATTTTGCTCACTTTTACACACCAAACAGACTCTGGGACACTGATAGGAGTCTGTCAGCATTGGTTTTGAGGGATTTGGAGATAACGCTCGTTTTCGTATTTTTAAAGCGGCCAGTACCAGATTTGATAACTGCGCCTGGAGTAAGCTACAGCCTGTGGGCCTCTCTCCCAGACAGTAAGAAAGATACTCAGCACCCCAAATCTTATATTTTGCTTTGCAAAGCTACCTGAATTGATACTGGGAAACTTTTGGGTCCCTGCAAGAGTGGATTTTGGGGCAACCATTGACAACTCTCGTTCTGGAAGATGCAGGCAACTGATTTGGAATTGGAAGCCAAACGTCCACGCAAGGGCTCATCGCCTCTGCTCCAGGAACAAGAGCTAAAACCTGAGATCTACAATGACCTCTCTACTATAAAAGAAGCCTTATTCAAACTCATAGAGGAAGTGGCAGAGATAAAACCAGCCTTGACACAGTTAGCGAGAAGGGTGACCGACGCTGAGGCCAGAATCTCATCTTTGGAGAGAGCTATGGATAAATCAGGCCCTAATATAGTGGATTGTAAAAGAAATATTGTCAAATTAGAGGATCGTCTAGACGACCTGGAGGGCCGTAACAGACGTAATAATCTGGTCCTGCTGGGCCTTCCAGAAGGTGAGGAAGGGCCGAATACTATTCAGTTTCTACAGAAGCTTATTAAGAAATCGGTGGGCCCCCTCACCCAATGGGCCGGAATACATTATAGAGAGGGGTCATAGAGCCCTTAGAGCCAAACCTCCACCTTGGAGCCACGAGGCCGGTTATTTTCAAACTTTTGAATTATTTGGACAGGAGTACATTTTAAATGGAGTGAAGAAACTGGAGGTTTTCAATGGGAGGGCAAAAACTGCATCTGGTGCCCGACTTAACTGGAAGATGAGACAAGCTCGTGCCAGCTTCAGGCCGATTACGTCGAAGCTCTGGGCGGCAGGGATCCGGCACCGTCTACTTTATCCCGTGAGGCTGGAGGTTACTTTCAAGGAAGGCCCAAAGAGGTTCAACTCGGCGGAAGAAGCACTCGACTCCCTGAGAACTTTGTTACCCAACTTGTTTCCTAAGGGATGAGAGATAAGTCTGACTATATGGACAGCGTATAGTATCTTTTTGTTTTTGCTAAGTTTGGTGACTAAGATTCTTGGCTTGCTATTAACATTCATAATCTGATTTTGATTGGGGGTATTAGAGCAATATGTAATTCGGGAATGCCCAAAGATTACTGACAAGTTGGGTTAAGTATTATGCCTGTCGTTGTGTGTGATACTTACCCACTATTAAGATGGGCAAGGGCGCTTTACCAGCTATATTATTGATATACCTTGGCTAGAAGTATTATAGTACTCTGGATTACAATTAGAGTACGGGGTGGGTCTTACATCAGTCCTTGTAGATATAAAGTTAAGGTTAATATTTTTATGAGGAGGCAGGCTACGTTGTTTGCATGTATGCCTGGTAGAATACTTTTGTTCCCTTTTTTTGTGACACTTGTATTAATGGTGTTTGATGTATAACAATAGTTTTCTTAATGGTAATTCATGGCTGGGGTACCTAACTAGTTATAAGGATCAAGTTAGATCCGAATTGCCAAGGGGTATAATGCTAGTTATGATTTTAAGGCAGGCCGGACAGCCCTGTTTTGTTTACTTAATAGTTCTGCTAGATATAGTTCAGCCCGCCTTCGGTTTAGTAGGCCTAGATAGAGCCCTTTACAGGGACTAATGTTCGGTGTGCCATGGAATGGTTTATAATCTCATTTACTAGTGTCTGGAAGGATGGAGGTACTTAATGGCCTAATATATGATTTATTAGTTTAATGGTTTGCATTATACCCCTTAATTTCTAATTTCTCTGTTTTTGGGTGGAAATTCTTGTCAATTAGTGTTTTACTACATGACGTAACCATAGACCTAAAGAGGGAGGTTAATTTTCTTTTAGTAGCCTAGCTCATAGATAGAGTCTGATACGATTATATATTCAATTATAACAATAGTTGTGGCAGGGGTGGATATACCCGTCTCTATGCAGCATCATGCCGGAGAACAGGTGTTGGCTTGAGACCAGGAGGGTGAGTTATAAGTTATTTATGGGTATGTTATTATTTTGTTTAGGGGTTGGTGGGGCATTTCGGAATGGTAAATTCTTTTTTGTTTCAAGGGAATTCGTGGGGGAGGGGAGTATTATCCCAGAACTCTATGGTCTGTATAACAGATGGTAGATAGGTTGAATATAATTTCCTGGAATATCAAGGGAGGAAAGGATAATTGTAAAAATTTGTCATTCTGAATCACCTTGCCCGCTTGAAACCAGCAATAGTATTTTTACAAGAAACTCATGTTCTCGCTGACCGACTGGCCCATTTCAAGAAGAAGTGGGTGGACCAGGTTTTTGGTGCGGGATTCTCCTCCAATAGCCGGGGAGTACCTATTTTAGTTGCTCGGGGGATTCCATTCACGCATTCCCAAATAATATCCGACCCGCAAGGTCAATTTATATTTGTTTTGGGTAGTATTGGAGGGATTAATCTAGTCCTGGGTTCAGTATACGGGCCTAACCTAGATTCACCAGATTTTTTTACACAGTTAGGATTGACCTTGGCTTCTTTTGGGAACGTCCCAATAATCATAGGTGGGGACTGGAATTTAGTTCAGGCTAACCGACTAGACAGATCACATTGTAAAGGCTCTTCCCTCTCTCCAGCTCAGAAGGCCTTGCGGGAGCTTATGTTATCAATAGGTCTAATAGATCCCTGGTGCACCCTCAACCCTAGCCTCCGTGAGTATACATTTTCTTCTGCAGTGCATAAATCACACTCGAGATTAGACTTTTTTCTGGTTAGCCAGTTTAGTTTGTCCTGGGTGGTGGATGCCGCAATTTTGCCCCGTGTAATCTCTGACCATTCACCTATAAGGATTATATGTTCTCTACCGCTTCTACCAAATAGGTCATACTCATGGTCATTAAACAACAGCATTTTAAAAGAATCCAAGACTTTAGCCAGCTTTAAATTGTTCCTAGAAAGCTCTATCGCCAGTAATTGGGGTTCCATTAATGCCATTGACCAAACGTGGTGCTCTTAAGTCTGTGTGGCGTGGGCGAGTTAATACGCTAGCAACTGTCCGTAAGATGAAGTCAAGGACACTACTAGACAAATGTTTAAAGGAGATAAAGGAATTAGAAAAGTTAAATGATAATCAAAGAACGGAAGAACAAGAAAATAAACTAATCTTTCTAAGAAATCGGCACACGGACATGCAGAGAGAGAAAGTCAATAGTTTAGCCTCCAGAGTTAAGGCCTTATATTTGGGACAAGGTAGTAGGGCAGGGAGGCTGCTGGCTTGGCAGCTAAAACAGAAATCTTCGGCAAGGTGGGTGACTGCTCTTAACCACCCAGAATCAGGGCAAGTGATCACGGATCCGGCTGAAATACTAGGTATCTTTAAATCCTTTTACCAAAAGCTTTATACAAGCCAGCAGCCCCCCACCCAGGTATTGGATGAGACCCAAGAGTTTTTACAAACCATTCCGTTACCGAAACTGTCAAAAGATGCTGGTCCTCAATTGATAGCTCCCATTTCGGTGGAAGAAATAGAAAATGTTATTGATTCATTTTGCTCTGATAAAGCGCCTGGCCCGGACCGATTTTCAGCTTTCTTTTATCAGCAATTTAAAAATATTCTTGCACCTTTATTGCAGGAGCTATTTTCCTTTTGGTGTGATCAAGGGATCAGGGACCAGACACCATTTGAGGCTAAGATTATTCTGTTGCCAAAACCAGGCAAGCCCACGGACGAAGTGGGTAGCTATAGGCCGATTTCATTGCTAAACTTGGATGTTAAAATCTTTGCTAAAATTTTGGCCAACAGATTAAAATGAGTTTGGCGGACTTTATTGAGTCCAGAGCAAGCTGGTTTTGTGGAGGGTTGCTCCTCAGCTGTTCATTTTCGTAAGTTGTTTTACCTGGTTTCTGAGTCTATGGACCCTGCGTTGGATGCGTCATTAGTTTCTTTAGATGCAGAGAAAGCCTTTGACAGGTGGAATGGGCTTTTATGTTCACTACCTGTCAAAGCTAGGCCTTCCAGATAGATTTATTCACATGGTTCTGCATTTTATATTCTTGCCCTGTAGCTAAAATCCAATGTAATAACTTAATTTCTGAGGCCTTCCCCTTTCTAGAGGTATCTCGCAGGGTTGCCCTTTATCACCATACCTTTTAATTTATACATTGAACCGTTGATTCGTTCCATTAAGTCCAATAGAGAGGTGAAAGGGCTAAGGATTGGAGGCACTGAGTTTAAACTATCTGCATTTGCAGAGCGACTTATTGCTACACATCTCGGACACTACTTCTTCCCTTCCTAAAGCTCTTGATTTAATCGACAAGTTCAGTTGGTGTTCAGGATATAATTTGAACAAAGCCAAAACGTCAGTTTATGCTTTGTCCCCATTTCTTCATAGAAGCTGGTGCCTCTCTCTGGGACTTTGTTGGCAAACTAAATCAATAACCTATTTGGGGATTCAAATATCCAAGAACTTAGAGAACTTAATTGATTTAAATCTTAAACCCTTAGTTAAAACTATCAAGGAAGATTTGGTTAGATGGTCAAAGCTCCACTGACTTTTGGAAGAGCCAATACGATAAAATGATGGTTATGCCCAAACTTTTTATACTCCATCGAATTTAAATGTTTACTTGCCTAAGTCCTTTTCAAGCCGTTATTTCAACAATGTGTGGCTTTTTCTATGGAATGGGAGACCTCCTAGAAGGAGTTACACTCAAACTTACTCAACAGCGCGGCGACTCGGAGGGCTCAATTACCGGACCTTTACGCTTATTACCTTGCGATCCACCTGGCGAGGTCGAGTGCCTGGGCGTGTGAAGAGGACCTAACATACCCTGGCCTTCATTTAGATTGTTTATTTGTTAGTGGCTTTAAGCTGGATTTAGAGTCTTTACTTTATGTCTCATGGGCCAAAATTCCAAAGAGGGCAAGGGATACCCCGTTAGGATGGGATATTAAAGCCTTGCAACAGTTTTACACGAAATTTCAACTCTCACAATGATATGATTTATCCCAACCTATAGTAGGGAATCCGAATTTGATCATTGGGAAGCAACCTATATCTAGACGGGGAATTGAAGGGGAAATGAAGTGGCGAGTTAAGGACCTCTTCCAGAATAATAGGCTTCTTTCACTTCAGGCTCTGGCGGAGAAATTGGAAGGTAAATGTCAATCCTGCCTAAAACTAAGTCAAATTTTAAGCTGCGTTAAGTCGTATTTTGGTAAGAGGCTGGGGCAAAATGTTTTGGGACCTATGTTTGTGGAGTTGAAAGGGTTTATGCAAGCGGGCAAGGTGATATCGAAAATGTACAAGTATATAGTAGTCAAAGAGTCTTTGAAAGTGTCACCAGTTCCGATACACTGGGAATTAAATCTGTCCTTGGGTAAATCAGCAGAAATTTGGGAAAAGGCTTGGGTCGATATCTATAAATTTGTCAAGCAGGATAGATTACTGAGAAGTACAATTTAAGTTACTTCATAATCTATATTTTTCACCAGCTAAGCTTTCAAGGATGAGTAATCGTTTCACAGCCGAATTGTACTGAGTGTAATGATTCTCTGGCTACCAGCTACCACAAGTTTTGGACCTGCCCCAAGGTGGTGGGATTGTGGCATTTGGTGAAGCAACGATTGGTCAATTTTACGATCTCGACAGATTCTTCACTCCAGAGGCGTGTATATTTACGTGTTTGATAAAATACATAGCAAATTAACTAAATGTCGAGTAGCTATGGTAGCAGCGGTAACTAAATTGATAATTCTAAGCCACTGGAGGTGATTGGACTCCTTGGGTGTGCGGTGGTGGGAGGAGTTTATGGCGCATTGAATGCAGAAAGATCGGTTCTTTCTTTTTATAATGCTTCACCAATATTTCTGCAATGTTGGGGGAAGCTATTTCAATGTTTGAAGGATAGGTACGGATATTAGTGTTAAAGCTTATAATATTCGCTTCTAATTATTGGAAGGATATCGACCCCAGTTTGGTACATTATTTGGGTGAATCCTGTCCTCCATGGTACCTCCTTTCGAAGACTTAGTCATACTATTTATAATTGAGTCTTACTTTGTTTGTTTTCCGTGGTTACATTATGATTGCATTCATTACACAGGTGAGTCAGCCACAGGGATAGCTGCCATGGGCGGGGGTTAGGGGTCTTGTTCTGCTTTGTTACTTTTTTTTCATTTATTGTTTTATGGTGCCTCTGTATTATGTACTTGTATGATATATATGTTATGTTTGATAAATTTCAATAAAGCTTGGTTATTTGCAAAAAAAAAAGGAGTGTAGTGTGGGGTGGTGGGGGATGGGGGTGGGTGGCTGGGCCCTTCCCCTGCCGAAAAAGAAGAAACACAGACGAAAGAACAAGGAGGTAAGAGCAGAAACAGTCAAATGTAAACAAACAAGTGCAGTAACCCTGAAAGCTTATCCTAATGTTAGATAAAATTGTAAAACCTGTAAAGCACCACCCGTAATAATTTCAGAGAAGATATACGCTGTAAAAAACACTTTTTAATTTAAAGATAGAGGGGGAGGCAGTTCAGGGGCAATGTGAGGAAGTATTATTTCACGGAGAGGGTAGTGGATGCATAGAACAGCCTTCCTGAGGAGGTTGTGGGGTCTAAAACCATGGGAGAATTCAAGAATGCATGGGACAGACATAAGGCAATTCTTGTGGGGTGTTGGAAGAAATAGGCTGTTGGTTAACTAGGATCTGCGGCCTATCCTGTAGGTAGGGAAATGGGCAGACTAGATGGGCCAAGCGGTCCTTATCTGCCGTCAAAGTCTATGTTTCTATGTTTTTAATGCCATGTTGCCATTTGTTAATCCAGGAGTGACACATTAGTCTGCAGGCCTGCCAACAGGAGCGTACTAGGAGCACAGGGAAGGTAGGTGCCTTGCTCAGGGTCAGTGCCATGCCAGGTGTACAGCCAGAGCAGATAGTCATGTCCACATTATTTTTCAGGTTACAGCTGCCCAGTAGTGGACACGCCACCACCACCAGGATGGGTCAGGAGTTGCACTGTGCACAGGGCCATGTCACACAGGAGAGAACTGAGCCTCAGTGGATGGGCACTGAATTATACCCCAGAGGAGATGGCGCAGCTTGTCAGCCTGGTGCAGCAGTGGTGCACCACACTGCTGCCACCTGGCTGCAGCTACCACACCACCACAGAATGGGGGAGGGCATTGCAGTCCATAGCTACTCAGTCGGTGGCATGTCCCACAGCACATGCCAGTTGCAACACAGGTGGCAGGACCTGTCCAGATGGGACCTGCAGATCCTGACGCACCTGCTTGACATGGCAGAATGAAGAGACCGGGAGATAAGGACCGGCAGTAGTGGCACTGCAGGTGGGTATGACGACATATAGCATGACACCGCCACAGACACACAACATGTGCCATTGCCAGCAGTAGTGTACTTGTGTAACAGTGTCTCTCTACCACACAGGTGCAGGTCCCAGCCCCCACGGACAGCGGGTGTAGCCATCAGGGGATCCAGGCCATGGCCACCAGTGGCAGGGGACTCAGGGCTGTCTGTGGCTTTTGTGCTCTGCCGGTAGTGGGCACTGCTCAGAGTGATGGCTGACCTGAAGGCCAGGGATGCCACGGAGTACTTGCGGCACACATGGCGTCACCGTCACAGGGTATGACCAGTACCGACATCACCAGATGAGGAGGAGGAGGAGGTGCCTGTGGATGATGCCAGTGAGAGTGGGCCACAGGGGTCCATGAGGCAGCATGCAGTGGTGCCCGTGGCCGACAGACTGACAAAGGAGCCAGGTGCAGCAGAGGTGCTGGCAGCAGCCAGGCAGGTGGAGGAGGGTCAGTCTGCAGGGGAGCCAGTGGTGGTGGTGCTGGCTGGAGAGGATCTGGTGGTGGAAGAAGACGCTGTGGTGGAGCAGGAGCTGGAGGTGTAGGTGCAGCGCCCTGCGGTAGGACAAGAGGTGGGGAAGCAGCACCCTGTGGGGGAGAGGGGGAAGGATGACATGCTGCAGGTTGGCAGTGCTGTACGCCAGTCCGGCACTGTGTCCTGGCCCCTCAGCAGCAGGGAGGGCATGACGCTGATGATGAGGCACCTGGGGGACAGGCAGGCCTATGGGTGTCACTGTACCCAGGGCAGCCGGTGGTGAGCGACCAGCACTTGGTAGTGCTTGTCACCACTATAATGGAGGATGTCGCATGCCTGCGAAGCTCCCTCGGGGCTCTCCTCTCCGCACTGCAGAGGCACTAGTGGTGACAGCACATGGACCAGGACCATGGACATTTGGACTGTGCAATTCCTTGGGGGCTTGGGACATACTGGGTGTATATCAAAGCTGTGGTGAAGCCATCAGCTGTGTGTATGTGGGTCAGGCGGTCTGGTGGACTGTGGGTACTGATCTACAGGCGCTGCCCATGTTTGGGGGTGCTGGGGTGGGAAGCGTACCTGGGTGAGTGTGATTGGATGCTGGAGGAGATGTCTGCAGTGTGGGGAGGGTTGTACATATGGGCCTGGTATGTTCTGAACATGGCGGGGGTTGTTCTGGGTATTGGGGGGGGGGACTGGTTCCCACTGCTGTCATTGTTGTTGATGTTGTTGTAATTGATGTTGCTGTTACATGTGTTTTCCTGACTGCTGTCGTTGTTACTACTGTTGCAAATGATTTCTATTCACCCATGTCTCTGCGCATCTGCCTGTGGTCTGCGTATGCGTGTGAGTGTGTGTGTCACTGTGCTCATGCTTACATGCATGTGGTGGTGCTGTGCCATTTCATGTGCATCCCCATTGTGCACATGGTAGCTGTGTGCTGGCTGTGCACCTTAAGGCCATGGACACACACAGGTGGTTGTGGATGCATGGTGCCCTATGTGCAACGCTGCACCATGCCAGTTCTGGGCCACATGCCACCACACCTTGCATGTTCTAGCTGTGTGGCATCCTTGGGCCTGTATGACTCCCATCCACCTGCGGGGCTAGTGAACCTTGTGGGTGGCACCTGTGGCATAGGCAATGATGTGTCTCACCGCCATGTGTCTACAGGTCTGTGCCACATGGTGCTGTGTCCCTGTTGTGGTTGCACAGTTTACATGTATCAGTGGCCATGGCAGTGACATTATGCCTAGTGGCACCATTGTCTCAGCATTGTTTCCATGGCCTGTGTGTGCCTTTTGCCTCCTGTGCCCCTATGCCCATCACACATGCGTGTTGTGGTCCCCTGTGTTTGCTTGTGTGTTCCACTGTTTGCCCTTTCATCCATGTTGGGAGCCTGCTGGTTGTGTGGTGTGCTGCTTTCTGGCTGGTGGGGGGGTTCCTCTGGCCTCTGCATACCTCTCCACTGTCCCTGATTTTCAGGGACATCCCTGCTCTTGCCTCACAATTGTACTCTGTCTCTCCTACCACTTGTGTTTCCGTGACCGACCAGTGGGTGTTGTATGCACATACTAAGTGTTACACATTATATTTACAGACTTGTTCTTCCTTGGACAATGCATTTTACACTATGCAGCTTATTTTACTGGCTTCCTGAGTGGATTTCAACACTTTTGGGGATGTGTCCCTCTTATCTTGGTCTTTTGTCCCAATTCTTTTCAGCTTTGTCCCTGATTTCTGAGGCAGAGGGTTATGAGGTATGGGTCTGTGCATTGTTTAGGACAGTTATTACCTGTTCTAACTTACATGACCTTCCTCTGCCATATTTCTATATGACAACTGTTTTGGAATCGCAGTTCCATGGTGCTGGTGTGTTATGCTGGTGTGTTATGCCTGTCATAGATCACGTTACACACTGGTGTATGCATTTTTTGGCATAACTGTATCAAATCCTATGTTTGTCATTGTGGTTGCGAGTTGCGAGTTGCGTCATCAGGATTATTTTGGAATACCACTTGTCGCACTCGCTGGTGTAACATGCATTTTGTGCTATCTAGACTGGCATATTGCTTTATGCCTGGTGTACCTGTCTTAGAATTGGGCCCGTAGACTTTGACGGCAGAGAAGGCCTGCTTGGCCCACCTAGTCTGCCAATTTCCTACCTATTGGATAAGCTGCAGATTCTAGTTACCCAACACCCTACTTCCTCCTACTCCTCACTAAAATTGCCTTATGTCTGTCCCATGCATTCTTGAATTCCCTCACTGTTTTTGACCTCACAGCCTCCTCAGGAAGGCGGTTCCATGCATCCACAACCCTTTCTGTGAAAAAGCACTTCTTCACATTGCTCCCAAGCCACCCCTCCCATCTTCAAATTGTGCTCCCTTGTTCTTGTACATCTCTTTTTCTTAAAGATGCTCCCATCTTGGACTTTGTTGATTCCCTTTAGGTACTTGAAAGTTTCTATCATGTCCCCCTTCTCCCTCCTTTCCTCAAGGGTATACATGTTAAGCATTTTTAGTCTCTCTTTGTATGGCTTCTGTTGCAGACCCTGCATCATTTTAGTTGCCCTCCTCTGGACTGCCTCTATCCAGTCTATGTCTCTGCAGAGATTGGGTCTCCAGAACTGTATGCAGTACTCAAGATGGGTGTCACCAACTGTCTGTACAGAGGGATAACAACTTCGTGTTTTCTACTGCTGATGCCTCTCCCTATGCATCCTAGTATCCGCCAGCCCTCCTTACTGTCTTCTCACATTGCTTACCTACCTTAAGGTCATCGGATATGACTACCCCCAGGTCTCTTTCCATTTGTGTTGTTGTTAGCACCCTCCACCCCTCCCAACCCCATTGTGTACTCTCCCCTTGGGTTTTTGTTTCCCAGTTGCATTACTTTGCACTTTTTTGCATTGAATCTAAGCTGCCATTTTTTTGACCAGTCTTCCAATCTTGTCAAGTCCCTTCTCATCCTTTGCACCCCTTCTTCTGTATCAACCCTGTTGCAGATCTTTGTGTCGTCTGCAAAGAGGCATACTTTTCCTTCCAGACCCTCTGCAATGTCACCTGTAAAGACATTAAAAAGGACCAGTCCCAATACTGGACCCTGTGGTACCCCACTAGTAATCCCCCTTTCTTTAGAGTGTACTCTTTTTACTATTACCCTCTAGGTCCTCTTGTCCAGCCAGCTTGTTACCCAGGCTACCATCCTGGGACCCACTCCCAGGCTGGCAAACTTGTTTATTAATTTTTTGTGTCGGTCTGTGTCAAATGCCTTGCTAAAGTCTAGGTAGACCACATCCACAGCCCCTCCCTGGTCTATTACTTTGGTTACCCAGTCAAAGAAATCTATTAAATTCATCTAACATGACCTTCCTGCTGTGAATCCATGCTGCTTTGGGTCCTGTGCCCCACTGGCCTCTACGTACTCAACAATTCTGCAGACCTTAAGACAGCATTATTAAAAAGAGATATGCTCTGGAAAAAAGCTTACAAATCACATACAGCCAAAGACTGGTGTCACTTCAGAACAGCCAGAAACTTCTGCACTAAGCTGATCAGAGAGGCCAAGGCAAATTTCTATCATTCAGAGCTAGACTCTGCCTCAAAATGCCCTACCAAATTCTGGTCCACAATAAAAGAACTGTCTGGTCATACGTCAGGAAATGCGCTTCCCTCAAAAATGATCTCCGACAATGTCATTATCAATCACAAAAAGGAGATGTTACAGGCCTGCAATAACCACTTTGCTACTGCAGGTCTAGCATTCAACAATTCACCCGCATGTATGCTACAATCTCAGATTACTTCACAGCCCCAAGAACCTAGTACCACAAATGCAGTCTTTTCTTTTTCACCTGCTTCCTTGAAAGATGTCGACCTTCTTTTACAATTGGAAAATAAGAAAAGTGCTGGGGCTAACTCTCTCGACCCCTATGTCCTAAAGATTGCCTACCATGTACTAGCTATACCAGTCATTCATCTATTCAATCTGTCCTTATCACAAGGGACTCTCCCTCACCTATGGAAAACTGCTCATGTCATCCCGTTATTTAAATCTGGGGATCCCTGCGATCTAAATAACTACAGGCCGATTTTGCTCCTCCCCATTCTGTCAAAACTCCTGGAAAAAATTGTGAATGCCCAGCTGAGAACTTTTATAGACAATACAAACCTTCTAAACCCTATACAGTCCAGTTTCAAGCTAAACATAGTACTATTACAGCCTTGGCAAAGGTAACAAATGACTGGCAGTGTGATTTAGAGAGCAAAAAATTTGTCTGTGCTGTTTTTCTGGACCTTAGCAAGGCCTTCAACACTGTCGACCACAGCCTGCTTCTCTCTTCATTAAAAACGTTAGGCCTGGACTCCACCTCCCTGTGCTGGTTTAATGAATACCTTACTGATAGGCACCAGCAGGTCAAGGCAGAAGGAGAGCTTTCCCCTCTCAAACCATTTAAAAGAAGTGTCCCAGAGGGCTCCATTTTGGGGCCACTTCTATTTGCTTTCTACATTAACAGCATAGACAATGGCATTAAGGAGACAAATATTCACCTGTTTGCAGATGATATGGTGCTTTACATAAGCCGTACATCACCTGAAGCTGCCAGTGGAGACTTACAAACTGATTTCAATCTGCTGCAGTACCAGCTCCTTAGCAAAAAACTATTACTTAATGCCAAGAAAACAAAAGCGATGTTATTCTCACCAGTTAACCATATGGCGTACCCTGCTATTGCTGGTACTCTCCCCCCCATTACTACCTTATTAGGAGAAAATTTGGAATTTGTAATGAAGTTCAAGTATCTGGGAGTGTGGCTTGACCACTAACTCTCCTTTGCAGAACACATAGATGATTTGCTAAAAAACCTGAGGCAGAGACTTGATCTTTTCTTTAGGATAAACTGCCTACTGACCACAGACGCCATGAGGCAGTTAGTTCAGTCCACGTTCCTTTCCTTAATTGACTATGCTGATTTCATTTATAGCCAGTGCGCTGCCTCATGCTTTGGAAAACTGGACATACTGTATCACAGAGCCTTGTGATTCATTATTGGCCTTCCCTTCTCCACCCACTACTGCTCCTTATATGCAGCCATGGGGTGGACCTCTCTTCCATATAGGTGCAATAGAAATGCAGCTTTCTGGACATTCAAAGCTATTACCAAGAAACTTCTGCAGTACATTGCTGATTGCCTGCCTTCAACTGTGATAGGTAACTATGCTTTAAGGAGTTGCTCTCTGATTTCTCTGAAACTGCCCAAGACCTGCACACGTTTTAGTGAAACTGTCCCTGTGCTATTCCCACCTTTGCCTACCTTACTTCCTCCACCTCCCTCCCATTCGCTATCTCTGAGGTTTTGTTAATATGTCTTATTTTCTCTTTTTTTCTTTTGCAATTCAAACTTTATTCGTTTTTATACAGTTACAGAGAGAAGATCCAGAATTGCATACATACAAATGAGACAGGAGTATGTACCAGAAATTAGATCAACTCTCCCCCCATCCCACCCTGCCTTTTCCCATTTCTTCACACAGGATAGACTACCAACTGGAAAGAAAAAAGGACCTCTATGATGATTGAAGGGAGTACAATGTCAGAAGAGGGCCCCATACCTTATGAAATTTCTGAGATTGATCATGTAAATTAGCAATCATATTTTCCATTCTCAGATTTGCCAGTAGCTCCTGTAACCACTCACTACAGGTAATATCATTCGTATCTTTCCAATGACGCAAAACCAGATATTTGACTGACATAGCTATAAGGGTTATATGAAATTTTCTGTTAGTGACTGTGACAGAGGAAAGATCCCCCAATATGCATATTTCAGGAGAAAAGAGTTCAGACAAACGTAATAGAGGGTCAGCCCTCGGACAAATCGCATTCCAAAGGGGGGCTATTTTGGTACATGTCCAGAATATGTGCAGTAGATTACCCTCCTCCTGCTGGCAACGAGTACATGTGGAAGATGATAGGAGTCCCAACCTAGCCAATTTCCGGGGTGAATAATAGAAGTTATACAAGATTTTGAACTGTATTAACCGGAGTTTGTCTTGTCTGACGTATTTGTGACACCTCAACCACAAAGAGGGCCAATTAATTTCCTGCTGGGGAAAAGAAAACCCCAAAATTGAGTCGGGCCATAGCAATCAGGCCATTTCCAGTTATGTATTATCCCATACATTTTAGATACAGCATAGAAACATAGAAACATAGAATTTGATGGCAGATAAGGACCGATTGGCCCACCCAGTCTGCCCATTTCCCTACCTACTGGATAAGCTGTAGATCCTAGTTAACCAACAGCCTACTTCTTCCTACCCCACCCTAGAATTGCCTTATGACTGTCCCATGCATGCAGATTCCACCACTGATTTTGACTCCACAACCTCCTCCGAAGGCCATTCCATGCATCCACAACCCTCTCTGTGAAAAATACTTCCTTAAATTACCTCTGAGCTCCCCCTCTATCTTCAAATTGTGCCCTCTTGTTCTTGCACACCTCTTTTTGAAAGATGCTACCCTCTTGGACTTTGTTGATTCCCTTGAGGTACTTGAATGTTTCTATCATGTCCCCCTCTCCTCCTTTCCTCGAGGCTATACATATTAAGCTCCTTCGTCTCTCTTCTATGTCTTCCGGTGCAGACCCTGCACCATTTTAGTGCCCTCCTCTGGACAGCTTCCATCCTGTCTATGTCTTTGCGGAGATTGGGTCTCCAGAACTGCACGCAGTACTCCAGATGGGGTCTCACCAGCTGTCTGTACAGAGGGATAATAACTTCCTGTTTTCTACTGGTGATGCCTCTCCCTATGCATCCCAGTATCCCCCAGCCCTCCTTGCTGCCCTCTCACACTGCTTGCCCACCTTTAGGTCATCTGATATGACCAACCCCAGGTCCCTTTCCATTTTTGTTGTTGTTAGTATCTTACCCCCCATTGTGTACTCTTCCCCAGGGTTTTTGTTTCCAGGTGCATTACCTTGCACTTCTTAGCATTGAATCTAAGCTGCCATACATTTGACCATTCCTCTAACCTTGCCAAGTCCCTTCTCATCCTTTCCACCCCACCCTGTGCATCAACTCTGTTGCAGATCTTTGAGTCATCTGCAAAGAGACATACTTTTCCTTCCAGTCCTTCTGCAATGTCGCTTATAAAGACATTGAAGAGGACCGGTCCTAATACTGAACCCTTCGGTACCCCACTAGTAACCCTCCTTTCTTCTGAGTGGACTCCATTTACTATTACTCTCTGTGTCCTATTCTCCAGCCAATTCTTTACCCAGGCTGTCATCTTGGGACCCACTCCCAGGCTGGCTAACTTGTATATTAATCTTTTGTGTGGGACTGTGTCAAATGCCTTGCTAAAGTCTAGGTAGGCCATGTCCACAGCCCCTCCCTGATCTACTACTTTGGTCACCCAGTCAAAGAAATCTATCAGATTTGTCTAGCATGACCTTCCGCTGTGAATCCATGCTGCCTTGGGTCCTGTGCCCCTCTGGCCTCTAGATACTACAATTCTTTCCTTCAGAAGTGATTCCATCATTTTCCCCTATCACTGAGGTTAAACTAACAGGTCTGTAGTTTCCTGCTTCTGCCTTGCTCCCACTTTTGTGAAGGGAATCACATCTGCCCTCCCCAGTCCTCGGGTACCACCTCATCCTCCCATGATTTGTTAAAAAGGGTAGTCAGTGGTGTCACTAGTTCTACCCTTGGTTTGTTTAGAATTCTGGGATGAATCCCATCAGGCCCCATTGCTTTTCCACCTTCAGTTTTAAGAGTTCTTTCAGAACCCTTTCTTCTGTAAATGGGCTGGTATCAACTTCTGTATCCAGAGTGTTTCTACTGTTTGTTTTATGTACCTCCCCCTCTTCATTTGTAAATACTGAGCAAAAATATTTGTTTAGTATCTCTGCCTTTTCACAGTCTCCCTCTGCCCACCCTCCCTCCCCTTTATTAAGCCTCACTATCCCTCCCTTGGTCTTCCTTCGCTCCCTGATGTACCTATAAAAGGTTTTATCCCCCTTCTTAACTGAGTTGGCTATCTTTTCCTCAGTTTGGGCCTTTGCTGTTCTGACTGCCTTCCCAGCCTCCTTTTGTTTTAACTGATACAGTTCTCTGTCCTGCTCCTTCTGCGATTCCTTGTACTTCCTGAATGCTTTCTTTTTCTCTTGAACCTTCACTGCCACTTCCTTTGAGAACCATAGTGGTTTCTTACACCGTTTTGTTTTGTTTATTTGCTTCACACAAAGGCTCGATACCTCTGTGATGGCAGTTTTTATTATTCCCCATTGTTCTTCCACCCCTCCATGGGAAAGGCCTACACGACAAATCAATTCTGTCATGCAGGACAAACTTGAAGATATTGGAGGAACTGAGCCAAAAGATTTCACAATCAGGTGGCTCAATTGGAATATTTTAAAGATAACAGAGTTCGGGATAAGGGCTTTGTGTAAAATTTCAGGAGAGGTTAACCAAAAGACATGTTCCCGAATAAAGAAATTGATGGGGTGATCTCCCAGCTGGGAGATCCATTTCAACTGGAGAGGTTTACCTTCAATAGTGAGATTTGGGTTGCCCCCACCACAGTTGAGAAAGATCTGTAATGTGCTCGTATTTCAGAAAAGAACACAGCTGAGAGTGAATGCTGATAGATACTGCAATGGGACTGCCTTTAAGCAATAGTGGCAGAGATTTTAAAATGATATGCAAAAGTGCCATGGGGGATAGCCTGTTTGCTTTTATTATGGTACGTTCTATTTTGAGCCATATGGGAGTAAAAGAGTGTGATGTTGGGGGGTGTTCAGGTGTGAGCCACCTCAAGTACTTACTTGCATGGCTGGCCCAATAATATAACCTGATATGCAGAAGACGGAGCCCTCCTTTCACTTTCGGTGGCTGAGAGCTTGTTGTAACTTATTCGGGGCTTCTTAGCTGCCCAAATAAAGTCTGTAATTATCTTATGTATCCTTTCAAACCATGCCAGGGGGAGCCAGCCATTTGAAAGATTAATTAGATAAAATAACTGGGGAAAAATATTCATTTTAACTATATTAATTTTTCCCCAGAGATAAAGGGGAAGTAACGCCCATCTTTTAAGATCTTGTCTAATCAAAGAAATTAATGGATCCAGGTTCAATTTTGTAACCCTACTGAGGTCTCTTGACAAGTTAACTCCCAAGTATCTCAAAGACTTAGTCTGCCAGGAGAAATCTACTGTTAAAGCATCTATCTTCATCGCTTTGTAATTTAGAGGGAAAACCACAGTCTTATCTTTATTTAATTTGTAATTGGACATAGAACTAAATTCTTCCAGAACTGTAATCAGGGCAGGTATTAAAGTATTGGGTGGGACAGCTGTAGGAGCAAGTAATCCACATAAGCCAAGACTTTGACAGTCTGATGGTGAATATGTATACCCTGGACATCTGGACTTGCTGTAACCCTATGGATAAGGGGTTCTAAACAGATGATAAACAATAAGGGAGATAGTGGGCAGCCTTGTCTGGTTCTGGCGTATAGTGTGAAAGGGTCAGAAAATAACCCATTACAGACAACGCGTGCAATTGGAGATTTATACAATGCTCTTATCCACTTTATGAATAAAGGGGGAAATCAAAAAGCCTGAAGTGATTGAAATAAAAAATTCCAGTCAACCCTGTCAAATGCCTTCTCGGCATCCAGGGAGATAAGAACTGCAGGAAAATCAGCATCTCTGGTAGCCAAGAAGACATGTGACAGGGTTCTAAGGTGACTTACCAAGGATCTGGCTTTCATGAATCCCACCTGTTCTGGGCCTATGATATCTGGTAGCACAGGGCCTAATCGATCTGCAAGAAGTTTTGTGAGAATCTTGAAATCTTGATTCAAGAGGGAAATCGGTCCATAACTTTGCATTCTGTCAGGGGATTTACCATCTTTGGGTATTAAAGTAATTAAAGACTCAAATAAAGACTGATCAGAATCCTGCCCAGAAAGAATGTGATGAAATAAGGCCAAAAGCGATGGTACCAATTGTGGGACAAAAAAGTTATAAAAATTGGCAGAAAAACCATCAGGACCTGGTGTCTTGTCTATTGGCAGATCTTTAATAACTCTGATTATTTCCTCTGAGGTGATGGGAGCAAGAAGGACGGCTTTATGTAAATTTGAAATAGAGGGTAGCGAGGAGTGTGTTAAAAAAGAGTTGAATTGTGATAATGACAGGAGTTCCTCCATAGGACTGTATAACTTCATATAGTATTTCCTAAATTCAGAGACAATATCTGGCGGAGTTATTTTTAGGGTGTCATCTTCTGGAGAATGGATCACAGCAATAAATCTATGCGATTCAAGCTGTTTAAGTTTAAGAGCCAGAAGACACCCTGCCTTTTCTCCTTGGTCTAAATAGAGGGCTTTGGTTTTCAGGATGGAAAATTCAGCCTTCTGCCTTAATAAATTCAAATATGCATCCATTAACTTCACTAGATCTTGCCTAATTTGATCAGGAGACTTGGGTGATAAACTGTGTTCCAAGGACCGGATTTGAGATAATAGGGATTTGAGTTGCTCTTCTTGCATTTTTTTTCTTTTGGATGCCAACCCAATCAAAAGGCCATGAAGGTAGGCTTTCAGGGAACGTCATTCAATATCAGATCTTCCTGTTGAATTAGTATTAATATCGGAAAAGACTGTAATGTGCTCAGCTATATATTTAACATTCTCTGGTCTTTAAACAGTTGATTGTTGACCTTCCATCACCCGCCCTTGGTGGGAAGAGACATAAGGGAGATCAAGCACGACACTGGAGAATGATCAGATAATGGACCCGTAAGTATGGTAGCATCCGAGACTCCAGAAATCAAGTTCTGGAAAATTAACAGGTAATCAATACGGGAGGACATATGATGAACCTGTGATGTAAATGTAAACTAGCAGGGTGAAAGACATGCCAGATATCTGTCAGACCTGCACCGTCTAACAACTCTCGGAGTGCTCGCTGTGCTGGGAGAGTCCTTTAAGTGATTTACTTGAATGATCAATCTGTGGATCAACAACCAAATTGAAATCTCCTCCTGTAATTAGAAGTATGTTTAAAAATGGTGTAAGAGTATTTAGTAAAAGCATGAAAAATTTGGGTGAATCGTTATTAGGGCCACATACAGTATACTGGCTAGGACGATGTCTCTGGTATAAAGTTTCCCTTTCACTATAATACAGTATAATGCCCTTCTGGATCAGGTATAATTAGATTTGGAGTGAATGGTATGGACCTACGAATTAGAATCAGAACCCCTTGACTTTGGGTATTACCCTCAGCTGAGAAGCACTGACCCATTTGTTGCCTATGTAATTTGACTGCCTCTGAATTTAATAGGTGGGACTCCTGCACCATAACAGTGTCAGCTGCTAGCAGATTTAGGTGTTTAAGGATCTGGTGCTGCTTAAGTTTGCATCTAGCCCCTCTCACATTCCATGTGAGTAATCTCACTGTTCCTGCCATAGTGGTTTACATACTGGTAGATGTGGAAAACATGTATATCTATTAATTTCCAAAATTGGTGGTTCCTGTGTGAAGAAACCCCCCTCGCCCTCAAAGCCTAGATGATCCCCAGTTATATATCATATACTGTGTAAATAATGAGTTTTGATCCCAACCCTCCCCGCCATTCTACTATGCTTCGCCTATTGCCTCATGCCCCGCAACCATCCCCATTACTCCAGCCACCCTAACAAATCCTAAACATTAATGAATAGTAACATCAAAAGTTGTTCTAGGATCAAACACAACAAGGCCCCTACAAGATTACCACCTATTTAGATGCATACACTTATTTAGAATATCCAAAACTACCTATCATCAATTTACTCAGATGATGTTTTAAAAATATAAAGTTAAGTCAATAGTATACAAATGCCTCTATAGTACTGCTAAATTGTTCTCTAAGCATGTAATAATTCAAATATTGTTATCTAACTTAACAACAAATGTCCTGAAATGAGATTAAATACAGTATATCTGTATTAACAGGTTTTCACTAGTACCTATCTATATTTTAGAGAACTACCTACCATGTGTAAGGTATCAAGAAAAGAAAATCTAGCATTACAGCCTACATCACAACTGAAAATACATTTAAGCAAGCTTAATACAATGCTGTCTTTATCACTCATTTTCCTACATGCTATAACTGTTTATTGTTAATCCCATTGAAAACAGGCATTCTTCATGGCAAATCAAAAATGTGCCTATCCTTAAAATCAAGGCAAGCCATTTAGTCTAGAGACAGGGAGATATCTCCACTGAAATAATCCGAACTGCAATGTCCATCAAATGAAAAGTCCAAATCAGAGCTTACTTACTCACTGCTAATGCGATGAATCAGGTTAGGCATCCATTAATCATGTTGGAGCTTCCTCTCGTGGCGAAAGTGTTAAGAGATTCAAAAGGGGGCTCAGCTTAACAAGCCACAGTGCTCCTGTCCTAAAATCAACCAATGATAACCAGGAAAACAAGAGAAAAAAAGACAAAAAATACTCCCCAGATTTCACAAGGAGCCAATAAGACAACATTACTGAAAGTCCCCTGCTCTGGTGTTGCTTACTTCATCCTCGCAAAGCCAGATTTAAACCTTCTGGTATTCATGATGAGAAACAGCTCCATCTTCAGAAATAAAAGTATTCCCTCTTGAGGCAAGGTATTGAGACACTGAAAGGGCAAATCGGGGCTACACACTGCAACGGGCATATCAGGGCTAGACTAGATCCAATATAATTATTACTTGAGGTCTGTCTATTTTCATCCTGTCAACATTAAGGATTGTATTTAGCCAGGTACAGAATACACCTGAGAACCACAATAAAGCAAGATATTTTGTCATTCTGTTTACTGGATAACAATAAACAGAATACCTGGGCTTACAAAATTCCTCCCAAAGGAAACAGCTCTCTTTCAATCTCTACGATTCCACTCTTCCAAGTAGAGCCTTCCTGATATCCCCATCAGGGACTCTTGAAGAGGTCGGGGAAGGCAACTTTGAGCTGTGGAGCAGCTGTTTCAGGATCATCGAAGGGGGTCCAGGCTCCTGCAATAAGAACATGAAGTCTGGCTGGGTATGCCATTCTGTATTTAATGCTGGCGGCAATTAATTTGGACACCATCGGGAGGAATGCTGTTCTCTTCAGGCGCACAGAAGTAGGCAGATTCTGGGATTATTCTCAAGTTCTTCCCTTCCCACTTAATTTCCTGGAGTTCCTTGCTTTTCTGGAGGAAGTGTTGTTTTTCCAGGAAGTGAAAAATTAGCGGACGTGGGGGGGCACCAGGTGCTGGCTTGGATCGGAGAGCCCTATGTGCTCTTTCTATAATGTATTTATTGCCAAAGGGCAAGGGGCCGACAAGCTTTTGTATCAACTTTTGAATAAAATGTGTTGTGTCATGCCCTTCTTCCCCTTCGGGGAATCCAATTATTACTACATTATTCCGACGACTGCGTCCCCTCAAGGTCCTCCACCTTTGATTCCAATTTGGCCAGCCACTGTCAACAGGCACTGAGCTCAGGGTCAAATTTGTCTTGTTTTTTCTCTAACAGAAAGAGCCTGGCTGAATTATTGGAAGCCCTTTGTGATACTTCATTCAGTTGTGAGCTCAGGGTAGTGAAGTCCGATGTGAGCTTGTGCAAGTCTTCACAAATCGGTTTAAACTCCTCTAAAAATCTGTGGAGAGTAAGTGGTTCACTGTCCCCCGAGGAAGAGGTAGAGCTTAGATTTTGGCTGGAACCCGAGGCCCTAGGCTTTTTTGGGGTCTTTTCGGGTGTAACAGGGGGTGTACGTTTAGGCAGCATTTTTTTAATCTCCACTTCCATATGGAGGCACATAAAGTTTCCTCAGGTCGTCTTTGGATATTCTGATGCTTTTTTTTGAGCATTGCGATGTAGAGAAATAACAGTTTATGTGTTGAAAATAAGTTTTGAGATCAGGTGGCTGGAGCTATGCAGGGAAGCTGCTAGTCTGCATGGTGCATCGCCGGAAGTCCGTGTCTTATTTTCTTTTTATGCAGCTCCCTTCTTACCGACCTCCATGTTTCACTAAATATGCTATGAATTTGTATAGGAATGTTATACCATGTATATGAATGATAAACCTTTTCCTTTTATAGCTTTATAAGTTTCACTACTTCATTTCAATCATTTATTCTGCCATATTCTTATGTATAACTACACTGATTTGTTTTTTGCCTGTACATGAATTCATTGTTTCTTGACCTTGTGTAATGCAGGTCCACCTTGTAAATGAGCTTGCTCAATGGTGTTCGCCTGGATAAATAAAGACTTGGTTGATTGATTGAATTATTTTTTGCAGAAGTGATGCCATCATTTTCCCTACCACTGAGGTCAAGCTAACAGGTTTGTAGGTTCCTGCCTCTGCCTTGCTCTCATATTTGTGAAGAGGAATCACATCTGCCCTCCTCCAGTCCTCCGGTACCACACCATCCTCCCATGATTTGTTAAAAAGAGTAGTCAGCGGTGTCACTACTTCTCCCCTTAGTTCTTTCAGAATTCTGGGGTGAATCCCATCCCATCAGGCCTCACTGCTTTGTTCACTTTGAGTTTTAGTAGTTCCTTCATGACCCTTTCTTCTTTGAATGGACTGGTATTGATCCCCCTGTCCAGAGTGCTTTTATTGTTTGGTTTAGGTACCTCACCCTCTTCTTCTTGTGTGAATACTGAGCAAAAATATTTGTTCAGTATCTCTTCCTTTTCACAGTCACCCTCTGCCCACCCCACCCCTTTTTTAAGCCTCACTATCCCTCCATTGGTCTTCCTTCATTCCCTGATGTACCTATAAATGGTTTTATCCCCCTTCTTAACTGAGTTGGCTATCTTTTCCTAGGTTTGGGCCTTCGCTATTCTGACTACCTTCCCTGCTTCCTTCTGCTTTAACTGATACAGTTCTTTGTCCTGCTCCTTCTGTGATTCCTTGTACTTCCTGAATGCTATCTTTTTCTCCCTAACCTTCCCTGCCGTCTCTTTTGACAAACCATAATGGTTTTTTGCTTTGTTTTGTTTTATTTGCTTCACACAAAGACTTGCTGCCTCTGTGATGGCAGTTTTGATTATTCCCCATTGTTCTTCCACCCCTCCTTACTGCACATTTGCTAGTGCATTCCTAAAGCACGCACCCATTTTGGCAAAGTCAGCCCTCCTAAAGTCCAGGACCTTTCCCTTTGAATGGCTTGACTCTAGTACTGTGTTTATCATGAACCATACTGTTTGGTGGTTGCTAGTTCCTAAATGGCTACCCACTTCTAAATCTATGATCCTCTCTCCATCTCCATTTGAGAGTACCAGGTCTAAGACTGCTCCCTCCTGAGTGGATTCCAATACTAGCTGTCTAAGGCATGGCCCCTGTAGGGCATTGAGAATGACCCTGCTCTTGGATGTGGCTGCAGTTAACATCTGGCATATTCAGGGCCCCCATCAACAATATCTCCCCTTTTTCTGCCATTCTAAGGATACCTTCTGTCATTTCCTTGTTCATTTTCTCCCCCTGAGATGGGGGTCTATATACAACCCCTGTGTGGAGTGTGGTGCTATTGCCTGTCTCCAAGTTGACCCACAGTGCCTCCTCTCCTCCCCTTTTACCCTTTTGTTCTGTTGCATTGATTTCGGCCCTTATGTAGAGAGCTACTCCTCCTCCTCTTTTACCCTCCCTGTCCCTCGTGTAGATAGTGTACCCTGGTATGTTTACATCCCAGTCATGGTTCTGTGTGTACCAAGTTTCTGTGACTGCCATGATATCCAGACATTCCTCTTCCATCAAGGCCACTAATTCAGGAAGCTTGTTACTCAGACTATGGGCATTGTTACTCATTACTCTCCATTTTTTGATGGCTTTACCTCTTGTAGCCTCTTCCCTACCCTTGTTATGTAAACAATCTCAGATTGTAGAGAAAATACTAATAATGCAGATTCTTATGTCTTTGGAGTCTGCCAAGAAACATTCCTAAACAAGCAAGGAGTACTAATAAAGGTTTATTATATTACTGATGCCAAGCATGTGACAGAGAAAATCACAAGGGAGATGGGTTTCTCACCACTCTCCTAAAAAATGTACATAATCTCCAGAATTTCTAAGATCTCAGGTTCTCTAAGATCTTGTTCTCTCCATGTGTGGAGCTAGGTTGAAGAAGGCTATATACTACAGATAACAGTATAGCAACAGAGATTACCTCATAGTTACAGATATGAGAAACAATATGTATTGGTCCTAAGTCATTCTCCATTGGATGATGACTTGGGGACAGAATTACTAATTAAGTATCACATGAGACAAATAATATGCTTCAGTTGGCATTATAGCTTAGACAAAATAAATGCTGACTGGCTCTGTTACACGTGGCATGTCTTGCTTGTGCTTAGACAAAGAGAAGTGCTGACTGGCCACTACTACATATGATTATATGAGAATATGTGTATATAGTGTATAAAGTAATCACTGATGATCCCTCAGAGCCATCATATCAGTATTTAGGTAGCTTATATATGGAATATATGTAAAAGACTAACATAATGCATTATAGTAAGGTATACTAATCATGCATGATCTAATCCTATAAAAGGATGTAAACATTAGCAAATGTTAGCAGCAAAGCACATTTCTGGCACTCATGCTTATATGATGGGTGCCTGAATATATAAGTTAGTGCAAAATAATAGTATCACAGTACAACAGACCAGGAATACAGTGTAAGGTGTATGTGGGATAATAGAGGGCATAACCCAGGTGCAACACCCTTACTGATTTTGCCTTCTCCATTTACTCCTGTCCTGCTCCCTATTGACATTTCTACCTTGGTGTTTACCTCGCTAACTACCCTGTCTTATGAGGGGAGCCTGGGGATTCCCTGCTCCTTATCAGTGCCTCCCCCATTGGCTAGTTTAAAAGCTTGCCAATGAAGCATTTAAACCAATCACCCAGGAGACTGGTTCCCTTCCTGGACAGATGCAGACCATCATGCCAGTATAGGTGGATATCCCTCCAGGTGGAAACCCAGTCCCCAGTGAAGCCAAAACCCTGTGCTCTGCACCAGTTTTTCAACCATTCATTGAATCGCATGGTGCGGCATATCCTTGCCTCACCCATGCCATAGACAGGCAGCACCTCTGAGAAGGATACTGTATGAGCTCCTTGTCCGAGGTCCAAGGCAAGATCTGTAACTAGAAGTAAGTATGGAATCCATCATTATAAGTTATATGATATGTTGGATTGATTGAATCTGGTGGCTAAAAGACAATACAATTGGTTGATTTGGTGTCACAAGTTTTTAGATAATATAGAGACCCACCCTTTACATAATCTGGTAAAACCGGAGTCACAAAAAGTAAGAAGTATAACCTAAGATGTAACAGTCTATGTCTGCCATTACACATGACTTATAATAGATTAGGATATGCCACCTTGCAAATGAATATTGCCAGGCACTGGAACGTGTTGCCTAATGATTTGAAAAACCATAAATACACTTACAAAGTCCAAATTGTACCTGAAGAAATATTTGCATTCCAATTGTAATTGTTTTTCTTAATACATCATTTTTACTCAATTTCGTATGTGTAACAACTGTAACGTATGTAAAGTTCCTATATGTTTTTAAGTGTAATTTATGTACCGTATAGGACATTGTTGAAAATAGGAGTAAAATCCTAAAAATCTGTACCTGGGATAAAAATAAAATTTTATCACCATTCGATTTTCTACTTGCCTGTGTCCTGGGTTCCCTCCCCACTCCATCCTACCCCCATTATGTGGTCCATTAGAGCACATGCTCAATTATGCAAATGACTCAGTTCACATCTCTTAAAAGACAGCACCCAACCTCTCTTTTTTGAACCCTAATTTTTGCATGGGGGCAAGATCCTAGACCATAAACATTGGAATAACCTTCATATCCCCTCAGTGGACTATTTCCTAACTAATAAATCCTTCACCACTTTTCAGACCTTTTCAGAATATTCTGGGGGTATTGATCACTTTGTGTATAAATGTTTATAGCTAAAACATTGTCTTTTGCAGTTCCTGGGCCCATCCCCTGGTCAGACATTGGCAGCTCCATAATTTAGTGCTTGGTATCTGCCAGTACCCAATCACATTCCATCTCTCACATATATAACACCCTCCAGACCCTAGACCCAGTGCAACCTTCTCCTACCTGCACTTAATGGTCCAGAGAACTAGGCCTCACTCAGGATGACCAGACTGGCAGCACCTTAGGAAATGTTTTCATTAATATACTTCATTGGATCATTTCAGAAATACAGCAGTACAAGATTTTACATAAATTGTACTATAAACCAAAGAGGCTATATCAGATCCATACATTTGTGGAGCTCAGAGTCACACAGTATGCAAGTGGAGGTTTATTTATTTATTTATATTTATTTTTTTCATCTAGGATTACAATACCTTTGATCTGAGGCTCTTTTACAAAGCTTCTATGTCAGCGTGTGCAACAGTCATCATTTTTAGTTACAAACATATAGTCTTTGGCTTACAGACATGCTAGTATACCAGTGCAAAAGACAGGCTATGAGCAAGACAAGGAAAGGAGGGTGGGTGGGTGGGGAGCAAGTGAGGGTAGGAGATCGAGGGGGTAGGAGGTGCAGGGGTAGGGGAGTATGGGAGGTGGTTGGGGGCAGGGGCAGGAGTGGAGATATGGGGGGAGGTGGGCAAGGGCAGGAGACAGAGCAGCCAGGGGGCCTTGTCGAAGGAATATGACAGGTAAGGTGCTAGGGGTGCAAAGACGGATTGTAAGTGCTGGGTGCTGGGGCATGTGCAGCTGGAACGGTGGAAATGTTAAGATGGGCAATCGCAGGATAGTTGTGAGGTTGTGAGAATCAAACCCAGGTCTGGTCTGCTGGATGTACAAAGCTTGTTCATAGCTCATTAATCTAACCTGTAGACTAGACTGCCAGCCCTCAGGGTGAAGGTTCTGGGCTTCAGGAGGGCAGATTAAAAAAAAAATAGGTGAATGCCTCAGAAATGCTGGTGCAAGGGGATTATCCTAATAGGGTGGGGTGACAGAGGGCCAGATTAATGGATGGAAAAGTGAAGGCAAGAAACCTCTGCATAACAGAGGTGAGCAAAAGCAGGAGGAAAAAGAGAAAAAGATGGTTCTCAAGGGAGGTGGCAGCAAGGCTAAGGGCAAAAAGGTAGCATTTGGAGGATACGAAGAGATGTAGAGGGAGGAGGATAGACAGGTGTACCAGCAAAAACAGATGGAAGCAGGGAAGGCAGTCTTGAGGGGTGCTAGGGACAAAATAAGGAAAGAAAAGGCGGGGGTACATTAGGGAGCATAGAAAGGTTAAGGGAGGGATAGTGAAGATTAATAAAAGAGAGAGGAGGTGGGCAGAGGGAGACAGTGAAAAGGCAGAGATACTTAATGAATACTTTTGCTCAGTATTCACAAAAGAAGAAGAGGAGGAGTTACATAAACCAAACAATAGAAGCACTATGGGTAGTGGGGTTGACACCAGTCCATTTACAGAAGAAAGAGTCCTGAAAGAACTCCTAAAACTCAAGGTGGACAAAGCAATGGGGCCTGATGGGATTCACCCTAGAATCCTAAAAGAGCTAAGGGAGGACCTAGTGACACCATTAACCACACTTTTTAACAAATCATGGGAAGATGGGGTGGTACCTGAGGACTGGAGGAGGGCAGATGTGATTCCCCTTCACAAAAGTGGGAGCAAGGCAGAAGCAGGAAACTACAGACCTGTTAGTTTGACCTCAGTGGTGGGGAAAATGATGGAATCACTTCTGAAAGAAAGAATTGTTGAGTACCTAGAGGCCAGCGGGCACGGACCTAAAGCAGCATGGATTCACAGCAGGAAGGTCATGTCAGATGAATCTAATCGATTTCTTTGACTGGGTGACCAATGTAATAGACCAGGAGGGGCTGTGATATGGCCTACCTAGACTTTAGCAAGGCATTTGACACAGTCCAGCACAAAAGATTAATAATCAAGTTAGCCAGCCTGGGAGTGGGACCCAGGTGGTAGCCTGGTAGCAAACTGGCTGTACAACAGGACACAGAAGGTATTAGTGAATGGAACACATTCTGAAGAAAGGGGGTTACTAGTGGAGTACCTCAGGGCTCAGTACTGGGTCCGGTCCTCTTTAACATTTTTATAGGTGACATTGCAGAGGGTCTGGAAGGAAAGGTATGCCTCTTTGCAGATGGCACAAAGATCTGTATCAGAGTTGATACACAAGGGGGAGTAGAAAGGATGAGAAGGGACTTGGCAAGGTTGGAGGAATGGTCAGACAAATGGCAACTTAGATTCAATGCAAAGAAGTGCAAAGTAATGCATCTGGGAAATAAAAATCCAGGAGAAGAGTACACAATAGCAGGCAAGGTACTAACAACAACAATAATGGAAAGGGATCTGGGTGTAGTCATATCAGATGACCTAAAGGTGGGTAAGCAATGTGAGAAGTCAGTAAGGAGAGCCAGGGGATACTGGGATGCAGTAGAGGGGCATCACAAGTAGAAAAAGGGAACTGGTTATCCCTCTGCACAGACAGTTGGTGAGGCCCCATCTGGAGTACTGCGTGCAGTTTTGGAGACCTCATCTATGCAAGGACATAGACAGGATGGAAACAGTCCAGAGGAGGGCAACTAAAATGGTGCAGGGTCTACATCAGAAACCATATGAAGAGAGACTGAGAGAGCTTAATATGTATACCCTTGATGAAAGGAGGGACAGGGAGGACATGCTAGAAACTTTTAAGTACCTCAAGGGAATCAACAAAGTCCAGGAGGGTAGCATCTTTCAGAAAAAGAGATGTGTAAGAACAAGGGGGCACAATTTAAAGTTAGAGGGGGGACGGCTCAGGGGTAATGTGAGGAAATTATTTTTCACAGAGAGAGTGGTGGACACATGGAACCACCTTCCTAGAGAGGTTGTGGGGTCTAAAACAATGGGGGAATTCAAACATGCATGGAATAGACATAAGGCAATTATAGTAGGGGGTTGCAGGAAGTAGGCTGTTGGTTAACTAGAATCTGCAGCTTATCCAATAGGTAGGGAAATGGGCAGACTGGGTGGGCCAAGTGGTCCTTATCTGCCATCAAAGTATATGTTTCTATGTCTCTACGGGTGATAAAAGGGGACAATATCTTTTTTAGGTATGTAAGTGATAAAGAAAGGCAAGGTGAAGAACTGTGAGGCTGAGGGGTACAGAGGGAGACTGTACAGAGAATGATCAGAAAAAAGCAGGTATCCTGAACATAATCTTATGTCTTCACAGTAGAAGGGAAAGGAGATGGGCCACATATAGGTTACATAAGCAATGGAGGGAGGGACATACTGTAGACATAAGTCAATTCGAAGAGGAAAGAGTCCTGAGGGGACTAGCGAATTTGAAAGTGGGCAAGGCTATGGGGCTGAATAAGGTACATCCAAGGCTGTTGAAGAAGCTCAGGGAGGTACTGACTACACCTCTGACATCCCTATTTAGTAAGTCACTAGATAAAGGGCTAGACCCAGAGGACTGGAGAAGGACAAATGTTGTCCCACTCTACAAGACTGGCAGCAGGTCTGATATTGGTAGTGGGGAAACTGATGGAGTAACTTCTAAAAGAAAGACTGGTAGATTACCTTGCATCCAGCACATTATAGGACTTAAGGCAACATGAATTTGCCAGGGGGAGGGGCATGGAAGATTGTGTCAGAAAAAAATGATATATTTCTTTGCCTGGGTGACCAGAGAGTTAGATTGGGGGGAAGAGTGGAAATAGCATACTTAGACTTCAGCAAGGCTTTCAACACCATGCCACATTTCTAGATGTAGTCATCACCAACTGCCCCAAAAAAGTCCAGGATATCCAGGTCCTTCCTGACTCATTTAGTGACCATTCCCCTATCCTATTCCATTGGGTGACCTCCACGCCCAAACTCACATCCCAGTCCGCACTACGCCCGTGCCTCAAACCAGATGAACTGAAAAGGCTCAAGCAACTTCTTGTCCAAATAAACTGGTCACCCATTTACTACGCCCCTGACATAGATACTGCCCTAACCTTTTTTCCCAAACCTTCAACAAAGCCTGTGACATATTCGCACCCCTCATAAAAGTCCGAACCAAAAAGTGTAATGCATCCTGGGTTACCCCTGCCCTGCTACAACTGCTCAAGCGCAGGGATAAGCTACGGTACCTTGCCACAGAAACCGGCCAGATGGCTGGCAGAGAGGTATACAATGCTCCGCAGAACAAGTGCACCTGGGCCATCCGTAAAGCAAAGGCCGATCACTTCCAGGCCATGCTTACCTCCTCCTGGGGGTGTGCACGAACATTCTGGAACAGCATTAAACAATTAAATGGCAACACACGCTCCCCTCCCCCATCCCAGATCATGATAGATGGCTCTATCTCTACCTACCCTGCCTGCATAGCAAAATTCCTAAACACATCCTTTACGGACCTTAGTTTGGTCCTCCCTAGCAATTTATTTGACCCACCCCCTTCCCTACCTGCCCCAGTCATCCAACGCCCTAATTTCCACTTACGTAGGGTAACTATCCAGGAAGTCAGACCCCACCTGATCAAAGCACTAAAGAGCAATAGTCCCGGCAGCGACTCCCTGGACTCCAGCATCCTCTGTCGGGTGCTGGATCAGGTCCTTGTTCCACTCACCAGCCTTCTCAACAAACCACTCTGCCTGGGGCAATTCCCATCGGCATGGAAAACTGCCACAGTTACACCCATACACAAAGGAGGTGACATGTCCTCGGCCGGGAACTACCGACCTATCTCCATCCTCCCACCCCTCTCCAAAGCCCTAGAAAAACTGGTGGCCACTCAAATTACTGATTACCTGACCAAACACAACATCCTCTGCCTAGAACAGCATGGTTTCCATGCAGGTCACAGTACCAACACTGCACTAACAGAGTTTTCAAATTTCCTACACTCCTCCCTGGACTCTGGCTCCCTAGCCGGGGCAGTGTTCGTTGATCTCTCAAAGGCCTTCGACACTGTCTCCCACCCTCTTCTGCTGGATGCCCTCAGCCACACCGGCTTCTCTACTGGGCCGGTCTTCTGGTGCACTAGCTACCTATCTGCCAGCTCCCAGTGTGTTAAAATCAATGGGACACTTTCCAAAACTTGTCCCATCCACTCAGGTGTTCCCCAGAGTTCCATCCTGGGACCATTACTCTTCTCACTCTACCTTAACACCCTGCCCAGTGCATGCGCTGGAAAAATTCTGCTGTATGCAGATGATGCCGTCATCTTTGCCACCCACCGCAACCCCATCTCCCTTCAGGATACCCTACAACTATCCTTTAATGATGCTGAAATCTGGTTTAAACAGCATAGACTTGTCATTAATCTCAAAAAAACAAAAACTATGCTCTTTGCCCACCCCCAAAACAAAGCCACCAACTTCTCACTCCACATCCTCCCTAGCTCCAAACAACCTCTTGAACAAATCCGCTCATACAAGTACCTTGGGGTTTCCTTTGACCCAGCCCTCACCTACCACACTCATATTGATGCTCTTGCCTCAGCTACCAATGTGTGGCTAGGTATCCTCTACCGCTACAAAAACTGTCCCCTCCCGATGCCCTCTGACTAGCGGTTACATCCTTAATACTGTCCCTTGTGGACTATGGCTTGCCAGTATATGATGCTGCGGACTCAACTGCCCTCAGTAAAATTCACCTCACCCAGAATAAGGCTTGTAGGCTAATTATGGGGGCCCCCAGGCTCACTCATACTTGCCAGCTCTATGACATGGCAATGCTGCTTAACCTGGATGAACGACTTAGATACCAAACCTGCCTCATAACGAAAAAAACTCTTCTTAGGCTATCCCCTCCTGGGCTGACAGCCTCCATCCACCAAGCCCAACCCTTGGTTCACACACGAACCTCCTGCAAGGCCACCCTACTGATACCAAGATCCAGGACCACACATGGACAGAGGTCCTTCTGCCACAGAGCTCCTTCCTGGTATAACACGCTCCCTACCTCCATCTCTGACACCACCATGATCTCCTGCTTCAAAACTGCACTTTGGAGCCAGCTATTTAATACGTGTAGCTGCACTTGTCTCTAAGGTGGCATAGCTCACTATGCACTGACAAAGCTCTCTGAGCAGCACCTCACCTCACCACATCCAACCTCGCCCTGGTATCCATTGAACTGTTACCACCATGCTGTTTCTGCATGTTACCGTATGCAAGAATATGCCACTGTAAGTAAACTGTTTGTTCCTGTACAGATGATTGTAATGGCATGTGATTGCTAAACTTTGTAACCTCTGTGATGTAATAAAAAAGTTGTAATGTGTTTGTCCTCAATGTGACGAGGTACCTTTGGAAATGAGCCTCTGGCTCAAAGGTTGTAAACTGATGTACAAATAAAATAAATAAATAAAAAAACAAACACTGGAGGCTCATAAAAAAAAAAGGAAGCTTGGGGGTAGGAACTGAGGTGGTATACTGGGTATGAAATTGGCTGACAGATAGGCAACAGAGGGTGGGGGTTAACAGCATTTCCTTGGGGAAGGGGGAGTGACTAGTGGGGTTCCTCATGGCTCAGTACTGGGTTCAGTCTTCTTTAGTACTGTATCTTTATAAGTAATATTGCAGAAGAACTGGAAGGGAAGGTGTGCCTCTTTGCAGATGATACCAATATTTGAAATATGGTGGACACTCCAGAAGGGGTAGGGTGAGGTAGAGAGAATGAATAGAGACCTGAAAAAGGGTGTGACAACAGGGTTTCAGTGCAAAAAAGTGCAAAATCATGTATTTTGAGAGCAGAAACCCAGAGGCTGAGTATAGAATGGAACAAGGTACTGATAGTGAATAAACATAAAAGGAACCTAGGGATAATTATAACTGATGACCTTAAGGAGGCAAGGTAACACAACAAAGCAGGTGGAAAAGCCAGTGGGATGCTGAGGTGCAAAGACAGGGATATCACAGGAAAAGGATTAGGTGGTGATAACACTGTTTCAGTCATTGGAGAGACCATACCTGGAGTACTGTGTCCAGTTCCAGTAGATACACCTCAGAAAGGAGATAGACAGGGTAGAAACCATCCAAGGAAGGGCAACAAAAATGGTGCAGAGATGCACCAAATGTCCTGTGAGGAGAGACTGAGGGAACTAAGCATGTACACCCTGGAAGAGAGGAGGGAGAGGGAGGATAATTATACAGCCATTTAAACACCTCATAGGGGTGAATAAGGTACTGATGGGAGTAGTCTTCAGAAAAGAATGTGTACAAGAACTAGAAGGCATGCAATGAAGCTGGAGGGGGGAAGCTTAGAACAGATGTGAGAAAGTAGTTTTTTAATAGAGAGGGTGGTGAATGCCTGGAACAATCTTCCAGGAGGGATGGTGGGGGTGAAAGCAGTGGTGGGCTTCAAGTATACATAGGATAGATATTAAGAAAAACTGATATCAAAGCTGTAGGGGAGGAGGTGGCCAGAGGCCAGGTATTGTCTGTGTTGGGAGAATAGGTAGGGAAAAGAGGTATCAACTAAGCAGTTTTTATCTGAAGCAAATTCTCTGTTTCTGTTTCTTTCTCCCCATCACTCAGTCTTTTACCCTGCCTGCCATCCTTTCTCTAAATCGTACTAAGGGTCACAACCCTAGGTGGTCCCAACTTAAAACTGCTGTGCTTCTCTGCTGCTGTTTTTGTTGCCCCCCCCATCACCATCTTCACTCTCTTATTCCATCTCAGTTCTTTTCCCCATGTATGGAAGATGAGTAAGGTCCCCTTCCTTCACAAAGGAACTGATTCTTCGACTTCCAGGAACTACTGAATCCTATCTCTCCTCTCTTCCCTAGCCAAATTCCAAGAAAAACTTGTAGTCTCCTGCTTAACTCTTTCTTGGACTCTCCCAATTTTCTGTTGCATTCCAGTCAGTTTTTCACAAGGCATACTCTACTTTCTTCTCCCTCCTCTAGATAACAGCCTCTGTGTTAAACAGGATGGAACAGGGTTATATTAACACCATTGTCTTTATTGACTTTGCAAAGACCTGTGATTCAGTGGCCTAATCTCTCCTTCTGGATAGGTTGAGGGAGCAGGACTATGTGATTCTTTGGTTGAATGTTTGCACACTTGTCTCTCGGATCAGTATCAGTCAGCTCAGGTTGTTGAAAGTGTATTCCCTCCAAATTAGCTCTTGTATCCCCCAGGGCTCCATCCTTGGACCCATCATCTTTTCCATCTATCTGTGTTGAGTTGAACAAATACACAGTATGTATGCTGATGACAGTGCTTTTCACCACTGGTGCCCATCTCTGAGCTGGAATCATCAATTTAGTGTGACCTCAACAAAGTACAACACTGAGACATGACAGAAATGTGCAGATACCTCAAAGGTATTGATAAGGTACAGGAGGGTGGTATTTTACACAGAAAAAGCTGCTCACAGACAAGAGGGCATGATATGAGGCACAGAGGGGGAGCTCAGAGGGGATGTGAGGATGTACTTCTTCATAGAAAGGGTGGTGGAGATATGGAACAGCTTCCCAGCAGAGATGGTGGGAACTAAAATGGTAGCAGGCTTAAGCATGCATGGGATAGACACAAGGGGACATTCATTACAGAACTGTGGGGGAGGCTGGAGATCGAATAGGGTCTGCAGTAGCACAGTAGGTAGGGAGTTTTGGTCAGACTGGGTGGGCCAAGAGGTCTATTTCTGACAAAAGCTTTTATGTTTCTACGACTGTGCTCAAACCAGCTTGTACTGAATGCCAAAAACACATTATCCATGTCATCTGACACTAGGCAAAAGCATGTTTGGCTAACTATTACACAACTTTCAAAACTCTAGATGGTGCCCCACATGAAGAGGTCTCCCAAGTCAAGAACCTTGATGTTTGGTTGGATAAAACTTGGACTTCTCCACACATGCTGATGCCATCCATAAAAAAAAAAACTCTATCCCAGACTCGGTCTCCTCTTCCACAGCAAAACTTGCCTATCCCTCCAAGTCCACCAGGAGATCCTCAAAAATGATCCTGCCAGTATTTGACTATGCAGTTGTGGTTTATGACATTGCTTCAAAGCCCTCCCTAGCTATGCTGGATTCACTTTGTCATTCCTTCTGCTGCTTTGCCTCCAGCTTTTCTTCCCTTACCCACCACTGCTACCATAACCTAAATCTTTCACTTCCTTCCCTTGAGTCCTGATGACACTCCCAGAAACTCATTCCTCTCCAAGTACTGGCACTTTTCCTTCCCACCTATCTTTTTACCATCCTGTCCTTATCTGTCACTTCTTCTTGCTCTAGACAGCAGCCTCCCATGCCTTTCACACACCCCCTGCAAAACTTCCATAGATCAAACTGCTTTTTCTATCTGTCTTCCTACACTCTTGAATAATCCTGTCTTTTTCAACAGTTCCTACAGTGTCACATCTCTTTCCTGTGCCTGTACCTGACCTACTGCTGTTCCCCTCCTTGCTGCATTCTCTGCCTCCCAGAAATTTCTGTCTCTCCCTCCTCTCCTCTTCCCTTCCCACACCCATGGGATTTCCTTTTCTTGTTGTTTTCCTGGCCTGTAGCTCCTCTGCTCCCCCTTTTTATGGTTTCCCACTCCCAGTTTAAAGCAGCCCATTGCTTGCTGCTCTCTCCTCAGGCATCCTCCCTCTGGTCCTCTTACACTAGTTCACCCCTTTTCCCCTAGTTTCCTTCCCTTTTTGTCATCTGGCCTTTTGGTTTAGAACATTTTGTATGGTGTCCTCTATTTTATTTGCCTTTTACAGTATTTACACTATGTATTCCTTTTGCATCATTGGCACTTTGGACTGTGACTAGGTACTTATATTTATGAGCATTGTACGTTTTTTTGTTTGTTTTACCATTGTATCTGTTGCAATCTGGACTTCTGCACTTTGTCTCCCATGTACTCCCTTCCCCAAACTGGCAGCTGGAAACAAGCCTTGGCACATTGTGCTTTCCCAGTTACAACCTATGAACTAACTACATACGTAAGTTAATTAATTAAATCACCCTGCCCTTTAAGATTTGATTAGATCCCCTTCTACCCCTAAATGAATATAGATTCCCTTTTATCTCTAAGTGAATATATTTGATCTGAGCTCTGCTAAGATATATTATCCCTTATGCCCCCTTTGCTGACAGAATTTAAACTGACACTCCACAAATTACAAATATCCCTGCCCCCAAATTGCACACCAGTCACTTCTCTTGCAGTAGGGTACAATATTTATAAGCTTTTCTTCACAGAAAATCTTACATCATACATACTGGCTGACACCAAGATCCTCCCACATGGTCCACTTGCATAGTAAAAGCAGGACCCCACAGAAAATAAGATGCTGCTTCTCAGCTGGGCAGTTCTGGGTAAACTGTAAAAAACTCCCCAGCACCATATAAATCCTATACACTTTGTGATGGTGAGTTTGTAGAATATCAGGTATACTTGTCATATAATCCAAGTCTCAGGCTGTGGAACAACTGCAGATGGTCCTAAGCCAAACCTACTTCTAGAAGCAGCATGATTACCTAAACATGTTTTATTTTCAGTTGGGGAAGTATTAGGTCTAAGAGCAAGACTTTGATGCTGTTGCGTAAGATGTGTGGGGAGGCTCAGCTGGAGTGTCTGTCCTTTACAAGGTTGCTTCTGTATTTCTGCAGTTCAACATATGGTTTCACTACTGCTTTTGTTCTAAAAGCTGTTCTCAAAATGTTAATCCACATCTCTCCTCAATGATCTTATAACTCCACAATAATAAAAGGGTCAGAATTTGGGAACATCCTTAGTAGGAGTCAAGATCTTTTCTCTATAGCTTTGTAGCCAGAGGCATTACCGGATCCAATGCATTCTTTAGAACAATAAAGATACAGCTGTCAGAAACACCCTCATATGAGACAGAAGGGATTGTGTTCATGTTTGGCTCTCATTATGCTATTGCTAATTCTCTTTTCTGGTTTCCTGATACAAGGAAGAGTTCATCATTCATAGCCGCAACACATAACTAAGCACTTGTAAAGTTCTGTAGAGTTGCCCGTGGTCTGTGGCTTACTGTGTGCCCATGAGTGAGTCACTTGCCTGCCCATGCTCCAGTCCTCTCAGCTGTAAAAGAGGGTGGAAGCAACATCCCACAAAAAAAAAAACACACACACACAATTTTTTGTTTCATTTAGGTAATCCTCAAATTGTAAATGAAATTTCACATGGCCATATGTCTGTCTGTCTAAGTAGAACTACAGCTTCTGTCAAACATTTGATTTCAGACTATTTAGAACCAAGAATATATTATACTGAATAATGTTTCACCTTTGTATCCAGTGGATACACTGCTCATCAATGTGTGGAGGCAGGCTACAAACTCTGTTGAGGAACACTGTTCTAGGCAGCAATCTTTCCTTTACAGGGCAAAGTATGGAACTCACTATCTGCCAACTTCTGTATAATTCCTTCCTTATTTTCCTTTAAAAACATGTGAGGTCTTACATCAATGACAAAATGTTGTGTTGATGCAATTAACTTGCACCTTTTTATTTCCACTCCTCTTAAACTGTTCTATATATTTTGGGGGATTAATATGCTATCTGCTGTTGTTAACTTGTCTTTGTACACCACTGCCTATTATTTATTATATTACATTGTGTATTATTTTCTATGACTTGGACACCTTTGAAAAGGGCCTTGAACTCAAAGGTCTTCCAAATATGAATATGAATAAAAATGTTCAGTATTTTGTTTTACATATTTATAGAGTCTGTCAGATAGATTATTTACACTGTAAATGTTTATTTAGTTATTGAAATCTAGGATTACAACCTTTGAGCTACAAGCTCATTTACAAAGGTTCCACGTCAGGCATACAGGTAATCAATATACACAGCACAAGTTACAGACGGGAAACACAGAGAATGCTGAAAGGACATATTTACATAGACTTGATCAATTGTTGCAGCTGCTTGTACTGAAAATTTACAGTAATTAAATTATAGGATGCAAGGTTCGTTAGGCAGCACAGTAGGCCTTGAATAGGAGGAAAGGGGAATAGGTAGAGGTAGTGAAGTGTGGTGGGGTAGCGGTGACCTCAGGCTATGGGTCACTTTGTCAAATGGGGGAGTAGGGATGGGGAGATAAGGCAGAAGGTGTGGAGGAGTTTGTTGGGTGGGTTGGGGAGCGTGTGAAATGGAAAGGAGGGGCATGCGTGGGAAGGGGGGGTGAGAACCATGTAGGCAGTAGAGAAGTGCTGGGTTGGGTGTAATCATTATCAGTGACACAGAGTTGATGTTAGGAGAAGCAGGTGCATACCCGTTGGTTATAAAGGTGAGATTTGAGCGATGATATAAATGGGCCGATTACACTGAGAGTGTTTAGCTCAGGAGGGAGCAAGCTAAGCCAGAGTGGGGCTCTGTATTCAAAGGATCTCTGCCCTTGAGAGGCGTGCCAGAAGGGGACCTTGATGGAGAGATTGTTGGATGCCCTGGTAGTCCTAGTGGGATCAGTCAGGTGAAGGAGGGAACTGCTTCCTGGTGGTAATAGGCCTAGGGTTGCTTTTTGGCTAGTAGATAGACTTGGTAGTGGGTCCTCTCAACCAGATTTAGCCATCCTATTTGCTGGTAGAGATTACAGGTATGGGTTAGGTGTGGAGCCCCAAGTGCAAGCCTGCAGGCTTTATTCAGCATAGTGGCAAGTCGTTTAAGGGTAGTGTCAGGCACTGCACTGTAGATGGCAAGACCATAGTCAATAGTTGAGAAGATTGAGCTGGTGATGGCAAGCTGCAGGGCTTTATCAGTAAGACAGTTATGGTGTTTATATAGAAGTCTGAGCTTCCTATTTGCAGATAAGGCAACACTGTCTACGTGGGTAGAGAATGTAAGGGAGCAGTCTAGAGTGAGCCCCAGGTATTTGAAGTTTTGGGCAATTTCTATGGCTATGTTTTGCTTGCTTAGAATGTTAATGGTTGATGTCTTGTGGCGGTTGTGGGCAGGGGCGAAAAGCATAGTCTTGTTTTTTTTGTGACTGACAACCAACTTAGCATGATCAAATGAGTCCTCCATATTGTTAAAGTCATGTTGAAGACATTGTTCTAGGATGGTAGGGTCAGTTTGGCTGGAATAAATAACCGCATTGTCTGCGTAGAGAAGGATTTTATGTATACCGGCTAGTGGGAGGTTATTAGGAAAAAGGCTAAACAGCAGGGGGCCCAATATGGATCCTTGGGGAACCCCAGTGGAAACTTGCAGTGAGTCCAAGAGGGTAACAGATATTTTTACGCATTGCTCACACCCTGGGAAGTAACTATGGATCCAGCGCAGTGAATCGGGGGATAGCCCTGTTGCCTCAAGTTGGGCCAGGAGGAGGTAGTGGTTGATGGTGTCAAAGGCCTTTCTGAGGTCTATAAAGGTTGCCCCAACCAAATGCCCATGATCAAAGGCATCGTGAATAAACTCCATGAGCTCCAGGAGGGCTGTTGTAGTACTGTGGAGTTTACAGAAGCCATGTTGCTGTTGGCATTGTAGCTGATATTTGTTGAGGTGGTCTACCAGTTGATCATAGACCATATGCTCTAGGGCTTTTGAGATCAGTGGAAGAATCGAGATAGGACGATAGTTAGTATGACTTGTCTTACTACCAGCTTTGAAGACAGGGGTAACAACTGTGGCTTTCCATAATTTAAGGAATGTTCCTGTGGTGAGGGATAGGTTAATAATTCTAGTTGAGGGGGGTGTTAGCAAATTGTCTAGCGCCAGGGAGATTAGTTTTAGATCCAGGCCCTCGGCACTATTCCTGGTTTTCCCCAGTACTTTGGAGAGGTATCTTTTTGCCTCAACTTTAGATATTACTCTGAGGTAGAAAGGGGGGCGTGTTATGTTGGATGTGTTTGTGGTTGTTTTATTACAGTGTCACTTGCAGGGATATGGAAGTTAGGGGGAACACAGCACTGAGATTGGTAAAAGCTATGTTAAAGATGTCAGCAATAGTTTTGGGGTCTTGTGTAATGGACCCTTCAAAGTTCAGCACTGAGGGTTCAGAGGTATCGCTTTTCCCTCTGATCTCATTGATATTTTTCCATAATCTGCTTCCATCGTCCCAGGAGGAGTTTAGCTTGGACTTGAAGGAACTGGCTTTGGCCTGGTGGATAGCAAAAGTACAGCTATTACATGCTGCCTTATAGCTTTGCAAGCCCTTGGCTGTATGAGAACTGTTATACTTATACCAGAGCAGGTCTCTAGTGTGCATCAGAGCAAGGAGGTGGGGGTAACCCATATTTTATGAGAACCACTGACTTTTCTTTTAGTAATGGGGGCAAAGATATCACAGGCTTCACTGAAAATTTTAATGAATTTGTCCAGTGCTGTGTCAATGTCTTTAAAGGTTTGGACGAGGGCCCAGTTCTTCTGTTGCAGGTATTGTTGAAGGTAATGTGTCTCCCTTTAAATTGCTTTTTCAAAATCCAGCACTTTAGTATGTGCTTTAATAGTAAAACATTTAGGAGTGGAACACGCTTTTGATCAAGAAAGGCTGTTGTTTTTAATTAACTTCTCCTAAAAAGAAAGTCTGTCAAATGAGGGCTTATGGGGCTACCTTGATGGCTTAGTGGCTGTGCGTTGTACTGCCATACAGGTGACCTGAATTTTGGAGCAAACTCAGGAAGCTGCATTGGGAGGCAGGCCAGACTGCAGCAATTGCAGTTCAGCAGTGCGCTACAATCATGAAGGATGTGCTGGACAATAAGTGCTGCAGCACCCCTGCAGTGGCCCAAGAGAGCTTGCTCTCTTTGCAGTACATTTCTATATGCAGTGGAGGCACTGCAGACCTTCATCTATGCTATTGGGTGGAGGGATAAAAGGGAGAAACAAGGGAGAAAAACACAAGCACCATCTATATGACAGCCTGGGTTCCTGGACTGCCTTAGGTCCCAGTGCCTGCCAAACTGGGATTCCATTCCACATAGTGAACTGCATTAGGGGAAGATGGCCCTCCACTTGAGCCTCTGCCACAAAGAGGAAGCCATTGTTTACATTGGGGTTGTGCTGGACTTTTTGGAATATGGAGGTCAATGAACCAGAACAGGGTATATCCCAGGGGCCAGGGCATATCCCTGACAGATGAGCATGGCCATAGAAAAAAAAAAGTTCTACAGAAAAAAGAAGTACCACTAGTACTGTGTGATGCAGTGGTTTGAATGACAGTTCATTCACAAACACAAACTCACATTGTGATAGGGTGACCCCTGTCATGGTGGACACCCTTGGGATAAATTGAAACCCCTTCTCCAAGCAGTTTATATGTTTTGTATAACGTTCAACATGCTGGTTGGCTGGTTATAAATTAAGTGCTGAAGTGCTTATAAAGCTTTCTGTGCATGTTACCTAAAAACTAACTAGAAAACCAGCCAAAACCCTCAAGGAATTTTGAAGTTGTATACTGTTTTCTTCTCTGGTCTTTGGCCATAAAACAAAACTAAGAGGGTAGTTTTAATAGAAGAATAACAAACAGTTGTGTCTGTTTTTCTCTGAATGTTAGCAGCCCCCTTCTAAGATATCTTTTGCAGCAGACAGCATGAGGTAATATGACCCTTCGGGAGAGTTTAAAAGAACACAGGATGTTCTGACCTCGGGTCTGACCTTTAACAATGTTGTAAACAAGTCATGTAATGTTCTCCAGGTGCCAAATAACTGTTCTCTGTGGTGTAACAGTGGCCCCTAGTGGCTAGATTTATGTTATGTCTGCTGTTAATCAAAAGGCAGGTGTTATGTATGTGAAATGGTAATGCATTGCTTTACTCTGCCACTTGAGGGCAGCATTCCGATATGTGTAAGCTAGAAAGAGAGCAGACAGAGAGTGTTGTTGCTGAGACCAGAGAGGCACCTGAATAAAAATGAAAGCTGCTCTACTCCTGTTGCAGTGTGAGTTTGTTGAACAAGACTAGATTAAATGTTAGAACATAACATAATTGGCGACGTGGTGTTTAGTTACTCTTCGGTACCTTACCAGAACAAACTACAGCTGTGAGGGGTTTCCTGAGACATAACTTTTGGACCCATGAGTGAACCCACGAGAAACACATAAAGATGGCCGTGACCATAGGACATATTGATGCCTTTGATGAAAATGTGGAACAATGGACAACTTATATTGAGAGATTTGAACATTTTGTCACAGCAAATGATATAAGTGATGAAAAACAAGTGGCTGTGTTACTGAGTGTCATGGGCAGCACAACGACAGTTTGCTGAGAAGTCTTATAGTGCCAGAAAAGGCCGGGGAGAAAACTTTGCAGTATTGTGGAGGTCTTACAGACACATTTCTCCTAAGCCTCTGGTGATTGCTGAAAGATTTCACTTTCACAAACGAAATCAAGCAGAGGGTGAGTCTGTTGCGCAGTATGTGGCTGTTCTAAAGAAATTAGCTGAGCATTGTGAGTCTGGCACCCATTTAGATGATGCCATCTGGGACAGATTTGTGTGCAGTTTGAAAAGTGAAGCGACACAGAAGCGTCTTTTAATGGAGGCGGGACTGACATACAAGAAAGCGATAGAGATCGCTATCGATGGAAACAGCTGCACGGATGCTCAGCACTTAAGTGATTCCCTGAAAGTAAATGTTTATCCTTCTCTTCTCCCAGGAAGCCTAATAAATGTGGTCGCTGTGGGAAGGCTAATCACAGTGATAAGGATTGCTGGTTTAAGAACAGACATGTCATAACTGTGGGAAGAAAGGCCACGTTGGTGAAGTGTACAGGGAAAAAGAAAGGAGGGGAAATCAATGGAAGCAAAGGGAAGCAATTTGCGAAATGTAGAAAGAGAGAAGTACATCGTGTGGAAACACAGGGAATGTGCAGTGATGACACTGATACTGAATCCGCATTGCACGTGCTGGCTCTTAAAGGGGAAACGACAACCATCTGTGTAACACCTGAAATTGAAAGGAAACCACTGAAAATGGAATTGGACACAGGGGCTGCAGTTTCATTGATTTCTACAGACAAGTATGAAACTATGCTGAGACATCTACCCCTGAAAACGACTGACGTTGTACTGAGGACATACACTGGCGAGGCAATTTCACCTGAAGGTGTCATCAAGGTGCAGGTGAAAATAAATGGGCAAACAGCACTACTGCCTCTGTACGTGGTTAAAGGTAACTACCCTTCACTCTTAGGCTGAGAATGGCTGAAGAAAATACACCTCAACTGGCAGGAGATAAGGACTGTTAATACGAGTGACCCCAACACTCTGGAAGCAGTGTTGCAAAAACATGCTCCTTTATTCAAAGGGGAGCTAGGCACAATGAAGGGCACTGAGGCAAAAGTATCTCTGAGGATGCAGTACAAACCAAAGTTTTGTCAACCACGCCCAGTACCATATGCACTTAGACCGAATGTGGAGGCTGAATTAACTCGTCTAACCGAAGCTGGAGTCTTGTCACCTGTACAGTGTAGTGACTGGGCAACACCAGTAGTGCCAGTGGTAAAGAAAGACGGGTCCGTATGAATATGTGGAGACTTTAAAGTAACCATAAATCCAGTTCTGTGCATGGAACAGTATCCAATCCCACGTATCGAAGACTTGTTTGCATCGCTGGCACAGGGCCAACGCTTCAGTAAGCTGGATCTGTCACATGCTTATCTGCAAACGAGAGTAGATGAAAACTCAAGGAAATATCTCACAAATAACCACCCAAAAGGGTCTCTTCTGCTATAATCGCCACCTTTGGGTACTGCATCAGCTCCACCCATATTTCAGCGAGCTATGGACCAGGTTTGCCGAGGTCTTCCAAATGTCTACTGTTACCTGGATGATATACTGGTGACTGGAAGGAATGCTGCAGAGCACCTGAAGAACCTGGATGCAGTTCTGCAGCGATTGGAAGATTTTGGCTTATGCGTCCAGAAGGAGAAGTGTGAATTTTCAAGACTTCATTGGAGTACTTGGGTCATACCATAGATGCAGTGGGCTTACACAAATTGCCTGAGAAAGAAAAAGCAATTGTGGACGCCCCAGCACCGGAAAATGTGAACCAGCTACTGTCATTCTTGGGCCTGTTAAATTATTATGGCAGGTTTATTCCCAATCTGGCTACGATTCTCAACCCACTAAATGGCTTGCTGTGCAAGGGGAAGTCCTGGTGTTGGACAAAGGACTGTGAGAGTGCATTTAAGAAGATGTGCTCATTCACTATAATCCACAGCTGAGCATCAGACTGGCGTGTGATGCCTCACCTTAGGGGGTAGGAGCAGTTCTTTCTCATGTTCTACCGAATGGGGACGAAAAGCCAATTGCCTTTGCATCCAGAACTCTCAGCAAAGCTGAACAAAACTATGCCCAAATTGAGAGAGAAGCTTTGACAATAGTGTTCGGAGTTCACAAATTCCACCAATACCTCTATGATCAGGAATTCACACTCCTCACTGATCACCATCCCCTCATGACCATTTTCAGCCCCCACGAAGGTATTCCTTCCATGGCAGCAGCCAGAATGCAAAGTTGGGCCTCTTATGTTAGCTGCACAACCATCGCATTGAATACAAGCAAGGTGGCTCTTCTGGCAATGCTGATGGGCTCTCAAGATTGCCTCTGCAGGTAGCCCACAGTGACAAAGTTGACACTGTCAATGTCTTCTACATCAGTCAGCTTGAGAAATTACCTAACACAAGTTCTGAAACTAAAAAGGAGACAAAAGTTGACCCTGTGTTGTCTCAAGTCTTGGACTTAGTAACAAAAGGGAATTTTACTATGAACCAGGACATTCATGGTGAATTATCACCATTCTACATCAGACGTAATGAGCTGTCAGTACAGCAAGGTTGCTTGATGTGGGGTGTCCGGGTGATTGTCCCTTCAAAGCTACGCACCCATGCTTTGGATGAGCTACATGTGGGACACCCGGGCATAGTGAGAATGAAGGCTTTAGCTAGAAGCTATATTTGGTGGCCAGGGATTGATTTGCAAACTGAGCAACAAGCAAAAACATGCACTACCTGTCAGCGTGTTCAGAAAATACCACGTCCCTCACCTCTACATCCCTGGATGTGGCCAGGTGCACCGTGGCAGCACATTCATGTAGATTTTGCGGGGCTGTGGGAGGGACACATGTACTTAATTGTTGTAGATGCCCACTCAAAGTGGCCCAAAGTTCAAGTTATGGACACTACTACTACCAGTAAGACCATTCAAGTGCTGCAAGGACTATTTAGCCGATACGGGATTCCTGAACAGCTGGTCAGTGACAATGGACCACAATTTATTTCTAGTGACTTTGCAGCATTTTTGAAGTCCAATGGTGTGAGGTATATTCGAGTGCTCTATATCACCCTCGACTAATGGTCTAGTGGAGCGTTTAGTGCAAACCATGAAGAATGCTCTGAATTGGCAGGGGTCTTTGACCTTACAATACAAGCTGGATAACTTCCTGCTGGCGTATACCGAAATACACCCCATGCTACAACAAAAGAATCTCCAGCAGTGTTATTTTTTTTTTGGGAAGCTTCTGCCTCCTTGATTTGCTTAAGCCAGATGTGGCATCAGAGGTTTTGAAGAACTAAGAATCTCAAATACTGCGCTCGGCAAGCTTGTTCAAAGGACAGGCAGTTCATTGTTGGTCAAGAGGTGCTTGTTCGAGATTACCAGAAGGGGGAGAGGTGGACCTCTGGTGTGGTGACATCTCAGACGGGTCCAGTGTTGTATACAGTTGATGTTGAATCTGGAAGGAAATGGAAATGTCATGCTGAACAGCTCCTAGATCTTCAGCAGTGCACAGATGGGGACACTTCCAGGGAAGAAAACCCACGGGAAAATGTAGATTCCATCTACAGTAGCTTACAGAAGCCCCACTACGGAAGTCTCAACACCTTCTGAAGATGCAAAGGAGGAGGTGGAGAGGATCAATGGTGAGTCTGTACAACCACCAACCGAGGATCGGAGCGAGGTACCAGACCGGACAGCCATGCCAAGGGTTGATCACGAGAAACATTATCTATCCCGAATTTCAAAACCTCCAGATCATTTGAACCTGTGAGACATTTAAAAGAAATAAATGTTTTGTGTAGTTAGAGAGCCAGATCAGATTATTGGGGCAGAATAATCCCCTTGACTGGTTTGAGGCCTGGGGCAGTCTAACCCTCTACCTCTACAATAGAATGAACCATCTTAATAATAGCGAATATTGCTAATACTTGTTCATTTGGTAACAATATAATTTAGTGAGGAGGAAATGTTATGTATGTGAAATGGTAATGCATTGCGTTACTCTGCCAATTGAGGGCAGCATTCCGATATGTGTAAGCTAGAAAGAGAGCAGACAGAGAGTGCTGTTGCTGAGACCAGAGGCACCTGAATGAAAATGAAAGCTGCTCTACTCCTGTTGCAGTGTGAGTTTGTTGAACAAGACCAGATTAAATGTTAGAACATAACAGCAGGGGAAATAGTTTTTCCAGCTTCTAGTGAGCTTGTAAAAAGCCATACCTCAGTACCCACAGTACCTCAACTGCTCTTCTTAAATTCACCTCTAACACACTCTCTAACTTGGATGCAGGCCCACTCACTGCAGCAGTTTTCATTGACCTTACCAAGGCCTTTGATCTTCTTGATCACCCCCTGCTCCTCTCCACTCTACATAAGTTCAACTTCTCACCCACAGTGGTCAACTGATCTAACAGTTATCTGGCGAATTGAACACAAGTTGTTAAATTCAACTCCTCACTCTCAGACGAAACCATTATCTACATTGGTGTCCCCCAAAGCTCCATCCTGGGATCCCTGCTCTTCGCTCTATATATCAACAATACAGGTAACGCTCTTTTCTCCTGCTTATCCATACTATATGCTGATGACCTAGTCCTCTACTCTAGCTCAGCCAATGCCAATATACTAAACACATTTCTCTCTGAGGACTTCCAGAGGGTACAAACATGGCTGAATAACAACAACTTGTGCTTGACGCAAAGAAACCCAAGATGTGCTTTTTGGTTTGGCCCCCAATCTTAGAGCCTGTAAGCAGTCCCTCATGGTGCATGACTCAGGAGGGACCCTCATTGACTGTGCCTCATCCTCTAAATACCTGGGAGTCATCCTAGATCAAACCCTCAACTTCAACCTGCACATTCAAACCACCTGCAAAGCAGTGCATTCCAAACTAGGAATTGCCTACAAAATGAGTTACATGTTAACACCGGAAGCCAAGCTGGCAATTTCCAGAGATATCCTTCTCCCTGCCCTGACATACCATGTCTCCACATTTGCCAATGCCCATATAGCTGCATTTCATAAATGGGACATCGCTTACAATAACATATGTTGGTATGCCTCCTTCTCCCATCGCCTTAAGCACCACTGCCACCTGTACAATGACCTAGGATGGCTCTCCCCTTCTGTGTGTCAACAACACTCCGCATGCACCCTTACAGACTCGGTCATTCGTAATCAAACTCCCTCCTCCCTTGCAGCACTGCTTGTTCCCTTGACACCTGCCTATGGATTTCACTCAGACAAATAAGTCCCTTCTTAACGTACCTAGGTGCCTCACATCAAAAGGCACTGGAGCCTTTCATCATGCTGCCCCTGCTAGCTGGACCTCTCTCCCTCTAGCCCTTAGGCAAGCCAGCCCTCACCCAATCTTTAAAAAGGGGATGAGTTGCCGCCTATCACAGGATCCCTGCACCTGTTTTGATCCTAGCTAGCTACCGCCACCCCCTGCTGCCTAACTCTTACCTACCGTACTAGCCATCCTGGTATTTGTATCCACTGCTGTGACCCAACCTAGCCCACCTCCCTCCAAAATGCTACGTATATCCTATCACAGGCTAAATGTTTATCTTTTATATGTATTGCCAGCTATGCACCTCATGCTATCTCAATGTGATCAGATTCACTTTATGTTATTGTTGCTTGCTTGTGTTTATTATCTCTTGGACTGTCTCATCCTCATGTATTTCAACTGCATATGTAATGTACTTGTCTTGCAATTCTGTATGTACTCTCCTGGATTGTGCCTGAAAATAGTAAATTTTGGCTACAGCACCTACCCAGTTAATAAAAACTAAATAAATAAAGAAAATGAGAGAGGATAGATAGAGAGGTCAGTTGAATACTGACTGAGGAAGGTGAAAGACCTCCTTATAGTGTGTGCTTTCACACTGTTAGGCTGAAGAAAAAGCCTTGGAAACTGTTGAAGCTAAGCAGTTTTCTTACTTGCCATTTTGCTTTCTAATATATTTTACTTGATAAAAATTAAAAGACAAATACACTTGTGCATTTTTTATGCACCTGACTTGTGGTCTGATTGAAATTGTATAATCCTAAACTCATGCCTGGAGAAATGCATACACACATACATACGTGCACACACGTACACACAACTTTACAAACACATACATTATAGCTTGCAGTGGCTGTCCTGTGCTTTGCACCAGAGGGGCTTTCTAGATTTTGCAATATGCAGTGACGTCTCTTGCTCGCGGAGGGCTTTCTTAAGGTTGCCACCAGCAGTGATGGCTTCCAGCCACAGAGGACATCTATCAGTGTTGCCCACACCTGTGGTAATTCTCCTGTCTGACAGTTATCTGATCCACCATCCAGAAATATATGGCCTGGCCACAGCTTTCAGTAAATGTTTCTGGTGGATAAAGCACCACCCCCATAAAGTTAAATTGGCAGCAGGAGAAACAGAATGTGAGCAGCATTGGTTATCAAAGTGAGATGAAGACGTTCCAGTTAGGGTCTTCTGGGTGTGTGTTGGACATGCATGCTGGTGCCCTGCTGTTCCAATCAGTACTAAAATCTACTGATGATGCAACTATGCAGATGGCACACCTGCTGCCCAGCTGACTCACTCATGGAAAAGGAACATTAATCTTGACAAAATTAACATCAAAGTATCAAAGGTATGGCAGACCCAAAGGAAGTTATTTGTTTTATATTTATACAACCTATCTGCCGTGCTTTATATTTTAAGTAACTGAGGCTCAGGGAGATTTCTCTTGGCTAACCAAGAGTGTCTCCTCTTGACTTCTTGAGGTTCGAGAACTGAGAAATGAAGCTGAGTGGTTTTGGAGCCTTAAAAATGTACAGTGGGATGCCATTAATTAACCAAGAGACATCTCCAGTGTCCAATTTACTTTTTATTAAATATTTTTTTCCAACTCAAATTTAAGCCCAGTTGAAAATGTGATCATTTTAGAGTAGATACTGTAGCTAAAAAGTAAAGCAAAGTTAGATAACTAATGCACCTCAAGAGCAGGACCATAATTACTGATCAACTCAGTACCTAAAAAACAGAAACAGAATTTGGCAGCAGAAAATGACCTTTTGTTCCACCTGGTCTGACCAGGATTTCATTTTGTGTCAGTGTTATAACCAAGTGTCCAGTCATGCCATCTAAACACCCAAACATTGCACAAAACACACACTAGTGGTCAAGGCTCCCATATTCAGACATGGCTATTTGTGACATGCAAAACATAGTGCTGCATGTGAAATAGTGCACATTTATAATGAAGGCATATTTATAAGACAGTGTATTTTATATGATGTGAGCTACCCGTACCAGTATCAAACAGTGGTAGCACTGCAAGGTGTAGTTGCGTGGTGCACCCATAGCTTCCTAATGGCAACAGACAACCAGGAACAAAAGCATGGCACATCCCAAATGGATTAGTATCTTTGCCACTTGGTGCCATTTTCAAAGACATGTATGCTAATGACCACATATGGCATGCAAGATGCTGAGGGGCCATTTATATGCCATTATGTGGCCATTGGCAGCTCTGTGCAATACCTTCATGTGTAAGTATACATGGAGCCGTTGAGCAGAATTTTGGCAATTGCCGTCATCCTCATCTGATACCTGTACATTAACGCATAAATCCCTGGCAGTCTGCAGGTACCTCTCACTTGCTCCAATCCGTGTTGTGAAATTAAATTACCCAAGTGGTCCAGTGGTACCATGTCCTGCTCCGATCCTTGTTGTGAAATGAAATTACAAAAGCATTCCAGTTGTACACACTTCCTGCTCCAATTCCCTTTGTAAATGATGTTCCCTCTCCCAGTGGAAATTTGTAGAAGCAGCATCCCATGGGAAATGAGATGCTACACTTTAACCAAGTTATTCTATGAAAATACACTAAAAGAATTGCTGGGAGTCCCTGACTTTTTTGACCCCTTCTCAGCAAGTAGTGGAGATAGTATTTTCTACTAATAAAAGCACTGTTGGAAATGACAGTTCACTGGTCCATGCTAGAGCCAAATACTCTCTGTGTGACCCTCAGCAAGTCCCTTAACCTCCCAGTGCTTCTGTCCATCCAACTACAAAAATGAGCACAAGCTGGACCCCACTGGAAAAGCAGTGTCCTAGCTCAGCTGAACTATCCTTGGTAAGTACAATGTAAATAAAGGAAGGCAAGGCAATTTTATTTATATGGCACCCAATCCCTGAGGCCCTGGGCATGTAACAATAAATAAAACAAGTAAAATAAATGACATTTAAAGAACAAAACTATAAGACATTTGAAATCAGGAATCCAGGCCAAAACATAAATTAAAGAACTGTTTTTTTAAGGATAGTTTAAAAATACTCAGTGAAGGAGCACCTCTCACTCCCTGGGGAAGAGGATCCCGGAGACCCAGAGCTGCAACACCGAATGCTCTATCACCCGAGGATTTAAACCAGGATCTAGGTATGGACAGGTAGTCAACCTCCACTGACCAGAGGGCATGACCAGGAGTATATGGCACCAGGAGGTCTTGCAGGTAGTGGTGGGTGAAGCGGCCCCAATTCACTCTGTGAAGTGGTCCGCAGAGTGAAGGCGGATTTGCGGAGTGCTCTGCAACACGAAGTGGAGTACTTTGCATTATAATGGGTAACGCAAAGTCCATTGAAAACAATGACTTTATGTTACTCTGCCTTCCCAAACTACTACTCCACCAATTCTTAAGGTGAAATACATTGAAAACAATGTACTCCGCCTCATTTAGCCTTGTTTTTAAGCTCCAAAGGCGAATTTTGCAGTGATTCATGGGATTTCAGGTCACATGGGCTTTAGATTGTTCTGCACATCCTCAGTTTGGGGTACTGTGTGTATGAAGCTGTAGGAGACAATCTCCTCTGAGAGTTCTGCGATTCAAACCTAAAAGCTGTTAAAAAAGCCTCTTGAGGTCATTTTTTTTTGCTGAAACTTTAGTTAATCGATTATAGGAAACCCTCCTGTGCTCGTATCATGGAACATTTATTGATTATGTGTGGATTTTGAATGTTGATGTACAATATTAAATCTGTGTACTGAGAGACAGTGGAAGTGTGCTTTGGGGGAGGGGCGTATCTGTGGTGTAGGTAGATTAACTTGGAGAAAAAGACAGTGCTTTCTGTTTTGGTGATATTTTTCTTGCATAACTGTGTTAATGTACACACAGTAATATTTTCAATAATTCTTGCCATTTTTTTGCTGATTGTTGTGGTGCAGCAGTGCATAATTTTAGTTTGTTTAAAATATGTGGTTATATTACTGAAGTTTTCAATTTGCTATGCATTACTTTGTGTGTGAGTGTGTGTGTGATGCGTGTCATCAAATCAGACACCTTTTATTGTGCCACATAATTTCAGCAATGTGAAGCTGCTATCCACTGCAGCTGCGTAATTTTTGTACTTCTTTGTGGTATTTTTACTAGTACTAGTGACTGTTACAGCAGCAGTGCAGTACACTGACCCCCCCACCGTGGCACACCCTAACTGGCAAAGGAATTCTTTTGCAGATTTGAATTTCTGATGGTGAGCACTGGTTAGGTGTTGTGCCTTTGCATCTGCATCTCTTCAGTGCACAGCGCAATCTTAATCTGTCTGTGCATTTGCATCTCTTTAGGGCCCAATCTCCATATCTAATTAAGTCACAGTGGTTTCTTTGGCTTCCCTTCAGAGTATTGGACAGGTGTGGTGCATAATTCTGCATGAACATTGTACTCATTAATATGCATTTTCAAGTCAGGACCATCATCAAGAGTCACTCATGATACAAATCATGTTCTTCATCATCACGGTCACAAATGCAGTCACAAATCATGATTTAAGATCATGTCACAAATCACAACATTAATCTTTTTTAATAGTTACTTGGATGTATTGTAAGCCTGTTTTGTAGTATCTCTCCATGCTTCACCACCCCACCATTGTACTCATTAATGAGTGTTTTTAAATCGGGGTGTTTTGTGCCACACCTCATTGGGACCTGGGGAAGTACAGCCATAGGCATTAGTGTTTCTTCATCATCATGGTCACAAATGCAGTCACAAATCACGATTTACAATTACGTCACGAATCACAACATTAATGTTTTTACTAGTTACTTGGATGTATTGTAAGCCTGTTTTGTAGTATCTCTCCAGGCTTCACTATCCCACCACTGTACTCATTAATAAGTGTTTTTAAGTGAGGGATTTGGACAGTGTCTGCAGTACAAACACAGACTGGAAAGAAGACTAACTGCACACATGCAGTTTAGCACAGTATACTTGCACTGCTCAGAATACAAAGTGTCACACATACAGAAGACAACAAAAAGGGCATCATTACATACAAGGGTTGGGGATGGTGGAGAAATACATTTTATGACACTACAAGGAAGGTGTGGGGGGCACATGGTGTGAGGAAAAAAAACTAATGTGGGATCCCACAGTGATCCAGCAGCAGTTCCAGCATTGACATAATTTGCAACTGATGTCCCTCTATGCAATCCTGGTGGAGCGGCAGGTACTGCTATGGCCCTCCTCTTCTTAGGGATGTCACTATGCACAGCGGCACCCTCTGCCACAGAATGGCCAGCAGGTGCAGACATGGTCCATTCTCTGGCAGCCTGCCACTCCAACTGGTGGTGATTAAGCATATGGGTGCGCTGGCCCCCAGTCCCCAGGTGACTCCCCCAGGGGCCACAGTGCACCTCCACTGCACATAGGCGACACTTCAGTACACTGCTGTCCCCCTGACACAGTCAAAAAACTGCCAAAAATGGAGGTGCGCGGAGGACCAGGCACAGGCAGGAGAGGGAAACATGAACTGGCAGCTGACTTGTCATGGTGCTGAACAGGGATGGGATCCACACCTGGGGCCTGGGGAAACAGGCACATCCTGCTCCAGAGAACCCAGTGCTGGACTTGGTGGTGGTGGTGGTGGTTCAACTGCCTTAGAGTCAGGACAGGAGGCGGTGCTGGTCCTGCTTCCGGGGGGGGGGGACAAATTAACTTCTTATAAAGGTAAGAAAAATCAAATTTACAGAAAGAACAAATTAATTGAAAAAGAGTACAGAAAATACAAAAAATGTAGCTTTTAAAAAAGCTGTTGGGTCTAAATCAAAGTTTAAATCTCCTCCTCCTCTGATCTTAAAGTATCAGCAGTCACAAAACACACTCCTCCGTCTCCGTCTGCACAGGAGAAAGTAAAAGCGTCTGCTTGTATGATTCACTTTCTGCCTGCCTAACTAAAGAGCATATGACTTACAGTACTGTAAGCCATGTGATGTGTTGGGGGGCTGCCAAATATGAAACACCAAGTGCATCACTTAGAATCATAATGAGGAACACGAAGTCCATTAAAAACAATGACTTTGCCTTACTTCACATTGCCATTCTGCCTTAACACGAAGTGGTAATGACAAGGCAGAGTGAGTACTTTGCATTGCCCACTCCACGTAGCAGAGTGGCAACGTGAAGTGCCCACTTTGCATTCACTTCGCCGGCAGAATTTAAATTCACTGCATCTCTACTTGCAGGTAGCCTGAACCCAGACCATGCAGGGTCTAGTATGTCAGCAAGCATACCTTGATGCTAATGTGCCACCGAACTGGCAGCCAGTGGAAAGCACGGAGAATCGGTGTGATATGCTCAAACTGGGAGGTCCCAGCAACCAGCCATGCCACTGCATACTGAACTAGCTGCAGGTAATGCATCAGATTTACAGATAACCCAAGGTAGAGAGCATTACAGTAATCTAACCTAGATGTGACTGAGGCATGCACTAGTGTTACCAGATCAGTTGGTTCAGGGTAAGGCTTGATCCAGGTGATGTTATGGAGGTGATAAGAGCCATAGCGGACAACAGCCAACACCTGGAACTCCAGAGTTGGCTTGGAGTCCTCAATGATCCCTAGATTCTTCACCCTATCTGCAGTGTGAAAGGCCACACCATTCAACAGAGGAAGGGCTGGGCTACCACTTGTTGCCGTTGAACCTGACCAGCACAGTTCCACCAGTAATGCCTTCATCTTTGATGGCTTAAGCCTAAGCCAGCTAGCCATCATCCAATCTTGGATTTCTCCAAGGCACTCACTCAATTCCAGGACAGCTGCACAATCATCAGGGGGCACAGGACACATACAGCTGGGAGTCCTCAGCATAGCAGTGAAATGCCAGGCTGTGGGATCTAATGATATCCTCCAGTGGCAACACGTACATGGCAAATAACATGGGAGCCAGAATTGCCACCTGAGGCATACCACAGCAGACTGCAGCACTGCACAATGAAAAGGAGCAAAGTGTCAACTGCTGTGTTCTGCCAGACATGTAGGACTCAAACCATTACAACACAGTTCCTGAGAGTCCCACAGAGTGCCTTAGGTGATCCATCAGCACCCCATGATTCACTGTGTCAAATGCTGAAGAGAGGTCAAGTAGGACTAGAATGGAATGGTGTCCACTGTCCCTCTCTAGGAGATCATGGTGCCCCCTGACTAAGGCAGTTTTTTGTGATATGGAGAAGCCATAACCCAGACTGGAAAGGCTTATAGATGTCAAAGCTCTTCAGGTGTTGTTGCAGTTGTACTGCCACCACCCTAAAAAAAGCAGAATACTTATAGAAATTAGATTTTGCATCCCTACTAGCCTTCTGTGTGAATAAATTGTAACAAAAAAAATTAGCAAATATCCCACCCTCATCAGGCAGTAGAGCCAGTGTGGTCTACTGGTAACAGCACTGTTGGAAACCAGGAGATTACAAGTTCAAATACCACTTGAGCCAAACAATCACTATGTGACCCTGAACAAGTCATTTAAGCTCCCACTACTCCAGTCCACCTAGATATAGAAATGGGTAAAAACAGGACCCCACTGGAAGTGCAATCTTGCATCTTAGCTGGCCCATCCTGTCATCGTAAATTGTGAAAAAACAATGGAAAAAAACACTGCCAGTAGATGCTGCTCTTTCCTGCCCCCCCCCAAGTGCGGTCTAATGGATACAGTACTATTGGGAACTGGAAGATCACAGGTTCAAACCATATGAGACCCAAATGCTCACTTTGTGCCCTTAAGTAAATCACTTAATCTTCCAGTTCACCAGTGCACCCAGTTGCAAAAATGGGTAGAATTAGGACTCCACTGCAACTTAGAAAATGTTGGCAGATAAAAGACTTTCAGACCATCTCTCTATTCCGACCAAAATGCCAAGGTTCATCTCAGCTGGGGACTCCTGGATAACTACATTGTGGATAAACTCAGTAGCCTTCTTTAAATTAATATGCCCTTCCTCATGAACTAAACATCACAATTTCATTACAAAAATTGCAGATAAACATTGGGGCACTGACTAACATTTGACTTTTACTGTTTTTCTTTTGAGGACAGCTTTCAAGCTGCAGATATTCCGTCCTGTTTTCTTTACTGTGTATTAGTCTGTAGTTTTGTTAATCTACCACTGTCATAAGTACAAGTATTCAAGAGACCCAGTTCCATATACCTACCAGATCAGTCTGCCATATATAAGACGGCATATGTTAAAACTGTGCAACACAGACAGTGCAGGTGGGAATAGCAATAGGGTGCAAAAGGCAGGGGGTCATCATGTCATATGACATAAGAACTCAGCAATGTACCATGCTGTAAATTCAGTGGATACATTGCTGCTGCTCGGATAAGCTGCCTAAACACATTTTGGCGAAAGCAACAGGTGGTATCTTTCTTTTCTGCTGGGAGCTGTGACCCCCAACCCCCCATTAATATAATCAACTAAGGGGCAGGGGGGGAGTTCAACACAGGGATGGGGAGAAACACCACGGGGGAGCAAAAAAAAGAAACCGCACAATGCAGTTTAGCAAAAGTCTGGAACCGGGATTCGAACCACAGACCACAGATGTGCAGGAACCCCCTGCACTCGCAGCTCATCCCATTGAGCCATGGTGGCAACTCAGCAAAACACCTCTTGAATGGAGGTCTTCACCTCCATGTAATTCCTCCTCCCCACCCATGTGTGATAGGGTACAAAACTGCGTATGCAACATATGTGTCTTGCAGGGTTTTGTGCCTTATTGCTCTGGCACACTATGCGATATGTTCCACACAGTATTCCATTCGTGGTTATGTATGTGACAACTTGACCTAGTAGGGGTGCAAAACTGCTAAATGGTCTGTGCACCCTATCACTGTTCTCTGGCACAGGATAAGTTTTCTGCTGGGAGGAGGTTACACAGAGCAGCTGCCATGGCTCAACAGGATGAGCTACAGGCAGCAATGGAGGTGGTGCATCTGTGGTATTGAATCCCAGTCCCAGATGCATGGAATGTTTCTTTTTTTTGCACTTTGTTCAGTTTAAGTCTACAACCCCCCCAGAGTTGATTATTTTAGTTGTGGAGGTTCGAGGGCACAGCACCCCATAACTGGGGGCATGGGGGGGCAGAGCCTCCCTGCAAAACAGAGAAATGCAGCTGGCAATATATAGCACTGTATGGACAGCACGGTATATTGCTGCAGCACTCTGTCTTGTGACATTATCACCCCATGCCATCTGTATATAAGTTCTCAATGCTGAATCCCTCCTCATGCTTTTACTGTAGATTGCCTCACTATTAGCAAACACATGTATACCAATGGTATGGAGCTTAGTAATCAGCTGCAAGTTTGCAATCTAGTGCCATGAATTACATTTTGAACCTGGATAACTTTTGCTATACTAACAAATCAATTGAGGGTCAAGAGGCAAGGAACACGGGTGTTTTACTTACTTCTACCACTGGAATGCACCCTTGATACGGAGTTGGGCAATTAGGGTGCCAATCGGCAATGTCGCTGATCATGTTTTTTGCAGGTGCTGCACACCCTTGCACTCCACCTTTTGGGGGGGGGGCTGCTCCTCCCATGCCCCCTACTTATGGATTCCTGCTCTTTGGTGGGTGGACCTCAAGGGGGGGCTGCATCCTGCATTTTGCTCCCTGATTGACTGGCACCATAATGCCAGTGCTCTGAATGCCAGAATGCATTTTACTCAGTTATAGTCTGGTTTGTACTCCTGCAATATATTAACTCTGTGCAATTTCTATGGTGAAACCAAAAATGTTAATAAATTCAATGAATTCTTCCCAAAAAGTTTGAATTAGACAAATTTGTTTTATTTATTTATTTTTTATTTTGTATATTTGATAACTGGGTAAGAACACTGGGCTATGGACCTATTTTTAGGCATGACCTGGACCAGTACAGGTGCAACAATATCAAAGCACTGTACAGAATTCATGGGTCGCTACATGTAGCATAGTATGCAAGCAGATGGTACAGTGACATATCAACATGGCTGATAGACTAAACAAACAATCTTGGTGCTGTCAAATGTATATATCAGGTTGGGTACTGACTGGTGCTTTGGGTTGATAACTGTTCCATAAGATAGTATCTATTTATTTATTTCAACAGTTTTAGTAGGAAAGACATACTGAACTGACAGCAGCTCATTTCCAGATGCATCTTGTGGGGAATGAGTATTGGAGATAGTACAAGAGGAGAAAAAATGAATAGTAATTACAAAGTTACAAAAATAACAGTCATATGCAAGCAATACAGGACATCAAAAAGAGCATAATCATAAACATTAAAAGGCATAACAGTACAGCAAGGTATATGAGGTAGTCAAAAATTGAATCTGGATAAGCAAGGGGAAATTGCCCCTATAGGCAAAGCAGGGGGAGTGCAGTATAGTTAGTACTTTATGAATCAAGATGTCGGTCAAGGCAGATCCCGAGGTACTTAAAGGAAGAGACATCTTCAATTTTAGCAACATCAAGGGTATTAAATCATGGAGGAAAAATAAGTTTGGCAAACCTCTGATGGGTACCAAAAGTCAAAGAGACTGTGTTTTTGGCATTAAGAGACAGCTGGTTAACTTTAAATCAGTGCTAAATGTTGTCAAAATCCAGCTGTAGATGGGAGGTAAGGTCATGGTGTGAGGAGCCAGAAGCAAAATGAACGGTGTCATCAGCATATATATGAATGGATGCAGAGGAACATACAGAGGGTAGGCCATTTAGGAATACTGAAAAGAGAATAGGACCCAGGACAGATCCTTGAGGGACACCTGAGCTAACGGGAAGGGAAGGTGAAATTGATTTACCTATCCGAACAGCTTGAGACCTATCTTTAAGGTTGGAACAAAACCAGCTGACCAAAGAGTCAGAAAGACCCATTGCTTTATGTTTGTCCAGTAGGTAGGGATGTCCCACAGTGTCAAATGCTTTAGCAAGATCAACAAAAATGGCAGAAGCCATCAGTCCTTTATCCATACTTTCGAATCCAACAGATAAACAGCGCAACACTACGAGCGGGTGCTCACAGCATGAGGTGCAAACCTCAATAATTCACACAAAAGCCAAGGTAATGAGCACTCCATGATACAGAAAAATATACTGCAAGTGATTTTAATCCAAATGGCAAGTCCAGACCCCTGCACTTCGTCTCTACGCCTTCAAAGGGGATTATAACCAAACTTTACAAACAACCACATTTATATACAATCATAGTGATGACATCATAATTAAGGGACAATTAACTCTTTCAGTACTCCATTCTGTCTTATATATATATTCCCTTACTCTAATGTTCTAATGAAACAATTAAATACAAAATGTATACTAAAGTTCTTAACAAGAAAATTTTTTTGTTTGTAAATACAGACCAAAAGAAAAAAATATGTAAAAAAATATTTATGTACTTAAATTACTATGCAAGGCTATTTATAGTTTTTTTTACAATTTTTTACACTTTTTTACACTTTTGACACTTTGTACATTAATTTAGAACATGAATAGTTATATGTTTAAACAAAGCTGTTAATTTTAAATGTGTAACAACTGGGTAGATTTATATCTCCTCCTTTCTTTCTTAAATCCAAAAAATATAATTAATTCAGTATAAATCACACTGTAAAAGGAAAGGTGATAAAACACTCTAGGTAAGTACAAACTAAAAAATGAAATGAATGAGATGGAGCACACAGTATCAGGTGAGGTGACTAAATAGCATACAAATAGCTCATGGCAAAACACAAAATGAGATGAAGTGAAGATGAAATTTATAACAGTGGCAACAATACAGACAAATGAATGTCATGTTTGTGATCACCCTCCACTTTAGACCAGCAATGGGAGACGGGAAACCATTTTGATGGGGATCCACTCAGACAACATCTCACACCAAATTCTGAAATGACAAAACAAAACAAAACAAGATGAGTATCAAAGACAGAACACAAATTTTCACACAGAAGGAAATATTCTGTTGCTTTTTCAACTATTTTTGGACATCTTTCAAAAAAGGTTTCAGATCCCACTGGTCATTAAGACATAGAAACATAGAAACATAGAATTTGACGGCAGATAAGGACCGCTTGGCCCACCCAGTCTGCCCATTTTCCTACCTACTGGATAAGCTGCAGATCCTAGTTAACCAGCAGGCTACTTCTTCCTACCCCCACCCCCCAGAATTGCCTTATGACTATCCCATGCATGCTTGAATTCCACCACTGATTTTGACTCCACAACCTTCCTCCGAAGGCCATTCCATGCATCCACAACCCTCTCTGAAAAAATACTCTTAAATTACCTCTGAGCCGCTCTCCTATCTTCAAATTGTGCCCTCTTGTTCTTGCACACCTCTTTTTGAAAGATGCTACCCTCTTGGACTTTGTTGATTCCTTGAGGTACTTGAAAGTTTCTATCATGTCCCCTCTCCTCCTTTCCTCGAGGCTATACATATTAAGCTCCTTAAGTCTCTCATATGTCCTCCGTGCAGACCCTGCACCATTTTAGTTGCCTCCTCTGACAGCTTCCATCCTGTCTATGTCTTTTATGGAGATTGGGTCTCCAGAACTGCACACAGTACTCCAGATGGGGTCTCACCAGCTGTCTGTACAGAGGATAATAACTTCCTGTTTTCTACTGGTGATGCTCTCTCTATGCATCCCAGTATTCCCCCAGCCCTCCTTGCTGCCTTCTCACATTGCTTGCCCACCTTTGGTCATCTGATATGACTACCCCGAGGTCCCTTTCCATTTTTGTTGTTGTTAGTATCTCACCCCCCATTGTGTACTCTTCCCTGGGTTTTGTTTCCAGGTGCATTACCTTGCACTTCTTAGCATTGAATCTAAGCTGCCATACATTTGACCATTCCTCTAACCTTGCCAAGTCCCTTCTCATCCTTTCCACCCCACCTTGTACATCAACTCTGTTGCAGATCTTAGTGTCATCTGCAAAGAGACATATTTTTCCTCCAGTCCTTCTGCAATGTTGCTTATGAAGACATTGAAGAGGACTGGTCCTACATTACTGAACCCTCGGTACCCGCTAGTAACCCTCCTTTCTTCTGAGGGACTCCATTTACTATTACTCTCTGTGTCCTATTCTCCAGCCAATTCTTTACCCAGGCTGTCATCTTGGGACCCACTCCAGGCTGGCTAACTTATATATTAATCTTTTGTGTGGACTGTGTCAAATGCCTTGCTAAAGTCTAGGTAGGCCATGTCCACAGCCCCTCCCTGATCTACTACTTTGGTCACCCAGTCAAAGAAATCTATCAGATCTGGCTGGCATGACCTTCCTGCTGTGAATCCATGCTGCCTAGGGTCCTGTGCCCTTCTGGCCTCTAGATACGCATAATTCTTTCCTTTAGAAGTGATTCCATCATTTTCCCTATCACTGAAGTTAAACTAACAGGTCTATAGTTTCCTGCTTCTGCCTTGCTCCCACTTTTGTGAAGGGGAATCACATCTGCCCTCCTCCAGTCCTCGGGTACCACCCCATCCTCCCATGATTTGTTAAAGAGGGTAGTCAGTGGTGTCACTAGTTCTACCCTTAGTTCTTTTAGAATTCTGGGATGAATCCCATCAGGCCCCATTGCAATCTGGTTTAACAGTCTTGAGTCTATATATCCACCTACTTTCTTTCTTAAGTAACTCATTTGTTCTGTCACCTCCAAATTTCATTGGTGTTTGCCATTCTAATCCCATGAATTTCATACCCTTAGGGTCAAAGTTATGTGCTTTCAAAAAATGTTCTCCCACAGTTGATCTGTCCTTGCATTCATTATGTTTCTCACATGTTCCTGAATTCTAACTTCTAAGTTTCTCGAGTGCGTCCTATGTATATATGGTTGCATTCACACCACAACACATAGACTACAAAGGTGGTGTCACAGTTGATAAACTCCTTAGTTTCATACTTGTGACCTGGCGAAGGATGTGTGAATACTGTTCCTACCATGTGGTGACTGCATATATTACATCTCTGGCATGCAAAATTACCTATTGATTTAGTACCCAGTCATGTGTTTCTATTTGGCATTGTCAATCTACTATGAACAAGTTTATCTTTCAGATTCTTTCCCCTTGAGAATGTGATTCTTGGTTTTTCCCCAGCTGCTTTCCTCAGTTCAGGCTCAGTATGTAGCAAGTGCCAATTTTTATAAACAATGTTACCCAGTTGTCCTGCCCAGTTATTAAATTCAGTAACAAAGCTCACAGGGAATCTATCATCAGATGTGGGGAGCATAGTATTTGTCTGTTTAAGCAGATTATTTCTATTCTGCTTTAATGCTTTCCCCATAGCTGTTACCAACAATTCTTCCTGATACCTCCTCTCAGTGAAATGCTGTCTTAAATTCTTTGCTTGTATAAGGAAGTCCATTTCTTCAGTACAGTTTCTTCTCAAATGGAGAAACTGCCCGTATGGAATGGACTCCTTCAATTTCTCTGGATGGGCACTGTCCGCTCTGAGTACACTGTTAGTAGCCGATGGTTTTCTATAGCATCTGGTTATAACATCTCCTGGTACATGTGAGGGTCTCAGAGTTTCCAGATCCAGAAATTCAATCTTATCTGGATCCAGTCTGTGAATGAAATTCATATTGATATCATTCTTATTTAGCCATTCTATAAACTGTTGAATTTCTGAGACCTCACTGTCCCAGACACATAATATGTCATCAATAAAATGTATCCAGAATGCAATTTTCTCTTTGAAGGGGTTTGTACTCTGGAAGACTGTAAGTTCTTCCCATTTTCCCAAAAAGAGGTTTGCATAGGATGGTGCCATGGCAGCCCCCATTGCTGTGCCGCACATCTGAAGATAGTTTTCACCTAAAAACTCAAAGTGGTTTTGTGTCAAAATAAATTCAATAGATTCCAAAATAAAATCTACTGGTTTATCTTTTTCAACCTCTTTTTCTAGGAAATGGTGACATGCACTGATTCCCTGTGTATGCTGAATGCGTGTGTAAAGCGATTCTGCATCAATTGTTACCCAAACCATTGTGTCTTTCCATTCTAGTCTGGACAGTTTTGAGATGACATGTGTGTTATCTTTAATATAAGTCTCTAATTTAATAACTTCCTGCTGTAGAAAAAAATCCACAAATTTACCTAATTTCTCAATAATAGACCCTCTTGAGGAGATAATTGGTCTCCCAGGGGGGTCCCTCATATTTTTATGTATTTTAGGCAAGATGTAAATGCTAGGTATTACTGGATTTTCACACCACATATATTTCAATTCCTTTTCACTAATGTCTCCTCTGTGCACTGCTTCTTGCAATAGTAGATGTAATTCTGCTTTAAACTTATACATAGGGTTATTAAGAAGTTTATAATAACTAGTGCAATCCTTAAGCATCTTTGAGGCAATTGACATATAGTGTTCTCTGTCTAGTATCACAATATTCCCTCCCTTGTCTGCTGGTTTCAAAACAATAGTGGTGTCAGTTTCTACTGTTTTCAGAGCTTGTAGTTCATTTTTTGTGAAGTTACTATTTCTAGGTCTACTTGCTTTCTGTAATACTTCATTTACTTCCTTAAGTACTACACACTCAAAAACTGAAATAGCAGGACTGAATACATGCAGGCAAAAGTCAGATTCAGGGGAAAACAAAATCTTTCTCTGATTTAAAATGTCAATGTCAATGTTACTTACACCGAGGGGAGTAGAACCACGAGACCTCGGGTAGTCTTGTTCAGTTGCATTTAAAATAAAATCAATGTCCTCCACTGGTTCAAAGATTAAACTCTGTGCATCTGAGGAGTCTATCATCTGTTGCATTTCTTCTGAATTACTAGTGAAACCCATTGTTCCTTGCTGTTGTTCTTCAGATTTATTACTGAAAAATGCCTTTAGTCTAATTTTGCAAAAAAGTTTATATAAATCCACTTGGACCTGAAAGTGGTTGAGTTGTGGCATGGGTACAAAAGAAAGTTTGCGTTTTAATATTTCAGTCTCAGTTTGTGTCAATTCTCTGCTTGATAAATTAATTATTTGCAGTTCTTGCCCCTGCCTTTGTTCCTCCCACGGCCTCTGGTTATGCACTTTTCTTGTTGTGTTAGTGCTTCCTCCTCTTGTTCCTCCTTGTCTTCCTCTTTTTCCTCTATCTCTCTCTGGTCTAAAAAAGGGCTTCTTTCTCTATCTCTTATAATTTCCTTGTTGTTGGAAGAAAAACAAACTCTGGAGCGGCTCCTGCTTCTGTTCTGAAAGCTGCCTCTTCTTTTCCAAGCAAATATCCTGTCGTTGTCGAAGTCTTCCTGGTCCCTTGTTAATTTTTTCTGTTTTTCAGAAACAAGATCAGCTTCATGTTTGTTAATTCTTTCTTTCATAAGGGTCTCAAGCTCCTTAAAGGCAGACATGTCTTTAAACGCTAAAGCTTCTTTTTCGACAAGATCAATGTCATTAATTCCTCATGGTTTTTCGAGTCAGCTCTAATAATTAATTGAATAATTGTTTTTGCACATAATGCTGCTGCTGCCATCCATTCCTCTTTAAACATAAATGATTCTAAGCCAGAGGAAGGCAAAACAATTACTCTGAGACCTCTCGGTGCTTGCTCTTTAGCTATATATTGTTCTCGAGTGATAATATTATATACCAAATCAAGTTATTTCTTTAATAGTCTCTCAAGTTTCACAAAAGTGGTCTTAACATCACTTGATATTTGTGTTGCTCCTTCATTCAATTTAAGCATTTCGTATGCTTTGCTGCGCTTTGCAGCCCATGTTTCAGTCTGCTCCCTGTTGAATTCTGTCGTTGTGTTTTCTCCAGCATACATATTAATTGCAGCTTGCCTGTCAGGTGGAGAATCAGTTCTCGCTTACAAAGACATAGAAGTCAAAGGAATGGTTCTACCTGGGAGGTGACACAGGATCAGTTCACATGTTGCAAATCACAATAAAGTCTTGTCCCAACGCTCTGGAAAATAAGCTTCTTGATTTCAAGCCTTCCGTGTGCAGCTGTTGTAAGGCAAATAATACAATCGAATCCAACAGATAAACAGCGTAACACTATGAGCAGGTGCTCACAGCGTGAGGTGCAACCCTCAATAATAAGGAGATATAAATCTACCTAGTTCTTACACATTTAGAATTGACAGCTTTGTTTAAACATATAACTATTCATGTTCTAAATTAATGTACAAAGTGTCAAAAGTGTAAAAAAGTGTAAAAAACTGTAAAAAACTATAAATAGCCTTGCAGAGTAATTTAGGTACATATATTTTTTTTGCCTATATTTTTCCTTTTGGTCTGTATTTACAAACAAAAAAATGTTCTTATTTTGAAATTTAGTATACATTTAATATACATTTTGTAATTAATTGTTCCATTAGAACATTAGAGTAAGGGATAACATATAAGATAGAATGGGGTACTGAAAGAGTTAATTGTCCCTTAATCATGATGTCATCACTATGATTGTACATAAATGTGGTTGTTTGTAAAGTTTGGTTATAACCCCCTTTGAAGGTGTAGAGCTGAAGCGCAGGGGTCTGAACTTGCCATTTGTATTAAAATCACTTGCAGTATATTTTTTTGTGTTCTGGAGTGCTCATTACCTTGGTTTTTGTGTCTTTATCCAGACTTGTAAGTATGGAATCAGTGAGCTGAAGGAGGGAGGGAGGTAGAAGTGGAATGTGATTTCCTAAAACCAGATTGGAAGGGGGTTAAAAAGTAAGAATTGTTGAGAAAGGAAGTAAGCTGTGACAGAACAATGCATTCCTGTAACTTAGCCAAGGAAGGAAGGAGAGAAATGGAATGGAAGTTACCAGGAGAAGTGAGATCACCACCTTTGTGAATGGGTATGACAATAGCCAGTTGCCAGATGTCAGGAACAGTAGTAGAGGAGAAGGAGAGCTTTAGAAGGAAGGTAATAGGAAGAGCAATGGCAGGTGCTGAGAGAAGGAGAAGTTTAAGGTCAAGTCCATCAGGACTACCTCCCTTTAGTGGATTTAAGGAAAGCAGGGCCTTTAGGGAAACAGCAGGAGTGATACGAGAGAAGGAGAACTAAGGTGGAGAAGAAGGCTGGGAGAGGGAATGAGGGGGGTGGTAGAGGAAGGGATAAGAGAAAGAGCATAGGTAGTGAAGTAGGAATTAAAAGAGCAACAGCAGGAGGATTAGAGACAAGGGAATGACCAGTCTTTAGAGTGAGAGGGGGAGACTGGGTCTGAGGGGAGAAAAGGGAGTGGATAACCTTCCAAAAACTGGATGGGTTATTTATGTAGTTTTGGAGCGTGGAACCAAAATACTCAGACTTCTCAAGTGGTACTTAGATGAGGATACATTCTCATTCGCAGCATCATAAAAGGTTTGAAATATAATGGATGGGAGGTAAGTCTGGTAACCCTCTGTCGGGTGCCAAATGGTATTAAGGAACAATTGGTTTGACTGGAACCAACATTGAGTATTGCCAAAATTCATTTGAAGCTGGTAGTAAGGTCATGGAAAAAGGATCCAGATGCAAAATGCATTGTATAATCAGTGTCATATGAATTGACACAGAGGAACAGGCAGAGGGTATGTTGTTCAAGAATATGGAAAATAGAATGGAGCCCAGGACTGATGCTTAACAGATGCCTGAACAGATTGTGTGTGTGTGTGGGGGGGGGATAGGGAGTTAGTGATCCAGAAACTTAAGACCTGCCCTCAAGATGGGAGTGGAACCAGCTGGCTGAGGAGGCAGAGAGGCCCTCTGCTTTAAGCTTGTCCTGAAGGAGGGGATGTGCCATAGTGTCAAAGGCTTTAGCCAAATCAACAAAGATGACAGAAACGATCAGACCCTGGTCTTTACCTGACAAGATGACATCAGGAAGCCGGAGAAGGGAGGGAGGTGGAGATGGAATGGGATTTCCTAAATACAGAGTGGAAAGGATGAAGGAGGTGGAGTCAAAGAAAGATGGGAGCTGTGAGAGAACAAGATGTTCTTATAATTTAGACAGAATGGAAAGAAGTGAGATAGGATGGAATTTACCAGGAGAAGAAGTGTCACCACTTTTAGGGAAAAGGATGACAGTGGCTTGCTTCCAGGCTTCAGGGATAGTGGCAGAGGTAAAAGAGAGATTAAGGAGTCGAGTAATAGGCATAGTGATGGCAGAAGGTGTAAGAATCAGAAGCTTAGGATGAAGACCATCAGGGCTACCTCCTTTGTGAGGGATATGAGCAAGTAGGGCCTTAAGAGAACTGAAGGAGGGGTAGGAGAGAAGAAGAAAGAAAGATGGGGAAGGCAGAGAGGGTAGAGAAGAAGGGGAGGGCAAGGAAGAGACAAGAGAGAGAGAGAGAGAGCGCACAGGTGATGAATTAGGTGTTAAAGGAAGGAGCAACAGGAGAAGGGTTAGAGATGAGGGAGTTGCCAACCTACAGAACAGGGGAAGAGGACTGTATCAGATGGGAGAAAATGGAATAGATAACCTTCCAGAACTTGGAGGGGTGATTACTGCCCTACAAGACTATCCAACCCTTGGGGTTTTTAAAAAAGGGCTTTTTTTTCCCTTTAGTATTTTAGGTACTTTTTCCATTTTTCTCTCTGATCCCAACCCCTTACCTTGGATATGCGTGCACATGTGGAGGCATGCACATGCCATGTCTCAAGGTGCCCTCCCTTCATGTCACTCCTGCCACCTACACTAACCGCAAGACCTCCACCTGGTGGCAGCGGGAGTACGGGGGGGTGGGGACCACCCCCCAGGAGAGGAGAGAGGAGCTACCTCCTGGCTGCTCAGTCTTGACCACCCCCCATGCCACCATCCCGATGACCCGAGTCGTTCCTGAACCCAGGTCACCAGCATAGTGCGAGGTAAGGCATCCAGTGCCTCAGCCCTCAGCACCACTGGGCCAGCTAAAAAAAAAAAGATGAGTTTAAAGACATAATACTAGAATGGAGCATCTGTGTCTGTAATAGCTGACCTCACCCTGTGATGAAATTTGATTATACTCCCTCATGCAGGGATCGTTTTGTACCTTGCGCTTGCACTTTGGTGTAATGTTTCGCTTCCCTACTTTTTGCAATTCCAAGATTGTTATTACCTCCTCATCACATGTTGAAGTTATCATTTAACCAACTGTGTAGTCTTACATCCATTGTATTTGGATGTATAGCAACTCTGTCTTATCTGGTTTATCCTGACTATGTATTCTGTCTATTTATTGTTTCTACCTGTTTGCAAATCTGTAATTAATTCTTGGTCACCCCTGAGAAAGGAACAGATATGTCTCAGTGGGTTACCCGGTTAAACTAACCAACCAACCAACCAACCAACTAACTAAAAAGCAGCTGGGGAGCCAGTGATCTTGGGTAGGATCACCAGGCTATGTTCTGGTATGGAGGCAAGCTAACAGCTTAGAAAATGGGCTGGGTAAATCCTAGAAGCTGATTGGTTAAGGCAACCAACCAGCCAGTCCAGTATCAGGCAACAGAGACCAGGAAATATTAAGTCCCTGCCTCTGCTGCCTGATTACCTTCCAAATCCTTGTAGCAATTGAATTTTCAGGTTGAAACTGCCTCCCTATTCTTCTCTCGCTTAGTGAGAGCTACAGCACCCGATGCTTATTTTTACTCTCACTTATTGAATGGCGGCAGTTGCTTATTTCAATAAATACAAAAGAAAGAGCAGCTTCTTACAGAAATGGATGATTTTTCTTGCCCTTACTCTGTCTGTTGACTCAGTTGGACTGTAACTGTAAATTCCTCTGCTTGGTTTCAGCAACCCCCCACCCCATGGCACCAGCAGGCTGAAGCATGAATTTTTTTTTAAAAAAAGCCTCCTTCCCTAGTGCCACAACCTTTCTAGTTTCACCAACTCCTCTTTCCGACTGCACTCCATGATCCCACAGCTGTGTTCCCTTTACCTATTGCATTTCCAGTTTCTTTCTTCTCTTCAACTACAATCACATTAGCTACCCAAACAACACAACAAATCATAGCGGGCTCACTATGCCCGATTGCTCTCACCTCCAAAAAGCCATTTAAAAAAAAAAAAGTGGCACAACAGTTGTTAACTTAAATCATACCTTTTGTTTTCTTTTAAAACAAGATCACCAGCCTTTCCACCTGCATTTTCACATGATGGGACTCCCCGACTCAAACACAGATAGATACGCTGAATCCTGATGCCAGCAAAGAGCTGCCAAGTTAAACATAAAAAAAAATAATAATTTAGAGTGCTCATGTTTCACCTCAGAATTCTGCATTTACACATCCTGGCTTTACGCGCCAGGTCACGCAAGGTTGCCTAACAGTACACCAAGTACACTTCCCGCAGTGGCTGCCCTCTTGATGCCTGACATCCATTTCTGGCAAATATGTCACCACTACCAGCTTGCTCTTTCCTGCTGTTTCATTCTGGGTGTAATCAGCTAACAACAAGCTGGAGATCCAGACATGGTGTTCACTTAATGGTAATTCAATACGGGGGGGGGCAGGGAGATAGACAGATACAGCATACAAACAGATCATAGCTCTGTGTGTGTGTGTGTGTGTGTGTGTGTGTGTGTGTGTGTGTGCGCGCATAACCATGACAACCAGCTTCAAGGAAGAACACTCATACAGGCAGAGGAACTATTTTATTACAAAACTTACTGTAAACTTTGGCACAGATGTTCAAAAGGGATGCACCATGAGCAACAGAGATGCGCCAGCGCAAGTACGAAAAATGCGCCAGTGTGTGCTTATATTCAGCTGGAGGCAGCTGCGCTGCACAAGTTGCAATGCACAAGAGCACAATAGTAATGAATGCATGTGCAACCGTAGGGGAGGAACCATGAATAAATGGCATAGTGTGATATTCAACAGCATGCACCTTGCGCAATAGGGGAGCTAGCGGAAGTTGAGCGATAGCGGAAATGATCCAAAATAAAAAGGAACAAGACAGAGGTGCAAGAACACTACAGGGAAGCCAGAGGTGGGAGCAAGGTGACACAAACAAGGCAGAGGGTAGCAGTGAGCAGGACTGGGCAGGAGCAGGACAGAGCACACCTGGAAACACCTAGGAACAGGAAAGGAGTGGGGAGCCTGTACTACTATGCAGGAGTGGTAGGGAAGTGCCATAGTGGACTGAGGGCAGTAGCAGTAGGCAGGACAGCCAAAGGCCGGAGGTGTACCCGGTGCAGGGGAGCATCACAAATGGACAGTGGAGGGAATGGGATAACAGCTGCCGGGGGTGGGGAACACCAGCCAGGGACATGGCCAGTGTCACCTTCCAGATGGAGGTGGTAATGAGGGGTGTGAGAAGACAGGCAGCAGGGGGCATGGCCGTGGAAGAGCCCATTGGCATTATGCCCCCAACAGGCGGTACCAAGCCTGCACCACCTTCAAACACTACTCTGACACAGAGATTGTGGACCGGTACAGCCTGAACCAGGCAATCCTGAGGCGGCTCTGTGAGCTGTGGAGTGATGAGATGCAGCCGTCCACAAGACAGAGCCATGCTCTGTCAGTGGAGACAAAGGTGACAGCTGTCATGTGCCTGCTCACCACGGGCATCTTTCAGAGACCAACAGGGGACACAACAGGCATAACCCAGTTGGCCACGTCACACCTACTCACACAATTCCTCAGTGCATTGCTGCCACATGCTGTGGAGTACATCCATTTCCCCAGCACAAGGCAAAGTGCACAGCACATATACAAGAGTTCCACAGGGTAGCACATATGCCTGGCATGCTCGGGGCCATTGATTGCTCCCATGTGGCTATCCGCATGCCACCTGGCCTGGACGGTATGTCCTACATTACCCGGAAGGAGTATGCCAGCATCAACTACCAGGTGGTGTGCGATGCCAGGGGGCACATAACCAATGTCTGTGCCATGCACCCTGGGGGAGCACATGATGCCTTCATCTGGCACCAGTCCACACTGTGCCACAGGTTCAAGAGTGGGGACATCCCCACTGGCCACCTAGTGGGTGAGTATGCACATCACACAGGATGACATGAGCAGATGTGGGGGGGTGCATAGTCAGAGGTGTCATGGGTACTGGCCTTGACAGCCCATGACAGAGTGATGCAGACCACCAGACCAATGTCCACCCTCTACACACAGGTGACAGTGGCTACCCACTCCGTCTCTGGCAGCTCACACCATACCGGCACCCCACGTCCCCATCACAGCTATGGTACAATGAGGCACATGGCACAACACAGAATGTCATCGAGCAGGTGTTCGGGATGCTGAAGGCACATTTCTGGTGCCTGGACACATCTGACGGTTCCCTACAGTACAGCCCCTCGAAGGCCTGCGGGCTATTCCTGGCCTGCTGCATCCTGCACAACATGGCCAACAACTGTGGGATAGCCATAGAGGTTGAAGAGGGGGACAGCGATGGGGACAATGAGGACATTGGTCCAGATGGTGATGGGCAGCCACCCCCTGGGCGAAGGAACCCCCGCCTGATCCGGATGTCACAGCTGCACCGGGACACCATCACAGGGGAGCACTTCGGCCAACACAGGTAGGTCACAGGGCCATGCGCAACCACCAATGGCAAGGGCACAACCCACAGACAGGGATGTATGAACCCCAGGGGTGGATGTTGGCAAGGGAATGGGTCTGAGCGTGGAACCACACATGCCATCAGGGATGAGCAGGGCCAAACACGACACATGCTCACACACACACACACCACAAGACATGCACAAGGGGCAGAAGGCACGCCAACCCCAAATGCAACCCCTACCCACACACAGGTCCACTCATGACCACGCCCAGTGGCAGTCACTGTGCATGTCTCAGATGCTGGGCACCATGGCACACTGGTGGACAGCGCAACACAGGTATCATCATGCACATTCCACAGTGGCCAGCAGCTGGGAGGGTGTGCACAGGGACCATGTGTGTGCAGGGATGGGTACCCCACCCATGCGTCACATGATGCACAACACACTGCAAACAGGGCAGTGGCAGACAGTAGCCACGGTGGGAGACAGGTCAGTCACGTGGCACAGTGCCACTCTGAGACCTGCCAGCCATGCCAGGCTGACCATTGGCCTCAAGGGGTGGCACCAACGGTCCCCCAAGGGTGATGCTGAGGGAACGTGACTGTGTTCACGCAGGGGTCTGCAGCTCACCGAACATGCCCGCGCCAGGCATGCTCGGTATGCCCACAGCTGAACCTGGTGTTGACATGGAAGGTGTCGCACGACGCTGGGAACGGGGGGGTGGACGTGACACTGTGCGGTGTCTGTAGCACATGGGCAATGAACTGGGTGCCCAATGTGGCCATGACAGCTGTGAATGCACGTGTCTGCCTGTCAATGGCAGCGGTCACATCCTCCCGCTGCCGGGCCATCTCTGGCAGGAGCAGACCATGGTCTCTGCTGCGCTGCTCCTCTGTCTGGCGCAGAACCGCACTGAGTGCATCCACCGCCATCACAAGCTGCAACTGCTGATCCACTGAAGACTGGAGTAGGTGGCTGTGCTCGTCAAAGAAGTCATCCGCTGGTTCGGCATGCTGTCCCTTGTGGTATTCCTGGCCATGCTGGGCAGTTCCCCTTGACAATGGGTGCTGCACACCAGAGCCATGCTGGGGCACATCCACACTTGGTGCACTGATGCCACCCCCCCGACACTGTCCCCCTGTAGCCATTGGTCAACTACTGGCACTGCCCCTCCGGCCACTGATCACCAGGACTCACCAGTACCACAGCGCAGCTGCAACAGCCCCATAGGCTTGGATGCACACCAGTGCTGCCCCACTGGGGCATGCAGGCACAGGCTGGGACTGTGATGTCACGCAGGCCTCCACGGCAGCACCACCCACGGCTACACCTGTGCCGTTTCCTGCTGTGGGACAATCCTGCGTCCCACACGTATCACTGTCAAGGATGTGTGAGCCATCATCATCGGTGCCAGATCCAGTACAAGTCCATGTCCCAGCATGCTGGACTCTGTGGCCACTGTCATGCTGGGACACAGGCAGGGCCTCATCCGCACCAGCACCACCATCTTCAGTCTAGACAGACAGGCAGGTATGCAGTGGTCCTGACCCTTGGACACCTGTGGAGGTGGAGGGGTGCTCCTCTGTGTCCAGGGCATCACCCTCCATGGACACACCCACAACCGCTGACCCATGTAGATGCTCAGGAGCTGTAAGGGAACACATTAGCGTTAATGTCTCCGCCCTACCCTGTGGCATTCCCCCCACCTCCCACACAGTGACAGCACAGGACATACCATGCAGTGACAGGCTGCCACCCATCTGGAAGCCACCACCTGGAATGCCCTCTATGGCACAACGGCGCATGCTGCCTGCCACCCGCTCCACCTGTGGAGTCAGGCTTGGCACATCTGGCTGTCCACCGCCGGTTGCAGCACGTGCTGCCCTGATGGCAGCCACCTTGTCCTTAATCCTCCTTTTGTCTGTGCCAACCTTCTTTTTACATTCCTGCACGGATCACTGGTGGCTGCCATGCTGGTTCACGGCACACGCATCCTCACCCCATGCCGCAGCATAGGCCTGTGGTGTTCCCCGCTGTCCACTGAGCAGTGGTTCCCTGTCAAAGTAGGCCATGAACAGGGCATCTGATTCCGCCCGGGTGAAGTTGGGCATCCTCCTTTTCCCACATCCCTGTTAATCCTCTTCCTCACATTCGGTCATTATAGAGCCTGTAGGAATGACAGGTGTTACCTTTGATTGTGCAGTCCCATGCATCTCTCACACACCACAGTCCACACTTCCAAACAGCATGCAACTCACCACAATAGACTGCAATACCAAACTATGTCCTCTGCAGCCCAATGTCACATTTATATAGCACAAAGCATGCAAATGAGGCGAGGCGCAACTTTAAGTGGATGCTAATGCAGTGGCTGCACCATGGAATTGCTGATGAGCTGATTTGCATATGCTGGCTGAATATAATGCTGTTGTGCCTTGCGTCACTGTATTGAGCATGCTCAGGCAATGGTGCAGCTCTGTGACATGCACAGTAGGCACTGCACTGTGCATGCCCGGGGTGCTGACGCCAATGCCTGCTGCGCTGATGATGTGCTGAGCATGGGAGGCAGTGCAGGGCATGGCCACCACTGTGCCAGTGGTGCTAGTGTGCTGTTCTCATGTGTGGTGCTCATGACCTGGAGTGCCGTAGGCACCATGGTGCCACAGCATGGTAGGCCACTGCAGGGCATCACACACAGGCACCCTACTGCGCTACATGCAGGGAGTCCCAATAGTGATGTGGTGATCTGTGTGTGACAGACCCTTGACCCTGCAGTCAACCTTTGCATCCTAGGCACCATGCATCCGCATGGGTGCACCCCTATTGTGCTGTTTGATGGCAGCGCAATGGGGAATGTCAGCACTGTACTGTGCAGCATCTGTACATGGGGGACGTGTGCTACACAGCACCATTCTGTGATCTGGCCTGCTTGAATGATGGCATGCAGGAGAGCACCACAGTGGAGCGTGCTAGAGCTGGCCAATCTTGTGGCCATAGTTGAGCCCCATGCAGGGGCCCTGTTTGGGGAAGACCCATTGGACAGGCCAAGAAGTGCTGAGTGGGAGGAGGTAGCAGAGGCCATGGAGGAGGCCACTGGGATTGCCCGTAGCCAGAGAAGTGTTGCCACCTCTATGGGGACCTCCAGCGGAGGAACCCAGATAGGCTGGATCAACTATGGGCATGTGCCAGGTGAGGCACCATGCCATGGCCAGGTAGGTGCTCCATCTATACACTGGTAGCATCCATCCAGGTATCGTGGTGTGCATGTGTCCACCATGCGGGGGGGGTGAGGGCTTTCCAGTGTGGGCGGTGGTGGTGGGGTTGTGGCATGGCTGGGCTGTGCAGGATCACACACACAGGTGGGGGGTTTGCTACTGGTTTGTACTGATGTTCCTCTCTCCGTGTTTGCACCCTAGGCCCTGAGGAGTGATGCCATGCTCAGGAGGCAAGAGCACAGCATCAGAGGGATCCTACACAGCAACAGGAATGTGGCAGAGGGTCCTTGGTACAGCAGCGCCCGGCTGTTGTGGATGCAGGTGAGTGCCTTTCTTCCAATAACTTCTGTGCATGCTATGTTGAAGAGTTGGTGGCGGGGCATGGCCACCAGCCCTTGGCACCACCACCATGCACGCCACACAGTACACTCAGCATTGTCCTGTGGCACTGCATGTGTGGGTGTGCGTCGCTGGTGGTCCGTGCATCCACCGGGTTCATGGCTGTGCCACTGCCTGCGCACCGCATAGCCATGTCACTGTACAGCCACAGTGGTGCTGTGCGGGACTTGGATGGTGGGTGTGTGCAGCAGTCCACATGGCTGTGTGTGCCTGGGTAGGCAGGTCTTGTGGACATGGTCACAGTGGGTGGTTGCACACCATCATAGGGGCGTGGCCCATGGCTGTATGCCATGCACAATGGGTGAGCTGCAGGGGGATGGACAGTCACACGTATTGATTCTGCTCCCTTGTCCAAGGTGGGCATCGCTGGATGGTGATTGAATGTGGCATGCAGGAGCTGCTGCAGCTGGCATGGGTGTCTCTGGTGATTCTTGAGAGGATGGAGCGGGACAGGGTCCAGAAGCGCAGTACCCGTAGGTGCCACAGGAGTGGAGAGTGAGGCAGGCAATAGGATCTCCATGCCCCCTGAATAACCTAACCCCCTTGGACCCACCCTCACACCCCTTCTTCCCTCTCCCATTTGTTCACCCCTGCCCCATGCCCACCCCCACCTGGTTTGTGGCCCTTTCCCCCACCCTTGTAAATAATTGTATATAAGTTTGATTGTTTCTATTGTTCAATACATGAATTTTGTTATGACAACAGTGGTGGTCTCTGATTTGCAGTGGGCTACAGGTGCTTGGCTGCAGTGGTGTGCATGGTGTCGGGGTGGTGCAGGCATGGGCATATGTGTGTGTGTGTGTGTCCATCAGGGACCCACCTATGGTGTGGGTGGGAGACTCAGTCACTGTCTGTGATATGCGTGTGTTCTCTATGCACTGGACAGCTGAAAACAATGAGCTCCCTGCTTCTGCTAAGAGACTCATAGTCCAGCATCCCCAGACATCTAGGTTTTATCTTCTTCCCAAAATCCACAAAACAGGTAACCCGGGTCATCCCATAGTGTCTGCCTGCTCCTGCCCCACATCCCACATCTCTGCATTTTTGGATGGCCTCATGAGACCCCTTGTTGAGTCCCTGCCCTCCTATGTTAAAGACACTAACCATGCTCTCCAGTTATTTGACAGGTTCAGATTCAGTGACTCTCATCAGCTCATCTTCACCATGGACATCAAATCTCTTTACACAGTGATCCCCCATGATGATGGTCTGACAGCTCTGCAGCATTTCTTGAACAAGTGGGAAGTCCAGCAGCCACCCACACACACACTAACTCGTCTGGCAGAACTGGTTCTAACACTCAAGGCTTTTTCTTTTAATAACAATTTTTTCAGCAGGTCAGTGGAGTTGCCATGGGTACCAAGATGGGTCCCAGCTTTGCTAATCTGTTTGTGGGTTGGGTGGAGGAATGTTTTTTCTCTCATTCACAGGACTTGCCTGAACTCTACAAACGCTACATTGATGACTGTGTGGGGCCACCTCCTGCTCCAGGAGACCCTCCAAGTCTTCCTTGACAAGTTCACCACGGCTCATCCTTCCCTTCAGTACACTGTTGAAGTATCCTCCTCTACACTGCCTTTCCTGGATATCCAGCTCTCAGTCCAGAACACTGGTCTGAAGACATCAGTCTATTACAAACCCACTGACTCTCACAGTTTCCTCCTCCATAGCTCCTTCCATCCTAAACATGTCAAGAATGGCCTGCCTTATTCACAGTTTCTTAGACTTCGCAGGTTATGCAGTGAAGAGGATGATTTTGCTGAGCAGACCCAAATAATGCATAGTTTCTTTATCAACAGGGGATACCCTAAAAGCACAGTGGACAGAGCACTCTCCCGGGTCAGTAACATGCCCCGTAACCTTGACCCCCGCAGGAGGGATACTGTCACACAAGAACAACGGCGAATTCCACTAGTTCTTCCTTTCCATCAGAGCACACCTTCTCTTCACAGGATCATCACTAGTAACTTTCCCATTTTGCAAACTGACCCTAACATTGGTGCTTCCTTTACAGAACCACCTATTGCCTCCTACCGCTGGCCACCTAACCTGCGGAATCTCCTGGTAAAAGCAGCCTACCCACTCCTAACAGTTCTTCCCCCCCAGGTACCAAACCTTGCAACAGGGCTCGCTACTACACCTGCAAATTTATTTCCAGTGTAACTGAAATTCGGGGGCCTACAGGTGTTTTTCACATCACCAAGGAGTTCTCATGCACCTCCACTAATGTAGTGTACTGTATTCTTTGCAGTAGGTGTTCAGCTATTTACATCGGAGAAACTGGTAGGCTGCCTTGCTGACCGCTTTCAGGAACATTACAGAGCGGTCAGAATGGTGAACTGCTAAACCCATTGTATCCCACTTTATCTCCAGGGACCACAATGTCAATGACCTTTCTGTTTGTGTCCTTCAGCAGGGCTTCCGGGATCCTAACCATAGAAAAAACATGGAAGCCAAGCTGATCATCCGCCTTGGCTCCCAGCAGCCCTCTGGTTTAAATGATAGACTTATTTTCCACTAACATCTTTCAGCCTCCCCTTTTTTTTTTTTTTTTCCTAAAGTCAATTTGTTTTTGTACTGATTTATTTTTCATTTTCACCATATGTCTCCATTTCTGTCTCCTTCTCACACATTTGTCACCTTTCAACCTTCTTACAAGGCCCTGTTAATCTGTCTCTACCTGGGAACTTCCCTCAGCTTTTCTGTCCCATTATGTTTTATCTTTCCTATCATCACCTTTTTGTTTCACAGATTCTCTCTTAATCTTACCATTTATCACTTCTTCTCTCTTTGCCTCCCCCTTCTTCTTTCTCCACATATATATCTCTCTCATTTTACCTCTCCTCTACACTAACTTGTTTTTTTTCTCTTTTAGATATTTCCTGAAGAAGACCTAAGGTCGAAACGTAGATTTTTAACTCTATTTTCTATTTTCAGCATGCATTTAATATAACCATTTTGTTTGACTGTAGACTGACGTTTCCTGATGGTAGAGGGTGGTAAAGTATGTAATGAAGATCTGGATGGATGAGTTGGCAACTCAACAAGAGGCAATAAGCATCCTAAAATGTAGTAGTGGATCAATGTCGTAAGCTCAATTCATGATTAGGAAGGCACAATGCAGCAGTTCTATATCTTAGGTTGAAGTGACAATATGGAAGGTAGTATGGAATAGAGTGCAGCCAAGAATTCAGCAGATAATGGAATGGTGGTAGGCTAGAATGAATTGAAGCATCCTGGTAGGTAGCATCTAAGGAAGGAAATTAGAGCTAAGCCCTTACAAGCAGAAGCTCTGTGGCAGGACCCACGTGGGTCAGCAGGTAAGGTGAGTAGAGTGTGGCAGCTAGCCCCACGTATGCTAGCATGCATGGCCGGACCACAAGTAGGTCAGCCAGAAAAAGCGGTAGTAGCAATAAATGGAAAAAAAAAATGTAAAGCATCATGGAAGCATCCAGTAATAACAATGTAAATCCAGACATAGTCCAACAGGAAACCCACGAAGGAGCGCAGATGGTCCAGGATGGATGGAGAGGTGCGAACAGGCAGGGTGAGCTGCAGCATCCAGAACTTGATGAAAACGAAGTCCTGATGATCAATGGCAGAATACAGCAAGACAAAGGTGGATGAGCTGGGAGCATAAATGGCAGACCATAGGCATATGGCATGACATAGGTTGGATGTGAGGCCTGCCATGAATAGGAAAGCATAATGGAGTAAGATTAGGCTGAGAATCCAGGCAGGAATTAGGAGTGGTATTAGACTCATCCCTGCAGGAAACATCCAAGGGAAGTCAATGGAAGTGAAACCCATATGAGGTTTAGGATGTGCAGCTAGACCTCAAGTAGGTCAGCCTGGAAAAGTAGAGTGGTAGTTGGACCCTACGAAGGTGAGCAAGACTGCAAACTATTGCATTGGGTGGCAAAGCAGGGACACTTGCCAGGTGGAGACTCGCATGACTAGCAGTAAGGCCGGACTCCACGTAAGCCAGGCAAAAGGAAGTAGAAGTCAAACTAGACCCCACGTAGGCTAGATGATGGTAGCTGCCATGGAGGACATCCTGGTGCAACAGGCATGCTAGAGGCTGAAGCCGAGGGGATAGCTGTAGGCATGAAGCAATGATTTGCATAGGTAATGAGTAACGGTTGCGTAAGCAGCTGTGGACTGACAGGAGGTTCCAGGTAAGGTAGCAGGAATCTGCAAGTATGGACTGAATGTAACTGGAGCAGATGCATGCCCTGTAACTGCTATGAATGCCGCTTAGCACTATGAGCTTCACAATAAATTCACCCTTGCTCCTCACGGGGTGTACTGATATTCCTCATAATGTAAGAGGCATTTCTGGATTGAATTAGGTTGATAGAAACTTTCCTTATCACTAACTATGGGGGCCCACCATCTGTAGACACACGATGTGACAATTCAAAGGTGCAACACATGCTGTCCCGGTACCATGATGAGTGGAAGGCCAGTGCTATGATCAGTAGTACAGAGAGGGGGAGAGCCATGAGCAAGTGTCTCTGAGCAGCAGGGATGTCCCCCACAGTCCTCGAGCACTGCTGTTGTGTTGAAATTCGGGTGCCCAGAATGAAAATGAGCATGGTAAACACAAGGGGCTGGATTCAGAAAGGAAGACACAGGCTGTGCCATGGCTCAAGATGCATCGAGAAATGCTGCAGCCAAGGCAGTGCATCAGATTCAGGTACAAGTCGCAATTGCGCCGACACATGCTGCAAGGATGCAAGTCACAGGCTGCAGCCTATAAAAGCATGCAAACAGCATGCATGATGCAGAATGCAGGAACAGAATGATGTGGCAACTGACAGAGGGAGGTGGAAGGAGCAAGTCGCAAACAAGTGTGGAGCAAGAGCCCCAAGGCAAAAGGGGCAAGAGAAAGATGAAAAGCAGAAGGCCATATGGTAGTGGGGATCCCACACAGGGCAATGTGGGCAAGAAAAGGAAGAAACACAGCAATACACAAGGCAGAGATGAACACACACAAGGCCATGGGGGCATGAAAAGGAGGAAAATAAACTTTACCCAGAAGGAGACTGACATCCTGATCCAGGAGGTAGTTACCCATGTGGCCATCCTATGTGCCAGAGGTGGCAGCAAGGCCACCAGAGACAAATGGAAGAAGCAGTGGGAGGACATTGCCAGGCATATCAACACTGTGGCACATGCAAAGAGGATCAGCAGGGAGCTGCAGAACCACTACAATGATAAGAAGCGCCGGACAAAGCAGAAGCTGGCAAGAACTGCAAGAGTGCTCTAGCCACTGGTGGAGGAGAGAGCCAAGAGGTACCCCTAACAAGCCAGGAGGAGATGATAGCAGCCCACATAAGCAGCCAGACCATACATGGAGTCAGTGGACTGGACACATACAGCATGCGGAGCGGGACAGGTAGGTGATGTATGTGAGCGGTAGCATTATGTGATGTCAGTCCCAGGAAGATAAGGGATGCATGCCATGGTGCGGCATGGGTGCCAGATCCCACAACAGTGCAGCACCTAGTAACGGAGCACTGGCCAGCACATACCATAGGAAAGGGCCACAATGTGTAGCACTGTCAGGAATGAAACAAGCATGTGTATGCAATATGTGGGCCCCACATGGGAGTAGTAAATTATGAACACCCAGTCAGAAGAGCAGGAGCAGAAATAGGATAAACACCGGAGAGTGAGAGACCAGTGCCAAGGAGGGCCAACCTTATAAGGGTAATAGGGTGGGTGATGAAGAATGACGCTTTCAAACCAGTGCAATGATGTCAGACAAATGTGGCCTCAAACAGCGCAGACAACAAGAGGAACAGCAACAACCTTTGTGCAGCAAAGGTACATGTGAGTGCAATCAATACAGCACAATGTGGAATACACAGCAGGGGAGAGGTAGGCAAGTGGCATGGTGGGATGAACCTATGACAGCACAGCTGCAGTGATGTGGCACAGAGGGCCACCGTGTGCACAGCAAGGAATGTCTGCCACAGACGACAGCCAACAGATACGTGGGGTGACTGTGTGTAGAACCATAGGAGTGAGAGAAATGAGATGCACAGCTGTGAATGAATGCGGCTGGGCACCACACACCCTGCTGTGTATCCCTGGGGGTGCATGCACCAACACAGCAGTTCTGTCCACACCCCTGGGCAGCGCCACCAGTGCTGGCACACGCATCAGGCACATGTCAAAGTGGTGGCAGGTTGCATGCAACATGGAAATGTGTAGAAGCATGCACCATGGCTACAGGACCTGGGGGGCAGGGTACTTTATGGGGGACAGAGATCTGGAAGTAACGGAACAAGAAAGAGACCTAGGCATCACTGTATTGGGGGACCTGAAGGTGGGAAGGCAGTGTGGGAGGGCAGTGGCTAGGGGGAGTGCAATGCTGGGACGCATCGGAAGGGGGATCACCAGTAGAAATAGGGAGGTCAGAGAACCCTTGTACACCCATCTGGGTAGACTGCACATGGTGTATGGAGTCCAGTCCTGGAGGCCACGCCCCTAAAAGGATGTGGGGAGGCTGGAGCAGGCTCAGGGGAGAGCGACAATGATGGTAACAGGGTATGCCACCAATCCTATAAAGAAAGGGTGAGAGATCTGAACATGTACTCCCTGGAACAGAGGAAGGACAGGATCGAGACTGGCTAGTAAGTAAGAGTATAAACAGGGTGCCTGTGGAAAGCACCCTCTAGAAGGAGAGTAAGCAGTGGACGAGGGGGCATGGCCTGCAGGTGGAGGGGGGGCTGTTCAGGGGGAACAGTAGGAACTACAATGTCACAGAAAGAGTGGTAGAACAATGGGACAGACCCCTTGAGGTGGTCGTTGGAGAAGAAGCAGTGGAGGGAGTCAAAGGGGCATGGGACAACCACAGGGGAGAGTTAAAGGTAGGGGGGTGCAGGTCCAGGCAGATAGCTGGACAAATGGGCTGACTCGGTTGGACACGTCAGTCCTATTCTGCCAACACTCATCTATGAAACAATGAATCTATGTACAACATGACCATGCAATGTCTTGGTGGATGGCCTGTGCACCTGTACCATGGAGCACACACAAGCGACACACTGTCGACTGCGGAACCACAGGTCCCCTGACATAGGAGAGCAGGGAACAGTGTGCAGTGGGCAATGCCTGTGAACTGTAATGGGACACACAGGACCACAAGAAGGGCAGCTTAGGAGGACATGTGCAAAGGGGGTATGCATGATGAGGATGGAGCACAGGCACCATCATGCATGCATGATGCACTGTCATGGCACAGTGTGCCACATGCATGCCATTGTAGTGCATGTGGCACTCTGTGCCATGACAATGCATGGGCCAGCACATGTCCAGCTGCAGCACAAGGTGATGCACACACTGGGACCACACACAGGTGAGTCAGGGGGATACAGGTCCCGCAGCACATGAACAGAGATGCATGTGTGTGGACAGTGACAGGTACCTGAGTGTGAATATCAGAGCACACTGTGGGCTGGTGACAACCAGAGCAGCTGTCGTTCCGGGGCCCAGCAGTAGGGGATAGAGCATGCTGGCCTGGCACACCACGACCCAACCAACATGCCCCTGCGGAGGTGTGAGGGAGAGACAGCACAGGTAGGATGATGGTGGGCCCAGGCAACACTCCGGTGTGTGGCGAGCCACGCAGACCACCACATGTGAGGAACACACGACCCACACAATACACATGCCAGGCACAGATGCAAGTGGCAGACACGGATGCTGTGGACTGCAGGTGGATGCATGGCACACCATAGCCACAACATGCAATGTGGCTTTACACATGTATGCACAGACACATATGGAAAGGCAAGGTAGTGATGTAGCAGTGTCAATGGGGACAATGGCAATAGGTTCATGGTGGCACAGACAGTAGCCACACTGGACTCATACACCATGAGCAACAACAGTACTGTAGGCATGACCAGACAGCCAGGTGCAAGTGCCCATGACCAGGGCTGACACTTGTACAAACATGGTGTGTGTAGCAGCAGGAACACCGTATAGGACAAATGCATAGTGGAGCTACACACGACATGCAGCATGCAGACACACACAGGTGCCTGTGCCAGTGGCCTACATGCCATGTGTAGGAGAGAGCCATGACAATGGCAGTGTGGTGCCATGCACAGCTGACAGCTAATGTCCATGGTGTGCGTGCACAGTATGCGGATAGCCAGGCTGACCCATGCCAACACGCAAGGCATGCCATGCACAACATATGCCACAGCAGCACCACTGTACAGATCCACTGCTCTGGCAGTGGGATGGCGGTAAAGCCTAGGGACCTGAGCAACAAGCTGTGAACTTGTACTGTACACCCATCAGGCCAGACCTAGGTCAGACCCACACAGCTCTCTCCTGCATGCTGTGTGACCCTGGGTGTGTCACACAGATGACCAGTGTACCTAGGCTGCCCCTGCCAAGGTGCACATATGGCATGCAGGACCACCTGGTAACCTAAGCTGGCAATACACTGGAACGACATGTGGACAATGGTGTAGGGGCCACACAGTGCTGTGGGTATGCAGCTGGACCACAGACACACACACGCACTCACCTGCCACTGTGGAGGCCATTGTACTGCACAGGACAGCACACCCATGGCCATGGGACAGTAGAGGGTGGGACATCAGATAGGCATGTGCAACACTACAACAGGCAACAGCATCAGAACACATGGCCGACCTTCAGGTACAGACAGGTAGCAACTGGGAGACAGTGCAGCATAGCCAGCATAGGGACAGTGGCAGCAACATAGCATACTGAGGCAGAGACTAGCATGTTGTGGTAAGGCAGTCACTGCACCATGTCTGTTCACCTACAGGGCACACTGTAGTGACAGCCAAGAAGGCACCACCGGCAACATGTGGGCAACTTGGTGGACAAAGGAGGCAGAGGGTGCAGCGTGCCATGGATGATGCTGGCAATGAAGACAGTGATAATGACAGCAGCAGCAACAGCACCACCACCACCACCACCAGCACCAGCAGTAGTAGCAACAGCTGCAGCACAGTGTGCCACAGGAGCCCTGTGGAGAGCTTGGATAGCCAGGCTGCAGGGGGACAGCACAGGGGCAGAACATGATGAAGGCCATTACACAGTAACAGAGCATGGGGAGGGACTGACACAGCCAGTGTCTGACATAGGCCAAGACACGGACAGCATACAAACCATGTAGCAGATGAGCTCAGTCCATCGCTGATAGCAGACCTGGAGGCCATGACTGGGGAGGCTGCATCAGACCGTGAAGGGCAGTAGTCACTGGTACTACCATTGGAGACATACTGCCAGAGTGTGTGCCAGAGCCAAGAGAGGGAGACAGGTGAGCTGAGGAACATAAGGCAATGCATTGAGGCACAGCGCCACACATTACAGGCCATAGGCCCCACCATATCAAATGCAATAGAGGCCACCAGCAGGAAAACAGCCGTCACCCTGATGGACATTGCCCTGGCATTGCTTGGGGTGCAGTCCACCCTGTGTGCACAGGGTGAGGCCATGGACAGGGCAACATGTGCCATTGAACAGGCAACCACATGTTGGCAGCAACACACAGGAATGATGGTGGCAGCCCTGCAGGACATTAGACAGGTGCTACGGCACAGGACACAGGACCACCAACACAGGCATATGGACCAGGGCACACAGACAGATGCTGTTGAAGGCACACCACAACCAACAGCGCTCCCCATGCCAAGCACAAGTGCTGCTGTGTGTGTGCCATCAACAGCAGTGCAAGCACACAGCCTCCTTATGGTCATGCAGCCAGACATGGGTGGTGCCTGCAGAACAGTACCAACAGGCCATGGAACCATGTCACATGACAACACACCCGCAGCAGTGGCACACACAAGGGAGACAGGGCGATGGAGGCAAGTGCAGACCCCTGGTGAGGGGGGAGGGGGCACTGTACAGACACATGGTGAGGGGAGGTTTGCAGGGGCAGCTGTCACACACACACTGGTGGGCCAGGCAACACAGATGGCACACAGCCAACGGGACCACCACAGCAAGAGCAGCAGACACCCAGGACACTGCCACAGCGGTGTGGCAAACCACAGAAGCGGAAGGAACCCCCACATGATCCAGACATGCACACAGTTGACACAGTGGAATGGGCACTATGGGTATCCACAATGCTACAGGGGTATGGGAACAGGGATAGGTGTGTTTGTGTGGCCAGGCTGAGTCAGCCACAGTGGGGTATGTGGGTATACAGTGTTATGGGGGTGGGACTGGATATTGTAACATGTGCCGTGCATGTATGGCAGATGGAATGGCATGTGCTAACCTGTATGTGGGATGTGTAGTCAACACCCATGCACATTGGTAGCTGTGAAACTGGATCGCTGACAACAATGTCAGGGCTGCTGTTGTGATGTGTAAATAAAGCATGACTGACCACATACCGCTGTGTCGTACTGTGATACATCCATACAATGCTGCATGGTGGTCTGTAGCATGGCAGGGTACTGGGATGGTGCCAGACAGCCGTCATGGGCATGCACACGATGGCCAGTCTGGCTGTGATGTAATGCAATGGTCGACAGGAAGGCACAACAGGGTGATGGGTACAGGGGTGCTAGTAACAGTATGCACTGTGTGGTGTGTCACATGGTGCAGCTGAGTGACCGTACCACCCAGGAGGTGGGTACACCCCCCCACGAACACAGACTCAGACCCGCTCAGTGGTGGACTGATAGTGGAGCCATGGACATGGTGACTGCATCTGACAGTTGTCCTTACTGCGTGCCAAACCTCAGGCGTGTGTGCCACACGATGTACACACTGCCATGCAACAAGGGCTGACCAATGACAGTACAGGTGTGGCACACAACAGTGGATGGCCATGCAGCACTACACATCAGGACGTGGCATTACATGAGACATCAACTTGCAACAGGTGCATAGTGGGGCACCAGACTACAGTCCGACTGTCACATGCATCCGAGATGTGCTCATGTCCCATGATACTCCACACGCCGATATGTATCATTGTGACCATCAAGTGTGCCACTGAACTGAGGGTGCACCCATCACCATACACCATGTCCCAGGGGGCAGTAGAGGGCACATATACAGACATGCTGGTAGTGACATGGGGACATGGCAGGCCACACATACAGTATCATCCTAATGCATGCCGCACACACACCACACGTGCAGCACAGTTACACATGGGGACATGTGTAGTGGCTGCCTAGACTGGCACGCACATCACAGCACCCCCACAGGCAATGGCACTCACCTACAGTTGTCGAGGCCCATGCATGGGCACCGCCTCATAGGCCATGTCAATGCCCTACCATGGTACACTTGGGCACCACTGCAGCAGTAATGCGACTCTGACAGCACAATGTACAACACAGAGAGTGAACATGCAACAATGGTTTATTGAAATGACTGGGTGTGGGTACAAACAGGTGTACAGAACACACACACGTGCATGATATGTACAAGTTACCGGGAATACAAACACATGTGCAATGCCTGCCTGAAGGAGACTAAAACCATGTAAAAGAAATAACGGTTCAAACTAACAGTGTACGGACACGCATGCAGGTACCATGCCTATTGCACAGCCCTGATGTGTATAACTGACCTCTGCAACATGCATGGCTCAGCGCTGTTATGCAGCAATGGCCAGGGAACTGCCACATGGAGCATCATATGGGGTGTTGGGACTGTCTGACAGTCAAAATGGGATGTGCCGCAAATCAACAGTGTGGTCCCCTCTGCTGCACATGGCACAGGGGTGTGTGTTGGGTGCTGGTACAGCACCCACACTGTGGTGTCTGGAGCTGTCGCATGGCGGCCACCATTGCACACAGTGCACCATGAAGGCCCTCCAGATGATGCATACATTCTGCTATGTGGCCCTGCAGTACCTGTAACACTGCAGTCTGCTGTGCAGGGGTGCCTGGGGCCTGCTGTTCCACACCCTCCACCATCACCCTCTGTTGGGCCTCCACACCACAGGGCTGCACATACTGGGCCCTGTCCATCCCACCCTCCTCCCCTGCACCCATTGCAGACACCACACCTGTGGCCTGAGCACCCTGCACTACATATGCCACTGGCAGCTATATCCCCTCCTGTTGGCCAGCTATGGCAGTCACATCCTCATCCATGACCTGCACCTCCTGAGCAGCCTCCTGGTTATTGTCATGGCCTACAGGCTCCACACTCACCTGCACACCTACAGCTGCTGCCCCCTCACCAGCACCCTCTCTGGCCACACACTGATGGGCATTGCACCCTACTGTGCCCTGGCCAACATCCATATGTCGTGGTGTGTCGTGTGTGTCCATTGTGGCACTGGCATTATCAGTGTCAGGCACATGGTGCCCTGCTGCAGTGTCCATGTCGGTGTCCACAGCTGCTGGTTCCTCCTCCTAGCCTTCACTGTCACCACAGGACTGCTCTACATCTGTCAGTGGTAGTGGGTGTGCACACCTTTGCAGTCATCTCAACCGGAACCTGTACTCCTGTGTCTCAGCCCTCTTCACACGATCCATGACCTGGAACATGCTGCATGCTCGCAGTGTGTCTGGCACCATCCCCATCCCACTGTTGCGCCATCCACCTGTTGGGATAGGGAGCACATGTGTAGTACCATGCCATTGTGAGGCCACATGTCCACTAGCTGCGTGACTGCACGTGTACAGCAGTGCCAACCGGTCCACTATCATCCATCTCTGTCCTGTGCTGTGCCAGTCATGCTTCCCTTGGAGGGACACAGAGACAATCATACAGACACACAGTGGTGTACGGTCCCCCTGTCAACAGTGCATGCCCCATTGTGCTGCTGTCCCACCCTGGCACAGCTCTCCTCCCTGCACCTGCCCTCCCTAATGTCCCCCCACACCTGCACCCAGCACCCCATACACAGGCTGGGGTCTTCCAGTTCACCACCACCTGCGGTAGTGTTCCACCCATCCCCCCCGTTGTCCTGCATATGTCCCCATACCCACCCCATAGCGCCATGTCACACACATCACGGAACAAGCACTCCCAGAGCACACCCTCTCATGGGGCCTGGTAGAGCCTCTGTCTGTGTCCTGGCAATCCCATCTACACATATGTGGCTGTCATTGTGATCCATCCTATCCTCCCTCTCATCATGGAGGGATATAGATACCACCCCCTACTTCCCCTTGTCCAGCATGCCCCCCTGTCCCTGGCTGTGCAGTGTGTGTTGGGGCCACACCCATTCCACTGCTAATAGGTCCATACTGTGTGGCGTGTGCCACTGCTATACATAGATATTCACCATCCATGGCATGACTGGTGGCGCAGTTCCAGGGGGCTGTAGCACGACACCCAGGAGGACTGGTTCCCATGCGATGCACCCCGGTGGCATGCTGGCCCATACAGCCAACGTCCTAAAGTGTGCAGTGTGGTACATATCCCCAGGCGTATGTGCACATAGTCCATACCCTTCCTTGGTGTATGCTGTACACACACCTCCTGGAAGACTGTCCCACCACTGGTGTCTTGCACACAACAGCTTGCATAGAGACCCCTAGACAGTAGACACTATTTGCCATGATACAACACTGCTGCACTGTAGCCATGTTGTCCCGCAGCCACCCACAGCCATCTACCTGTGCAACCCTGCCCCCCATAGCCATCAGGGTTGGGCATCGACACCCACCACCACACACATCCGCCGACTCTGTGAACAGTGTGATGTATGCCACCATACGTGCGGCACTCCCCCATGGCTCATGTCGGTCAGCACCACCCCACAGTGGTCAGTGGGCCATCCGGGATGCTGACCGGTGGATTCAAGGCATACACCGCATGGGTCTTGGCCAGTCCTCAGCGTACCCACATGTACCACATCATGTGGTTGGTCCAGCATGCCCCATTTCTTCACACATATGCTGCTGCCCAGTGTGTACGGCACTGTCCTGCCAATTATTCACTGGCCTCTCTGTCGGGTATGTCCCCATGCCATCCTCACAGATGCCATGTTGCATGCTTGCCTGTCATTCCCTGGACCATCCTATGGGACACTGGTATGCGTGTATTCCACATGGCCCATCCACCACTCCTGTGTTGTGCATCCTATGACCAGTGGGTACCTGCACAAGTCACCCAGTGGCCCTGCCAGTATCCTGGGTAAGGACTTCCTCATCCTGGTGTCACTACCATCTACCCCTGCTGCCTTATAGGCCTCAGGTGACCACCACTTGTATCCGTACTAGTCCCTGTACACCCGGGGACTGTCACCCCATTCCTCCCACTGGCCTCCTCCCCCACAGATCCCACCCACCTGCCCCTGTGTGGCTACTATGCTGCTGCATAGCTGTCAGTGCCCTACATGCCCGCATATTCCCTTCACCCACTCTGTCCATCCAGGGACCCACTATCTGGTCCCCGTTGTCCCCCTGGTCACATATGTGGCCACTGTGTATGCGTACCTCTCTGTACAGTACGTTGTGCTGGCAGAGGATCCCTGTGGTCCATGCCTTCCCTGGCCAGTCGACTGCTCACTCGGGACATCTTCACATGTGACTGTCACTCTTACCTGCTCACCCAGGTCATTGTAAGCCCCCCCGGGGTCCACAATCATGGCCTCTCAACCCCCCTGTCCCAAGGTCAGCCATTTGGGCTTAAATGTCCCTACAGCCTTGTTCAGTTTGTGCCCCCATGTGGTCTGCACACCCCTCCCACATGGCATACCATCAGTGTCACATATCTGGGCATACTAGTCTCCACGCCATGTACCTGTAACATGTCCGGCTTGCTGCAGGCCAACATTACACGGCATTATTGCAGCATGCTGATATGGTATTCATCACTGTGCTGCCTATCAGCATGTCCATCCATGCCTATGGGTCCCCCACCCACGTCCCTGTCCAACACATCACATGCACCATGTGTGCTGTGCAGGAACCCTTCCCCAGTTGCCACCACTGTGAATGGCCATCCCATGTACAGTGCTGTCACTGTACGCTGTATGCCACCATGGCATGTGGTGCTCAGCGTGCCCGAGGGTGGGCTATGATGGTTATGGGGACCACACACATGGGTGCAGTCGACTCTACCCAGTACCACACTAGTAGTCTGGTACATGCATTGCCATGTATTGGTAAGGGGCCACAGCTGTGCCTGCATGATCACTGGCGCCTTCATCCCCACATCATCTCCAATGGGATATGCACTACACCCTGTCCCACTACTGTCACCAGCAGTACCACAACTGTGGCACATCACAGGTGCCTGCAGTTACTTGTCATCCATGCCTGTCCTTCACCCCCTGGGTCCACTGTTACTCCACAGCCACAGCGGGGACAGTCATTGCCTGAACAGTGTACAGGCCAGGTGCCATCTCCAGCCCCAGTGGGCCGAATGGTGGCTCCATACATGCATGCACTGCCATAGGCCATCGGTCGGTATATGCCATTGTCTGTGCATGACACACATGCATACCATGGGGTGTCACCCTGCAGGCATTCGGCCAGGGTGCAGCTCCCTCCTACTCCTCTGTCCTGCATGTGGCATCTGCCACAGCATGTGCACAGTGCATGGCATGGGTCCTTGTGCTGGACCATGTGTGCAGGGTCACAGCACACATGTGCCAGTGGCCAGCCTTGTGGTCAGTGACATGGCAGGGTGTCTGCGTCACACAACCTGGCATCTGTGTGGCACACAGCATGGTTATTGTTGGCACACATGATACGCCTGCGCTGCAACCCTATTACAGCTCATACCTGTACCCACGCACCCAGGCTGTTGTGCATCTGCTATGTGACCTACCTTGGCTTCGAGGGGCCAAATATCTTCATGCATGGTGCTGAGGGCTCCTTCGATGTTTCTACGGCTGCTGTCTGTGGGCGCTACCTTCACTGCCACCTGTGGTAACATGGCTAGTCAGTCATTAGTATCTGCATAGTGCACTGTGTTTTGCAGGCTGCTGCGGTATGGGCATGCATGTTACATGTCTGGGACACCTACCATACAGGCATGGCCTGCCTGGATGCATGGCCACATCAACATCCACTGCTATCCTCCTCATGTGTGTCAGGATGGCACCGCTCCTCCTGGCAAGGTCCTGCCAGGGATGCTGCAGCTGCCTGGGTGTCCTCCTGACCCCATGCTGTGTGTACAGCTTGGCAGCAATCATTCTCCACACCTGTTCCCTGTCCCCAGGGGTGTGTCCTCTGCTGCCAGGTGGTAGCATGGTACCTGGCCCACTGCTGGACCAGGCTGACCAGCTAAGCAGTCTCATCTGGGCTAAGGTTGACCCCTCTGCCACATAGACTGCTCATATTTGCACTTGCAGTGAGGCTGTGGCTGTGTGGGACTGTAGATTGTGTGGTTCTACACTCCCTCCTGCACCGTGCCATGAGCTGCATGCTGTGACATCGCTCTCTGTGTCACTACGCAACATTGTAGCACACACCGCATGTGCGTGTCATTCCCACCAATAAATCACAATGTGTATATACTACCGTAGCTTGCAATATGCAAGCTTTCTGTATGCAGGGCACCCTTTGTGTATGTACTGTGCCCCTGCACGTGTTCCTGGGCTGTGCATGGTGTGGCAGGTACTGTGGTTGTGGTGTACGTTGGTACAGACTTGTGCTGCATATGTGTGCACTCATGATGATGCAGGCCTGTGGGGGGGGGGTGTTGCACGGTTATGCTGGTGTGGCTGTGTGTTGTCTATGTGGGATGTCTGTGTTATGCTGCTGTGTGTCCTGTAGGTGGGCCTGCACATGCGTGTTCCATCCTGGCCACTGGTGGCACATGTCATCATCCCTCCATCATTGCATACATGCCCCTCCGGCCCTTTGTACTCACCCTACAGTGCCGTCCCATGGCAGGCATGCAGGTCTGCCAGGGGCGGCTTGGGTACCACCGCTGTCTTGTGTAGCTGTGTGTACCGACATATGCCATCCTCTCCCAGACTGTCTTGCTGCACTGTTCTTCCCTGCATTGTCTGCCAGGGGAGACACACTAGACAAGGGCACTGTTTCATTGTCACAGTGCGCCCCTGTGTGGTACACTGCACCAGGCAAACAGTCCTGTGTGGTGGTGTCCGCTGCTGTGGCATTCACATGTGTTGTCAGTCATCCTGTCGCAGCCATTACTGTTTGGGTATTTGTCTGCCGGTTCCACCCAAGGTCCACATCTCTCCCTTAGGTGAAATGGTTCCTGATGAGCTGATCCTGTGCCTGCTGGCCTGTTGTTGCATTGCCTGGCAGTCTATGCTGATGGTGGTGTTGATGTCGTCCCACATCTGCATCCTTATTGGCCCCCTCTGCATCCCTTTCACCATGCACAGGATCCTCTGGTGGCAGTGGTACCCTCTGGCTTATGGCAACATTGTGCAGGATGCAACATAAGGATGATCTTATAGCACATCTCCAGGTTGTATTGCAGTGCTCCTCCTGCCCAATCCAGACACCTGAAGCATGCCTTTAGGATCCCAAAGATCCTCTCAATCATGGCCCATGTTGTGACATGTGCATCATTATATGCCTCCTTTGCTGCATTCTGTGGGTTCCTCACTGGTGTCATGAGCCATGGCAGTAGGGAATATCCACTGTCACCTGTGGAATGAACAGTGGAGTGGATGGTTAGCCACGGAAAGGCACTATGTTGCCTCCACATGCCTGTCTGCAGTGTGCCTTGCCCACCATGCCCTATCTGTATCTGTCTTCACTCACCTATCAGCCATCCACCCTCCAGTTCACCTCTCTGGAATGCCTGGTGCAGGCCACTCTGCCAGAATATGAAGGAATCATGGCAGGAACCAGGGTACCTGGCCATCACAACTAGGATCCGACAGTGGCCATCGCACACCATCTGGATGTTCAGTGCATGGTACTCCTTTGCGATTTACAAAGGCATCTCTATCCACCACTGGAGCCTTAATTGCCACCTGTGTGCAATTGATGGCACCCATGACATTTGGGAACTGTACTATTGCATAGAAGGCCTGCTGCTGTGTGCACCCTGTGGGAAGGCAATATACCTGTCCCGGCGTCGCAGCATGGCTTCCATGAACTGTCTCAGGCACCGGGACACGGTGGCCTGGGATATTCCCACTGGGTCTTTGGAATGTACCAGTGCTCAGGCAGCACAGTGCTGTGCTTACCTTCACATTAACAGGTATGGCATGGGCCCTCTTTGTAGCTGTGGCTAGTTCCTCCCCCCAACTTCTGGCACAGCATTGCTATGGTGGCCTTATTCAGCCAGTACCGTGCTATGCACTGCTTCTCTGTGACCTCCTCATAGCATTGTCTGGTACATATCACCTGGGGGGCTCTGCGCCTGGCTGGTTGCTGTGGCTGTGGTTGTGCATTGATCCGCATCCTGCCATTGTGATGCCTCCTTCACTTGTGCTGCCTCCGCCTGGCTCCTGCTGCCAGCATTATGCCCAGTAGGGTTACCCCTGCGGGCATAGTCATCCTTTTCTACAGCTACACTCCACAGTCTGCATGCTGCTTCCTCTAGAATGTCTACCTTGTACTGTGTTTCTGCTCCCCTTTATAGTGGTGTGTAGTTAGACCACCTTTTCATTGGCCTAGGTCAGGGTTTCTCAAATGGTGAGGCCATCCTCCCAGGGGAGGCCCCAACCTGTTCCAGGGGAGGCTCAAGCAAACCTTAAAATGTACTATATTTAAATGTCAAGTTTTGGATGCTTTGTGTGAAAGGATGCAGCAAACTGAAAGCAATTAATGGCTTGCAAATTTATGTACAAAATGGTTACCAGGAAAACACACTCAACAAACACTTGTTTCCTGGTATGACATGGGGGAAAGCTGAATGGAGGAAATACAATTCTTGGAAACTGTGCAAAACAAAATGCAATATAATACAAATGAATAGGAATAAGATAACAATTGACCCATTATACTGGCTGCAGAAAAGCACAAATACAAAGGCTAAGCAGAGAGAGACTAGGAGCTAGGCCAGGAGGGAGCAAGATGGTCCCTGAGAAGATGTTTAAGAGCAGGGTAAAACTAACAAAGAAAACAGTCTGACTCATGGAGGTATTGCAACGAGGGGTAAATAGGGCAAAAACTCAGAAGTGTGGAACGAGTAGGCTGACCTGGAGAGGGGGGTTATAGAGAGGGAGAATAATCGCGTCAATAAAATGAGAATAAACTCAATTACTCACATGCAGTTCATTGTATTCTTCCTGTAATGTGCAAAGTATGATATTTGTTCTAACTATGGGGAGGCCCCAAATTATTTCTATATTAGGGGGAGGTTTGATCTTTTCCAAGGCTTAGGGAGGCTTACTATGACAAAGTGTGAGAACTCCTGGCCTAGGTGGTAGAGCCTTGGTTGGACGCAGGCTGCGTGTGCTGTGCTTCCTGAATGTGGCTTGTGGAAGCATTAGGCCTTGCGGCATGTTGCAGGTTCCACTGTGCTGCATGACTGGATGCAAGGCGCAATACGCATCTGCGCTGGGGTTTGTCACAGCTTGCGTTTCTGAATCGCACTTGCTGCATCTTTTGCCACATCTTGCTACTTGCATCATGTTTTGTGGCTGCATCATGCGGGTGTCCTACCTGTGACTTTCTGAATCCGGCCCAAGGAATCAAGCAGCAGGGTTTTTAACATATTAGTTTAAACAAGAATCCCTTTGAAATACACCTCTGTGTTCTGTAGATTGTGCTTTACAGGTCACATCTCCTGTTTTATCGCTGTGTTATTTGGTAATAAAATTAGTCGTTATTAAATGTTTGTAATAATAAAACATAAATGCTAGTTTACATCAGGCTTAGACAGGTGGCGCTGCAAGCACTGCCAAAGCGGTAGTCCAGGAGCTGCGGTGATGCAGCAAGAAGTAGGCAGGAGCCCAGCTCTGCGGTGGCGGCGGAAAGCCACAGTGAGAGCTGAGCGTCAGCACAGTATGCAGCAGTAGAAGTCATCCATGGAGATGTCCCATCTAGTATGTGACGAAAACCACAGAGGCAATACCATGGAGGGTCCCATAACATACACAGCAGATAACAAAAGTTCTGTATGTATGGGGGATCCGGCAGTCCAAGCAAAGGATTCCCAGAAAAAATAACAAACCTGCGGTAGCAAGAAGCGGCTGCTCGGAAAGAGGACAGATCAGCAGCGGGGCAGATGCAAGGCAGAGAAGCAGCAGGAGGAGGAAGTCGAAAAGCCCCCAAAAAGGTACAGAAAACACCAGACCAAGGACGAGGGGAAGAAATGAACAAGCAAGGCAGATGAAGGGGGAGGGGGGCACAGGCAGGAAGGAGAAAAGGGAGCAGCCGCGCACCAGCATCGCACACTAGCGAGTGCAACTCGCTCTAAGCAGAATGGTAGTCTGCTGCTGGATGAAATAGGATGTGGAGGAGGAGCTCTTCCCCACATAACCATGGGCATGTGCCCTTCAGTTCTTCTTGATTGCTGGATAAACATCATAAATAAAACAATCTTAAATGAAAATTATGCCTTCTTTTCTGTCATTAGTTATTACTTTACTCCAAGCTCACAGTCTCAGTACTTTAATTTCATGTCTTGTACCATATGTTATTGAAATCCGCTCCATTCACAGTATTTTTTTTTTCAAATTGCTTAATCAGGAGTAGCACACTAAGCTAAAAGGTTGTTTACAGGTGTGACCCAGGAGCACAGGGAAGTTAAGTGACTTGCTCAGAATCACATAGTATGCAAGCAGGGACTGTGGGATTCAAACCCAGGTCTCCAGATTTGTAGCTCAAACCCTTAAACCACTGCGCTACACTGCCTCCCGGTATGTCAGTACACTGCCTTGAAACGAGGCCCTATCAGTTGTCAAACATCTCTGACTGTGTTTGCCAGTCACAGATTATTCATTTATGCAACAAATTGGACCCTATCAGTTTTAAAAGATCCCTGATTCTATTTTAAAGTAACCGAGTATTTATACAGTGTATTTACCAGATTGATATTCTTTGTTCATGGTTTCCTTTTTTGACCCATTTGCTAGCCGTGTCAGTGGCTGCAATGAGACTGTGGTGCAGTCTCCCTTCATACATTTTGACAGTCAGCTTTAACTGAGCTGTCATAATTATAGATCTGTAGGTGTCTCTGAGTTGGCAACACAGTGTTATATAATGCTACTTCACTGTCTGTGGTATGTGTGAATTTCTTGTGTAATATTCAGGATAGTTTTGCCATAGTGCAAACTGAATGTGTCAGGTAGCATGATTTTTTCTCTCATTCTTTCTCTCTATTAAATAATTTTTATTACAGTGACAAAGTCCCACCTATTCAAATTATTTCAATAAAATTATTTTTTAGTGATGTACGAAGTTGGGAAACTCTGCTTCACAAAATATTTTGCAGAGTTGCCTAACTTTGTGTAGTTGATCTCCGGTGTGGAGCCCAAATTTGCCCCCCCCAAAAATATTCTGCAAAATGTAGAGTTTTTTCCTAGTGTCTGTTGGACCCCCCCACCAATCACTGCCTGATATAAAATAAAATTTTCCCTGGTGGCTAGTGGTCTCCTCCCCCCACCCAAACCCATGCCCATTGTTGTAAAATGTATTCCCTAGTGGCTAGCAGTCCCTCCACCCACCTGAATCCTTGCCCATAGTTGTAAAATGTATTCCCTGGTGGCTAGTGGTCCCTCCCCCACCTGAATCGATGTCTTGTAGTGTTAAAAAGGTATTCCCTGGTGTCTAGTGGACTCCCCACCCCCACCCTGGCAGGCAGTGCCCCTCCCCCACTCCAAGTGGGAGACCGGCTGGCCACTGCTCTCCATCACGGCCTGCCATCCGAGTGAGCTGTCAAAGAATGACTGCTAGACACCAGGGAATACTTTTTAACAGTACAGGGTATAGGTTCAGCTGGGGGAAGGGACCGCTAGCCAACAGATAATTCATTTTTCAACTACAGACATGGTTTAGGTGGGGGGAGGGACCTCTAGCCACCAGGGAATACATTTTACAACTACAGGCGTGGGTTTGGGTGGGGGAAGGACTGCTAACCAACCAGAGAAAAAATGTATTATATTTCTGGCTGGCGATCGGGAAGTATTTTATTCAACATGGGGGAGGTGGAGACAGCTAGAAACCAGGGAAAGATCAGGCTGGCAATTACAGAATTTCCCATTTGTAACTTTGTCTTGCTTTTGTTTTCCGTTTTAAGTGCAATTTGCACATAAAAACACCAAAAGAGAGGTGAAGTCACAAATCCTGAATTTCCTATCAAAGATGAAAACTTTGCAAAATGATCTTGTGACTTTGCAGGAAATTCACCCATTACATCTCTATATTTAACTGGTTTGGTGTGTTGTGAATCTGTATTTATTCATCTTTGACTTAATAGTATATTTTGGAGGGAAATTATTTTCACTCTTAAATGCGTGTAGTTCTTTTAAGGACTAACAGTGCAGTTGAAGTGTGTTATATGGAAGTTAATTATTTTCATATCTTACTTATCCATTAGAGGTGTAAACATTTTTATTGTCATTTATTATTTCTTTTTTAATTAAGAAATAAGGCACAACAGGGTGTGGTATATCATGGGATATCATCACGCCTTGGGTGGTTGGGCATGAAGCCTATAGGGCTACACAATTCATGATGAAAAATCTGTATCTCGCACCGTTTTCAAGATACGAGCTCTGAAAGGCGCAACATACACCACCATGTTAGTCTATGGGGAAAAATGCCAAATCTGGAGTACCATAACTTTGCAGCCATGCAATATTTTTTCACTAAACCACCAAAAGGCACTTCTGTGAGATGTTGGCTGCATTCTCTCCAAATTTCAGCTCAAAAGACCAAATCGTTCTTTTGCAGCAGGGTAGCAAAGAAGTGCTGTCATTTTGGCCATAGCCTGGAAAAGTAGTGTCGCGATTTGCGACACCTTTCATAAATTTTGCAAAAGTGTCATGAGTGTGACACTACTTTGCGACGCTACTTTTTACCGAAATTTGACAAACATATTTCTGGGGAGTTTAACCCCAAAATAAAGACATGGCTAGCATCCTCAGGGTCTGACTAGGTGAACACAAAAAGAATTCTGTCCCTAGGGGGTCCCAAATTTAAATGCCAAGCATATCTGTGATCACTAACTGAAAATAAAAATGGCTGACTCATGACACTACTGGGGTGATTTGCGACACTAAAAAGTGCATGTATGACACTTTTGCACTTTTTGTTAACTTTTCCCATTGACTTATAATGGGAATTTGTTTTTTGAATAACTTTTGAACCGTTTAATATTTTTTCACCAAGTCTTCAAAAGGCACATCGAGGACCCCAGCCACATGTTCCCTGACATTTTCGGACTGGTCGCACAAACTGTACGACCTGTAGGCGAGAGCAAAGAATTCACAAAAAGCGTAAACACACATTACATTGGCGATTAATAACTCCGCAGAGTATATCCGACTGGTATGTAAACTTGGCAGATCCCAAGATCTACCATGCCCAATCGTGTATACCAAATTTCAGGCAAATCCGTTGAACGGTGGAAAAGTTATTAAGGTGCAAAATTTTACCCTTTAACCTTAAAATGACTATATATATATATATATATATATATATATATATATATATATATATGTATGTATACTTTATGGTACCAGATCCCCTGTTAGCTCAGCCCCCACTCCCCTCAACCTCTGCTCCCCCTCAAGGACCTACCTCAGTGGTGGTCCTCCCAGGCTTGCCCCTCCGAGGGACGTGCCACCGAGCAGGGGTGCCCACATGGAGACTTGCATCTGTTACCAACAGACCACCAACTGCTGGTATTATTTCCCATCTTACCCTCAGGGCAGAGACATAGGGCCAGGCCGTATCCGATGGAGTATTGTACTCAGTCACCAACCAAGTGTTGTGTGTGGGTGCAGCAGGACCGGAGTAGTGGGGCATCATCAATGGAGGTCAGCATTTTTGGTTGGTTGTTCCCCAGGAGGCATGACGTACAATGACGTAGTGCGCTGAAGTGCTGACATCTGGCATGCCTCCCCTATGACTCAGCTCCAACAGCCGGGGTCGATCATGCACCGGACTCTTTCCCACCACCCCCTGGAGGAGGAAAGTGGTCTCTCCTCCTTGTGGCCGTCCCTCTGACTCCTCTGGTCTGTTCATGAACCTTGGGTGTCAGTGTCGCAGATGATAACCCAACTGCTATACCACTGGGTTGGCCATATTCCATATTTTCAAAGCACATCCTGTAATGTGCACAGCACATTTTGTATGTGTGAAGTAATTTTTTTTTTAAATGTCACTTTTTCTGTTGGGAGGGAACATGTTAGAATATGTGATTTACATAGATACATAGATACTGTTGGTAGATAAGGGTATATGGCCCACCCAGTCTTCCCATTTGAGCTTGTAAGATCACTTAAAGTTTTTCTTGAAGTCTGTTGCCCCTTACCCCTGACCTTCAGGATTCCCTAGTGTCTATCCCATGCATTCTTAAAACCAGTAATTGTTTCAGCTCCTACCACTTCCTCAGGCAGGGTGTTCCACTTGTCTATCACCCTTTCTGTGAAGAAATGTTTCCTCACATTTCCTTTGTATTGCCCTCCCTCCAACTCCATTCCATGCCCTCAAGTCCTGGAACATCTTTTTCACTGGAAAATAGTGTTTTCCTGCACCCTGTCCCCATTCCTCCATGTAAGGTACTTGTATAGCTCTATCATATCCCCTCTCTCCCTTCTCTCCTCCAGGGAGTACATATTCAAGTCCTTTAGCATGTCCTCATAGGACGTGTGATGCAATCCCTGTACCATCTGTGTTGCCCTTCTCTGAACCTTCTCCACCCTGTCTATGTCCTTACATAGGTAAGGACTCCAGAACTGGACACTGTACTCCAGGTGGGGCCTCACTAGTGTCTTGTATAGTGGAAGTATGACCTTCATTTTCCTGTTGGTGATGCCCCTGCCAATGTATCCCAGCACCCTATTTGCTTTACCTGCCACCTTGTTGCACTATTTCTCTACCTTGAGGTCACCATAGATGATAACCCCAAAGTCCCTTTCCTGCTTCGTGCATGTTATATCCTCACCCCCCCAACTGATATGTTGTCCCAGGGTTTTTGTGCCCTATAAGCATTATTTTGCACTTTTTTGCATAAAATTTCAACTGCCAAACCATTCTTTAAGCTTCTGCAGGTCCCTCCTTATTCTATCTACACTCTCTGGCATGTCCATTCTGTTACAGAGCTTGGTGTCATCAGCGAACAGGGAAATTCTGCCTTCTAGGTCCTGTGCAATGTCACTGATATGAACATACAAAATTGCCAGCAGAAACAGGCCTCACGGTCTATCATGTCTGCTCAACTGTGCAGTTAGCACCTCATCTAGCAGATGCCCCTCCTGCCCCCTCTTCCCAATATCCCTTCCTCTTACCTTGTCCCAACCCCTCTTGAAATTACCCACTGTCTTACAGGACACTGTCTCCTCTGGTAAGGTGTTCAATTTGTCACCACTCTTTCAGTGAAAAAATGTCTCCTCATCTCCCTCCTGAATCTTCCCCCGTCCAATCTCAGTCCATGCCCTCATGTGTTCCTCCCCTTCTCAACTAGACAATCCCTTTTGTGTTGGTTTTGTTTATCCCCCTCAGATACTTAAAGGTCTCGATCATATCCCTCCTCTCTGCCAGTGAATACATATTCAGCTCTCCCAGCTTGTCCTCGTAGGGCTTGCTCTCTAATCCCTGGATCATCTTTGTGGCTCTTCGCTGCACCCCTTCCCACAATCTGATGTCCTTCTTCAGGAATGGGTGCCAGTGCTGCACGCATTACTCCAGGTGGGGCCTGACCAATGACCTATACAGGGGCAGGATAACCTCCCTCCCTCCTTCTGGAGGAGATCCCTCTTGCAATACACCCCAGCATTTTGTTGGCTTTTGCTGCCGCCTTCCTGTACCGAGCAGAGTTGTTCATGCTCCCCATAATGATCACTCTTTGGTCCTTCTCCTCTATGGAGCTCTCCAACTGTACCCCATTCAAGTGATAATCCCTACCCTGGCTCCTGGCTCCAAACCTTGCACTTCTTGGCATTGAACCCCAACTGCCATGTTTCCACCCACTCCTGTAGCTTAGTCAGGTCCTCCTGCAACCTCTTCCACCCCTCTGCACCATCAACCACAGCTCCAATCTTGGTATCATCTGCAAACAGACTAATCTTGTTCCAGATCCCGTGTGAGATATCTGCAATAAAAATCCCAAACAGCACTGGTCCCAGTGCTGATCCCTGTGGTACTCCACTCGTCACTGCTCTTAGTGACGAGAGGCCCCCCCACCCTTTGTTGCCTTCACTTTAGCCAGTTTGTGATCGATTTCACCATTTTTGGTCCCTCCCCTACATATTTCAGTTCCCCCCCAACCTCCCATGTGGCACTGAATCAAATGCCTTGCTGAAGTCTAAATACAGGACATCCACTGCATGGCCCTTGTCCAGTTCCCACATAACGCAGTCATAGTACTCTACAACATTTGTCTGGCAGATCCTGCCAGCTACAAACATGTGCTGTTGACCATCCTGGAGACCATTTTCCTCCAAGCTCACTAGCCTCTCTTTTAGGTTGGTCTCCATAAGCTTTCCCATGATCGGTGTGAGGATCACTGGCCTATAGTTTCCTGGTTCATCCTTTGGGCTGGTTTTGTGGATGGGCACCACATGGGCCATTCTGCAGTCCTGTGGTACACATCCCATGGGGAGGGTAGGAGGTATTGAACAGGTCAGCCAGTGGCTGCACCAGGACCTCTGCCAATCCCCTTAGTACCCTAGGGTGAATGCTATCAGGTCCAGGTGCTTTGTCCTCATTTAATGCCCTCAATCCATCTAGTACCCTGCTCTCTGTAATCCCTACATCTGTCGTCTTCTCCTGCCCTACCCACCCCCCTTCATCCTGGGTTATCTGCCCTTCTTCTTCTGCGTGAATACAAAGAAGTATTCATTCAGTGCCTCTGCCTGCTCCGCCTTTCTCCACACCACCCCATCCTTCTTAATCCTCACCAGCTGATCCTTTCTCATTCTTCTCTCTCAGATGTAGTGGAAGAAGTAATTTTATCCACTTTTGATTCCCTGTGCCAGTCTCAGCTCCCTGGATGCCTTGGCTGCCCTGACCAGTCTGGTAACCTCCTCAGACCTCTCCATGTATGCATCCTTATCTTTGCCACTCCCCGATTTCCTGTACTTTTGAAATGCTGCCTTCTTGGCCCTCACGCCTTCCATAACCTCCTGTGTCAGCCAACTGGGTTTCTTTGCCCTTCCCTTCTTGCTTTGCTTTCTTGTGCAAGACTATGTAGCCTCCACCAGCCCTTCCTTTATGTTGTCCCATTTCTGGTCTGTGTCCATGTGTGGTTGCATACCTGCCAGGCACCTGGGCAAAATTTCCCCCATCTTCTTAAAGTCTGCCCCCCTAAACTCAATCACCCTCGTACCTATTCCCCCTGTTTCCCTCCACATGTTGAGTGTGAACCACACTGAATAGTGATTACTCCCAGCCAGTGGTTCCTCCACTTCCAGATTCCTTACAGCTTCCCCATTATCCAGTACAAGGTCCAGAATCCTTTCTAACCGATTGGCCCCAGCACCAGCTGTGTCAGGATGCAGTCTTGAAATGCTTCTAACAGGACCCACTCCCTTGGACTCGTGGTGGATGGGGTACCCCACTCCACCCCCTAGTAGGTTGAAGTCCCTCACCACCACTCTGCTCCCCTTCATGCAGACCCTCCTAATTTGTTCAGCTAATTCCCTATCCAGTTCACTCCCCTGAGCTGGTGGCCTGTACAGCACCCACATCCTCAGTGTCCTATTCTTTGCGTCTTAGAACTGCAACAATAGTGCTTGTGTCCTCCCCTCCTTCCTTTCCTCCCTTAAGCACTTTATCCCCTCTCTTACATAGATTGCCACTCCTCCCCCCATTCCTCTTAGCCATATCCTTTCTGAATAAACTGAACCCCAGGATCATCATATCCCAGTCCTGGTACAGAGTGGTTCACGTTTCTGTGATGGCCGCAATGTCCACCCTCTCCACTACCAAAAGAGTCTGTAACTCTGCTATTCTTTTCCTTAGGCTTCTTGCATTCAGTGAGACCACCTTCCAGCCTGTCTCCCCCCTTTCCCTACCCTTATTCTTCCCCCCTTATCCCTCCCTGTGCTGCTTCCCCTCTGCCTTTACCCATAACTGGGGGGGGTGAGCTTACTTCTCTCCCCTTTCCAGACCCTTTTCCTATCAGCAGCCCCCTCTCTACCTCTCCTCCTAGTTTAAATCCACATTTGTTGATATATACCCAACTATTCCTTGTTTTAGTACTCCCTTTCCCTTCCTGCTCAAATGTAACCTGCTACCTGCACGTAGGTCACTATTGCCCCAGATCCTGTCCCAGTCTGCCACTAATCCATACTCCCTGATACAGCACTAATCCCTGAGCCACTCATTGAATCCTCTATCCTTTTTTTCTTCACTGTACTCACACATGGTACCGGGAGTACCTCAGAAAATGCCACCTAACCCCCCATCTCCTCACACTGCCTACCCAAATCCTCGAACCTCCCCTTTACCACCTCTACCATCTCCCCCACCAAGTCATTTGTACCCACGTGCATCACTATGTGAGGTTTCTTCCTCCCGTTCTGTGTGCACCTGAGAAGTGCCTGCTCCGCCCTGCCAGATGTCAACCCCAGAATAGCCATGACCAAGATACGACCGTGCCTTTCTCCCCTTCCACACCATCTGACCCGTTCAGTATAGAATCCCCCAATCCCCCAACACTAGTACCCCACATCTTTTTGTCTCATATTCCCCATCTTCCTGTTTTCACTGTCCACATTTCCAGAGCCCACACTGCCCTGCTCCTTATTACCTCTATCTGCACCATTTGAGACTCCTACATCTCCCTCCTCCTGTTCCTGCCTCTCCTTCTGCCTCTACCCTGCATTTCCTCTCGCTCCTTCTTTCTTTCCCAGCCCGACTCCTGGGACTTCAATACCCTTGTCCCCCCACCACCAATCTCGGACACCTCCACTAACCCCTCCGATGCCAACACTGCAAGCCTATTACTTGCTACCCACACTGTGGTGCCCCTCACCTCCTCCCTCCCCCGCCCTGAGCCTTCCCTCCACTTACTGCCGCTCTACTCTCCTTACCCCCATCCCCCCTCCCTACATCCTCACAGGATTTAGCCCTGCTGATGAAGATGTTGAATAGGACCTGTTCCAGCACTGATCACTGTGGCACCCCACTGGTCACTCTTCCCTATGTGGTGTGACAGCCATTTGCTACCACCCTCTGTGTCCTGCCACCTAGCCAAGTACCCACCCACCACACTACTGTCCTGCCCACTTCCATATTCCCCAGTTTGTTTAACAACCTTCTGTGCAGCACAGTGTCAAAGGCCTTGCTGAAGTCCAGATAGGCCATGTTCACTGCCCTTCCCTGATCCACCTCATCACCGAGCTGAAAAATTCAATGAGGCTGGTCTGGCATGACCTCCACCAGGTGAAATCATTCTGCCTTTGGTCCTGTAGTCTATTGGCAACCAGATGTTCCGCCAGTCTCTCCTTCAGTAGTGCTTCCATGATCTTCCCCACTACCGAGGTCAGGCTGACTGGTCTGTAATTCCCCGCTTCCTCTTTGTTCCCACTTTTGTAAAAAAGGACTACAACTGCAGTCCTCCAGTCTTTGGGTACCTCCCCTGTTTCCAGTGATTAGCTAAACAGGATTGCCAGAGGTTCAGCCACCACCTCTCTTAGTTCCTTTAGAACCCTGGGGTAAACCCCATCCAGCCACATTGCTATATAAACTCTTATTTCTTCCAATTCTTTTAGTACCCTTTCCCATGTAAAGGGACTTGTTTCCATTTCTGTGCCCTTCCTACCCTCATACTCCCTTCAGGCTCACTACCCTCCCTTTCCACAGTAAAGTCTGAGCAGAAATATCTGTTCAGCATGCCAGCTTTACTCTTGTCATCCTCCACACTGCCCCGTCCTCCCCCTTCAGTCCCACTATTCCTTCCTTTGTCCTTCTTATTTCACTTATGTACCTGTAAAAGGTTTTGTCCCCTCTAACCACTGATTTTGTGATGTGCTCTTCTGTCTGAGCTTTGGCTTCCCTTACTGACCTCCCTGTCTCCCTTGCTTCTCCTGATACTTCTCCCAATCCCCTTCTGCCTGTGTCTTTTTATATTGCCTGAATGCGATCTTTATAGCTTTCACTTTCTTCGCTGCTTCCTTGGAAAACCATAATGGCCTCTTCTTCCTTTTCCCTTTGCTAACCTGCCTAACACATAAGTGTGTTGCTCTTGTAATCCTTGTTTTAAATATTGCCCACTGTTCCTCCACCCCCAATTTCCTCCCCATTCCTATTAGGGCCTCTTTCAAACATGTCCCCATCTTCCCAAAATCTGCCATCCTAAAATCCAGGATACATGTTTTTGTGGTTCTGCTCCTTCTGTGATTTCAAACCACAGTGAATGGTGGTCACTGTTCCCCAGGTGCTCCTCCACTGTTACCCCTATCACACTGTCCCCATTTGTGAGCACGAGGTCCAGTATTGCCTTCTGCTGAGTTGGTTCCATGACCAGTTGCTTAAGGAAGGCACTCTGAAGAGACTCCAGGGTCAATCTACTCCTAGTTGATGCTGCTGCTGGGATGCTCCAGTCCACATCTGGAATACTGAAGCCTCCAACCAGTGCCACCTCCCCCTTTTCCACCATCCTTTGGATGGCTAGCATTAACTCCCTATTTGTCGCTTCCTCCTGGGCTGGTGGTCTGTAGACCACCCATGTGTGGACAGCTGATCCCATTTTCCTTTCCAACTTAACCAACAGTATCTCCCCCTGTTTTGTTCCTCCTGGATCTCTGTGGCCTTTATGCCATCTTTCACATAAAGTGCCACTCCTCTTCCCTTCCTGCCTGCCCTGTCTTTTCTAAGTATGTTGTAGCCAGGTATGGCCATCTCCCAGTCATGGTTATCATTACACCAGGTCTCTGTGATGGCCACAATGTCCAGGTCTGACTGCACCATGACAGCCTCCAGATACCCCATCTTGTTGCTGATCCTCCTGATATTAGCACACATGGCTTTCCATGATATGACCTCCCTGGTCTGTTTTGCTTTTCTACTTCAGCCCCCTCCCTGGTTGTCCTTTATCCCTGGTTCTACCCGCTGCCTGCCCTTCTACTGTATTTTGTCCTTTTTCTACCTATCTACCCCTTGAGTGTCTATCTCCATCTTTTGCACACTGCTTTGTAGTGATGTCTCCTCCACCTGTTCTCTGGTTCCACCACTAGCTATGGAGGGTGGGCAATTAGGTACCCTCCTTGCTGACCTGCCACCCCCCCCGGCTTGTTTAAATGCTTGTTCATGTAGCATTTAAACTTTTCAGTGAGTGCTTGGATTCCCCTCCAGGATGGATGCAGGCCGTCAGGCTTGAACAAGCTCCCATCCCTCCAGGTGAATCCCCAGTCACCAATGAATCCAAACCATTCCGCACAGCACCAGTTCTCCAACCATGTGTTAAAGTTCCTTGTGTGTGTGCCCTTACATTCTCACATTCCTCTCAGAGGTATACTTCCGAGAAGGTGACAGATGTAGCTACTTGCTTGAGACCCCTCCCCAATTTTCTAAACTCTTCCTGAACTTCCTTAGTCTCCCCATTTGCAAGATCATTAGTTCCTAGGTGGATAATGACATCCAGCTCTCTCTCCCATCTTGCCTTCCTGGCAATCTCCAGGATCTTCCTCCCATCCCTCCATGCTGTGGCACCTGGTAGGCACCTCACCTCTCAGCATATAACATTTACACATATGGTCATCATAAATGTAACAGTACATGCATGTGCTGTGCCCACTGTCTCTCGCTAATACCAAACCATATATTATACTTTGTCACAGGTGTCTCTCCTTGGCTGTACACATTCTCTGTACTTATAATAACAATTGGTTCAATGTGCTTATGCAACTCGATGAGATGAGATGATGCTTGTGTAACTTGGTTTACTTTTGCGGCTTTCCACCTCTCTATCCATGGGATATACCACCTAGTAGGGGTACGACACAAGGAACCCTAGAGGAGGGTTCCCCCCTTACAGGTGCCACAGGAATGATTGTGTTGCCTAAAGGTAAGTTAGGAAGAAGCCCATGGGTAAGAGAGACAAGCCACTGGAAGAGGAGGGGTGGATGGTGGGCAACAAGAAATGAATCCAGGAGAGCCCCCAGAATGAGTGACCTTTTATGCCTGATGGGGGAGTGACGTAGTTGCTCTGCCCATCAAACCTCAGGCTTAAAGCCCTCTCATTCAATGTGCTAACACAACTAGATGAGATGAGATAATGCATGTGTGACTTGATATACTTTTGCAGCTTTCCGCCTCTCTATCCATGGGATATACCACCCTGTAGAGGTACAATGCAAGGAACCCTAGAGGAGGGTTCCCCCCCACAACAGGTGCCACAGGAATGATTGCATCAGCTAAAGGTAGGTTAGGAAGAAGCCCAAAAAGAATACTCAATTGAGTATCGAGCATCAAAGAGGCAAGAATGATGAATGAAATGAATGAATTCTGAGAAGATAAGGGCGGACTTCCTAAGGAGAGAAAGGAAAGCTGGGGCCACCATCCACCTCCACCCAACATCAGAACCTAACTAATTAACCTAAGAAAGCATTAACTCTAACTAATATTATGACCATTGGCATGGAGGAGAGAAAAAAAAACCATTGAGGAGGAAACCTCTGGGGATCCAAGGCCTAGGTCACCTTCCCTCCAGGATGACAACATTTGATTTGAGGACGTATGTTGTTAAATAGAAGGATTCATAAAAGAGAAGGAAAGGAGTAGGGAAAATGATGATGGGATAGAGTAAAACCCCAAAAGAAAGCACATATCAAAGAAGGAACATGAGGCAATGATGAAGACTGATGATGATGATTGCCACAGGAGGGCGGCAGGTTGATGAGGTGGCATAGGACCCAATGAGAGGTATGCTTGATTGCGCGATGCGAGTGGGAAGAAAACATGTGCAGCAGGGATCCAGGAGGGGTATGCACGAGTAGGCGATGGAAAGGAGGAACCATGTAGAAATCAGAGGAGCGAGGGTATCCAGATGTGCTCACGAGAAGACCGATCGCATGTGAGCAGTACCAATACAAGAAGACCGAGGAAGAGGAGACAGGAAATGAACTCAAAATTGAACGTGGATGATGGTGTGAATGATTACTGGAGTCAGGAACTTGATGAATGCAGCAGGATGGCCACGGTTTGATTAGATGGCATATGATTCATGATAGGTAAGCTCACAAAAGTATCGAGTGCAGGCCAGACTGGGGCAGCCTGCCAGGAAAAGGCCAGCCAGAGTCAGACAAAGCATACTGAGTGGCCTTGATTTGAGTGAGTCCACAATGGATGGTACAGGATTAGAACTGCAGAGCTAGAGACAGCCAAGAAAGTGGATGGCAGAACAAGCAGGCAATGGTAGCTGATAGGGAGCAAGGAAGGGAGGCAGGAGAGCATTGGAATGAAGCTTTGATGGCTGGCATGAGTAAGGTAAAATGGGAACTGACAAGGTACGATGAGAGAGGAAAACCCAGAAGACTGGAACGGGTAAGGAGTATGATACCAGACTGGAAACTCGGCCAGAATTGCCGGAAGCTGATCATCGATGGTTAAACAGTGCCATCTTCTGGACAGTAGGAGAACCTGCCTGTGATAGAGTAAGAACCCTCTTGATTTTGGTTGATTGCATTGTACCAGACTGGGAGAGAGAACTTCCAAGCAGGAGGAAGTGACAGAGAATAATGAGTCCAGGGCTGTAATAGGCTAGAGATAGTCAGAAGGAGCCCAGGAGAGGTGGACATAGGAAAGGCAAAATTGAGAAAGTGCTATGTGGTTAAGCCCTGAACAATGACATGGGAGATGAGATGGGACTCTAGATGAGGCACAGTGACTGAATGAAGCCATGAGAGGAATAAATCCTAAATGGCTAGGAAGGTAAAATGAGGACGCGGATGAGGTACGATGATAGACTGAAGCCTAGGAGGTTGGTACAGAAAAAGCAAGGTATAAAAGGATAAAGGATGATGACAGAAGGAAATCCTTGAGCAGAGGAATCGATGAGAGGCATACTGAGGGCAAGGAAGGGGGATGGAATGGAGGCTAATGGAAGGAAAGCACATGCCACAAATGCAAAGCAAAGGGGTATGAATAGGGAAGGAAAGGGCTGTATAGGGGACAAATCCCCCCCCAAAGTACACAGGGCACAGCCCGTAGAGCAGAGAAACACCTGGTACTCGTAGTGTCCCTGGAAACGTGCATAGACAGGGATGAACAGCATACAGCATGTAATGAATGTACAATTTATGCAGCAAAAGAAACAATAGGAGATTGCACCAACACAAAGCAGCTCATTTCTAAGCTGAAACAGGAGATGAGAAAAAGCCCCTATGCAAATTAAAAGATACCATAGCTGAACACACTGCCGCCTAAAGCACCACACAGCATGAGTCTGCTCCCGATTTACAAGAGGCATTTCCAAGCAGGCAGCTGTAGTGTAAATACCATATGCAGAATGTCTAGTTCATAAGCAGCAAACATCAAAGAATTAGGACTATCGAAAGCAGAGTGCAGAAACACCGTAAGGCTGAAGTACTAGAACAGAACCAACGAATTGAATGGGGAGTCACACAAGGTTCAAGTTGAACCACCGAGGGAGAGAATTACAGGTGACAGCTCTGAAAAATACCCAGAAAACCGAAAACAAAGCAGACGAGGGACGGAGTTCAGTTGCATTTCAGAAACAGGCTACAGTGTTGTGGTAATAGTGCTCACCAGGTGACATGGCCACTGAATGCAGAAAGCAGATGGAGAATGAGTGCTTCGAGAAGCTTGAGAATGAAAGTGTAGCAGGAGGCAGGACCATTCCGCACTACCATGCAAGCTGGGCCAACCCGGAAAGAAACAGCAACCCAGATGGGACGAAGCAGGTAGGGAGAATGGCCACCATACTGAGATGTACCAGGAGCCAATGGAGGAGCCAGAGAGGAAGAAACAGGGCCATGAGAGTGCCAGGTGGGGGGGCCCTAATGGAAAGAAGCAGCAGAAGCCGCGGGAGGAACAGATGCAATGGAACTGAATGAGGAGGGAGCTGCAAGAGAGGTGACAGGGAAGGGAATAGAGCAGGGGACTGGAGGTGCTGCAGAATAGAGGAATGTGAGAGACAGGCAGACCAGTGGGATAAATGAGGAACAGCGCCTCTGGCTACAATTAAGAAATGAATGCTGGAGAGCCCCCAGGATGAGTGACCTGTTAAGCCTGATGGGGAAGTGACGTAGTTGCTCCGGCCATCAAACCTCGGGCTTAAAGCCCTCCCATTATACACAGAGGAAGGCAGGAGATAGTCGGCATTCTTGATAGGTACCAGGTATTCATAACTGTGAGCGGAAACGTCACCATGTAAGAGTCTGTAAGGGGCACTGGTATAAGGACAGAGGGAGGTAGTGCATGAAAGGCATCAGGGTAAGGGGTGGGGAAGTACATGCTTTAGGTGATAAAGGAATGCCAGGTGGGGAAGGATAGTGAGAAGGCAAAGCAGAAAGAGGAGGCAGGACACAGGGGAAGAAGAAGGGGAGGGTTGAGGGCTGGCTAGTGTGAGAGCAGAAAGGTAAGATGGAGGGTGTATCGGGTGGAGAGAGGAGGTGGAGTAGTGATGAGGAAGGGGACAAGTATGGTAGAAAGTAATTTGGAAAATACAAGAAGTTAAACAGGAGAAATGTGAGATAAGTAAGCGTTGACAGCATTACGGACAGAGAGAGAATATGGCCAAGGATGGAGAAAGGAGGGTGGTACTCTAGTTAGATTCAATAGTGAAGGAGGTGAGATGGTGTTGGATACAGTCAAAGGCAAGCAGAAATAGGGAACAATGTAAAGTGGGGATGAGGGCAGGATGAAGAAATGCAAGCAATGCCAAGAAAAACAAAGTGACACACCTTGGGGCCAGAAATCCTAGGGCAGAGTATTACGGTACCTGTGTGGGGTCCAGGTAGCAGTGTCAGAGGAAGAAAAGGACCTGGGGGTGGTGATAACTAGTGATATGAAATACTTCTCGCAATGCAAAAAGGCAGTAGCGAAGGTGAACAGGATGTTGTGGTGTATAGTCAGGTGCTTCAGTAGTAGTAGGCGGAGTGAGGTCATACTGACCTTGTACAGGTCACTGGTGAGACAACATTTAGAGTATAGCATAAAGTATGGAAATCCGTATCATAAGCAGGACATCAGCTTGGTGAAGAGGGTTCAATGGAGGGCAACCAAGATGATTTGGGGACAGCAGAAGAAGTCTTACAAAAAGAGACTGAGAGCCTTGTGAATGTATTCTCTGGAAGAGAGCAGAGAGGCACATGATAGAGACCTTTAAGTACCTGAAGGAAATTACATTGAGTGGATAGGGAAGGTTTCTTCAAGCAAGGTGACAACAGAAACATGAGGGGGCATAGTTTAAAGTTGGTGGGGGGGATATTTAGGAGGGATATTGGGAAGCATTTTTTCATGGAGATGGTGGTGGATAAATGGAATGTGATGCCAGAAGAGGTTGTCTATGTGAAAATGGTGGTCGGCTTTAACTGGACCTGGGATAGGCATAAAGGGGGAAACCATGGAACCACGCAGGGGGGGCAGTTATGAAGAAAAGGTTGACAGTGGAGGGGGGCAGGGTCAATCACATATGCCAGGGACACTGCATTACTAACAAGCAGGCTCAGTAGACCAATTTGGTCTTCTTCATTTGGCTCTTTTGTATGTTCATGTGTTTGTATGAGTGTCATCACTGATAGCACAGCACGTAGGTATATGGGATGGAAACCCAACAACATAGTGCACCTGTGGCCGGATTACCATGCAGGATGTTAATAGAAGAAGGTGGTGAACAGGTTCACAGAATAGTGTAGAATTTGTAGTGAGGCAGTGATAATGGTACCTTTCTCAGAGGTGCTGGCCAAGCCGATGACTAGTATGTCAAGGAATTCATGGATACAGAAATTTAATGGTAGGCATATGGAGTGGTTTGAAATGGAAGGAAATGGACTGATTGCTGACTGTGGAGGAAGATGGGATAAGACCACTATGCACTGTACAGACTGAATCTGAGTATGCAGGGTGCAAGGGTCCTGAAGGTCAAGTCAGAGGAATACATAGGGAAGAACCTCAATGTTAACTACTGTGTGGGATGCAGGGGTTAGGCTGCAGGTTGCACCGCACCTGCACTCAGCAAAGGGAAGAGGACTAATAGGTCTCCCCTCCAATCATGACATTGTTGTGAGTTGGTAGTTGAGAGATATGAAAGTGGGTGGTGAGCGACATAATGAGGAGGCTAGTAATAGGAGGCAAGATCAAGATGAAGAGGGTGTACTGACTTACTGTGGAGGGTAGTGTCTCTGAATACCACAAGCCTGGGAAACAAGATGGGAGACATTCAGTCATTGATGTCAGAGTTAGAAGTGGACATAGCAACCATGCCAGGTACATGGTCAATGGTAAACCACAACTGTTACCTTGCAGTCCTTGGTACAAATTTTACACAAAGGATACAATGACAGAAAAGAGTGTTATGGGTTCCATATGCACAGAAAGGGATGCCTTCTAACAGAGGTTGAGCAGTGGGGGGAAGGACTGAATCACTGTGTGCACAAGAACAATCCACTATGAGGAACAATGTAAAGATGTTGGTTTTGTACAGGCAACGGTCTCAGGAATAATAATTAGTCAGATCACTGTGGTCAGAAATCACAGAAAGGGTCAGTGAGTCTTAGGTATTAATAATTGGGGATTTCAATCTAGTTGTCACACAGTTGGAAAATCTCTGCTACCTCCTCCACCCTGGAGGAACTACCACTGGATGCATTTCATAGTGACTTCCTGTCCCCGGTGTCTTGAATGTCATTAGGGGGAAAGATATGCTGGTCATGGTCCTCTACAACTGCGGTCATGTTTATGGTGTGACAATGGAAGACCATCTTACAGGAGTGGGAATGGTTTAGAAGGGAAATGATGTGGCACTATGTCACCCTGAGGGTGGTAGGTTAGTTGAATGGGTTGTCAGGAAAAAGATTCAATTCCTGACAACAAAGACTGGCCTCAACATAGGTCGTGATATTGTCTGGTGTACGTTTCCTCTTAGATGTGTGAAGAAGGGGGTGGAGAGGTGTGATTTTCCAGGAGGAAAGGCATATATTGGGTGTGTGGTAATTCTATATGCATGCAAAGCTGTACATGCACAGTCAAGCACACTACATATACTGCATGGCCCTTATCTACTTTCACATTGATAGGTTGATATGTACCCCCACACTTGACCAACACCAGCCACCCAATCACATCACTGTGTTATTGTCCACTGTATTGTTTGTTTCCTGAATAACTGTTGCTTAAAAAACACTTTTCATAATATTTGGCTTTAATTGTTTTTCCTTTTTTTTAGATGTTAAATGCGATACTTGAGAATTGTCCTCCAGTACCATCATGTGTTGCATACCTTAAATTAATTGACAAACACAGCAGTCATCAGATATGACTGTTGTAAATGAGACACTTCATGTCACACAATCAACAGATTGCCTTAATATCTCTGTGACACATCTGGTTCCAAGTTTGACATGGGTAATTTGTCTGATTTGCTGAATGTCACAGAAAGGAATAATGATCAAATGATATTTGATGCCCCCCTAATGACACACATTTTACTTCTGCATTCACAAGCACACAGAAGACAACTAGAAATGTCCAATGCCAAGCAAACATTAGAGTGTCTCAGCGCACGTGACACATACAGGTGACATTACAATCTGAGAAAGAAAAGCCACCAATATCAACTTGCTCCATTGATATTCAATGCACACTGTTGTATGAGGATACTATATGCATGTACAATGAGGAGGACTTATCACATGACGAAGATGTCAGTGACGTTAGTGAACCACCATGCCAGTCATTTTCCCAAGATGATCCTGATTATGATCCCTTTCATGATGGGGTTAGTGATAGTGAGTCATCAGACACTGAAGATGACTACATTAGGAGTACTGGAATGTATATGGAATTTGGTAACCCCGATGTTAGTTGACAGGATGAAAAGTACTTCATTGTTTCAGAGAGAAGTTTGGCAGTGTAGTTTCACTCATGCCATAAGAGTGGTAAGAAGACTGAGTAATACATCAGTTGTGATACTGGCACAATGATTATGCTGAACACCATCTGCTGAAATGGACAAGTCCACGTATGGGAGAACCAAGGTTTGATGGGAACAATGCCTTGGGGGAATACAGTGCTGGCCACAACAATATTTTGATCTGGGTTAGCTGCAGCAAAGGCACCATATGCATACACCTATTTTTCGCTGGTGACATACCATAAATTGTAGTGTTTCTACATTTTCCCTGCTGTAAATCGGGTGTAGGTTAAACAGCAGATTAAGTTACTGGAATCTTGCTGTCAACGAAACCTTATAACTGGAGGAGATGCATGATATGACTCACCTGGGCACTCTGCCAAATATGGATTGTGTATTGCTATGGACCTAGAAGTCAAGAAGGTTCTGGACTTACAGTTAATACAGGTAATGATACTGAAATATACAATATCATGAGCACTACAAGTTGTGAGCCATACACAGTGACATACAGAAACATTCATGGAGTGACATGCAAATCTTTCTGCAATTGTACATAATAAGTAGGCAACTGTATGTTTCATGTATAGAAACAAAGCCCATGTAATGTGAAGCGTACTGTTTAAGTGTCCCATTTTACTGTGGTACAATGCTGTAAGCAGTACCAAAGTAGTTAATGGTTGCAACAACTGTTTACAATGCACTTTACCGGAACACTGTAAGTGTATTGAGATGCATTGCTGTGATCAGGCAGTAGTTTGTTATCGGTCACTTTCTTCAACTTACTTTGTGTCACTGCTGCTTCTTTTGCCTTACGTATGCATTGACAGGCAACACTTTCATTTATTTATTCATTTACACAGTGCATAGAGGTCAAGAATTCCACTGCAGTGGAACTTGAGGGGCTAACGAGAGGACTCAAGTTCCTCAAGGACAGTGGCTGCAAAATCAATCAACTTGTGATGGACAGACATATCCAGGTGAAGGCATTCCTGAAGCATCAAAATCCAGACATCAAACACTACTTTGATGTTTACCTCATGGCAAAAGGTACATGTGGTATTCAAACAGGTAACACTTCATAAAACCATAAATAAGGCCTAACCATGAATTATGCTGCTGGTGTGTTAAACACCCTCCAGGGGTATAATATTGCTAGAAGCATAGACAAGTGCCACAAGCCCATTGAGGGTGGCTAACTTGACCATTTATGATAACTCCTTGTAATGCCTTATTGCTATTATAGTATAGAAGTATTTTTAAACATTGTGCAACCTTGTTCAGCATATGATTAGGTTCTACATGTATAGAAACAGAGACATAATTTGACATCAGATAAGGACCATTTGGCCCACATGGTCTGCCCATTTACCCTATCTACTGTAACACAGCAGACTTTACTTGATCTCCAGCTTTACCCCCTTCTTTCCACCACTCTTTCTGTGAAGAAGTACATCTTTATATCTCCCCTGATTCTACCCCCTTCAGCTTCATAGCATGTCCCCTTGTTCTTGGGCATCTTTTATTTTTTTCATAGAAGTGTTTTCCTCTTGACCTTATTTTTACCCATGAGGTGTTTGAAAGTCTGTATCATATCCCCCCCTTTCTTTCCTTTCCTCTCCTCCAGGGTGTACATACTGAGGTCCTTTAGGCTCTCCTCCTATGTTTTTTGATGCAGAATCTGCACCATTTTAGTTGACCTCCTCTGGACCGCCTCTAATCTGTCTATATCCTTCTGGAGATTTGGTCTCCAGAGCTGGACACAGTAGTCTAGGTAAGGACTCAACAGTGATTTACACAGCAGTAACACCACCTCTCTCTTTCTATTGGTGATACCGCTCCCTATGCATCCTAGCATCCCGCCAGCTCACAACAGTGCTTTGCCATACTATTTGGCCGCCTTTAGGTCATCAGATATGATTACCCCCATGTGTCTTTAGTTATTGATCATTAATACTATGCCCCACCTTTTTGTACTATGCCCCTGGCTTTCTGTGTGCAAAATGCATGATTTCTCACTTCTTTGCTTTGAAATTCAGCTGCCACACCTTTGACCATTCTTCTAGGTTTTTTAGATGTCTAATCATTTTTACACCAGCCCTGGAACATCAATCCTATTGTTGATGATAGTGTCATCCACAGAAAGGTATACCTACCCTTCTAGCCCCTCTGCAATGTTGCTAATAAAGACATTCAAGAGGACTGATCCCAGTACTGATTCCTGTGGCACCCCGCAACTCACCCTTCCTTCATCAGAGTGAACTCTGTTTACCACTACCCTCTGACTCTTGTCCTCTAACCAGTTCCTTACATATTTAACCACCTTTGGATCCACTCCTGGTCTGACAATCTTATTTATCAGTCTTCTATGTGGAACAGTGTCGAGGGCCTTACTGAAATTTAGGTAGGTCACATCCACCGCTCTGCCCTAATCTAATTCCATGGTCACCCATTGAAAGAAATCTATCAGATTTGTTTGACATGACCTCCTCCAAGTTAATGCATGCTGCCTCAGATTTTGTAAGCCACTGGATTTGAAGATATTTCAGAATCCTTTCCTTTAGGAGTGATTCAATTAATTTCCTCAGTACAAAAATCAGGCTGACTGGCCTAATTACGAGCCTCCTCCTTGGTCCCACGTTTGTGAAGAAGGACCACATCTGCCCTCCTCCGTCCTCCAGGATCACTCACGTATCCAGTGAGTTGTTGAACAGGGCTGTCAGAGGTGCACCCAGCACCTCCCTGAACTCCCTCACTATCCTTGGATATACCCCATCTGGCCCCATTGCTTGTCAACTTTCAGATTGGTGAGTTCCTTCAGGACTTTTTCCTCTGTAAAAAGACTACTGTCCACCTCCTTTCCTTCGATGTTCTTGGCATGTATCTGTGGTCTCACCTTCCCCATCCTCTGTGAACACTGAGTAAAAGTATTGGTTCATGATGTCTGCATTTTTCAGGTCCCCCTCTACACACTCCCCTTTTCCCTTCTAAGCCTTACTATCTCTACTGTAGTACTTCTCTTTTCACTTACCTACCTGAAAAATTACTGGTCCTTTTTCTTTGCTGCCTAGACTATTTTCTCCTCCATTTATGCTTTTGCACTCCTAGCTGCCTTTCCTGCTTCCTTCTGTTTTTCCTGATACATTTCACTATCCCTCTCCTTCTGTGTTTCCCTATACCTCCAGAATGCTAACTTTTTTGCCCTTACCCTCACAGATGTCTTTTGAGAACCATAATGGCCTTTTTATTTCTCTTGCTTTTGCTTACATGCCTGATGCAGAGATTTGTTGCCTTCACTATCTTTTCATTTAGTTTTGCCCACTCTTCTACCACTCCACCCAATTCCTCCCCGCCATAGCTTCCATGATGTATTCACTTATCTTTTTAAATTTGGCTCTCCTGAAGTCCTGGACCCTCGCCCTTCTGTTGCTCAATTCTGCCACAGTGCATATATTAAACCACACTGTACGGTGATCATTGATCCCTAGGTGGCCACACTCTGTGATGTCTGCAACACTGTCCCCGTTGGTGAGAACTAGGTCCAGTATTGCCCCCTCATGAGTGGTCTTCTTTAATACAGTAAGTTGCCGTTAATGTTACATGTTTCTTTATGATCAGTGTTTCATTACAGCCTTGTTTTTTCTCTTGATGTATTTTCACTTGAAATCTCAATAAAGTATACTTAATTTGAGAAAAAAAAATAAGTTGCCTAAGGAAAGTCCCCTGCATGGGAGTACAGGAGGTCCCTGCTCCAATCTACATCTGACATTTCTGTTAATGCCCTTGGATTGCATATATGGATAAAATCCTTCAGTGTGCATGTGAAGAGTGTATCACATGTGCACACTGATAGATTTTACACATATATACAATCAATGGCATTAAAAAAAATATATTTAACAGATCCCTATACACATCCTATTACTGATCTGGAGCACTGTCGCTCTGATTACATCATCCCACAGGCACATCACAGCCATCTTAGGCTGCTACCGGAGCTGATGTTTTGAAAGAGTTGGCAATTTGTTTACATTTTCGTAAACATGACAACATTCTGTTAAAATTATTGTATGGGCAAAACAAAGTGCATCATGTGACAGGTAAGGGCTTAGACCACAGCCCTACGTTTTTTGATTTTGCTCACTTGATTTGTCGTATTAGCCTGTTTACTTGTCTGTTAAATAAAAGGCATGCTCCCTGACTGTCCATTCGGTGACTAGATGAGGAGTTGTGAGGAGGGCTGTGCTGGTCGGCATATGAACCTTTGCCTCCACCACCACTGATGATACGGTGAGTGGGTGGGGGAGTTGCTGGGTGCCGTGGGGGAGGGCTACTGGACACCAGGGAGGGGTTGTGTGTATGTTGGGACTGGCATTTGGAAGGAGGGATGTTACAACTGGCACCAGGGATAAATGTGCAAGCAGGGGCTGGGATCGGTGGAAGAGTGGTTGCCACTTGCACCAGGGATAAATATGTAAGCAGGGGATGTGTTCGGTGGGAGGGGAGTTAACACTGGCACCAGGGATATATGTGTAAGCAGTGGCTAGGATTGGTGGGAGAGTGGCTACCACTTGGTCCAGAGATAAATGTTCAAGCAGGGTCTTTGATCAGTGTGAGGGAGTTGCCACTGGTTCCATAGTTACTATTTATTAACACATGGGTCATCAATCGCCGGAGAGGGGGGAACAACACCACCACCATGGATACTATTTATTAACCGACCATTCCATTATTGGCAGGGGATGAACCATTAGCACCAGACACACTATTCATAAATGATAATGCTGGTGATCGGCAGAGGGTGGGAACAAATGAGCCCTTAATTGGCATGCACATGGTCCTTTACCACCTTGCATACCCAATGTGCTCATTTGTATGGGTCCACTGGAATATTGTGAATTGCACTTCTGCATGAGCCATTGTGGTGGCATACTTCAGGAGCCATGTCAGTGCAGTGATAAATGTCTTACTGCTGGTCCGACACAGCCTTATAGTTAGTCTAATAGCGTAAGTGCACTATTACACTGAATATGCATCCTAGTGCACACTGGTTATAATGCAGTGCAGCATGTATGTTATACACCTGCTTTGCACACTTTTGAATATTGTGCCCCTGATGTACAATCTGCACCAGGCACTTCATGAATTTACCACTAATATCACAGAAAACTAAGTCCTGCTTTCACTGGATGATTTGTATAGCAAGTGTCATACTCTTGCAAATATTATCTTGAGTTCTGAAGAGCACAGGTGGACATTCAGATATTGTAACATGCAGTATGCCCTCGTGTGCCTTTCACCACCTCATTTACACCAATGCATGCATAAAAATTACAAGTATTCTCTATAAGTTAACTGTTACCACAGCATGCCAATGTAGCTACATGCAAAGTACCCACAAAGCAAGACCTCCTTGTTAGCATTGTGTCTAACAATGATGGAATGTCCCTCAGCAAAATATTACAGACCTCCATTCAGTTACGCTGCCATCCACTGCATCGTGTGACTCTGATAGTGCATACCGTACTCATAATGTAGGCATGGAAACCTTCCAAGTCATTGTATGGTCTACTGAAAACCATGATGTGGCTATTACAGTGACATAAAGATGTCATTAAAGAAGCACAGTAATCATATTACAAGCATATGTGTTCCAAATTCATTGCATGCTCACAACATTCAGAGTACTGTAGGGGTGCATAGTGATACTAAGTTGTTGTTCTTATGAGTTGTCTAAATATTTAGCATACTGATCAATTTGTGATTGAGGCTATTTTCCTTAACTGAAATGTTGTTGAGTATGATGTTTTGCACTGTTGAAATTGTGTTGATGCTACCAAATCTCCATTTTTCTGCATTGCTCAGGTTACGTCCGTGACATCTCAGCCCAGGTGATCAGATTGCGTGATGAATATCCTTCTTATGCAACAGCTCGTGTTCTGTATTCTGACACCATGGTTCCAGAACCACTTTCTTCAAGGTTTGCAAAGCTGGACAGAAAACAGCTTATTGAGAAACACATGTCCAGATTTCCATCCCTGCAGAATGAAAGAGACAGTGTCAACACATACTGAATATGCACTACATGAGCAGTCCTCTTCTACAGGTGTGTTAAGAAACACGGTCCAGTACTATAGAGGTGTCATCATGAGCATCTACTTAACACATAACTCGATGTGTCAAGTGACACAGAGGTTACTGTCATGTGACAAGACTTTGTTCTTGGGCTGCATTTTTCTACCATTTTCACAATAACCTTCATGACAAATACTGAATACTGGATTTGTCCTTGTGGTACCTTGCTGGTGACCACTCTGTGTTGTAATTTGTGACTGTTTACCCCAGCCCCCTGGTGTCTCCCTTCAAGCAGGCTTTTTCCCTCTAAAGACAGCCTATAACTTGTTCATCAACCTTCAGTGAGGTATTTTTTATAAAGTTTTTTTGAATTCAAAGCACAGTAAATGAAAACTATCACATTTATTAATTAACATTACTGTACAGCTGTGTTATGTTGTTGAGAAACCTTGTTTATAATATAGTGTATCAATAGGAAATTATGGTCTCATGGTATCAGTTGTATTGTTCAAAACCTTGTAAGTGTGACTCATTGCACAAGTTCAACATTCTCCTATATTTATTGTTATGGTTATGCATTTAATACTTTTGAACATTGACCTCATTGTTACTGAGAGAACTTTTGAATGATATATAATGTTTCTTGTAAGATAAAGACATACCAATGATTACCCAGTACGTGAACTGTAATACGTGTGAAGGGTGTGTACTGAAAACTTTACGTTTGTATTGCATTTACCTTGTGGCTGCACTGTTCTACAAACAATTTCAACATAAATGTAATGGCAGTATTTGTATGTTGCCACTGTGTTTTGATTAAATAATTTGTTATTTCAGCAGCAATCCATGACATGATGTGGGTTATGCTCACAGGTACACACACCCATTGTCTTTTGGTCAACGGGTCACAGTGTGAGTGACCTAACCTCACAAGAAGTGAGTAAATCCCAACATAGCTCGCACTCTACAGTGTATTATTGCGATTATAAAATGGGTTGGAAATTTCCTATAATATGCTTGGTGTAAACACTTTCCAGCCATGTCCTTAACAGGATGTAACTTTACAACTGGCACTAGTTGTGCCAACCAAAACACAGCACATGATGAAATCAATGAGTGCCACCTTTCTCACACTGCACCTTCTCAGCTAGCCTATGATGGAACCACAGCAGCTGTAGCAGGAGAGTGGTGGTACCATACCTGGCAAGCAACCAGAGATTCCCAGTCACTGCATCCTTGTCATTAACCCAAATCTCTGGCACCTGAGCAACTCCTCCACCACGTGCCTTATAATACACCAGGGCTATGCTCTTATCAGGCCGTAACCTTGTCATGTGTCATTGCTTGCTTATACCAAATGAGGGGTGGGGTCAGACTTACCATTGTCAACCATTGCTTTAAAGTGAAAATGAACTCAGAAACAAATGTTGGTACCACAACCATGCTGGCCATAGTTGCATAGGCATTATTTTCCACAAGCTCCACACATTTCCTGAAAAAGTACAATAATGATATCTCTTCTTTGAGGTAAAGAAACAAACTGAACATGATATTGACTGAACTGTTAATGAACCCACCAGAGATAAGGTATTTCTCATTAAATACTGCTTTAATACAGTATCACTGTCATGCAGAAATGTGCACAAGAAGCAAATCCTTACTCGGTGAAGACAAGAATCTCCCTATCAGTATACACCCCCCCACAGTGGCAAGTCAACAGTGACTGACACTACAGCGACAACAGGGCAGGTCACTTTAGTGTCAGCTCTGGACCCTGGCACTGTTTTCTGGGGGGTTTGCACCCCCTCTCCTAATTAGCTTCAACTCAGAGTTGATTATTTTAATTGGGGTGTATGGGCGGCACAGCCCCCCACTTGAGGGATTTGGGAGGCAAAGCCCCCCAAAAAACATAGGAGACAGTGACCACCTTTATGCTGACACAAATGCAGTCCATATAAATGTTTTGCTGTAATGTCGGTCGACAAAAATGTTGTAGCTCTACCATCATAGATCCAAACTATTAAACTTACCTTTCAATGTCCAGAATGTAAAATCTATGTACTAATGAAATGAAATACTTGTTTCAATTTTTATTTATTTATTTAAGAGTTTTACCAGGAAGGCATACTGAGCGGTGACCCACTCGATTCCAGATGCATCCTGGGGGAAAAGGGAAAGGGAGCACAAGACTTACACATAGACATAGATCAAGTAATACAGATTACAATGCACCCCTAATAGAAACATAGAAACATAGAATTTGATGGCAGATAAGGACCGCTTGGCCCACCCAGTCTGCCATTTTCCTACCTACTGGATAAGCTGCAGATCCTAGTTAACCAGCAGCCTACTTCTTCCTACCCCCATCCCCTAGAATGGCCTTATGACTGTCCCATGCATGCATGGTTGAATTCCACCACTGTTTTTGACTCCACAACCTCCTCCGGAAGGCCATTCCATGCATTCACAACCCTCTCTGTGAAAAAATACTTCCTTAAATTACCTCTGAGCCGCCCCCCCCTCTATCTTAAAATTGTGCCCCCTTGTTCTTGCACACCTCTTTTTTTGAAAGATGCTACCTCTTGGACTTTGTTGATTCCTTGAGGTACTTGAAAGTTTCTATCATGTCCCCTCTCCTCCTTTCCTCGAGGCTATACATATTAAGCTCCTTTAGTTTCTCTTCATATGTCTTCTGGTGCAGACCCTGCACCATATTAGTTGCCCTCCTCTGGACAGCTTCCATCCTGTCTATGTCTTTGTGGAGATTGGGTCTCCAGAACTGCACGCAGTACTCCAGATGGGGTCTGACCAGCTGTCTGTACAGAGGGATAATAACTTCCTGTTTTCTACTGGTGATGCCTCTCCCTATGCATCCCAGTATCCCCCCAGCCCTCCTTGCTGCCCTCTCACATTGCTTGCCCACCTTTAGGTCATCTGATATGACTACCCCCAGGTCCCTTTCCATTTTTGTTGTTGTTAGCATCTCACCCTCCATTGTGTACTCTTCCCCTGGGTTTTTGTTTCCCAGGTGCATTACCTTGCACTTCTTAGCACTGAACCCAAGCTGCAATACATTTGACCATTCATCTAACCTTGCCAAGTCCCTTCTCATCCTTTCCACCCCACCTTGTGCATCAACTCTGTTGTAGATCTTTGTGTCATCTGCAAAGAGACATACTTTTCCTTCCAGTCCCTCTGCAATGTCGCTTATAAAGACATTGAAGAGGACCGGTCCTAATACTGAACCCTGTGGTACCCCACTAGTAACCCCCCTTTCTTCAGAGTGGACTCCATTTACTATTACTCTCTGTGTCCTATTCTCCAGCCAATTCTTTACCCAGGCTGTCATCTTGGGACCCACTCCCAGGCTGGCTAACTTGTATATTAATCTTTGTGTGGACTGTGTCAAATGCCTTGCTAAAGTCTAGGTAGGCCATGTCCACAGCCCCTCACTGATCTACTACTTTGGTCACCCAGTCAAAGAAATCTATCAGATTCATCTGGCATGACCTTCCCACTGTGAATCCATGCTGCCTTGGGTCCTGTGCCCCTCTGGCCTCTAGATACGCGACAATTCATTCCTTCAGAAGTGATTCCATCATTTTCCCTATCACTGAGGTTAACTAACAGGTCTGTAGTTTCCTGCTTCTGCCTTGTTCCCACTTTTGTGAAGGGGAATCACATCTGCCCTCCTCCAGTCCTCGGGTACCACCCCATCCTCCCATGATTTGCTAAAGAGGGTGGTCAGTGGTGTCACTAGTTCTATTCTTAGTTCTTTTAGAATTCTGGGATGAATCCCATCAAGCCCCATTGCTTTTCCACCTTCAGTTTTAAGAGTTCTTTCAGAACCCTTTCTTCTGTAAATGGGCTGGTATCAACTTCTGTATCCAGAATGTTTCTACTGTTTGTTTTAGGCATCTCCCCCTCTTCATTTGTAAATACCGAGCAAAAATATTTGTTTAGTATCTCTGCCTTTCACAGTCTCCTCTGTCCACCCTCCTCCCTCCCTTTTTTAAGCCTCACTATCCCTCCCTTGGTCTTCCTTCGCTCCTTGATGTACCTATAAAAGGTTTTATCCCCTTCTTAACTGAGTTGGCTATCTTTTCTTCAGTTTGGGCCTTTGCTGTTCTGACTGCCTTCCCAGCTTCCTTTTGCTTTAACTGATACAGTTCTCTGTCCTGCACCTTCTGTGATTCATTGTACTTCCTGAATGCTTTCTTTTTCTCTTGAACCTTCACTACCACTTCCTTTGAGAACCACAGTGGTTTCTTACATCGTTTAGTTTTGCTTATTTGCTTCACACAAAGGCTCGTTACCTCTGTGATGGCAGTTTTTATTATTCCCCATTGTTCTTCCACCCCTCCTTCCTGCCCATTTGTTTGTGCATTCCTTAGGCACTCACCCATTTTGGCAAAGTCAGCCCTCCTAAAATCCAGTAGTTTTGCCTTTGTATGGCTTGACTCTATTGCTGTGTTTATTGTGAGCCATACTGTTCGATGGTCGCTAGTTCCCAGATGGCTACCCACTTCTACACCTGTGATCCTCTCTCCATCTCCATTTGAGAGAACCAGGTCTAAGATTGCTCCCTCTCAAGTGGGCTCCAGTACTAGTTGTCTAAGGCATGCCCCCTGTAGGGCATCCAGAATAACCCCACTCTTTGAAGTGGCTGCTGCAACTGCACTCCAGTTAACATCTGCATATTCAGATCACCCATCAGCAATATCTCCCCTTTTCTGCCATTCTAAGTATACTTTCTATCATTTTCTTGTCCATTTCCTCCCCCTGAGAAAGGGGTCTGTATACAATCCCTGTGCGGATTGTGGTGCCACTGCCTGTCTCCAAATTTACCCACAGTGCTTCTGCTTCTCCCTTTTTACCCTTTTGTTCTGTTGCTTGATTCCTTCCCTTATGTAAAGAGCTACTCCTCCTCCTCTTTTACCCTCCCTGTCCCTCCTGTAGATAGTGTATCCTGGTATGTTTACGTCCCAGTCATGGTTTTTGTGTACCATGTTTCTTTGACTGCTACGGTATCCAGATGTTCCTCCTCCATCAAGGCCACTAATTCAGGAAGCTTGTTACTCAGACTACGGGCATTGGTACTCATTGCTCTCCATTTTTTGATGGCTTTACCTTCTGTTGCAGCATCCCCCACTGACCTTTCTACCTCAGTCTTTTTCTCATTTAGTACCCTGTTTTGTAGGGAGAGGCTGGGATTTTCCTGCTGCTTATCAGTGCCTCCCCTTTGACTAGTTTAAAAGCTAGCCAATGAAGCATTTAAACCGATTGCTCAAAAGACTTGTTCCCTTCCTGGACAGATGCAGACCATCCTGCCAGTATAGGCTGGTGCCCCTCCAGGTGGAACCCCAGTCCCCAATGAAGCTGAAACCCTGTGCTCCACACCATTTTTTCAACCATTCATTAAACTGCATTGTTAGACAAATTGCCAGCGCCTCCCATGCCATTGACAGGCAGCGCACCTCTGAGAAGGATACTGTGTGTGCTACTTGTCTCAGGCCCCTCCCAACTCTACAAAGTCCTCCTGCACTGCTCTAATCTCATGATGAGCCAAGTCATTTGTCCCTAGGTGGACAATGACGTCCAGCTCGAGACTCCGTGCAGCTGTTCTCATGATCCTGAGGATGTGCTTCCTGTCCCTCAAAGCCATGGCACCAAGCAGGCACCTTACTTCAGTTTTCCCTGCTCCCCCCAGTTCTATCCCCCTAATAAATGAGTCCCCCACCAGTAGCTGCTTCCTTTCCCTGTGGTGTCCTCTGCCTCCTTCCTGTGGGCCTCCCTTGTGACAGTTGTCCTCAGCAACTGAGGGCAACATAGATGGTAAAGATGCACTAGACAAGAGAAACTCCAGGACGGCAGTTTACATAACAAGCATGTAGGGATAACATGATATGTTTAGAGTTAGAATAAAATAAATACGTGTTAAGCACCATAAGATTACAAGCAATCTCAACAATTGTTACAGAGCGATGTGGAAAAAGCAGTAGGACCACCTAATTTCAGACTAACAGTCTCTCGTGCAAGACTAGGTGATGTTAATGAGCACTAAGCAGGGGTACTATTTAGCAAGCACCTGTGACAGTGAAGAGCAGGAGACTCTAGGCCCCTGGTGGTGCTGGGTGCATGCGCATGTGGAGGAGAAATGTGATTTTAGGAGGTGGTCAAATGAAATGCATAAGGTAGAGAAAAATATATTTACATTAGAAAATGAATCAAGCTTGTTACAGTACATCACTAGTATTACCATACTGTATCAGGAGCATGAACACATTACAATATCTGCACTATGCTTATTACAGCGATTCCATAACTGGTAATAACATATGGTGGCCTATGGCCAGGCATTCAAAACTTTTCACAGTTGGAAAAGCAATTGGACCTTGTGATGCTTCCCACCCTCTGGTGTCTATCCCCACCACAATAAAATAAATACATGTTGTCAACTGTTTCCCCACACCCTGCACTACCATTGCCAGCATCTGTACTATCAAATAATAATTTGTGGTCCCTGGTGCCCTCAACCCATCAATCACCATGACTGAACAAAGAGGAAGCAGGGAACTACAGACCAGTCAGCCTCACCTCGGTAGTGGGAAAGATCATGGAAGCACTACTGAAGGAGAGATTGGTGGAACATCTGGTTGTCAATGGACTACAGGACCCAAGGCAGCATGGTTTCACCAGGGGGAGGTCATGTCAGACCAACCTCATTGAATTTTTTGACTGGGTGACTAGGGAGGTGGATCAGGGGATGGCAGTGGACATGGCCTATCTGGACTTCAGCAAGGCCTTTGACACTGTGCCACATAGAAGACTATTACACAAACTGGGGAATATGGGTGTGGCAGGACAGTAGTGTGGTGGTGGTGGTAACTGGCTGGGTGGCAGGACACAGAGGGTGGTGGTAAATGGCTGTCACTCCACAGAGGAAGAGTAACCAGTGGGGTACCACAGGGATCAGTGCTGGGACGGTCCTATTCAACATCTTCATCAGTGACATTGCACAGGATCTAGAAGGCAGAATTTCACTGTTAGCTGATGACACAAAGCTCTGTAACAGAGTAGACACACCAGAGGTGTAGACAGAATGAGAAGGACCTGCAGAAACTTGAAGAAATGGTCAAGGGTTTGGCAGTTGAAATTCAATGCAAAGAAGTGCAAGATAATGCATATGGGGCACAAAAACCCTGGCACAATATATCAGTTGGGGGGTGAGGATATAGCATGTACCAAGCAGGAAAGGGATCTTGGGTTTGTCATCTCTGATTACCTCAAGGTAGGGAAACAGTGTGACAAGGCATCAGGTAAAGCAAATAGGATGCTGGGATGTATAGGCAGGGGCATCACCAGCAGGAAAAGGGAGGTCATAATTCCGCTATACAAGACACTAGTGAGCCCCCACCTGGAGTACAGTGTACAGTTCTGGAGACCATACCTACGTAAGGACATAGACAGGGAGAGAAGGTTCAGAGGAGGGCAACAAAGATGGTGCATGGGTTGCATCCACAAGTCCTATGAAGACAGGTTGAAGGAACTGAACATGTACTCCCTGGAGGAGAGGAGGGAGAGAGGATATGATAGAGACATACAAGTATCTTACAGGGATGAACAGGGTGCAGGAAAACACTATTTTAAGAAAAAGATGTTTCAGGACTAGAGGGCATGGGATGAAGTTGGAGGGAGGACGATTCAGAGGAAACATGAAAGAATTTCTTCACAGAACGGGTAGTGGACAAGTGGAACACCCTGCCAGAGGAAGTGGTGGGGGCTGAAACAATCACGGGATTTAAGAATGCATGGGATAGACATAAAGGAATTCTAGAGGGCAGGGGTAAGGGGAAACAGACTTCTAGGAAAACAAACTGAACTTACAAGCTCAAATGGGCAGACTAGGGGGGCCATAGGCCCTTATCTGCCGACACTGTCTATGTATCTATGTATCTATGAACCAACTAAGCAATTCCCTGACATGTTGCTGTCCCACCATCCACTTCACAGACACATACAAAAGCAATGTGGACAACACACACTTTTATTAACTAACGGCACTGGAGGAAACACATACAGTGACCATCACGGCCCTCCTGTCACTACCTCGGCATGATGATGTATGCGATGCCAGGTGGCACATGTCCTTCATATTGTAAGCTGAGCATGTGTACTGTGTACAGTATTCAGTATGCACACTCACTTTGCAGTACTGGGGAAATGTGGTCACCATCATTGCATATAGCAGCATGCCAAGGCATTGACAAGATGGCTGTTAAAGTCACCATACTGGCGCACACCATGCCAGCAGTAAAGGAAATGGGTTGGAAGAGTGACTGGGTTGTTGTGTATCTTGTGGGGCTGTGGTGCCTGTAGACACTATGAAAGCATTACCCTGGTAATGGAATGGGTATTGGTGGCTGGGGGTGACACTAGACACAAGATAAAATGGGCTATGACAGAGGACTGGTGATTGTTGGTGGATGGAAGACCAGTATACAGATAGCTGCCATCAAGGTTTTAAAAACAATATGGCATAGTATAAACATGCCTAATAGTTTTTTCCTTTTTGTTTTTAAACGGGGATTGGTTGAAATATTGATGCCTCCCTTAACAGGGCTGACAGCAAACCTACCATTGGGTGTTCTTCAAGCCAATTTTATAAGTTCAGTAACAGTATAACACTGATAAAGAATTCTCTAAGAAATGCTAAATATTTCAAAAACCAAGGTGTTACATAACGTGACACTGTGTATTTCAACTACAGTCAGAATGGCTAATAGAAACAGAATGACAAATGTTATACAGTTAAATGACAATACCAACAGGCATGTGACCATCTGCTGATTTCAAACTGTCCAGTATTCCTTTAGGAATTCTGTTGCACAGGAAGTGGTTTGAAGCCCATGTAAGGCTGAGATGGAAATTTAGCCCAGATCAAGCAAGGACATGCAAGTAGAAGTTTCCTGTTCAACCTTCCTAGATGTCATCAAATCGATGTCACAAATCTTCTATAGGACACATGCCTATAAGTCCTGAAAACAGAGAATAATAAAACATGTTACATTGCCTTAAGATCATGCACTATTATAACTATATGTCTATCCCGACTACTGTAGGTACAATACTCTGTGTATTATGTAACATGCTGCACTTGTTTCCTCAACTGAGTTTGTACCTCCCCTTCCCCAGGACGCATCTGGAATCGAGCAGTAGCCTGCTCAGTATGCCTTCCTGGTGAAACACTTAAATAAATAAATAAATAAATAAATAATAAACAATGCAGTACTGTGAGGAACTATCATACACTAACACTGAATACATGACTGTACAGTATGTGCTGTAATAAAGGACACAATACCAGGGATGGTAATATGGGATCCTAATGGGAGACATAAATACTAGATGCACAATGTGTGGCACTGTTTCATAGGTAGACATAGCCATTAGTGATGTTCGGGCCAGGAAAGTGTGTGTGCTTACGGGTCAGTAATTACACAACTATCGAGGGCGTTGTTCAGCATGAGGTGCTTGCACAAAGTGTTTTCACTGCACCTGAGAGAAGTTTGTGATTATTGACCAAAATTACACAACCTACACTACATTACAGCACTTATGTGCAGAACAATTCAAAATAATGCAACATTTAAATACAGTTTTACAAAGCAAAAGCAAACAGCGACATTTCAATTCCAAACAGTGGGCACTGTGATGGGGCAAAACGATTATTCCCAACATCTCTTAATCAACTGTGCTTAATTCGGCACTCAGTGTCAGTCTGGCAGCAAATAGCAGAATGATTGCAACAATTCTTTTTAACTTTAATGGAAGTTGAATACAATTCTTAAAGCCTTTTCATTGTGCTTCTGTAGTTCCCTGTTGTCAGTGGTGGGATGCTAGATGTTACATTTTACCGGCTCTTGAGATACTAATTGCCAGTAGATTAGGCTTTATGGTCTATCGAGTCTGCTCAAACCTCAGATCCCTAGTTGGGTGCTGAGGCCCCCCCCCTTGTGTTCCAGAAACCTCTATCATCCATCCCCACCCCCCTGGGCCAGGCCATCATCTGATACATCCGCTTTCTGTGTCAGTCCCACCCTCTTTTGAAGCCCTCCACTGTGGATCTCTGAACCAGCTAGCCAGGCAGCACATTCCAAGGGTCCACCACCCTCTCAGTGAAAAACCTCCTCCTCTCCCCCCCACCCTTCCACCTTCCAACTTCAAACCATGCCCTCTGGTGATACCTCTCTGCTTTAGTCTAAAGATCCCCTCCATGTTTGCCCTATTTATTCCCTTGAGGTACTTGAAGACCTCAGTCATGTCCCCCCTGTCTTTCGTCTCTTCTAATGAAAACAGGCAAAGCTCCACAAGTCTGTCCTCATACGTCAAATCCCTTAGTCCTCATATCATCTTAGTTGCCTTCCTCTGTACCCTCTCCAGGAGCTGTATGTCCCTCTTCAAGTGTGGTCTCCAGTACTGTACACAGGGCTGCAGTAATGGGGGAAACGTGGGGATGTTGTCCGGGGCCCCAAGCTTAGGAGGGGCCCACCTGAGGAGCCGGCATTACCCCTAGCATTAGCTGATTTGGGAAACAGGGGTCCATTTCAAGTGACTTGTCCTGGGCCCCAAAATTCATAGCTGCAGCCCTGACTGTATACAGTACTCAAGGTGTGGTCTAACCAGTCCATTGTACAGTGGCAGAATCACTTCCCTGCTCCTAGAGGTGATCCCCCTTACGATGCATTTCAACATCCTGTTTGCCTTGTTAGCTGCTCTCCTGCACTGCTCAGAGTTATTCATACATGCATCCGCCATGACCCCTAGGTCTTTTCCCCCTGTTGAGGCCTCCAGTGCCTCCCCTCTCAGGGTGTACCTGTGTTGAGGGTTTCTCCACCTAAGATGTAACACCTTGCACTTAGTGATATTGAAATTTAATTTCCATGTGTGAGCCCAGCTTTCCAGGGTGTCCAGGTCCCCTTGCAGGGCCAACCTGCAAAGAGGTATTTGTTTTCCCCGGTAAATGTGCCAACTTACTCTTTCAGAAGTATGAAATACAAGAACAGTTGTCCTATAAATATTGAATATTTGGACTACTGATCAGGAGAAGTTATCAGCAGAGTAACAATAACCCTTACTTTCTACTGTACTATTATTCACATTGCACTGTGACACACATCTGTCCTACACAGTCTACCAGCACATTTTTCAAAATTGACCAGACCTCAAGTATTCCATTCACAGTGTCAATTAACAAGGAACAAGGGTAAAAGGGGGAGGAATAGTAACCCCCCCCGACAATGTGCAGGGATACGACTTCAAGTGCCAAGCTCTGTGATGTCTGGACTCTATGGCGAGTGGTGGATGTCTGCCTGCAGTGCATGGCACCCTATCTTGTCATGTTTCCTTCACATATGATGACAAGAAAATATGGGCCCCCACATACAGACATGCACATATACTGCCTGTCACAGTCCGTCGGCTTCTTGCAGCAGTTCAGCATCTCCATTTATATTACCAGCTATGTTCACCAAGATAGAAGTATCACAAGGGAATGAAACAGAATACCAACCGACCTAAAAGTAGACAACATCATAGTGGCACTACTGTCATCACCTTATGCCAGTCAGCCATCCGATGATGCGGGACCATTAATAAAGTAATCATGGGTATGGCTTCCACAAAGAGGCTGCTACTTCCAATCCTCACATTTCTCCACAAAACACACTGCCAAATTCATGTCAGCACTCATGCATTGATAAGAGAATTGCAAAGAAATATCAGATGGGACAGAACGAGGGTAGAGTACCTGTATGCCAACCAGGATCATGAGAGAATGGTCCAGAGTGCTGCATGTTAGAAAGCTAAGGTGCCTTACCCTGCACAGCCTCCAGAGAAGCATTACTGAAAACTGGGAAACCATGATAAAAAAAAGTGAACACCAAAGCTTCCTTGATATTCAGACAGGCAGTTTACATGCCATACACAATTCAGTACTGGTAGGCACTATAGATTCAGTCCTGGCACTGACCAAAAAGAAAAACAGATAAGTTACTCTGGAGTTGGCTGACACAGTCAGATTAGCACTGTGAAACACTGATTACAAATACCACATGGGCATGAACACCAATGACTGTGCTTCAAGGGTTCTACACCATGCAGTGTCTCTCAGGAGGTTGCCTGGCATGCGGGAACCGTCCTATCCCATGACTCAAAAACTAAGGGCATGTATTTTGCCATGGAGAGAAAATCCTTCTTTGATGACAAGACAGAGGTGTATATCATAAAAGGGGATAATACAAAATCACTGACATGACTGGTTTACACTATAATTACATCATATGAATAATGTACTTATTCATTGGAATGCTGTTATCCAGTGGCCCTTCGATTTCAAGGTACTCATAGAAATACATTTCTATATCACGTGGGTTCACAGAGTTGTCACAGAATGCTTCTTGTTCTGTAATGCAGTTCAGTTCTTCCCTCTCAATGATGTCATTGATTTGATTGATTTCAGTACAGCAGACACACCCCAGCGGAAACACTCCATGGCCAAGCAATTTTCACAGTTGCACCTGCAAAAGATAGTTAAGAAAAAACAATTGTGCCAGCCTGCCAATGCAGCGGAAGAGCTCCCACTTGTGATGTCAATGTCCTGGATTCAGTAGCAAGCTTGAGATGTTAGAGGGCTGGCCAGGGGGAGGAAGATTGAGCATCCCAAGGACTGCTCTCCTCCTCCTGGGGGGAAGGTGGGGAAGCATCTGACATTTGACCCCTGATGGAGACTGGGGGTCCAACAGCCGGTGCTCAAGGATTTCGGGAGGTGTGCTAGACATCCGGTGCTAGCGCACCACTACACCATTGCACAACATGCCTCCCTGGGGGATAGCATTCTGAAAAAAATCACTGGTCGAGTAGGAGGACATCCACCCTCCATCAGACCCCTCACAGCCAACCGAGGCACTCCCACCCTGGATCGTGAACCAGTCTCCATTCAGGGATTCTTCTCCCCAGTGGCTCCACCATGAGGGATAAGCCAAGATGCACTCCAGTGGGGTAGGTAAGTCCCGGGAGATGGGGTCTGAGTAGCAGAGATGGACAGATAGTGGCCAGCTGATGGACAAAATTAAATAAAGAAAAACAGAGTTACATATTAAAGGGAATACATTCACACCCGGCACATTGTCAAAGAGGTATGAGTACCCAGATGTGCATTCGTTTTTCCAAACATCACACATGTTCATGACCCAAGTCTGCTCACCGAAGTTTGGACACATTGGGACTGGATTACCATGTAACAAATTACTGACCTATTCAGATGTGGGTGAGATGGAGGAGGTTATGTATTCTAACTAGGTTGTGTGCTTGCCGTTATGTTGACTGCTCATGTTACGATGCACCAAGATTGACATACATGGGTCAGGGATGCTATGCTTCAGCTGACCACACAGCCTATGATGTGTGCCCAACACTGTCAGTCTGAGTGGGGCTATATGTCTAAAGGCTGTGACACCTCAAGCATTCTCCCTGTAAACTATGTGGAACTGTTGTTCTAATGTACTGTTGAGTATATCTTTGTACTGTGTACTATCTAGATGGCTCAGGTCGTACCTGAAAAAGGTCCTCTGAACCAGTGTACTTACCCAGTCAACAAATAAAAATAAATAAATAAAGAAGCACAGGAAGAAGATGTAAAATGGAAGGAGGGCCTACGTGAGGTGCCTGTCTACTAGTGCACTGGTACACCAACCTGATTACCTGAGACCTGTGCATATACTGTATATGGATGGGGTTTACAAACTCCACACACTTCCTCCAGTGCCCAAATGAAGGGGTGGAAAATGTGTTGGTATGTTATTGAGAAACAAGTACTGCTACACATATACACAAAGGACTCAGAGACAGGCCTGAAGATGAGGCTGTCAAAACACATGAAGAAAAAACATTCTGGCCACCAAAAAAAGGAACAAAATATAAATTTGATGGGGGACTCCATTGTGATGGTGATTCATTTAGGAATGAATTGGGGTGGTGGAGATGGACATCGGGTACCTACATGACAACTCGGCCTGAAGGAGTGTGAAATGTATACTGATGACGCCTATGGCAGCAGGGAGGAAGGAAAGGGCACTTGAGTGTAATTGTCCACCGAGAAACAAATGACAAGGCTATGGAGGGGGCTGTGATATTTCAGGAGGAGTTTACTGAATTGGGAAGGGGTCTTACAAACACAGAATGGTCAGTCAGTCTTGAGAATTTGTTGGGGGCCAAAAAAACTAGTAAAATGTAGATTATCTTCAGTAGGTCCTTCAAAACATGGTGTATGCAATGGTGCAGAGATGAGGGGAACAGCTGCTTACTGGATTAGATACACACATGGGAGAAGAAGTGTCTACAGGGTGGGGATGGCATACATGCAGCAGGGAGAGGAACCCCCGTCCTCAATGGATGGTTTAAGTTTTACTATGATGGCAACCAAATAGTAGCCAAGGGAGGTGATAGATGAAATTGGAACGGCAGCAAATGAACCAAAAACACCAGGTGATGTACAGAGTAGGGAGATCCTGAAGGGACAGGGACCAGTGAGAATGCAAATAAGAACAGTGATAGAATAATAAAAGAGAAGGGGGAATGGAAACATTCCAAACAAAGAGCGGAAAGGAGACAGTGACAAAGACAAAGGTAGGGGCAACAAGCAGAATGATAACAAGATATGGAAGGCATTCTAAGATAATACACGTTTAGGTAATATGATTCCACACCTATAGCCCATAATGGCTAACACCAGCCTACACACACACTGACCTCTACCACATCATGCTGGCATGAAAAACATGACTGTGAAATGGTGATACCAGGACACTCTGTGTTCAGGAAGGCCAATTTGAGAAGGAAGAGTGGGGTTGTCATGCTGTGTGTGAAGAACAGCATAAAATAAAAGGAGATACAGGCAATTCAGGGTGGCCCAGAGATAATGTGTACCCAGAGATAATGTGGTCACCATTGGAAGAATCCAATATTTTGAAAGGTGAGATCTACAGACACATGGCACATGGGAATTAGATAAATAACATACTGTCGGAAAAAGATGGCAATATAACAGAAAAGACAGAGATGTTCTGATGGCAGGAGACATCACTGTGCCAGATATAGAGTGGCACCTCATAGCAGCAGTGTGTCAGACAGAAGAGGCAAGGCAAGGCAAATTTTATTTGTATGGCACCCATTCCCAGAGGTTCTGGGTGTCTCACAGACAAATAAAAATAAACAAGTAATGCAAACTATAGAATAACATCATCCAGTTAAAACTAAAATATAAGACTCCTAAAAACTGATAAAATATATATAGGGACTTGGCAATTTGTTATAATTCAGAAATCATTAAATGCCAGGCCGAAAAGGTGTGCCTTCAACCTCCGCTTAAAAACCTCTACTGAGGGGGCCTCCCTGCAGATGGTAATGCATTCCACTGGGACGGCCCAGAAATACTAAAAGCACGATCTCCAGAAGTCTTCGCCATACCCTGGGAATGACCAGGAGGCCCCTCGAAGAGGAGCAGACTGAGTGGGCAGAGGTCACTGGTATCAGAAGCTCTAACAGGTAGCTAGGACCCAGTCTATTTAGGGCCTTGTAATGAGAAGTCCCACCTTGAAAAGGACCCTCCACCTGACTGACAGCCAGTGCAGAGCATGCAGAACAGGGATCACATGGCTAAACCTAGAAAGGCCAGTTAGAAACCGAGCTGCTGCATTCTGCACCAGCTGCAGCCAACAGAGGGTGCCTCCTGTGACCCCGAAGTAAAGAGCATTACAGTAGTCTAGTCTGGAGGAAACAAAGGTGTGCACTAGCATCAGCAGGTCCTTGGGCAGAATGATGGGCTTAATCCGGGCAATGTTCTGTAGATGGTAGAAGCCACTACTGACAACAGATGGCACCTGATTTTCAAAGGTCAGCCTGCTGTCAAGGATCACGCCAAGATTTTGCACCCTCGGGGGAAGCCATCAATGGAGTAGAACCCAGAACAAGACCAGAATCCACACTGGACAGTGACCCATCATGCCTGTGACTAGGCTCGATCACCACCACCTCCATTTTAGCCAGGCTGATTCTCAACCTGCTGGAAGCCATCCAGTCATTGATTTTAGCCAGACAGATGTTAAGCACATCCACAGCTCCTGATGTTTTGGGAACAAAAGACAAATACAGTCGGGTATCATCTATATAGCAGTGAAACTCCACACTGTATTGTTGAATGATCTCATCCAGGGGCAGCATATACACTGCGAACAACATCGGCGACAGGATCGAACCCTGTGGAACTCCACAAGACAGAGGCATTGGGAGGAGGAGAAATTCCCCATCACTACCCGCTGCACCCTGTCCAAGAGATGGGACTCAAACCACCAGATGACAGCACCAGTGAGTCCACAAAACTCATAGAGCTGATCCAGCAACACGACATGATCCACAGTGTCAAAAACTGAGGAGAGATCGAGGAGCACAAGAACTGACCTGTCTCCTCTATCTCTAGCTCTGAGCAGATCATTATGTACCCTCACTAGAGCTGTTTCAGTGCTGTATCTAGCCTGAAAACCCTACTGAAATGGCTCATAAATGTCCAAGGAAACCAGGTGATCCTCGAGCTGCTGTGACACCAGCTTCTCAACAACCTTACTCAAAAAAGGCAGGTTGGAGATAGGACAGTAATTCGCCAGGACATCGGGCTCAAGGGAAGATTTCTTTTTTTTTTTTAAATTTAAAGTTTATTGATACATTTTCCACAGCAAAAGGCAGCATTAAATAGGGTTGACAAAGGCTCACTGATACAATGTGAAAGAGAACTGCCTAACCCACCCTACCTCCCTTACTGCAGTAACCAACTTGATACCCGTCGATGCGGAGCTCCTAACTAAAAAAGCTGCAAGAGCATGAAACCTAAGATGGGTTTAGCTTGGAACCAGAGAGATTAATGAGTGAAGGGGATCCCAAATTTTAGTATATGCTGCCAATCTATTATGGAGACTAGCAATCGCTTTTTCTGTACGCAGATTGGACAGAACTTCTCTTACCCATTCCTGAAGAGAGGGGGAAGACCTGTCTTTCCAGTGACGAAGAATAATCTTCTTAGCCGATAGGGCAATCATAAAGATGTGGAACTTTCATACCTTAACTCTGATAAAGGCCAGGTCCCCCAACAGACAAATCTCTGGGGTGGAGTATTCATGGAGGCCCAACAGGGGGTCTAAGGAAGTTTTGATTGAATCCCAAAAGGAGATTTTTGGGCAGGACCAAAACATGTGAAAAAGTGTACCCTCTTCCTGAAAACATTTATTACACATGTTAGAATTTAGGTAGCCCCACCTGTGTAATTTGGCCGGGGTATAATATAGGTTATGCAATATATGGTATTGCATGAGGCGCAGTCTGTCTTGAAGATAAATTTATGACATGAGTTTCAAAGAGAGTGCCAATCCAAATAAAGTTGAGGGAGAAAATTACTCCAAAATCTTGAAGGCCCAAATGGACCCCCAAACTTTTTGTGAAACAAAACCTGATATAGTTTAGAGATTACACCAGAGGAGCCAGAAAGTGGGGAAACCTCAGGTATCAGAAAAGAAATAGTCTGGGAGTGGGGAGTGCTGCCCAGGTTAATTACAAGTAAATGTTTTAATTGTAGGACTTTAAAATGGGAAGAAACCGGGATGAGAAATTTCTTAATCATCTCTTCCACTGATAACCAATGCCCCTCACCATCAGTAAAAGCAAGGAGCTTCCCCTCTCCCAATTGAGGCAACCAGTGACGGGGAATTTGCATCTTATTAATAGTAAATGATGGAGAATTCCAAATAGACTGGGCCAGGTCCATATGAGGAGAATATTCTAAAAAAGAACACATTTGGAAATAGACCTTTAAAGAGGTCATTATTATGGGACACTCTTCGGTCATGCTTACTTGGGAAAACTTATGAAAAAATAATGCAATGGGGGGGGTCAACATTTTTGACCTTAATTGCATCCAGTTCTATTTTAAGCCAAACCGGTTGTGCTTCTTCTGGGCTGGGAGATACCCATCTCAAACATTTCGCAAGGTGACTAGCCCAGTAGTATAAGGCCAGATGGGGAATTCGCAAACCCCCCTCCAGTTTTGGGGCTGCCAACTTATGATAAGCCAAACGAGGGTACCTGTCAGCCCAGATAAATCTATTGAAGACACCATGTGCCTTTTTAAACCAGAGTAAGGAAATATAGGTGTTGAGAAGGGATAATGGGTAGAAGATCCTAGGAAATATGTTCATCTTAATTATATTGATCTGGCCCCATAGTGAAATAGGAAGTTTAGACCACCACTCAAGGTCATGAGTAATCACCTGCAATAGGGAATCCAGATTCTGTTTAAACCATGTTAGAGGGTTACGGGAAAGTTTAATACCCAGGTATTTCAATGACCTAGAGGTCCAGCATAAACTAAAAGGACAGATGTCACTTTTGAAAACTTTATGGTTTAATGGAAAAAATAGGGACTTACTAGCGTTCACTTTGTAATTGGACAAGTCACTAAATCTTGTTATTTCCTTTAGCAAAGCTGGAACTGAAGACACCGGATGAGACAAATGTATTAATAAGTCATCCACATATGCAGTGACTTTAATTTCATGCCACCCGATTCGCACAACTTGTATAGAAACATTATTAAGAATGTTTTGAATGAGAGGTTCCAAATATAAGTTAAATAGCAGAGGAGAAAGGGGGCACCCTTGCCTACTACCTGAGTGAAGCGAAAAGGGTTTGGAAAAAGACCCATTCGCAGAGATTCTTGCAGTGGGATTTTTATAAAGTGTGGCAATCCAGGAGATAAACAGAGAGGGGAAATGGAAAGCTTCAGAGCTCGGAACAAGAAGTTCCAGTTCACTCGATCAAATGCATTCTTGGCATCCAGAGAACAACCCGCAGGAAACTCCGCGTCCCTTGTAGCCGAGAAGACATGTGACAAGGTGCGTAAGTGGTCAGAGGATGAACGCCCTTTCATAAATCCTACCTGATTTGTGCCTGTTAGCCCAGGAAGAACTACCGTTAGCCTATTAGCTAGTATTTTGGAGAGAATTTTAATATCCTGATTTAAAAGTGAGATAGGCCTGTGACTTTGAACCAGTTCAAGATCTTTGCGGGTTTGGGGAGCAGGACTATCAGGGCTTCATAGAGGTGCAGATCTGTTTCCGCCCTGGATAAGATGTGCTGAAATAAATGGCCAAGTATTGGTAGTAGGAGGTCCCGGAAGACCTTATAGAATAGAGAAGAGAATCCATCCGGTCCTGGGACCTTATCTGCTGGTAGTTCATTAATAACATTGGCGATTTCCTCCTGGGAGATAGGGACAACCAGAGAATCTCTGTACCGATCAGAGAGAGAGGGCAAATGGGAATCCTTTAAGTAACTCTCTATGTCCTCAGGGCAGGGGGGATGCTCCACATCACTGTACAAGATTGTGTAGTAACTGGCAAATTCTTGAGCTATTTCAGTGGGAGATACTTTAAAAGATCCATCCCCCATTGCCCTGATGGGGGGAATAAATCTCATTGATTCCTGTTGCTTGATACGCAGTGCCAGTAGGCATCCCACCTTTTCCCCCTGATCGGAATAACTAGCCCTGGTATGAATAATAGCTAGTTCTGCTTTGTCTCGAAGTAACTCCAAGTATTTATCTTTCAGCACTAGGAGTTTTCGCATATCCTCATCTAAGGGGTTAGTCGGGAAATTAACTTCCAGAGATCTAATCTGGGTTGGTAAGGATTTTAGTTCCTTCTCCTGTGCCCTTTTCCTACCAACTGCCATACTAATAAGTATCCCTCTCATGAAGGCTTTAAAAGGCCCCCACAAAATATCTGGCTTTGCACTATCTAACAGGTTTAATGAGAAAAATGATTCTATTTGTTCCCTTATAAGTTTACAATATTTAACATCCTTAAGGAGTTGGTCATTAAGTTTCCATCTGGTTTCCCTACTAGGTAGGTTAAGCAGTACCAAATTGCATACTACTAATGAATGATCAGAGATTGGGCCAGGTTGAATCGAGGAGGTCTTAACCCCGGGCAATAGGCACTGAGAAATGAGTATGTAGTCAATGTGGGACTGCGAGCCGTGTGTCATAGACCTGAAAGTAAACTCCCTAGAATCGGGATGTAAAACACGCCAGACAACACAGAGCCCGCATTGATCCAATAAGTCCTTAAAAACCTTCTGCCCGGGGGTGACCCCTCCCAGACCTCTACCCGATCTAGCTAAATTAGGCTCGAGCACTTGGTTGAAGTCTCCCCCTAAAATAATCTTGATAGGAAGCATTGGAAGAATAATAGAAATAAGCCTCATGAAGAATCCTGGATCATCCAGATTGGGACCATAAATACTGCCTAATAATATTGGAACAGACCAGAGTGTACCTTTAACAAGGGTAAACCTTCCCTTGGGATCTTTAATAACCTGTGTAGGAATGAAAGGAATACCCCTGTTAATCATGAGCATGACCCCGCAGCTATTTGTAGATCCCTGAGCGCTATAAATCAATCCCACCTGCTGCCTCCTTAACTGCAAAGCTTCCACTTCTAATAAATGAGTTTCTTGTAAGAAAGTTATCTGCGAGCTGAGTAAACTTAAATGTTTAAGAGCCTGATATTGTTTATGCTTCTTTCTGATCCCCTTAACATTCCAAGTCGCGAATGTTATCTCATTAGCCATCCAGTAAAAGTAGTTGGACTTAAACAATTGCGCTCAGCACATGGGATATATATCCCCTGTAACCATATCCTCAGGGTTACTGCAGTAAAACCCACCCTCCTCTCTAACCCCACCAAGATTAAATCCCACTCATCCCCCTGCCCCTCCACCCACCCAACCGTACCCCATATCCCGCCTCCCTCCCTCCACCCTCTAAGCTGTCACAAGCTATGTTCAGCACAGCACTGGCACTTTTCCTTCTACTCCCGCCCCTCGATAATGTCCCCTAATACTAGAAACTATTACACTCAGATACCTACATATTGGGAACTAAACAGTACTAATTATGCCCCAAAAAAGAGAAAATGATCCTGGGCCTTCACCTCGATCCCACCAAAGTATAAACTTATAGGGAGTTTATTTGAAAGGGGTCTCAGTGAGATCCATGCACCACCCAAGTGATCATGGTAACAAGAACGGAACCGAGAAAGAAAGCGGGAACCGTACTTGCCACACAAAACGACCCTAGAAAAACCAATACCAGACCAGGAACTCAGGGAGGGGGAGATATCTACAGCACAAATTGAGAGCGGGAATCGAGAGAAAGAAAAATGTCATCACACCGCCGGAGGGGAAGGCATATCAACTGCCTCTACCCAAGAATAACCCGCCTCCCAATGCTCAAGCCCTCCCTGTGAAAATTGACAGTACTGCTCTCAAACCCAGAGGTAAGGTACAGTTAAATCCCCCTTGAGTTGAGGGTTACTTCCTCGCGAGTCCCCTGAGATTGGAGCATCCTCTAGTGACCGATTCCATGTTATAACTAGGTAAGAGTCCAAAAACAGGGAAAGCCCAGGACCACCTTAATACCAATCCAGACGAGAGAAATGGAAATCTGATTCACAACTAAGCTAACTCCCCTCTCTCCATGTCCATCACAGAAAAACTGCAAAGAGTTGGTGCATAATTCCCCCCTAAAGCAGGCTCCAGACCCCAAGTGTCCCCTGCTTCAAACCAGCATAGGCCGCCTATGGATAGGGCCACGAAAAATGAAAACCTGGATGGCCTGAGATAATCCCCCCAGTCCAAATCAACAGGGGAAATTTCCCCCAGGTCTTCACACTAGATGGATTTCCCCAAAAGGAAAAACAAAAGTTCCAACTCTTGACTTCATGTATCTCTCCATGCTACACCGCTGCAACTCAAGAGTCCTTGAAAAGATCTGCGCGTAGACTTAAGGCTCATCAGGGCCGCTGGGATCATCGTAGCTTTTCCAGGATCCATTTATTGAGATCTGTGGTCTGGCCGGGTAGCCCATCCTGAACTTCAAGCTTGCCATGATTATCTTGGAAACAATAAGGTGGAACGCTTTGCGTTTCATGCGAACCGAGGCAGGCAAATCTTGTGAAATTCTCAGCTTCATGTTTTCCCAGCGAACCTCTTGCAAAGTTCGTACTTTCTGCAGAAAGTGTTGTCTCTCTAAATAGTTCAAAAACCGGCAAATGATGGGGAGAGGGGGATCCCCCGGGGAGGGTTTAGGCCATAAGGACCTGTGAGCTTGCTCTATAATATAGCCAGGGCCAAAAGGAGATGGGCCGGCTACTCGCTCTACCAGCTTCTGAACAAATGCCACAACATATTGGCCTTCCTCTCCCTCCGGCAGCCCGAGAATCACAACGTTGTTTCTACAGCTCCGGCCCTCTAGATCTTCAAGCTTAGATTGAAAACAGGATAATTTCTGATGCATCGAGACCAGATCAGGATTGAGACTTCCAAGCTTTCTTTCTATGGAAACTATTCGAGCTGTATTATCAGAAACAGATGAGACTTCCTTCAACTTTCTGGAAAGGGATTTCAAATCCGTTGCCATTTCTTTCATTTCCTCACGAAAGGGCTTGAATTCCTCAAGGAACCTGGAAAGCATTAAAGGTTCCTGTTCACCAAGTTGACTCAGAGGATCAGGCCCAGGCCCACCCGAGGCCCTGGAATTTTTAGAGGCCTTTTCAGGAGTAGCTGGGGGGGTATGCTTCTGCTGGGCTTTCTTCATGTAAGCCTCCATCCACTCAAATTATGCTCAAACCAGAGTGCCACAGCAATTAGACAGTGCTGAATCTCAAAAACAAGAGAAAATTAAAAGTTAGAACTTCCAATAAAGATGATTTAATGATCGGGAGGCAGCAGCTTCTTGAAGGAACTTCTACTCAGCACTCTGCATCATGTGATCTCCAGGGGAAGATTTCTTATGGAGGGGCCTCACCAGCGCATCTTCCAAGGCAGCTGGGAGAATCCCCTCTGCCATCGAGCACCTGACAATCCTGGTGAACACTGGGCTGATAGCCTCGACATATCCCATTAAGAACCATGTCGGGGCTGGGTCCAGTTCACAAAATGTGTGCTTCAGCTCTACGATCACCTTAGTCACATTGGACACCTCAGCTGGCCTAAACTCTTCCCAGATAGGTGGGGTGCTTCTATTCCCCCCAGCCCGACCACTGCAGGGCAAAGGCCCAACTGGCGGAATACCCGATCGGATGGCCAACACTCTGTTGGAGAAGAACAGAGCAAACTCTTCGGCTGCAAACAGGCAGGATGTAAAAGCCTGTCTACAGGGGACAGATCATAGATTCAATGCAGTGGACATTACTCAGTAAAATTAACATGGACACATGTTGTGATGGGCCAATACTGGACCTGGTTATCACTAACAGTAACAGCATTGCAGATGCCAAGGTGAGAAGCCACCTGGGTACTGGACATCACCATACAGTTTGTTTCAACATAAGGATGACTGCAGATTTAAAACCAGACATGGCTGAGGGTGCTACACTATGGCAAGCCAGACTTTATAAAGATGAGTGAATGTGCAAGGGAAGACACTGGGGGGGGGGATGACATGGGGAAACTATAGTAACCATCTGAAACTATGTATGGGTTCATAGCAAATGCAAAAATCCTCCATGGATGCACATAAACATTTCTGACCACAGTAAGATGAATGGGCTGAAAATGCTAGATACCATGGATGCCCCCCCCAAAAAAAAAATCTGGACAAACAGCACTCACTGAATAGTTCAGTTCCAGTGTGGTGCTTGAGTGGGGAAACATGGAACAGAACAATATGCAAGCGGTGTAAACAGTGTCTGAAGCAACACTGACAGTGCAAAGCAAAGGACAGATGACCCAATGGTTGGAAGCACGAACAGTGACAGAGTATGATTGAATTTCAAGCACCATTACATTGGCAGCATGTGCGTGGAGGCTTACATGCAGCCATACATACTGAAACATCAACACTGAAAGCAAAAAAAACAATACAGCATGTGTCAAAAAATAAAAAAAAACATGGCATAAAAATTGTACAATTATGATGCTTCTCAACATATACATGGCTTCCACTGAATATGACAAAAGGCAATGCAATGCAGAATGAGCAAGACATGCAGGGGAAAATAGCACACTTGAGTGACACTGTCATTCATCCAAAAACCACAGAGGAACAACAGTGATGAATTACTGAGTTGCTAGTGAAAACATGGACGCTACAAAGGGGAGTCCTCGCTACTTGTTCTTACACCTGATGGCACCCCTTCAAAAGTGTCTCAAGTTTTAAATACTTGGCTGTCACCCTGGACCCCTTCCTTACCTTCACTGGTCATATTTATATCTCTGTGCTTAGAGTCAATCAGGAATTAGGGTCCGTCTACCAGCTAAGGCAACTCCTATCCCATGAGGTGTGCCTAGCTATCACGCAAGGCAACTTTCTACCCCTTATTGATTATTGCTCCCCCATATACTCCTCCATGTCATCAGCCCTGTGCTCTACGCTCACAACTCTTTACAACAGCATCTGCCACTTTGTCCTCCTTGCACCCTTTTCTACTCATCACTGTGACTTATACAGCTTGCTTGGCTGGCTCCCCCTTCAAAGGCACTTTGACTATGCCTTGGGCTGCCTAGTAGACACTACACTTAGAGATGGCAAGGCAAGCCAAGGCAACATTTATTTAAAAGACGACCAATTCCGGAGGCTCTGGGCACCGTACAAATAAGTAAACACGTATTCAGAAACAGATCAATAAAAACACAGAAATAATTATAAACATATAAATAATAATGATTCATATAAACATTATCCATAGATAATAAACTAAACATCAGATTACCAATGGCTATAATCAAATCAGATCTATAAATGAATAGCTTAATTTAAGGCGGGCCTTTAATACCTCCAGAGTAGGGGCCCCCTTAACCCCAAGGGGCAGTGAATTCCACAGGACGGGGGCAGCGACACTAAAGACACTGCTGCCAGCCGAATTCAACCTCGTCCTGGGAATCGCCAAGGGACCTCCACAGGAGGAACGGAGGGTGCGAACAGAGAGAGCAGGTACAAGAAGGTCTAACAGATAACCAGGGCCCTGACCTGTAGGGCCTTATAGGTGAGAAGACCCACCTTAATGAGGATCCTCCATCTGACCAGCAGCCAGTGCAGCTCACGCAACACATGTGTAATGTGGCAAACTTTTGGCTGCCCAGTAAGTAACCGGGCTGCTGCGGTCTACACTAGCTGCAGTCTGCAGAGAGATCCTCCTGTGACCCCAAGGTGAAGTGCATTACAGTAGTCAAGCCTTGATGTAACTAAGGCATGCAGCAAAGTGGGGAGGTCCAGAGGTGGGACAAGAGGCTTTATCCTGGTGACATTTCTGAGACAGAAAAAACAGGCGTAGACGGTGGAAGATATCTGCACCTCCATCATCAAACTCCTATCCAGAATGACACCAAAATTTCGCATCCTAGAAGAGGCCTTCAATGGAACAGATCCCAGAACAACTCCAGTCTCTGATCCAGAGGCCATCCTATCACACACTCTGTTTGACTCCACCACCAATACCTCCATCCTATCGGGTTCAGTCGCAAACAGTTAGAGGCCGTCCAGGGGCAAAGGAGAAGTATAGCTAGGTATCATCAGCATAGCAATGAAAACCCAAGCCATACTTCCTAATGATCCCTCCCAGGGGTAGCATGTACACTGCGAACAACATTGGGGTTAACACCGATCCCTGAGGTACTCCGCAAGATAGGGGGCTAGGGGTGGAGGAGAAATTCCCGATCACAACCTTTTGCCTCCTGTTGGTTAAAAAGGACTCAAACCAGCAGATGACAGTGCCAGTGAGTCCGCAGAGTTCCCTGAGGCGGTCAAGCAACACACAATGATCCACAGTGTCAAAATGCTGAAGAGAGATCAAGGAGAACAAGAATTGTCTTTTCTCCTCGATCTCTTGCCCTGAGGACATCATTCTGCACCTGAACAAGCATGGTTTCTGTGCTATGCCTTGCCCAAAATCCTGACTGGAAGTGTTCGTACAGCTCATGGGTCACAAAGTGCTCCTCCAACTGAAGCATCACTACCTTCTCTACAATCTTCGCCAAAAAGGGAAGATTGGAGATAGGTCGGTAATTTGCCCTAACCTCCGGGTCCAAGGATGGTTTCTTTAGAAGTGGTCTCACCAATGCCTCCTTCAAGGCATCAGGGAAGACCCCCCCCCCTCGATAGGGAACACTGGACAATTAGAGCAAACACTGGGCCAACGGTGTCAATGCATCTCATAAAGAAATGAATGGCACTGGATCCAGTTCGCAAAAAGTGTGCTTCAGATTGGTTGCCACCCCGATGACCTCACTTACCTTCACTGGTCTAAACTCCACCCAACCAGGCGGAGTGCACTCAGAACACTTCTGGTGGCCACTGCCAGCTGTAGCATTGCTGACTGGAGGAACTCCCTGCTGGATACCTGACACTCTGTCCAAGAAGAACCAAGCAAACTCTTCGCATTCAGCATTAGAAAAAAACTTCTTTGGCTGAAGACAAGCAGGACGAAGTAGCCTGTCCACAGTCCCAAAAAGTATAGATGGTTGGTTCTTCCCGGCAGCAATCTCCTTGGACAGGAACATTGCCTTCTTATTGTTGATTGCCCCCTGGTATGCATTAAAATGCACACGCAGGGCCAGTTTTTCCTCCTCCAGGCCGGACTTCCTCCAGCAGCGCTCCAGCCTCCGACTCTTTCTCTTCATCTTCCCGAGGTCCCCATCAAACCATGGGGACCTCAGGTAGGAAGATTTGGGTCATACATGGACAGGTTCAAGGGAGTCAATGGCGTCGGATAGCACTCTATTGTAAGAGCCCACCATAGCACCAAAGCCTATAATGCATGCATTACCGACACCAGATAGATTGGCTGCCACCAAAAAACCCTCAGGGGTCAATCCCCGCAAAGGACGACAGCTCATCATCTCTGTAGGGGGAAGGCATCTGGTGGGAGCCCCGAACATGAACTGCACCATGCAGTGATTGGACCATACCACCCGATCAATCTTGAGATTATTTATCTCAAGTCCCAGTGAGAACACCAGGTCCAACGCGTGTCCGCCCTGGTGTGTCGGGGCAGAAAGAACTTGCAACAGGCTCAGTGATGACATAATCTGGAGGAGGTTATGACCAAGCCGAGAAGATTTGTCATCATCCCAAACATTGAAATCCCCCAAGACAATACTTCTGGGGGCTTCCAATGTTTTGCCGACAACAAATTTGGCAACCTCCTGCAGGAAATTCCCCGTTGCCCCGGGGGGTAAATAAGGAAAATCCTGTAGCCTGTGCCCAGATCCCCACAAACAGCCACACATTCACAAGAACCCGGGATTCCCACTGGGTGCATGGTGAAGCCCAAGTCAGATCTAAAACAAATGGCTACCCCACCACCCCTATGTTCCTCTTTGGGGCAGTGCACCACAGTATACCCTGGGGGGGGGGCAGCCTCAGAAACTGGGCCAGCATCGTCCCCAACCCAGGTCTCCATGATGCAAGCCATATCGACCAAGGAAATCTCATCTGATATAATTGCAGCCTTGTTCCTGATCGATCTGGCATTGCACAGCACTGCCCTCAGGGGATTGGTGGGTAAAGCAGCCCCTCGGGTTACCTGGCCACTCGGTCTGGTGGACTTCCTGGAGAGAGGCACCAAACAAGTCTGGCCTCTATCTTGTGCCTGTCATAATCCACAGCACATTCTGGACCTAACAATCTCTATTCTACCACCCTCCACTGTGCACGGGGCTCCCCTCTGCCCAAGATCACCCTGGCCCCTCCAAATCCCCACCCCCCGGCAACGTCTTACAGTAGTATCAGAAACCGACTGGCAGAAGAAGGGCCATAAATCACACAAAAGGGATTACCCGTACACTATCCTGGCCCTCCCTGGCCTCCCCAAACAACCCTGGCACATCAATAGTTTAAAAAAGATTTTAGTTACTAAAAAGCACTTAGGCAGTTTAAAAACTCCTACCTTTAACACACAAGTAGGATAGTACAACCTGTATTCAATTTGTAATGTGTCTCTCTATATATTAGCCTATTTCCAGGTTATAATATATAGTTGTCTTCATATATGTAAACCATTACTAACATATCAAAACTTTTACTGTTTATATTTTATTTCCTACTACGACTGAAACTGAAATACCCACCCACCCCACCCAAACCAAAACAATAATAAAAATACCCACCACACCCAACAATAAACAATAATACATGAACAAAATAAGTTAAAATAATAAAAAGGCCCTTCTAAAGCTGCTCTGTTATTTCAGTCCAAAATACAGTCTCAGATGTGAGAAATCAGTCTCAGTGAGCAGTACAGGACCAGGAAGGAAGATGGTGTACCAGCCAACAGAAAAATCTCCCACTTTAAAGCTGCAAATCAGAAAGTAAAAACTAAACTGTTAAACTGAACCAGAACTATCAAGTATGAAAAGAAATAAATAAAACTCAAGTACCCCCACTGGGTGTACAGAAGTTAAAGGATGAAGTCTGATGAGGATCAGACCCCCAGGTCCTCTCACTACCTGGGAGTACAGATAAAACAAAGGCACTCTCACTGCCCAAATAATTGTCAGAAAAGAAAAAATTCTAGATCTAACCATGAAATTTCTCAGCTGGTTCAATTCCAAAGTAAGGACCTCCTGTAAAAGTCAAGATCCTGCATGAACTGTATCCCAAGCCTGAAGGCCCTACCTGTGAGGGCCACTGCTGGAAATATCTGCCCCACAACTTCAGCACCTAGTTTGAGCCAACTCACTGGCTCGCTCAGCGAAAAGGCCTTGGAAGACCGTATGCCCACCGGCCAGTTCCCTGACCAGTTCAGGCCCGGTCCACCCAAGCAAAGGCAAATTCCAACAGTAAGTCCAGCCACAAATGTAGGATCCAACTGTCTGAGCAGGCAAGAGTTCGATTTATTCCATCAGGGACCACTCAACACGGAGCCGCCTCCAGCCGACAACCACCTCTGGAAACAGAAGAAACCCTCAACTGTTCAGTTGAACAATCTGAAACTGTTCAGTTGGACAAGCTGAGACATGGGATATAGTCCCCGCAGACTCCACACCATGTCCACTCAGCCAGGAACTCTCCCTCCAGGAATTCAATCCACGCTCTTGTCCTAGCATTCACTCGACTTGGCTCAGTTCCATGCCACAACCTCCTTTCTCTGATTAACTCCCTGCCGAAATACACATGAAACGCAAGCCAGGTAGGCAAGTCCCCTTTTCCTTTAACAACAGAGTCCCAGGGATTCCCTCTTGCAGTCGGAGTGGTAGCGGGGGCAAGACAGACAACCTTAGTGCACACTTTGAAGTTGATCAACAACATCCCTGATAATGCTCAGAAGCGCAAAACTAGCTAACCCACTACACTGCCCTATCTGGCTAAAATGAATCGATTAAGCCGATTCAGTCGGGGAAATTAACAAACAGAGGTAGGATGGTAAAAACAAATGAAGAACAGGTGAAACAAACTTTAGCAAACAGCCCCTGTTCCCTGTCCCCTTATTCACTCCTACTCACGGGCAAAGTGGCTACAAGGTGCCTCCGTGAGCCATCTACCCTTCCCCTGGTAGTCCCTAGAATCTCCACTGCCATAGGCAGCAAAGCCTTCTCTGTCTCTGCCTACTTCTTATGGAACAAACTCTCAATATCGCTCCACTCAACACCATCACACAACTTTTAAAAGCCACTTTAAAGATTGACTACTACTAGAAGCCAAATGTCGCTGTCTATCTGAATAAGCTACAATGTTTTCCCCTGCCCTCCCTCTCCCCCACTCCCACCACTCTGTGGGAGCTCCTCACCCTTGTGATTCCCCTGCTCCCCTGCTTCCTTCCCATCATTTCCTGGGATCTCCTCCACCCTTGCTATAGCCCCTTCTGCATTGCTCCCTTTCCATCACCTCCTGGTGCTTTTCCCATCACATCCATGCCCTATCTAAACTCCCTTTAGACCTCTCCACAACACTTTTGCTTACTTGTGGACTGTCACACTGAATTTTTGAATATTCCATCAGGTTATTTTGATCTTTTGTTTTGTATTTTGGTGTCCCTCTTGAAATTTCACTCTATTTTTGAAGTACCTGACAACTTGTCTCTTTACTCTATCGTCCTCCATGTTTCCTCTGATGATGCATATGGATTTGTCACTAGCCTGCATTTTCACCTTGTGCCTTATTGTATTCTCATTTTTGTTACTATACTTTGGACTGTAATTTCAGTACAGCTCATTGAGAATTGGCCTCCTCTGTGGACATGTACTCTTCCTGTATTTTCTGTTTTGCTAATTTGCCATTGTTTATGACCCTGGTCATGCCTGGAAACAGTCCTTTGGATCAATGCACCCACCCAGTCATCAATGACATAAATAAATAAACAAACAAACAAACAAACAAATAAATAAATACATACTTACATACAAATATTTACAGCACTGTAGCATTGAGTCACACACAAATTGTAGCTGTAACAAAAGTATTCAGTGTGGGCACACAGACTGCCTATTTAGCAATGAAACACCCAACAATAAGAACCACAGAACCATATGCCAAAAATTAAGCAGCACCTTCATTTACTGCTTCATTATGAATATAGCAGGCATGAAGGGTTGGAAACTACATTCAAAATTGTGATAAGTGCAATGTGGCATACACATATGACCATGCGTGCCACGTGAACAGAAGGGGCATGATGGGGAGGCCACATAGCATCCTTTTGATAAGTGGGACCACCCCGTGACCCCACCATACGTGGACATGATCCACACCCTGCACACTGGAACAGAAGTAAATATCATGCAAGACATGTATGCAGAATGAATGGCAGAGAATGAAAGTAACGTGGACAGGGGAATCCCATCCCCAGAGCAGCCCAGAAGGGACAGTTGTGCAGCTGGTGGCACAACTGATGAGTGTGCCCGTTCATGGGCCCTGAACTTCACAGTGGGCCAGGTGGCATCCATGGTGACAGATATATGTACCCACTACCGACAGTTGTATGGGGCACAGTTGCTAAGCACACCGGCTGCTGTGAATGCCACCAGACCGAAGGCATGGTCCCTCTTGGGTATCAAGCACAAATGGCCTAACATGCACACCATGGTCAAGAAGGCCATCGGGCCATTGAACGGGTATGCCAGAGCACTGGTGGTGGGTCCCCCAGGGAGGACAGTCAGATGACACCAGTCTAGCAGATGGTGGTGGCCACTCTAATGGAAGTCAGCATCCATGGTGAGGTGGAAGGGGTGGACACCATGGATGGTTCATAGGTGGATGTCAGGCATGGGTACCCATGTGCCGTGCCTGCACACAAGTACTAACAGCCTTGTGCTCCCCACACAACCCTGTCCACAGATGGTAGCAGGACACAGTCGATGGAAACATCAGGCCTTAACACAACAGCAGCACAGCTGGTGGGCACCGCTGCTGGGAAGACTGGGCAAGAAAGAGGTATGTCACCATGCCACATGCACCCCTGCGAGTGCTACCACAGGCCACAAGCTCAGCCTAACAATCCCCTCTACCCGACAGGTACTGAGCAGGACACTGAAACACAGATGGAGACTGACATGGAGGCAGACAGCAACCCAAATTCAGCAGATGAGGGGTCCCAGGAGGCCACCACCAACCAGGACAGAGGCTACAGCAGCAATGTGCAATAGCATGCCTCCAGGTGCCACACATGGTAGGGGCATGCTGGGGCCAATATCATGCTGTCACAAATGGTACAGGCTTGGCAGTCAGCGGATGGCACTGACCCGGCCACCAGTGAACCTCTGGGCACTGAGGACAGTGACGACAAAGGGCCATTTTGGGGGGGGGGCTCCCAGACTGAGGTGCACGGAGTGCATGAACACCACCATGGCAGACAGATACTGTGAGCAATGCCATCTTGAAGAGGCCCATCTTGTGGAACAGTGCCACAACATAGATGCCATGATAGCCCTGACCAGTGAGATGCGTGGCATGCGCGGTGAAATTGACCACATTGCAGACACACTCGAGTGACAGGTCGACCATCCCACAAGAGGGAATGTGCCACACAATACCCATGTTGGGCCACAACACACACAGGCAGCCACTGGCATGACCAGCTTGCAGCGTGCCCCTGAGGCACAACAGTATGACTCAGACAGCACCCAGGTGGCTAACACACAGGACTCTGGTACCGTGTCCATACTCCCCAAGGTGCACACAGCATGGGAGAGCATGGACAGTGCATACAAGACACCAAGGTCACCATGGCAGGCCAGACTACAGGCCAGGGCCATGCTGACAGGGATGACATGCCAAACATGGACACCTTGCTGCAGGTGGGTTCATGGCAGCAATAGACTGCACACTGTTTCATGGAGATGAGTGCACACACCTCTGCATGGCTGCAAGGAAAGCCCAATGACCCCGAGGGCCAGTGAAAAAGCACACCACATGGTCCCCACCGATGTGCCGTGCCCACCCCCCACTCCACCGATGTACAGCAGTAACATGATGCACACACACACACCCACACACCCCACTAAGGTACAGCAATGCCCCGTTGCCACCCCCCACACACCTCAACTATGTTCTGCACAAGCACAACCCCCCCAAATACACTGGCGTATGGCACAACAGCAATTTCCCCCACCCCCACACACCCCAATGTTGTACAGCATGATCCCAATGCCCATGGCCCCTCCACTGCACATGGCACACCCACAGAGGATGTGCCCACTGAGCAGACAGTGGCTGACACCCCCAAATGGTACATCAGGCACAAGGGCTGTTGGCCAGTGGGTGTGACACATGAGCACCCTGGGGTGCCATCTGGATGAGCCCAGCAACGTGTGCCGCACAGGTCGACACACCCCACTCTGTACAAGCTAGCCCACCCATGTCCACATGCCTGAACCAACCAGAAGGCCACCAATCTCCCCCCAATTGGTGCGCTCAGTGTGAGGCATCATCATCATGCACCCATCAACCATGAGTTATGCCGCACACACATGGCGCCCCACCTCAACACCCACAGCCTGCCCGATTACAACTGCACATGCGACACAGTCGAGCACACACCTGTGGCCCCACAGAAACCCTTGACACCTACTGCCCGTGCCACCCCTGATGACCAGGCTATCATTGGAACGTGCACTGAGCAAGTGCTGCCAGTGCTGCACGCCTGCCAACCATCTGTGGACTACAGCACACCTTCACCACCACATCACCAGGTGTTCTGTCCAGCTGTTGTTACTCTAGTATGGGCACATTATGATGCAGGGCCATATTATGCAGCATGGCACACACTGTGCAGGTCTTTCCTGAGGCCAGCATGATTGTACCCTCAGTATGGTCCAGGCACCAAAACCACATATTCAGAAGGCGAATGGTCCTCCCCACAATGTTCTGTGTCTTCCCATGGCATGGTCGTAGGCCTCTTCAGCTGCACAGGTTGGAGCCAGGATAGGTGTTATCAGATTCAGGTGCAGGGGTATCCACTGTCACCTATGCAGAGAACAAAAAGCAGTGTCACACATGTGTTCCATTTAACATGTCAGGAGTTCCAAACATGGTGCCGTACCAATACTCACCCAACAGCCAGCCATCAATGAACCCTGCACAGAGTATGGCACAGAGCTGTGATGCATCCAGTATGTATGTGTCATGGCATGAACCTGGGTACTTCATGCATATGTTCAGAAAAATTCTACGTGCGTCACACATGACCTGGCAGTTCATGCAGTGGAACCCCTTACTGTTCCTGTACTGTATGCCTCCTCCTGCATTGGCGATGCCAGTATGGTGATATTTGGCATGACATGCATTTCATAGAAGGTCTGCTTTTTTACACAGACATCTGCCTCCGCTGTTGGGAAACTGATGTGTGTGTGTGCACATGTGCCAGCAATGCGTTGGTGACCTGCGCCATGGCCCATGACACTGAGGATTGGAATATGCCCACTGTATCACTGGTCACCCTCTGGAAAAACCCTGTTACATAGTATGCCAGGGCACACAGCATTTTCATCTTGACAGTCATTGCCCTGGACTGTCATGTCCATGGGGCAATGTTGGCATGAACCATGTCACACAGCCATTCAACCATGGGCCACGGCAAATGGAATCTCTCAATACGGTGTAACTCCTGCAGCGAGGTGGCATCCAGATATGGTCTGAATACCCAGGGCTGTGGACAGACATGCCTCTGCTGCATCAGCTCCTCATGGAGCACGTGCATGTTCAACAGCAGTCCAGGACACATCCTTTTCTGCTGCGCCATTTCCAGTACACTGTGCCCACCCCAGCGTATTTGCTTTATCCCACTGGGCACAACTGCATGCACCTTTAAGGAGGCATGGGGTGCCACATGTGTGTGGTGGTCCAGCATGGGTGGTGGACACATGCCCATGTTACCCTGCGGTGTGCATCCTGCATATACCACTGCTACAGAAATGGTTAAACAGTGAAGTCCAGTACAGTGACAGAACTGGCTGTTCTCACTGGCCCAGTGGCCCTGAGGGTTGAGGTGCTGGACGCCACACCTCACACCACGCCGCCAACCCAGGTTCGGGAGCAGACTCAGGTCACTGGTGGGTCAGCCAGGGGAGATAGGCTTGAACATCCCATGACAGCTTGCCTTCTCCGGGGAAGGAAGAGGCCAATGCCTGCACACTTACCTGACTCCGAGCGGAGACTCAGAGTACTGCAAGCCCCAACTATAGGGGATGGGTGGTCGTTGTTCAGCATGGATGTTGGCACTCGCACCATGACATCTGGGGTTTCATGCTGTAGGGGAGTGGAGAAAAGAGCCTGCCACTGCCGGGGGGATAGGGAGCCTGGGGTGCCCACGATGTGCCTGTGCCCACCCAAGGAACCTGAGTCGACGCTACAAGTTTACGGGTGTTAGGTGCCCCACCCCTGCCCCCCACCCTGGGGTTAAAACACAGCCCATGGGGTCTCAGGGTCCATTCAGGTTAGGGCACCAGGCAGTGGGATGTCTGCCATGTCTCCCCTGATGGGTTGGGGGTGGCAGGCTGGGGTAGGTGGACAAAGAGTAATTTAAAAAAAAAAAAGAACTGTCTGTTCACTGTACTGGACGCTGTGTTACTGATGCCACTGTCTCTGGTGAGTTCACCCACTCACCAAAACAACTCCGACTTGGAGTTAGTAATCTATGGTGTGGGGGTGTGGGAGCACAGCCCCTCACAGGGGGGTGGGGGTGCATAGCCACCCTCAAAAAAACACTTGCATTTCCTGACAGCACAATGCTGACTGTCAGCACTGTGCTGTCACTGTAGTGACCTTCGACACGATTCCTGTCACTACAGCTTGGTGGAATCTGCATCCTGTATTGTCCACAGTGTGATGATGGTAAGGGGAGATGTCTATCAGCCTGAGCATTTCCTGGAGCACCTCTGGCATGTGTCCAAAAACAATGACTGTGACTCCAGTGGCTATGGTACACTCTGAGTTGTGCAGGGGCATGATTGGGTGAGTACAATGACATCTGTCTGTGTTGGGGGCAATGTGGAATGTAGCAGCTTTGCAGAGGCCTAACCTGTTCTTCCCATTATGTTCCCACACAGGACCCACAGGGGAGCCCACAGCAGGAGCTGCTGGAAGGTGCACCGGTCATGGCGTTCACCCTTCCCAAGAAGATGGAGATGATATCTGCCCTACCCATGGTACATGCCCTGGGAAGTAGTCAATGGGGTCCTGCATTACCAGGCTGATGGGACCCACCCGTGGTAGGTCACCCTGCCGTCCATGGTAAGTAATGACCACGGTGTGACGCCATGCATATCTTTCACCCATTCTGGATTCATTGGTTGTTCCCTGTCACTACCTGAGAGCCACGCCTGCCCCCATGAATCATGTGTTGTGGGGCCACACTGTATGTGCTGGCACCACGGTATATGGGCGGCATTCCACTGCAAAGTTGCATGCACCTGTGGTGCATGTATATTCCAATATTCCACATACACCATGTGGCATGCAGTTAACCTATCACCGGTGGTTACAGCGTGTCCATATCTCCAGGGCTATATCCGTGATGAGCGCTGACATGGGCCCAGACACCAGTGCTGGGTGGGTGAGGAGTATGCTGGTGTGACAGTGGCCACACATGGGCATCCTCTGTGTTGGGGCCATACACATGTCACACTACCTAACATGCCTGTTTGTTTTCCATTCACAGCACTACAGGGGTCCAGTATGCAGGATGACACTAGTGTGCCTTGAAAGGGTTTCAGAGGATGTTGCCAAGGTCAGCAACAGCTGTAGATGTGTTGATGCTGGGGAGGAGGCCAGCAGCACAGGGTCTGTACCCACACAGTGAACTTTTATGTGGACTATTATGCCAACCCCCATTTGCATGACAGTACTGCTATGCCTGTTTGTTGTGGTGAATAAATCCTTTTTGTATTCAACAATGGTGTGTTTACTGCATCCTGGGATGAGAGATGGGCAGGGTGTGTGTGGCCAATGTGTGGTGATACATCGAGGGGCACTGGCAGGGTGGGGGGCCCCATGGATGCCTGCGGATGTGTACTGCAAGTGCGGCATGTGTATGACCCATGGTGCTGTCATGCCGGTCAGCCCAGGTCCGATGGCTGTGCCGGAGACGCATGCTGCATGGGCATGGTGCGGTGTGCAATGGCCTATCCCCATCCAGGGTGGTGTGCCATGGCCCTTATTTATTATTTATTTATTTTATTTAGTTTTTGTTGACTGGGTAAGTGCACTAGACAAATCCTGCCTATTTTCAGGCACAACCTGGGGGAGCGGGATACAGATGAATGCTAACTGACCTTGAACCAGATTAAGCTGTTCAGTGTGCCATGCCTGCACGCCATCCAGGGACCTGTCACAGTTGGCTGGTATTTATCTGCCACACTGTGCATGGCCATGCTGGACCCACAGCCTGCATTGCAGGTGTTACTGTGGTGGCCATGTCATGTCCACAGTGCTGCTGGTGGTGGTATGCCATTGGCTCAGATGTGTGAGTCACCACCATTGGTTCTGCTATTCCTCCAGTGCCATACGCCCATGGACAGCCATGCACAGCAGCCATGCCTGTTTGGCAGGGGCTGTCTGCCATTTGTGGTGCACAACATGGGCACTTGCCCCAGGGCCCATTGCTACATGGCCATGGGCACCCTGGGTTACTGGCCCACCCACAGCATCCACTGCGTAGTGCACTGCATGCTGTGTCATGGCCGCATGGGGTACAGTGCAGGATGATCTGGTGGCAGTGTCGTTTGTGCCATTGGGTGCCACAGACAGGCCCTGTGGCCACTGCATGGTGAGTCTGCCTCAATATGCAGACTCTTAAAGCTGCCCTCCCCATTGCGTATGTGTATGCACCCAGCGCCACGTACCTGGGTGTTGTACACGGTGACCTGCATGTGGGCAGCAGCCGCCGGCATGCACAATACATGGCCATGCCCCTGCATACATGCCACACATTGAGTCTGTTAAGCTTCACACGGGTGGCCTATGCAGGCACCAATGTGCATTTTATGCATGCTCGCACTTAGGGCGTGCGTGTGGCTCACACATATGTACTTACGTGTTCCTTGCACAAACTACTCACGCCACTCTGGCTTCATGCATAGGCACCGTTATGAATATTGTCTACTCTGTATGATTGTGCCATGCCATATAACCTTACCATTCATCAGGCTCTTCACTGTGACGGCCATTCCTTACAGTGAGTCTTCCAATCAAAAGCTGCTCCCCTTCATCAGAGGATTCACTTCCTCCAACAGCCCCATTCAAAGGTACTTCATCTGCCTCCAGCTCAAACATGTAAGGCTGACTATTTAAAGTTAAATCAATATCCAGATTGAGCTCCTCAGACTGTGATATATCATCTTCCAGTGTTGAGGGTCACAGCTATGGATGCGCCTGTTGCTTCAATGATGTCACCTAGTCATGTGAGAAAGGATCCTCATTAACAAAGCTGGAACATAGTCCATGGATGCGCGTTCTCCACAGAAAAGATACAAATGGCAATTTTAACTCTGCTAACTGTTAAAGCCAGTCTAATAGACCTCTTGGGATAGTCAGCGATTCCAGCCCAAAGGAAGGATGTTTCCCCCACTCCACTCTATCTGGTGACCCTTCTACCCCCTTTTGTCCCCTGCACTTATCTAAGCATTACACCACACTCAAGTAGTGTTGTTTTAATCTCGGTCTGTTAAGTGAAAACTTGCACCACACTTTAAATAGTGTTGCTTTTGTTGAAACCACCATTATGTGATCTGTTGTCCTGTAGTTGCGGTGTGATCTGTGCACTATAATGTCCTGTATTGTGTCTGTACAATTTGGAACCTTTGTAAATGAGTCTTTGGCTCAAAGGTGTTAATCCGAAACTGAAATAAATAAATAAATAAATAAATAATACAATCGTTCAAACAGGAGCCTGTTTATGGATCATTTAAAGAAGACACAGAAACCATGCAAATAATTCTTATTGTATTTGCATTTGAATCAGATCAAGACCTAGTTACTAAGGTTCTGCCTCTGCACAAAAGAGGTGACACTTCCTCCTCTAGCAACTTCCAGCCTATTTCACTCTTCTCTTCTCTTGCAAAACTGCAGGAAAGTATCATCTACTCCAGGCTTACTAACTTCCTTTTCTCCTCTGACCTCATTTCTCTCTTCATGTCTTCACTGCTTTCTCTACACTTCCTTTTCCATCCTCCCTCACTCCTCATGCTGCCAACACCACTGCACCTTGTTCATATCTAAATTCTGGTTTGGGTCCCTCCTCTCCTATCTCTCCTCACTCCTCTCTCCCATCCCCTCCTTCTCCCATTCTCTCTGCTCTAGGGGTCCACGTACCTTCTCCATTCCTCAACCTCACACCTCCACTGGGCAAGCTGCCTTTTCCTACCACCTCCATCCCTCTGGAACCTGCTCCCCTCTTCCATCCACTTTTCATCTTCTGTCTCAGCCCTTAAACACCACCAAAGGTGCCTCCGTGGTCCCATCTGTCACTGTCAACTCCCCTCTGGACTCTTCCTTCTTCCTGCTATCCTCCCCTAGCAATCTTCACCCTCTACTTGGCTGTGACAAAGGCAGACTTCTGTCAGGCTACTACACTACAACTGCCTTCTCAGGAATGAAGCACTTTACTCCTAATTGTATAATTATATGGTATTTACCATGTGCTTGTCATAATCAGTCGATACTTGTCTGTTTTACTTCCTCAGGCTAATGTTACCTGTTAGTGTGCCCTTCAATCTAAGTTGTCACAGTATTGCTCACTGATGTGGACTGGTGTGTTTTTTTGCTTGTACTCCCCTTCCCCCACCCTTTTTTTTTTTTTTTAATTAAATTCTCGGATTACAAATACCTTTGAGCAGAAACTGCTCATTTACAAAGGTTCCATGTCAAAGGATGAGGGTCAACATACATACAGAGGTAGTAAAAGAATGCACAATAAACAACCAAAACAACTAAAAGAAAAAATAAAGATACTCAGTTATAACATAATTTGAGATAATATTCATATAATGAGCAGCTTGAGTAGGCAGCTGGCTGTGGTAACAATAAAAGATAGAGAGCACCATAGGCAGTTAGTATTGCAGGCGTGCGACCGGGAAAGGAAGTTGCCAGGCTAATGGGCCACTGTCCGATGGTGGTGGAAAATGTCTTGTTGCACCTGGGCTGCACCTGGAAATGAGCCTTGGCTGAGTGTGCCTTTCCCAGTTACCAATTTTCATTAACTAAATAAATACATAAATAAATAAATACATAGGTACATAAATAATTGTGAAGCTGTCATGTCTAAGTGGTCAACTTTTCTTTAAAGGGCACAAATTTTACGTGTACTCTCATTTTACTTTCTTGACACATCAGTGTTGGTGCTGCTTCCTAGGCTAGAGACAGGAGATATTAAAACTAGGCACTAAATTTCATCTTCTTGCTCCTGTCGAGTTACGTGTTATTCATAAAGGGCAACAATAAGTATTTTTCAATATCAACCAATTGAATACATTCCTCGGATCTCAATATGAGCTATCTTCCTAAGATGGAGAAACATAATTTCTGATGATGTCTGAAGAAGAAATGATTGAAATAATGGACAAAACTTGATTATACATTAGTATTGAACCAATTGTTTATATTTAATAGAGTCTGAACACTGAAAGATAAATATGATGAGCAGTTATTCTCTATATAGTATAGGAGACTAATTTTGATTTTATGCCTTTTTCATTTAATAAATTAGCAATCAGAGATCAAATATGAATATTTAGAACAAAACATATGTTACCAATAATTTAAAAATGTCTGTGTTCAGATATGCTGACTGAGAGAATAGAGCCATTACTTGAATTATGTCCTTGTCACAGAAAGAGGTTCCTAGGTAAATTGTGTCTTTAATTTGTATAAATAACTGGACATTGCTTGTTGGCAGATTAAGAAATTCTTTTTTATTTTTTTTTTACCTAGATCTGTATATGTTTAAATTATGCTGGTTTAGCCCTTGGTAATTATTTTTACACCATTACTGGTTATTTTCTTTGGTTCTCTCCTCTGCTATGGACTTGTATATGTGGAGCAGAGTTTTATTTTGCTCACACAGTATATGTATTTATTTAAAAGTAAAAAATATATAATTATAAAACAGTATTTACTGATGTGTGTTCAAGGGTACTTTGGAGCCATTTAATATTTGTGGGTACTGAAAATAGATAGTATATTAAGTTTTCTAATATGTATATTTTAGATTAGATATTTTGTATCGATTACCCAATTTTATACAATAGGGGTGAGAAAATAACACTATAAATAAATGTGGTTATTTTTACTACTATTGAATATCATTCAGTTGACTTAGACACTGTGGAATATCGCAACGAATATTCCACAATGTCTACGTCAGCTTATGATATTCAACAGTGACTAGGTCACTAACATGCACTCCAAAAGTACCACAACAGAACTTCTTCTCATAATAGGAAACCATTACTTAAACAGACATCACCTAAAAACATTAATTGAATGCACAAACAACCTGTGGTACCGCTACCATCACAGAGGTTGCATTCCTGCTGGGAAAAACTGCTCTCTCACAGACAGTGGTCATAGCCACAGAAAACAGCATGACTCTATGCAGAAAACAAACAGTGGCGTGAATAAATGATAAATAAATAACGTAAGGTACTACTGCTGAAGTAAGCAAATCACAGTACTAAAACATATTACACAACTCGTATGGCTGCAACGGTTTCCTATTTATGTTGTATAAATCACTGAATACTCTGTGAACTGAAATAAGACAGATACCAATAAAATGCCACAAATCTCACGTCAAACTAATTACAGCGCACAAAAATATCCCAAACATGAACTGTGCACTACGACACAAACCGATGACTGTGACCAAACCAGTAAAATATATCACAGTATACTAAAATACAAATAAAACAAAACTTAAACTACGAACCTCCAGCAAATGCCGAAACTCTGCCCTGAATGTCAACTCCACCCCCAAATGTAAGCAACCAATACAACATAACGCATCATGCAACCAAATGAGCAACAACCAATAGCAGCTCTAAAAACACATCATTCATGACAATCAACCAATGAACAGAACAACAGCTACCCACTGCAACCAACCAAACTGCACAAATGCCCCCCACATACTAAAGCAACACCTACTTCCTTGATAAAGGACTGGAGGAGGGCAGATGTGATTCCCCTTCACAAAAGTGGGAGCAAGGCAGAAGCAGGAAACTATAGACCTGTTAGTTTAACCTCAGTGATAGGGAAAATGATGGAATCACTTCTAAAGGAAAGAATTGTCGAGTATCTAGAGGCCAGAGGGGCACAAGACCCTAGGCAGCATGGATTCACAGCGGGAAGGTCATGCCAGATGAATCTGATAGATTTCTTTGACTGGGTGACCAAAGTAGTAGATCAGGAGGGGCTGTGACATGGCCTACCTAGACTTTAGCAAGGCATTTGACACAGTCCCACACAAAAGATTAATATATAAGTTAGCCAGCCTGGGAGTGGTCCCAAGATGACAGCCTTGGCAAAGAATTGGCTGGAGAATAGGACGAGAGAGTAATAGTAAATGGAGTCCACTCAGAAGAAAGGAGGGTTACTAGCGGGTACCGCAGGGTTCAGAGTTAGACTAGTCCTCTTCAATGTCTTTATGTTTACATTGCAGAAGGACTGGAAGGAAAGTATGTCTCTTTGCAGATGACACTAAGATCTGCAACAGAGTTGATGCACAGGGTGGGGTGGAAAGGATGAGAAGGGACTTGGCAAGGTTAGAGGAATGGTCAAACGTATGGCAGCTTAGATTCAATGCTAAGAAGTGCAGGTAATGCACCTGGGAAACAAAACCCAGGGAAGAGTACAATGGGGGTGAGATACTAACAACAACAAAAATGGAAAGGGACCTGGGGGTAGTCATATCAGATGACCTAAAGGTGGGAAAGCAATGTGAGAAGGCAGCAAGGAGGGTTGGGGGATACTGGGATGCATAGGGAGAGGCATCACCAGTAGAAAACAGGAAGTTATTATCCTCTGTACAGACAGCTGGTGAGACCCCATCTGGAGTACTGTGTGCAGTTCTGAGACCCACCTCAGAAAGACATAGACAGGATGGAAGCTGTCCAGAGGAGGGCAACTAAAATGGTGCAGGGTCTGCACCGGAGGACATATGAAGAGAGACTTAAGGAGCTTAATATGTATAGCCTCGAGGAAAGGAGGGAGAGGGGGACATGATAGAAACTTCAAGTACCTCAAGGGAATCAACAAAGTCCAAGAGGGTAGCATCTTTCAAAAAGAGGTGTGCAAGAACAAGAGGGCACAATTTGAAGATAGAGGGGGCAGCTCAGAGGTAATTTAAGGAAGTATTTTTCACAGAGAGGGTTGTGGATGCATGGAATGGCCTCCAGAGGAGGTTGTGGAGTCAAAATCAGTGGTGGAATTCACATGCATGGGATAGTCATAAGGCAATTCTGGGGGGTTGGGGTAGAAAGAAGTAGGCTGCTGGTTAACTAGGATCTGCAGCTTATCCAGTAGGTAGGGAAATGGGCAGACTGGGTGTGCCAAGCGGTCCTTATCTGCCGTCAAATTCTATGTTTCTATGTTTCTATGTTTCTATAAAAACCAAACAATGGTGGAGAAACCCAGGAACAGTAAATAACTCCACAGCACAGCAATATAGTCCTAAAAAACATTAAAACAGAAACCCTATTGTATAAATCGCACACATGATGTGCGACTTGTGCAATATGGACTGTCTTATCATGCAGAGTGCCTGTGATAATAACTGCTGTGGCCACTTGTGATATTATCACAGTGCACTCTGCACTCGTGCTAATATTATCCATATTCCACAGTCATCCATCATGTATCCCCTATGTATTGTCCAGATGTATGTTTTTTTCTACATTGTAATGAACTTCATTTGGTTTGTCATCAAACTGATTGCAATTTTGTAGTGCCAATAATCAAATCAAAGCTGTATCAACATGTCTGATTCTTAATGTCCTCACTCCAAGTTTTCATTATAAAAAAATTACATTTCTACTGAAACCATTCCATCGTAAGACCTTTGGTAAGATCATTTATTTAAAATAGGATACCTTTGGAACTTCAAGGGCTGGAAATTGTTATTATTTATTATTTTACAATGACAACTTGGAGTCAGCCAAGTTGATATATTGATAATGTGATGCTGCTACATTTTCCATGTATTGACCCGTCTTTCAGATGAGACGTTAAACCGAGGTCCCATCTGCCTGGATTGGTGGTAGTTCAGGTGGATGTTAAAGATCCCATGGCACTTATCAAAAAGAGCAGGGGAATTTCCCCGGTGTCCTGGCCATATTTCCCTCATTCACTAAAATACCACCAACAGCTTGATCTGGTTCAAGGTCAGTTGGCATGCATCTGTATCCCCCTTCGCCCCGGGTCGTGCCTGAAAATAGGCAGGATTTGTCTAGTGCACTTACCCGGTCAACAAAAGCTAAATAAAAAATATGTAAAAACATAAAATGTTTCAGTCTGTTTTTAAAATACTGTTATGTTTAGCACCATATTATATTTGCATATATAAACACATATCAACACTTGAGACCTGTGTTTTCAGGATCTAATGGTGTTAATCAGACTCTAAGCTTTCATTTAAAAGAAACTTTTGTTTCTAAGCCTACCAGTTAGAAAGTTACAAATTTTGAAAGATAGTTTTAAGCCTTTTAAAAAAGCAAAAAAAAAAAATACATATTTGAAATTGTCAAAAGACATTAGTGATTGTTTTGTTTAAGAATAAACATATTCTGCTTTAGTTTTAAAAATGGTATTTCAGCTATAGAAAGGTGAATTTATTTACCTTTCGGTCCGCCCTTTCACATGTTGTGCTTAATCTGACTGGTTAATGAGATATTATTTAAAATGAGTTTAAAACATGCAGTTCACTATCCCAGCAGGTACTGAGTTTGGCACCATGTCACAAATGAAAATTTTCCCTGTGATACTCTGTGGCATGTCAGTACCACAACAAAGAAGTGGAGACACATGCATGCAGCATCTGGCATTTGTGAATAGACAATAAGTTTCAGTGAGCATAACTGTGGGACTTTCCTTTCATGGGATGTAGTACCTCATGTTTTTGTGTTTAGTTGTCATGCTTGAAGAATACTTGAAGATATACTATAGTATGTATTATGAACAGCATGTGCTATATGGGCTGTACTATTAATTTTCATAAACTGTCTTCTCTTTTCTGTGCTATAATTTTACTATGTGTGTACTGTATGTACTGTGAAATGGCACCTGCCCAATTGTGTGAGATTTTGGATCTTATGTTTTGTATGTTACTTCCTTCTTGTTTTGATGTTATTTTTTATTTATTCCACTCATTGTGTGTTACATGCCCTATAAATTTTCATTTCTATATAGTGTTTATTGATTCTTTGTTCATTAGCTATGCTTGTACTCTGGGACTGTGCTGCTTGTAACTGGGAATGGCTGCCTGTTCAATGTACTTTTGCAAATTTGTACTGCAGTTATTTCATATTCTTGCTACAATCAGTTCCTTTCTTTTTATGTGTATGTATATGTGTGTGTGTGTGGGGGCTTTTATGCCTTTATGTTGTGTTTTCTGTTTAGCATAATTAGTGTGGATAAGAACCTGGTTAATGGGGAGCACATTTTGTTCATAATGTGTGCTTTTTAACAGAAAGTGTTATTCATCCTAATACATACAGTATGGTATTAGTAATCATTTCAACTATATTGCTACTAATTTTTCAGTCCTTTTTGATTGTAAATGCATAGGGGTATTTGTGCAAAATACAACAGGGGCTGCACCATATGTATCACATACACTTAATTTAAATCAGCTTTAGTTTATTGTTCTTGAAACAATGTAAATATGTTTATACAGTTAAACTTTTATATTCATTTGTTCATTTTGTGTTGTAAACAACTGATATGCACATGGCAGATTAATAGCATATTATGTTTGTCTGTGGACCATGCAGTTCTTCAACATCATGGTATTAATTTGTAATACATTTGAATTGATATTACTTGATGTCCTTTCATAAAATGGGTACTAAGAATCCTACATCCTGATTTGTTGATATTTCTTTATAGCCACTATATAACATTTGTTCATAGCTGGGTTATGACACAGCTTAGCTAATGTATAAAAACAAGTCCCTCTAATCAGGACACATCATAAAACCAAATAACTGTGCAAGCTGCTAATGGCAAAGAGAAACTTCATAAGGATGGCATTCCTTTGATCTCACTTGCTTGATAGAGAAAATTACAAAACTACCACTGACATATTTTTCTATCAATCTTTACCTGATACTAAAAAAGTCGGCAATTAAGAAGACTAAGATAAAATGAAGAAGATTAAGATAAAGTGCTTGATCTTCAAAGACCCCATAGAGCAATACAAATGTGGAACCCTGTAAGGGGGAGGCAGCTAGCTACATGGAAACTGTGGCAGCACTAGGAGAATAGTCCCCCCACCACTGGCATCCCTCTACCTGTGGCTCCAGCTTCCTGCTTACAGGGTTCTGCATTTGTTCATCTATGGGGCAGCTTCCAGGGCTGTGTCCACCTGGGGCCATGTAACTGTTCGCCCTGGCAAGCTCCCATGAAGTGGTCCCATCTAAGCAGTTGTAGGACTCTGCAGACAGCACCCACACCAGCTGCCACATCAATCCCCATCATGCCAGACATCTCCCCACCTCCCCCATGATACCACATGCCCCTTGTGCACTGGACCCCACTTTCAGATCCCCTCAATTTTCCACATTGTGTGGCACTGGTGCAAGTCCTTTAGACCACCTCATGGCTTGTCTAAGTTGAGCCCCTCACTGCATCCAGAGTGGGGCTTCCAAAATATGAAAAAAAAGGAATGGTGCAGCCCTGCCATGGTGCAAGCCACCTTGTGACCTGTTGCATGTGAACTGCTGTTGCAAGGGTGGTGCATGGTGGCTTGGGCACAAAGCATTCCAATTCTGATGCAGCCTGCATTTGAAAATTGGGATTGATGCAAAGTTTGATGCAAGGTACCAATTGTGTCATACACTTTTGGTGTAGGCACCTTGCATTAAAAGACACCTTTGAAAATTGGGCCCCAAATCTCTGTGAGTCAACACCCAAAAACATAAAAGAAGTGCCATACTATAACCCTGGACATACAGTTGTGTCCCCACATCCAATTCCCTGGCATGTCTTATTGAATGTCATAAGACCACAACTAATGTTTATGAGGCATTGAAAGAACACATGGTAGTTACAATTTGGTTTGTGATGCAGTATATATGATTTGTGACACTGACTGTAAATTAAACTACACTTTCTTTTTTTAGAGTGGAAGCATTCTGAATCTCAATGGTTTCTGGAATTTCATCTTTCTCTAAGTCATATTTATCATGTACTTTCCTCATTTTATTTGTGCTGAGTATATTTTTAAAGAAAGAATTACACATATGATATCTATTATTGTAAATAATAAAAGTAAATGTTTTGTTCTATGTGGCCAAGTCTAAGTTGGAAGGAGCTGTCATAAAATTGTTGCAAAGCAATTTGGCAACAATCTTTTGACTGCAACTTCCTGGAGCTACAATATGCTCATACGTGGGTCCCAGCGTTCTTATGTAGCAACATATATTAAACTGCATGAAAATGGGTCATTTTGGCATGCATATGGCACATGATATGGTATTACTGAAACAGCCATATTGATTCCCCACACTGGTTGCAGCACCTGACTACTGACTATAAATACTTGGATGTAAAGATATGTCAGATGCTGCATGACAATGCACCAGTGTTGGTTGATCATCACTGGTGGACCTTGATTGTCATGCAGAGAAGTCCAAAAATGATTAATGGCACATGGGGAAACAATGAAAGGAGATGAATTCCATTGGCCTATTTGGGACTGCATTAAATGGGGGTTTTGGTTGAGCACAGTGTACTGCCAGGGAGACTAGTGATGGACAGACCAGTGGAAACATGAAAGGTCCCAGAATTAGATCTACAGTACATGTCAAGATCCAGACACATACAGCTGACAGAACAGACACATCTAGTTGCATGTGCTTACATGTGGGTGGTGTAATTGACATAGTAGTATCTGTGCGGCAGGTTCTCTGCCACCTGAGGTAGGTATCACTTAGTACTGCACTTTGGGCAGTGGTGAATGTATGAACCACATACTGTACCTCCATGCAGTTTGAGTTAGTGCAGACCCATGACAAAGCCCAGATTACTTGGGTGAAAAGTTGGGTCAGGTTGTGGAGGCTGTCTTTCAGCTTGTACTGAAATAGATATTGAATTTTTAACCTGCGTTAACTTAAAATGTGTGTAGTTATGTGATGTTTTGCCTGGTTTCAGCATTTTTACTTTGTATTCCTTTGCTGTGTGCACCACCAGATGTTTGGAGCATCCCTTCAGTTTATGCAGTGAAAGTATGCACCCCTGTTTTTCCATAGGGAAAATGTGAAACTAAGATTTGGGCCTGTGTGTCTCAGTTGTTATATCTGCAGGGTTAGAATGTTACTTAAAAATACAGTGCATTAGATGGAATACTTGGTGACAGTTTTTGATAAGAAACGAAACTGTGAGCTCCTGGGTCCTGAAATGAATAAACACAAAGAACTAAGGGAAACAGTCTAGGTGCCAACAGGCAAATGAAAATCATGAAAAGGAAACTCTGGAACCAAATTACTCACCTAGAAAATATTTGTCAGGCCTCAATTTAATTCAATTTATCTTTGACATCATATATTAACTCTCCAGCCAAGTCCATTGGCTGCACTATGTGTAGCAGTTTCACTTCCACATGATTTGGCATCTGCAAAAGTAGTGCCTTGTATTCATGCACAGTGCTAGAACAAAGTAGGTAAGCAGTAGCAACTCTTCTATGAGTTTTTTGTTACTAGGGCCATAGGTTTATGAACTTAGTCTATTTATAACCATCTTCTGCTATTGTTTGCAGAACTTTAGATTATGAAATGTCACATGGATTCAGAAACACACAATTCAGGTAACTGCAATAATTTCTTTTATTTTTTAAACAAAAAGCTAAAGAGGAGCTACACAGATGTGTTATTGTAACATTTCTATACCATTGTGGAGTCGCCAGGGTGGTGAGAGCAGCTAAGGCAAAAAAGGAGCAGTCCTTGGCCAGTGGGTTCCGGAGGGGGGACAAGGGGTTCTTTAGATACATAGGGGAAAAAAGTAAAGTAAGGGGGCAGATCAGCAAGATAAGGATAGGGGATGGTTGGGTACAGGAGGGGGGGAACAGGCAGAAGTCCTAAATGTGTACTTTGCCTCAATTTTTACCAGGGGGATGGAGGGGCTATGTCTTGCGAGGGGAGTGGGGGCAAACCAGAGGAAGGGGTGGGATCGGTAGAAACCAGGGGCCCTGATGGGTCTGGGGAAAGGGAGTGGCCACTACAGACAGGTGGGGGCCCAGCAGTGCAGGGTGAAAAGGGGGAGGACATGGAGGTTGAAATCCCAGTAGAGAGAGTAAGGGAAGCCCTCAGGTTCCGTCAGGTGGAGAAAGCACCTGGGCCAGATGAGCTACATCCCAGGGTGCTGAGGGAACTGGTGGATATCCTGGCAGTCCCACTAGTGGAGCTTTTCAACATTTCTCTGAGGACTGGGTGGGTGCCCCCCAAGACTGTAGGGTGGCCCATGTCATGCCGATCCACAAGGGGGGATCAAGAGAGGAGGCAGGAAATTACAGGCCCATTAGCCTGACTTCAGTGGTTGGCAAGGTGATGGAGGGTATTGTCAAGCAAAGGCTAGGGGGGTTACTGGAGCAAACTGGGTACTTGGACAATAGGCAGCATGGCTTTGTCATGGGAAGATCATGCCAGACAAACCTTGTTGAGTTCTATGACTGGGTGACGAGGGCCCTGGACCAGGGTAGGCCAGTGGATGTCCTCTTTCTAGACTTTAGCAAGGCATTTGATTTGGTACCCCACAGTGGCCTGCTGGCTAAGCAGAAGAAAATGGGGGTAGGGAGACAGTTGTTAATATGGATAGGCAATTGGCTCTCTGAGCATCCTCAGAAGGTGGTGGTTGGAGGGTTAGCCTCTTCCCCAAGGTGGGTTACTAGTGGGATTCCCCAGAGGTCATTGCTGGGGCCACTCCTGTTCAACGCCTATATCTCAGACATCAGGAGGGGGATCAGGAGTGAGATGAGTCTCTTTGCAGATGACTCAAAGGTGGGTGCAGTGGTGGATGGGGAGGAGATGAGGGTGGCCCTGCAGGAGGATCTGGAGTCTCCGGAAAGGTGGTCGGGAAAATGAAAACTAAAATTCAATGCAGGGAAGTACAAGGTTCTGCACCTGGGAGTCAGAAATCCAGGCCAGGGGTATACCCTGGGAGAAGACATGATTCAAGTCACAGATGGTGAGAGAGACCTGGGGGTAGTGGTAGATGTTAAAATGAACAACTCAGAGACCTGTAGAAGGGCAGCAGCATGGGCAAATAGGATGCTGGAATGCTTCACCACGGGGATTACATCCAGAAAGGTGGAAGTGATCCTTCCGCTGTACAACTGCTTGGTTAGGCCACACCTTGAGTATTGTGTACAGTTTTGGTGACCACTTCTAAAGAGGGACATTATACTCCTAGAGATGGTCCAAAGGAGGGCAACCAAAATGATCTGGGGCCTGGGGGAGAGGACCTATAAGGAGAGGCTCAAGGAGCTCAACATGCACACCCTGGAGGAGAGGAGGGATGGGGGGACATGATAGAAGTCTTTAAGTACATGAAAGGGATCAATAAAGGAGGCCCAGTCATGGTACTCCAAAGGAAGGAGGGTTGGGCAACAAGAGGTCACGGGTGTAAGCTGGAATTGGGCAGGCTCAGTGGGGAGAGGAGGAGATGTTATTTCTCTGAAAGGGTAGTGGAGCCATGGAATGCACTGCCCATGGAGCTGGTAGAGGTGGCAACTGTGAATGGGTTTAATAGGGGATGGGACAGGTACAGGGGGAGAGTAAATCTGACCAGGCCTAATACAAGTGGAACATCTGAGATTGGGGACAGTATAACCCAAGGGGAAGGGGGACACCAAAATCGTCTCTCAGTGCAGGTGCTGAAAATCGAGCAGACTTGAGAGACTGTTAGGCCTATTCTGCTGGCATGTTAGTATGATAGTCTACAAAGGTATCTATAGTTTTGACATATGTCATAGTTCTTGAAAGATGTGTCAAAAGTTTTTGTTGCTCATGTGAATTTAAAACACAGGAGGCTCTAGAGTGTACACAATGTTGTTTGACTGCAGCCTCATCACTAATAATGAGACTGTGTTTATTTTGAAAGCAGCTGTAGACTCTGCCTTAAATAGCAAAATATTCATGTTAACTCTGAAATAAATAAGGAAGGATAAGCTACATACTAAGGAAAAGCAAGTCAAGGTAATTTGATTTCCATGGCTCCCTTTTCCTTGAGCTCAGGGTGCCATACACAGTAATATAACAAAACGCAGGAAAATGAAAGACATAAAATTATTAAAGCTTTTCACATAAACTGAACATTTTTTCAAAGAAATACCATGTTTTTTGCCAGCTCCAAATTAATTACAAGTGTTAATAAATATATAAATCAATAAATACAGATACATGAATTAATTAATAAATTAGGGATAGTCAGTAAGCATGATTAAAAAGATAATATTTTAGGAAGCCTTTGAAGACCCCTACCATGCTAGCAGATCTAATATTGACAGGCAGAGCATTCCACAGTATGGGTAAAGCCACTTTAAATTACCTATCCCTTGGGAGCATCAACCTTGACCATGGAACACGCAATAAGCCAGTATCAGTAGAGCAGAGAGGGTGGACAGAGGTAAGTGTGGTCAGGAGATCTCTTAGATAGTAAGAACCCTGACCACATAGGACCTTGTATACCAGCAAGTAAATCTTGAGACTGACACACCACTAACTAGGCAGCCAGTGGATGTCATACCCACTAGGTCCAAAATCACTAAGAGTTTGTGATGCTTCAGATTTTTCTTAAGGTGTTAACAAACTATCTTCATGGTGGGGATGAAAAATTGGAGATCATGCAAAGCAACGATACAGCATGATGATCAGAACAAATAACCATATCAATCCTGACTTTGCTAATGTCAAGACCTAACAAGAATACTAGGTTCAAAGCCTAGCTATGATGGTGGGTTTCATGGACAACAGCCTGTGCCAGGAACTAAGGAATTTTCTGCACTTTCTTGCACTATGCTTTCTGGTCTTATGTGATTTACTTCTGTGATTATTGTGTGAATTTTACCCTATGTTTAAGCTCTGAGGCCTTGAGGCTCTGTAGATATTGGCCTGGAAACAATTAATGTGTATAATTGATATGTTTTTGTTTTGTTAGTTTTTCTCTAATTATTGTATCCTTTACTTAAAATGGTTAAAACAAGGAACTAGAAATCATTAAGTAATAATCCTTCCCCTTTACTGAAATTCCAGTTAATAAGCCTGTGAAAAGTGGGAAACAAATTAAGTTAACAGAGATCTGGAAGTTAAATTCTTCCTTAAATAAAATATCAACCCCTTGTAATAGTAGCTCTAATCAACAGTCGGCTCTGAGAAAACCGGGACAGCTGAATATATCCTTGGTACCAACGGTTTTGACAGATAATGAGACCCTAGGAGAAATAGAGCCAGCAGACTTGATAGAAATAAATGATATGGAGAGCTACCAATATAATGAGTATGAAGGGGAGAATGAGGATTGTTTGAATCTTAGGGAAATATCTGCAGAACAATTTAATATTACATCTGATTCCCTGAAGAATAAAATAGAAAATTGCCCGGACTCTCAATATATTCTGACAACTCCTAGCCTGAGTGATGTTAGGCACACAAGAAATGTGATGCCATCTAATAGTATGAACTTCAGAGATATGGAACTTAAAGGAGTTTGTGCGGATTTGCAGCAAACTATAATTGGACTTAGGGCTTTGGAAGGGACGATCAGGGATGCAGAGGATGTTAATAAGGTTTGTTGTAAATACTGTAATCATTGTAACCCTCATAATGGAGTCTCTCAGGGAAAACTTCCTACTTCCTTTATTTTCACTTGTTTGAGTCAGGATTTGATTATACTTTTAAAAGATCCTAATAATGTTCCCTTGATTCTAATTGAACAACTTACAGTGAAAAAAGAAATCATGGAAAACATGCAAGCACATATTGCCCTTAATGAGATTAAAATCAACCAGATTCTTGAAAGACAAGCAATAACTCAAGAGCTGTTAGAAAAGAATATTAAAAATGATAAAACACAGCTTAGACCTGATTTCAGTGAGATTATGATACCTGAGTCTCCTATGGCCTTAGGGCATAAGAAAAAAGGTAAAAAGGTGAAGAAAAATAATAATAACATATCTAAACAAGCTAGAAGGAAAGAAAATAAAAACAAAAAAAAAAGAATAGAAAGGAAAAAATTGCAGTTGAGAATATAAGGGAAGAAGTTGGGTTAATAGTTGGACAGGATGGAGGTGTGAAAAACAATAATAACAAGAGTACACAATTCAGTAAGGAGGTTACAACAACAAGAGTTTTTGGGGTGGAGTTAGGCATTCTTACTGACTCTATTGAACATCCTAAATGTGTTTCTGACCTCCCTCAGCATTCTAAGTTAGTATCTCAATTAGTTTTATTAGAAACAGAAATTGCCAGTCTACATCAGGAACTAGGGGAAATGGGTGACATCGAAATGAATAATAGATTCCAAAATTCAGATATGACTCCACAGAAGGAGGTTACATATGTTGAAAGACAATACAAACAATCTGCCAGTGGTTCCCCAACTAATAGGGAGGATAAGAATGATAAGAATGACCCAGAATCCTTCTCAATAATAAGACTGTATGGCCCACGTGCATGGGATAACTTAGAAAAGACAAATTTGGAATATCGAGCTCTAACTTATCTAAATGAGGCACTGGATATTCCTATCTCAGAAATAGATATTGTCAATATCAAGAAAATATCCATATGGGGGCAACTATTGCGGATTTGTATTTTGTTTCACGAAGATTGGCTAATTATGTGTGGATTAATAGGCAGGTGTCGAATAACAATGGAATCCTGCCTTTTTACCCAAATAGAGAGGATTTTAACCCAGTTTATAATAATTTGGAAACTGCCCCCATAAAAATACTATCACTTTTTGGTATGGATAGAATTGTGAATGAAACAGATGAGAAATTATCCCAGGCCCTTACTGATTTATTGACTAATTTTATGGGCATACAGGTGGACAGATGGGGGCGATCTCTTCAAGACAAGCCGTAGAAAGCTCTCAAATTGATATAATGATTGACAATGAGATCCTGGTTAATCAGCTGTTAGCACTGTCACCTAGATTGGACACTCTGGGTCTGTATATTGTTGATTCCTCTCTATTAAGTATTGGAACTTTGGATTCTGAAGTAGCTAAAAAGAACCAGCCAATTGTAAATAGATTTAGATCAATAGCAGGTTATAATGATGTTTAACCATCAATGAGCTTAAATTGCTCTTCACTTGATGTAATGAATATTTGCTTCATCTCTTGGGATATAGCTCGATGGAAATCTATTTGGGCTGATAAGGAGAGTTTAAAGTGTTTAACAAAACATGAACTAATATGTCTCCAAGAAACCTGGCATAGTGAAGATTTACTGGTTATGATAAATGGTTATGAATCCCTCAAAATTCCAGGTGTCAGGAATAAAAAGTTAGGAAGACATTCTGGTGGTACCCTTATTTTATTTAAAGTAGGTATCTTCCAAAAGGTTACCCCATGGAAGGCTACAGATAATATTCTAAGTGTGCTCTTACAAAATAATAGTAGTGAAATATTTCTTGTTAATGCTTATATTCCCCCAGAGAATTCATGTTATTATTCAGAGGAGATTTGGCATGAGCTATCAGATATATATTTTTTTTTTTAGTCTTTGGTGACCGGGTAAGGCCCACTAGGCACAAGTGCCTGTTTTCAGGGGTGACCTGGGAGCACTGGGCGGTTAAGTGACTTGCTCAGAGTCACACAGTATGCAAGTGGAGGTTGTGTGAATCCAACTCAGGTCTGGCCTGCTGGATGTACCAAGCTCATTCACACCTCTTTCCTCTAGCCTCTAGGCTATACTGCCAGATATGTTAGCTGAAGTGCAGCAAAATTTCCCAAGAGCTGAACTATTATTACTGGGTGATTTTATTGCTTGAATAGGCTCTTTTGATGGACTTTCAGATCATCCTTTGTTCTCCTACAATCATGTATTCTCTCAATTGAAGCCTTGATAGGTAAAAGACAAAATAGTTAATAAGAGTGGTAAACATTTGATAGAGGTATTAGAAGAAAATGCTTTGTACCCTCTTAATGGAAGAATACAGGGTGATTATGAAGGAGATTATACTTTTTTATCAATGGGGTGCTTCAACTGTTGATTTTACTTTCTGGACAGGGCAGGTGGAATATTGGTCCACTTGTCAGGTTCTGATTAAAGCAGAAAGTGATCACCATCCTCTGAGTTTATGCTCTCAAGAGAGATGTAGGATAACACAGGATGATGGAATCGCTATATCTGAAATCAGAACTGCACAACAAATTGTTTGGAGATATGACAGCAAAAGTAATGTTAGTCATATAAAATTGCACTTTTTTTCTGTACAGTTATCAAGTGCATTTGAAACTAAGAGTTTTCCCCAAATGTATGAGCAATTTTTTTGTTTGTTAGAGGAGATTAAATCTAAATTAGAGGTTTCCTGTGGGAAAACAATCAAAACATTTGGGGATACTTGGTTTGACTGTTAATGCAGGAGAAATAAACTGTACATTAGGGGTTTGAATAGGAGGTATATTAAGTCTCCTTCTAGAGAACTATTAAAGGAAATAAATGGAAAGAAAAGAGCTTTAAAAAAAATGATTATAGAAAAGAAATGGGGAAAAATGTTAAGGGCAGTACCGAACAAAGATTCTAAGGCTTTTTGGACCCTAGTTGCTAAGGGACACAATAATTTTAAGGGGAATATTGATTCTTTTATATCAGAAGAAAAATGGCTTGAACACTTCAAAAACATTTATACTTATGTTGAAATTCCTGAGATTGACAATAATGTTGTTTATCCAGTTGATCACTTTAGACCGATTACTTCAGATGAAGTTTGTCTAGCTATCTATACATTAAAAGCCCGAAAGGCTCCTGAACCTGATGGGATTCATGCAGAGGTCTTTCTTACTGAAACCCCATCATGGTCTCACTTTCTGATAGTTTTTATAATAAGAGCATCGGACAAGGTATATATCCAGATTCATGGAAGGGTGCAATTATTGTGCCTATTCATAAAAAAGGTCAATTAGAAAACCCTAAAAAGTATAGACCTATTAGTTTATTAGATATCAATCTAAAGATTTTTCAAAAATATTACTGGTACGTCTGTTGGAGGAAATAAGTAGAACTGGGGGTATTTCAGTCTATGAGGCAGGTTTTAGAGAAAATCATTCAACTCTTGATAATGTTTATGTGTTACAGCACTTAACTGAAAAATATGTTAAGCTTCACAGGCAGAGATTGTTTGTGACTTTTATTGATTATACAACAGCATTTGATAGCATTTCAAGAGAAATATTATGGCAGATTCTCTTGAAAAGAGGTATTGATTTGACTTTAGTAACAATCATGTCTCAACTTTATACTAACACATGGGCGAAGATAAGATTGGGCCTTAAAGGTCAACTCTCAACACCCTTAGAAGTAAAATGTGGTGTTAGACAAGGTTGTGTATTAGCGCCTTTCCTATTCTCACTTTACTTGGAAGGTGTTTTAGATCATTGTAATGAAGTGGATATTGATTCCCCTAAAATTGAGAATTTTCCTGTCCCTATATTGGCTTATGCCGATGATATTATAGTTTCATCTTTGACTAAATCAGGACTTCAAAAAAAATTAGATTATATCTATAAACAATCAAGTGCACTTCAATTATCTATTAATACAAATAAAACAAAAGCAATGATTATTGGAAATATAAATTCCAAAGTGACCTGGTTTATGGGATCTGAAAAAATAGAAACAGTCTCAGAATATCTGTAATTAGGTGTAATAATACAGCAAAATGGCAACTGGACTAAACACCTGGAAATGACTGTTCAGAAGTAAAAAAAACACTGTTGCTGGTTTAAATAAGTTTAATTACTTATATGGTGGAATGACGATATAACCACTAATTCAAGTTATTCAGTCAAAAGTTGAAGCTCAACTGCTGTATGGATGTAAAGTATGGTACATTAGAGATCCCAATAAATTAATGGTCCCATTATATAAATCTTTGAGAAAAATTTTAAAATTAGGCCATTCCTGCCCTTCTTCTTATTTGAGGGCAGAGTTGGGGTTGGTTTATATTAATGCTTTAATACATGCAAGAAAACTAAATTTCTGGATATGGGTCACTAATAAAAATAATGATGCTCTTGTTAAAAAGTTTCTAAAAGAGAAAGAATGTTGGCAGAACCTAGAACATAAAACTCCTTTTTGGTTCAATTCAATTTTGACCATGTTGGAGAACTATAAGCTGTTTCATTTAAAAAGAACTGTGGATAAAGGAATTATAATAAGTATAAAATACATGAAATATATACAAAAAAACCTGAAAAATTATTGGTATAATACTGATTTGTACCTGATAGCTGATTATCACTATTCTAGATGGTTTGCTGCTAATAATTATAATTATGGTTTTAGAAAGTATTTAGAAATATTGACTAATCCTGAGATCCGTACTAATTTTATTTGTTACAAATTCGAACAGTTCCCTAGTAATGTTCTGAATTTTAGATATAAAAAAATTGGAATAATCAACGAGGAATGTGATTATGAGAAAGGGGGCAAGGAGGATTTTATGCATATTCTTTGGGACTATAACTGGTATGACAAACTGCGTATATACTGGTTAAGTCCCTTTCTGAGTAAAATGTGTTTACTTGATAAGAATGAACTGACAGATATTTGTTTTCATACATATAATGCGTGGGCTGTGGAGAGGTTGCCAAAATATTTATATGCTGTCAGGAAACTGAAGAACAGAATAAATACTGTATAACTGTGGCATTTTAACCCTGTACTTAAAACAATTTTCCATGGAATGTTGATAATGTGTTTACTTATTCATATTTTAAATATTCTAAATGTTTTTTTTAACCACACAATAAAAATTGATTGATTGAGGTCCAGCAGTGTCATCTTCTGGAGAAATTGCTATTCAAAAGACAAGACTTCATTGTTAACCCAGACATTGAAATCCCTGAGAATAATCAGTTTTGGAGTCTCTAACAACATGTTGGCGATGAAGTCCTTCAGTTCCTGCAGGAACTCACTCCCATGTTGTGGAGGCCAGTATGTGAGAATGATCCAGCAATTTACACCAGACCACCCCTAACACCCATGCATTCAAACATACTAGTCACTCCCATGAGGCATGTCATGAGTCTCAGAGTGGATCTAAAACAGATGACCACTCTGCTTTATCTATGCTCCCACCTTGGGCAATGTTCCTCTAAATACCCATCCAGGATAGATGTCCCCAGCACAGGGCCAGAGTCATCAACTAGCCAGGTTTCCATGATACAAACTAGGTCAACTGAGGAGTCCACAGTGGAGTTTCTACCATTGAGGCTTTGTTCCTCAGAAACCTAACATTACAAAGCATGACCAGAAATGGAGGGGCAGAGCCAGCCTGTCTGTCTAGCTACTGCCTGTTCTTTTCAGGTATTGGGGTTAGAAAGGGAGTACTCCATCTCCAACATCTTCCTAGGCATTTATAAGAATTTCCTACCTAAATTTTACCCTCTCTGATGTCACCCCATCCCCAAATATAGGTCCCTGCTCTGCCCGCTGAAGATGTCCAGGACCATGCAGTGGTTTTCCACCTCTTCTGGCAATCCAGAAGAGCATCCTTAAATGGGGTAGAGGTGCTGAAGATGGTCCGGGGAGTACATGTAGCTCACAAGGAACTTACCATAGCACATTTTGCCTGACCAGTAAATAAACTCAAAAGGTATACCAGCCACCCACTCCCATCCTCAAAATATGCACACACACTGACTCACTCAATAAATACAATGACAGAACCCTAACAATCACTCACTCGACTCACTCAAACCAAAAACAACCCAAACTATTTTTAAAAATAAAAAAGGTGAGGGGGGGACAGAAGAAGAAGGAGTCCTGCAAAAGCACAATAGAATAATCACACATGTTTACACAACTTGCATTGCATCATACTGCACCTTCTGCAACAAGGTGACATAGACACAGAAAATGACAGCACTCTATATTTGCTGAATCCACAATAAACTGACCAGAGCAACTTTGCCATCTGCAATCCTGCAGTTAGGTGGTCTGCAATCTCAGATGCCAGTAGTCCACAGAAACCCTGGGCAGTTGACTGACTTTACTGGCTGACCACAATCTCTGGAAAAGCAGAATGTGATCAAAATGCAAAGGACATAAGCAATAAGACACAATGGGGTGTGCGCTAGACACTTCTATTGCATGGCCATGGGCATACATTAGTTACACATCAGGCTGAAGGCTGAGTACCCTTATGCCCTTGCGATGTGTTAGCAGTGTCTAGCACACACCCCAGAGTGAAAATTATATTATGAATTGGGCACATATCACTTCAGAAAGAAAACACAGTTTTGAAATTTTCAATAGATGTTTATTTATTAGGTAAACTATTAATCCAATGGTAAAAACAGTCCACAGTTTTTTTTGGGGGGGGGGCAAAAACCCATTAAACGCAATAAACCATGTGATACACTGTGACTGCTGCTGCAGACAAAACAATACATTTATTTGTCAAAGTAAATGTTCCCACGAAAGTTCAAAATGAAATTTTACATGTTGAACTGCCCCTGAGAGAGGTATTCCATCAGTTCTGTAGGTGAAACTGTTGCTGCTTCATTAGTTTGAGGCTTTTCTGAAGTTCTTGTAGTGGTGCTAGGCTCTTCTTGTGCTGGGGACACATTTGGGCTGGGTGGCAGGATGCTGTTCCATCTTTTCCTGTCTTAATAAATGAATCTTCAGTAACTTTTAAGGCTGCCTTCATTCCTGTGCCCCGTGACACTCATTATTTCCCTGCTCTGTAGACCTGCATCAGATAGGAGCTAAACTGCTGCTGTGGCACAAACAGAATGGTTGGTATATCTAGTGCGTAGCTATGTTTCTTTGCATAGCTTACTCATCACTGTACTAAGAAGGTTCAGCCCCATTGACTCTGCTCTATACCTTGTAAGCACAGTATCATGTGTGCTTTGTGACCAATGCTTTGGGTGCAGGTATAGTGCCTTAGGTTCGGGTGGCAGTTTGGAAATATATTTTTTGTAGCTGCTGACAGGGCAGAAGGGATCTCCTCAAAGGGAATACATGCAGCCATGATGTAATTGCTTGTTATTTTCCAGAACTTTACTGTGGTTCTATATGTGTTCATTGAACCCAAGCATCAGGTGTTCTAAACCATTTTCATCTGCTTTTAAAATGAAGATGGATGGAATTAATTGCCTTAACCCCTCCCACTCATGCCTGGCCATGTAAAGTTGTATTCCCAGCCAAACCTTAAAAACTAAGCCTGGTTTAGTATCAGGTGACAGAGCAGGAATGTCTGAGCTTCTGAAGTTCTGCCTAAGTGAGGGTCTTGTGGTGCTTGGAAGAAACTTTTTTGGCACATCTCTAGCCTTTCTTTCTGGAAGTAAAGACATTATTGAATATCTTAAATATGGTGTCTCTAATGATGTTCAATTTGCAGCAAACAGTGCCTGAGTTGAGGTGTCTCTTTAGAGCTCCATGGAGTGAGCAGTAACTGCTTACTGCATACTTGGCCCTGGTAGCGTTAAGTGCCTTGGCATAGAAGTGCCAATAAATTTCATTCAATTTGGACTTGCTGGATTCTTTCTAGTTTGCAATAACACTTTCTGAAGCAGTCCACTCTGCACATATTTGAAGAACACAAATCTGTGGCATGAACAGTTTATTTTTCTTTGTTTCTCTCATCCTCAATATGATTAAGTTAGCCAGAGGTCAAGTTCAAAAAATTACTACTCATGAAACTTTTGATCATCTCAGGCACCGTTTCTTCAGAGCTGCTGATTTGTGGCTAAGGATCTTCTCTGGTGCTGGGAACATGTTGTAGATCTTCTGGAGGATTGAAGATGTCCATTTCAGGTTCTGAGAGATCCAGAAGCAAATGATTTGATACCTTTTAATGGACCAACATAGATGTAACAACAAGAACAAAGTGCTCTAGCTTTCGGACCAACCAGTCCTTCTTCAGAAGCTCATGGCAGTTGTTTAGAAAATATAATACTTATAACAGCTAGATAATGCAGAGAAAAACAGAAAAAAATCCCCATTGGTTTAAAATACTCATTTAAAAAAAAAAAAAAAAAAAACAGAAGATGATGTCAGAGAAGTTAAACAGTACAATACTGCCCTCAGTCCGAATGAACCTTGGGTTAAGATGTGCTTGGCAACAAACATAAAGAATCCTACTGCACATAATTTTAATTGACATAAGATAACACTGCTGAAGCAGATAACTCCAAATCAAGCCATGAGTGTCACAGTCAGTATAAGGATGTGATTACTGAAAGGCAACCTCACCCAGATTAAAGACAAACTAAGATAGTTATAGGGCTCATGAAATTACAATGTATGCATTAAAGACAAGAATACCAGTAAAGTTGTCTAAAAACATCAGTGCACACTGTGTGATGTAAAACCTAGCTAGACATGTCACCCAGCTGTATTCTCAAGCTAAATAAAAGGCCCAAGAAATTACAAAAACCTCAGGACTATATAAATGATAAAATAAATATAAATTGATAATATTAGTGTTAAACAAAAACTCTAGTAGAGGAACCTCAAGGAATTCAGACCATGCATCCTGATGTGTACTGATGTCAATATATACTGAGAATGTAGCAACTACATGTACCACAAGTGTCTAGGGAATCTGAAAAGAGATAAAAAGTAATTTATCTCCTCCTGCTCATACAAACAGTACAACCTAACCCACCCCACATCACAATAATGTGGGTGGGGGAGATACATAGTTTAAACGAGATGTTGTCTCTCTCTCTCTCCCCTCTCCTTTTCTCTCTCTCTCTCTGTCCCCCACAGACACACACACACACACACACACACACACACACACATACACACTCTCAATCTCTCTCCTAGTGAACCTATATTAACTTCAGGTTCTGAGAGAGTCACTTTGAAGTTTAAGGTCGGTAGTGACAGGCTGAATAAATTAGGTATTCACTGTTGTGGCTAGTGAGAGCTAGTGGACATAAAAAAAAAAAGTACTGACTTCAGAAACCTCAAATGTTGTATTTGAAAAACATTGATATACAGATGGTATGAGGTACAGCTGGCTAATACTTGTTTTTAGCTGTGTGCTTGACATTTCTAGCACACAGCTACCAACCAATCTGAGGTCTCGAATCTTAAGCCCATTTCATAAGTTAACTCAGACATAGTCTTGATATCTAAAAAACAAGCATTTGTCAATGCTGATTGCTTGCTTGTTTGTATTTGCCGTGTCAGTGTTTGGCATTGATAATGCAGAGGTGAGTAACAAATTAATAATATGAGCTATTGTGAAGTTGTCATGATTGGGCAATGATGAGGTTCACACATAGCAATGCTGTTTTCTTAGACTGTGACCTTGAATTTTAAAAATACTAGTCATTTGCCCCTGCATATGAACATGACAAGAGTCATTTATGAAATGTGACCAAAAATATTTTTCTGTGGAAAGATGGCAAAAACAGGTTTTGGAGGGGGATTCGATAATGTCACCTGCCATGTTTATTTGATGGAAGGGTAAAAAACATGAGTATGCTGAAAATGCTTAAAATGTAAAAGTATTGGAAAGTTATGAGTAAGCATTGAAAAATGTCAATGTCTGTTCATATTTTTTTATTATGATCTCAAATGTTTAATATATTCTTTTTATTACACCACATTATGAACATGGCAGGTCTCATTTATGAAATCCTGTTCAAAATGCCATTTTGCAGCACTAGTGTGAAAAGACATTTTGGATAGGACTTGAAAATGACACATGTCATGTTCATGATATGGGGTGCAGAAATGGCTATGTTGAAAATGTGGGGTCACAATCTGACAAAATAAAAAAAGCTAGGAGTAAGCATTGAAGGATTTCAATGTTTCTTCATGACTTTGTTGTTTTTTGAGAGTTTGACCACCAGATTTCAACATAGTCTTATTATGAACACATACAGCCTGTTTCCATCAACTGCCCACTGAAGAAACAGTGTTACCTGTGTTGTGTGTTGCTATTTGAACTTGTTGCTGTCTCCAGTTTTCGGCACAGTGAGGAGCCAACATTCAGCTCCCTGCTGTGTCCTGAGGACATTCACTGTCACCTGCCTGCAATGTTCATCAGTTTACCAGCCCAGTAAGTGGGGAGTGGGAGGCTACTGGGAAGTACAGCAGGTCAGGTGGCTGATGGGTGGAGAAATTCCATCTTTAAAAGTGTAGTCGCACTAGTGGCTGCTGCAGAGTGGCTATACGCATGAGTGGCTCACACTGAAGTGGCATGAGTCACCCATGTGAGTCTACCATGGGAGGCTACTGGGAGGAATTTGGGTGCTGATATAGACCGGTAGTCTGTGTAAGAGGTAGGGAATTTAGGGGATTTATTTATGGTAGCCTATGTATAATTTTATGATAAATATGAAGAGTACTGTTGCCCTGATGTTGGTATTGGTTTTGGGAGGGGGTGGCCATACTCAGTTTGATTGTGGGGCCTACCAATTCTAAGCCTGGTGATATGCTCATGTCCAAAAGGAACAGGGGCACCAATGATTAAGAGTGGAGGCCATTTACAGATGGGAGAAGTTGGGATTAATCCCACAATGATCACTTTTTCTAGTTTCAATAATTTTATTAGGATGGGTCAGTAGTGGGAGGCCTTGCATCGGCCACTTTGCAGGCCGAAATCCAGGGGTGCTCAAATAATAAACAGGTTTTTATGTGGAGCCTATAGGCCCCAGGAGAAAACTACGAGAAGGATGCAATATTTATTTAGGCATTTGCTGATATTACATCTGATGTCCTATGGTGATATACATCCCAATCCAGGCCCAGATGTTTCTGAGACTTGGGATGGAGATATGTATCATAGGGGAGAATTCAATATACTGTAGAGCACTTTAATGCTAGAGGCATAAAGGTGAAACTCAACCTTATAAAAGATTGGGTGAGGGAATATCAACCCCAGATCATTGTCATCATGGAGACATGGCTAAGTCAAAGAGTTAGTGATTCTACCATGGAATTGGAGTAGTACCAAATGTTTAGAAAGGATAGAAACAAGAAGGGTGGAGGTATCCTAATTTATATGTACTCAATGCTGGAGATAGGGGAGACTGAATATATTGCTGTAAATGGAGGCCTAGAAACCTTACTTATAGCAATAACATTTCTGTACGCAAAATCACTCCTGTTGATGGGAATTTATAAACCACCTAAAATTAAGAATGAGACTTTTCTTAAGTTGCAAGAGTATTGCATGGGATATTGGTATAAACAAATGAAATTCTTCTTGTGGGTGATTTTAATGTGAATTGGGCCCAAATAAATCCTACGCATCCCTTGACTGAAATACAGGAGGTCTTAGGCCTTGTTCAGATAATAGAGGACCCTATTAGATTAAATATTAAACAGCTGCAGAATTCCACAATCCTGGATCTTATATTTACATACTACCCAGAAGTTAATGAGAAAAAAGGGGTTCTGGAGGAAGCTTTTTCAGATCATCAGATTATTTTTACCACACATAAAGAAATGAAGCTCTCACATAGTCCTTCAAAGTCCTTCTTTTGTTACTTGGAGAAGCTTTACAGGCTTTGACTATGTGAAGTTTATGTTGGACATGGAAAGCAGGAGTTGGGATAGAATGGAATTGATCCCAGATGCTTCTGGGGATTGGTCATGTTTTCAACAGGAGTTTCTAAATATTTGTAATTCTCATGCCCCATTAAGATGCAGAAAGACTAGGTTCTTGAATGCCAGTTGGTATAATGCCTTCCTGCACAAACTTAAAAAAGCAAGGAATAATGGCTGGGCAAGAGCTAAACAATCTAGTCTGACTGTAGATTGGCTGTCGTATAAACAGCTAAGAAATCAGTATACTAAGGAACTCAGAAGGGCTAAACAGGAGTAGATTAAGGATAAGCTCCACTTGAACTATAAATGCAATCCAAGGCAGTTTTGTGGTATAGTGGCAAACCTTATGAGGAATAAAAATTGCCAACAAATAAAAATAATTGCGTGTGAGGGGCACTTAGTACCTGTTCAACAAACATTTCAATTAATATAGGAATGCAGACCCCAAATCATACTTTTATGCAAGTAATTAGTGTGGGTAACATGGATGATGAAAACAGATCAGGGACCAAAAGGCAAAAAGTTTTCTCCTTCAGCCAAATTACAGTGGATGAAGTCAGGAATGAATGCTAGTTATGGATGCAGCTATGGTGAAGGGCCTAGATAACATCCCTACCAAACTGTTGAAGTGTGCAACACCTTGCATTGCATATCCCTTGGCCTACCTATTTAATTATTAACTTGTAACAGAAGAATTCCCTGAGGCATGGAAATTAGCCCAAATTGAGCCTGTTCATAAAGGAGGTTCAAGGATGGAGATTGGTAATTTCAGACTCATCTCCTTGCTATCCCAAATCTCTAAGATAATGGAAAAGTTGGTTTCTAGACAGCTAAAGAGTTACTTGGAGGGGCGATTTGCTGAACAAGTACTAGTCTGGCTTTCAATCAAAGCATAGTACCCAGACAGCTATGCTGAAAGTGGTGGGGGATATCTAGATGGGCCTGGACAGGAGGAACTCTGCGGGAGCCATTTTCATTGATTTGTCTAAGGCTTTTGACACCTTGAACCACAATGTCCTCCTGTCCAGGCTCAGGGATATGGGCATAATAAGGCCAAAACAAAAATTCTTTAGTTCCTACCTTGGTAAGTAACAAATGATAAAAATTGGTGACTTTAGATCTATAGTTCTCCCAATAAAGGTGGGGGTGTCTCAGGGTTCTATCCTGGGCCCCCTACTTTTTAATATCTACATAAAAGGAATAAAATGTAGTGACCCCGACATTAGATACCACATATATGCTGATGATACTCTGATTTATGTGGAAGGTAGTTCCTTGGATTGTATTAATACCAAATTACAACTTACTTTCTTTGAGTTACAGACATTTTTTACTTCCTTGAATTTTATTTTAAATGTAAAGAAGACACAGATGGTGCATTTTGGGGGTCCTATAAGAGTATACCAGCCATTAGATATTAGGACTACGGAGGAAGAGAAAGTACAACAGGTAACTAGCTATAAATATTTAGGGGTATGGCTGGATTGCAGATTAAAATGGGATAAGCATTTGGATTGTTTGTTGGGAAATCTCAGTAGAAAACTGAGGATGTTTTATAAATCAAAGCATTATACAACGGGGGAGATAAGATGCAGGATTGTGGAAACCATGGTTCTACCAGTGATGGATTATGGAGATTTGGTGTATGGGGGGCTTTAGAGATAGAGCTGGCAAGGTTGGATGTCATGTTTCATCCTCGAGGCCCCCAGAAACACTCACCATTGCGATTTGTACAGAGCTTTAAATTGGTGGTGCTTGGAGGATAGAAGAAATTTACATCTAGCAGTCTTTATAGGTAAAATAAGAAAGAAACAAATGCCCAGTTATATTCTGGGTAATTTTATACTCAAGGAACAAAGAAAGGAGCTGAGATCGTCTTGAGGTGCAGAATATACTCTCCTCAGATGCACTTTAGTTTCATGCTAGGTTTCATACTAGGTTTTGTAAGGAGCGAAAGAACCAATGAAGTCCATAATTGCTCCTACTTTCTAAAAATAATTAAAAAATGAATCAGAAAGGATAAACTTATCAAGTTGAGATTTAAAGATAGGTTTAGCGCTGCTGACAAGCACTTCAATAGGTAATGTATTCCATGGTTTAATGATACGTACTGTATAAAAAAATTTACGTCGAACATAGTTGAATTTTTTTGTTTGTAACTGTAGAGGATGCCTCTAAAATTGTAGGTAGATTCTTTGAAATTGAAACCCAGGTGAGTTATTAGATATGGATGTTTCATAACATCATACATAAGGAGAAGATCACCCATTAACCACTGGGTAGATAAAGGCATCAAGTTTAATGTGGCTAATCTAGTTTCATATGAGACATCTCTTAAGCCTTTGATCATTTTAGTGTACCTCCTCTGCACCTTTTCTAAACAAGTAATATCTTGTTTTTTAAAGGGACACCGTAACTGAGATGAATAGTCCAAATGAGGGATCACATAGGCTCTGTAAAGGGGCATTAAGATTCTACTATTCCTAGATTTAATGTTTCTTTTAATAGCCCAGATAACTCAATTCGCTTTGAAGATAATCTCATTTATCTGTTGATTAGGAAGGAAATCATCAAATATCAGTACTCCAAGGTCCTTTTCAGCATTTGAACTGACTATCATCCCATTATCCAATATATAATCATGCATGGAATATTTAGCCCCAAAATGCAGAATTCTGCACTTAGTGTAGTTTACCTTCATTCCCCAAGTGGAAATCCAATGTGTTATTAAATCTAAATCATTTTGGATTCAGGCAATTTGGTCAGAGTTAGCACATGGTCCACCAATTTTAATATCATTGGCATATTTGACTGTATTGGAATGACAGAATTTAGTAATATCAGAAATAAAAAACTGAAAAAGACAGGGCCCCAGGACCGAACCCTGTGGAACCCCACTTGAGACTGAACCCCTACTGGAAAGCTGGCCATTTATCAATACGCGTTGTGAATGTTTGTCTAACCAGTTGGCTATCCATGTAATTAGAGTTGAGTTGATGTTAAATTGATGAAGTTTGTGTAACAGAGCCCCATGTGGAAGTAGATCGAATGCTTTACTAAAGTTGATGTAGATTACATCATATGGGATTCTGCTTTCTAACTGCATACTTAAATCATCATAAAAACATAGCAAATTGGTCAGGCAGCTTCTCCCCTTTTAAAAGCCATGCTGCTCTATATCAATATTATCAAGTGCTGAAGAGATCAAGTCCTTAATTATACGTTCTAATATCTTTCCCATAGGGGATGTGAGGCTTATAGGTCTGTAATTTTCCCATTGGTTTCTAGGACCTTTTTTGTAAATAGGGATGACATACACTGTTTTTCATGAATTAGGTACATAATTATAGTTCAGGCAGTGCTCAAATAACAATTTTAGGGGCACTGACAAGCTGTCTGCCAATAGATAAAGTAGGTGTCCAGAAATATCATCAGGAGACACACAAGTTTTTCCTTTAAGATTTAATAGTTTGGTATGAATATCGGTAACAGGAATAGAAACATAGAAACATAGAAACATAGAATTTGACGGCAGATAAGGACCGCTTGGCCCACCCAGTCTGCCCATTTTCCTACCTACTGGATAAGCTGCAGATCCTAGTTAACCAGCAGCCTACTTCTTCCTACCCCCACCCCCTAGAATTGCCTTATGACTGTCCCATGCATGCTTGAATTCCACCACTGATTTTGACTCCACAACCTCCTCTGGAAGGCCGTTCCATGCATCCACAACCCTCTCTGTGAAAAAATACTTCCTTAAATTACCTCTGAGCCACCCCCCCATCTTCAAATTGTGCCCTCTTGTTCTTGCACACCTCTTTTTTTGAAATATGCTACCCTCTTGGACTTTGTTGATTCCCTTGAGGTACTTGAACATTTCTATCATGTCCTCCCTCTCCCTCCTTTCCTCGAGGCTATACATATTAAGATCCTTTCGTCCCTCTTCATATGTCTTCCGGTGCAGAGTCTGCACCATTTTAGTTGCCCTCCTCTGGACAGCTTCCATCCTGTCTATGTCTTTGTGGAGATTGGGTCTCCAGAACTGCACACAGTACTCCAGATGGGGTCTCACCAGCTGTCTGTACAGAGGGAGAATAACTTCCTGTTTTCTGCTGTTGATGCCTCTCCCAATGCATCCCAGTATCCCCCCAGCCCTCCTTGCTGCCCTCTCACATTGCTTGCCCACATTTAGGTCATCTGATATGACTACCCCCAGGTCTCTTTCCATTTTTGTTGTTGTTAGTATCTCACCCCCCATTGTGTACTCTTCCCCTGGGTTTTTGTTTCCCAAGTGCATTACCTTGCACTTCTTAGCATTGAATCTAAGCTGCCATACATTTGACTATTCCTCTAACCTTGCCAAGTCCTTCTCATCCTTTTCACCCCACCCTGTGCATCAACTCTGTTGCAGATCTTGTGTCATCTGCAAAGAGACATTATTTTTCCTTCCAGTCCTTCTGCAATGTTGCTTATAAAGACATTGAAGAGGACTGGTCCCATCACTGAACCCTGTGGTACCCACTAGTAACCCTCCTTTCTTCTGAGTGGACTCCATTTACTATTACCTCTGTGTCCTATTCTCCAGCCAATTCTTTACCCAGGCTGTCATCTTGGGACCCACTCCCAGGCTGGCTAACTTGTATATTAATCTTTTGTGTGGGACTGTGTCAAATGCCTTGCTAAAGTCTAGGTAGGCCATGTCCACAGCCCTCCCTGATCTACTACTTTGGTCACCCAGTCAAAGAAATCTATCAGATTCTGACTGGCATGGACCTTCCCACTGTGAATCCATGCTGCCTCGGGTCCCAGCCCTCTGGCCTCTAGTTACTCGACAATTCTTTCCTTCAGAAGTGATTCCATCATTTTCCTATCACTGAGGTTAAACTAACAGGTCTGTAGTTTCTTGCTTCTGCCTTGCTCCCACTTTTGTGAAGGGGAATCACATCTGCCCTCCTCCAGTCCTTGGGTACCACCCCATCCTCCCATGATTTGTTAAACAGGGTAGTCAGTGGTGTCACTAGTTCTACCCTTAGTTCTTTTAGAATTCTGGGATGAATCCCATCAGGCCCCATTGCTTTGTCCACCTTCAGTTTTAAGAGTTCTTTCAGAACCCTTTCTTCTGTAAATGGGCTGGTGTCAACTTCTGTATCCAGAGTGTTTCTACTGTTTGTTTTATGTACCTCCCTCTTCATTTGTAAATACTGAGCAAAATATTTGTTTAGTTTCTCTGCCTTTTCACAGTCTCCCTCTGCCCACCCTCCTCCCTTTATTAAGCCTCACTATCCCTCCTTGGTCTTCCTTTGCTCCCTGATGTACCTATAAAAGGTTTTATCCCCTTCTTAACTGAGTTGGCTATCTTTTCCTCGGTTTGGGCCTTTGCTGTTCTGACTGCCTTCCCAGCCTCCTTTTGCTTTAACTGATACAGTTCCCTGTCCTGCTCCTTCTGCGATTCCTTGTACTTCCTGGAAGCTTTCTTTTCTTGAACTTTCACTGCCACTTCCTTTGAGAACCATAGTGGTTTTTACATCGCTTTTGTTTTGTTTATTTGCTTCACACAAAGGCTCATACCTCTGTGATGGCAGTTTTATTATTCCCCATTGTTCTTCCACCCTCCTTCCTGCCCATTTGCTAGTGCATTCCTTAGGCACTCACCCATTTTGGCAAAGTCAGCCTCCTAAAGTCCAGTACTTTGTATTTGTATGGCTTGACTCTATTGCTGTGTTTATTGTGAACCATACTGTTCGATGGTCGCTAGTTCCCAGATGGCTACCCACTTCTACATCTGTGATCCTCTCTCCATCTCCATTTGAGAGAATCAAGTCTAATATTGCTCCCTCTCGGGTGGGCTCCAATACTAGTTGTCTAAGGCATGCCCCCTGTAGGGCATCTAGAATAACTCCACTCTTCGAAGTGGCAGCTGCAACTGCACTCCAGTTATATCTGAATAGATATATTATAGCCAGGGGAAAAATTTGTAGATGTGTTAACCTGATTTTTTTGAAACACATTACAAAAATTTATATTGAAGAAATTTGCCATGTCCTGTGAATCATTAATAAGCGCATCATTTATCTGTAGTGGACCAACTTGACAGGAGATCTTTTTAAGGGAATTTATATATGTGAAGAAGGCTTTACAATTATCTTTAAGTGCATTTGTTGCCAATTTCAACTCCCACTTTCTCTTTGCCTTTCTGATGTTATATTTACATTTTTTCTGGATACGTAGAAAGCAGTTCCAGTTTGACAGAGTATGTGACTTTAAATACTTTATATAACACTTTTCTTTCCTTTTAATAAGCCTGATCAAATCTTTTGTCATCCATTTTGGGTTAGATTTTGAGATGTGGGTTTTACTTTCGATGGAATATATTTGTTCCTAAGATCTAAAATGTTATTAACTAGTGAAACGTAATAATCTACAATACCCATAGAACTAAACTTAGATGACCAGTCAATTTCATCTAATTTTTGTCTTATTTCTGGTATATCTGCTTCATCATAAAGATAAATTCTAGATGTACTAGATACCAGAGTAAAAGTGTGTGCTAAAACAAAACAAATTGAGTTATGGTCACTGTTACCAAGAGGTGACCACACATTAATAAAAGTAACTGACAAGGATCTGCTGTACAAAACCAGATCCAGAAGGTTAACACCCCTTCTTTTTACTGTTACCCCTTGTATGAGGTTGCATTGTTCACAAATCTTAATTAATTTATTACCAGGGATATATAAAGCAACTTTCCTGTTCCAATCGATATTGGGCAGATTGAAATTGCCAGTAAGCACATCACCAAGTGAGCAAGCTTCTTCAATTTCTTGCAAGATATTGTCAGAATGTTCCATGGGAGTATTTGGGGGGCAATAACAGACCCCAAATAAAATACATTGATATCTGTTTACCACCAATTTTATCCACATCGTTTCAGTGGTGCTATTTGGTTCTTTAATTTTAGTTGTCATATCACTTGCATGAAAAATACTTTTTAATAAAGATAGCTACACTGCCACCTTTTTTATCCTTCCTTATACAATTAAAAAGGGTATAACTTGGAATAGAAAGGTCCCAGCTAGATTTGTCATCACCCCATGTTTCAGTTATAAAGACAATATCTAAAACTTCACTTGCTAAGATGATTTTCAACTTGTCCAATTTAGTAGAAAGGCTTCTGGCATTAAAATAAAAACATTTTATGTTGTTTGGATGACAGTTACTTATAGACAGCTTTTTTGGAGGAGGGGCTATTCTCTCCTCAAAATCAAGCAGTTTAAATGTTTGTTAATATAATCAAGGATATGTTTGCTCAATATCACGTTCCCTTTATAACTCAAATTCAGACCGTCTCTACAATACAAATCTGATCTTCCAGTAAATTCTTCCCAATGTATAATGCATGTTTGATTTTAAACATACAAATTGTATTATTATAATCCATAGATGCCCTAGGCACAGGTAGAACCTCAGAAAAAGCTACCTCACACCCCAGTTCAACCAAAAATATTTGAGAGTGCAACTAGATCCTTTTTAATATCAAGGATACTGGAATGCAAAAAAATCATTAATGCCAATGTGGAGTATCACAAGGGGGTTAATTCCACCATTTGCCAAGATATTGTGAATCATACTTGTAATATCTGCAATTTTAGCACCCCTAAAACTAGAACACATACGATTTACTTTGAGTCGCAGATAGCCCTATCCAAATGTTTCACCATTGAATCTCCTATAACATATACCTGCCTCTGGGGTACTACTAGTGAATTAGAAACCTTCATCACTGAGGAAGAAGAAACAGGGCTAGAGCTTGTGCTAGATGAAGAAGGATCCATGGATGCTTCAGGGGCAACAATAGGCACTAAAGGGGCATTTGATTAAAGGGGACAAGTGGCTGCAATGGTGTTTGGAGTTGGTGAGGTGTCGGCCAGAATATTTTGGACAACTGATGTACGTGTATTATTCACTGTCACTTCATGATCTGTATCAAGTAAACTGAATTCCTCTAGTCCATTTAAAGCAGTAAACCTATTTCTTGTGTCCAAGGAGAATTATGCAGCCTTGTGTCCCTTTTTATATACATGTCTACTCTGGACCTCATACCATTGCTCATCTGAATTGTCTGCACAATCAGCATCAAGTAGCCATTTTTTCTAACTTCCCAAATTTAATGCTGTAGCTAAACTGATATGAGTTACATCTAAATTATCCAAATCAGACATAGGCATAGAGCAGGGAACTAGGTCGTTAGAAGTGGGATCTAGTGATGTTTGATCTAAACCTTTAAATCTGGCCTTCATTTGCAACTGACTCGTTTCAAGTTCAGATAGCCTAATATTAAACAAAGCTATCGCTTGTTTCGATGAGTGATTTTCGATGCATTTGGAGCAAGTAAACCCAGTAGCAGTTGCATCTTTAGTAATAGTGTTAGTATACATTAAGCAGGAAATGCATTGTACCCATTCGGACATGGGATTTAGAAATACAGATTCAGCCATTTTGTAAGACTGTTAGGTCAGGACAGCAGCTATATATACCCACAAGCACAGGTTTGTAATATACCCATGGAATGATATCAAAGTTAGGAAACAAATGGCTAACAAAAGGCCTCTGTTGTTTTCCCACTGTTCCCCACTGAACATGCTGAACATGCACAGATGCTGGCGTCTCAGTGCGCATCTCCTCATGCGGTGCCGCATGTGCCCTGCTCAGCTCACACAGCTCTCTGAGCACCTAACTCTTAATGGAGTACAAGACCCGGAAGTAATTTACCAGGGTCACGCTGCACTCTATGCCCCAACTCCAAAAATAATCTATCAGGGAGAATAGCTCAGTGCCTCCCCAGTGAAATTAAAGTGCAAGCAGATAAACTATTCCACTCCCTCAGCATTAATCTGCTGCAATTAGGTGCTGACTGAAGGTCCATGGTACAGGAATGTCATGGAGCTACAGGCTGTCTGCCTAATTCCCCAATGTAATTTAGGGAACAAGGGCTCCAACACAATAAAAATACATACACAAGTGCATACAATAGTCGAACATTTTAAAAGGAGTATTATGGGCAGGACATCTCCCCTATGAAGAAGCCCTAGAATTTGAAATGCACTGCCCCTGGAGCTAAGAGATGTGGATGTTCCTGTAAACCCAAGGCTGATAAAAAACTGGCTAATGGATTTTACACAAAGGTTAAGAATCTGTTGTAAACAATAGCAGAGTGGGAGTTTATTATCTATTTTAAATGAGCAAATTGTATGTTGCTAATTGCGAATTTAGCACAGTTACTTTAAGCTAACACATGGGGACCTTAATGTAATTGGGAGACCTGATGCAGTGTTTCTTTTATATTTTAAGTAGGATTGTGTATCATTATAAGATGAACAAATATTGTTGTAATATTATGTGTCTTCTGCATAGTGATTTGTAACCATGTTACTTATATGTCTGTTGCATATTTGTTAAATGTTTTTGGCTGTTTGATACGGCTGCTAGATTTTGATTTTAGGATCTATTTGTAAAATGTTTTCATCTGTTTGAAACTGTTGCTAGATTTTGATGTTAGGACCTCCTTGAAAATGACTTAACACACAATGGAGTTTATCATGTTCCTCTTCATATTGATATGAATAAGAATAACATTTTACCATACCATACCATACCATACCATACCATACCATACCAGGTGATTTCATGGAGTTACTGCGAAAACGTGTTTCAGAGTGTATTTGTAAAATTATACCTGCCTTGTTTATAAAGTGGGTTAAAAAGGTTGTATTGAATATCTGGTGACAAAATGTAGAAAAATAGCAAAGATATTAAAAAATGTTGAAGAATTTCAGTGTTGCTTCATAACACATTTTTTTTTTTTTTATGATTTTGTTGCCAGATTTTTAAAATAGTCTTTTCATTAACCCACCTTATGATTAAGACAAGTAGATTTTTTAAAATCCGAATTGAAAGCTGATTTCATGGAGCAACTGTGAAACATGTTTTGGAAGAGATTTTAAAAATTATACCTGCCATGTTGAGGATGTGGGATAAAAAGGCTGTCTTGAAAATTTGGAGTCAGAATCTGGAAAAATAGTAAAGTTATAAGTCAACATTGAAGAATTTTAGAGCTGCTTTCTAACTTTGCTGTGTTTTAAGATTTTGACTACAAATTTTCAGCATATTCTTTTTATTACCCCACCTTATGGTCAAGACAGGTAAAATGTTTTAAATCCTGTCCAAAACATGATTTTGCAGAGTGTATGTGAAAACTCATTTCAAGGGGAATTTGAAAAATTTCACCTACCCGGTTCAAGAGGTGGGGTTGAAAAATTACCACATTGTAAATTTGGGGGTAAAAATATTAAGAAATGACAAAGTTATAAGTAAATGATCAAAACACATAAAAAAAGCCATTAACCAAACTTACCTTGTTTTCAGTCACTTCCTGCTAGAGTTCAGAATAAACAAAACATTCTAGAAGGAGTAGCACTGGACCAGATAAATAATTATGGGAGTGGGAAGTGGGGTGGTGTGTGCTGAGAGGAGAGTTGGGATGGGGGGATGGGGGTGGTGCTTAAGGGCAGAAGTCATCATTATACCATTTTCTTGTTTTACAGGGTTACTGATCTGGTACGGGGGAAGGACTGGGAGGTGGGTGGGATACTTGCCAGTGGGAGGATTTCTTTGGACAGGGTATGGGGAAGGATCAGGAGGTAGATGGGATACGTGTTGCCTTAGTTTTAAGTTAATTGTTCGGTCATAGACCTTTATATCAAATAAGACAGCAATGACAAAGCACATCAAAGATATAAAAAGAGGCAGCATACAATTTACAATCATATTGTATTGCTCAGGTATACAGTATGTTGTGGACTAAATTTGAGATATATCCTCACTTTTATGATCATACACATAAAACAACAGTTAACATATTTGCTTGTAATACAAATCAGATATTTAGAATCAGTGCAATAAAGTGTGTTGATGTAAACATTTTAAAATTATTCCCTGCTATGTTTCATTTTAGTTATAGAAATGGCTTTTAAATAACCCACAACTCTGTTTATTATTAGATCATCTTCTGTCATAAACATTAAGCTCAAAAGAGCATTTTTGTCTGTAATTTGAATTGTTTCCTATAATGGATACAGCCAATACGCCCTTGGCTTAATGTACCAGGAGCAATTAAACATGATGTGTTATAAATCTTCCGGCTCCTGTATGGTGCATGATCATAATTTTTTTGTTGTTGTATCAGTTGATTTAAGATATTTGGCTTTCAATATGTTACTTTGGAAACATTCCATACAATATTAGGTATATCATTTCCTAAGAAGATGATCTGATATCACATCCAAGTAATATCTGTAAAATTGTCTATTATCATAGTGTACAAACCATGTAGCAATTCTAATGGATGAAATTGCTTCCAGATCTATCATTTTGTAAATATTAGTAACCTCCCTGGTAATATATGATTTGTACTTAGGGCTGATTAAAATACTCTTCTTTATATAATCCATTAGAAAATACAAGCCATGGTCACTCAGAAGTGACACTATCTTGATGAACCATTTAGATTTGTTGCAACCCAAGGTTTGCCATCTATTTTTTTCCTCTAGAAATTTGCAGAGCAATCTATGAGACCCCAAGCTTGTCACTCTGAGCCAACAATTAGCTATCTAGGCATCTGCTAGTGCTTTAAGACTGGTTAGAACAAGATCTGCTCTTAACAGAGAAGTCAGAACAGAAATACTCACACCCAAGACTTGTGTGTGTAGTTTGTTAAGAGGGGATTCTAGAGTATCAGTTTTATCTAATGACCATTTCTTTGCCTGATAAAGAGCTTCTGTAAGATAGTTAGCCCCTGAGGCTTCTAAAAGTGGTCTAATCATGTTGCATCTATATCTACTATTAAATTTAGCCAGTGAGAATGCTGTTTGTTTTAGTTTCAGCATTAGGCTTGTAACATGATTGAACCAAATACCCTTAATAGACATTTTTAACCCAAGATGTACTCTACATATGTGTTAGCTGTATTAAGATTCTTGCTACCAATTTTCCATGTTGTTTTTGTATTTTAGAACTGAAAACCAAAACTTGACTTTCATTTATCTTTAAATTATACTTTTCCACAAATGATATTAATAAATCTAATTTATGTCATAATCTGGAAACAGTCAATGCAAATATGGCAAGGTCATTGACATAAGATAGTGCTGGGCAGCTATTATTACAAAGAAGAGGAGAATCTGACACAGATTCTGATAGCTGTAGTAATAGGTTATTTATAGAAATACAAAAGAGTACAGGTGCCAGGACACAGCCCTGTCTAACTCCTTTGTTTGTAGGTATTTTTGTAGATAGTTGACCAATTTTGCCCAGCTTTATCTGCATCCAGGTGTTTCTGTAGAGCCTTCTAATTATACTTATTAGGTGTGGATCTATGCCCCATTCCAAGAACTGCTTTCAGGAGATACAAGGATACTGGATGGAATGAAGACAGAGACACATTCAAGGAGAAACAGAGGGAAGTAAGCAAAACACTTAGGTCAGCAAAGGCATCGACAGAAGAAAAGTTGGCCTGTGAGGTCAAAAAGGGGGGCAAGACCTTCTTTAGCTATATCAGAGAGAAAAGAAAGTTGAGGGGTGGTATAGTCATACTCGCAAGGGATAAAGGCTGGCATGCAGAGGATGAGAACGACAAAGTGGAGATCCTCAACAGGTACTTCTGCTCTGTTTTTAACAAGGAAAAATTGACCCACCCTGAGTGGAAGTTGTAAAATGAATTGTGAAGTCAATTCAAAACCATTCACAAAGGAAAGAGTCCTTGAAGAACTGGGGAAACTCAAGGTGGACAAAGCCATGGGCCCGGATGAAATTCACCCTAGGATTCTTAGAGTGCTAAGAGAGAAACTTGCAGCACCTCTGACTAAACTATTTAACCTATCACTTGAGCTAGGGGAGGGCCAAGGGATTGGAGAAGGACAAATGTTGTCCTTTTCCATAAGAATAGGGAAATAGCAGGCAACTATAACCCAGTCAGCCTCACCTAGATTGTGGGTAAAATAATGGAAGCCCTACTAAAGGAAATAATTCTATCCTCCTTAGAGTACAGTAATAACTTTGATTCAAAACAGCATGGTTTTACCACAGAAAGATCAAGCCAGGCAAATCTAATGGATTTCTTCAATTGGGTAATCAAAAATGTGGCTCAAGGAAATGCTGTGAACATGGTATACTAGGACTTCAGCAAAGCCTTTGACTCTGTTCCACACAGAAGACTGCTAAATAAGCTCACCAACATGGTAGTGGGCAAAAACATGGTGGACTGGGTAGGGAGCTGGCTGAGTGGAAAGACCCAGAGGGTACTGGTAAATGGCACCTTATCATTAGAAAGAGAGTTGATTAGTGGCATGCCACAAGGGTTCGTATTGGGACCCATCCTCTTTAATGTCTTCATTAGAGAGATATCTAAAGGCTTGGAGGGCAGGGTGAGCCTGTTCACTGATGATGCAAAGATATGTAATAGGGTAGACATCCAAGATGGGGCAGATAGGATGAGAGCGGATCTCAAGAAGTTGAAATTATGGTCAAAAGTATGGCAGCTGCAATTGAACAAAAAAAAGTGTAAGGTCATGAACATAGGGAAGGGCAACCCTGGAGAAAGCCACATGGGGGCATGAAACTAGAGGCCACAAAGCAAGAAAGGGATCTCGGGTGATTATAATGGATGACCTCAAAAAGATCAGGCAGTGCGAAAAGGCAGCATTAAAGGCCGATGGTATGTTGGGATGCATAGGAAGAAAAATCACTAGTAGACTAAGGGAAGTTGTGGTGCCACTCTATAGATCACTGGTAAGACCGCACCTTGAATACTGCATACAGTTCTAGCACCCACATCTTAGAAAGGACATGGATAGATTGGCGTCGGTGCAAATGAAAGCGTCAAAGATGGTATAGGAACTGCACCTGAAACCATATGAGGAACGGTTGAAGAATCTGAACATGTATTCCTTGGAACAAAGGAGAGAGAGGGGAGACATGCTTGAAACCTTCAAGTACATAAAGAGACACATATGGTACAAGTTCATGACATGTTTCCGGTCAAGGGTTATAAAAGAACAAGAGATCACGATATAAAACTCGGAGGAGGCAAGTTCAGGGGCAACATACAGAAGTTCTTTTTCACAGAGAGGGTGGTCAACGCATGGAACAGCCTTCCGCAGGGAGTTGTGGAGGGGAAAACAGTTGGAGTTTTTAAGAATGCTTAGGATAATTACAAAGGCATCATAACACTGAGTAGCAGTTAAGGGAGAGGGGTAGAGACATGGGCCAACTAGATGGATCTTATGGTCCCCTTCTGCCGTCACTTTTTTTGTATCTATATATTGGTACATGATTTGCCAAAGTGCTATTCTAGAACTACTATCAAACACTGAGCTAAAATCTATGAAGGCCACTAAAAGCTTTTGATTCCTTGGCAGAACATATTTTTCATACAGATGGATTAATATGAAGCAATTGTCAGTAGTGCAGTAATTTGCTCAAAAACCTGCTTGAAGTTCTGAAAGTCCACCCAGCTGGTTAATTTGTTACAGTAATCTGCCCAAAATTATTTTTACAAACAATTTCCCTGTGATATCTACAAGTGATATACAGTATGCCAGTACATTTGTTGATCTTTCTTATCTCCCTTTTTGTATATTGATATAATAGTGGCACCCCTCCAGGCATTTGAAATTTCTCTATTTAAGATGCATAAGTTAAAGTAGGGCATAATAATCTTTGTCCAGAGAGATGGAACCACTAAAAATACAACTGGAGGGATTAAATCTGGTTCAGAAAGGTTAAGAAAGGTAATTGCCAACTACACATCACTTTCTGAGATATTATTAAATTGGGTTCTGTTCCTTGTGCCTTTCCACTAGGGTACTACTTCTATCAGTTCAGAATCAAAAAACACATCAGTGCAATATTTTTACCATTGATCCATGGAAGTATGAATATCTATCTCAAATTTGTTGTTATTTGTACCTATTGCTACCAGAAATCAGTCAGAGTGGTGGCTCCTATTATTAATAGTATGGAGCATCAAGGGCCATTGCTTTAATCAGTAATCCTTTTGTTTTTCTTTTAAGAGATATTTTGTAGTTCTCTCTTGCCTTATTTAAGTTTGTATATTTAGTTTTGTCCTTAGAGCCTTTGGTATACAGTATGTAATTAGTTTAGTAAGGGCTTTTTTGGCCTTGCAACAATCCTTATCAAACTAAGTAATAATGGTTTTAGGGCACAAAGAACTCAAAGCTGGTTTGTATAGGAGTTTTCTAATTTCATTAAATTGCTCAGCAATACATCTTTCTAAGAGTATAGAATTTTCCATAGATGTAATTTATTCCAATACAGGAGGGAAAGACTCCTGCAGAAAATAAAGTTATTTTTCTTCACAGTCAGTGCACTAATTAATTTTTATCAGGTTTCTTATTTCAGAGTCATTTAAAGGCATAGTTGTTTCTTTTTTCCTTTTGGAATTCCTTATTAATATTACCCCAGGTCAGTATAAGAGGTAAATGGTCACTTTCTCCCCTATTTGCAACTATGCAGAAATCCCAACTGGTCATGGGGCCATTCTACAGTAGAATAATAAAAATCAAGAACAGAGGGACCTCTATAGTTGTAATATGTGTAATTACCAACCACATCTCCTTGTAATCTGCTATTTATGGGAGCTAAATTGTATGAAGAAAGTATTTCTATTAATTTACGCCCAGATGTATTAATTTTAGAATCTAGGGATTGTCTAGGAAATGTATGAGCTTCTTTTTTTATCCAATTATGTACATCATCTACATATCCTTCATATTGTCCAATTCTGGCATTGAAATCCCCAGAGTATAATGTTTTTAATGTTGGACTGCATCAGAGTTTTGTGCAGGAACATCTCTAAGTCAGTCCAAAATACATCATCATAATAATTTGACATAGAAGGCAAGGAAGGGCAATTTTATTTATAAGGCATCCAATCCCAGAGGCTCTGGGCATCGAACGTGAGTAGAATATACAGCAATACATTAAAATATATAATAAAACCTCATTAAAACCATAATGAAAATAATATTCTGCAGCAATAAAAGGTTAATAGAAGTCATACATCAAGGGACTGGCCAGAACTAAGAATGACATCAACAGTCAGAGGCCAGACTGAAGAGGTGGGCCTTTAGCCTCTACTTAAACACTTCTATCAAAGGAGCCTCCCAGACTGCAGGTGAAAGTGAGTTTCACAGGGTCAGCCCAGAGACACTAAAAGCATGATCTCCCGAGGTCTTGAGCTGAACCCCAGGAACGTCCAAGAGGCCCCTCGAGGAGGAGTGAAGGGAGCAAGCAGAAGACACTAGTGTCAGAAGCTCAGTCAGATAACCAGGACCCAGTCCATAAAGGGCCTTAAAGGTGAGAAGACCCACCTTGAAAAGGACTCTCCACCTGACCAGTAGCCAGTGCAGAGCACGCAGGCCCGGAGTCAAATGACTGGACCTTGAAAGGCCCGTCAGCAACCTGGCCACTGCATTCTGCATTAGCTGTGGTCTGTGGAGGTTCACTCCTATGACTCTGAAGTACAGAGCATTGCAGCAGTAGAGCCTGGAAGTCACAAAAGCATGCACTAGTGTCGGCAGGTCATTGGGCGGAATGAGGGGCTTAATCCAGTTAATGTTCCACATGTGGTAAAAACCACTGCTGACTATAGATGACACCTGATCTTCAAAGGTCAATCTACAGTCAAGGATCATGCCCAGATTTTGCACCCTCGGAGAAACCACCAGTGGCACAGACCCCAGGCCAAGTCCAGAGTCCACCCCTGGTGGCAACCCATCATGCCCACAATCAGGCTCGATCACCAGCACCTCAGTCTTAGTCTCAATCAGCTGAATGCCATCTAGTCATTGATTTTAGCTAGATAGCTGTTGAACATGGCAACAGTTCCCGATGTGATGGGTGTAAAGGACAAATACAGTTGGGTGTCATCTGCATAGTAGTGAAACTCCACATTGTATTGTTGAATGATCATGCCCAGGGGCAGCATATAGACTGTGAACAACATCGGTGACAAGATTGAACTTGAGGCACTCCACAGGACAGAGGTATTGGGGTGGAGGAGAAATTCCCCATCACCACCCACTGCATCATGTCTGAGAGATAGGACGCAAACCATTTGATAACTGTACCGGCGAGTCCACAAAACTCACAGAGCCAATCAAGAAGCACAACATGATCCACAGTGTCAAAAGCTGAGGAGAGATCGAGGAGCACAAGAACTGATCTGTCTCCTCTATCTCCAGCCCTCAGCAGATCATCATGCACTCTCACTAGAGCAGTTTCAGTGCTATATCTGACCTGAAAGCCTGACTGGAAAGGCTCACACAGGTATCCGAGGACACCAGGTGATCCTTGTGCTGTTTTACCTCCAATTTCTCAACAATCTTGCTCAAAAAAGGCAGGTTGGAGATTGGACGGTACTTCGCCTGGATGTCTCGGTGGAGTGAAGATTTCTTTAGGAGGTGCTTCACCAGTGCTTCTTTCAAAGCAACTGGGAAGATCCCCTCTGCCGTTGATCACTTGGCAATCCTGGTGAACACTGGGACAATGGCATTGACACATCCCATTAAGAAATGCATTGGTGCCGGGTCCAGTTAACAAAAGGTGTGCTTCAGCTCCAAGATCACCTTAGTCACTTCAGACACCTCCACTTGCCTAAACTACTCCCAGACAGACTGAGTGTCTCTGAAACTCCTGAGTCAATCACTGTGAGGCAAAAGCATCCATGGCAGAATCCCTGATTGGATGGCTGACTCTGTTGGAGAAATACAGAGCAAGCTCTTCACATAAAGTGGTTGAAAAAGCTTTTTTTAGCTGAAGGCAGGCAAGATGTAAAAGCCTGTCTATGGTCAGAAACAGCTGAGATGATCTGTTTCTCTCAGCAGCAATTTCCCTGGACAGAAATTCTGTTTTCTTATAGGAAATCACCCCTGGTACTCAACATAGTGGACACATAGGACCAGTCTGTTGGCCTTCAGCCAGGTCTTTCACCAGCACTGTTCCAACTTCTGACCCCTGATCTTCAACACCTTGAGATCCCCATCAAACCAAGGGGATCTCATATGAGAGGATCTGGGTCATATACGGACTGGTGCAATGGCATCCAGAGCTTTGTCAACCACCCTATTACAGGTGGCCACTGCTTCTCCAGTGCCAATTGCACATGCTGCATTAACCCTAGACAGGTCAGCTAATGTCAACAGTCCTTCTGGGTCAACACCCCTTAAGGGGCGATAGCTGACCATCTCCATGGGGTAGGGACTTTTAGGGGGTGCCCCAAAGTTGAACTCCATGGTGCAGTGATAAGACCAAATGACATGATCAGTCTTGAGGTTATTAATCTCAAGACCCAGCTGGAACACCAGATCGAGTGTGTGGCCATGCTGGTGGAAGGAGGTATGTAAATATTGGCAAGGCAATATTTAAACTAGTCAACCTGTACTTTAAATATTTGGGCAAACAATGTACAGTAAATGGAGTCTGCTGTTTTATTTTTATCAATTTTGAACCCGATAACAAGACCACCAGAGGGTCTACCTAATTTCAAATTTTTCCTACCTGGTATACGGACACTGCAATAACCATTCAAGAAAACATCAAAATCCTTACTATTCCAAGTTTCTTGCACGCATATGATATGATGCTCATTATTGAATTTATGCCAATGAGAATCAGTATACTTAGTTGTCAGGCCAGAAATATCCCAAGAAAGCAGAGAAAACTTGGAAACTTGTCTCTGTACTCTAACTATTGTCTAATGACCGAGGTTTGTCTAGTCAGCCCTCTTTAGTCAAATCAGCATATCTGTTACTGACAGGAATATTATAAATCTGATGCTGTTCCAGATCTTGCTGAGTGCTAGAAGGTATTATAACTGGTCTACACATCCTAGAAGCCATTTGAGCTGTCTTACTGCAGTGAGTTGACATTGGAGTGAATTCATTACCCTTATCTGTCTCAAAAACGTTAATGCCAATTTTCGAAAATACTAATTTTATCCAGGAGTTTGTTAGGCAACTCCCTAGAATTTAGTGTGAATATGATCTGATGACAATCAGGATCACTTCTTAATCTCATTACAGAGGATAAACTATCTTTCCCAATTGGTATGTTTAGAAATTGGTCAACTAGATCTCTTAAACTGAGATTTAATTTGTCATCATTTTCATCGGCAAACCTCCTTAAACCAAACAGCTAAAAAGATCTACTCATAGATTGTACTACACCTAAGTCCTTACTGGAATCACCCTGCCTTGGTGCACTTTCCAAAACAGTGCTTTCAATTATACAAATGCCAATTTCATCAAAGAAGGAGGCTTTTTGCATAATTAACTCCAAAGCCCTTGGACCTTGCAGTAAGACATCAACTTGACCAGATCTATTCACTCTTGCCCATCTATGTACTTTTATGATCCCAAATTCTGTAGAAGGAATCTAAAGAAAATGGAAAAATATATTATATAATACTTTTTTAAGTTTCCCTTGAGTTTCATCAGACAGTCCTTTAAAGCCTAAAATGCTATTCTAGGCTTTTTTTATCTGTTGTTAACTTGTTTTTATTATTCAGAGTAGACCTAGTAACATATGTTGTGGTCAAACCCCTTTTCATTAATGATTTGTTATTAAGTCATAATTGATTTGCAATTCTAGGAGAAGAACAAAACATGTACCAGCATTCTACTCCATCTTCATCTCTATCTTTCATGAGTTTGATAAAGTCAATATCCATCACCTCTAACCCCCGATTCTGTCCTTAATAGGTGCGCAATCTGTTTCTTTGCTTCCATCAATGATAATGTTGGGTATAGATTTAAGCTGTATAGACACAGTGTAGCACATTTATCACTATCAGTCATGTTTGCAGTAGCATGAGATGAGGAGTCTGAAGACTTGTGGGCATAAAACTTAGAGATTGATCTAATTTTCCCTTTTTGTTTTATAAAACTTTTATTTAGCTCTCATAGTGTCCTACCAATTATTCCAATTGTATCTCAAAGCCATAAGATCAGATTCCAAGGTATTGCAGATTTGAAATATGCTTTCGATAGTGGAATCCCTAGCAGGTATAGAGTTACCTACAATATCTGCCTGAGGCTCCTCTATTGGAGAATTTCTCTAAGGAGTTTCTACCCAGTTAGAGAAAAGCTTACTATCTATAAATTGTTCAACCCTATTTTTATCATTATTTAAAACTTTTTGCTTTTCATCTGAAGTCTGTTCAATCCCAGCAGTATTTGTTTTTTTTCTACTTTTTCTCACTCTTTTCTTTGACTTAGCTTTAACAAGAGATACTGGAATATCAACGTAAGAGAAATCTGGCCTCTTAGGTTCTGAAGTTTCCATAGCAATTGAAACTGAGCCTTGTTGCGGCACTAAGATATTACATTTACACAATACATCTTCCAACCTGAAACTATTTAGTGCAATGTTTTCCTTTATTGTTTCCATCTCATTTTTATATTTGCTTGCGTATGCGTAAGAAACATATTGCAGCAGCATGCTGTAGTAGTGAGTTGTGGAGGTGTGGCAGTGTTGTGGCGAATGCCAGCTGTCCATTTTGTGGCTGGTCTCTGTGGTGCCAATACAGGAGCATGTTGTCCATGACAGCAGTATTATAGCATGCCACCAACTTGAAAGAAACTCAGTGCTGCAATCAGGGAGTGCCCTGTCATTAACAACCAGCTGTTTTTGCTGCTGGGGTGGTCCCTGATTGCAGCAGGGAATTACAGCTTGTTCTGATTCATTTACATGCTTTATAAGTCACCAGAAAGAGGTTTCTTTATCTCCAGCATGCCTGCTGTTAAATGCCTAGACTGCAGCCAGGGCTTCCATATTTACAGGCATCCCTGTATTTTATAGAGAAATGAGGCACTGTACAAGGAGAGTGTTCCCATAGGATTTCACCATTTATACAACTACACAGGGCACTAGGCTTAGGTTCCATGACACATATTGTATTCTACAGGAAAACACAGGAAGATAACCTGGAGTTGCAGGGAAATGTGACAAAATAATTGCTGTGGGAGTTCTGTGACTGAGCTAAAGCAGACTGCCACTTTTGAAGAGAAGAACAAATGGAGTTCTGGCTTTCTGCTGCTGCCAGTGCTGCCAGAGCCTGAGGCTCCCCAAAACTTTCCCCTGCTTAGATAGATGCAATTGCTGTTGACTTGGGGTGCTACCCCAATCCCACTGAGAATTTGATCTCCGTGGATATCCCTTGCCCCAAATCTGATTGAGCTCACACTGAGCAGAAGATAGGTGGCAACTGCCCCCCCATCCTGATTGGGGTCCAGTTGGGGCCAAGCTGGTTCAAAGTGGCACCCCAACTGAAGTGGACACCCTGCCCCCCCCACACACACACATCCGAACCAGGTGCACACTGAAGCGGAGGCGTGACACCTTACCTCACCCAGACTGGGCATTCATGGGGGGAAGGGGTTGGCCAGGGTGACACTCTTACCCCATCCAGACACAGCACACATTAAAATGGATGCTTGGGATATTACCTCATAAGTATTTAGGGCTGACATTTGGGGCGGGTGAAGGTTTGGATGACATCACCCATACACAGTACACGCCACCCATATCTGGCTCACATTGTTAGGGTGGGGGCTGGATTGCCTCTCTTTAAAAATACTGAAAAACCCTGACTCAGCTGGGGTGGAGATCCGGGGTGACAGCCGCCCCCCCAACCCAAAAACACATGCGCACGAATGTCCGGGGCATCCTAAGTCACACTGGGATCAGATGCTGTGGGCTCATGATTAATGTGTGCCTTTGTCCAGATGACTGAGAGACAGACAGTTGCACACTTTTACAGTGGAAGGGTGGGACATGCAATTAGTATCTATCACAGTACAAATCAAAGTCGACGTGCTGCCAGGATAAGGAAGGGGTGTGGTAAAACTTTTTCCCAACCGATCCATGCAGGAGGTCCCCCTTGACATCAGAACAGCTCTACGGCGGGTCTCAGCATGGGTGGCAGAATGTCTGCTCACTGCCTTATTGGAAGGGACGTGTCTGTTGGGGATACTCAAGGTGGCTTCACCGTATGTGCCTCCATCATTCTCTCTTGCCTGCCAAGGACAGTAGCATTGCGGGACTTCCCCAAAACCACAGATGTTACCTCTCAGGGCTGCCAACACCTACTACGTACTTAAATAACCTTTTTTTTTACACTCACTTCTTAAATGTCATCTGGGGGTGAAAGCTGTTCTGTTTCCCATCATTTCACTTATGAACCCACCATTCAGGATTGTCTTCTTGGCTCTCAAGTCCCAGGAAAGGACTGAAGAAATGAGCTGCCAGTTTTTCCAAAGTACTTTTTTTTGGGGTCAGTGGAATCATGTGAAGTGCTCAGGCTGCAAATACACATCATGCCTGAGTTGGATGGGTGTCACAGGAGACAAATTGTTCCAGTGTTGCTCCTCAGTGAAATGTACTACATGTTGCTTTTCTGGACCAAAGAGCTCAACGCTTTAGATTTCTCAGGTGAGAAGTTCATTTTAGATGTACTGTATGTGCATGTCAGGTGTCAGGCTGTTGGTTAAATAGGATCTGCAGCTTATCCAATAGGTAGGGAAATGGGCAGACTAGGTGGGCCAAGCGGTCCTTATCTGCCGTCAAAGTCTATGTTTCTATGTCAGAACACCACTTTCAGATGTGTGGTGATAGTGTCCAGTTTAGATAGTGATGGCTTCACTTTTAAGTGTGTGACATTCACTTTCAGGTGAGTGATAGGGACTTCAGGTGCTCAATCTCTTCACTTTTAGTGTGACAACTTCACTTTCAATTGTGTGTGTACCATTTGCTTTCAGGTGTGTGTGTGGCATTCACTTTCAGGTTCATAATATGACATCACTCTCAGTTGAGTAGTAGGGACTTTACTTCCAGGTGTGTTTGAAATTTACCGTATTTTCAGTAATGTGTGACATTCACCTTCAGCTGTGTGATAGTGGCTTCTTTATTTGTGGTGCTGTGTGTAGGACTTTAGGTGTATAAGTACAGGGTCTGTAAGCTGCTCCTAATTTTACAGCACAATTTTTTTATGCACCTGACTCCACTCATCTCTCGGCCCCCCTCACAAGCCCCCACTGTACCTCAGCCTCCTTGACTCTCAGCCTCCCTATCAATCCCCCATGTACCCAGACCCGTCACCCTGCCTTCTCCCAGAACATACCTTTCCCCATGTTACCCTCATGGTTTACCTCCCATGGTGGAACCCTTCTGCTGGGCCAACTCCTTGGAGTGACTATACCCAGTAACCTGGAAGATGCTCAGGTCAGCAAGTACATGGCCTGTGGGTGCAGCGTGGCTGTCATGCTGCATGGGTTGGGGGTGGGGGGATATTTCCTTCCTGTTTCTTTTTTGCCCCAAGGCACATGGGTGTTGGGTGTGCATGCACATGCATGCAAGTGTGCATAACGTGGTACTAGCCTGCATCTGCCTTCACCATAGCAGCTCCATAGTACTGCCACCAGTGGTCACCCAGGTGGCAGTATAGCTGCAGAATAGACTGCCTCCCTCCCTCCCTCACCCCCAGAGAACATCTTTTGGGATGCACAGTCCTCTTCCTCCCCCATGGCACACTCTCAGTGATACAGTCTTGTTCCCAAACATGTGTCTCCAGCATCGTGAGTGGTAGCACTATTGATGCACCTATGGGCTGAACATATAGTGCAATTTGTAATTCAGAAAAGCAGCCATGCAAATGAACCCATTGAGCATGCAAGGTGCTAGCTGGCCTTTTGCATGCCCATTATAGGCCCATTTACATGGGCTGTAATGAAGGTTTGTGTGTCCCCCCAGTATGTAGTCTCCCATGCCTCCCTATCACCGATTGCCATCCTAAGTAGAACAAAAGACCTATCCAAGGTAGTCTAGTGGTCCCTTCCCCCTTCCCCATTCTCTGATCCTGGTCCCAAGAAAAAGGGATTGGAGAACTGGGGAGGGACCACTAGACTACCAGTGACAGTGACTTTACAATACGAGATGAGGATTGGACATCAGGGAAGGGGGAGGAACCACTAGATTATAAGGGAAAATGATCTTGCAATACAAGATGGGGATGGGAGAATGGGGGGAGGGACCACTAGACTACTGGGGACAATGATTTTGCAATACAGGACAGGGACCAGAGAACAGGGGAGGGAGAGGGATCACTAGACTACCAGGGACAATGATTTTGCAATATGGGATGAAGATTGAATATCGGGAGAGGGAGAGGGACCACTAGATTACCAGGGACAATGATTTTGTAATGTGGGATGTGGATTGGACATCGGGGGGGGGGATTCCAAACCGTTTGTGTTGCAGATGCAAGCCAAGAAAAGGCAAAAAATAGCATTGTTTTTATTTTATTTTTACTGTCCCCGGGTTGTGGAATACAGGCAAGTGATGGTGACAAAACTTGCAGATCATGAGAACGTGGCACCATGTCTGCACTGCACATGCAAAATATCATGCAATTTTGTCAAACAGCACCAATGTTATTAAGGCTCAAACTCCAGACAGAAAAGTATCTTTTTTTGAAAAGTAAAACGTACTTTCTCACAAAAGTAAAACAACATGTGAAAGAAAAATGCTTCTTTCATATCAGAGGGTTAGCTCAAAAACCCTACTGAGCATGCTCAGAATCCCAAAAGTCTGGAAGTGATTAATGCTTTTTTCACAAACCTTTAGAAGAATCACCCTTGGCACAAAATCCTTCCGCCCTTAAAGTTTTGGAACAAATTTCTATACCACCTTGGCTGTAGGTGAGAGAAAATAGAAAAGAACAAAAATTGGTGCTTTTTATATATTTTTGATGCTTCTAGATCTCAGAATCTGATTAAGTGCTTACCCTAAAATTTCCCAAGTCTTGAGAACTTAACACCCAGACCACACATGCCAATATTTGTCCATTTATGTCAAATGCTAAGTAGAGAAGAAGAAAGCTGGGCACACACCACCAGGTACCGATTCCATAATTTGTTGAATTAAATGCATGAGGAAGCCTGCCTAACACCCCTACCCTGACCCCCACATGTAAAATTACTAATATGTATAATATTCATAGATACAGCTGTCACAATAATTGAATTAATATATTTGTGCCTTATCTCCTCTAATAGCTGTATTGTGGACTATGGAATTCCTTTTTTTCTTTCCTTTCCCTCTCCCCTCCCCCTTTTGTCTTCCTTCTCCTATGTCCATGATAGCATTATTTTAATTTAATTATTGAAACAGCTATGTCTATGAATTTTGTAGATAGTAATACTTTGTTAATAATAACTGGGTTTCCCTTTTAACTGTAGAGAGACTGTGGCATAATTTGCCTAATAAAGGAGTCTTTATTACGGCAAACACGCATATGGCATTCCTCACTCTGGGCATACCCGTGCCGTACCTCCTGAGCTCCTGACTACTCACCACTGACTTCCTTCTTTTCCTGGACACTAAACCGCCACAGGAGCACAGCAGTAAGTTATTTTACAACACAAAATCACTTCTTCTTTATTTAAAAAGCCCATCACTTGCAAAAAAAAAAAAATCTAAATAAATAAATACTGCTCACCACGGATCACTCAATAAAACCTAGCCAGAGCGCGGCCACTAGAAACGTATCTTTATTTTATATAATTGCTGAGGCAAAAAAGGAAAACCCAGCAATTATAAAAAATAAAACATGGTTTGGTGTGTGTAAACTTGAAATTTACATGCACCCTCAGGGTTAGATGCTATTCATAAGCCCCTTGAGCTTTGCTCTCAGGGTTTATGTAACATCTAACCCCTCGGGTGTGTGTAAACTTCTCCTTACACACACACACACCAACCCTTACTTCATTCTATATTTATTTTTATTATTGCTACTATTCATTTTTGCACTTCTTTAATGTTTAATGAGGACTAACCAATCATGTGTGTATTTTGCACTTGGAGAGGTATTTAAGAAGTACTTGATTGTACTAAATACACTCCCCTCATGAAGCCTCAATAGGAGATGATACATAGGGGTGTTAGCCTGGCTTCCTCACACATTTAATTCAATACATTTTGGAATGGGTACCTGGTGATGTGTGCCAGTTTTGTTCTTCTCTGCTTTACGGTTTCTTTAGCTGGAGCACCATTATATTTATTAAGATCTTGGATTAACACATTTGAGCAGAAAGCTCTTTTTATAGTTTCCACATCAAGTATGACACAAACAAGAATACAGACATGTTCCACAGATAGAGATACAGCAAGAAACAATTGAAAACTGTCTCCAGGCATAAATTCTAACAATAGTTACACAATCTAAGCAAGTACAGGGTGCAGAGTCAAAACAAAGGCTAACATTTCACTAGGTAATGGTAACATAACATAACATGAGGATGCTTGTTTAAAAAGGAGAATTGTATAACTAACAATATAGGCAGATAATTTGATTGTGCCTGAGTCAAAGAAAGAAGGAAGGCCTCATACAAGTAGAGAGGGTAGGGGAGGGAGGAGGAAAGTACAGGGAGGGAGAAGACAAGCATAGGTGGGGGGGGTAGGATGGTGATAGATAGGATGGAAAAGGGAAAAATAGCTATGTAGTCAAAGTGAAATAAAAGGGGAGGAGGGTGGAAAGGAGGGGTGGAGGAGAGTAGGGAGGAAGAGGTGGTGTAGCTAGTGGGGTGATGATGAATATGTAATTAAGGTGGCAGGGAGGAAAGAGGTATGAAATGTTGGAGGGGCAAAAAAGGGAAGAGGATGTGGAGGGAGGTAGGAGGGAAAAATAAATAATTTAGGCAGGGGTAGAAAGCCCATGAAAGTGTTAACTTGACCAGGGGGCTGAAGAAATGGACACGAAGCATAATATTTTACTAATCAGTAGAGATCACAGATATTGCAAATGGTAGGAGCAAGATAAAGGCAAATTATTAGAAGCAGTCACAGGTTGCCAGTGAGATTAGATGCTGATGGAGTTTTTTCTTAAAGGAGCCCAGCAAAGTAGCATTGGTTATGTCAGAAGGCAGGGAGTTGTACCTCTGCGGAGCTCTGTGTGTGAATACACATTGTCCAAAGGCAGCGCAGCACCATGGGATTCTGAATGCCTGTTTGCTAGAACTTCTGATACTACGTGGGTTACATGCAGGGGAATGAAGAGCCATTACGCCAGTGGGTACTAGTTCCAAGGTGACATTTTCTGCAAGCCGGCACAATTGATATTTGAGCCTGCTGTCAAATTATAACCAATTAACCTCGACATAAAGATAGCAGGTGTGTGTCATGCATGTGGCACCAGTAAGAAGGTGGCATGCTTTATTTAAGGCCATTTTGATACATCAGAGGGCAGTGTCTGTAGCCACACCATAAATGGCAATACCATAATCCATGAGAGAGACCAGAGAACTGTGGATGGCCATGTTCAGTGCTTCTGGAGTGAGATTATGTTTGTTCCTGTATAGAACTCCTAATCACTGGTTAATAGCTTTGGCTGTTCGGTCGATGTGCTGGGTGAAAGACAGGGTAGTGTCAATAATTATATCCAGGTACTTGAAATGATGAACCAGTTCAAGAGGGGAGCCAGTGTCATTAATGATGGTAAGTGGGAAGGTTCTGTATCTGCTGAAAACAATATTGTCTTACGCCATCCTCTCCTTGGTTATGGACATTGGTGAGCATTCCAAACTTTCATCTTGTTGGTTACGAGTCTGTTTAGATCAGCACCCGATGTGTCTAGCTGATCCAGTCTTTTGTCTACCAGCAAGTTAATCTCCTGTGTGTTCCAGAGAAAGCAATGCACACCTGCTGTTAGTGCTGACTGAAATGTCAGAAAGCAAGCCAGTGGATCCAGTGAACAATAGTGGGGATACCACAGGTACACAAGATAATAGTGAAAACATTTTTTGCATGAATAATGTAGAATATAATATACATCAGCAGAAAATTCAGGGACACCTGTTTAGAGACACTGAGACTGATAGTACAACCAATGGTAAATTACGTGATATTTTTAAGAGATTAAAGAAACTTTCCTTTCAGGAGACCAGCATGTGATATGACAAAATCACATTAAAAAAATACCATTTGGTTGGGAGGGTCCCTAGGGGACTGCAGATCCAAAATACATCAGTATCAGGACACCTTGATGATAAACTTAAAGAGCACTGGCTAAAGTCTTTAGCAACTTAGCAGACATTTTTAGCAACTTCTTGCAATGAATGGGTATCCATTTTAACTGAGCAAGCTCAAATACATTTTGATTTGGTGAAACAGGAACAGACCTTGCCCACTTTAAGACATTACCTAAGTTTCAGATCCATAACAGAAACCTTCAGGATAAGATTTATAAATTAGAAACACAAATTGAAAAACACAGATGAATAAACTCAAGAGAAATAAAGGTGACTACAAGACAGGTAAGATATGGTCATGCAAGTGGAAGCATCATTTGACCAGTCAAGTTGGATTACAAAGTAGACATGGAAAACACGGAAATGAGCTGGCCCGGTGGCACTGAGGGTTGAGGCGCTGGACACCACACCTCGCACCACGCTGGCAACCCAGGTTCGGGAATGAGCCTGGGTCGCCTGTGGCTGGCAGGGGAGGAGAATGATTGAGCATCTGTAGGACTGCTCTCCTGCCCTGGGGGGGGCATGCTGCCTCGGTGTCTTGGTGGCCTCTTGTGATGGCTGGGGGTGAGGCAGGGCACCTGCAGACAGTGGGGGACGTGCTGTGGTCGACACCGGGAAGGAGTGCATGTGGTAGAGCATGCCTGTCCATTGGCATCATTGCACGCCACACACGCCAAAAGGGGAGACTATGGGAAAAATGGGCACCAGTTGCGGTGGCATGATGGCCATCTTCATGGGGGATCTGCTTGGCCCCGAAGGTATTTGGCAACACTGGATCTGGTCTAGGTGGCAGAGTGCAGAGGGGCTCTCCACCTCCCTGCTGCAGGAGGGCAAGCCACAGGGGTAAAGCTGTGGGACCTGACTGGAGCTAGGGAGTCCTCGAGATGGCAGCCGGAGACCCATGGAGGATGCCTGGACATGGATGAGGCAGGCAGACTGGTGGCCAGGGAGAAAAAGCATTAACAAAAAAAAACACACATGGAAAGAACAGTGAACATAAGTGCTCACCAACAGATAGAAACATAGAAACATAGAATTTGATGGCAGATAAGGACCAATTGGCCCACCCAGTCTGCCCATTTCCCTACCTAATGGATAAGCTGCAGATCCTAGTTAACCAGCAGCCTACTTCTTTCTACCCCCACCCCCTAGAATCGCCTTATGACTGTCCCATGCATGCTTGAATTCAACCACTGTTTTTGACTCCACAACCTCCTCCGGAAGGCCGTTCCATGCATCCACAACCCTCTCTGTGAAAAAATACTTCCTTACATTACCTCTGAGCCTCCTCTATCTTCAAATTGTGCCCTTGTTCTTGCACACCTCTTTTTGAAAGATGCTACCTCTTGGACTTTGCTGATTCCCTTGAGGTGCTTGAAAGTTTCTATCATGTCCCCCCCTTCCTCCTTTCGTCGAGGCTATACATATTAAGCTCCTTTAATCAATCAATCAAATCTTTATTTATTCAGGCGAGCATCATTGAGCAAGGCTCATTTACAAGATGGACCTGATAAGGTCAAGGTTCGATAGTTGGTACACAACATATACATCAATGCACTAATATATGCATAACAGATACAGAAAAAAACACTTATAAATACAATGATCAAGGGTAAGAAGTTGATTCAGGCATACATGACAAGGTAGGTTACAGGAAAATTATACAAAAGATAAAGTATATACATATCCCAATATAGGAGTCAAGGCATACACACAGCATAATGTAATACTAGGATGAATGGGGAGCATTTAGGAATAATGTAAGGGCCAGTGATTAGTGGGAGAAGGATTAAGTAGGTAGTATGTAGTTAGTTAGGTAGAATTAAATGGAACTGGGGAACTATAAAAGGGTGGCTGCCCGGGAGGGAGAACTGTGGAACAAAAATATGCCATATATGGTGGCTGTCTGGAAGGGGGGTTATGAAATGGCAAGTCTAGCTCTTGTGGTAGCAGTTGCATTTCTCATGAAAAGCTTCTGCAAAGCTGTTTAAAGGATGCTATAGGTATAAGATTGGACAGTTTTAGGGATTTCTGTAGAGTATTCCAAGCCATAGCTAGAGAATAGCTGATTGCCGCCCTCCCTAGCCGGGTGTTGACTTTAGGTATTTTGAACATGATGAGGTTGTTGCTTCTTAGGGCATAGGAGCTAGCTATGGCCTGGGTGAAGCAGTCTAGAATATAGTTTGGAAGTTTTTTAGACAATGCTCTGTAGATACATAGTGCTGCATTTCTGTTCCTTCTGAGATGTAGAGAAACCCATCCAACTGCAGCATAGAGAGAGCAATGATGAGTGTTAGCTGGAAGATCTGTTATGAATTGTATTGCTCTATGGTACAGGGTATCCAGCTTGCTTAGGTAGGAGATGGGGCAGTGACTATAAAGGAAGTCAGCATAGTCAACAACTGAAAGAAAAGTGGCCTGGACTAACCTCATCTTTGAGTCTCTTGTTAGGAAATGTTTAATTCTATAGAATAGGCCAAGCCTTTGGCAAAGTTTTTTCAGCAGTTCTTCAATACGATGTGTGAAGTCAAGTCTGTTATCAATCCACACACCTAAGTATTTGAATTTTTCTACATACTCCAGATTTTCTCCAAGGATAGTGCATAGCTGGGGGAGACTGCTTAGTGGGGAGGTTCTGGTGGAGCTTTGAATGAAGAAAAGCATTGCTTTTGTTTTTTTTGCATTTAAAAGAAGCTTTTTCTCAAGTAGTTGATATTGCAGCAAGGAGAATTCTGCCTGTAAGATTTCACGGGCAACTGCAGGTGATGGATTGCTGACATACAAAACAGTGTCATCAGCAAAGAGGTGGACAGTGGCTTTGGTGAGATTTGAATCAATATTATTAATGTAGATAGCAAAAAGGATAGGGCCCAGGATAGATCCTTGCGGGACTCCTCTTAGCAGTGGTTTTAAAGGGGATAGATCACCTTCAGCTTTCACCTGCTGTGACCTATCCATAAGGTAATACCTGAACCATTTGAGGGAGGGTGGATCTAGGCCAATGGAATACAAGGAAGAGAGTAGCAGCTCATGGTCCACAGTGTTGAATGCCTTACTTAGGTCAAGAAATACTGCACAGACACTATTCTTTTTATCTAATTCAGTTTGCCAGTCATTTGTAACTTTGACCAGTGCAGAGATAGTGCTGTGCCTGGCTCTAAACCCAGACTGAGCTGGATTCAAGAGGTTAGCATCATCAAGGTACTCTCTTAGCTGGATGCTCACTATTTTCTCTAGCATCTTGGATAGCACTGGGAGAATGGAAATGGGCCTGTAGTTATTAAGGTCCATAGGGTCCCCTGATTTTAGAAGGGGAACCACTTGGGCTGTCTTCCACACTGTAGGAATAGAACCAGAGGTTAAAGATAGGTTAAATAGATGTGTTAGGGGAACTGCAAGTACATGAAATGCAATATTTAGAAAGTAGGGGTCAAGAGAGTCTGCCCCTGCGCTTTTTTAATATCCAACTGCCATTAAAGATCATCTACTTGCTTCAACAGGACGGGTTTGAAGGAGAAGGAAGAATCAGCTCTCTGGGCACCAGTGTACTGGGAGCTTAGTTGTGCATGCAGCAGATTAGCTGGGGAGGTGTCAAAGGCAAGGCCAGCAGTTGTGAAGTGGTTATTGAAGGCATCCCATTTTGCCAGAGATAGAACCTTTATTGTGGTGCAATTGAGTTGGTAGAGAGGTGCCAGAATCCTGCCCTACAATACCCTTGATGGGGCCCCAGAACCTAGCAGGATTGTGGTAGGAGGAGTCAAGTTCAGCCAAGTAAAAGGCAGCCTTTGCATCCCTTACTTTCTTGGTGCAGCTATTCCTGGCTTTCCTAAATAACACCCAGTCATTTGGGTTCCTGGTTTTTCTTGCCATCTTCCATAATTTGTCTCTCTCCAACAGTGCAGATTTGAGGTCAGCTGAAAACCAGCGGCAAGATTTGTTTTTTATTCGGACACTAGTGATTGGGGCATGGGTATTAAGGGCACTTAGTATTATGCTATTTAGCACCTGATGTGCTTTTTCTACAGAGTGTGCAAGATAAAACTCTTGCCAGCTTGGAGAGTGAGCTAGATCATGCAGATATCCTTCAGTATTGAGGTTTTTCTTGGCTTTCCTCATTAGAAATTTTGCTGGGGTTGTTGGTTTGCTGGAAGATCTTACTCCTGTAATGAGGCAGTGATCACTTATATCATTGAAAAGCACTCCAGTGTGTGTGAATAGATGGGGTTTGTTCACCAGCAAGATATCAAGTAGTGTGCTGTTGTTTCTATTCTTTGAGTTTATTCTTGTTGGCTCATTTATCAGTTGTGTGAGCCCATGTATATCACAGAATGATACCAAAGGTGCAGCGGCCTTGGAAAGCCAGTTTAGATTCAGATCACCTAGGATAATGACTTCTTCAGAGCCTGGTTTGAGTAGATTCCCCAGATGGGATAAAAGCTTGTGGTCAGCAAAGGGGGGCCTGTAGCAGCCTACTAGCTGGAAAGCTGCTGTATTAGGGAGAGGTACTTTGAGGGATATACATCTGAATTCTTTGGGCATCGAGGTTGCAGTAAAACAGGATACAGGTATACTGGACTTTACATATATAGCTACTCCACTGCCCCTTGTTAGGCGATCCGCTCTGAATAACTGATAATTGGGTAGATTAACATCCCTAACTGTTGTGGTGGGTTTCAGCCATGTCTCAGATACCACGAGAAAGTCTGGCAAGGTATGGGCAACCCAGCCTTGTATCAGTGTAAGTTTTTTCAGGAGGCTGCATGCATTAATATGTAGAAAACTGAGGCCTTTGATAGAGGTTAGGTCTGCTGGTGAGGTGATACACTCAGGGGGGCCTGGGTTGATTTCCACATTTCCAATACAGAGAAGCAGAAAGAATAGGAGTTTCATAAGGGCTGCAAGAGATAGGAAGAGGGGTCTGTCTTTGGTCCTCCTTTTCTTGCTCTGCCGCCACTCTTTTGGGGTGCTCCAGAAGGGGCTATGATACCGTGTCGAGACACCGAGTAGCAGTTTGATAGTCAGGCATAAGGGGGAACTGTATATGCAGTAATGGAGCATTTATAGGAATACATACATGGTGATTTGCCTCCCTTTATGGCAGTCACCCCACGGATACTGATGCAGCGATGGTAGGGCATATATGAGAGTCTGAACATTATTCACTGAGGATGAGACAGAGAGGCTAGGCAGATGGGTCACCATATTTTGTGTGATATGGACATCCTCCTTAAGGAACCCCATGCATGACAGGGAGAGAAGTAGCAGGAGGAGTCTCCCCATTGTGAAAGTGGTATTGATGGTTAACTACCGGGAGAACAGTAAGGGAAGGATTGCTGATTAGGTGGTACAGCAGGTCGGTAATGCAGTTTATTGGCTAGAGTAGTGCTGAGGGCAGGGAAGAGTTTTTGGTGGGAAGATGCCTATAAAAATAACACACAAGGAGGGAGAAGGGCGAGTGGGCAAAAATTTTGCGGCTTTCCCGTGCCTTTCCTCAGTGTCCCTCCCGACCTCGTGGTCCCCTGGGTCAGCTTAGTGGTGCGCCGCCCGCCCGCTGGTGGAGTGTGCGCGGCAACTGGGTGCTGTGGGCAGGAAATCAGACTGAGAGAGACAGAGGAAGGAGCAAAAATTAGTAGAATACAGAAACAAGTGTTTCTGCTGGTCAGAGTGACTAAAATTTGCACAACAAAAGGCTGTGGGGGGGCTGGGGCGCCGTAGCGTCTGGCCCACTTTAAATTACCAAAAAAGGGCTTGTAATCACAATTTACACAGAATTTAACATTTTTCCTCTACATCTACAAAAAAAAAACAAGTAAAGCAGCTCTTTTTTGAAGTTCAGCAAAAAATTCCAAGTCCCAGAACAGCTTCAGGTAATGCAGGTTCAGTCAATGCAATTCAATGGGGCAGGAGGACCAATCGGCTGCTCTGCCTTGAAAGCGCTCGCTTACCGATTGGCCGTGGCTTTCCCGTGCCTTTCCTCGGTGTCCTTCCTGGCCTCATGGTCCCCTGGGTCGGCTTAGCGGTCGCCGACCACCCGCTGGTGGAGCGTAGCCCCGGCGCTCAACTGGGTGCTGTGGGCAGGGAAATCAGATGATTGGCCGCGTCTTTCCCTTTAGTCTCTCTTCATATGTCTTCTGGTGCAGACCCTGCACCATTTTAGTTGCCCTCCTCTGGACAGCTTCCATCCTGTCTTTGTCCTTGCGGAGATTGGGTCTCCAGAACTGCACACAGTACTCCAGATGGGGTCTCACCAGCTGTCTGTACAGAGGGATAACAACTTCCTGTTTTCTACTGGTGATGCCTCTCCCTATGCATCCCAGTATCCCCCAGCCCTCCTTACTGCCCTCTCACATTGCTTGCCCACCTTTAAGTCATCTGATATGACTACCCCCAGGTCCCTTTCCATTTTTGTTGTTGTTAGTATCTCACTCCCCATTGTGTACTCTTCCACTGGTTTTTTTTTTCCTAGGTGCATTACCTTGCACTTCTTAGCATTGAATCTAAGCTGCCATACATTTGACCATTCCTCTAACCTTGCCAAGTCCCTTCTCATCCTTTCCACCCCACCTTGTGGATCAACTCTGTTGCAGATCTTTGTGTCATCTGCAAAGAGACATACTTTTCCTTCCAGTCCCTCTGAAATGTCGCTTATAAAGACATTGAAGAGGACCGGTCCTAATACTGAACCCTGTGGTACCCCACTAGTAACCCTCCTTTCTTTAGAGTGGACTCCATTTACTATTACCCTCTGTGTCCTATTCTCCAGCCAATTCTTTACCCAGACTATCATCTTGTGACCCACTCCCAGGCTGGCTAACCTGTATATTAATCTTTTGTGTGGGGCTGTGTCAAATGCCTTGCTAAAGTCTAGGTAGGCCATGTCCACAGCCCCTCCCTGATCTACTACTTTGGTCACCCAGTCAAAGAAATCTATTAGATTCATCTGGCAACACCTTCCTGCTGTGAATCCATGCTGCCTTGAGTCCTGTGCCCTTCTGGTCTCTAGGTACTCGACAGTTCTTTCCTTCAGAAGTGATTCCATCATTTTCCCTATCACTGAGGTTAAACGAACAGGTCTGTAGTTTCCTGCTTCTGCCCTGCTCCCACTTTTGTGAAGGGGAATCACATCTGCCCTCCTCCAGTCCTCAGGTACCCCCCATCCTCCCATGATTTGCTAAAGAGGGTAGTCAGTGGTGTCACTAGTTCTACCCTTAGTTATTTTAGAATTCTGGGATGAATCCCATCATGCCCCATTGCTTTGTCCACCTTCAGTTTTAAGAGTTCTTTCAGAACCCTTTCTTCTGTAAATGGGCTGGTATCAACTTCTGTATCCAGATAAATGTGCTCATTTTTTTTTTATTTACTACATGCTTTACTGCCGCCAGCCACCTGGTATCTCAGCCAGGTTACTGACCCTTGCTTCCATCTCCATATTGCATGCGCCTCCTCCTTAATACCCCCTGGCTTCCCCCCCAGGGTGGGGCTGTGGCACTGGTCTTCCCATCCGGCACCACAGATAATGGGATATGTCAAGGAGGCCACCCTGGAGGCTAACTGAAGCTGAGGGCTGGCTTCATCTAGAGCGGCCAGCAGCTAGGTTTTTCTTCCCCTGTAAGCAAGGGGTGGGAGCATGCAATGATGGCAGTGTCCATCCCGCCCCTCAAAATCTTGTAGGCACCAGTTGCTGTGGTGTCCTCAGCCTCTGCCAGGGGTCCCTCTCACACTGGTTGAACACCACACCCTCCCCCCGGAGAAAGGGAGCAGTTCATGGGATACTCAATCCATCTCTCCCCGGCTGGACCGCTGATGACTCAGGTCTGTTTCTGAACTCCGGTCTCCGGTGTCACAAGCAGAAATCCAACCATTGTGCAGATGGGCTGGCTGCAGATGTGTTTATTTTTAAAAGGAAGACCAATGACAGGAAGTCCAGGAAATAATACCATGGACTTTGGCAGAAAATTGACCACCAGAAAAGGGAAAAGGTGGAGGAAAGTTTGATGGGGAAAAAGAAAAAGTGGAAATCTGCAGACACAAATGTGAGGTGTACAGTGTGGAAACAGGGAAATCCAGAATAAATCATGAAGTACTCAATATTTTGTCAGTGCAACTCATGATAGCTCAGGTAAATCTCCTGTCCACAGGTTTGGATTTTATCCCTATGGCAAAACTTGATCCCTTTGCATTATTAGTGGATTTATTTAAATTATTATGTAAGCTAGATCTGAAAGTACATCTCAAAGATAGGTAGCAGAGTGCTGCTTTAACCGGAGATGTATTGGGTTTATTGGAGCCTGATCTGAACTACGAGAGTGCTGTAAATGTGAAACTAAATTTAGCTGCATCCTGTGAGCTAGTTGAATTTGACTTTGGAGGAAACTGCATGTGATTATCTAAGAAAGAACTGAGGAGGACATTGATTACGTCATTAATAAAGTTGATGCTTGGCCCGTCCGCACAGCGATTAGATTTCTGCTTTTAATGTCTTTATAAGTGACATTGCAGAGGGACTGGAAGGGAAAGTATGTCTCTTTGCAGATGACATAAAGATCTGCAACAGGGTTGATACACAAGGTGGCGTGGAAAGGATGAAAATGGACTTGACAAGGTTGGAGGAATGGTCAAATGTATGGCAGCTTAGATTCAATGCAAAGTGCAAAGTAATGCACCTGGAACACAAAAACCCAGGGGAAGAGTACACAATGGGGGGTGAGATACTGATGACAACAAAAATGGAAAGGGACCTGGGGGTAGTCATATCAGATGACCTGAAGGTGGGCCAGCAATGTGAGAAGGCAGTACAGAGGGCTGGGGGATACTGAGATGCAGAGGCATCACCAGTAGAAAACAGGAAGTTGTTGGCCCTCTGTACAGACAGTTGGTAAGACCACATTTGGAGTATTGGGTATAGTTGTGGAAACCCAATTTCTGCAAAGACATAGACAGGGTGGAGGCTGTCCAGAGGAGGGCAACCAAAATGGTGCATGGTCTGCAGCAGAAGACATATGAAGAAAGACTAAAGGAGCTTAAGATGTATAGCCTCGAGTAAAAGAGGGAGAGGGGGAACATGATACAAACTTTCAAATGCCTCAAGGGAAGCAGCAAAGTCCAAGAGGGTAGCATCTTTCAGGAAAAAGAGATGTGCAAGAACAAGGGGGCACAATTTGAAGATAGAGGTGGGATGTCTCAGAGGTAATGTGAGGAAGTATTTCTTCACAGAGAGGGTTGTAGATGCATGAAATGGCCTTCCTAAGGAGGTCATAGAGTCAAAAACAGTGGGAGATTTCAAGAATGCATGGGACAGACTTAAGGCAATTCTAGTGGGGGGAAGGAGGAAGTAGGCTGTTGGTTAACTAGGATCTGCAGCGTACCCGTTAGGTAGGAAAATGGGCAGACTTGGTGGGCCAAGCGGGACTTATCTGACATCAAATTCTATGTTTCTATGTTGCGATGCCAGTGACCCAGGTTTGGGAATGGACCCAGGTCATCAGAGGTCCGGCCGGGGGAAGAAGGATAAAGCATCCCAGGGACTGCTCTCCTTCTCCAGGGGGAGGGCTGGGTGTACATCAGGCACTTGATGGACCCCTGGTGGAGGCTGACAGTACCACAGCAACCGGCGGCTGAGAGTGTCAGGAGGTGGGGTGGATGCTGGATGTCATTGCACATCCCCACCTCCAGAAAAAACACAAAAATCATGCCAGTCACTCTAAATTATGCTGGCCTAGCTCCTGGCCTCAATGGCTCTCCACTGCATCTTCCGCTGACTCAGTTATGGCTCCTCGGACATCACTACAAGCTCTGAACCCCACCCTGGGGGGTAAGTCAGGGAAGCAATGTCGGGTCTCCCGACACCTTTCCCATTGGAGATGGACAGGTAAGTGGTGCCAGCCCTGCCCTGGGGGGCAAGCCAGGGAGTATCGGTGGGGAGGTGGAGGTCATTGGAGAGCGAGGCAGGGGTGCGAGTAGGGCTGATGAGGCACAGCAACTTGGGGTACAAAAAGCATACTAAATAAAAAATAAAAATAATGTTGATCCTTTATATGAACTCTTCCTCTGATTCATCATATCGTGAAGAGAATTTGGCTGCTAGAACCGGCTTGAAAATAAAAAAAATCGCTTTTGGTCCCAATTGCCAAGAGATCCAGTGATCAGAAGTTTTGAAAAACTGGTTAAAAATTATATTTTTTTTTACATTGGTATATTTTAATCCCCTGCTGGTGAGCTCCCATCTGACCGACCACCCCAGCCCCATCCCCCGGAATCACCGGCTCTTAACTGCCTCTTCCAGGAGTGGCACCAGTTGGGGAGTTGGTCTTCATCCTGCCAACTGGCATTTTCTCTGGTTTTTCTCCAGGAGACCCCAGGAGTCAGTGCACATGCACATGGAGGTGTGCATGCACTGAACAGTCCTGGTAATGGCCTCCTTCCCCCAACCCCTGGCCTACTACCTAGGCCCCCTCTGGCCAGAACTTCCTCCAGCCTCCACTGACGGTCGCCCATCAGCCGAGGGATGTCGCCCTTCCTCCCAGGAGAGGAAAGTCTGCATGTAGGCAGCTTGATCCAGCTCCGCCCTCCCCCCGTGCCAACCTCTGATGTCCCAGGTTCATTCCTGAACCTGGGTCGCTTGCGTGGGTTGAGGTAAGGCAGCAGTGCCTTAGCCCTCTATGCCACTGGGCCGGCCTTAAAAATTATCTTGATCAGTTGCCTTCTAATGTACAGCTACAGTTCCACAACTTGTCCACCTGTGAGTGGGATGCTCTTAAAGAGCTGCAACATACGATTAATATCATTATTAAACCAGCAGACAGGGGTGGAGCCATGGTTGTACAAGGCATTACAAATTACATTGCTGAAATTGAGCACCGATGAGTGACATCACTTATAGAGATGGGCGAACCTGGTGTAATTTGCTCTGCAAATTAATCCACTAATTAAGTAGACTTCAAATTGATCTGTGAAGTGCAGAGTTCTGCCCACGAGCCACAGAACTTTGGCTGCTACCATGGAATTTCAGCTGCGATTTGTGGAATTTCACTCATGATCAGCAGAATTTCACAGATCGCAGGCAAAATTCCACAGATCAAGGGTACAATTCCACAGATCACAGCCAAAATTCCATGGATTGCACTTGCGAAGTTAAAACTTCTGCCCATCTCTAATTAATCCTAACTCAGCTGAGTGATGTAACTTACTACAGATGACTTACTTTTAACCCTACTTCAGTTGATTAATGTCACTTCTTACAAATGATTTACTATTAATCCTACCTCAGTATTTAAGATTGAAATGTATGACATCTTTAATAATGCTTTCTCAGAGGGCTGGATTGATGATGATGAAGCCCTTTAAAAGAATGATTTCCCTGTTACTCCAACAATTATATTTTATCTAAGATCCACAAGTCTGTGGTGGACCTTCCTTGGTGACCCATACAGTAGTTTCTGGCTTTGGTCACTCAGTAAGTGTCCATCCAGATTTATGGATAATTTTTAAACAACTTGTGCATTTGAACCCTGGTATTGATGACATCATTTGTGTCTGGGATGGGGATGTGGAAATCACATCTGCTTTTATGACATGGTTGAATAATAACAATTTGAACCTGATTTGCACTCACAGAATGGATTACACCTGTATGGAATATTTGGATGTTCAGTTAAGAGTCAGTAAGGACAACTGTGTAGAGATTTTTGCATAGAGGAAGTCTATATCAGTAAACAGTTTGCTTAGAGCAGATTATTGCCACCCCTGGAGCCTGGTCAATAGTATCCCATTTGGACAATTTTTGAGGATTAAAATGAATAGTACCACTGATGAGGTGTTTCTTAGTGAAGCCCAGGAACTGTTCACCAGGTTCTAGGAGAGGGGAAATGCTGCTGCTATGGTAGCTAATGCTCTCAGAAAAGCATATGAAATTGATAGGAAGATCTTGCTTACCCCTAGAATGAAAAAAAAAAACATAATGATCAAGATGCCAAAGTAACTTTTGTTAATAAATATAACTCTTCAGCTATGTCAGTATGTAAAATCATTCAAGACAGATGAGAATTTTGGCATTGGATGATGAGTTGGGCCCTTTGGTTGGTTGTATGCCATGCATTTTATTTAGTCGTGAAAAAAAAACAAAGCAAATCAATTGACCAGTGGTAACTTCTTTTAGGGCAGAAACAGAATGTGCCTTATTATTTGGGGTTTTATAATTGCAGAAGATGCAATATTTGCCACTATGCCTCAACAGATCCTATATTTAAGCATCCTATAAGTGGCTATGAATTTCCACTTAACTGTTCGAGGTATACAAACTGTCACACTGATTTCGCCATTTACGCAGCATGGTGTCGGTGTAATTTCCTTTATGTGGGCAGAACTGTTCAGGCTTTCACATGTCACACTCAGGAGCATATTAGGGTGATTATAAATATGAATTTTAATAATGCCCTGGGTACACACTTGTGGGAAAAGCATGGTTCCAGCCCAAGGGTTTTGAGATTTCTAGCACTTAAAATGTTAAGCCTCTCCCCAGAGGTGGTGATAGGGTGAAAGTGTTGTTACAATGTGAAAGAAAATAGATTGTTACATTGGGAGCACTTGCACCAGGAGGATTTAATGACCAAATTGACTTTAAACCTTTTCTATAACTGGATTGTTGACTCTGGTTTCATTTATTATTATAATAATAATAATCATGTAATTTGTTGAGTGTTTAGTGAATTTGCCATTACTATGTTTGATTATATCCATTAGTCTCTATCAAATGGGCTCTATTCCCTCTTTTTTCTGCATGATTTTTTAGATATTATTCCATTGTCTTCAGTGAATGTAAATTAGCTACCAGGGGCTAAATATCAGGAATTGGAACTGTTTCACTTAGTCCAAGAGGTTTTGTTTAATTCATGTTTTTTTTCTAAACATTAATGAGTCTGTGTCATTATCTCTTTTAATTGCTGTAGTGTGGACCATGAAATTCCTTTTTTCTTTTCTTTCCCTTCCCCCTCCTCCCCTCTTTTTTTCTCCCCCCCCATGTCTGTGAAGCATTATTCTAATTTAATTACTGTTACCGCAGTATCTATAAATATTGTACACATTAAACAAAAACTGCACCCTCATATCATGTAAAGTTTCAAAAGAGATTTGGACAAACTGTGTCCACAAACCTATGTGCACTCTGAATAAAGCTCAAATGTTTGCTTCAAACTTTCTCTGCCTTTTTTAGGCTTTTATTAATCAGACCGTTGAGTGTTTCTTTTAGTACATACCCCTTTGAACACTCTTTTTCTAATATCAGGTATGCTGCTTACAATGTTAATTTTATCTGCTAGTTCCATCATTTGAAATGAGCATTTTTCAAATAAATGAGCATTTTTTAAGTCTCTTTTCTTAGGATAATGATTTTACTTTTCTCAGCTGTATTTTTCTTTCAGAATTAGCCATCCATTTTCATTACTCAATTGCCTAGCTCCACTGATAAATTGCCGTACTTGCTAATGTTTAGCTCGCTTTCTAGCTTTCGGTTTTCATCATGGAATGATGAGAAGAACTAAACAACATTCAGCACGCCACTCCTGTCGCCATTGTTGCACACTACCGCCTCTGTGGTTGCTTCTTTGTGATGCTGTGCTCTGGCTGACCTGACCCTGTCTCTCCAGGTGTGTCTGCGTGCTGTCCGTACTGATGTTTCAGAGTTACAAGAACTCCATCTTCAGAGTGGAGATGGAACTGCACCTTGCCTTCTATTTATCCTCCTTTTTAGCATAAATCTAATTTGCCCTTCCACTGAAACTTGTGACAAACAATTGCTTTATACATTTCAGCTTACTTTTTTGTAACTTCAAACAGAATATTTCCCCCTTTTTTTAAATTTTAATCATTTATGCAGTAGTTTGGCAAACATCAATTAATAATCTATATGACTAGTTTCATATAGTCAGTTTAAGAAAGAGAGTAAAAATAAAAATAAAAATAAAATAAATACAAATCTGCATTTTCTTACATTAACTGAATACCTAAACAATAAACCACATAACTGGTGCTAATCTTCATATATTTTAAATATATTACTTTATGTATTTCTGGGGCTTACAGATAACTACTTAGCCCACTTTCATCATTCAAACCTTTGGGCCACAAGGTCTCCATTTCAAACATCCAAAATGCTTCTCTTTGAAACAACTGTTCTTTCATATCTCCACCTCTTTCTGGTAAAGCCACTGCTTCTAAACTAACATGTGTTAATGATGCGGCCGATCCATGTCCGGCCTCCTCATAATGTTTGGCCATGGCATATTTAAAGTTCTTTGTCCTGATAGCAGTCTTATGCTCACCTACCCTCGTTTTCAGTGGTCTTTTTGTTTGTCCAACATATGCCATCCCACATGGGTATTTCAACATATATATTACATTTTGAGTACTATATGTAATAAACCCCATTAGGTTATATTTTCCCCCCGATCTTGGATGATTTACATTTCTCGTATTTCTTGTACTGCTGCAGTTAGCACAGTTACCACATTTAAAATTTCCTTCACGGGGTGGAGGCATCCATGATGGTCTATTAACTTCTTTCTTAGTTTCAAATTCTGCCCACACTAGAATTTCCTTTAAACTCCTCCCTTTATTGTAACAAATCCTTGGTCCTTTCTCTGTCAATTTTTCCAACCAAGGATCTACTGAGAGGACTTTCCGATGTTGTTTTACAATCTGTTCCACTTCATTATAAATGTCTGTATGTTCAGTGCAAAAACTCACTCTCTCATCAAACTTATCCTGTGTTGCTGTTGTTTTAGCCAAGAGCTCTTTCCTATCTTTTTGTGTGATTTTATTTACTGCATTCAGGAGCACCCCTGGGGTGTATCCCCTGTTCAGGAACCTTTGACATGTATTTGCCAACTCTTTATTCATCTCTTCTTCTTCACTACAAATTTCTCTTAATTCTCAACATTTGACCCAATGGTATATTTACTTTTGTATACTCAGGATGATGACTGTCAAAATGTAATATTGTATTGCAGTCAGTAGGTTTCCTGAACAGCTTGGTCTCTAATTTATTGTTTTTCTCATAGATTTTTATATCTAGGATACTTATCTCTTTTTTATTAATTTCTGCAGAGAACTTCAAATTTGTGTTACACTTGTTAATATACTCTATGAAATTTCTAAGTCCAGTATCACTGTCTTCCCCATACCAGCAACACATCATCCACAAATCTGAGCCACTTCTTAATGTTCTTAAACCAGATGTTATTTTCCTTATCCCAGATATAGTTCTCTTCCCATTTCCCTATGTAGATATTAGCCAGGGAGGAGGCGTAGTTGGTGCCCATTACAGTGCCATGGATCTGTTGAAAAAATTTCTTCCCAAACAAGAAGTAGTTGTTTGCTAAAACAAAATCTGTGAGTTGAATAATGAAACTAGATGGAGGTATTATGTCATTTGGCCTTGAGCTTAACTTCTCAGACACACATTTGATGCCTGCCCCATGTGGAATATTATTATAAAGATTTTCCACACTGCAGGTAACAAGAATGATACTACTATTCAAAACCATTGAACTAAGCTGGTTAAGCACGTCTTTTGTGTCAGCTATAAAATATATATATTTTTTGCCACAGGTTTTAGGCTAAAGTCTACAAATTTCAAGAATGGCTCAGTTATGGAGCCAATACTGCTCACAATTGATTTTCACAGAGGAGTTATTTTATTTTTATGTACTTTGGATAAGAGGTAGATCACTGGTTTCATTGGGTGTTACATTAGCAGGAAGCTCTTTTCATTTTCAGTTGTCCAATTCCTTTCCCTTGCTTGTATTATTATTCTTAATACTTCTTTTTTTACATTTTCTGTTGGATCTCTCTTTCTAGTTTCTTGTAATAGCCAGATTTCAAAACCTTATATATCTGAAACTGGTTAATATTTTTTTACAGAACCTTCAAAAGGCACACCCTTGGCACAAGACCATTTAGCCCTGAAGGTTTTGGAATAAAATTCCATAATATCTTGGCTGTAGGTGAAAGCAACAAAAATGGAAAAAAAATTGCTTTTTATAGATCTCGAAATCCTGTTAAGCACCCATCACAAAACTAACCACATCACAAGAACTTGCTACCAAGAGCGTGCATGTCAAATTTTGAACTATTAAGATGCAAAGATTAGGGTTTAACGCTGAATACTCTACTCTGCCTTAATATACTGTACATGTGCTGCCACACACATATAATATTCCAAACCATTTTTGCCTCAATGGTAAGCAAGAAAGTGGCAAAAAGTCTGATTTTACAGGCTGTTTAAATTTCTGGATCTCAGAATCCAGATAAGTGGCCATCACAAATCTTACTGAATCTTTAAAACTTAGCATCCTGACCCTGGATGCCAAATTGTATGCAACTTTGTCAAACAGTGCCAAAGTGATTAAGGTGCAAAAATCAAAGTGCTGACCCAACCCAAGCTCAGAAGCTAATTTTTTAAACCTTATAACCCAAGAACTGATAAATATTTCTTTACAAAATCTTCAAGAGGTACCTCCTTGGTCTGAGCCTAAAACAGCCAAAAAGTGCAATTTTACAGGCTTTTTAAATTTCTCGATTGTACAATCTGGATGAGCATTCAACAAAATCTTCCCATGTCTTAATAACCTGGCACCTTGGCCAGGTATGCAAAATTTCATGCACTTTTGTTGGATGATGCCAAAGTTATTAAGGTGCAAGAAATGGTAAATATTTCTTCACACAATCTTGAAAAGGCACTAGATGACAGGGTCAGAGGGCAGCAAGATGGCCATGGCCATGTGCTGATGGAGACTAGTACACCAAAGTCTTTATTGTACAACATTTTTTTCCCCTTGTGTATTCTGGCCTGCTAAATTTTGCTGTAGCCCTCCTGTTGGCCTGTTTAGGTAATGGGGCAATGGGTCCATGATCCAAGCTGCTGGTTGGGTCTTCATGAGTGGGAAGAGGTGGGAAGGAGCCCCTACAGTAAGTTCTTTTGCTCTTGTGAGACACTCTGTGGTGTGGTGCAGGAGGCACCAGAAAGAAGATGCATAGTTATTGTTCCTGATCCATTCTGCCAGGGTCAGGGGGACTGGAACATAAAAGAACAGCCACAGCTTCTGAACAGAAAGAATTAGGAGGCATTGAGATCACTCCTGCCGCTGTCTCTCCCACTGCCACACACATAGTCTAATGGAAAGGAACCAGCATCCGAAAAAGTTACACTGCAGTTGGGAGCAGCACTCAGGGGAGTGGCAGCAACAGGCAGTCCAGGTAAGTCCCCTCCCAATTTGGGGGTTACACATAGTAGATACAATATATACAGTATATATCTATTGCAAAAAACTGCATTAATGCACCAGTTAAGGTTTAGTTTAACCCCACAAAAGTAGGGAAATGTGGCCTATAGGCTTTTCAACCCAAACTCCTTACCACCTATGCAGCAAAAGGACAAGACCACACAAGCAACCAGAGGCAGCCATCATCAGGTAAGACTAATAACATGCAACTGTTTCTAGATGACAAAAATGCAGTAGCACTGGTGTGCTACCTTTGTGGATTTATAGCTGCGGCATGCACACTTCAAGATATACCCACTCACTTATTGCTGAAGATAGAAAACATGATACTCAAATCACAATACTGTTTCTGACTACAGAAACACAGACTCCTGCAGCTGCAGATACAAATCTACAATACCCAAATTACAACAGTTCTGTCTGCAGATGAAGAGGCCCCTATGGGGCCAGCACTTCTGTTGCCAAAGTTACTCATACACACTCTAAGACAGGCACACAGTTCTGTCTTCAGAAGCACAGGCTCTTGAGTGGCTATACTTCTGCAGCACAGGTGTAAGACACACACCAACTTCTGTCTACAGAAGCTGGTTCTGTAGCCCAGATAGAAATCCATAAACCCAGATTGTAATACTATTTCTGTATGCAAAAGCACGGGCCCCTATGGGACCAGTGTTTCTGCAGTCACAAGAGTTCATGCATATTATAAGCATACACACACTTCTGGTTGCAGAAGTACAGGCTCCTGTTGGGCCTGTTCCTATTCAGCTGCAGATACAAATTCACAAAGATTCAGTAACACATCAATGATACTGCTTTTGTGTTATCTGGAAACAGTTACATTTTTTTTGTCTTACCACAGAATGGCTGTCTGTGGTTGCTTGTGTGATCTTCTCCTTTAGCTGATGGGGTTGTGGGGAATTAGGGTTGGCATCCCTAATGCCACATTTCTCTACTTTTGTGGGGGTTAGGTTGAACCCTGACTGGTGCATAAATGTAGTTTTTGCAATGAACTTCCTTTCTTTTTGAGATAGTGGAATTATATCCTTTTGGTTGACCCTGCTTAAAAAAATCTGTACTTGTCCATGCATGAGTTTTGACATTTCAGTGCCATGTTAGCAGTGCACATGCAAGAGCATTGGTCCTGCCCAGTCAGGATGACCAAATGTAAAATATATTGAAAAATCATTAATGTATGTCTTATGTTAAACAAGCATTGAGCATATGATGAGCAATGTGTCAGACATATGCTGGTATCATTTTAAAATGAGGCTAAAGAAATCAGCTAAAAGCTGACAGTACTCCTTTATGAGAGACACAACAATTTCTCATGTGCACCATAAAAATGGAAATTTTGTGTCACATATTTATGTACAACACAACAATTCCATGAAGTCGAGAAGGGTAAATATTACAAATATTGCAAAAAACATAACTGAATGCACATTTTATGTTTGACAAGTACTACATATATGATGAACAATGTTTCAGATATGTACAGGTACTATTAGAATATGGAGCTAAAAAATGAGCTAAAATCTAACAATGTCCCTTTAAATGTGCGACCCAAGAATTCCATTTTTGGTATGCACTAAAATTCTTGTGTCACACTTAAATGTGCATCACAAGAATTGCTGACTCACAGCACAAGAATTGGCCATCTTGGTAAGCTGAAAGCCCAAGAACTTAACAAAGACCAAAAAAATATTCCTGGCCTGTGTTCTGAAAAACAAACAACAGAATCAAGCTTAATGGGTCCCATTTAACAAGATTCATGTGTTTGTTTCTTTTTAAATAACTCATTTTTATGTATTTTCACATTTTCCCCCACAAAATAAAATAAAATGGCAGCCTTCACAACCTAAAAATGTTTCCTCACAATGCAAAAACACAGTTAGTCATGACCTAAAAATGGCTTTCAAAGGAAAAAATGTTGGGTCATTAAGGCTTATCCTGAAAACCCCACTGAGCATGCTCAGAAACAACATTTCAAAATCTTATAACTCTGGAACTCATTAATGGTTACCTGACAGATTTTATTGCACCTGCTGTCTCGGTCCGTCCCCATCACCCCTCTGATAGGGGTGTCCTGGCAATTCCCAGGACAAGGTTAAAAACAGCCAGCAACAGGGCTTATAGTGTCACCGGCCCCATCCTGTGAAATTCCCTACCCTTTGGGGTTAGGGAGGCCCCATCCTTGGAGGTATTCAAGGCCCACCTTAAGGTCCTCCTGTTCATCCAGGCTTTCTCCGACTTAGCTGTGTATGTGAGATCCGTACACAATGGTTTTGATCTCAGTTTCTGGCCACCTGTGTTTTTAAATTTCTTAGAAAATCTTATTTGTATTGCATAATTAATTGCTCAATATTTATTGTTATTTATCCTGATTTGTTGTGCCTCTTATTTGTTTATTTACTTTGTACAGCGTCCATAGCCTCCAAGATTTGGCTTCCCTTTAAATAAAAATTGCCTTGCCTTACCTAATATTTTTTCATGAAACCTTTGAAAGGCACACCTTTACAGGGTAGCTCAATTTCCTTCAGCTTTTAAAGTTTCAGAACACAATTCCATATCATCTTGGCTGTAGGTTACAACAGAAAAAGGGGCCACAGCAGTGCTTTTTTATGTATTTTTGTTGTTTCTGGGTCTCGAAATCCAGTTAAACAGCCATCACAAAACTTCCCATATCTTGAGAATATCCCACCTGGAAAAAGCATTCCACATTTTGTGAAAATTTATCAAATGGCACCTAAGTTATTATGGTGCAAGGACTGGGGTTTAACACTCCACTCAACCCTAACTATAACTGTCTAATATATACTGTATGTAGAAATTGCAAAAATCTACATTAATGCAAACATTAGAGTTAAAGTATGCAAAGTACACAATGTAGGAAAATGAAAGATATTAGGGTTTTGGGTCTCCAGAGTATTAGTGAATCAGTAGTGGGGTCTTTCTTGGGGTCAAATAAATAAAGTTGCTCCATGAAAAAACACACATACACACATGCACAGCACGCTCAGCAGTAGTGGGGCTATGCACTGACACATAGTCCCACCCCTACAGAATGAGAACAGCAGAATGGCATACATAGACAGTGAGCCAGCCCTGCTAGCAGATATATGAGCACATTTCCATAATACAACTTCATGTAGTCATACAAATTCAATTATCTTTGGAACACTGATTTTTTAAAACTGCACATGCTCACCATGGAACGTTTTTTCTTAAATATTTTAAAAACTATTAAAGTTTGTGAGACAAAAACAACAAAAGCAAGTACCTTAGGCCAAACTCCATCACATCTGCAAGTTTCAGATTTCAAATTGCCCTCAATGTTGTTACACTATACTGTAGGTGAGCAAAAAGAAAGATGTCTTAATTATTGCAATTTGTATGTTTTTTGGCCCTCTATAACTTTGCCCCCAGTGAATCAATTGCCACAAACTTTTCAGGATCGAGAGATACTGGCATTAGCTCAACACATTCTGAATTTTAAGTAAATTGGTTGAATGAAGGCAAAGTTATTATGGTGCAAAATGTGACATTTAATATTAAAGTGCTTACACAACCCTAATATACTGGTGTGACTGTGCCTGCGTAATATATGTGTACAGTATACTGTATATGTCTGTACAGTATGTATATACAGCTATATATTCTATGCAAAAAAAAAACTTTGTTAATGCATCAGGTAGGGTAACTTAATGCCAAAAAAGTAGGGAAATGTGATGCTAGTATTTCTGGCCCTAACTCCCCACTCTCAACCCCCAAGTAGCACAAGGAACAAACAGTAGGGTATTGGGTCTCCAGAGTCTTGGCAAATCAGTGGTAGAGTCTTTCTTGGAGTCATCAACTCTAATGCCCACCCTGTTCCCTGAGCAAACAATGTCACTCATGATGTCTTTCCTACACACAGGGCCCTGTGAGCCCTGCATGAAGAAAGCTACAACAAAATGTGTCAGCAACATGTTACAAGACATACTCCAGTGTCTTTGAAGAGTTTATCACTATGAGATATTTGCTTGGCACTGCAACTTGTGCTTCAGACATGCAGCTACGGACTATGGGGGGGTGGGCATTAGGGTTGACAACCTGAAGGAAGACCCCACCACTGATTGAGTAAGACTGCAGAGACCCAAAACCCTATTGTTTGTTCTGTTTGCTGCTTGGGGGGGTGGCAGTGGTGAGTTAGGGCTGGAATCCATAGCACTACATTTCCCTACTTTCATGGCATTACGTTATCCTAACTAGTGCATTAATTAACTTTTTTGCAAATAATTTCCTTTCTTTTTGAGATAGTGGACTCATATCATCATTCACACAGGTTCCTTCAGGACCTGGGTGAACAGATACAGATGCCTTGCATCAGGGGAAGACTTCTCACTTCTGTGCAGTGACAGATGTGAAGAATTCATGGGGCTGTCAAGTGGGCTGCAGAAACACAGGGCCCCACATTCCCTGTGATTCCATGTGGTTGCAAACAGAGATACATAGGGCAAAAAGTGCATCTATCAGCCAATGCACAGGGATTCCTGCCACCCATGGGTGGAGAGGTGGAGGGATGTATGCAAAGAGGACAGTTGTCTTCTCTATAGGGTACCCAGGTCCATGTGGACAACCCTGCACCTATCATTTCCTGGCTAGGCATAATAGTGCCATCTCCCCCACCTTCACTCCATCCAGCAAATGTTATTAAGCTCACCCCCAAACTCAGCTCAGTAGCACTGGACAACAAAACATGCATGCTGGGGTCGAGACTGGTGCTACACACAAATTTTGTTAACAATTATATATATATTTTTTCAATTTTGATCACAAATTTTCAAGATACTCATTTTATGATTCACTGTATAAAAGCAACATGTACCATTTATAGTATATTGGCCACAATGTCATTTTGCACCAGACATACAAAAACACATCTTGTCCAGGATTTAAAAATTGACACCTGTTACATTTATGAAGTGGTGTACAAAATTGACTATGTTGAAAGTTTGGAGTCAAAATATTGAAAATTAGTGAAGTTTTGAGTGCACTTTGAAATACTGCACTGTTTGGTCATAACCTGGGCATTTTGTACACCAGATTTTCAGCATAGCCTTCTTATCATCCCACCTCATGAGCCCAGTAGGTGAAATTTTTCAAATCCCGGCCAAAATGTAATTTTGTGCTACCAAAACATCATTCTGTTCAATAGGTGCAAAAACACATTTTGGCCAGGATTTGAAAAAAGACAGTTGTCATATTCATGAGGTAGTATTAAAAATAGACTATGTTCAAAATTTGGGGTTAAAATGTAAAAAAATTACCAAAGTTACAAGTGAGCATATAACAATTTCAGCATACTTGCATAACTGCGATTTTTATAAATTTTGACTCCACATTTTCAACATAGACTTCTTATTGTATGACCCCACCTCATGAACAAGGGTGGTGAAAATTTCAGATCCCATCGAAAAGGCCATTGAGCCAGCAACTGCAAAATTGTCTTTTGGACCTGATTTGTATAATTCCACTGCCATTGGTCTTGAGGTGGGAACCCCAACAGGCCATGTTGAAAATCTGTGGTCAAAATCTGCAAACATGACAAGGTTATGCATCGAAGTTCAAAACCCAATTGAAATACATTGAACCACACTTACCTTAGTTTATCATATGGCAGTCACCACTTCCAGCAGCAAGATGTGTCTTGGATCAGAGAGTGGATCTTCACCGTAAGACATGTTCAGATAAGTGACAGTATGTAGGTGCTGTGGGGTGTGTGGGGTGGGTGGTGCTGAGTGGGAGTTCAGGATGAGAGGGGTCAGATTGAAGGGGGACCTTTTTCTTATTTACAGGTTTAAGAAGAAAAGTCATTGAGGGATGGTTTTATTTTAGATCATATCCAACACTGGGGATTGGGCAACCCAGTATCGGGACAGTTTTTAGCAGTGAGGGAGAGTGACCTGGAGGGAGGTCACAAGAAACAGCACCGGGGGTGGACACCCAGGTCAGCTTATCTTTAATATTATAAAGATACATAATTATTGGGAAGTTTAGACAGGCAACCTGGAGAGGAGGGGGAAAAGAAGCAGTACCGTGGTTGGCACACTGGTCCACTTAATGAATCTAGATAGATAGATAGATACTTTATTTATAAAGTGCCCCTTTCCTGGGACTCAGAGTGCTGTACATAACGTAAACAATTAAAACATACATGGAATAAATAATCAAAAAATAAAACATTATAACCACTGATCTACTTGTTTCACAGAATGCCGATATTAAAACCCTTAATCAGCTGGTTACATGGTGCCAGGCAATAGGGATTCACCTGGCAAGCTGGTGACCCAGTTTCACACCCCAAACCCGGGGCAGCAGGAGTGGAGGCCAGCAGGGACAGCTCAAAGTGTCCTTTGGATGCTCTCCTCCCAGCGGGGGGAGGGATGCAGACCTGCCACTTTTCAGCAGGTCCTGGTGGCTGAACTCGGCACTATGCAGTGTGCTGTGGGTGACCACATGGTGCATGCATGGAAAATCCAGGACTCCACAGCGCATGCCAAATAAGCAAAGGGGCTGAAAACAGGAAAAATGGCCACTTCATCACTGGATGATGGTGACCCCTATTCTCCCATTGCCTTGGGAGCTGGGATAGCCTCCAATGCTGTACCCTAAGCTGCTCCAGTCTAAATGGTGAAAGTTGCCTTTGGGCACTGAAGTCTCCACTGCCAGTTGACCCTATGGGTAGGGGGTTCCCCAGTTGAAGGGATACTGTGGGACAACTGGAGCAGCACAATGAGGTCACAGTGGATGACAAGAAAGGAGGATCAGGGTGGTGGTGAGGAGACTGGCTGCCTGAAAGAGAGGTCGATGGGGATAGCCTTGGTGGAGTAGGCAAAAAAAAACCTTAATCAAAGGCCTGGTTAAATAAAAAAGTTTTCAAACCCTTCTTAAAGGCTTCCACTGAGGGTGCCTCCCTAAGATATCTAGGCAGTGAGTTCCATAGGGTGAAGTGGCCATTGAGAATGCTCAATTCCCAGAGTGCCACAACCTAGCCCTGGGAACTCCAAGGAGGCCATCCCTGGCAGAACTAAGAACTCGAGATGGCCAATGGGGCACAAGGAGATCTTGTAAGTAAACTGGTCCCATTTTGTGTAGGGTCTCACAGATCAGAAGATCGACCTTGAAGACAATCCTCCATTTGACTGGCAGCAAGTGCAGCTTGTGGAAGACTGGCGTTATATGCTAATTTCTTCACACACCTGTTAAAAGTCTTGCTGCCACATTCTGCACCAGCTGCACCCAGCGGAGATGCCTCCAGATAGTCCTAGGAACAGGACACTGCAGTAGTCCAGCCTTGACATGACAAAAGCATGCACTAGGGTGGCCAGGTCTTCAGATGGTACCAGGGTCTGGATCCAGGCGATATTTCTCAGATGATAGAATCCACTTCTAATGATGGCCGACACCTGGACATTAAGTGTCAGCCCATTGTCAAGGATCACACCCAGATCCTTCACCTGCAAAGATGGGTTTAGTGGGATCCTCCCCAGAACTAAACCCTTGGGGTATCCCACCCCACCCCTCCACTGGCACAATGATGGCCAGGATCCACCACCATTACCTCAGTCTTGAAAGGGTTGAGTCGTAGCTAGTTCAGAGTCATCCAAGCCTGCATCTCAGCTAGACAGTTGTTACATCAGAGGCCGGCATCTGGTTACCAGGTGCACAGGACAGGTATAGCTGGATATCATCAGCATAGCAATGAAAACCCAGTCCAAACCACCTAATAATGTACCCCAATGGCAGCATGTACACTGTGAACAATAAGGGTGACAAGACTGATCCCTTGCAGAACTCCACAGGGCTGAGGCTTCAGGCTAGATGAGGTTAAGCTAAGATGAATAGATAGATAGATAGATAGATAGATAGATAGATAGATAGATAGATAGACAGATAGACAGACAGACAGAGAGAACATGGTAGGATCGGCAGCTCACTGCTATCACTGCAGACTGCAGCATGACATCAAGCTGTGGCTGCAGAACTCAAGAAAGTCCCACTATTCTCATACAGAGAACACAGGTGAATGGCTCCTCTCACTAAGCTGGGCACCCCGGATTTTGGGGTCCCCAGAAAAAGTGTTTGTGGCAACGTTTTAAAAATCAAACAGCAGAATGCAGCTAAATGAGTTCTGTTTAGCTAGGCTCAGGTGTTTGTTTTTAAATAGATCAGGTTTATGTATTTTCAATGTTTGTGAGTTTATAAGTAGAAAAAAATGGTGCTGTTACAATCAGTACTTGTTTCAGCACGAGAGGTAAAATCTTAAAAATAAGCACTTGCAAAAGTTTTTTTTAAATGGGTCAAACTTGAATGTTAACTAAGATATCATTATAACTCTAAAACCCTTTAATATTTTTTCATCAAATCTTCGAACAGCACACCATTGACACAGGCCCTTTCAAACCTGAACATTTTATGAAAGAATTCCACACCATCTAGGCTGTAGGTAAGAGCAAAAAATATATACACTGCTGAGTAAATTTTTTTTCTGTTTTTTTTGATGCTCCCTGTCTCCTAAACCATACAAGATGCTTTCACAAACCTTTTCATGTCTTAAGACTCTGGCATTCTGATTGCGCATGCCAAATTTGTGCTAGTTCATCAAATGACACCAAAGTTATTAATGTGCAAAAACTGGGGTTTAACATTGAACAGCCAACTCAACCCTAAAATAAAAGGGATATGCCATGGCCTAACTAGGAATATTGGTGATATTCTCCTCAAATGCAGATTGACATTATGACATCATTAGTGGTGGAACCATGACGAATATCAAAGGTTAAGGTGCACAAGAGGAGCATATCACTGATATTCCCAGTCACTGGCAATGGCAAATTTGTTTTATGTAAGGCTGACATTTATTTCTTATTTATTTTGTTTTGTAGGGCTTTTTTTAATATTGTTTTGGATGACCTAGTGGAAAGAACTGAAAGTGGCTGTTGCTTTCACTCTCCTGTGCTGATGCTGATTTTGTGCATCAGGATGTCAAAACATCAGTGTATGTTTAAGTACAGTTAAAGAGCAGCTGAGGATGCAGTCAGAGGGGAGAGCACTAAGTGAGATTGGGGGTTTGGGACATGTTTGAGATAACAGGATCACAGCCACAGGAGAAAGAAGACTCAGTCAGAGGTATATCTGTTGGCAGTCAGTGCTGTGGAAGGAGGGAAGAATTTGACAGCAGTGCTTGTGTAGAACAGAGTGCTGAATTTAGTATGTGTATCAAAAAAGTGGCTGTATGTCATTTTCTGGACACAATAAAGCTTAAAGAACTGGAGAACCTTTCAGTGTGAATTCCAGTTTCACCCTGTGAAGTTCAGGATTGGAACAGGCATGCAAGTCAGCTCAGAGCAGTGAAAGTGAGCTGCTTGTGCTGATGGTTACAACCAATCAGATGCCAGACTCTATCCTCACAAGCATTGATAATATGGTGATGCCAATATCAAGACATGTTATTGTAGTCATTTTGATTGCGTCAGAAGATACACATGTATGCCCCCTTAAGAGGCAAAACAACTTTTTAAATTCAATTGTAAGTTATTTCTACTTTCAGTGTTCTGAGTACTCCAGTGGATGAGCATTGCAGGAATCAATATCCCCTTGCCAAATTAAGAGCTAGGATAACCGAATCAAGGGATGTCACACTGCGCAAGTGGCACTTTTTAATGCTCTGACCACAGGAGAAAATGTCTTCCCCAAGGTGGTTGGGTCAGTATTTGACGTGATATAAAAGACTATATTTTGTATTAGGCACAACTTTAAATGACCTGGGGTGACAAGCTGGCATTGCAAGACTATGTCAGAGAGAAAATGGAGAAGTGAGGAAGGGGTAAGTCTTAATAAAGGCATAATTGGGATTGGGGTTAAGGGGTTTGATAGCCCCATGACTACATGCATTGTTCCTCCCTTCACGATTTGTGGTATTTTTTTTTTACTGATGTCCAGTTCATAATTTTTAATCATTTCTTCCACATACATAGCTCTGCTTCATTCTCGTACTCTGTTCAGCTCTACCTTTCAATGTAGATAGTCATTCACTTTACTTCTAGGTGTACATAGAAATGTTCTTTTTATCCTTACATTCAAAACAAGTTCTGGTCAGAGCAGAAATTGTTGTGGAGAGCTTTTTGAGTGCTTTTACCCATTATTTCTAAAGAATTTGCACAATGCATATCTGCTGAGAGTCAGTTTCAATGTGGTCTTCCTATTATACATTTTTACAGTGTGTTTTCTAAAATATACCTGCTGATTGTTATATATTTAGCCTGGATAGTTCACAGAAGATATGGCATCTCATTTTCAGTGGAGGTCTACATCTACACAATATTATGCTGCACTGCATAAAATCAGAACACACTGAAAACAATATTTTACATCTGGACTAGGCTACCCAGAATAAATACATTATAAATCTGATAAAATCATGATCCCACTGAAAACAAGATATTACATCTAATCTGGGACATCCGGAGTAAATAGTGTAAAAATGTGTAAATGAAGATCCATATGACAATGAGGTGTAGCATCTCTCCTGCGCTATCCAGGATACAAAATATAGGATAAGAAATATTTAATGGATATGTACTGTGAACTGAACTTCACTGTGTTCACTGACATAAACAGTTTTTTTTTTTTGTATAACATATTAGATTGCAATACTTATTTTGAATGGTGTGGCCATGAGGATGCTGTGTACAGTGTGTGTGTGTGTGTGTGTGTGTGTTTGTGCTGTAGCTCAATATATTTTTTTCCCTGAAAAGTATAGTAAAAAATGCCTGCTGATTGCTATATATTTCACCTTGGATAGTTCACAGAAGACCTGACATATGTCTGAGACAGTGCTTATCAGATAGTGTATTAGGAGATTAAAGAAAATTGTAAATATTTTTAGATTTGCTGGAAAAGGGTGACATTTATGAGGTATGAATCTTTCTCGAAAGACAATACCTGCCCAATTGAAGTTCGTAGCAAGAAAATGTTTAAATGCTAAGTATTTAAATGTGCAAGTTGTTGCATTTCAAAGTGGGTAAACAGACCAGTTTAGTAGGCAACCAATATTTAACAAGCTGTTTCACTTTCCTAATGGCCATCTGAGAAGCAGCTTGGAGTTATGTTTCCAACATTCTAAGAAGAAAGAAGGGTTTTATTTTATTTCAGTTGGCATAGTGATTTGTAGATGTGGCATGATACATTGAAAACTCCAAAATATGTGTTCCATGATACTCCATTTTTCCAGCTACAGACAGCAAGATGACTGTAGGCTGTACCCACAGCCATAAAAACTGCTACTGACTCAGGCTTTTCTGGTCATTTAATAGTTTCTCAGAATGGTACACACAGTAGATAAGTGCCTGTGACACTGTTGTTACAACTCTTTAAGATATGTATTTTAAACTGTTCTGTTTTGTGGTGTGCATAGAGTTACTGCAACAAAATTGTATTTTTGGTATAGAGTTCCAACTATATTTCTGGAAGAAAGTCACTCAATCTCTGCACCAGTGTTTATTAGTTATGTTGCTTCAAAACTGGCCACCTGCGATTCTTGCAAATGTTTTATGGTCTGCTTACCATAAAGTCATGGCCAGCGGTTCTTATCTTAATAACACACACGTCTTCTTTTCCACAGGGATTAGCCTATGCATCCTCAGTTTATACTGATGATCAATCAGCTTGCTGTGTCATAGAAACATAGAAGTTGTCAGCAGGTAAGGGCCTACAGGCCCAATGCATCTGCCAAGTTACCGTAGTGATCATGACTAAGTGAATCTTGATAAGCCCACTGTCTCCCCTTGTATTTTCAAACTCCCTTTGTGTCTGTCCCATGCTCTTTTGAAACCTGTAACCATTTCTGCCTCCACCACTTTTGCAGGCAGACAGCTCCATTTGTCCACCCCCCTTTCTGTGAAAAAGTACTTCCTCACATTACCCCAGACCCCCCTCCCAGTTTTATATTTTGCCCCTTAGTCCTTGAGCATCTTTCTCTTTGGAAGTTGGTACCAACCTAAACTCTGTTTTTCCCCATGAGGCATTTAAAAGTTTCAATCATGTTACCCCCTTTCCCTCCTATCTTCCTGTGAGTACAATTTTAACTCCCTCAACCCATATTTATAGGGTTTATTGTACAGGCCTGCCACCATTTTGGTTGCCATCCCCTGTACAGCCTCCAGCCTGCTTATGTTATTTTGAAGCTGGGTTCTCCAAAACTGGTTGCAGTACTCGAGGTGAGGCCTTACCAATCATCTATACAGTGGGATTATTACCTCCTTTCTCCTGCTGGTAATTCCCCTACCTATGCAGCCCAGCATCCTACCAGCCTTCCCTGCTGCCTTGTCACACTGTTTTTTCATCTTTAGGTCTTCCAAGATGATGACCCCCAGATCTTGTTCCTATTTGGAACTTGCCATTTCCTCTCCCCTAGATGGTAGACTGCCCCGGGTTTTTGTGCCCTATATGCATTACCTTGCATTTCTTAGTGTTGAAACCTAACTGCCAATCCTTTGACTAGTTGTCCAGTCTTTCTAGGTCTCTTTTCATTCTATTCAACCCATCTGGCCTGTCTACCCTGCTGCAGAGTATTGTATTGTCTGCAAACAGGCATACTTTCCTTTCCAGCTCCTCAGCAATGTCGCTGTTAAAGACATTGAAAAGGACTTGGCCTAGCGCAGATCCCTTGGGAATTCCACTGGTCACTCTGTCCACTACAGTGCATGTTTCGCTCACCACCACCCTCTGAGATCTATTCCATAGCCAACTCTCTACACATCTCACTACATTGCAACCAACTCCCAGGTTCTCCAGTTTGTGTATCTGCACCTGTTGTTTATTTGTCTTTGTTTGCCTCCTTGACGGTCAAGTACTGTATAATAACATGCCCACGCATATCAGAGATTCAGTCTGTCACAGTTTCAAATGCTAATGAAGCAGGTGCAGACTGTGTGGCTGTGCTCCAGCTAACAGTTTTTTCAGTACTATTTTACAGTAACATAAGGCTAAACAAAGATTTAACAATGCACTTTTTCCTATGTAGAGTTTATTTTGCTTTATGGATGAATACAAATCTTTTCTGTGAGAACAGACTTTACAGCTGTGCTGTGCATGTTCAACAGCATGTTGGCAATGTGGGTTGTATTTACACAGCTGGGTAGTACCCTTTAATTACCGATGATCGTAAAATTGGAATGAATGAAAAAATGGCAAGATTTGGTAAGGACCCTGGCATGAGTTTTAATTAAGTTAGAGGTTACTTTCCAAATTAAAAGGAAAGATTAGAGCAATATCTGAAACAAACCCAGATTAAAGGTAAGGATAAAATATCTTTTTAGTATCTATGTGTGGAACAAAAAGCATTTTCGCTAATCTATGACTTGCAAGCACAAAACTACTGCATGGTGATTTGTGTTTTCAGAGCATCTCACAACTCTGAAAGATTTTCTGCCAAAGAGAATCTGATATCTGAAGGTATTTGTTTCTTTTGTGAAAATCAGGTTTATTGAGGAAAAATGTCACGCAACATATACATGCATACAGTTGATACAGTTACAGTTTTTCATAGCTAATATCAGCAGAGTGAGGAAAAGTTAAAATCGTGGTCTGCAGTCAGGGACAATGTTTTATTTATTTATTTGAATCTAGGTTTACAAGTACCTTTGAGCCAAGGCTCTTTTACAAAGGTTCCACTTTGGTTGAGATACAATTCAAACAAGACATTGAATAACAGTATAACAGCAGGTTACAGGCAGTTACATACTGTACAGTTTTATACATTCAATACAGTGACAAAAATGCCAGAAGGAGGTCTGGTAACAGGGTTGACATGGTATGGAGGAGAGACACACTAGTGGGATGTGGCCATAGGCACCTGTCAAATATCAATTAAAGTACTGTGGGGGTAGGGAATGAGAGTGGAAGGAGGGGAGGATGACTGGATGTATGGGAGAGGGAGTTGAGGGGGGAGAGAGTTAAGTGCTAGGTGGAAAGAGCAAAGAGGAGAGGGGAGAACAATTAGGAAGGACAGTCGCAGGAGCTAGATGCAGACATGATGTGATGGAGACTGGATTTGAATGGACCAAGCTCTGGCATTGAGACAATGTCAATGTTGAGACTATTGAATCAGCTGGGAACTCTGTGCACAAACACTCTTTGCCCTTGTGTGGTGTGGAAATGCAGAATATGCAGAAGCTGGGATTCAGAGCCCCTGGTGATGCAAGTAGTCCACGCTGGGCAGAGGAGGGTTTGGACACCTGGGGGGGGCAAGGCCTAGTGTTATTTTCTTTGTCATAAGGCAGGTTTGGTACTTGATCCAATTTGAAAGTTGAAGCCACCCAGTCTGTGTATAGAGATCGCACATGTGGGTGAGGTGATGGACGCCGGTTATGAGATGGCAAGCTTTGTTTAGTGCAATGGATATGCGCCTGAGGGTGGTGGCAGAGACAGAGCCATAGAAGATCAGACCATAGCTGATTATTGAGATTACTGAGCTCTGTAATGCAATCCTTAAGGAATCTGAGCTAAGGCATTCCCTGTGCCTGAAGAGTAGGCCAATGCGAGTGTTGGCAGCCTTGGCAATGTTGTCATTGTGAGTAGCATATGATAGGTTACAATCGATGGTAATACCTAGATATTTAAATGATTGAACCTGTTTGAGGGTTGCACAAAGGCAGTTTTTGATCGTGATGAGACTGAGTCTGTTTGTTGTGCCGGCTGCAGGTGTATTGCAAAAGAGTTGCTAATGAGTTGACAATTCCTGATATAATAGTTTGCTAGTGAGCAGTTGACAAAGAGAAGATTGGCAACTGAAAAGTTGACAACCAGTTGACGAAGAGAAGTTCAGTAACTGAACTTCTGTCTATCATGTGGTTGTCAACTCATTAGCCAGTGGCAAACAAACATGGGCAAAGCATTTCAAACTACTACTAAGAAGTGTCAACTCATTGTCCACCCATTGTCATGCATTGTTCCTGAATGAAGACTCTGAAATTATGCAACTAACAGTAAGGTGCACTAAAAATACAATTCCAGATTCATGTCCCCAACCCCAAGACTTACTTAGATAATTTGTGCACCATGCTGCTGAGAGAACTGAGCACTCATAACACTTCTGCTCCTGACGCACCAAAAGTTTTCCTTCATGATGGTGCACAATGTGTATGCTTCCAGTGTAGCAAACTGTTTGCACCAAGGAATACAAAATGAATGTCCAGTGATATACAAGCTGTGCTCCTCAATGGAGCATGAATTGTGTGCAAAATGGCATGCAAAATATTTGCTTTAATGTTTGTCCCCCCAATGTCATGGGAAATCTGTGCATCTGATGGCGAGCAAACTTTATACACCCTGATGCAGATCACACTATGCAGCCCTGATGCAGTGTGAAGCTGGTGCCCCACACTGTACAACACTGCACCTCACACTATGCAAAGGCTGAACCACTCAATGCAGAAAATGTGCACCACACCACTTGAAAACTGTACCCCAGCACCATGTGAAAATTATACCCTGATACTCTGAACAATTTTTGTCCCTTGCTTTGGGAAATGTGCACCATAATGCTGCATCAAACATAAACTAACAAGACTGCAAATCTTGAGCTGCCAATGCCATGAGAAACTTGTACTCAGAACGTCATTCAAAACTTGCACTGCCCAATGGCACACAAAAATGGTATCTTGGCATTGCATGAACAGATTAACACAAAAAAACATGCGACACCATATGCAATTTGCGCCTTAACACCACTTGGACATTGGGGCACCAACCTCTAATAAAACATATACTACCAGTGCCATGCAAAATGTGTGCCCTTGTGCCATGCAAACAGTGTGCTCAAGAGCTGTGTGAAAATGATCTAATTATCTATAGTTCCAGATTTTTTTTTCAAAACAATAATTGAATTGGCCATGTGTAGTAACTTGTCTCACACCAGAACCATTTTTAAACTCATACTTTGTGAGGCTGAGAAATCAACTATTATGCCTTGTTTAACAACGTCAAACAAATTGTTCTCTTGTAATTGGATTTTTTATTAAACTGGAGAAAACTGTTATTGGCCATTTATCTGACTCACTCAAAGAAATAGAAAATAGACATTGCCTTTGGAAAAACAGAAAGGGCAGATCTTGATAGGCTGTCTAGCTGTCTTCTAACCGAAATGCTTTCTATGTTCCAATGGATATATCATGTAATTTTATAAAGGATCATTTCATATAACCAGACTATTTTCCTTTTTTAGATATCCCATCTTTGTATGGCCTTTTTAACTTCACTGTTTCTCTATACTGTAAATGCTTTTTTGGTCAGATAAATATTGCACACTGCCATATTTGTGTGACCTTATTCTTGATTGCATCATGTTATGATTTACTATAAGCATTCTCACTGTTAATGGTAACCAGTAAAACAACAGTCAAACAGGATGACACACTCCTCTCCCTAATACCATGCCATCACTTATTTTGCAGTGACCCAATAATCCAATGGTCTTTTCTGTCACAAATAAGACAGCAGCTGCCTGAATCTCTATCATTCCTTGGGAAACTGTCACTCTCTGGTTTTCCCTTACTGCTTCCCAGAGTGGGGAGATCAGTTTCCATCATTCCCCCACCTCCTAGACTGTTGAGACAAGGGCTGTGCAGAATGTGGAATTCTGCCATCAGAACTGGAATGGAATAGCAATTCTCATTTGGAAATGATTTTTTGGAATTCTTTTTAAATTCTATGGAATTCAAAAAAGCATTTCTGTGTAAACCATGGGAAACTTTTCTGTGGATCATGGATAATAGGAAAAGAATCCACAGTTTACAGTATGTAAACTGCAAATTATTAATCCACAAAAAAAACATTTTCACTTGTAAAATGTTACAATTCTACAGAATACTGAAATTTTTGTTTTCTATTTCTGTGCTGTAAAATCTATATCTGCTGTGTTTATTGTACTAGTCTTTGTATTGGAATACAGTGGTGTGAAAAAGTATTTGGCCCCTTCCTGACTTTCTCTGTTATTGCATATTTGTCACACTGGATGTTTTCAGGTCATTAGACACAATGTACTATTAGATAAAAGGAACCTGAGTGAACAAATAACACTTGTTTTTGTTTACTTATTTCAGTTTTTAATGAAAACAGTTAACCAACACCAACTGGCACTGTGTGAAAAAGTAATTGCCCCCTAGTTAAATCAACCCAATTAAAGGGATAAGTAGAGTCAGCTGATTGAACACAGCCAGGCCTGGTTACAGCCAGCCCTGCTCAATATAAACCTCACTTATTTTGACCCTTACCATCAGAGTCACATTGCCAGCACAAAGAGTCAACAAGCACATTATGCCATGATCAAAGGAAGTTCCTGAAAAGTTCAGAAAAGAAGAAAAGAAGAAGCCAGAAGGAGAAGGAAGGAAACATATTCAATTCAGTGCTTTAGAGTAACTGGTAATTGGTATTTTTCTTTTAAACTTAGATTGTGGGCTTGTAGTGACACTATACTTTCTTTCTTTGTTGTCTTTACTTATAATTGTTTTTGGGCTGTTGAAAATTTAAAACATAGTGGTGGTGTAATTCTGTGCTGTCTTTAATTGCTGCAAATTTTATCTTGGCTTGTCTGACTGTCCTGTAGCTGGGTGAAGGGTGTTAATTGTCTGGCCTCTGACCTCAGCTACGTGATAACTGGAGGTGGGGCTTAGTCAGAGTTAAAGTAGCAAACAGAGGTTGATTTTCTCAGAAGAAGCCAGAAGGAGAAGGAAGGAAACATATTCAATTCAGTGCTTTACAGTAACTGGTAATTGGTATTTTTCTTTTAAACTTAGATTGTGGGCTTGTAGTGACACTATACTTTCTTTCTTTGTTGTCTTTACTTATAATTGTTTTTGGGCTGTTGAAAATTTAAAACATAGTGGTGGTGTAATTCTGTGCTGTCTTTAATTGCTGCAAATTTTCGCCCCCCCCTCCCCCAACTCTTAATTATATGCCCTGATAAATCTGATTGACAGGAGCTAAACACAGGGTATAGTAAGAGTGTGAAGTAGGAGGCCTAAGGGGAAGAAGCCCACCCCAGCACGACAAGTGTTTCGACTCATTTATTTATTTATTGGTTTTTCCTTAAAAAATATCTGAGGATCAGTTACAGGATTTTTAGTACTGTAAATTAATAAAATGAGAACTAAGAGAGTTTCAGTAGCAGGCAAGTTGTGGAATTGCAGTATAATGTGGGGAGTGGTGCAATGCAGTGGCTGTGGTGCAGCCATATTCAGGCATACCTTCTGGACACTGAGGTGCTGCCCTATCTGCATGCATCTCTCTGGACTGCGGGATGAGGTAACCAGACTCAGAGCTGAAGTAAACTGGGTCAGGAGTACCATCACCCCTATCCAGGGACCACCCAGTCCAATGCAGCTGCCTCAAAGGATGCCGAGAATGAGGAGCACTTGGATGACAGTGGGCTCAGGGAGGGTTAGAGCAGTCAGGCAGAGGCACATCCCAGATCCTATTCCTCTCAAGAACTCATATGCCACACTGGCAAATGAGGACAACCAAATAGAGGTACCCAGAGAAGTGGAAGGAAAGGATGTGGAGGCCACAGGAGGTGACCTCAGTGGGGAAAGCAGTGGACCCCAGAGGAGGAGGAAGTGAATCCTGGTGGGGACTCCATCATAAGAGGGATCCAGCTAGGAACACAGGAGGGAGAGGACAGGGAGGTGAGGTGCCTACAGGTGCCACGGCATGGAGGGATGGAAGGAAGATACTGGGGATCACTGGGAAGGCAAGACGGGAGGGTGAGCTGGATGTCATTATCCACCTAGGTACTAATGACCTGGCAAATGGGGAGCCAAAGGAAGTTCAGGAAGAGTTTAGAAAACTGGGAGGGTCTCAAGCAAGTAGCTACTTCTGTCATTTTCTCAGAAGTACTACCTGTGAGAGGCAAGGGAGAGCATAGGAGTGCATGCACCAGGAACTTTAACTCATGGTTGAAGAACTGGTGCTGTGAGGAAGGGTTTGGATTCATTGGTGACTGGGACCCACCTGGAGGGATGGAGGTTTGTCTAGCCTGACGCCTGCATCCATCCTGGAGGGGAACCAAGTACTCAATGATAAGTTTAAATGCTACATTGACAAGCATTTAAACTAGCAAAGGGTGTGGCAGGCCAGCAAGGAGGGTACCTATTGCTCACCCCACAGCTAGCAGTGGAACCAGTGAACCAGAGGAGTGGCTATTCTGCAAAGCGTGTGCAAAAGATGGAGATTAGTGTCCAAAGGTGGATAAGCAGAAAAGGGCAAAATTCAGCAGAAGGGCAGACAGCAAGGAGAACCAGGGATAAATGACAACCAAGGAAGGGGCTGAGTAGAACAGTGAAGCAGACTAGGGAGGTCAAATCATGAAGCCATGTGTCAAATGCCAGGAGCCTTAGCAACAAGATGGAAGATCTGAGGCTGTCATGGTACAGTCAGACCTGGACATTGTGGCCATCACTGAAACCTGGTGTAATGATAACCATGACTGGGAGATGGCCATACCTGGCTACAACATATTAAGAAGAGACAGAGCAGGCAGGAAGGGAGGAGGAGTGGCACTGTATGTGAAAAATGACATAAGGGCCACGAGATCCAGGAGGAACAAAATGGGGAGAGATACTTGGGTTAAGCTAGAAAGGAAAATGGGCCAGCTATCCACACAGGTGTGGTCTATAGACCACCAGCCCAGGAGGAAGAAACAGATAGAGTTGATGCTAGCCATCCAAAGGATGGCAGACAAGGGTGAGGTAGTACTGGTTGGAGACTTCAATATTCCAGATGTGGACTGGAGCATCCCAGCAGCAGCATCAACTAGGAGCAGATTTATCCTGGACTCCCTTCAAGGTGCCTTCCTCAAGCAACTGGTCATGGAACTAACTCGGCAGAAGGCAATACTGGACCTTCTGCTCACAAACAGGGACAGTGTGATGGGGGTAACAGTGGGGGAGCACCTGGGTAACAGTGACCACCAGTCATTGTGGTTTGAAATCACAGAAAGAGCAGAACCAAACCACACAAAACACGATCCTGGATTTTAGGGGGGCAGACTTTGGGAAAATGGGGAATACTTGAAAGAGGCATTAAGGGAATGGGACAGGAATCAGGGGTTGAGGAACAGTGGGCAGTATTTAAAATGGGGATTATAAGAACAACAGAATTATGCATTAAGCAGGTTAGCAAGAGGAAAAGGAAGAGGAGACCATTATGGTTTTCCAAAGAGGTAGCAAAGAAAGTGAAAGCCAAAAGATAGCATTCAGGCAATACAAAAGACACAGGCAGAAGGGATAGGGAGAAGTACCAGGAGAAACAAAGGAGGCAGGGAAGTCAGTAAGGGAAGCCAAAGCTCAGACAGAAGAACACATTGCAAAATCAGTGGTTAAAGGGGACAAAACCTTTACAGGTACATAAGTGAAAAAGAAAGACAAACGGAGGGATAGTGAGGCTGAAGGGGAGGATGGGAGTCGCTGGAGGATGACAACAGTAAAGCTGACATACTGAACAGGTATTTCTGCTCAGTCTTTACTGAGGAAGGGGGGTAATGGGTCTGAAGGGAGTACAAGGGGTGAGAATGGTGCAGAAATGGACACAAGTCCCTTTACACGAGAAAGGGTCCTGAAGGAACTGGAAGTAATAAGAGTTGACAAAGCAATGGGGCCAGATGGGGCGCACCCCAGGGTCATTAAAGAACTAAGAGAGGTGGTGGCTGAACCTCTGGCTATCCTGCTTAGCCTATCACTGGAAACAGGGGAGGTACCCAAAGACTGGAGGACAGCAGATGTAGTCCCCTTATACAAAAGCAGGAACAAAGAGGAAGCAGGGAACTACAGACCAGTCAGCCTCACCTCGGTAGTGGGAAAGATCATGGAAGCATTTCTGAAGGAGAGATTGGTGGAACATCTGGTTGTCAATGGACTACAGGACCCAAGGCAGCACGGTTTCACCAGGGGAGGTTATGTCAGACCAATCTCATTGATTTTTTGACTGGGTGACTAGGGAGGTGGATCAGGGGAGGCAGTGGACATGGCCATCTGGACTTCAGCAAGGCCTTTGACACTGTGCCACATAGAAGACTATTACACAAACTGGGGAATATGGGTGTGGGCAGGACAGTAGTGTGGTGGGTAGGTAACTGGCTGCGGGCAGGACACAGAGGTGGTGGTAAATGGCTGTCACTCCACAGAGGGAAGAGTGACCAGTGGGGTACCACAGGGATCAGTGCTGGGACCGTCCTATTCAACATCTTCATCAGTGACATTGCGAGGATCTAGAAGGCAGAATTTCACTGTTCCTGATGACACAAAGCTCTGTAATAGAGTAGACACACCAGAGGGTGTAGACAGAATGAGAAGGACCTGCAGAAACTTGAAGAATGGTCAAGGGTTTGCAGTTGAAATTCAATGCAAAGAAGTGCAAGATAATGCATATGGGCACAAAACCTGGCACAATATATCAGTTGGGGGTGAGGATTTGCATGCACCAAGCAGGAAAGGGATCTTGGGTTGTCATCTCTGATGACCCCAAGGTAGGGAAACAGTGGACAAGGCATCAGGTAAAGCAAATAGGATGCTGGGATGTATAGGCAGGGGCATCACCAGCAGGAAAGGGAGGTCATAATTCCGCTATACAAGACACTAGTGAGGCCCCACCTGGAGTACAGTGTACAGTTCTGGAGACCATACCTACGTAAGGTCATAGACAGGGTAGAGAAGGTTCAGAGGAGGGCAACAAAGATGGTGCATGGATTGCATCACAAGTCCTATGAAGACAGGTTGAAGGAACTGAACATGTACTCCTGGAGGAGAGGAGGAGAGAGGGATATGATAGAGACATACAAGTATCTTACAGGGAGAAACAGAGTGCAGGAAAACACTATTTTTAGCTTAAAAGATGTTCCAGGACTAGAGGGCATGGGATGAAGATGGAGGGAGGACGACTCAGAGGAAACATGAGAAAGAATTTCTTCACAGAACGGGTGGTGGACAAGTGGAACACCCTGCCAGAGGAAGTGGTGGGGGCTGAAACAATTACGGGATTTAAGAATGCATGGGATAGACATAAAGGAATTCTAGAGGTCAGGGGTGAGGGGAAACAGACTTCTAGGAAAACAAACTGAACTTACAAGCTCAAATGGGCAGACTGGGTGGGCCATAGGCCCTTATCTGCTGACACTGTCTATGTATCTATGTATCTATGTATCTATGTATCTATGTATCAGTCTGGAAAGGGTTACAAAGCTATTTCTAGTGCTCTGGGACTCCACCGAACCACAGTGAGAGCCATAATCTCCAAATGGAGTACGCTTGGAACAGTAGTGAATCTTCCCAGGAGTGGGCGGCCTGCCAAAATTACTCCAAGGGCGCTGAGTAAAATCATCCAGGATGTCTCAAAGGATCCTAAAACAACATCCAAAGAACTGCAGGCTTCTCTTGCCTCAACTAAGGTCAGTGTTCATGACTCACAATCAGAAGAGACTGGGCAAAATGGGCTTCATGGGAGAGTAGCAAGGGAAACCACTGCTAACTAAGAAGAACATAAATGCTCGCCTCTCATTTGCCAAGAAGCACCTGGATGATCCACAAGCCTTTTGGGAAAATGTTCTATGGACAGATGAGTCCAAAGTGGAACTTTTGGACGACATGGATCCCATATATGTCTGTGTATAGCAAACACAGCATTCCAACAGTAAGGACATCATACCAGCAGTCAAACATGGTGGTAGTGTGATGGTCGTGATGCTTGGCTGCCTCAGGACCTGGATGACTTGTCTTAATTGAAGGAACCATGAATTCTGCTCTGTACCAGAAAATTCTTAAGGAGAATGTCCGGTCATCCGTCCGTCAGCTGAAGCTGAAGCGTAGTTGGGTCGTGCAGCAAGACAATGATCCAAAACACAAAAGCAAGTCCACATCAGAATGGCTGAAAAGAAGTAAAATTAAAGTTTATGAGTGGCCTAGTCAAAGTCCAGACCTAAACCTAATAGAGATGCTGTGGCAGGACCTGAAACAAGCAGTTCATGCTCGAAAACCTACCTATGTTACTGAATTAAAGCAATTCTGTGAGGAAGAGTGGGCTAAAATTCCTCCACAGCAATGTGAAAGACTGATATTGAATTATAGGAAGCATTTGGTTGCAGTCATTGCAGCTAAAGGTGGCGTAACCAGTTAGTAAGTGTAAGGGGGCAATTACTTTTTCACACAGTGCCAGTTAGTGTTGGTTAACTGTTTTCATTAAAAACTGAAATAGGTAAACAAAAACAAGAGTTATTTGTTCACTCAGGTTCCTTTTATCTAATATTACATTGTGTCTAAAGACCTGAAAACATCCAGTGTGACAAATATGCAATAATAGAGGAAATCAGGAAGGGGGCAAATACTTTTTCACACCACTGTAGAACTACTGACCTATATCTTGAACTGATCTTTTATTCTGTATTATCTGAGCTGTTTTTTATATGCTCTCCCTCATTTTCTGTATTGCAATATCTCCTAACCAGGACTTCTTTGCAAATGTGCTTTGCTCAGTGCAGCTTTTTCCCTGGTAAAATAAATAAATACAAAAGCTACATTTTCTTATATATTGTGTGGATTTCCATTCTGTTTGAATTTCAGCATTCTGCATAGCCATAGATCAGACCCATGATGCAGTTCCATCTTCCCAGGATGGCTCAGCAAGAGGTCTAGCCCCTTCAGCATACCGGGCCATAATGTTGTATGCTTAATGGCGCACAGCATTATGACATAACCCGGACCTGTGCGCTCTCCGTGTTGCACCCTCTGGAGTTAGAATCCTTAGTGGGGGGGTCCAAGGTCACAGCCCCCTGTAACCAGGGGGCATGGGTGGCAGAGCCCCCCACAGAAAAAAAAATATAAATGAATTGCGCAACGCAATTAATTCGCACGACATTCTGCCACGCGTGGTATTGACCCACCCCTTCAGTAGTGTACTGTAGGAAGGTCTTTTATCCTCATACTTTCTAACTTCAGTTTAAGAATTAAACAATTTTGTTAACCTTCAACCAGATTTGAAAGAACTCTACAATAAATCATAAGTCAATACCAGTCTTTCCACACCTTTGTTTTACTGCGATCTGGGAAATGTGTTCATCTTTGAAAGGGTATGCATGTGTATCTTCTGAAGCATTCAAGATCCTTACCATGCATCTTCCCACATTACTCCTTTGTTTCAAACTTTGGTGGCATGTAGAAAAATGGTTGTACTGTATGCGTGGTTTGATATTTTTCATTCTGATACCATGATTTGTTTCTCAAGGGTTATTACTCTGTTTTTTACTGATATATATTTATTTAATATGTCTTTTTTACATATACAAATCAACTTTACCTGACGCTGATATTCTTCTAATAATTACTGGTGAACCCCTTTATCAACCTGTTTTCAGGGTCTGCAAAACACCATAATAACCCGAAAACGAGTTATTACGGTATTTTGCTTTAAAAATCTGTTCACTTCCTCTGTGTTTCTTGTCTCTCAAACCTAGCACGCCACCTTATTGGCCCTTAGTTTGTCAGTGGGTGGGATGCTCAACACTTTCAATATGGTGGCTCCATTTTGATGGGACTGAAGCACCAGCACTGACTATCTGCTTCCTAGCCCTTCCACAAGTAATGTATTACTTTTTAAATATATTTGTGTGGTTGATCCTGCCTTCGGAACCAAAAAAATAACCTCATACACTATCTGGTTGATCCTGCAGTACTCGCGCTTAGGGCAGTGCTTCCGCAGTCAGTCACATTGGGAACTGACTGCAATTGACTGATTGCTCATTCATGCAATGCTACAGTAAAAACTACCAGCAATTATAAAAGATAAAAGATTGGCAAATGTGTGCCTATGAATATTTTTTTCACACTCCTGGTGTGTGATGACTATATGAACCTCTTGAGCTTTGCTCTCAAGGTTTATGAGTCATCACACACCTCGGGTGTGAAAAAAATATTCATAACACACACTTGCCAATCCATTATTCTCTATATAATACACCTAAACTTTACTCAATACATTTCCAAACTAGTTTCCATTCTATTTCTTACTCTTTGTTTTCATCAGCCAAATTTGAAAACATGTTTAAAGTACAGTTTTTTTTATAAATGCCAGCACAAAATATAAATAAACGCATACAAAGGTATCTAAACATTTAACATTTTGGCAACACTTTATGTTAAGTGGTAGTATTAGGACACAAATTACATATGGATTGCAGAGAACAAATATTCTGGTTATTTATATTTAGGTCTTTGGAATACCTCTTGAATTACAGTACATTTGTTGTGTTTGTGACTTGGGCAGTGTCAATCTGTTTGTGTTCTTTCATACCTTTGGGGGCATGCTATTAATCATGTACTGCTATACTGCATTCATTTTTTACAAATTGTATCTTCTCCTAACATACATCATGATGTCTTGTTATCCTGAGATATATAGACACTGAAAGTGCACTGCAAAGCATGAGGTACAGCTCAGCGCTTTCAATCACTGGACATGTCCATATGTCAAGCACAATGGAACACACTAACATGGGTTACTCCTCTTATAAAATAGTTTTAAAAATAAAAAAATATGTATTTAATTAATTTATTTATTTTATTTATTTAGTTTTTGTTTACTGGGAAAGTGCACTAGCCAGAAATTGACTATTTTCAGGCACGACCTGGGGGAATACAACTAAAAATACAGACATTTCATAAGTACAGGACAATTACATATGAGGCAGGTCAAAAACGGTTCATGAGAGATGATGCAATCAGTCAAAAGCAACACTGCATAAGGCAATGAAATCATATAAGGTTACGTGAAGAGTAGCAAAACCAGTTTGTAGTAAGAATACCATTCAGCTAGAAGTAAATTTCATGATGTAATAATGTAAAGAGGGAGACACCGTAAGAGGGAACAGTGAATGTAAGCACAGTGACAACAGGGTAAGTACATTCAGATTGATAAAAGCAAGTAAAGGCTTACAAAGGAAGATAAGGGGGCAAGAAGTGTGACGTAGACAGCCAGTTCTGAGTGCTGTGTTATATTTTTTTTAATATAAAATGTATTAATGTCTTTGCTGAAAATTCAAATGCTCTAGGAATGACCTCACTCAACCCCCCCCCCAGATTCCAGCTGAGAGATGAAAGCCATGGGAAACAGCTGACAGTATGTGAGTTCACACACACTCAGTTTTTTTTAGAGACAATGTGTTACATGGAAGACTTTTATTAAGGATCTTGTTTCTCTGAGCTAATTACAGACTTGTTTAAGTTAATTTTGTTAAGAGAGAAATCATAAACTAGGTTTATGATGTTAGAAAGGGAAGCTAGGATGTTACATAGAGGTGTAAGGTTGTAAATGACCCTGTGAAGCCTGTGTGAGGACGGTACAGCATGAGATCAAAGAAGGTGTCATTTGAAGCTGAGTTATGCTATGGTTGCAGAATTACTACTTTGAAATTACATCCTGTGGTTGTATAGTAATATATATTTTTTTGATATTTTGACAGAGGAGGAGCTGGATGACCTCATCCAAAAGGGGTTGGAAAATACTGCTTGTAAAGATTATTCTTTTTCACTACAGAGTCGCTTTTTATCTGATACTGACCAAGAAAACATCTGAACACTGAAAACAGGTATTTAGAAAGCTAAACAAAAATCTAAATATAGTTGTAGGAATTGCACTGTTTTAAACCTTGTTTTGTTTAAAGATATGTATGTCTTGTGATATAAGAGTTCTGTATTGTATGTTTGAAGTATTATTATATATTTTAGTAAAAACTCTAATTTTAGAGCAGACCTGGTCTGCCTTTGTATTGCTTTATTTTGCTAAGAAATACTTATGGTTATAGCAGATAACAGACATAAGCTTGTATGGTGGTACCAAACTGGAAAGAGAAGCATTTTAAATCTGAGGTCTTTATTACAGTTTTAAAGGGTTCATTTCTGCATACCTGGTTAGGTGCCCATAAGCAAAGATATCTGGCCCCCGAAGACAGATATATCTGACCCTGCACGTTGGGTATGCTAGCAAGAGGCTAACAGTTTGAATCCCTCCAGAACTGAGACCAAAGGTTAAGCTAAACAAACTCACAAAAACAGACAAGAGGGTTACCTTGTCTGTTACACTGTTCACAAGACTGAGTTCAGAGGTTGTCACTTTGGGAGTAGAGGTCCTGACCAGCTGAGTGAATCTGTGACAGATTGGTTGGCAGCAGTGGCATAATTTTGGTATCACAAGCTTTATTGTTCTGTCAGCTGAGACCATAGGCTCTCTTGCAAAGAAAGAAAAAGATGGAGTTTTATTTTAAAAAGGAAACAGAACTATATATCACTTGGTGTACAGTCAAGTTCCTACCTATTTTATTTTTTTCTAAAGTGCAAAGTCAGAGTAGCAGTAGTTAGGAAAGATGGCATCCAACTACAGCAGGCACACTGTAGACCGGTTAAAACAGTTGTGTGAGGACAGAAGAGTCCTGTTCAAGGTGACAGCAAGTAAGCAGAATCTTATAGAGGCCCTAATGGTAGCAGATACCCAGAGCAGGGAGTCACAGACCATGAGTGAAAGGGACCAGACCTTGAGTGTGGCAGAACTAGCGGCCAGTGAGGGGTCCCAATCCAATGAGGAGGACAGCAGGGCCACTGTCAATGAAGGGCCACAGCAGCAGGGACAAATCACCAGTATCCTGAATCCAGAAGTTCTCAGGTTGCAACTTGAGTTGTGCAGGATGGAGCTGGAGTCCCAGGAGGCAGGAGAAGCAAGAGCTGGACCGTGAGGCAGAGCGAGAATGCAAGGAGGCAGACCATGAGGAATGTGAGTGCCAGCGAGATGCAGAGGAGGAGAAGAGAGAACAAGAATGCTGAGATGCAGACCATGAGGAGCAGGAGTGCCAGCGGCAACATGAGCTGGAGAAGATGCGACTCCGACCAGCAGCACCAGAGCAGGTAAGTGGCTTGGGTTTAACTGGGACTGCAGGACTGGGTTACAAATTGAACTCCAAATTAATAGCTGAGTTTAAGTATGGGGAGGACATGGACGCCTTTTTAAATTCTTTTGAAAAAGTTTGCATTCAGGCTAAAATTTCTAGAGAGTCTTGGAGCTTCCAGCTATCCCCGCTACTTACCGGGAAAGCTCGAGATGCATTGGGTCAAATGGACAATGAAGATAGCAATGATTACAGAAAGCTAAAAGATGCACTGTTAAAAAAGTTTTAATTAACTGCTGAAACATAGAGCTAAATTCTGTAAGCTCAGGAGAAGCCCTGATATGAGCTATGAGGAGCTAGCCACAAAATAACATCAGTTTTTAAAACATTGGTGGGAAGGAATTGAGGTAAATTCTGTTGATAAAATTGAAAATGTGATTTTATTAGAACAGTTTTATTGGGTTTGCCCAGCAGAGTTAAAAACCTGGCTAGAGGACCGAAATCCAAAAACAGTGTAAGAGGCTGCTGAACTCTCGGATCACTATGCCAAGAGCAGACCTGCTCTGAGACCGAATGGGGAGGACGTGGCAGTGCAGAAAGGGAAAAGCACACCTTCAGGGCAGCTAAAACCCTCATTGCCTACACCAAAACCAGTTAGCCCCAGATTTCAATGAAAAGATTTCTCTGAAGTAAGAAATGCTTGTTGGTTACATAAAGAAACTGGGCACATTGCCAGACAGTGTCCAAGAAGGGAAGCAATAATATGCAAAGTAGTACCAGAAAGGAAGTGGGTTGTTTGTGTGTCCCTGAGAGCATGCCAGTGAACATGAGGGAACACATGCACCCAGTCATGTTAAATGGCATACAGATGCAGGGGTTAAGGGACACAGGGGCATCCCTGACATTGGTAAAGGGGGATCTGGTCCAGCCTGGTCAGCTTATAGCCAATAAGTATGTGACTGTACAGGACTTTGCGGGTGAAGAGAAAACATTGTCACTGGCCAGTGTTCTTCTGGACTGGGGTGAAACAGGGGGAACTGTGCAATAGGTGGCTGTAGCTATAATGTTAGCAGTAGATGTGATCCTGGGTAACAATCTCCAACAGGGGATGGTATGTGCAGTTACCCATAGCCAAGCAGCAAGGGAAAATAGCAGTTCCCTGAACCCCACAGAAACCAGTGTGGAAACCACAGACAGACTGGTTCCCCAGCCTGTGTCTCCAGAAGGGGAGACTGACAAAAAGGGGGTAGAAATTTCCCCGGTAGCGAGTGACCACACAGCTACGGAAGGTTACTCCTAAGAGGGAGGGGTGACCAATTGTCAGAGGGTTAGGATTGACATTGATCATGAGGGCCCTGAAGCTAGTGCTAGGGACCCTAGTTTAGTGACTGAAGGGGGCTTGTCCCATACCTTGGGAATGTGTGAGGTGTTTGCAGCTGCTCAGAGGAGTGACCCTAGTTAAGAGAAGCTGAGGGCTTGGGCAGACTCTGAGGGTACACAGGAAGGTGATGGCAGACATAAGGTTTATTGGGAAAATGGACTTATGTATACACAGGCAGTACAGACAGAGGGAAGGATGCTAGGCAGGCAACTTGTTGTTCCCCAGGGGTATCCATGAGCAGTTGCTCAAAACTGCACATGATATTCCCTTGTCTGGTAATCTGAGAATTGTGTGCACAATGCAGTGGTTGGTCCAGAATTTCTACTGGCCTAACTTCACCCAGCAGGTGAAGGAATATTGCAGGTCTTGTCACCATTGCCAAGAAATAGGGAAGGCGGGCAAGAAAACCCAAGCCACCCTGATCCCCTTGCCCATAGTGGAGGAGCCATTCCAGAGGGTGGGAATGGATATTGTGGAGCATTTAAATACCCCCAGTTCCTCAGGGAAGAGATTCACCTTGACTGCGGTGGATTATGCCACTTGGTAACCAGAGGCAGTCGCCCTATCCTCACTGAGGACAGACAAAGTGGCAGATGCCTTACTTGGGATTTTCTCTCGTGTTGGGTTTCCACAGGAGGTAATCACCAATTGAGGAGGTTCCTTCATGTCGGACCTGATGAAATGTTTATGGGAGAAGTGTGGGGTGGTGCAGAGATGCATGACACCATATCACCCACAAGCCAATGGGCTTGTGGAACGATTCAATGGTACCCTAAAGTTAATGCTCCGGGTGTTTGCTGAACAGCATGGGTGGGACTGGGAGAAATACCTTCCCCTCCTGTTGTTTGCATACAGGGAGGTGCCCCAAGAGTCAACAGGATTTTCCCCCTTCAAACTCTTATATGGACGCCAGATACTTGGGCCACTAGACTTGATCTGGGAGGACTGGGAAGGCAAGCATGCCACCCAGAGAACTCCCATTGTGGATTATGTCCTTAGGTTTAGGGAAAGGCTGAAGGAGCTTATGGGAACAATCCAGAGCAACCTGGCAGCTGCCCAACAGAAACAAAAGGTGTGGTATGACTGCAGAGCCAGAGCTTGCTCGTACATGGTGTGTCAGGAAGTCAAGGTCCTTATTTTGGTCTGAAAAGACAAGCTGCAAGCTGAGTGGGCAGGACCATACAAAGTGGTTAGGAAGGTAAATGATGTAAACTACATTGTGGAGTTACCTGACCATAGACAGACTGTAAGGATGTACCATGTCAACATGATGAAGCCATATGCAAACAGGGCTGACATGGTGTTCACAGTATGTAGTCAAGGGGAGGGGACGGATGAAGGAGACCCCCTTTTGGACTTGCTGGAAGAGAGTAAGTGGGAGTCCTCTGTGCAGGCAGTAAAATTGTCTCCCCAGCTGAACCCGGACCAGGCCCAGAAAGTAAGGGAGGTTTTAGCAGACTTTGACCCCTTGTTTAGCACCAAGCCTGGACTAGCACCCTTAGCAACACATGATGTGGAGACAGGAACACAGACGCCCATATGGTGGACAGCATAGCAGGTGTCAGAGGCTGTCCAAAAGGATATTAGGAGGGAAGTGGAGGAGATGCTGGATTTAGGGGTAATCCAGAGATCCAACAGCCCCTGGGCCTCACCCATAGTCCTTGTGCCCAAGCCAGATGGCTCAACTCATTTCTGTGTGGTCTATCGGGGACGGAATTCAGTCACAAAGTCCGACGCCCACCTGATGCCCCAGACAGATGAACTCCTGGACAAGTTGGGAGGGGCAACCTACCTTACGACTGTTGACCTGACCAAGGGGTATTGGCAAGTAGACTAGACAGACAGAGCTAGGGAGAGGTCGGCCTTCATCACTCCGATAGTCTTATTTGAGTTTAAAGTAATGCCTTTCAGAATGAAGAACGCCCCGGCCACTTTCCAAAGTTTGGTGAACCAGGTGTTGAATGGTGCTGAGGAGTACGCTGTAGCGTACCTGGATGACATTGCCATCTTCAGTACCATCTGGGAGGAACACCTTTCACACCTTAGGGAAGTGCTGGGCAGGATACAGAGGGCTGGGCTCACTGTCAAAGCTGAGAAGTGACAGGTGGACATGGGGGAAGTGGCATACCTCAGGCATGGGGTAGGCCGGGGACAGCTCTGTCCTAACCAAATAAAGATAGGGGTGATCCAGGCGTGGCCCAGACCAGATACCCAGAAACAGGTCAGGAGCTTTCTAGGGACAGCAGAGTACTACAGGAAATTTGCACCCAATTACAGTGCCTGGCTGCTCCTCTATCTGACCTGACAAAGAAAAAGATGCCAAAGAAAATTACCTGGGGCCCAGCCTGTGAGGAAGCCTTTACCAGACTGATGGAGGCACTGTGCAGTGCTCCTGTTTTGACAAGTCTGGACTATAGCAAAACCTTTATAGTTCAGACAGATGCCTCAGATGTGGGTATTGGGGCAGTACTTAGCCAGATGTCTGTCCAAGGGACACACCTCCCAGTTGTGTACCTGAGCAAGAAGCTTATTCCCAGGGAGCAAGTGTACTCCACTGTGGAAAAGGAGTGTCTTGCCACAGTGTGGGCCCTGAAGAAATTAGAGTCATACTTGTATGGGCAGAATTTTGTGGTGCAGACTGACCACAACCCCCTGGTTTGGCTGACGCAGATGGGGAAAAACAATGGCAGACTACTAAGATGGAGTCTTGCTTTACAAGGGTATGATCTAAAAATCGTACATAGGGCTGGAGCAAAGAACAAAAACTCAGATGGGCTGTCTAGGGTCTGTGAAGAGTGAACTGATTTGGGAAGCTCATCCCATGTAGGGGATAGATCCCCCAAATTCAGTCTAGGTGGGGAGGAGTGCGACTTAGATAGCCAGTTCTGAGTGCTGTGTTATATTTTTTTAATATAAAATATATTAATGTCTCTGCTGAAAATTCAAATGCTCTAGGAATGACCTCACTCAATCCCTCCAGATTCCAGCTGAAAGATGAAAGCCATGGGAAACGGCCGACAGTAGGTAAGTTCACACATACTCAGTTTTTTTAGAGACAATGTGTTACCTGGAAGACTTTTATTAAGGATCCTGTTTCTCTGAGCTAATTACAGACTTGTTTAAGTTAATTTTGTTAAAAGAGAGAAATCATAAACTAGGTTTATGATGTTAGAAAGGGAAGCTAGGATGTTATATAGAGGTGTAAGGTTGTAAATGACCCTGTGAAGCCTGTGTGAGGAGGGTACAGCATGAGATCAAAGAAGGTGTCATTTGAAGCTGAGTTATATTAAGGTTGCAGAATTACTACTTTGAAATTACATCCTGTGGTTGTATAGTAATATACATTTTTTTGATATTTTGACAGAGGAGGAGCTGGATGACCTCATCCAAAAGGGGCTGGCAAATACTGCTTGTAAAGATTATTCTTTTTCACTACAGAGACACTTTTTATCTGACACTGACCAAGAAAACATCTGAGCACTGAAAACAGGTATTTAGAAAGCTAGACAAAAATCTAAATATAGTTGTAGGAATTGCACTGTTTTAAACCTTGTTTTGTTTAAAGATATGTATGTCTTGGGATATAAGAGTTCTGTATTGTATGTCTGACATATTATTATATATTTTAATAAAAACTCTCATTTTAGAGCAAACCTGGTCTGTCTTTGAATTGCTTTCTTTTGCTAAGAAATACTTATGGTTATAGCAGATAGCAGACATAAGCTTGTATGGTGGTACCAAACTGGAAGGAGAAGCGTTTTAAATCTGAGGTCTTTATTAAAGTTTTAAAGGGTTCATTTCTGCATACCTGGCTAGGTGCAGTAGATAAAGATATCTGGCCCCCTGAAGACAGATATATCTGAGCCTGTGCATTGGGTATGCTAGCAAGAGGTTAAAAGTTTGAATCCCTCCAGAACTGAGACCAAAGGTTGATCCGAACTCACAAAAACAGACAAGAGGGTTACCTTGCCTATTACACTGTTCACAAGACTGCACTCAGAGGTTGGCACTTTGGAAGCAGAGGGCCTGACCTGCTGAGGGAATCTGTGACAAGGAGTAGTCTGAAGGAATGATAGGGATTGGGGGAGAGTAGAGTGGGTGATTGTAGTGAGAGGAGTAAGGTGGTGTATAGTAGGACTGGAGATAAGTGAAAGCATGATCAAATCAGGTGGGGTCAAAACAAGTGCATGGGTCTGCAAGAGATAGATAACAGTGCAGCTCTCTTCTGAAGCTGAGATGGGATCTTGACTGCTGAAGTGCTATAGGAAGGGAGTTCCATAGCGGGTGTGCAGCATGATGGAAATCACCATTTCCTGTGGATGTGCAACACCTTGGTACATTGATCAAAGACTTATCAGCCGATTACAGCCCATGGGAGGAGGTCTGGGGAACCAATAGCATTGCAAGTGAGGAGGGAGTTTGTTGTCTGATAACAGAATCAATAAGGGAGCCTAGTGAGTATTGTCAGGAGGCAGAGGGATAGAGCCATTTAAGGTCTCTGTAAAGTTGACAATGGTGCTTGAGACAAGTAGATGAGGAGGCGTTACCGACATATATTATTGTAACATCCCATTTGTGGAGGGTAATTTTATGAGCAGCAGCAAAAATGGTAGCACTGTATGTGAGGGCAGGGAGCAGGATACCTCTGGCAATAGCCAGCTTAGCAGAGGGGGTCAGCATGTAGCTGGTCTTAAAAGTGACACCCAGTTCAGCATTCACAGCTTTGCTTGTGGACTGTATATGAAGATTGAAATCCAGGGATTGGTCAAGAAGGACTCCTAGGTGCTTTAAAGATGTTACACACTCAATTTGTGTGCCTCCTAAGTCGCATACCATCAGGGATGTATGACAAGCCTTGAGTTTAGGTGCAGAGCCTAGTAGCATGGCTTTTGATTTCTTTGCATTTAGTACCAGCTTATGGGCATAAAGCCAGTTTTGAACATTTTTGAAGTCAGAGGAAAGGGATGCATTCATACTGGCAATATTTGCAGAGCTGAAATAGAAAACAAGATCATCCGCATAAAGGATGGGTGAACACAATTGAAAAATGCCAACAATATTATTAATAAAAAGTGAGAAAAGAAGGGGCCCCAGGTTAGATCCCTGAGGTACCCCAATGTTAATGACAGTACTGTCAGATAGGGAGGAGTTAAATTTCACAGTTTGTGACCTATTTGACAGATAGCTTATCTACCAGTCAACAACAGGTGGTGGAAAGCTCAGATTTTGAAGAGTGGAGAGAAGCAGGGGATGATGAACAAGATCAAAGGCCTTTGTAAGGTCAATAAAACCGCCCCGTTAGTAGTCCCACATCTATGTTGGAGAGCATATCTGTCATAAGTTTGAGAAGAGCCGCTGATGTACTATGACCTTTTCTAAACCCATGTTGGGTTTCAGAGAGAAGGTTATACTTAGTTAGGTAGTCAATAATTTGGCTAGCAACATGTTTCTCCAGAATTGTGCTTAGGACCGAGAGAATGGCTATAGGCCTGTAATTGGTGATTTCCTTAGGGTCACCTGTTTTGAAAACAGGCATTATACAAGCAGTTTTCCAGAGATCCAGGACTGCACTGAAAGAGAGAGAGAGAGACGTGTAGATTTTGACCAATGAAGAGGCAATGAAAGGAGCAGCAAGTTTCAGAAGCCGAGGTTCCAGGGAGTCAGAGTCAGAGCTAGTGTTATCAGAGATAGATTTCAAGAGTTCCATGACCTCTGACCTCAAGATAGCCTTAAAGTAGAAAGGTGGGGCTTTAGGTAGCTTGCAAGAAGGAGAGCAGGTAGTGTCCAACCGGTGAGTAGGTAATGAATGAGAGTGCATACTGGTTGGTAGGAAGGAGGAGATATACTGGGACAGATCAGAGAACATTTGATTGAAAGGGTTTGCTATGGTGTTAGAGTCATTACAATGAATACCGTTTAGTATCACGTCACCAGGGGTAATCAACTGAAAAGCCTGAGGAAAGTTTTAACATGAGCCCAGAATTTCCTGGGGTCACCAGCAGACCGTGATATAGGTCTTTACAGTAAATACTTTTGGCTTCTCTGACTTGTTGTTTGCAGGTGTTCTGAAGAACTCTGTAGGTATTATAGTCCGATTTCAGCTCTAATTGTTTGTAATACTTTCAGTGTTTGTCTGTAAGATGCAACTTTGCCAGCAGGTCTTTGTGGATCCATCTTGTTTGTTTACCTCTGACCCTCCTAGTAGCCTTTGGGACATGCTTGCACTGGACAGCCAGGAATTTGTCAAGAAAAATATGTAGTGCATCCTCAACATTACAGGAGTGATAGATTCTAGACCAGTCAATTCTAGAGACATCATATAGAAATGTCACTTCATCCAGGTTTCTGAAGTTGGTAAGGGTGACGAGACACAAGGTACAATTTGAAGATAGAAGGGGGGCGGCTCAGAGGTAATTTAAGGAAGTATTTTTTCACAGAGATGGTTGTGGATGCATGGAATGGCCTTCCAGAGGAGGTTGTGGAGTCAAAAACAGTGGTGGAATTCAAGCATGCATGGGACAGTCATAAGGCAATTCTAGGGGGTGGGGGTTGGAAGAAGTAGGCTGCTGGTTAACTAGGATCTGCAGCTTATCCAATAGGTAGGGAAATGGGCAGACTGGGTGGGCCAAGCAGTCCTTATCTGCCATCAAAATCTATATTTCTATGTTTCTATGAGACTCAGTGGAGGGGATAGAGTAGCCACCGGGGACCAGATGCAGAAAGTCGGAGAATGGTCCGTTAGAGAATCAGTCAAGGAGCCTGAAATAAATATATGCTCCATGCAGTTTACCAGCACCCAATCAATGATGGCAGAGGACTGTAGTGATGGAGTGATTCTTGTGGGCTCTGTAAGCATCTGGTGAAGGTTGCAGCTTTGTGTCAGTAAGAGCAGTTAACTATGAGCTGTCCCCAGCCAATTTAGGTTCAGGTCTCCCATAATTATGGCCTCACTGTGTTTGTTGTTTTTGGAGGTTTGATCAAGCAGACCCTGCAGTCCAGCCATTCCCCCAGTAGGGGGGGTGTTGTAGGCGCAGATAATATGGAGTTTCTTGGCACCTAGGGCAAGAGTTGCATGTACAGATTCACAAACCGAACAAGAGGCAGAAGCAGGGATGGTCACAATGTTGAGGTGGTCTTTGTGGAACAGAGCAACTCCACCACCATGTTTAGAGGATACCCTGTCACTGTGAATCAAGGAGTAGTTAGACAGGGAGCAAAAGAAGTCAGATATCCCTGGCTTAAGCCATGTTTCTGAAAGGCATAGGATGTCAGGATTGTAAACATTGACCCATGCTTCAAGATCAGAAAAGGGACGGGTGAGACTTCTAATGTTCATATGGGCATTTAAGAGCCCTTTGTTGGAGATCTCAGATATGTTAGCTGGTGGAAAATGGGAAGTGGGACCTGGATTTAATTCAACATTCCCTGATAGAAGGATTGCTAAGATGATGAGGAACCAGAGTTTACCACTGTTGAAGGTTGTGGGAATGACACTCCTAGGTAACCGCTTGCTAAGAGCAGAGAAAGCATAGCAGGTACAACACTTCTGGAAGAAGAGAAGGTTATGGGCAGGCACCAGCAGAGATTCTGCAATAAGGTTTGAAAAACAGTAATCAATAGGTCGCGATGAAGTGGCAGGGTTTTGTAGGTACAGGGGTAGATACCACAAACTCATTTAAACATAGTAGCAGTAGCAGTGAAGAGAGCAGCCCCACCAGACAGTAGAGCACCATGCTTAAAAGCAAGAGTAGAAGCAGTCAGTCAGCATAGTAAAATAACCCTCTTCAGAACAACTTTGAAACAAAGGTGCAGTAAGAGGAAAAGGCAGGGGGAGTAACCTCTCTGCTAACTCCTGTCAGGAGTCAGAAATCAGAGCTGTGTGAGGATAGGAAAAACTCTGCCTAAAAAACACAGCCAGTAGGTCATTGTGTGAGATCCTCACAAGAAAAGAGGCAAGGGCATAGAGGATAGTGGGTCTAGTAAGCTATTTAATCAGACCATTGAGATTCTTACTTAGTGGGATAGTAGGAGAAAAGAAGAGGAGAACTGGTCAACAGCAAAATGCACTTGGTGCTTGTTCAAGGACAAATAGGATTACAGCTATATGGGGAAAGGATTTTTAGCAATCTCATAGGTTGTTTGCCCTCTGTTAAAAGTGTCTAATGTATGGCTATGAAGTAGACCTGCCTGCCAATCTCTCACCTGAAAAGCTGTCAAGAGAATCTTTTCTGCTGTTGTGTAACATCCCCTAAAAGATGCTCACACAGCTAAGCAGGATTGGATTTAATAAAAGTTGGAGCTCCCGCTAGTGTTGTGCAGCGATATTCTGCAGATGGCAAAGTCATCTGATTGTTTTTTTATTCTCTGCCTACACATGACTCACTCCACAGTATGAATAACGATGCTCACCAAGGGTGGTGGTGGGGGCGGTGGGGTAACCAATGCAAAGTGTCGGTGGGGCAAAAACAGCAGCGTCTTTTTTAAATCACCGAGAAGAAACAAGAGCCAGCATCATTGTACCTGGACATGTTGATTCCAGTAGTTCGTGGGAGGGAAGGCTGAGCAAGCTTTGGCGCCCTCACTACCACACCAGATCACTGGACATGGAGATTCCAGTAGTTTGTGGGAGGGCAGGCAGAGCGAGATTCGGTGCCCTCATAACTGCACCGGACCACTGGACATGGAGATTCCAGTAGTTCAGGGGAGGGCAAGCAAAGCAAGATTTGGTGCCCTCACAACCACACTGGACCACAAAAATCCACCAATAAATTTGTGGTAGAACTGAGCAAAAGTTGCAAATTCTGTTTTTTCTGAACTTTCACAAAATATTGTAAATTTCACAACATTTCCAGATCTTCTGCCATTGGTGAGATCAGAATCTTCCTAATGTGTTTGACAGATTTTCACCCTTTTCCATGAGATTTGTTGGCTGAACTGCGAGATAATACACATGAACTGCTGAATGACAGTTCTGAGGAATTTTATTCCACAGTTTAATGGATTACTTCACAATAAATGTAATTATTTTGCAGTTCAGTGATCAGTTCTGTGGAATTTCTTTCTGTGGTACAATTCACTAATCCCAAATTCATGCATCCATTCAGCAGTTCAGTGATTCACTTAACTGTGGAGTGAATGTATAAATTGTGGATTAATATATTAAACTGCAGAAGAAGTTCCTCAGAATTAATCACTAACAGTAATCAGTTCTACTGACTTTTCCCCCCAGTTTAATACAATAATCCACAATTCATAATTTATTCTGCTGCTCTAAATTGGAATTAGTGGTGGGCGAAGTGGGCTCAATCTGCTCCATGAAGTGATTCGTGGAGCAAAGGTGGATTCGCAGAGTGCTCCGCAATGTGAAGCGGAGTAATTTGCATTATGATGGGTAAAGCGAAGTCCTTTGAAAACACTGACTTTGCATTACTCCACCTTCCCAGACCACTACTCCACCAAAATCGTAAGCGAAGTGCATTGAGTGCAATGCACTTCACCTCACTTCACCTTGTTTTTGAGCTCCGAAGGTGAATTTTGCAGTGATTCATGGGATTTCAGGTCACATGGGCTCTATATTGATCTGCACAGCCTCAGTTGGGGTAGTGTGTGTAGGAAGCAGTACAGACAGTGTGCTCTGAGAGCTGTCTTTGATTGAATCCTTCTAAAAGCTGTTAAAAAGGCATTTTTGCATTTTTTGGGGGGCTCCACCTTTAGTTCATCAATTGCAGGAAACCTTCTTGTGCTCATAGCATCAAGCGTTTTTGTGTGGATTTTGAATGTTAATGTACAACACTGAGTGTGTGTAGTGAGAGACAGTGAAAGTGTGCTTTGAGGGAAGGGCGTATCTGTGGTGTAGGTATATTTAAATTGGAGAAATAGTGATTTCTTTGTTTTTTTGGTTGTATTTTTGTTATATAACTGACCGTTAATGTACACACAGTAATATTGTCAGTAATTGTTGAAATTTTCTTGCTGATTGTGTGTTGTGTGGATCTGGTGCAGCAGCTCAAAATTTCTGGTTGTTACATTACAATACATTGTATATTACTGAATTTTTCAATTTGCTATGCATTACTTGTTCACCATTGCAGAGAAACTGTTCTGTGTGTGTGTGTGTGTGTGTGTGTGTGTGTGTGTGTGTGTCTGTGTGTGAGTGGTGTTGCGTGACATCAAATAATACACCTTTTATTGTGCTACAGACTAGTGTAATTGCAGGCACAGCAATGTGAACCTGCTAGCCACTGCAGCTGCCTGATTTTGTACTGCGATCATGGTATCCGTTCTTTGCTTTGCTGCTTGTACTGCCATAAAAATCTGCAGTCAGTGCTTCCCCCACCCCCACCGGCAAAAGGAATTTTTTACCAGATTGGATTGTTTTTGTAACCTCATCAGCACCACTGGTTTCTGAAGTTGTTTTCATTGCATGACAGTCTCTATGAGTTGTTGAAGCCACAGTTGTTTTTTTGGCTTCACATCCAGTGTCCCCCCAATCAGAGAGTGAACGTACCAAAATCTAAATTTGTTTATAATATTGTTGTTTATCCCCCAAAATTCCCACAAAGAGATATGCAAGTAAAGCTGGTTCTCGCCATGGCAATGCTGGCAGAAAGATAGTCTGTGGGCGTGGTAGTACGCAGACACAGAAGTGCATTGCTAATGAGAGGAAAGGTATTTCTCCTGCAATGTTTTTTACAGCCCAATCAGTAGCTTCACTCATAGTTGGAGGAGATGATGTTTTCCCAGCTGGTGGTGTTACTGTTAGTTGTGTTAGTGGTGGTGGTAGTACCGTATCCAAAAATATAGTGGATTGTGAAGCAGTGCAAGTGAGTGGCAGCACAGGTGATGTCATACTTCCCAGTAACATCCCAGTAACTGAACCTGAGGATTCTGATGATCATGTCAACGATGGCATACAATGTGATATTTCATCCGCCATGGCAGTTAATGTCACTCATTTTCCATGCAGTGATTCACAGTGTGGTGAAAAAATATCAGGTGATGGTGGTGTAGATTATGATGATAAATGTGATGATGATGATGAGGTTGCTGTTGTTGCAACATGCAGTCCACATGCTAGCATCCAAGCAGAAGATGTGGATGTGTGTGACATTGACGAATATGATGATGATGTAATTAACCCCAGTTGGGGACTGGAGAAAAAGAAATTCAAAGTGGCTGTGTCTGATTCTGTTTGCAGGAATCCCCCCCCCCCCCGTAAAACCAGTTTTAGTTGATGATGATGACCCAGTAATAATGATAGATAGTCATGGTGGTCAGTTGCAGTCCAGGTGTGCATTGCCTGAAACATCACGTGCCACCCCCCACTTCAGTGCTTAAAATAATGGAGTTAAATAAGCAACATCATGGGCATGTTAAAAGTAGAGCATCACAATCACTTGTTTGGGATTTTTCTGTTCAAGATGCAAATGATGAGTCAGTTGCAATCTGCCAGGTTCGCCATGTGTGTGTGAGTCGAGGTAAAAAGGGAAGCCATCTGGGCACAAGAGGACAGCATACGCATCTTAAGAATAGGCACATGGTACTGTGGACCCAGCACAAGCTGGCAGCAAATACCACAGTGGGGTGTTCACCCTTGTCACCAGCAACCATAACAAGGATGTCATCCCCTCCATGACTGTTAAGTCCAGTAGTAAATTAAATGTGTGCAGTAATGACGTAATAAGAACAGAGGATTACTACAGGTATGATGAGGTGGAGAAGCATAATAACTTTGAAATGTTGTCCAGTGCTGGTGAGAGTGGCAGTTTTGGTGGCGGCAGTGGTGGTGAATGCAGTATGTCTTCCACAAGTGGTACATCAACCCTGGTTGGCAAATCTGGCAAAATAACTGCATTTCTGGGTTTGTCATCATCACCTGTGCAACTGTCTTCATCAAACATCCACACTCCACCGGCTTCCAATGCCATTCTTCACAAAGCACAACCATTTGTGATCACACCCCATGTAAAACGTTTAAGTCAGCCCTTATTACAGAGTGTTTTTGTGCATAAGCTGAAGTACCCCCCCAATCATACAGTGTCACGTAAACTTAATGCTGCTGTAGCTGAAATGCTGGCAAGTGATCTTTTGCCCTTCTCCTTTGTAGAGAATTCTGGGTTTTGGTGGTTTGCTGCATGTACCTGTCCAAAATGGAAAGTCCCATCCAGGACATACTTTTCTAACTTTGCTGTCCCCGAGTTGCTCCACGCTGTGTACAACTCAGTAAGACATGCCCTTCAACATTCCTCCTCTCCATTCATCCATTTAAGCATGGATATCTGGACAAGTGGCAAAACCGTGGGGAGTTCATATTTGTGTATAACTGTACACTGGGTGCAGGTTCCGGGGGTTGTTTGTGATGTTGGTAGTGTGAATAATCAGTGTAGTAAGGTGGATTGTCACTGTAGCAATCTTCCAGGAATTTGACAGCATGCAACGATTGCTATGCGCAATGTAACCTGTTCACACACTGGTGAGAACATGTTGGATGGGCTACTGACTGAAATTGACAAATGGCTAAACCCTCTGTCCCTGAAAGCTGGGTTCATAGCATGTGACAATGGGTCAAATGTGGTGAAATACATCACAAATTGTGTTTTTTTTTCATGTTCCATGCATGGCCCACTGTTAAAATCTTGTGGTGCAGGAGTTTCTGCAGAACCCTGATGTAAAGCAAATGCTGACCGTTGCATGACTTATCTGCTCTCACTTTTCACAATCTGGAAAGGTCCATGACCAACTGCGGCAGTTGCAGATACAAAACAGCCTGCCTCAGCACCGCTTGAAGCTGGAAGTTGTCACCCAATGGAACTCCACTTTATGCATGGCAGAGAGGTTGTATGAACAATACAAAGCCATCTCAGAATATCTTGTGATGCACACTAGCTGTGACAGTTCTGGGGCCTCTATGTCTATGACGACTGAACAGTGGTGCCTCATGTACTCTGTAATAACAATTTTGCGGCCTTTTGAACATGCCACACAGGCAGTGAGTGGTGAGTGTGCCTCCATTAGCCAATCAATTCCACTGCTGCGGGTGCTGAGCCAGACATTGGTGAATGTACAGCATGGCCTTGATGTTGCCTAGACAGTGGTAGCAATATGTTGCTGCAACACATGCTGACAGTATTTGGCCAGAATCATCACATTGTGAGCATTCAGCGTAGTGGCAACTTTGCAATTGCAACAATACTGCACCCAAGCTACAAATGTGAAATTACATCAGTACTGGAGGGAGGACCTGAACAGAAAAAATATCAGTGGTCAACTGGTGCGCTTGATTCATGGGGCACAGAAGTCCTGTGCCAAGGTCAGCAAACCTCAGCAGCATAATACGCCTGAAGGTGTACCTGGAGGACCACCAAGCATATCCTGCAAGACGAAGGGGACTGCAGTTCCAGGTGGTCTGTCATCCAAAGTGGCTGGCATCAACCTGCTTTGGGAGGCTTTGTCCTAAGTGGGGATTTGTGAAATAAATGATTCGGGAGAACAGGATGATGCATCAACAGCTAGACTTAATGCGGCACAGAGAATGGTTGAGTCATACTTGTCTGTAAACAAGCATCTGACAATAACTGAAGATGCTCTTTTGTCCTGGAGTGGAAAGGTCAGTGAATGGCCAGAGCTGACTGCAGTGGCACTGAAGTACCTCACATGCCCACCCTCCAGAGTAAGTGTTGAGAGGGTATTCAGTTCAGCAGGTACAATAGTCAGGGATCATTGGTCAAACCTGTCTCCTGCAAATGTTAGTTTGCTAACATTCATTTAAATGAATGAGAGGCATTTACCAGCACAGACTGCAACCTCGGTATTCATACCCCAGCCTAGTCTTGGTGGTTTTGGTGATGTGGAAATGGACCATCCTGGTGACACTAGCAGTGGCTGCCTGAAAAGGCACACCACTGACATAGATGATGACACAATGGAGAAAGAATTTTTCAGTGGTCAGACTTCAGACATAGATGACTGTGAGGGAAGCTTTCTTTATGAGGATGATGATGTGGTTAATGTTGGCAGGTTTTAACTGAAGTTGTTCAAATGTGGTGTGTTACCCTGGACCACCACCACCGGGACTGATGTTAGCCACTGCCACCACTGAGCATGAGTCTGTCTGCCCCCCGGACCACCGCCACCACCACCGGGAATGATGTTAACCACTGCCACCACTGAGCATGAGTCTGTCCGGCCCCCTGGACCACCACCACCACCACTGGGAATGATGTTAGTCACTACCACCACTGAGCTGCATGAGTCTGTCTGCCCCTCGGATCACCACCACCACCACCACCACCGAGAATGATGTTAGCCACTGCCACCACTGAGCATGAGTCTGTCCGGACCACCACATCCATCAGTCACAGACACAAAGCTTCTTAATATTTAAACCATAAAGTGAGGATGTGTACTCATGTTTGTTATGCTATTTCACTTCCTTTAGTTGTATGTTTTGTGTTCTGTAGCTTTTCAGAGCCGCAATGGTTAAACACATATGGTACACTTATTTTGTTTTTTTTACAGGTTAACAAAAAAAGGCTCTTTCACTGAAGCTCAGTGGGAATGGTACGGCAGCTGTACCGTACAGAGGAACCTATAGAATATCCATATGAAATCCATTCTGCTAAGTATGAAGATTTTATTTCATCCATTTCATTGTTTTGGAAAGACTGCAGCAAATGCGACTGAGTATGATTCATAAACTAAGTGACATGTGTACGTCATCAAAACTATTTGTGTAAGATATCATTCATGCACTGTATTCTGAACTTGCAGCTGTGCAGCCCTGACCATGACAGTGTTGAAAAAGTTGCACACAGGTTGTGTTACTTGTAACTTGACAAGATGTGGGTTTGAAATGTAACTTGTCTTGAGATTGGGAAACAGGGAGGGACAAATTACAATTAAGTTGTGAGAAGTCATTCATTTCTTTTTTTGGGAAACTTCCAGATGCTTTGCTGTTCTGTCAAAGTGGCCTTATCCAAATTCTTCAACATCAGGCACCCCCCTCCCCCGGGCTGGGGCACACATGTAACACGCAGAAGTTGTTTTATTAGATGACCATGACCATCATTAACAACCAGATTTCAGAAGGATGTAGATGAAATCTGTGAAGAAGTAACAAAATAAGAAACCATTATAGACAAACCTGCAAATATGCTCCCCCCAACCCCCAAAAAAATATTTACCTTCATGTGTTTGAGAGTTATCCATTTCCAATTTCAACGCAAATAATTCTCATCGAGCACTGGAATGTGCACACCAACAGTTTCTGTGACTTGTGATACAGAACAATACCATGAGTACATGTACATGCCAACCACCCTCCTCACCTACAAAATACACAAACATATATCTATATATATCAACTCACCAAGGCTACTATTAGTGTACAGACAAATGGCACCCTTCCATCCAGTTGAAGTGATCACATTGCATTTGCTTGAATCACCTTGCAGAACACATTGGACCAGCAACAGTTTGCTCATGCTCATCATTTTATTCTGGGGGACTTTGAATGTGCTGAAATGCTCCCATTTGACTTTGTTACCACTTGTCAATTTTCTGCACACAAGGCGGATCCATTTTGGGCATGCAGAAAAAAATCTGAGGACTCTGTGCCAGTACTGTGCGCATGACTGAGTACGCCATTAATTCTGGGGGACTTGGTATGTGCTGAAATGCTCCCATTTGTCTTTGTTACCACTTGTCAAATTTCTGCACACAAAGCAGATGCATTTTGGGCATTCAGAAAAAATCTGGGGACTCTGGGCCACCACTGCTCGCATGACTGAGTGAGCCATTAATTCTGGGGGACTTTGTATGTGCTGAAGCACTCCCATTTGACTTTGTTACCACTTGTAAATCTTCTGCACACAAGGAGGATGCATTGTGGGCATGCAGAAAAAATCTGGGGACTCTGTGCCACCAAGACTGAGTGCACCATTAATTCTGAGGGACTTTGTATGTGCTGAAACACTCCCATTTGACTTTGTTACCACTTGTAAATTTTCTGCACACAAGGAGGATGCATTGTGGGCATGCAGAAAAAATCTGGGGACTCTGTGCCACCACTGCATGCATGACTGAGTGCGCCATTAATTCTGGGGGACTTTGTATGTGCTGAAATGCTTCCATTTGACTTTGTTACCACTTGTCAATTTTCTGCACACAAGGAGGATGCATTTTGTGTGTTATGTGATTGTGAGCTCATGAGGTCATACTGACATTATCAATTAAAGCAACATTGCAAGAATGTTGTGTCAATTTTGAACTGTACTTTTTTATGCTACTTTACATTGCCACAGCCACTAGTTACATCTGAGTCATAACTTGAATGATATGCTTATTTTCACAATTTCTGTCGGCTTTACTTAGTTGACTACTTCTTTTCATGTATGAAAAAATAATCGGCACACCTTTCAATATTGTTCTGACCAGGTTTATATTTATTTGCCGCTGCTTTTCAATAAATATTTTTCTGTGGTGTCATAAAACACTGCCTGCTGCATAACTGTTAATTTACAACAGAAGTGATATATAACAACCAACTGATGTGATGGAGAAAAGCAGAGGAAAACAATGACAAAGACCTAGTCAGCACCAATTTAAAAGGAATGCTCTTTTCATTATTTCACACATGAAAAAAAGGTAGTACAGCAGACTCAACTACTGGAAATTCTCATATCATTCCAGTCAGGATACAGCAGGATTTAGCAGTGTCAGTGGCTCAGTAGGTAGCACATTTGCCTCTGAGGCCAGGAGATCAGAGAGCTGTGGGTTCAGTTCCCACATCTGGCACTTGGTTAATATCCCAGTACTGACACTGTAGTGCAGCATGAGAGGGATGCTGCACTTCTGAGTTGCTGTCTTTCGAATGAGATGTTAAACTGAGGTACCATCTGCCTGGATTTGTGGTAGTTCAGGTGGATGTTAAAGATCCCATGGCACTTATTGAAAAGAGTAGGGGAAAGTTTTATTGAGACAAAAATCGTACAATAGTACACAAAGCAGAATACCAAAAAAAAGGAAAAACAGGATAACTAGTATACAATCATTCAGGTAACTGCAAAATCAGAGTCTGTGATCCAAGGAAGAGCTTTCCAAAGTTCCAAAAGAGTCATATCTGAGTATAAAGTACATTCATGCTCATAAATTTCTTTTAAATCTTGTGCAATCTTTTTTTTTAGCTCCAAATAGGAGCAGTCCTTTTGCTGTAAAGAAAACATGAAGCGCACCATCCAAATATTCCATTTAATGCAGACAAAAACAAGGTTCAAAGTGTCCTGGTGCCATTTTGACCTCTGGGGAGAAAAAACCCTGTATACAAGATTCAAATAAGTAACACATCAAAGCAGGGGTATCCTATGCCTGTAGCCAAATAGGACCACCAATTTTTGATAAAGGAACAGTCAAAAATAAATGAGGGATAGTTTCAAGTTCTGTAATACATAATAAGTGAGAAGACATTCTATCTTGGGACTGCTTATGTTTATGATTTGATTTTACATTAATCTTTTCATGGCATGAAAGCCAATGAAAATCCCACATTTTGCTGGAACCCTCTTACATCTCCACAATAACAAAAGGGAAGGGAGGTGTTGACTAGGACACTTATCAAAGGGTACTGATACAGCACAAACCATCAGGAGTAAATTCTTATATAAAACTTTATGTGAATGATTTAATAACATATCTGAACAGACACCTTCCATTGTTTGAGACGTAAAAACATATGTTTTACGTAAGTTGGTATACCAACAGTTTGTCTTGTCTTAACACAGTTAAGGAATTAGTTTCCCATTGATGAAACCAAATCCTGCAAGAGTCATAAAACCAAGGTTCCCACCCCCTTTGCGCATAAATCAATAAAGACCTAAGGTTTGCAGTGAAAAAAATACAAGAAAAAAATAACAAAGGGTTAACCATACAAACGCCACCCTCAGGGATAGGTAAATAAGTGATATTCCGCTTTATCGGGTTTAACCTACTACCCCAAAGAGCCTGAAAAAACAGGCTAAAGACAAGCAGTTCCTAGCTGTCATGGAATAGGGAATACATAACTCAGAAAAAGGAAAGTAGAGATCAAATAGTTTTTAATTAAGAAAACACATTTCTTTTCCCTATCTGCCCCCGGTTCCAGGAGGCCACCTGAAGTTTACCTTGTTGCAGTTTAACATTCCAGTTAAAAAAATCTGAGTCCTGTGTCCCAAAAAAAAAACCCAAAATGTGAATAGGGCCCTCAACTAAACGTAACGAGCCAATACAGTCTGAGGGGAAGGTTACCGAACCGACCCGAATAACCAGACTTTTAGTGTAATTTAAAACAGCACCAGAGAAGTTTCCAAAAATAGAGCACTCATGGAGAGAATGAACCACTGAGGCTGCATCAGCTACAAGAAAACAAACATCATCAGCATATGTGATCACCTTATAAGGCAAGCATAAGGCACAACTAGAAATAGCCAGAATCTGAGAATTAGTATTCAACCGACAGAGTAAAACATCAAGAAAAAACACATATAACAACGGGCTTAAAGGACAGCCCTGACGAATCCCCCTTTTTATGGGGATCATGGGTCCTATCCAACCATTCACTGCAGGCACAACAGTAGCCATTCTATAGAAAGCATGAATCCAGCGTACCATAACATCAGGAACATGCAGAAAACGAAGTGCTCCCCAACCGAATCAAAAGCAGCCTTCTGATCTATGGAGACAGACCTGCTTAGCCATGAGAAAATAATTCTCGTAAGAGGATCAAATGATCAGAAATCCTTCTTTGAGGCACAGAACAGGATTGGGCGGGATGCAAAACCACCTCCGCAATCCTCACCAAACGCTTCACAATAATTTTCGTTAAGAGCTTAAAGTCGATGTTCAACATACATAAAGGTCGCCAATTTTCTAGAGAATGGATATCACCTTTCTGTTTATAAATGTAAATCAAAGTGCCCTTAGTAAATTCCAAAGGGAGAAAGTCACAGGTTAACAAAGAATTAAACACAGATGTGAGTTCTGGAGCCAAATGGTCACCCAGCACCTTATATAAGCCAGCAGGGAGACCATCCGGACCAGGAGTTCTCTGTACAGGTTATGAAGAAATAGCCAATGTCAAATCCTGCTCCATGATAGGAGAACAAGCCTGGTCCTGACATAGCTGTGAGGGAGCTGGGATATCAAGGCCACTATACAAAGTCGCACTATGACCAGCCACAGCAGGGAGGGGAGAAAAAAGGGCTGTAGTATACTTTGTTACAAAATGACAAATCTCAGTTTGTGAGGAACATAAGGTCCCTTCTGAATTTAGAAGACACATCATATTTTTTCGGGTGGTCTGGCAGGAATTAGATTCAAAAGGACAAATAACATCACATGTTCCAACAGTACAGAATTTATGTTGGTAATAAAGTTGTTGTGATTGCCGTAATTGGAAAGTCAACATATCATTCTGTAGGACTTTTATTTGTTGAGAAAGGTCTTGCCCCATCGTGTACGCTATGGTTAATAATGACTGAAAATGTACCCTCTTCTGCAAATAGTCTAGATATTCCCTCCTACATTTTAAACCACTGTAAGTTTTTAAAAAAGTGACCAGATCATGTTTCGTGTCTAACCACCACTGAACAGGATCTTCATAACAAATAAAAACAGATTTACGGGCTTGTATGAAGGACAGAAGGGACTGCATAAACATCGGAATCTGCAACAAAGATGTGTTGAATTTCCAAATACCTGGACCTTTACGGGAAGAGACAACAGAACCAAAACCAACAGAAAGCAGCTTATGATCAGAAAAATCAACCGCTTGTACTGTGGCAGAAATAATTGGACCTGTAGGAGAGGAAAACACATAATCAATATGTGTGGCTAGTTTACCCTTTTGGAAGGTAGGGGTGTGTTGTGTAGTAAAGGAGAGACAGGAGTCTAAGTGGGTGACTCAAACCAATTTACCCAATTTATCGGAAACACAAAACAGTTTCTTTGTAGCAGCAAAGGAGCTCTTATCTTGAAGACTCAAGCCACAATTAAAGTCACCAGCAAACAATACCTGAAAGGAAGTGTGCAAATAAGGACGAAGCAAAGTAAATAAAGCTATGCGTTCAGTTTTGATTTGAGGGGCATAAATGTTTATCACCCGGTAGGGACAGGACCCAATGACAAAATCTATAATGAGCGCCCTACCAGGGGCTACATCAAGCAATTTAAGCAAATGTAAGTCTGGGATATTAATTAAAATTCCCAGTCCCGAACAAGAGTCCTGACCAATCGACCAAAAAGAAGGACCCAGTAACCAGTCCTGTTGTGCTTGTCGGATCTTGTGTGTAGTATGAAGTCTAGTATCCTGTATTAAAATTAAACCCAAAGGCAAAAGCCGTAGAAAGGAAAAAATCAATCTCTTTTTAGCCATATGCTTCATACTATTTACTTTAATAGTATGGCAAACAAAGTGAAACATAGCACCAAAAAAAAAAGGAAAACAGACAAAAAATACATTTTACAATTTCCTTTTCCCAACCACCTTCTTCCCTTTAAGTTTTACTCTGGCCTTTGCCTTTATCTTTTGAGAAAGGCCAGTACCAAGTTACAACTCAGAGTCAGTGGTACTGTCAGGGAGAGAAGAAGCTATGGAGGAAGAGTCCGACTCACCTCCAGCTTCATCAGAAAGGGGTTGGAGAAGTTCAAAAGAATTAGATAAGGGCACTGGGGGGGGGGTTCCAGACCACTCACAGGAGATGGTGCAACCCGAGGGTTATTTCTCAGTGACCTTCTACGTATAACACTTTTAAGCACTCGAGGGAGGGGGAGGGGGCATAGTACTTGGATCTGGGACCGGGTCCTGAACAGGAAAATTAGACTGGGCAGGATCAGGGACAGGAGAAATCTTAAGCAAGGGGTCATCCATGAAGGAAACTATCTGAGGTACAACCTCAGAGGATACAACAGGCACTGAAGCCTGCAGTAAGGGCTGGGCTGCCTTAGGGGGAGGTACAGCCAAGGTGGTCCGGAGAAGGGCCTTCTGCGCCTGTGTAATAATAAAGCGCTGGTCCACTCCACCATCGTGAAATTCCTGGTTATGCGCAGCCCATTTACAATTCTGAAAGGTGCGCCTCTGTTCGTCACAGAGGTTACATTTACATTTATTCAAACAGTGTGCCCCTACGTGGCCCAATTTCCTACAAACGTTGCATTTCATTTTATCACATACATTACTAAGATGTGCAGGGTCACCACACCGATAGCAAGCCTTCGGCTGACCCAGGTAGAACAAGACCCCCCTATCTCGGCCTATGAAAAAAGAGTTAGGTAGATGTACAACCCCAGAATCATTAGATCGTAACAAGACTTTAAACTTCCAGCCCCCAGTCCAAATGTTCTCGGATCCAAAATGGCTTCAGGCTGTTCCTGGATGTCACAATGCTGTTTCAGCCAATACACAACATCCTCCACCTCCACTCCCTCATTACGAAACAGAATAGTAATTGTCTTAAAAGTAGGTTTAGAAGGAGGAATAGCCTGAAATGGGGTCCATAATGCAGTAGTCTGCAGAGAATTATACTTTGTCCAAAAACGCTCCAATCCCCTAGATGTTTGGAAATTAATGTCAAACGTGGTTTCACCAGAGATATGAATTAATGCATATATTTCATGGGAAAAGAATTTTAAAGAATCTTTTATAAGCGTACGTGCCACATAGACCCGATCAGGTGGCTCAGGTAACCCCCCCCCCAGGTATGCTAAATGAACAGCGTTGTGTCTCTTAGCAGCCTGGATTGGAAATTTAAAAAATGAAGAATATGAACGGCTTGGTCCCGATATTTTGGGGGGGGGCTGCGGTGGTAGGGGAGCCAGAGCTTCTATAGAAATAGTAGAAAAAGGAGCCTGGGTAGGAGAACCCTTCAGATAATCCAACACAGGGTTCTGTGTAAGCTCCAGTTCATGAGGGAGACACAAGGGGTCAGTAGTGACTTTTGAATTGCCTAAAGTGCTCTGTAGCTCCAGAAAATCTTCAGGACGGGGGGACCGTATTGGAGACAGACCCGACTTCCAACTTCCTGGGACAGTACCCTGAGCCCAGCCAGCACCTCGTAGCGCCGATTCAACAGTCCAGGTAGGCGCTTTATTAATATTGACTGTAGATGATTCTTGTACCTGTAGGGAGCTCTGCGATTTAATGGAAGCAGGTAGTGAAAAGGAAACTGAATCCGTTTGAACTGCAGGCGGCAGGGGAGCATTTACTGTAAAGAAGTCTTGTCCATGTGGGAAACTTTGCGATGTAATGGAAGCAGGTTCTGAGAAGGAAACCAAATCCATTTGTACTGCAGGCAGCAGAGGAGCAGGCAGTAGGGCTTCAGCTACCGACGCACAGGTCGGGTCAGAGCCTGTCACAGCAACAGGCAGGAAAGGAGACAAGTCAAGTAAATCTTCAAGAGCTTCCACCCGAGTGGAAGATGCATCTGTGCTGTCAGTTCTCAGGCGTTGCATATCTCTATGCATTTTCAGTTTTGCACTAACAAAACGGTGCTCCACCATTGCAAAACGTTCCCGGATCTCTTGTGCTGTCAAACAGTGATTTTCAGAATCAGATGAAGTAAAATCCTCCAGTAAGTCGACAGTAGGCACGCAGGTCAGCAAGTCAGTTCCATAAGAAGCAAGCAGAGGGCTAGGTATAGCAGCCTTAGTATGAGCAGCAGAACTTAAAGTTGTAGTAGGAACATCAACAGGCAAAACATCAGTTGTTGGCATCGTGATCTCCATTCGGTCAGAGGTAGGAGCAGAGACCAAATCTCCCACCTCCATAGCTCCCTCCTCAGAAGGCAAGGGTGCGTCCGCCATCTTGGACAGAGGTTCCCCCTCTGAAGAGTAGGGGAATTTCCCCAGTGCCCTGGCCAAATTTCCCTCATTCACTAAAAATACCACAAACAGCTTAATCTGGATCAAGGTCAGTTGGAATTCATCTGTATTCCCCTCCCCCGGGTCATGCCTGAAAATAGACAGGATTTGTCTAGTGCACTTACCCGGTCAACAAAAACTAAATAAAAATAAATAAAATAAATACAAGTAAAGGAAGTTGTAACATAGCATTAAAAAATATAGGTCAGAGTTCTCAACAGATTGTTGTGCTGCTGCTTTACAGAGATTCACCACCTTACATAGTTATGGTGTTGCACATAACCTAATATGTGGGCGACTTACTTCCAGGGGAATCTTTCTTGTTCCACATAGTACAATACATTTCTGTAAAAACCGCCTGTAATTTCATTACAGTGTGTCACATCATGGAGGAATTCCCATTTATAAAAGCCACCCAAATTCTGCCCCTTTTTCTCAGCAACGTTAGGATGTGATGCCAGGGGGAGCTCAGGTGCGTGCTCCACTATAGTTAATGTCCGGCAGCTATCCGAATGTTTCTTTATGTTATTAGGTTCACTTTGTGGTGAAATGTGGGCACGTTTCCACTAACAAGACTCTTCTTACTGGAAATGTGCTCACACGTTTCACCACAAACTGACCATTATAACATAAAGAAACATTCGGAAAGCTGCTGGACAATCGGACATTTATTGTAATGGAGCTCGCACCCATGTTCTCCCTTGCATCATGTCCTAATGTTGCTGAGAAAGGGAGGCAGAATTTGGGTGGCTTTTATAAACAGGAATTCATCCATGACGTGACACACTGTAATGAAATTACGGGCGGTTTTCATAGAAATGTATTGCACTACGTGGCGCAAGAAAGATTCCCCGGGAAGTAAGGCGCCCATATGTCGGGTGCAATGCTGTAACTTGATGAATCTCTTTCATATCTATTTCACAAGCAAAATAGTTATAGAGCCTCAGTAATGTTTACTTTGTGTCAGGACTCATGAATTGGATTTTAAGTGTTCTGCAAACAGCATGAATACTGAGCAATGCGAGTATGTTGTGTTAAACTGCATGTGTGCCGTCACTGTTCTTTCCGGTGTGTGCATACATTGTACAGCTTCGTGCAAACATATATATGGTAAGACTCATTGCATTATCAAGAACAAAGATAACAAAGAATACCTGATGTATATTTTATTGGTACCATCAGCGCCAGTGGACTAAGTGATATGATATTTTTTCAGAGGTATCGGGTCACTGCACCTCAGCCACTCACAGTGCACACATGACTTTACGGAGATCATAGCACAAATAACACATGCTCTCCTAAAAGTGATGTGTGCAGTATAGCATATAATGTGACTAAGGTGCACTCTGGCCAGACACCTCTGAAAAAATATTGTATCACTTAGTCCACTGATGATGATGGCGACAATAAAATATATCATATTGTGCTCGCTATTCTTTATAACAAAAACTGCCTGTAACAAGTCAGCAACAGCAATATGTTTCCAACATGCTGCACAATGTCTGATATCACACACACACACACACACAGGAAACAACACTGACTGCACACATGCAATTTTACACATCATACTTGCACTGCTCACAACAACTTGTCCACAAGCACTCCAAAACAAAAAGTAAACATTACTGAGGCACTGCAACTACAGAAGGGAAAAATGTGTATTATTAAACAACAACAAAAAAAAGCACACAAAAACAGTACAACACAGTAGTGGGGGGTCCAGAAAACAATCCCTTAATGTGGGATGCCGTGGTGTTCTAACAGCAGGTGCAGCATTGTGACTATTTGCAGCTGCTGCTGATGGATTGTATCTACCTGCTGCTGCACAGCACTTACCCTCTCATTGTTCTCCTCTAGGGCCACCCACATCAGAGCAAGGTTGGCCTGTGTTGCAGGCACTGTGGTGGGGTCCACTGCAGGTGGAAACCCAGGTAGTGGAGGTGGTGGAGAGGGTGGTGCTGGTGGCTGTGGTGGCAGTGGTGGTGGTGGAGCAGCTGCTGCCATTCCCCTCCTCCTGCTGTGGCAGTGAGGGACAACTTCAACCCCAGCACCACCCTCGGCCACTGTCATAGAAGAGCCAGCAGGAGCATACCTGGCCCCTTCCATGGCAACCTGCCACTTTATCTTGTGGTGGTTCAACATGTGGGTGCGCTGGCCACCAGTCCCCAAATGTGTCCCCCAGGGGCCATGGTGCACCAGCACACCACACAGATGGCACACCATGACTGTGCTGTCTCTCCCCATATAGTTAAAAATCTCCCACACTGGGGAGCTGCAGGGGGACCAGATACAGTCATAGCACCACCTACATTTTCCTGGGGCACCTCCTGTGACTATGGAGGTGGCGGAGGGGGTGCTGCAGAAGCCCCTACAGCTGCTACTGGTGGTGGTGGTGGTAGTGGCGGAGTAAGTGGATGCACAGCAGCCACCGGTGGCATTGGTTCTGCTGCTGCTGCTGCTTCCACAGGGGGGAAGCAACACCCAAGAGTCGGGAGTGGTCCAGCAACACACAACCGCCCCCACTTGTGCTCACTCCCCTCCTCTGCCCGTGCCCACGGGCCAGAGATTCTCCTTCTCAAGGGTCCATCCCACACAAGTCCCCAACCCCCACTATAAACGAGTCCAGAGTAGATGCCTAACCTTCAACCGGTGGCCGCACTCAGTCTCACACTCTAAGACACACACACACTGACGCACACAGCCACATGCACAGAAAACAAAACAAAACTTAGAAAAAAAAAATCACTACCAAAAAAACAATCACAAACACAATACAAAAACTAAATAAAAATGTAGCTTTTAAAAAAGCTGTTTTTTTCTGGCACAAAAGCAATAAAGCACTTTCTGACACACAAACTACTCTCCTCTCCAAAAAGCCTTCTCCCTCTTCAACTGCAAAGGAGAAAGTGAAACTGCTTCTCTGACTCACTTCCTTCCTGCCTGGCTAAAGCATGTGACTTATAGTATTGTAAGCCATGTGGTGTGTTGGGGGATGCCTATTTACTTGTCACTTCGCCTTACTTCGCGTTAAGGTATAATGACAACACGAAGTAATAATGAGAATGCGAAGTCAGCACTTTGTGGTGCCCTCTTCACATTGTGCTCCAACGCAAAGTGGTCACTTTGCATCCACTTTGCCAGTGGATTTAAAATTTGCTGCATCTCTACTTGGAATTTACATGAAAGTTGCCAAAATGCATTCCAAAATTTCATAAAAGTGAAATTCTGACTTTCACCAAAATTCAGTCGGTGGAAGTTTAATTTTGCATAGCCCTAATGTGTGGTGATCAGTTGTGCTGTGATAACTGGACAGTCACATGATGCTCTTGAGCAATCATATTGCTTGACTTTCTTTACCTGTTTCATAAATAGCAATAAATTTGGTATGCTCATATGTATAATTCAATTGGAAATCCTAAATACAGCAAAATTCCATAATCAGAGGCATTTCTAAAGGAATTCATATAACACACAGTAACTAAATATGAACACAACTGATATACCATGTCATGCCATATCCTATCATATATCACATCATATCACATCACATCATATTATATAATAGATCATATTGCTGACTCATTACACTCTGATTTCAGTAAAAAGGAAAAATTTGCTTCCAACACACAGATTTCTCTTCTGCAAATAGCAGATGACTGACCTTTAGTCACACTGTTATTCAATAAAGTGACGTCATTTCTTCAAATAATAGATGGTTTATGACTCAGTTCATACTGTATTACTTAATAAAGTGATGTCATACTTTGTTTCCATACCGAAAAGACAAAGCAAAAGCAACCTGCCTGCAACCTAATCCAAGTTGCACTGCCCACCCACCTACCCCCATTTAACAAAGACCAGAACAATCAGTTAGGATGGATTTATTATAAGTAATGCCTAGGTAAAACCTGGACTGGATACTGATGCTGTCTTTCACTAATATTCTGTATTCCATTTCCTGAATGTCTTTCCTTCTCACCATGTAGTATAGCTCATTATAAAATGGATAGAGGAAATCCTGCATCCTGATTGACTAAAATCTGTTTCTATCACTTGTATTGTGAGACCCCAACCAATGGGTATGAAGAAGTCCCAGCAACAGTCTATCACAGTACCAGAAATATCAATGTGTACTCTCAGAGCCTTCTAAAATCATCCTGCTCATCAGCTGTTCTTGCAGCACCCTATACTGGCAGCTTCCTAAGCTTGCCACATTTAGCATGCTGCGGAGGAATTATTTTACCATTTTTTACACTATCTTCTTTTCTTCGACATATTTTTAAGAAGTCAAATTTTTTTCTTTCAATGTGTTTATCAACATACTCATTTTTAAGTGCAATAAGACACTCCAGGGTGCTGGTTACGTTATCACAACTGCACTTCCAGGGACTGAAGGCACTCAACCACCTTACTATGTCTCTGTGCATGCAGTTCTGGCACCACAATCAACACCTTGTTGTGATGTATTACTTACTTAGACATGGGTGCCTGTTATGTTATGTTATGTTATGTTATGTTATGTTATGTTATGTTATGTTATGTTATGTTATGTTCTTTTTATAACCTTTTTATTACTGCATTACACTGTGCACTACTGTATAACAGAGATCCAGGGCTCAATTTTCTAAACATCAGGACAGACACAAGGAGCTTTCATTAAGGAGGAATGGTGCAAAGGACTCCTTGCACTACACCTTGCACCAGTCTCAATTTTTTAACGCAGCCTGCACCAATTGAGGGACCACCTGCACCAACCAGGCTTGCGCTGTCCTTGTGATGATCACACTGGTGTGCGATTGCAGAAGGGGGCTTGGGAAGGGGCAGCACTGGAGTATTCCCTACAGTGGGATTTTGGAAGCCCCCCCAAAGGGCACACAGTCCCTGCTGTTAAACCAGCCCAAAAGTGGTTTCACATCCTGTGTGCCACTCCTGGAGCTGTTACTGGGTGAGGGGGTCACCATGTGCCCCCCTGATGAAGCTGCCCTCAATGCCCCTGACACCTGCCAGACCATGGGTGGAGAAGCTGGCTGTCTGTGGCAGGTACCAGCTCTCAAAGCCCCACCCTGTGGTGGTAGAGGTGCATCTGCCCCTCCTCCACGTGGACCTGCAGTTTTCGGTGGCAGATATAAACTGGGGCTGTCAGGGACTGTTGCCACCCCTCCCCCATCCTGCATATCCCCACCCGCCTGGGTGTGAGCATACCTCCGCGGTCCCAGATTCGAACCTCCATGGCCCGGACCTGGACAAGCCCCAACTGTATTTAATAAGTGGTCCTGCTTGCAGGAGACAGACCGCCTCCATTACTGCAGAATCAAGGATATCCCTGCCTGCTTGAGTGCAAGCCGTACCTCCATGGTCCCGGATTCAAACCTCCATGGCCCTGACCCAGACAAGCCCCAGCTGTATTTAATAAGCAGTCCTGCTTGCAGAAGACCACCCACCTCCATTACCATAGAATCAAGGATATTCCCGCCCACTTGGGCGCGAGCTATACCTCCGCGGTCCTGAGTTTGAACCTCCATGGCCCAGACCCGGACAAGCCCCAGCTATATTTAATAAATGGTCCTGCTTGTAGGAGACTGACCGCCTCAATTACCGCAGAATCAAGGATATCCCTGCCCGCTTGAGCGTGAGCTGTACCTCCGTGGTCCCGGATTCAAACCTCCACAGCCCGGACCCGGACAAGCCCCAGCTGTATTTAATACGCAGTCCTGCTTGCAGAAAACCGCCCACCTCCGTTACTGCAGAATCAAGGATATCCCTGCCCGCTTGGGTGTGAGCCATACCTCCACAGTCCCAGATTCAAACCTCCACAGCCCAGACCTGGACAAGCCCCAGTTGTATTAAATAAGTGGTCCTGTTTGCAGGAGACCGCCCACCACCGTTACCGCAGAATCAAGGATATCCCTGCCCTCTTGGGTGCAAGCCGTACCTCCATGGTCCCGGATTCGAACCTCCATGGCCCGGACAGGCCCCTGCTGTATTTAATAAGCGGTCCTGCTTGCAGGGGACTGCTAGCCTCTGTTACCACAGAATCAAGGTAATCAAACAGGCCTTGCCACCCGCCAGCACGGCAGCTTGTGTGGCGCTACTACGACGCTGAGGACATTTCTTTTGAATTTCACTTTGGCGTCTTTATCTGAATCGAGCCGTTAGTTTGCAGTCCTTGCTTGCAGTCCCTCCTGAACACTGTCTGTGGACACTGTTGCTAGTTCAAAATTGAGTCTCATTGTTAAGCTGCAAAAGCCTCGTTGTTGCTCACATTTCATTAAGAGGGAACACAGTTTTGAATTTATCTGCATTTTATTTAAAACTTATTTTACACTTGCTAATGAAGGGCCTTGGTTAAATTTCTCTGCGTATACTTTGGAACCCACTGTAAAATATTGTGGTAGTCAAAACTTGAACTTAGGAACCCACTACAAAATCTTATGGTAGTCAAGACTTGAACTTAATTTTAAACTACAAGGACAAGGGGGGGGGGCTGTATCTACTAAACTTAAATTTTGGATTCCTTTTTCTGCTGCTCTAAGACTAAACCCGCCCTACTCCTTCATTATATAATTAGCCCTGCCTCTCTCTCCCTACATAAATTCCCCTTCTTCTCCTCCTCTCCCAAGGATATCCCCACCCGCTTGGGCTCGAGCCATACCTCCACGGTCTGAACCTGGACAAGCCCCTGCTGTATTTAATAAGCGGTCCTGCTTGCAGGAGACCGCCCGCCTCCATTGCCACAGAATCGAGGTAATCAAATGGACCTTGCCTCCTGCCAGCACGGCAGCTTGTGTGGCGCTACTACGACACTGAGGACATTTCTTTTGAATTTCACTTTGGCGTTTTTATCTGAATCGAGCCGTTAGTTTGCAGTCCTTGTTTGCAGTCCCTCCTGAACACTGTCTGTGGACACTGTTGCTAGTTCAAAATTGAGTCTTATTGTTAAGCTGCAAAAGCCTCATTGTTGCTCACATTTGATTAAGAGGGGACACAGTTTTGAATTTATCAGCATTTTATTTAAAACATATTTTACACTTGCTAATGAAGGGGCACAGTTAAATTTCTCTGTGTATTCTTTGGAACCCACTGTAAAATCTTGTGGCAGTCAAAACTTGAACTTTGGAACCCACTACAAAATATTGTGGTAGTCAAAGCTTGAACTTAATTTTCAAATAGAAAGACAAGTGGGGGGGGGCTGCATCTACTAAACTTTAATTTTGGATTTCTTTTTCTACTGCTCTAAGACTAAACCTGCCCTACTCCTTCGTTATATAATTAGCCCTTCCTCTCTCTCCTACTTAAATTCACCTTCTTCTTCTCTTCTCCCCAGGATATCACCACCTGCTTGGGTGCAAACTATACTTCCACGGTCCCAGATTCAAACCTCCACGACCCAGACTGGGGCAGGCCCCAGCTGTATTTAATAAGCGGTCCTGCTTGCAGGAGACGGCCCAACTCCGTTACCACTGAATCAAGGATATCCCCGGCCGCTTGGGCTTGATCCATACCTCCACGTTCCTGGATTCAAACCTCCATGGCCCGGACACGGACAAGCCCCAGCTGTATTTAATAAGCAGTCCTGCCTGCTGGAGACTGTCCACCTCCAATACCGCAAAATCAAGGTAATCAAATGGACCTTGCCACTCACCAGCATGGCAGCTTGTGTGGTACTACAGCGACTCTGAGGACATTTCTTTTGAATTTCACTTTGGCACCTTTTTCTGAATCGTACCATTAGTTTGCAGTCCTTGCTTGCAGCCCCTCCTGGACACTGTCTGTGGACACTGTTGCTAGTTCAAAATTGAGTCTTATTGTTAAGCTGCAAAAGCCTTGTTGCTCACATTTGATTAAGAGGGGACACAGTTTTGAATTTATCATAATTTTATTTAAAACTTATTTTACACTTGCTAATGAAGGGGCACAGTTAAATTTCTTTGCGTATACTTTGGAGCCCACTATAAAATATTGTGGTAGTCACAACCTGAACTTTGGAACCCACTACAAAATATTGTGGTAGTCAAAACTTGAGCTTAATTTTAAACTACAAGGACAAGTGGAGGGGCTGTATCTACTAAACTTAAATTTTGGATTTCTTTTTCTGCTGCTCTAAGACTAAACCTGCCCTACTCCTTTGTTATATACAAAGGAGATAGTATAGCGCAGTGGTCTAAGGCTCTGAGCTGCAAATCTGGTGACATCCAGCAGACCAGACCTGGGTTTGAATCCCACAGCTTCCACTTGCATACTGTGTGACCCTGAGCAAGTCACTTAACCTCCTTGTGCTCCCAGGTCACTCCTGTAAAAAAGCTTTCAGCTTAGAGTGCTATACCTGGTTAAACAACTAAATAAAAAAAAATATATATATTTATATATAATTAGCCCTATCTCTCTCTCCCTACTTAAATTCCCCTTCTTCTCCTCTTCTCCCCAAGATATCACCGCCCACTTGGATGTGAGCCGTACCTCCACGGTCCCAAATTTGAACCTCCTCGGCCCGGATTCAGACAAGCCCCAGCTGTATTTAATAAGCGGTCCTGCTTGCAGGAGACTGCCAGCCTCCATTACCATTAGAATCAAGGTAATCAAATGGACCTTGCCGCCCACCAGCATGGCAGCTTGCATGACGCTACTACAATGCTGAAACCCCACCGCGCTGCTCGCTGGCTCCCCACCCTCCCTCCCGTCCTAGCTTGGCATTTAGCTATATAGGCTTCTTCCTGGTCAGTTTTAGCTGACGTCTAACAGGCCACTTTGCCATTTGCTCCTTATCACATACAACCACTGAGGGCATTGACGCTCATTTTCTGACTACCTGTGGCTGTTGTTTCTAGCTGTAATAGTGCTGGTCCTCTTTACGCTCTACATTTTTAGCATTGGTGAGGCTGCTGCTCATCATGACACTCAACTATCTGGTCACTCTCATGGCCAGCCTGTTGCTCTGCTCACTGGCTAGGTTCTCACTGCCCCCTTGTTACTGCAGCAGTACCTGGGAGCAGAACGCAAATAGAAATTTTACTTTTTCCAATATGCTGATAAGACCTACTAACTACCTTGACATCACCCCTCCACTAGTCCCAAGGTTCATCAATTATCTTGTGGCCACATACTTAGATCATACTCTTTGCCTAAAATGTACCATGGTTATTCCATTTATTCATTGCAAGCTCTGGTATCGTATGCTGCTTGCTATCCTGCTGGCAGGCGATGTGGAACAAAACCCTGGTCCCGTACATCCACCGATGTGCAATAATGCCACCTGGGCTACTGCTTCTGGGCTCCGCATAGCCCACCTGAACATTAGGAGCCTTACATGCAACCACACGGAGCTGGAGACTTGGGTCTCCACTCACAACCTGGATATACTGTGCCTCTCTGAGACATGGCTCAAGCCCTCCCAGGGCCAGCCTTAATAATTCTGGGCCCTGTGCAGCACCCTGCCGGGGGCCCCCACTCTATTCCCTGTGGGTTCCCTCCCCACACATCCAACATTTACACCTAACTAACCCCCGTGTCTTGTATTAATAAAGCAGTAACAGGTCTACTAGTTTAACCAGCATCTTTTAATTAGTGCCATTGATTGCATTTAATTATTTGACTTCACCATTGGAAATGAATCTGACTGAGCCTAGAGCCAGAACTTAAGTAAGTATGGTACTACTGCTGTATTCATTTCTGTAAGGACAGGGACATCATCACTGGACACTCACACCTCAGATACTCTGATTTGTAAACAAGTTAAGCAATTTAACTTATCTGCAGGTGTGAGAGAGAGTAGAGAGGATTATAACAGGAGGCAGTATAGCACGGTGGTTAAAGGTTCTGAGCTGCAAACCTGGAGACCTCGGTTTGAATCCAACAATCCCCACTTGCATACTGTGTGACCCTGAGCAAGTCACTTAACTTCCTTGTGCTTCCCAGACTGCACCTGTAAACAAGCTTTCAGCTTAGTGTGTCTCTCCTGGTAAAAAAATTAAATCTCAGGACACCTGTAAGGTTGCCACCTGTCAGGTTTTTTTACCTGGTGATCAGGTTTTCAGGGTCCCTATCAGGAAATCTGATTTTGCTCTGTGCTGGTCAGGTTTTTGAGCCATTGTGAGTAGGGGTCAACCTTAAATATTTTTTGGCACTAGCCAGCAAGGCAAGTTGATTCAAAATTGCACTAGCCCGCAGATGGTTGCACTAGCCCTCAATCATAATGGTACATTTTGATCACTTATACAGGAAACAATGCAAGCCAAGAAATGATTGCACATTTATCCTGCTCCCACATTGCTTCAAGCTCCCCAGCAGAAAAAAAGACTGCAATGCCATCACACACAGTGAGCCCCCCATTGTTTTGTACCACAGTCTCCTCTCTTCCTCTTCTCTTTCTACACACACACACACACAGACACACACACACCAAACAAGAGGCTATCCCAACTGCAAATGTTCAGTCAAGCAGTCCTAGCTCTGCACACACACAATAGTTGACATCATCATGCACCTCACTACACTGTCATCACCACCCACAGGGCAATAAAAAGAGTCATAGAACATAGAAACATAGAAACACAGACTTTGACAGTAGATAAGGACTGCTTGGCCCACTTAGTCTGCCCATTCCCCTACCTACAGGATAAGCTGCAGATCCTAGTTACCCAACAGCTTATTTCTTCCTAACCCCTGCAAAAATTGCCTTATGACTGTCCCATGCATTCTTGAATTCTCCCACAGTTTTAGACCCCACAACCTCCTCAGGAAGGCTGTTCCATGTGTCCACCACCCTCTCTGTGAAAAAATACTTCCTCACATTACCCCTGAACTGCCCCCCCATATCTTCAAATTGTGTCCCCTTGTTCTTGCACATCTCTTTTTCTGAAAGATGCCACCCTCTTGGACTTTGTTGATTCCACTGAGGTACTTGAAAGTTTCTATCATGTCCCCTCTCTCTCCTTTCCTCAAGGGTATACATATTAAGCTCCTTTAGTCTTTCCTCATATGGCTTCTCTTGCAGACCCTGCACCATTTTAGTTGCCCTCCTGACTGCCTCTATACTGTCTATGTCCTTGGAGATGGAGTCTCCAGAACTGACACAGTACTCCAGATAGGGTCTCACCAACCATCTGTAGAAAGGAATAACAACTTCCTGTTTTCTGCTGTTGATGCCTCTCCCTATACAGCCCAGTATCCCCCAGCCCTCCCTACTGCCTTCTCACATTGATTGCTAACCTTAAGGTCATCTAATATGATTACCCCCAGGTCCCTTTCCATTTTTGTTGTTGTTACTACCCCCCCCATTGTGTAATCTTCCCCTGGGTTTTTCTTTCTCAGGTGCATTATTTTGCACTTCTTTGCACTGAATCCAAGCTGCCATACTTCTGACCATTCCTCCAACCTTGACAAGTGCCTTCTCATCCTTTCCACGCCTCCTTGTGTATCAACCCTGTTGCAGATCTTTGTGTCATCTGCAAAGAGTCATACTTTTCCTTCCAGTCCCTCTGCAATATCAGTTATAAAGATATTAAAAAGGACTGGACCCAGTACTGAACCCTGTGGTACCCCACTAGTAACCCCTCTTTCTTCAGAGTGGACTCCATTTACAATTACCTTCTGTGTCCTGTTGTCCAGCCAATGTTTTACCCAGGCTACCACTCTGGGACCCACTCCCAGTCTGGTTAATTTGACTATTAATCTTTTGTGTGGGACTGTGTCAAATGCCTTACTAAAGTCTAGGTAGGCCATGTCCACAGCCCCTCCCTGGTCTACTACTTTGGTCACCCAGTCAAAGAAATCAATTAGATTCATCTGACATGACCTTCCTGCTGTGAACCCATGCTGACTTGGGTCCTGTGCCCCACTGGCCTCTAGGTACTCAACAATTCTTTCCTTTAGAAGTGATTCCAGCACTTTCTCTACCACAGAGGTCAAACTGACAGGTCTGTAGTTTCCTGCCTCTCTCTTGGTCCCACTTTTGTGAAGGGGAATCACATCTGCCTTACTCCAATCCTCAGGTACCACACCATCCTCCCATGATTTGTTAAAAAGGGTAGTCAGTGGTGTCACTAGTTCTCCCCTTAATTCTTTTAGATTTCTGGAGTGAATTCCGTCAGGCCCCATTGCTTTGTCCACCTTCAGTTTTAGAAGTTCTTTCAGAACCCTTTCTTCTGTGAAAGGACTGGGATTGACCCCCCCCCCCATCCAGAGTGCTTCTGTTAATTGGATTAGGCACTTCCCCCTTCCTCCTCTTTTGTGAATACTGAGTAGAAATATTCGTTCAGTATCCCTGCTTTTTCACTGTCCCTCTCTGCCCACCAACCGTCCATTCTATTTAGCCTCACTATCCCTCCCTTTGTCTTTCTACACTCCCTGATATACCTATAAAATGTTTTATTCCTGTTCTTAACCAAGTTGGCTATCTTTTCCTCAGTTTGGGCCTTTGCTATTCTGACTTCCCTCCCTGCTTCCTTCTGCCTTAATTGGTACAGCTCTCTGTCCTGCTGCTTCTGTGTTTCCTTATATTTCCCGAATGCTGTCTTTTCTACCTGACCTTCCCCACCACCTGTTTTGAGAACCATAGTAGCTTTTTCTTTTGTTTTGATTTATTTGCTTCATACAAAGGCTTGTTGCCTCTGTGATGGCAGTTTTGATGTTTCCCCATTGTTGCGCCACTCCTCCTTCTAGCCTGTTTGCTAGTGCTTTTCTAAGGCACTCTCGCATCCTTCTAAGGTTGGCCCTCCTGAAGTCCAATACCCTCACTTTTGTATGCTTGACTCTGTAGCTGAGTTTATCATGAACCACAGTGTTTGGTGGTCACTTGCTCCCAGATGGCTACCCACTTCTAGATCTGAGATCCTTTCACTGTCCCCATTTGAGAGTACAAAGTCTAAGATTGCTCCCTCATGAGTGAGTTCCAAAACTAGCTGTCTGAGGCATGCCACCTGTAGGGCATCGAGAATGGCCCTGCTCTTGGATGTGGCTGCAGCAAATATGCTCCAGTTAATATCTGGCATATTCACGTCTCCCATCAACAGTATCTCCCCTTTTCTCTGCCATCCTAAGAATGTCTTCTATCATATCCTTGTCCATTCCCTCCCCCTGACATGGGGGTCTGTATACAACCCCTGTGAGGATTGTGGTGCCATTTCCAGTCTCTAAGGTGACCCACAGTGCCTCCTTTCCTCCCTGTTTACTCTTGTTCAGTTGCTTTTATACCTTCCCATACATAGAGAGCTACTCCTCACCCACTTCTCCCCTCCCTGTCTCTCCTGTAAGCTGTGTACCCTGGTATGTTAACATCCCAGTCATGGTTCTCTGTACTATGTTTCTATGACTGCTACGGTATCCAGGTATCCCTCTTCCATCAAAGCCACCAGTTCAGGGAGCTTGTTTCTCAGACTATGGGCATTGATACTCATTACCCTCCATTTCCTAATGGCCTTACCCCTTTTTGCCCCATCCCTGTCCTTATTGCCATTGTCACTTTCTCCATTTACCCCTGCCCTTCTCCCTATTGACATCTCTGTCTTGGTGTTTACCTTACTTACTACCCTGATTTTTTTGGGGGGGCTAGGATTTTCCTGCTCCTTTCCAGTGCCTCCCCCCCTTGGCTAGTTTAAATGCTTGCCAATGAAGCATTTAAACCTATCACCTAAGATCCTGGTTCCCCTCTTGACAGATGCAGACCATCATGCCAGTATAGGCCTGCATCACTCCAGGTGGACCTCCAGTCCCCAATGAAGCCAAATCCCTGAGCTCTGCACCAGTTTTTCAACCACTGATTGAATCCCATGGTGTGGAGCACCCTAGCCTCACCTACGGCATAGACAGGCAGCACCTCTGAGAAGGTTACCGTGCATGCTACTTGTCTAAGGCCCCTCCCCAACTCCACAAACTCTTCCTGCACTGCTCTGATCACATTCTTAGCCAGGTCATTTGTCCCTAGGTGGACAATGACATCCAGCTCCCTTCCCTGTGCAGCTGCTCTGGCGATCCTGAGAATTCACTCCCTGTCCCTCCAAGCCATGGCACCAGGCATAGAAATATAGAAACATAGAATTTGACAGCAGATAAGGGCTGCTTGGCCCATCTAGTCTGCCCATTTCCCTACCTAATGGATAAGCTTCAGATCCTAGTTAACCAATAGCCAACTACCTCCCTCTCCCCTTCCTCCCCCAGTTCTACCTTCCTAACAATGGAGTCCCCCACCAGGCATTGTTTCCTTCCCCTGTGGGGTCCCATGCCATCCTCCTGTGTGTATCCTTTGTGGAGGTTCCCAGCCTCTCCTTGGTCTCCACTGTGGGTGCCTCCATAGAGGAACCACACTTTGCCAGAATGGCATATGAATTGTGGAGAGGTACAACTGGAGGGATGCACCTCTGTTCCACCACCCTCACCCTCCCTGAGCCCACTGTGGTCCAACCACTCCTCTTTCTTGGCAACCTCTGAGGCAACGACAGTGACCCTGGTGGTCCCTGGATGGGAGAGGAGGTCCCCCAAATCCTGGCCAACTCAGCCTGGAGATGAGCAACCTCCTCCCTCAGCCCAGAGACATGCCTGCAGATGGGACAACACTGCATCCTCCAGAACGTCTCCTGGAAGACTGCTGCTCCACAGCCACTGTGCTGCACCACTCCCATCATGTCTTATTTCTCTATTACTCTTTCCTCCATTTATTTTTTTTTTGCTCCCTACTTACTTACTGCCTCTGTGCCCTTTAAGCTCCTAATCTTTCTGTTCTGAGACAAGAAGATCCTATATTTCTCAGTAGTCTCCATACTTGCTCAGAGGCAGAGAAAGATACTCTCAACCCCCACCCTATAATCAGCTGGAGACCTGCACTTCCGGATGTTTTTGTACTGTCTCAAGTGAGCCAGGAGTACATCTAAGATTTCTTTGGGGTTGGGGCTACGCAAACCTATGGGGCTTTGGAAATAGAAAACTATGATATTTTTATTTTTAAAAGCATCGATTTTAATATGCTCTGCACCAACAATAACAGATTTTTCTTTAACATTGTCCTTTCATCAGCGCAGGGGAAACAGTACACAGGCATAATGCTATACTATCTCTATTTCTGTATAGCAGTGGCTCTCAAATGGTGAGGCCAGCCTCCCAGGGGAGGCCCCAAATTGTTCCAAGGTAGGCCCAGTCAAGTCTGAGAATGTACATTATTAAATTTTAAGTTTTGGCTGTTTTGTGTGAAGGATAAAATAAATTAAATATGGATGATTGCAGTGAATTTTTTTATTTATGCACAAATATTTGACCAGGAAGTTATGATTGAGTCAAAGCTTATTTATAGGTGTGTACATGTAAATTAATGTCTGGGGAAGGCATGCTAAGTCAAGGCTCAATTCTACAATAGGTATTTATATGCAAATTAGTAACTTGGAAAGGCACACTGTGTCAAGGCTCATTTCTATAGTAGGTATTTATATGTAAATTAGTGACTGGAAAAGGCACAGAGATCCGATGCATGTTATCAGGTGTGACCTGAGGTAAGGTTACAGGAAGTTACTTAACAACAAGGTAAGGGAGGAAGAGATGAAGTGGCAAGGTTTGGCTGTTCCAGAGAGGAAACAGAGTAACAAGGGCTCAAGAGTCAGAAAAAAGAAGTGACAAATATAACCTGTGGTACCAGGTAGGGGTGGAAAGCAGTAAGCTGGATAAAAAGAGAATATACTCAGTCAACTTTATTAGTTTCACTTTATTCCAGGTGTACTGTGCAAAGTAGAAGTTATATTTTTCTGTGGGGAGGACCACATTTTTTTTCTAAATTTGAGGAGTCTCGAAATCTTTTTTATGGCTTGGGGAGGCTCACTATCAGAAAGTGTGAGAACTAATGCTATATAGGATGATCTATGTATCCCAGGAATGGCTATTTTAAGCTTTCAAATTATGTATTTTATTAAAGTTTATTTTTGTACCAACATGATCCAAAGTTTTATTTTTAGGATGAAATGACATGCTGGGTGGGATAAGGGTGGGATTGTATGGATAGTGATAGCTGGCATGGTCCATTTAGAAGAGCTGGGGACCCCCCACACTTGCCAGTAATGGCAGCTATGGATCTGTGCATGGTTATTTCGGAGTGTGGTCTGCAGTTGTGTCCAGGGAAAGAACAGAGTTAAGAGATTTGGAAGGGAGAGGGAAGTTATAGTGAGGCTGGGATAAAACCCACCACCTGCAGGGCCGACGCTGTATACCTCTTCGCATTTTGTCACTGAAATATTGGATACAGACACTCAAAATGTAGGGAAATGAGGGGCACTGGTCTTAATAATATGGGCCACATTTTTAGACAGAGGCACATTCAGAAAACTAGAAGCTAGTGACTTAACAGAACTCTACCCTTGTTCACACCCTGGACACTAGCTGAAAGTCCTAACAGTGGAGTGATAATGACTCACATTGAGTCTTTTGTGGGATCCACCTCTTGAACTGCCAGATAACTGCAGCTGTTAATGAGCTGTTAACCACAACAGGTCATCTGGAACATTGAGTGAGATTAGCATGAGGACTAGAGCCCGCTAAAGTAGACTTTTTTTAACTTCATTAGCAGCCATGAAAACTTGCACTAGTCAAGACAGACAAGAAGAGAGTTAGCTGCATTAGCCCTGGACAATTTGCACTAGTGTTTGGGCTAGTAAAACAATGTTAAGATCAACCCCTGATTTTGAGTGCTCACATACTTTTGAAACAGATTTTGTCACATCATTCATTGTTTCAGCTACATGTCCAGGTTACAGACAAGTTCTCTTGTCAATATAGCCCTTTGTTTGTGAAAGCAGTCAGCCTGGGAGGTGTAAAGTATGGCCATTAACACCATTAGCCCTTGCTTAACCTAATCTTTTCCACTGCTGCAAAGCTGCCCCCACCTTTTGTAACAATAGCAGAGCCAGTTGTCTTCCACTTTGATTTGCTGGTAAACATTTTCATCTATAACAAAATGTGGGCATTTTTAAATGTTTTAAATTATTTTTCCTTCCTCAAGAAAAAAAGTATGGGCCCCCAAGGTGCAGGGGCACAGTTTGCACCTAGCTAAGGCCAGCTCTGAGTCCTCCACCGATGACTCTATCTACTCTCTACAAAATGTATAGCCTTCTCAGGAATGACAGGTTATCCTCTAAGCGGGATGGGGGTGTTGCACTGTTTTACAAAGCACATCTAAACGTCTCGCAGAAAATCATACCCCAATCCTCTGTCTGTGAATCCCTTCATGCACTTCTCAGCCTGGGTGCAAAAAATTTACATGAGAGGGCTCTCGCTCTCACTAATACACTGGATGATATGGTAAAATTAGAAGGCGAAAATGAACTGCTTATCCTAGGGGACACGAATCTAAACTGGCTGGGATACACTCAGGGGTCACTTCTATCTGTAATCCAGAGCTATAACCTGCATCAAGTTATAACTGAGCCCATGAGATTCTCTGCTAAGGCAATATCAAGCACGCTACTGGATTGGGTATTAACAAATAGGGTTGACATTATCATGGCTGCTGGCACTTTGCCGGATAGCATATCTGATCACTGCCCCACTTTTTGTGTGTGGCAACACTCTAGCTCCCAGTCCCAGCCCCCACGCTAAATCACCTTCAGGAACTATGCTAATCTGAATCAGGCGCAGTTTCTGTATGAAGTCTCATTTATTGACTGGTCTTGTCTTTCTCAATCCCTGGATGCACAAACGGCTCTAGACCACTTTATAGACCAATTTTGTGAAATTCAGGATAGACATACACCCCTTGTGACCTGATGGGTTCGCATGGCACCAACCAAGTGGTTACACAAAGACCTCCTGGCTGCACTACATGTCAGAGATAAGAACTGGAGGCATTTCAGGAAAACTGGCCTTATTTCAGACTACCATACCTATAGAATCCAGAGAAAAGATTGCAAAAAATGGATTAGTGTAGCAAAATGCACATATTGCAAAAGGTTCCTGTTGGAAGCATCAGGTGACTCCAGGAAATTCTGGGCACACGACAATACATTCCTAGGTGCTAAAAATACTCCTTTGACCAATGAAATGATCATTGGTGGAGTCCACTGCTACAACCCCAGGACAATTGTGGAAGCATTTAGTAAATAATTATCTGATCTGGCCAGCTTCACATCTGCCTTCCTCCAAGGACAGCCCTCACCTCAAATCACTCCACCCAGACCTACTGCATCTCCCCATCCATTCTACTTCAAGGCTGTTTCTAAATCTGACATCCTAGGCCTGCTGAATACCATTTCTGGCAACATCAGTGTAGGCTTAGATGGTATAGAACCCAAACTTTTAAAACTGGCTGCACCATTCATTGCCCAGCCATTATCACGGATCTTTACCCTCTCTCTTTGTAATGGAATTGTCCCAGATGTCTGGAAAATGGCCAGAATCACCCCAGTTTTAAAGAAAGGTGATAAAAGAGATATGGCTAATTATCAGCCTATAGCTATTCTATCAGTGCTAAGTAAAATAATGGAAACTCTAGTATCAATACAAGTAACAGAATACATGGCTAAATATAAACTTCTCTCACCAGTTCAGTATAGGTTTTGCAAAGGTCATAGCACCTCCATGGCCTTACTCCACCTCACAAATGATACTTTAACTGCTATGGACAATGGCCACCTCACAGGGGCAGTTTTTATTGACCTGACTAAGGCATTTGACCTTGTTGATCATCCTCTTCTATTAGATAGTCTCCTAGCCCTTGGTTTCTCACCTAACTCAGTGACATGGTTTAATACCTATCTATCAAATAGAACTCAAATTGTTAGATTTAATTCTGCTGTGTCCAGTCCTATGGCCATTAACCTAGGTGTTCCCCAGGGATTGATACTAGGACCCCTCCTCTTCTCTATTTTTATAAATAGCATCTCGTCAAATAGTCCTGTTTGCTCGGCTATCCTCTATGCAGACAACCTGGTCTTGTACTGTAATGATAAGAACATTCACCATATAAACCAGACCCTTATCACTGCTTTTAAGTCTATTCAGTTCTGGCTGTTCCAACATAAGCTAATCCTTAATGCTGATAAAACACATACAATGCTGTTTGGTTTGGCAGTCAAAGTAAACAAAACCGGGATCTATTTACAGTTTCTGGTCTAGGTGGCATGGTCCTCAAACCAGTACGTTCTTTCAAGTATCTTGGAGTACTCCTAGATGAAAATCTAAACTTTAATGAGTATGCAATGTCTACATGTAAATCAGTTAATGCTAAAATTGCAGTAGCCTACAAAACCAGTTATGTCCTTATGTAGGCAGCTAGATTAGCTATAGCCCACGGGAAGTTGCTCCTGTCATTATTCTATGGGGTAGTCACTTATCTTAGTTCAGCCACTACTCTCCTCAGGAAATGGGACACAGCTTATAACAGCATCTGTAGGTATGTTTCAGCCTCTCCCTGGTCAAAACACCATTGTCAGCTCTATGCTGACTTAAATTGGCTACTCCCCGCATTGGCTCAAACTCTTGCCCTTGACTCCCTGACTGATAATGTCATTAGATCAGGGATCCCTGTCTTGCTGGCCTCCCTACTAACTCCGCTGTCCTCCTCCCATGGTCTCCGATCATCTGACAAATCATTGCTGCAAATACCTAGATGTAAATCATAGAAACATAGAAGCATAGAATTTGACTGCAGATAAGGACCGCTTGGCCCACCTAGTCAGCCCATTTTCCGACCTAACAGATAAGCTGCAGATCCTAGTTAACCAACAGCTTACTTCCTCCTACCCCCCACTAGGACTGCCTTATGTCTTTAGGAACCCTTGCTTTCTCTCATTCGGCATCTAAATTCTGGAACTCTCCGCCTCTTGATGTTCACCTAGCCACTAGTCATGCCCTGATTAAAACCAAATGCTACTCCTACCTCTTTAGTCAGGTCTCCTGTGTCTGCTTCAACCCCCCCCCCCCGAATTTGCATTCACACTCTGTCTCCTGTGCTGCAAACTGCTCTCCAATCATCCTACCCATTCTAGATAGGTTATTAGGCACTTATGTCTCCGTTGGTTTTTGCTTTAGCTGCTCTTAACCACTTTGTGCTTAGCTACATGTGAGAGTTATCACTGTTTTTGTTGCTGTGCGTAAACTCTGACCCAACTTGTTATCTACCCATGTAATTGCCAAATTGTCTACCGACTCAAGTATTGTCAAATCCTGTTTACTCTGTATTCTTGTTTCTACCTGTTTCAAATGTAATTCCCTGCCTACCTACTGTAATCTTCCGGATCGTGCCGGAAAATAGTCATTTCATGGCTATGGTACTTACCCAGTAAACAAAAACTAAATAAAATAAATACAAAAGAAAATAAATCCTTGGTACCTAGTAGTCCTCCCCCCCTGATCGCCAGCCCTGTGTCAGCAAAATAAATCCTTGGTACATACTGATCTACCTCACCCTCCAATCATCGTTCCAGTAAATTAAAGAAATTCTTGGTGTCCAGTGGTCCCCTCACTGTCTGATCTCTGGCCCCATTAAATGAAAAACATGTCCCTTGTGCCTAGTGATCCCCCCACCTTCTGATCACTGTCCCGATAAATGATTACAATGTCCCTGGTGTCCCATGGATCCCCCCACCCTATGATCACTGGCCCCATTAAAGAGCTAGTGGAGCCAAAACAGGCAGACAGGAACATACTAATTTTAAGCAGTAGTCAGTTGTAACATTTTATTTTTAAAGTATTTTTCTTTTCCCTTTTGCTCATCAGAAAGTATTCTACATGATAATATTTTGCTGGATGTGTGGAACAGCACTTAGCATGGCTGCTGACATATCTAACTCAACTGCCCCATACTACATCATCAGCATTATGATCTCACAGACAGTGACATGATAGGTGAATGACCTGGCAGTCACTCACTTGCTGTTCCTAAGTAGCAGTGATGTCACAGTCAGTGAGGTCACAGTGCTAATGATGTAGTATGGGGCAACAAGCAAGATATGTCAGCTGCCAGGCTAAGAGCTGCTCCACAGATCATACATACTAATATCAGGTAAACAATCTTCTAACTAAACAAAGGGAAAAGAACAAGCATTTGTCCATGCCGAATGTTGCATTGGTCTGTTGAGCTCGCTCACTGCCCCTCTGTCACTCATTCGGTCTGTTTCTCCTGGTAGTGCAGGCTGCTCTTTTGTACTGGGCTCCTGCATGCCTTGGCACCTTTTTCTGCCAACTAAGAAATCCACAGCTGTCCCAACAGAGCTCCGTTGAGGTGGCTCACTCCCCCCTCTCACTGGCTCATTCTGTTTCTCCTGGCACTGCAGGCTGCCCTTTTGCACTGGGCTCCTGCCTGTGCTTGTGGCTTTTTCTGCCCACAAAGAAATCTGCAGCAGTCATGACACAGGTCCGTTGAGCCTGCTCACTCCCCCTCTCTCACTCACTCGTTCTGTTTCTGCCAGCGCTGCAGGCTGGCCTTTTGTACTGGGCTCATGCCTACGTTGATGCCTTTTTCTGCCAACAAAGAAATCCACAGCAGTCATGATAGAGCTCCGTTGAACTCGCTCACTCCCCCACTCTCACTCGCTTGTTGTGTTTCTCCTGGTGCTGCAGGCCTCCCTTTTGTACTGGCTTCCTGCCTGTGTTGGCACCTTTTTCTGCCCACAAAGAAATTCGCAGCTGTCCCAAAAGAGCTCCGTAGAGGTCGCTCACTCCCCCTGTCTCACTTGCTCATTCTGTTTCTCCTGGCACTGCAGGCTGCCCTTTTGTACTGGGCTCTTACCTCTGTTGGCACCTTTTTCTGCCCCCCAAAAAATCTACAGCAGTCCTGACAGAGCTCTATTGAGCTCGCTCATTCCCCTTCTCTCACTCATTCATTCCGTTTCTGCTGGCGCTACAGGCTGCCATTTTGTCCTGGGCTCCTGCCTGCATTGCCACCTTCTTCTGGCCACAAAGAAATTTGCAGCAGTCACAATAGAGCTCCATTGAGCTCGCTCACTCAACCTCTCTCACTCGCTCATTCTGTTTCTCCTGCTGCTGCAGGCAGCCCTTTTGTACTGGGCCCCTGCATGCATTGCTGTCATTTTCTGCCCAGAAACAAATCCACTGCAATCCCAACAGAGATCCTTTGAGCTCACTCACTCCCCCCCCTCACTCACTTGTTCTGTGTTTCCCACCACTGCAGGCTGCCCTTTTGAACTGGGCACCTGCCTGCATTTGCTGCTTTTCCTGGCCACAAGGAAATCTGCAGCAGCTCCATTGAACTCACTCACTCCCCCTCTCTCACTCGCTTGTTCCGTTTCTGACAGCGCTGCAGGCTGGCCTTTTGTACTGGGCTCCTGCCTGTGTTGCCACCTTTTTCTGCCCACAAAGAAATCCGCAGCAGTCACGATAGAGCTCCATTGAGCTCACTCACTCCCGCTCTGTCACTCGCTCATTCTGTTTCTCTTGGCGCTGCAGGCTACAATTTTGTATGGGGCTCCTGGCTGCATTGGCACCTTTGTCTGCCCACAAAGAAATCTGGAGCTGTCCTGACAGAGCTCCGTTGAGGTCGCTCAGTCTCCCTCTCTCACACACTAATTCTCTTTCTCCTGGCACTGCAGGCCACCCTTTAGTGTGGGGCTTGTGCCAGCATTGGCACCTTTTTCCGCCCACAAAGAAATCCACAGTAGTCCTGATAGAGCTCCATTGAGCTCTCTCAGTCCCCCTGTCTCACTTGCTTGTACTGTTTCTCCCACTGCTGCAGGCTGGCCTTTTGTACTGATCCCCTGCCTGCATTGATACCTTTTTTCTGCCGACAAAGAAATCTGCAGCAGTCCTGACAGCACTCCGGTGGGTTCGCTCATTCCCCCTCCCTCACTTGCTCTCTTGTTCTGTTTCTCCGGGTGCTGCAGGCTGCCCTTTTGTACTGAGCTCCTTCCTCTGTTGGTGGCTTTTTCTGCCCACAAAGAAATCTGCAGCAGTCCCTGCACAGGTCCAACGAGCGTGCTCACTCCTCCTTTCTCACTCACTCATTCTGTTTCTGCCAGTGATGTTGGCTGGCCTTTGGTACTGGGCTCATGCCTGCATTGCCACCTTTTTCTGCCAACAAAGAAATCCACAGCAGTCACAATAGAACTCCGTTGAGCTCGTTCACTCCCCCTCTCTCACTCATTGTGTTTCCCCCGGTACTGCAGGCTGCTCTTTTGTACTGGGATCCTGCCTGCGTTGGCACCCTTTTCTACCCACAAAGAAATCTGCAGCAGCCCCGATGGAGCGTTGGCAGCTTTTTCTGGCCACAAAGAAATCTGCAGCAGTCCCGACACAGCTCCGTTGAGCTCGTTCACTCCCCCTCTTTTACTAGCTTGTTCTGTTTCTGCCAGAGCTGCAGGCTGGCCTTTTGTACTGGGATCCTGCCTGTGTTGCTGCCTTTTTGTGCCCAGAAAGAAATTCGCAACAGTCATGATAGAGCTCCATTGAGCTCACTCACTCCCGCTCTGTCACTCGCTCATTCTGTTTCTCTTGGTGCTGCAGGCTGTGCTTTTGTATGGGGCTCCTGGCTGCATTGGCACCTTTGTCTGCCCACAAAGAAATCTGCAGCTGTCCCAACAGAGCTCCATTTAGGTCACTCAGTCTCCCTCTCTCATGTGCTCATTCTTTTTGTCCTGGCACTGCAGGCTGCCCTTTTGTACGGGGCTCCTGTCTGCATCAGTGCCTTTTTCTGCCCACAAAGAAATCCACAGCAGTTCTGATAGAGTTCCGTTGAGCTCACTCAGTCCCCCTGTCTCTCTCGCTCATACTGTTTCTCCCACCGCTGCAGGCTGGCCTTTTGTACTGGGCCCCTGCCTGCATTGATGCCTTTTTCTGCCCACAAAGAAATCCGCAGCAGTCCTGACAGCGCTCCTTTGAGTTTGCTTACTCCCTCTCCCTCACTTGCTCTCTCGTTCTGTTTCTCCTAGTGCTGCAGGCTGCTCTTTTGTACTGGACTCTTGCATTGTGGCCTTTTTCTGCCCACAAAGAAATCCACAGCAGTCCCGACAGAGCTCAGTTGAGCTAGGGTCACTCCTCCCTCTCACTCGCTCGATCTTAATCTGTCCCAAACACTGATTTCCCACAGCGACCATGCTATTCTCTGGCTGGAGTGCAAAAATGTATTTTAGCCAGGGTGTGAAAAATGACAGCTGTACTGTTCATAAGGAGGTGTGAAAAAATGGCAGTGTTGAAAATGTGGCGTGAAAATATAAAAAATTTGCAAACTAACAAGGGTGCGTGAAAAAAACAGTTCAATGCACACTTATAACACAGTCATGTTATGAAGTTTCGTCACCAAATTTCCAACATAGGGATTTTAGGACCTCTGCTCATGAACAGTGCCACTGTCATTTTCTTAATCTGTCCCAAACACTGATTTCCCACAGCGACCACGTTATTCTGTGCCCAAAGTGCTAAAACACATTTCGGTCAGGATGTGAAAAATGCCAGCTGTACTGCTCATAAGGAGGTGTGAAAAAATGCCACTGTTGAAAATCTGGCATGACAATATTACAAATCTGCAGAGTTACAAGGGTGAGTGGAAAGTGCGCAACGCACACTTGTATCACAGTCATTTGATGGGCTATCATCACCACATTTTCAACATAGGCATTTTAGGACCTCTGTTCATGAACAGTATCACTGTCATTTTCTTAATATGTCCAGAACAGTGATTTACCACAGCGACCGTGCTATTCTGCGCTGGAAGTGCGAAAACACATTTCGGCCAGGGTGGGAAAAATTAGAGCTGTACAGATCATAAGTGGGTGTGGGAAAATGAAAATGTTGAAAATCTGGAGTGAAAATATTATAAATTTGCAAAGCTACGAGCGTGCGTGCAAACTGCGCAATGCACGTTCGTAACACAGTCATTTTATGGAGTAGCATCACCAAATTTTCAACATAGGCATTTTAGGACCTCTGCTCATGAATAGTGTAACTGTCAATTTCTTAATCTATCCCGAACACTGATTTCCCACAGTGACCTCGCTATTCTGCGCCGGAAATGCAAAAACACATTTCGGTCAGGATATGAACAATGGTAGCTGTACTGTTCACAAGGAGGTGTGAAAAAATGGCAATGTTGAAAATCGGGTATGTAAATATTGCAAATTCGTGAAGTTACGAGCATGCATAACAACTGCGCAACACACGCTTGTAAAACAGTAATTTTTTGGATTTTTCCACCAAATTTGCAACATAGGCATTTTGAGAGCCGACTTCATGAACACTGGCAGTGTCGTTTCATTAATCAGCACCAAAAGGTGATTCTGCACAGTGCCATAAAATCGCCTTTCGGGGCCGATTAATGCCATGACAGTGCTAGAATTCATGAGGAGGGGTCCCAAAAACCTCATGTTGAAAATTTGGTGCCAAAATTCCCAAAAATGACTGAGATATGCATCAAAGTTGAAAAAACCCTATTTATTCTGTTATACAGCTTACCGGCATTTCCTCAGTTCGCGGTCGGCTCTGAAGAGTATAGACTTGTTCCCAGTCCAATGAAGATTGTCTCGCCAGACTCCGGAGGTAAGTATGGGGTAAGGGGGGGTGTGGGAAGGCAGAGTGTGCAGTAGGTGGGTGCGAGTTGCAGGAGGGGGGCAGGGAGACCGCCAAGGGTCCATTTCCTTTTTTCACAGGTCAAAAAAAAAGACATTGCAGGACCATTTTTTGGTTTCAGGGGCATGTGGCACGCTGGGGTGGGCTCCCAGCATGCCAACGGACTTGTTCTTGGGGGGGCAGCCATAGCTGATGGGGATTGGGCACCCCATTGGCACTAAAGAGGGGGCACAAGAGCTGAGGGGGATTGGGCATCCCCTCGGCACAAATGTTCTGGGTGTTTCTGGGGGGTACATTATGCCGATGGGGAGTGGGCTCCCCCATTAGCAACATCAAAGGGCAGGGCCACTGAAGCCAATGGGGATTGGGGCCCCCGTCGGCAAACAAAACCTGTTGTGGGGGGGTGCATGCTGGCGAGGGGGATTGGGCACCCCCTCGGCACTGGGGGTTACTTAATATAGTTTGTGAACACGGCAGCAAGCTGTCACCATGTTACCAAAACAATATTGCACTTGGAAACATTCCACCCTGCAATAATGAGCCGCTCCCTTATTGTAGCGAATGGCTGATGCTGCAATGACGAGGCAGTCCCTGATTGCAGCGGCTGACATGTTTCAAGGTGGTGACATGCTGGCTGAACTAGTGTCAGCAGCAGCATGCCACAGCATTGGGGAAAGCCAGCCAAGCCTTTAAAGGCTGCGGGAGCCCTGGCCACAACAGTGCCGTGCCTCCACAACCTGCTTCTGAAAACCTGCTGCAATATGTTTCTTGCATATGTGCGCAATCAACATAAAAAGTACCTCAGATATAAAAGGTAATGGTTGCCTGCTTTGAAAATCTGATATTAGTTTTAGGCAGTACACTAGTTCTTTAAATGAAAAACATGTCCCTGATGCCCAGTGGTCCCCCCACCCTCTGATCGCCATCTCATTAAATGAATTTCAATGTGTGGTACACACAGTAGTTCAGTGCTTATGTATACTTATAAGCTTGAATGTTACGCGCTTGATGTTTATAGACTTAGACTTTGGCTTTTCTCTGTTTCCCACCCTCGGTGGAATGCTGGGAAGGTGTAGGAATTAAGGCCCAGTGTGGAGGGTGAGATGAGAGTGCTGGAGGAGGGGAAGGAGGCTGGGGAGGATGGGGGATGTTTCCAAAATGCTTGAAATTGAGCAGAGGAAGCACTGCGGATTAAATATGGGATGTGGGAGGAGCTATTCCCCACCACTTGAACCTCAGGTTATAGCCTTCCCAGTCAATGTGAGGTACGTAGCTCAGTGCTTGTGTATACTTATGAACTTGAATGTTACATGCTTGACATTTATAGACTTAGATTTTGGCTTTTCTCTGTTTCCCACCCTCAGTGGAATGCTGGGAAGGTGTAGGAATTAAGGCCCAAAAGATTGTTGCCATTTGATTACCTCCTTCAGCTCTTGAGAGCGTGACCAGTAGCACACAGGAGAGGAAAACCCCCCTTTGGGGGAAACCTCCAAGGCTCATGGCTACTGACCTGCCCATCCTCTGGGCATACTAAGAGGAGAATAATCCTAATGTGAGTTTTTGGATCTGGTTATGTCCAAGAATTAAGTCCAAACTTGCTAGTTGATGAGTCATATCTCCAAATCCAATGGTGTGCAGGAAATTTAATGTTGGAGGATGAAGGTTCCGGCAGATGAAGAGGGGTCCAATTCAGATGGATGTCCGGATGAGAAAGATGGTTAATCCATGTCCAAGACAGCTGTACAGGAATGAAGAGCTTATTAAACTGAACATGAATATACATCCAGGGAGCAAAGTCTAGGGATCATAGCATTAGGTATTATCGCCCTGTCTGATAATTGATGAAAAGGCCTCCATGAAAGTCAAAGAGGAGGGTCCGAAAGGAGCCCTGAAATGGCGCCAACCAGGACTTCTATGGAGGTAAGGTTAGGCCGCTAATCAGAACACTGAAGATGATTTTGTCGAAGACTGAAACAGCAGGTACAGGAACATCTGAAGAACTGGCTAAATGCAGGGAAGAGATACATAGTGTTGGAGGCACCAAGCTACAGTAGTGCGTGATGACATAAAAGCTTTCTGAGGTCCCCACGGAGACCAAGCTGAACCAGGAGAGTCCTGTGTGGGATGGCCAGATGAGTTGAGTGGAATTGCCAGAAGGCCATCAGTGTAGACAGGCTGGACAACTGAACCCTCGCGAGGGGTAGCAAGGAAAGTGTAGAATGTACGTATGCAGTCGGAGGCTCTGTTGCAGCTTTCATGAGTCCTTTGAAACATTAGGGTACAATAAAGTACTGCAATAGGAAGGTAGGAAATGTCCCAAGATGTCCAAGGAATTGAGGTACACTCCACGGAGATGTCCTGTGTACACAACCTGAGCTGGAACTGGAATGGGATGGAAGCTGAATTGCAGTAAAGGAAGTGAATAAATTGATGAAGTAGCAAGCTAGGCCCAAATGTCGGCTAGCTGGAGTGCGGGACCCCCACTTAGGTTCTTTGTATGCAGAGTTCAGATGATCGAACTGTAATATAGGTCTCAGGTGAACAGACTAAGGAAGGCGAGACCCTCACATGGTTCTGTCTTGGTGAAGATGGAAAGATGTTTGAGTAAGGACAAATGCCCCCTTGTGGGGCATGTTTGGTTTAAGATGGTGGGACCCCAACGTGGGTCTGCCTTTGCCATAGTATTGCAGTATTGGTAAGAAGAGTGAGACCCCCATGTGAGTACTGTATGCCTGTAGATGATATGGAAATACGTTGGAATAATGAGTAATACCCCATCATGGGGCATGCTTGTTTGGGATGATGGGACCCCCAACATGGGTCTACCATAGCCATAAAATTGCATGGTCCAAGTTGAGGATGGTGAGAACCCCCCCCCCATGAGTCTGCCATAGTGGAAAGATGCTTTGAAGAGTCTGAGGTAAGGAGGGTGAGACCCTGATGTGAGATGTGAGTCTGCCTTTAGTGATATGGAAATATGTTGGAGTAATGAGTAAGGCCCCCTTATGGGGCACATTCGCTAGGGATAGCGGGACCCCCCCCTGCGGATCCACCATCTTTGTAGAATGATGTGGTCTGTGATAAAAAGAGCAAGACCATTTTTTTGGGATGGTGGGACCCCACGTGGTCCACCAAAGCCATATTTTAAATGGTCCAGAATAGGGATGGGGTGACCCCCATGTGAGTCTGCCTGTAGAGCTATGGAAATATGTTTGAGCAATAAGTAGTGCCCCCTTGTGGGGCATATTCATTTGGGATGGTGGGACCCCCACATGGGTCCACCATCACCATAAAATTGCAAGGTCCAATTTAAGAACTCCCCTGCACTGAGGGACATCCTACGAGTTACCCTGCAATATTCCCAGTCTCGCATTTGTTCTTCAGGGAAAGCCGCTGGGCACACAATGAAGGTGCTGTAAAGTAGGTTGCTGAAGCAGAAGTCAAGAATGTGCCAAGATGCTACAAAATAAATAGAGTACAAATGTGATGTATCCACAGCGTTCCAAGTTCAAATCTTCCAGCTTGAGAATGTGCCCCACAGTATGAATATCCCTTAGCTGGAGTGTTCATGTCCCTTATGTCAGTGACAAAAGGTGGAGAGGTAGGGGAACAATAATTCAGGAAATGGCACCAGTTCCCAAAAATCTGTACTCTGCTCAGTTCTCAGGTCCTAGAAAGTAAAAAGGAAATGGAAAGGCAGAGCATGGGTCATGGAGTCGGAGAAGAAAGAGGAGCATAGCCATTGTTGATGGGCCACGGGCTGAGAAGGCAGGTGGCATGGTGCAGAAGCCAGCACACAGGCAGACAGCAGGCAAAGCCAAACCGGCAGCAGGAGGAGATTTTTATTTATTCATTTGTTTAATTATTGAAATGGCAGTAAGCATCCAGCAGTAGAACAGGTAACAAGCCAGGAAGGAGCAGCCCAGAAGAAACAGTCCCACACATGGGAAAGGTCCAGAGAAACCCCATTGTGAAACAGAGAAGGAGCTCTGAACAGGGCAGCCCAGTGGCAGCCTGTCCAGGAGGCAGAGGATGGAGTCATGGGAGGGGTGAGTCCAAGAGCAGCTCACAGTTCAGGGGCCATCTGCAAATGATGGAAACGGGAAGCAGGGTCACCAATCAGCACAATGGAGTAGTGAGCAGACATGGAGAAATGCACTCCAAAGCAGTTCGGGTACTAGCCAACAGATGCAAGGAATCTGATGGCAACCTGCAGTCGTCGTCCCCCCAACCAACCAGGCAGTTGCACTGCTGTGCAGTGGAGATGGAGCAAGGGACCAGTACACAAGAAGAGCAAGAGCACCAGCCAAAAGAAGCACAGGAGCAGGCTGGCTGAGGCAGAGTGTCGGGAGGCTAGGAATGGAGTGGCAGCTGGTGAGGCAGGAGGCACCAGAGACAACAGAACAAAAGAGGTGCCAGGGAATGGGGGTGAGGGAGGGATGGGAAGAAGCCATGCATGGGAGAAGACAAAACACCAGGAGAGATGAGGCAGGGGACTGGGAGGAGTTAAGCAGAGGCATAGAGACATGGGGAGGAAAGCAGGAATGAAGGGGGAAGAGAGACCTGGTAAGCAGGGGAGAATGAACAGAGGTGGATACAAGCGAAAACAAGCCACACCAGCCATGCAGCTTAGAAGCCTCCAGCATTTCCGAAATGCTAGAAACTGAACAGCAGAAGCACTGAGGATTAAGTAAGGGATGTGGGAGGAGCTATTCCTCACCCCTTAAACCTCAGCCTATAGCCTTCCCAAAATTGTTCCGGTGTCCAATGATACCTCACACACTCTGATTGCTGTCCCTGTTAAATGAAAGAAATGTCCCTGGCATCTAGTTGTTCACCCCACCCTCCAATCACCATCCAAATAAATGAAAAAACTGTCCCTGGTGTCCATTGGTCCTCCCCCCATCCCTCTGATCGCTGACCCCATTAAATAAAAAAAAGTCCCTGGTGCCCAGTAGTCCCCTGTCTTTGCCTGGGATTTGCCCCCATGTGCAGTATTCAAAGGAGGCTGTGGCTGTCTTTACAAGGGTTAGTGCACACCCCCCCAAAAATGTATGTGGTGGGCAAAGCAAAGGGCAGAGACAGGAATCCTGCTGCAGTATATTATTCAGCACATTGGTGCTGCACAAGGGGAACAGCACAGGCCACACAGCACTGAGCAATTACCGTTGAGAAGAAGCCTGACTTACTCTGGCAACCCTTGCAACTGACGGTGGCACTGAGGCCAACAACTGAACTGGCAGTTGGAGGAGCGCACCTGCATATTAGTACCTAGTAGTCCCCCCCCCCCCAGCTTGCTATCCTGAAAAATGTTAAAATTTGCCTTGCTGTCCAGTGGTCCTCCCACTCTTCAATCACCATACCTGTTACATGAAAGAAATATCTCTGGTGTCCAGTGGCTCCCTCCACCCTCTGATCACTGTTCTGTTAAATGAAATAATTTCCCTGGTATCTAGTTGTCCCCCACCCTCTGATCACCATCCCTGTTAAATGAAAGAAATGTCCCAGATGTCTAGGGCCCCCCCCCCACCCTCCGATCGCTGGTCCCGGATCAAATCAAATAGTATCTGGCATCTAGTGGCATTCCCCACCCACTGATCCCCATCCCCGTCCCAGCGTAGGCTTTCCTGGCATGTAGCAGCCCTTCTCACCACTGGTGCCAGCCAACTCATCCTGCCACCCCCCCCTTACCTTGATCGCTGACACTGCAGGAGCCTATATGGTGACTGGCACAGTCCTCCTATCACCATCTCAGCCGGCAACCACATGCAATGACAGGGAATGCTCATCCTCTGTACTGTAAAGTGAGTGCACATACTGTCTACTGTAGACAGTACGCAAACTCCCTTTACAGTACAGGGGATATGCACTCCATGTCATCGCATACCATGGCCAGCCAAGGTTGTCAGAGGAGGGCAGTGCTGATCACCATATAGGCTACCACAGCACTGGTGATTGAAGTAAGGGAGGTGGCATGGTGAGTTGGCCAGTGCCTGCAATGCAGGGGGCTGCTAATTGCCAGGGAAGCTTATGTTGAGACTGGGATCAGTGGGTGGGGGTGCCACTAGATGCCATGGGAAATTTTATTCGATCCAGTGCCGGTGATCGGAGGGCAGGTGGGGACCACTGGACACCTGGGACATTTCTTTCATTTAACAGGGATGGTGATCAGAAGGTGGGTGAACCACTGAACATCAGAGAAAGTTTTAACATCTACAGGACAATGACTGGAGGATGGGGGAACCACTAGGCACGAGTGAGCAGGTGTGTGTTCCCAATTACCAATGTGGTTGTTGGCTGCAGTGCCTCCAGTGGCCACTAGGGTTGCCAGAGTAAGTCAGGTTTCTTCTCAGTGGTAACTGTGCAGTGCAGGGTGGCCTGCACTATTCCCCTTGTGCAGCATTAATGCGCTGAATATTGCACTGCACCAGGATTCCTGTCCCTGCCCCTTCCTTTGCCCCCAGTATACATTATTTTTTTTGAGTGTGCACTAATCCTTTTAGTGTGCTCCATGGCCTTCCCTTTTTGAATATTGCACATGGACACAAACTCCAGGCAAACAGGGCGCATTCACTTTGTACATTTTTGGGAAGTTGGCACTTCCCGTCAGCTGCACCGGGATCAGTATTAGTGAGTGTGGCCATTCCTATGTTCAATGGGGTGGGCCTGGTTGTTCATTATTAGTTTTGTCACTCAGCTGAGTAAGTCGATTAACTAGAGTGCCCATATCCACTGATGATTTTAACTTTGAATCAACTGCTTCTGCATTTTCAGAAGCATGCTGTTTTAACATTGGGTCTTCAATCAGCTCTGGGTCATTTCCCACAGTTCTAATATTTTAACATCTCTTTAGAGTGGCCTGTCTAATTTTGTTTCCAAGATCTGAAACCTTCCCTTTAATCCATTTTCTCCTATTAACTGCGGGTCATGCTGATTTAATATAGTCCTAACTTTATTCAAATTATTCTCTTTATGCAAAGCTCTATTTGAAGTATTTCTCTGGAGTATGTTTTCTCCAGAAGAAGGCAGTTCCTGGTTTTAAAATGTTTCACCTGTAAAAGCCTCTTGTAACACTGGAGTATCAACTGACACCAAGTATTCTACCTCCATGCTCTCATTTGTCTCAACCAACCCCTGACTATTACCCTCCACTGCTCAGACTGCTGTATCTTTAGGCACAGATAATACTGGCTGAGGAATTTTAGGATTCAGTTTTGTAGTACTCACAAGGGCTCCATGGCATTTGCTATCAATATCCTCATCTTGCTGTGCCATCAGGTCAGCATCAGCCACAGCTCCTCTGCTTACCACACCATTTACATTCTTTCCCTGAGTTATACAAGTCTCCCTATCCACAGAGAAAAGCAGAGATAACAGATTTGATGATGAATTTAATGACTTAACCTGAGATGTTGATTCTTTCATTATTTCTGGAAAAATCTGCACTTCTTGCCCATGGTGCACCATGACTTCAATGGCCTGTGACTGTGGGACTGATACCAGCCATAACAGAGATACGTTAGTGTTGCCTGGATCTTTTTGGTCACGTTTTGCTGCTGTCTTCACTGAGCACCTTTCTTCAGAAAAATCACAGCAGGAGGAGGTTTGGCTCCATTCTGCTTTGCTTTAATGATGCCAGACACAGCTGGTGGTGGCTGGTCCAGGTCAATTGAGGAAGATTTAAGCAATAAGGCATAACAGGGTGTGGGTTATTGTGACTTTACCCACGGCTTGTGTGGTGTGTCACGAGGTGCTGCTGAGTGACTTAACCACACAAGAAGTGGATAAATCCCCAATAACTCACACCCTGGAGTTCCTTATTGTGATTATACAATGGACCCATGTGTAAAATGTGTTTAATTATGTTGTTTTATAAATGAATTTCCTCAGCTGTGGGTAATGCAGGATTTACCCACAGTCATGTGACATGTTTTGACCAATGAAGTTACAGGATTTTCACACACCATTGTATAATTATTTTTAAAACTGGGATTGTTTTTCCTGGTTGTCATAGCAGATTGCTTCACTGACTTAGCCAAGTGTTTTATAGAACCAGATTTTTTTAACATCTTTGAATCTCTGATAAGTGTAATCAAAGTCTGCCAGTAACTTACTTCTTTTAAGCCTTTGATTTAATCCAATTGCAGCATCTTCATTTCGGCTCATTTTTCTCATTTGCCTTGTAGCCGAGGTATGTACTTACACACTGGGAGGGATTTTATGAAGCAACTCCTCTCAGGCACTGATGGTTGTTGTCTTGACTTTTTCTGGACCAATCATACTTTCCAGATCCTATATATTATTCTGTCTTTTATCGTTGATTCAGCTGGATCTCCAAATTCACATGTCTCACTGCATGTTCTAGCTTCTGTTACATATTGGTCTATGGACTCTCCAGGCATCTGAGTACATGTGAAAAATGTATGCTGTTCATAGGTCACATTCTGCTTTAGGGTACAATATGCTCCAAACACTCCCTCTATTGCGTTAAGATCTAAATTCTGACCTGCCTCAAAATTGAAAATCATTGTAGATACCTAATGCTTCTTCTCCCACTACATGTAAGAAAATAGAGGTTACCACCTTGTTTGGTTTTTCATTGGCCCCAATTGCAGTTAATTGTACCTGTAATCTTTGGTAAAACTTCTTCCAGTTTTCTGCCAAATTACTAGACATTTGTAAGCTTGGATGTGGTGGATGTGTATCCATGTCGCAGATTCTCTGTCCCTTGTGCAGTTATCTACTTTTTGGGTTTTACTTTGAGCATTTTCCACAAGCATTTTTTTCTCTTTAGTCTGCAACTCTGAGCTTTCAATTTTGCTGGTTCTAAAATCACTGTTTTCACCTCCTGTTACCCGAATCCTGTTCTCACCCCATGTTATGTTCTTTTCCATGTGGGTTCTTAAATAACAAAGACACGACTGGTGACTTGAAAAAAGCCTTTTTATGTTGGCTTGTGCATATGTGCAAACAACATATTGGGGTAGTAGCACTTTCAGAGGTGGGTCAGTGTTGTGGCGAATAGAGGGGATGCTTTATTCAGTGTGTCCCTCAGCTGCCAACCAGTGAGCATGCTGCCGATGACAGCAGTTTTAGAGAGTGCCACAAAGTTGAAAGAAATCTGCCGCTGCAATGAGAGACAGGCTTATCATTGCAGTGGCAGATGACATGCCTCCATTATGTGCCATTCCTGGTGAAACAGTTCAGTACATATGGTGACTCCTGCCATCTGCTACATAATGCTGACATTGGGATGCCCAATCCCCATGTCAGTATGCACCCCCCCATTATGTGGTACACCTAACATTGTGGCTTCTGACACCCACCACACAATCCTGGAAAGTCGACATCGGTGTGCCCAATCCCCGTGTTGGCATCCCCCATCTTAGTGTGTCTTTCCTGGTTAAACAGTATCCTTTTTCTGACACCAGGATGCCCATTCCTGGTGTTGGATGCCCCAACCCATCTATACAGCTTGCTGACATAGGTGGGTGCCTAATCCTATGTCGGCATCCCTCTAGATTGTGGCACACTGGGAGCCCACCCCAGTGTGCCTATTTCTTTTTGTGTAAGCTGCTTAAAAAATAAAACCATCCCTCACATTTTCCCCTGCAAAGAAGAATACAGTCCACAATTGTCTCCCTCATCCTCCATCCCCACCCCTCCCTGCACACACCTTCCTGCACCCCCCACCCATACTTACCCTCCAGAGGTCAGGAACCGCGATCTTCTCTGAAGCGGGAAACATCTGCACTCTTCAAAGCCAAACTGCAAACTAAAGAAATGATGGTAAGCTTTATAATAGGGAGTTTCAACTTAGGTTGATATCTCAGCTATGTTTAGGAATTTTGGCCCCAAATTTTCAACATGGGGTTCTTGGGACCCTACCTCATGAACGTGTAACTGTCATTTTGTTTCTTGGTCCCAAAAGGTGACCTCACCGTTGCAGAGCAGAATCACCTTTCAGGGCTGATTAACAAAATGACAGTGCCACTGTTCATGAGGGGAGGTCCCAAAAAGCCCATGTTGCAAATTTGGTGAAAAAATTCCAAAAAATGACTGCGTTACCAGCTTGTTTTGCACAATTTCTATGTATGCTCTAACTTCACCAATTTTTTATATTTTCACTCCAGATTTTCAACATAGCCATTTTTTACACCTCTTTATGAACAGTACAGCTGTCAATTTTCACACCCTGCCTGAAACATGTTTTCGTACCTGTGGTGCACAATGGGCGAGGTCGCTGTACAAAATCAACTTTTGGGACAGATTAACAAAATCACAGTGCTACTGTTCATGAGGTGAGGTCCCCAAATGCCAATGTTGAAAATTTGGTGAAAAAATTCCCAAAAATGAGTGTTACAGGCATGCATTGTGCAGTATCTTTGCACACTTGTAAGTTTGCAAATTTTTCATATTTTCTCTCCAGATTTGCAAAATTGGCACTTTTTCATGCCTCCTCATGAACAGTACAGCTATCATTTTTTGCATCCTGCCCAAAATGTGTTTTCACACCAATTGCTCTGAATGGCACAGTTGCTGTGCGAAATCACCTTTCAGGATTGAATAACGAAATGATAGTGCCACTGTTCATGAGATGGGGTCCCAAAAAGGCAATGCTGAAAATTTGGAGTGAAAATACCAACAAACATCTGGAGCATTAAGGTTTCCAACCATACACCCACCCTGTAGAGACTGACAGGCATCGGGGGCATAACTTGGGTTCATCGGCCATAATGTTCACAATATTCTTCCCCCACACCACCACCCTACAGCCACTGACAGGCATTGAGGTGTGCCTTGGGTTCTGTCCCCCTAACGTTCACCACATTCTCCTATATTGCACCCATCTCAGCTTATTTCCTTATGGAATGGGGTGAGCATAAGGGCCGAAGACCCCAGAGCACACTATGACACCTGTCGGTGTTTGCAGGGTGGGGTGAGGTGGAATGGCATGAGCGTTATGACCGATGACCCAAAGCCACACTCTCAATGCCTTTCAGTCTCTGCGGGGGAGGAGGGGTTGGCGTCAGTTCAGTACTTCACTGCCATTCCTATGATGCATCTCTCTAACTCCTGCACTACCAGTGCCAATGCCAGCAAGCCAACATTTGGCATTGACAAATGCTTGTTATTACTGCATCACACAGTGCACTGCTATAGACTTGTCATCTTGGGGCTGATTTTCAAAGCCCCCCTTAGACTGGCCCATGGTGCACTGAACCCTCACTTGTAGCAAACTCAGGTGTGCCGGGGACCCTATGTCACATTTGGGAAGAACCAGAGTGCCAGACCCAAAGTCTCTGAGTTTCTTACAAGTTGTTCTGTGCACCAAATTATCAGTGCAAGGGAGGGGAAATGCCATATAGTACAGAGTAGTCCTTCAGCAGCAATGGCCAGTGATAGTGACCCTATGGCTGGTCACCCAGGTGTCTGGTGGGGTTGAGATGAACAGGATAGGGCTCATGAAGGATAGGACAGGTTGGAATGGAGGTGGCAACAGACCCCATACAGGGGTAGTGCATGGCTGCCACTGCACAGTGCAGGTCCATGTTGGGGGGCACTTGCATGACTGGCACTGACTGGGGAACCTGTGGGCATGTACATTTCACAGACCACTGGCCGCTCCACCAGTGATCTGTCTGATGTCAGGGCTGTGTGGGTGCCTTCAACAGGGAGGCACAGGTTCACCTCCCACGCAACAATGGCACCAGGGGTGGTACATGGGCTGTTAGATCAGCTTCAGGCTAGTCTAACAGTAGAAGACCATGTGCCCTTTGGGGGGGCTTACAAAACTCCAGTATTGGGGATGCTGCAGTACTGCCATGGTGTAAGCCCCTTTCTGCCATGGCACACTGGATCCGTTGCAAGGATGGCACAAGCTGAGCTGGTGCAGGTGGTTCCCCAAGTGGTGGAGGCTGCATTCTAAAATTTGGTATGGCACAAGGTGCAGCTCAGGGAGCCCCTTGCACCATTTCTCCTTGGTGCAAGCACCTTGCATCATTCCCGATATTTTGAAAATTGTGCCTCTTGTCTCCAGCCTGCCCTCCAGGGTACCTATTGTAATTACGCCCTTACAAAAACACACATACTATACACAGGGGTCATCTACAAATAATTAACTTTGATTAACTATCATTACAGTGCCCATGAAGAATTCAATGACAATTCCATACAGGGTGGCTCGGGATAGAATAAGCCACAAAGCCAACCTGTTCTTCACAGTCACCCATGCGTAACACACATGCATAATCCTCTTTGTATTTTATGTATTCATATGAACAACTTAATATAAAATGTGACCCTTTGTTAAAATGTTGCAATGCACTTACCCAGTGGAATCCCAAAATGATAAAAAAGCAGAACCAAGGACTGAGTCTTGTGGAACACATTTTGATGCCAATCAACAACTTCTGAAACTAGCCCAAGAGATAGGAGTGACACCAACTCATGATGGCATCATCACTGCCCAAATAATACTATTGTTGAAGACTGGACCAGTCAGATTCCTTCTTGTTTATTCCTAATTCTTCACCTGCTAGCCATTCCCCCATCTAACTTTACTAGTAACCTCCCAGCCTCAACACAACCTTAACTGGAGCTAATTGCCCCTAGTTGCTTTCCCCACAAGATGGAGATTTTGGCCAGGAACCCCTCTGTAGTTCAAATCCAAATGATTTCTTCAGTTGGTGGTGCCAGGCCTGAGAGTACCAAGTGTCATTCTAACAGCCTGGGGTATGATTTATTTGTGTCCTTTTGCTCCTGCAGAAATGTGGAATGTTAGTGGGCCGAAGTGCACACTCAGGCATTCCAGCACAGACCCAGGTTGACATCTGTTCCCTCACTGCAAGAAACACACACTGGTAGTAGCTGATACACCCATGGGCCACCAAAAGCCAGTATACCACAGATGGAGCCTACTTTTTTCACCCTCCTATCTCTTTCACTCTGACCCTGAACTTACATAGCAAGCATCAATACTGCCATTGTACTGATGGAACAGCTGTAGAATAGGCATATTCCTGAGAGAGAATAGCATTGAGGGTTATACATCATGACTTTAGGTAGCATTCAGTATATGTTTCAGTTCTCAAGTTGAGGTCTAGTCCATGCCATATGGCAGAAGGTTGCACAAGATGGACATCACACCCTTTCATATTCCACAATTATTCTACAATGAAGTAAAGTCACATGGTCCACTCTATGAAAAGCTGATGGAAATATATGAATTGACATGAGACACAGAAACATCTAGGTAGCCTAAAATATATCACTGACATATTGTTTTGGTTTTGTAACTCAGTTGTTTACGACATGTTCTGGCTTGCTTTCTCTGTTGCTTAACAGTATGGAGAAGTCAAAAACTGAAAGGACATTTCCATTATGCCCATACACACAAATACGTCTTTTATGCTCAGTATCCCTCCATGGCTTGAAAAATATTTGTTGCTTCCCCTGACATCTTAACCAATCTTAACGGATCCATTTTAAGCAAAAGGCTAGCATAGCTGTCAAAAATCTGAAGACAAATTGCAACAATACAGCTGAATAAATGGAAATGCACTATCAGCCAACCTAACAGAAACTCACAGTTAAAAAGGCCAGCTTTATCATGCAAAGACTACAACTCACTCTCATCACAGACATCTCAAATTTAAAAGGCTAAGTATTTCTAATCCAGGATCAAAAGCTCCCAGCACCACTGGATCTCATATTTCTGTGCAAGTCCCATAACCAAGCCTGGCTTGCTTCAAACTGTCCCACTCCCTTCCTGATCTCCTTTCATACAGGAAGCTTAGAAACACCTTCAGTAAGACTGTTCATGCTACCAAGCCAAACTATTTTAAAATCAACCTCCAGAAAAATCTCAACTCGCCTGCAAAATTCTGGAATTCACTCTCTGTTTTACTCCTCCTAGTCTGCCTCCCCCATTCTGTTGGTAAATGGTTCACCTGTCTCTGATCCCTCTTCTGTTGCTGCTCGGTTAAACACATTTTTCACTACCTGTGATCTTCCCCCTTCCTCTCCTCCTTCCAACTCCTCCCACTTCACTTGACCCCAGGACTTGACTTCTCCCCCGTAACTCCTCAGGAGATCTTGCACACTCTTTCCTTCCTCAGTCCATCCAGATTCATTCCTGATGGACTGGATCTTAAGATGTTTCATCACTCTGCTCCTGCCATTGCCTCCCAACTCACCCACTTCCTCAACCTCTCTTTCTCCCTCTGTGCAGTCCCCCAGTCCTGGAGATTTGCAAAGGTCTTCCCCCTCTACAAAGGGAGTGACCCCTTCTCCCTCGTACAACTCTTTCCAATTTGCAAAAGAAACTTGTTTATTTTCTGCTTGCTGCCTTCCTCTACTCCTATAGTTTCCTCCCTTCCATCTAGTTTGGCTTTCCCAAATACCACTCCACTGCTCCCTCCCTGCTGTGGGTCACTGACTCTGTCCTCACTGGGATGGATCATGGGCATAGCACATCAACCATTTTCATTGACTTGGCCAAGGTCTTTGACATGATGGCCCACCCCCTCCTCCTGGATAAGCTGAACTCAGCTGGCCTCTCAGCTTCTGCTGCTGAGTGATTCCATTTCTAGCTCTCCGGCCATCTGCAGTTGGTACAGGCTGGTGGGGCACTGCCCCCCCCCCCATTCAGGCTTATTTTCACCAGAGCTCCATCCTGGGACCCATTCTATTTTCAATCTTTTTAAATGACCACACTAACACCTGTGTCAGTTTGTACAACCATGTGTATGTGGATGATACAGTCATCTTCAGCTCCATTTCATCAACTTTAGCCTTGGAAGTTTCATTCCAGCATGACTACCACAATGTCCGGTGCTGGTTCCAAGCCCACAAACTCTGGGTCAGCACTAAAACAAAGTGTCCATGACCTTCAGTACTGGTCAGGCTCTCTTCCCACCCATTTTCACCACTTTGGATGTCCCCCCCAAATCAGTTTCCACCTTCTAGTACCTTAGAGTGTTGTTGGTCAGCAGGCTGAACTTCTCTGCCCACATCAACACCATCCACACTAAACTCCACCTCAATCTTGGTGCCCTGTAGGTGGAAGAAGCTTAATTTGACCTTTGGAGGAAGATATCTGCTTACAAAATGATGGCCTTCCCTAAAATACTATTTAGCTTAAACAATCTCTCTCGTAATATCCCAAACTCATACTTTTCTTGATTGGAAAAGCTGTTCCTCTCCTACATATGGGAAGGTAAACATCCTTGATTTAGCCTTAAAAAGTTGCACAGACCAGGTAGCCAAGGTGGCTGGGGTCTCCCATGGCTCTGGGCAATTCACCAAGCATGTGTCTCTTAAAATGGGAGATTTTCCAGAGGCCTGAAAATGTGTGAAAGTTATTCCAATTTACAAAATCCAGTTCTAAATCAGAAATTAGAAATTCTAGCCCTCTATCGCTGCTTCCGCGGGTATCCAAAATCCTTGAAAAGTTAGTTAGTAAACAACTTAAAACATTTTTGGACACCCACAAGAAAGTTTGCTTTCAGATCCAACCATAGTATCTTACCAGCATTGACAATGGTGGTCAATGATGTCCAGTTAATCTGGATGGGAGGACATCTGTTGGGGCAATTTTGTTGATTTGTCAAAAGCTTTCAAGACCCTTGACCATGATGTCCTCCTGTCCTGGTTAACCTAATCTAAGCAAAGCCTTCAACACAGTGGATCATGAGCTGCTACTCTCTTCACTGCACTCCATAGGCCTAGACCCACCCTCTCTTAAGTGGTTCAGATGTTACCTCACTGATAGAACGCAGCAGATGAAAGCTGAAGGTGACTTATCCTCATCAAAACCACTCCTAAGAGGAGTTCCTCAAGGATCTATCCTGGGCCCTATCCTTTTTGGCATTTACATTAACAACATTGACTCTAATCTCACCAAAGTCAATGTTCACCTCTTTGCAGATGACACTGTTTTATATGTCAGTAACCCATCACCTTCAATGGCCTGTGAAATACTACCATCAGAGTTCTCCCTTTTGCAATACCAACTACTTGAAAAAAAACTCATCTTAAATGCAAAGAAGACAAAAGCTATGTTCTTCTCCACTAATTACTATACTAACACCTCCTCATCAAGCAATCTTCCCCAACTATCCACCATCCTTGGAGAAAGCCTTGACTATGTTGACAAATTCAAATATTTAGGGGTGTGGATTGACAACAGGCTTGATTACACTCAGCATATTGAAGAACTTCTGAAAAACTTCAGAGGCTCGGCCTGTTCTTCAGAATTAAACATTTTCTAACCAGAGACTCAAGGCTGAGACTAATCCAGGCCTCATTTCTTTCACTTATCGACTATGCAGATTTCCTTTATGGTCACTGTCCCATTTCCTATTTAAGCAAATTGATACCTTGTACCACAGAGCTTTAAGGTTTATCACAGATCTTCCATTCAACACTCATCATTGCTCTCTCTATGCTGCAGTTGGTTGGACTTCCCTACACCTCAGAAGGAACAGAAATGCTGCACTATGGATATACAAAGCTCTATCTAACAAACTTCCATCCTATATTTTAGATTGCTTTACACTGGCCACAGCTAGGTCATATGCCCTAAGAAGCAACAACTTCATCATGTTTAAGCTACCCAAAGCCAGCACCTGGCATGGGAGCTCTGCAATCAGTTACTCTCTAGCAATGGCATGGAATTCTCTACAGAAGACCCTAAAGTTGACCATCTTTATACCTCTAACATCCTTTAAAAAGCTCTACATAAGTCTCTTCCCAGAGAAATGCAATTGCTATCACAAGGCCTAGTCCAATCACATTCATAACCCCCCCCCCTTTCAGCCAGCAATTATTATTGACAGCTCTTCCATAAATCATCCCTTTTTAGTTTTTTCCTCCCTCACAGCCTCCCTTATTTTGTATCTCAGCCCCATCATACCTTTTCTACACAGCTTTTGCTACCCTGACCAAGACCTCCACATCAACTCCTGGCACTACTTCTTCACCCCAATCACTCCTCCATAACTCCTACTACTAGTAGCCTTAGTCTCTATCTAATCTCCCACCAGCCCTCCATGTCATTCTTCAGAGGCTGTTTATCATCATTTTAGCAGTCATGAATCATATCTGTCTGTTCATGCTAGTTTGCCTTGGAGCCTGTAATACTGGTTACCCTGTGTTGCGTGGTACTTTTACTGTATCCTACCTTGCCCTGTCAAGTTTTATCAACCCTTATCCTCCATTTGTATATATGTTTATATTACTGTATCTGTTTAAATAGAAGTGTTCTGTATATGTCTGCTATTGTACCTTCAATTTGTTCCTTGACCTATCAGGTCCATCTTGTAAATGAGCTTTGCTCAATGATGTCCGCCTGAATAAATAAAGATTTTTGATTTGATTTGATTTGATTTGAACCTCCACAGGACTAAATGATTCCAATTTGAAGGGGTTTAATTCTTACCTAAAAGAACATCAACAGAAGGTAATATTAGGTGATTTTGAATCAGGGCTGACTCCAATAACTACTGGTGCCCCACAAGGTTCAATTTTGGGACCACATTTGTTTAATGTTTATATAAATGATATATGTTTTTAGTGATTCAACAATCAAATACCACCTTTATGCAGATGATACCATTAAATCTACAGGTGGCAATACAGTTGAACAGATACAGTCTAAACTTCAGACAGCATTTGACCAGGTTCAGTATTTTTAAAGAACATAAATTAGTATTTAATTTAAAAAAAATACTCATTTTTAGTAGGAATCTAAAATCTGGCACAAATGAAACTTTGAAGATTGTCACATTGGAGGGTATAGTTTTGCAACAAGTTAATTCATACAAATGTTTAGGAATGTGGTCGGCTGAAAAATGTTAATGGAATGTACATATTGATAAAATTGTGAGTAATATTGGACAGTGGTTGGGCATATTATATACAATGAAATCTTACTTTTCTATGGAGATTAGGAGATATATTGTAACTGTAATGGCGCTACCAGTTTTGGATTATGGTGATGTGCTGTACACCGGGGGGCATTGGGGAGGAGGATGTTATATACAACAGACTTGCTCACTTTATCCTTGATTCCCCCATGATATGTACAGCTGTATTTTATATATGGATCAGAGCTGGTTAAGACTGAATGATCATAGAAAAATTCATAGTTTGACATTTATGTTTAAGTGCCATAAAAGGAAGTTCCTACAATATATTCTGTGACATATTGTAAAATGGCCACAGAAGGATAACTTAAAAACTGCTAAGGGTTTAGAATTGATGGTGCCTAGATGTAACTTATAAGTGAAAAGGGCTTTCCTGTACTATGTAGGAACAATTTTATAGAATTCTGTTCCATATGCTTTAAGATTGGAGAATGGGAATCTTCATTTAGGGGATATAAAAAATGTTTTATACAACATGCCAGTAAAACTACTTTGTTGTCAATAGCTAGCTATTGGTCACTATCTGCAGCACTATTATAAATGTATGGCATCCTTGTGTCACACACAGTATATGTAGGGTTATGGTGTATTATTTGTATGTATATGTATTTATTGTTATATATTTTAATGTTTATTTTTTGATGCTTTGAAACAAATTGACCAGTGTAAAGTTGACATCATGCCATGAAACATAGAAACATAGAATTTGATGGAAGATAAGGACCACTTGGCCCACCTAGTCTGCCCATTTCCCTACCTAATGGATAAGCTGCAGATCCTAGTTAATCAACAGCCTACTTCCTCCTACACCTCACTAGAATTGCCTTATGTCTGTCCCATGAAATCTTGAATTCCCCCACTGTTTTTGACTCTACGACTGCCTCAGGAAGGCTGTTCCATGTATCCACAACTCTCTCTGTGAAGAAATACTTCCTCACATTACCTCTGAGTCATCCCCCTCTATCTTCAAATTGTGCCCCCTTGTTTTTGCACATATCTTTTTCTGAAAGATGCTACCCTCTTGTACTTTGTTGATTCCCTTGAGGTACTTGAAAGTTTCTATCATATCCCCTCTCTCCCTTCTTTCCTCAAGGGTATACATGTTAAGCTTCTTTAGTCTGTACAGAGGGCCAGCAACTTCCTGTTTTCTACTGGTGATGCCTCTCCCTATGCATCCCAGTATCCCCCCAGCCCTCCTTACTGCCTTCTCACATTGCTGGCCACCTTTAGGTCATCTGATATGACTACCCCCAGGTCCCATTCCATTTTTGTTGTTGCCAGTATCTCACCTCCCATTGTGTACTCTTCCCCTGGGTTTTTGTTTCCCAGGTGCATTACTTTGCACTTCTTTGCATTGAATCTAAGCTGCCATACATTTGACCATTCCTCCAACCTTGCCAAGTCCCTTTTCATCCTTTCCACCCACCTTGTGTATCAACCCTGTTGCAGATCTTTGTGTCATCTGCAAAGAGACATACTTTCACTTCCAGTCCCTCTGCAATGTCACTTATAAAGACATTAAAAAGGACTGCCCCAGTACTGAACCCTGCGGTTCCCCACTAGTAACCCTCCTTTCTTCACTGTGGACTCCATTTACTATTACCCACTGTGTTCTGTTGTCCAACCAGTGTTTTACCCAGGCTACCACCCTGGGACCCACTCCCAGGCTGGCTAATTTGTTTATTAATCTTTTGTATGGGACTGTGGCAAATGCCTTGCTAAAGTCTAGGTAGGCCATGTCCACAGCCCCTCCTTGGTCTACTGCTTTGGTCACCTAGTCAAAGAAATCAATTAGATTTGTCTGACATGACCTTCCTGCTGTGAATTCATGCTGCCTTGGGTCCTGTGCCCCACTGGCCTCTAGGTACTCAACAATTCTTTCCTTCAGAAGTGATGCCATCATTTTCCCTACCACTGAGGTCAAACTGACAGGTCTGTAGTTTCCTGCCTCTATCTTGCTCACACTTTTGTGAAAGGGAATCACATCTGCCCCCCTCCAGTCCTCAGGTACCACACCATCCTCCCATAATTTATTAAAAAGGGTAGTCAGTGGTGTTACTAGTTCTTCCCTTAGTTCTTTTAGAATTCTGGGGTGAACCCCATCAGGCCCTATTGCTTTATCCACCTTCAGTTTTAAGAGTTCTTTCAGAACCCTTTCTTCTGTGAAAGGATTAATATCAACCCCCTTATCCAGAGTGCTTCTATTGACTGGATTAGGTATTTTCCCCTGCTTTTCCATTGTGAATACTGAGCAGAAGTATTCATTTAGTATCCCTGCTTTTTCATTGTCACTGTCTGCCCAACCACCTTCCTCTTTGTTCAGCCTCAGTATCCCTGCCTTAGTCTTTCTTCGCTCCCTAATGTACCTATGAAAGGTTTTATCCCCCTTCTTAACCGAGTTGTCTATCTTTTCCTCGGTTTGGGCCTTTGCTATTCTGACTGCCTTACCCGGTTCTTTCTGCTTTAACTGGTACAGTTCTCAGTCCTGCTACTTCTGTGTTTCCTTATACTTCCTGAATGCTATCTTTTTCTCCCTTACCTTCCCCGCCACTTCTTTTAAGAACCATAGTGTTTTTTCCTTTCGTTTTGATTTGTTTATTTGCTTCACACAAAGGCTTGTTGCCTCTGTGCTGGTGGTTTTGATGTTTCCCTATTGTTGCTCCAACCCACCTTCTTGCCTGTTTGCTAATGCTTTTCTGAGGCACTCTCCCATTTTGAAAAAATCAGCCCTACTGAAGTCCAGTACCTTCACTTTTGTGTGGCTTGACTCTACAGCAAAGTTTATCATGAACCACACTGTTTGGTGGACGCTTGTTCCCAGGAACCTTGCTGTAAATGAGCTTGTGGCTCAATTGTGTGTACACATCCCTGTTTAATATGAAATGATTAAAACTATTTTACTACTACCACATTAGGAATATGCCAAATATTACAATGGTTGTGACCAGCTGATGCACACACCCCACCCTGGGCTGACATCGAAAAAACTGGCTGGTTTCTTCCCCCATAGAGACTGAGTAGTAGTCTGCCACATGGGTGCTTAGCAAACCACTCACTGTCCTACAATTTTTCCCAATAAACATGGCACCTCTTAGTACATAAAAGAACATGGCCTACAGAGTCTCTGGGTGTTTGGGACCACCTATGGTTTAACCCACACATATGGTATGTATAGATGAGAAGCCCATATATTGACCAGACTGGAACTCCAAAGGCATTCTCACCATACATCATTTACTAGATACTCAGATGGGAATGCTGTGCTTGTTTGAATTCCTGGCTGAAAGATTTTCCCTACTCACATCTGACTTTTAGAAATATCTCCAGCTAAGGCATGCCTTGACAGGCAGAGAATGTAACAAGGATGTTCCTGGCCGGTAGTCTCTAATAGCCAGCATTACTAGGTGGTTATCCTTCCCCAAAAGGTTAGGGGGTCAAATATATACCTTTATAGTAATGCCTCACTATGCCTCATTACAAAAATAAAGGACGGACTGGGAAGAGATCTAGGTATCAGTATCTTACCAAAAAGATGGCTAGGATTGCTACCAAAAGTGCACGCAGCTTTTCGAGATCTTCACTACCAACTCATTCAGAAAAAAGAAATAAATGGTATCACACCATAGAAGTTCTCCAAAAAATGGGTCTGCTACCCAATAATCTATGTTGTTAATGTCAGCACTCTGCAGGATCACTCCTGCATATTTTGTGGAATGATGTAATTTCCTTTAGTAGCCTGATAGTGCAAAAATCACTCCCACAGGATCCAGTGCTTTGAATATTGGGTGTGGATATTGGCATCCAATACTTGACTACCTCAGCTTACCAATGGATATTGCTGGCTGCCCTGGAGGCCAAGAGACAGTTTCTCCTCAGATGGAGAACTCATTCGCCACCTCCTTTTCAAGAATGCATAGCAGCCCTAGACAAACTTGTTGAAAATAAGCATCGATCTCACTTGGCAAACCATGCCTTAACCAGATTTCTCATGCAGCTACCAATATGCACTTTGGAGCCGGACTGGCAAAGTTTTGCATTACTTTCCTCTTATTGTCGAGAACTGATGTGCCCAGAAGGAATTATCTGTATGGTTAAACATTCAGTATATACTTTACTGGCTGCCTTTCACTGACAGTTGAATTATACTTCTGTATTTGCTTTTTTTGGTTACCTGATTGCAGAACCTTGTAACATACTTGTACCTTTGGTGCTTATGTTTATGCATATATTATTAGTTTTATAAATTATGTTGCTAGTGATAGATGAAAGTGTTATATGAAATGTGTTACCGCACAGGAGCATATACTGTGTATCTCCTTTCATTTGTTAAAATGGCACTATTATAAGTACTGTGTCTATTAACTGGGAGCGCTATAATCAGCCGGTCAGTTTCCAAGTAATCACTTTGATGATCTGTATTTGAGTAAAATAACACAAAAAACACTTGGTGTCTTGTTTTACAGCAAGGACTACCTTTCTCCCCAGGTCAGCCAGAAGCTGATCACTGAAATGATGCTTCCAGTGTTCAACTATGTGGATGTGGTCTACGGCACTGCTCCTCCTTCTTCCCTTGCGAGATTGGATACCCTCTGCAATGCTTTCTGCTGTTTCACGACAAACGCTGATTTTTTTCACTCATCACTGTTCCCTTTGTTCATCTCGCTGTATTCCTCCTTTCCTTTCATAGAAACTAACATGCTGTGCCTCCTTCATCTCCAAATACTGGTTTGGTTGTCTTCCCCCTACCTGTCCTCCCACCTCCCCCCATTCCCTCTGTCTCGTTCTCTCTTTGTTCTAGAGTGTCATACACCTCCTCCTCTCCCACTGGAACCATCTTCCCCAGCCCTCCACATCTCTCCCTCCCCCCTCTCCTTTAAACACCAGCTGAAACTGCTCCTTGCCCTGTGCTGCTCCTGTCAAGTTCCCCATAATGCAAGCTCCTCCCTTTCTCCCTATCTGTTTGGTTTTGTCAGATCCTATTCTGTCATCATTGTAAATTTTCTTTATTGCTGCCATTTAATCTGTAACAAGTGGGTCTCACCACCTGCAGTTCTGTTACACCACTGTAGCTGCATTTTATCACCTGCTTTGCCCATGCCTGGACTCAATTTTATACCACCAGTGCCACAGTTTTATTATCTTTAACTCCTGGCACTGTATGCACTTCACACTGTAACCTTTATTCTGATCATTGTACCATCATGATGACTTCACCATTATCACCATACTTTTCTGTTCTGTATTTTTACACTCTGTACTAGTGATGCACGGATACTACTTTTTTCCCAGATCTCGGATCCGGATTTTTTTTATTTTGATCCGACCGGATCCGGTTCAACACTGAGTCAGATACTACTGTCAAATAAATATAAAAACAAAACATTGTAATGCTAACAGTTTTTAATGTGAAAATTCACATACACATACAACTTTTAAATAAATGTAAAATAAATGTACTCATTTTACTGAGTGTTATTGCACATTGTTTTACTTATTGTACTTTCAACTTTTAACTATATTTAACATCATTTCAGCAGTTGTGCTAGCTTTGAAAGCTATAAATTACTTATATAGCACCTATAGTTTGGGGGTATCAAATGCCCTATGTCCGCACTATAAGTTACTGCTTCTAAATTTACAATACATAAGACAATTCAGCATTTGAAATTTTGTAGAAGATTCTGTTTTAAAAAAAGTAACATGTTTGCATTCTCTGTTGATAAATGAGAATGGCGCTCTGTAATAATGCCCTCTGCATCATGGAACATTCGCTCACTGGGAACGCGACTGGGTGGTGCTGACAGGTAGCGTTTCGCTAGTCTTGCAAGTGTTGGGAAGTGGAGATTATTTGTTTCCCAGTAATGGATGGCATCAGGTGTTTTGTTTTGGGAGCAAATGTTCTGAAATATATATTTCTATCTCTCTGTTTATTGATGTGACCTCAGCATTTTCTGCAGCTGTGGGAGAAAAGGTATGTCTCAGTAAAAAAGAAAAGAGTTAAGGCACATTACAAAATGACTAAGAAAGCATGTACCAGAATAACAACCAAAGGACACTTACTTTCCTGTGGCACAGCATTACACTGTGTTAAGGTGTCCCATGGGTCCTCAGCCTCAACCTCTGGCTCCTGAATGGGATCTACTTGCATATCCTTAGAGCATGTGGGCTTACAATGATCAAGTTCATCAACTAGTTCTTTAACAACTGCACTGGCAAATGTTTTTCCTCTGTCCATTCTAAAAAAATGCAATATGTATCAGGGTCAAGAAATAAAGCAGTTACCAGTTCCTTGAATGCTTCATAATGCTTAAATTGTGAATCCATTGCTGCCAATAGAGCTTTGCACATATATAATAAGCCAGGTATCTTTATGTTCTCAATTGCATGATAATGGAGGAGCCTGAAAGGTATCGCAGCAGGTGGGGCTTTGTCTGGGGCAGGGCCTGAGACACCTGAACAGTAGGGACCCCGGTAGGTCCACCCAGAAGGGGCTTGGGGGGAAGGATAGGTTCCCAGGGGGGAAGAAGCTTGTGGCCAGAGACAGGGAGGAGCCAGGCTCCTTAAGAAGGGCTGCACAGGAGGAATTTGGCCCCCTAATGGTGTACCAGTTTAGGCACATGTTGCAAAAGACCTTGCAACAGCTAGGCATCCCAGCAGAACACTACAGCACACAAGGTTTGGAGCAGCATCACATGCCAGGGTGGAGGGCTTAGCAGATGGGCCAATACAAGCATTGGGTAGATGGAAGTCACAGGCTTTTGAAAGATACATAAGGCCACACATGTTATAACTCTCTTTTGCTTTGTTTGGGCAGGTGTTGTGGCCCGAGCAGTGCAGATCTGGATTTGTGGCCACTCATACATCCATTGGGCAGCCCACAGAGCAAGGCAGTATCCCAGAGAAGAAAACCTGTTCCTGGCACCCAAGAGGGCAGAGGTGCATTGGTTGGGGTGGTGCAGGATGCGATGGAATAAATTAATTGCAACACTGCAAGCAAAAGCCCAGAAGAGGTGGCAGCCAGATGTTTTAGTCCTTCATTTGGGGAAATGATTTAGGGATTATGTATGAGAGGGAGCTTAAGGAAATGGTCAGGCAGGACCTGGCAAGAGTGAAGCAATGGTGGCCCCAGGTGCATATAATTTGGTCAGATATGGTACAGTGGCAGCAGTGGCTGCATGCCCGGAACATTAGGGCAATAGAGAAGGTGCACCAGCTGCAGAACACGGCCATGAGACCAATTATGGACTCCATGATGGGGGTCCATAGCAGCACACCTGGCAGTGTCTGGGAAAGAGCCTGGTCTGTATAGAAGAGATGGTGTACATCTATCAGAGAAAGGATTAGACTTGTTTTTGAATGACATATAATGGGCAGTGGTGAGAGTATTGGCATGAGGTGTATGTGGGAGGTGAGTAGTGAAACTCACCTTGTGACAGCTTGGTAGTCTTGGAACACTGTGGAGGAGGTAACAGAGGTTCATGTGTCTTGACCAGACAGATCTCCCTGAGGCTGACAGGAGGGTGGGCCTGATGAATGGCGTCTGGAGTGCACCCTCTTCGGGCAGGGTCCTGTGGCATGGTGGATCCTCTGACGGGGGAGGAGCTAGCAGCAGCCAGTCACAGAGCCATCCCTTATGCCCCAGAGGCTGTTGTCCCTCACGGGGGCTGGGTTGATGGTAAGGGGGCCCTCTTCTGGCAGGGAGGTTCAATCATCAATAATCTAGTGCTCCATGGGGATCTAGATTCCTTCCAAGGCTACCTAGCTGCGCACAGTACACTAGCAATTGTATATATGGACAATTTGTTTTATCAATAAATACATGGCTGTGGCCATTTCTCCAAACCCAGTTGTTGTGTCAGTTTGTTCAGGTGAAGAAGGCATATGCCCTTAAAAGACAAAGTACTGTGGAAGTTGGGATTATGTCTGACACGCAAGCTGATTGCAGGCTTAACCTTCTAGTTTCATGCTTGAAGGGCTTTAATATGCAGCACACACTTTCTGCAAGTGATCACTGTGTAGAGCTCAGAGTTTTGTTCTCAGTTTTAGAGGTGTAGACTGTGAGAACTTGCCTCTGCTCCAACAGTCTCTCTAACATGAAATAACTGCTATTCCACCTGGTTGGGATGTCTTGTATCAGTCTGCGAACAGGCACTTGCAGACTTTTCTGCACAGCAGTTAGTTTTCCTGTAGCACTGCTGGAGTGTTTAAAATGACCCACTATAGCTCTTCCAACTGCCAGCAAGTCTTCATAAGACTTTTGTTTCATAATGGCATCGTGGATGATTAGCTGAAGAGTATGTGCTAAGCACCCCTCACTGGAAACACCACTTAACTTCATTGCTTTTGTTATGTTTGGCCCATTATTGCTAATAACTAAATGCCTTTGACTGGCTTGCAGACCCGAATTATCAAGCACCTGCACAAACTCTCTGCATAAATGTTCACCAGTGTGCCTTTGAGTTAAATCTTTAAGCTCCAACATAGCACCTCTGCACTTGTAATTAGCATCTATCCAATGCAGAGTGATTAAGAGGTAGGATTCAATGGAATGCTCTGTAGTCCACGTATCAGTGGTGAAACTAATTGCTGGTACAGACTGCAATTCACTTAACTTTTGGCAAGGTTTCTCATAGATACATGGAATTATATTGTCAGAGAAATGTCTCCTTGAAGGTGTCACATACCTTGGCTCTAACACTGAAGGGAGCCTTTTAAACCCCACATTATCAATAATGGAATATGGCTGTTTATCCAAAGCCACCATCTCGGTTATGGTCTCTGTGATCTGCTTAGCCCTTGCATGCTCAGTGGATAAAGGAAGGGTTTGGGCTAAGCAAGCTTCTAGTGTAGGCTGCTCTTTTTTAATTCATTTTGCAGGAGGCTAAATGCATTTATCTTTGGAAAGCTGGGCAAGCTTTGCTTTCTCTGCTAACAGCTCTGCATGTCCTGATTTATGCTTATTTTTTAAATGATTAAGCAGGCTTGACATCCCATAACTTTTCATCGACAAACCTCTACTTATAAAAGTAGGTGCAGTATACAGAATACACTTCGCTTTTGCATCACTGTCAGCATCAAGGTAAAAATACTGCCAAACTTAGCTTTTCTGAGACATTTTGGCAAAAGGCAATAATGGACAAACACGCACCAGCAGCTTGCTTGCACCCCAGCGTCCTTGCATCTAAATTACTCAAACCGGCTCCTTAAATGGGCAGTACCTGATCGGGTCAGATACCTAGAAAAATGGAAAAATCCAACTGGATTGGATCGCCGGATCAGATATGCATGAAGTACTTCTCTGTAAGCACTTTATTTTAACCCTCGCATTAACACTGAAATCTGTGTATGCCCTGTACTACTTGACTCCCCCCCCTTCCTTTCCATGGGTCACAACTAGAAATGAGCCCTGGCTCAGTGTGCCTTTTCCAGTTACCAATTTTCAAATAAACAAATAAATAAGTACATTTTACAGGCTGGCATGCGATTCACTGTAGGGTGCTCACAGGGGAGTGACAGAACATTAATACAACATAGAATAAAACTGCAAGTATGGCAGTTGAAGTAGGACAAAATTACCAAAATGAAAGCTGAAATTTAAGCAAGTTCCAGCAGTTGTAAGCACTATTCTAGGTAATACTAGAATCAAAGCTAAAATGCAGACAAGTTCCAGCAGGTGTAAGCACTATTCTAGGTAAACAACCATAGAAAAACAAAACTTTTGCTAATGAAAACAATTTTTTAAATTGGTAAATACATTCTAAAAAAATCAAAACATTTTATAAGTTCAATAGGACACTCCGAGGGTGTGCATTTTGCTTAGAGGTGGGTGAAGTGGCCAAAATTCATTCCACCAAGCAATTCACAGAGTAATGCAGAATCCGTGAAGTAATACACAACGTGAGGCGAAGGACTTCATGTCATAATGAGGAATGCAAAGCCCATTAATAGCAATGACTTCGCATTACTCCACCTTCCCCCAACCACTTCTACACCAATTTTAATGCAAAGTACTTAGAAATCAATGTACTTCGCATTACTTCACCTTGCTATTGAGCTCCAAGGTGAATTTTACATTGATTCATGGCATTGCAGGTCACATGGGCTCTAGATTGTTCTATACAGCCTCAGTTCTGTGTAGTGTGTGTGTAGTGGTAGATGGAGACAGTTTCCTCTCAGAGCTCTGCGATTCAAATCCTCTAAAAGCTGTTAAAAAAGCCTTTTTGAGCCATTTTTTTCTCAAAATTTAGTTTATCGAATATAGGAAACCCTCCTGTGCTCATATCATCAAGGGTTTATTGTTTGTGTGTGGGTTTTGAATGTTAATTTAGAACATTCAGTCTGTGTACTGATAGACACTTGAAGTGTGCTTTGGGAGAGGGGTGTATCTGTGGTGGAGGTAGGTTAAACCCAGAAGAAAAAGGCAGTCTTTCTGTTTTGGTTATATTTTTCTTGTATAAATGTGCTAATGTACACTCAGTAATATTTTCAGTAATTCTTGGCATTTTTTTAGCTGATTATTATGGTGCAGCAGTGCATAATTTCAGTTTGTTTAAAAGATTTGGTTTTGTTACTGAAGTTTTCAATTTGCTACTCATTACTTGTAGTGTGTGTGTGTGTGTGAGTGTGTGTGCGATGCGTGCCATCAAATCAGAAACATTTAATTGTGCCACAGAGTAATTGCAGCAGTATGAATCTGCTATCCACAGCATCTGCATGATTTTATACTGCTTTGTGGTATCTTGGTTTTGGACTGTTACTGCAGTGCACTGCACCCCCTCCCCCCCACCGGCAAAAGGAATTCTTTTCCAGATTGGATTGTGACTTGTGAGCACTGATTAAGGTGTTGTTGTGACTTTGCATCTGCATCTCTTCTTGATTGCACAGTGCAATCTTAATCTGTCTGTGCTTCTGCATCCATTTAGTGCCCAGTCTCCATCTGTTAACCACAGTTGTTGTTTTTTTTTCTTCACATCCACCGGGCCAGACTGAAGGTTCAGAAATCTAAATTTGTTTAGAATTTTCTTGGTGATCCACCAAAATGCCTGCAAAGAGACATGCAAGCAAAGCTGTTTCTGGCCATGGCACTGCTGCCAGTGGCAAAATTGTCCATGGGCATGGTAGTACGCAGAGGGGCATAGCTGATGTCAATAAAGGGATATCTCCATCAATGTTTTTTACAGCACAATCTGTAGCTTCTCTCATAGTTGGAGGAGATTATGTTGTCCCAGCTGGTGGTGTTAGTGCAGTTTCTGCTGGCACGGCTATCGCTGCCTCAAGTTCCAATTCTGACCAGTTAACCATTTCAAAAAATATAGTTGAATCTAAAGCTGTGACTGACAGTGTAGATGATGTCATACTCCCCAATCAACATCTCCATGGTAGATGAACATGATTCTGATCATGGCAATGATAACTCACAATGTAGCATTTCTTCCAGTGCTGTTGAGATCATGCCTTCGCCATCCAATGATTCAAAGTGTGATGCACAAATATTGAGTGACGATGATGATGATGATGATGCTGTGGTTGGAACATGTTCTCCACATGACAGCATCCAAGTTGAAAATGTAGATGTGGATGATGGTGATGAATATGATAATGATGTCGATGACCCCTGTTGGGAACTGGAGAAAAAGAAAGTCAAGGTGGCTGTGTCTGGGTCTGTTGGCATTAAATTCCCCCCCTCAAAAAAGTTATAATTTAGCAGTTCCTGCTGATGATAATGATGATGACTCAGTAATAATCATAGGTAGTCGTGGTGGTCAGTTGGAGTCCAAGTGTGTCCAGCCTGAAAAATCATGTAGCACGCCCCCCATTTCAGGGGTTAAAGAAAACAGAATCCAATAAGCAGCATCAGGGACATGTTAAAAGTAGGGGATCACAATCCCTTGTTTGGGATTTTTTTGTCCAAGATGCAAATGATGAGTCAGTTGCAATCTACCAGCTTTGCCATGCATGTATGAGTCAAGGTAAAAAGGGGAGTAATCTGGGAATGGGCTGCCAGCATACACATCTTAAGAACAGGCACATGGCACTGTGGACCCGGGACCAGATGGCAGCTAATGCCATAGTGGGGCGTTCATCCTCATCATCATCCTTATTGAGCATGTTATCCCCTTCCATGAGTGTAAGACCAAGTAGGAATGTCTGCAGTAGTTATGAAATAACACCAGAAGATTACTACAGGCATAATGAGGGGGAGGATTATGAATTAGAAATCTTGTCAAGTGGTGGTCAGAGTAGCAGTGGTGGTGGTCAATGCAGTATGTCTACTGCAAGTGGTACATCAATCTCTGTACATAAAACAGGGAAAATAACTTCATTTGTGGACTTGTCACCTGTGCACCCCTCTTCATCACATGTCCACACCCCACCCCCAGCCATTCACAGAGCTGAGCCATTTGTCACACCCTATGCAAAACGTGTAAGTCAGCCCTCATTGGAGAGCATTTTTGACCTTATCTTCCTGCCTGCCTGAAGCATGTGATCCACACTGTGTAAGCCATGTGATGTGTGTGGGCTGCCTGTGAATTCTCACTCTGCATTAAAATGGAATATGGTGGAGCACACAACACAAAGTCATAATTACAATGCGTAGTGGCAAAGTGAGGGTTTAAAATGGGTACTCCACGTAGCCGAACACTAACGTGAAGTGGCCACTTCATGACAACTTTGCAGGTGGAATTTTACTTCACTACATCTCTAATTTTGCTGATATAAATGCACTTTTGGGGGCTGAAGACACTTAGCCTGTGGCATTGCACCTCACTACTCCCCTTGGTGAGCATTTATTTCAGAATAACACACGCCCAGCTGTGTCTTACTGCTTACAGTCACAGCCAAAGACATGGCCAGATATTTCCCCAAATTTCTTTGCTATTTCTAGAGAAATCGCCTGCTTTCTGCATTTTCACAGTAGGGGCAGCAGAGAGAAACTCTTTAGAAATTTTGCGAAATATCTGTAAATATCTGGCCATGTCTGTGGCTACTACTGTATGTACAGTAACAAAGCTGCACTATTAGATTGCACCCCAAGGAATATATCCTGACACACCTTAAGCAAGCAGATTCAGTAGTAGTCAATCTCCTAAAAAAAATCTTTGTTGAATATAAAAAAAATATGCTTAGAAATTTTAGCTGAGAAGTGCTGTTTTTTTTTTTCTAAAACCAGTTTTACATTAGTTAGGTAAATTGTTTTCTGGTGCACGTGTTTACATTTCTCTGTAAAGTGCCCTGAGCCTGTGGGATAGTATTTTATTTATTTATTTATTTATTTGATATATCGGTTTACAACCTTTGAGCCAGAGGCACATTTCCAAAGGTACCTCATCACATGTAAGACAGAAGCTAATACAGACAGGGTATAACAACAGTTACATTAAGCATGTGTTACAGACATTTGTCACTGACATTATTTATAGTATTTGGATGTAGATATTTTCAGACATTATTTACAATATTTGGATGACGATATTTATATCATCACAGCAGAGAGACATTATTAGCTTTAGAAAGCATCTAAACAGAGTAGTCAGACCAATTCATGGGTTTGCCAAAGTAATTACTTACTTATTTACTTACAGTACTATCTTTGCCTGCTAATGATCTTTTTAATTAACACCCTATTGCACACTACATTTTGTAATTTTTTAGTAAGCGTGGTAGGTAACTGAGCTGCTTTTGAGTCAAATTAATCTGTATGGTCTCTTGCCAGGTTTCACTTAGGCTCTTGCTGACCTCATACTTCAGCACTGAGTCAGTCGTGCTTAAAGACTGCATTAATCTACATTTTCATTACTTGCCCTTTATAATCTGTGGCTTTGATTTGAAATAATCCTAAAAATTGGAAAGTGTGAAGGAAGAGATGGCTTGATCATTATCATTGAGACATTTAAACTTCTAAAAAATTGTTTTGCTCACTTGTTTAATTAGGTACATGTTATAATATGGCTAGTTACAGATAGAGAGAGAGAGACAACACTAGATTACAGTATTTGCTTTCTAACCATTTGTCTAGTAATCTCGAGGCTAGGTTTACAACAGAGTATATCAAGGTGACATTTAAGTTTCCCCTCTCAAACTATCACTGAGAAAGTGAAGTGACATGGAATATTCAGTATTCTATATACAGAATGGTTAGGTGGGGAATGGGAATCTTTTATATTCCACAAATGCATCCCTATATACAGAATTTACTTGCAAAAACAGTCACAGCATCTGTGTGAAACAATGCGTGTTGCAAAGAAACACCACATCAATCTTAAGAACAGTCCAGGGAGGAGTCCCACAAGGGTCCATTTTGGGCCCTTTGCTTTTTAACATATACGTTAATCAGCTTCCGGCCTTGATGAGACACTGTGCGGTCAGGCTGTACACAGATGACACAGTATTAGTGGCCTCTGTGGGCAGCCTGACCTCACTGGGTCAAAAGCTACAGGAAGATTTTACCAGAATGGAGTTGTGGTTTGTAGACTCAGGTCTCCTAATGAATAGCTAAAAAACTCAGGGCATGGTTTTTGTGCCCAACTGAGGTAAACAGAAGGCAAAAAATCTGAACATAAAATTTAATAATGATCAGCAGGTGATTGATACTGTGTGCTATAAATATTTATGAATCCTAATAGATAACACACTGTCTTTTAAAGAGCATATTGAGTCGTTGATCAAAAGAATAAATCAAAGGCTTGGAGCTCTGAGAAACATAGAAACATAGAAACAGAGAATTTGACGGCAGATAAGGACCGCTTGGCCCACCCAGTCTGCCCATTTCCCTACCTACTGGATAAGCTGCAGATCCTAGTTAACCAGCAGCCTACTTCTTCCTACCCCCACTCCCCAGAATTGCCTTATGACTATCCCATGCATGCTTGAATTCCACCACTGATTTTGACTCCACAACTCTCTCCGGAAGGCCATTCCATGCATCCACAACCCTCTGTGAAAAAATACTTCCTTAAATTACCTCTGGAGCCGCCCCTCTATCTTCAAATTGTGCCCTCTTGTTCTTGCACACCTCTTTGAAAGATGCTACCTCTTGACTTTGTTGATTCCCTTGAGGTACTTGAAAGTTTCTATCATGTCCCCCTCTCCTCCTTTCCTCGAGGCTATACATATTAAGCTCCTAAGTCTCTCTTCATATGTCCTCCGTGCAGACCCTGCACCATTTTAGTTGCCCTCCTCTGGACAGCTTCCATCCTGTCTATGTCTTTATGGAGATTGGGTCTCCAGAACTGCACACAGTACTCCAGATGGGGTCTCACCAGCTGTCTGTACAGAGGGATAATAACTTCCTGTTTTCTATTGGTGATGCCTCTCCCTATGCATCCCAGTATCCCCCCAGCCCTTCTTGCTACCTTCTCACATTGCTTGCCCACCTTTAGGTCATCTGATATGACTACCCCCAGGTCCCTTTCCATTTTTGTTGTTGTTAGTATCTCACCCCCCATTGTGTACTCTTTCCCTGGGTTTTTGTTTCCCCAAGTGCATTACCTTGCACTTCTTAGCATTGAATCTAAGCTGCCATACATTTGACCATTCCTCTAACCTTGCCAAGTCCCTTCTTATCCTTTCCACCCCACCCTGTGCATCAACTCTGTTGCAGATCTTAGTGTCATCTGCAAAGAGACATATTTTTCTTCCAGTCCTTCTGCAATGTCGCTTATAAAGACATTGAAGAGGACTGGTCCTAATTCTGAACCCTGCGGTACCCCGCTAGTAACCCTCCTTTCTTCTGAGTGGACTCCATTTACTATTAGTCTCTGTGTCCTATTCTCCAGCCAATTCTTTACCCAGGCTGTCATCTTGGGACCCACTCCCAGGCTGGCTAACTTATATATTAATCTTTGGCTGGCTAACTTATATATTAATCTTTTGTGTGGGACTGTGTCAAATGCCTTGCCAAAGTCTAGGTAGGCCATGTCCACAGCTCCTCCCTGATCTACTACTTTGGTCACCCAGTCAAAGAAATCTATCAGATTCGTCTGGCATGACCTTCTCGCTGTGAATCCATGCTGCCTAGGGTTCTGTGCCCTTCTGGCCTCTAGATACCCAAATTGCTTTACTACAACTACCAGGAAGAAAATAATACAACTACTAATCCCATTAATGGACTATGGCTTAATGATGTATATGAATGCAAATAAACAATTGCTGAAGAAGGTTAACCAGACCTAGTATAGACTTGCCAGGTTTGCAGGTGGAAGTCCTTATGGCATCCATCATTGTTCAATATACCAGAAATTGAGTTGGCTTTTACCAAAGCAAAAGAAAATATTCAATTGGTTGTCTTGGGGCTTTAAATTAATAAAGTTCAAGACTAAACACCCACTGGGTTATTTAGTGACCTTAGTGTCATCTAGAAATAACAGACATAATCTGAGATCAAATTATATGAACCTGGCATACCAGTGAGTCTAAAACAGATTTGGGGAATCCATGTTACAACAATCTCTGGCAAAGATGTGGAATGGATTAACAATGGATCTAAAAACAAAAAACTCCATAAAAGTATTCCAAAGTGAGTTAAGGATAGCACTGCTAACCCCCTGTAATTGCTACACACGAAAAATAAGTTTTACAACTTTTGTATAGGAGCAACTCATAATCATATGTTGTATGTATTTTAATTGTTCCTGTTTTGTGTATTATGTATTTTCTACAGGTCATATTTTGAAAATAGGGACTTGGTCTCTAAACGTATGTACCTGGATAAAAATAACATTTTTATCATTATCATCATCACCTAAAACTATTCTGTTTGCAACTCAGTCCACTATACAGTTAGGGTACTTTCTAAAATGGATGTACTACAAATGTTGCAAAAAAAGGCCCAACAGCTACAGTATATCCACTTAGCCCACAAGCTGGTGGTGCTGCCAATCAGGAAGAGATTCATACTACAAAACATGCAAAAAACAAGCATTTGTCAACGCCAGATGTTCACCACTGGTATAGAAGCCCTAGGGTACTGAATGCATTGTGGTGCACTTTTTGGTTTATGTACTGCCAAAGCTAGAAACCTGCATTTGTAAATTTCAAGGCATGCTCATAACTTCATTGTTTTGTAATATTGTTGTCCCCAAATTGTCAACACAGCCTTCTTGTGACCCCAGCTCATGAACAAGTGCAGAGAAAATGTTCACATTTTCACCTTTCGGGACAGATTTGCCTAATTACACGGCAATTATTCATGAGGTGGGGTCCCTAAAAGCCATGTTGAAAATGTGGGGCAAAAATATGCAAAAATGGCCAAGCTATACCATTAAGTTCAAAACACCATTGAAATACATTAAACCGCATACCTAATTTCCTCAGTTTGCAGTCCAGCTTTGAAGAGTGATGACATCTCTGCAGTCAGCAGAGGATTATGGCATTGGACCCCTGGTACATACGTAAGGGCGTGAGGGGTGTTTGGGGTGGTGGGTGCTGAGTGGGAGGGTCAGGTGGGGGGACTAACCACACAACAGACATTGATGGATGTTTTTCTTTTTTACAGGGTTAAAAGAAAAACCCGATGAGAAGTGGTTTTCATTATTTCAGATGGCAACAGGAACACTGGGGGATTGAGTACCCCCAGTGCGGGTGTTATGTTTGTGGGGGTTTGTGAGGTGGTGGGTGCTGAGAGGGAGGGTCAGATAGGTGGGACAATTACAGGGCTGGCAGCAACATGTACACTCCTTCTGGTGCTTCATCACCATTTAGAGATGTGACCACGCATTGTGAGTAGTGCATTAGACCCATATAGACCATGGGAGTTTAGCTTTTGAGGTGACAACATGGGGGGGGTCTGCACCCCCAGTGTCAGTGCTATGTTTAGTGGGGTGCTGAGAGGGAGGGTCGGGTACAGGGGACAGTTATGGGGCTCCAGTAATAGACATGGATGGATGGTTTTCTCTGTTACAGCTGGCATGAGCCACTGGATGTGTGAAATTCCAGCTTGATCATGACAGATCAGCTCTGCCTGCTGGGTGGCATGGATCAAAAGAAAGAGTTGACCCATAATTGGGTCAGCTGCTTCTTTTCAAGTACATAACATCTCCACCCAACAAGCCAAAACTCTGCCATGATCAGCCTGGCTGATGACTGGTGTGGCACTGTTGCATCCCTAAAACACTACTCTGCATTGGACGGACAGTGTCACACCTATCAAAAGCCAACCACCATAGCAAGATGTTTGCTATGTGCACACATGCATGGCAAACATAAAAAGTACATTAGCTACAGTTTTGCTGCAGACCACGCAGCCTACTTACATGCTGGCAGTACTACATAGGAAAAGATTCACACTATAAAACTTGCAGAAAAGTCACAAAAATTACAACTGGCCTGCACACCACTCAGCATGCTACATGGTGGTGCCTCTGTTGAAAAGATTTACACTGCAAAACTGGCAGGAATGGCAAATCAAATCATTCACAAGTGTGCTGTGCACCATTCATTCCACTACCATTATATGGTAGTGCTGCCACTCAGGAAAATATTCATACTATAAAACTTGCAGAAAAGGGGCCATAACTTCAATTGTGCTGCATGCCATGTGGTCCTCAATATAGTGGCAGCACCACTCAAGAATTGTTTCATACTATGAAACTTGCAGAAAAAGGCATATGGGGCAGAAGTTTCAAAAAAGTCTTGATGCAGAACCAAATGCATACTGTACTTGTATCTGCATCCCCGCCCTACTGTGTCCAGATAACACTACTGCTATTTGCAAGCACTGCATTCATTCCCAACAAAAAAAAATCACAATTTCCTGCAAAAAAGGAACGCAATGGAAAGTGGTGTCCGGTGCTGATGCACTTGTGTCTTTTTCTTGATTCTAACATTTGATGCTGGGAAGCCTTCTAATAGATGATCTATCAGGTCTGAATGCAGTTCTGGTCTGAAAATAGTGGCAAGTGCTTCTTGGGTAGGTTCTTTTGAAAATCCTGCCCACATTGTCTACAACTGTACTGCACACCATGCATCCTATATGACAGCTGTATCACTCAGGAAAAGAAAACACTAGAAACTGTGCAGAAGAAGGCAAACAAAGCCAGCCTGGTGGTATGGTGGTAGTGTTATTGGCTGCCACACTGGCAGGGTTCAGGAGTGGACTCAGCTCATTTGGGGTCAGCCTAGGAAGAGAGGATGGAGTCTTCTAAGGACAAGTCTTCTGTCTCAGGGGAGGGTCCTGGCATCCCACTCATAGTTTGGCACTTGATTCATCTGTGAGAGGGCTGCCCTCATATGCAGACATTCAGATGTGTGAGGCATTATAGCATACTGTCAGACTTAAGAAGAAAATGCTGGAAGAAAATTTCTGACAGGAAAATGTATTTATTCATTTACTTATTTATTTAAAATGTATCACTTGGTGAGCTAATTTCAAATAAATAAATAAATAACCAACTTGGAGATTCCCTGCCCCCACCACCCAACAGGATCCACACCACCAACTGGTAGTGCTCTGAAATCTGGAGTTAGCGGCAGGGAGGGGGAAAATTGCCCTCCACCCTCTGATACTGCCATGAGGAGATCCATGGGGGACTCCACAGAGCCAGGTAAGTCCCAGAGATGGTGGGTAATGAGGTTGAGGGGGCAGGCTGGCAGAAAGGAAGTTAAACAAATGATGAAAAAAAAGACAAAGAAAAGCAGCCAAAACCATGCTGCATGGTATATGCTGCATGTTAACAGTGACACTCACAAGAGGTCCACCCTGTTAGCACTTTGGAAATACCCCTTCCACAACACACGTCCCAATACGCAATCACAAGGGGCTGCCAATAAGTGATTTCAACACTTAACTACAGTCACAGTTTTGTGGCCACAGTGTGTTATGCACAATATAGGTCCAAACCCTTTCCTCATTATTTATTTATCTTCCAATAGTTTTGCATTCATACTATAGCTTGTGAAATCATGGAAAGAATTTGGGATTAACAGAAGGGGAAATGAGGATTTCCTGTAATGCAATTAGACTACTGTATTTTAAAAATCCATTTTCAAAACAAAAAACATACCATTGTTATTTGTTTTGCTTTTATGTAAACCAAAAATCCAAAAATGTTAAAAATGTGTTTTAAAATGTTTTAAATATTTTTTTGAAATGTTTAATACATTTCCAGTACATCAACACAAAGGGCTCAATTTTCAAAGAGCCCTTAGATCGTCGCAATTTCAGGCAATCTAGGGTTGTGACAAACTCTGGGTACATCAGGGACCCTGTGTCCAATTCTGTAAAAACAGGGGTCCCATCGCAAAAACCCTGGGAATTGCCACAACTGCAGGCTAGTGCCAAACAATTGGCAAACCTCCGGAAATTGCCACAGGGATCCGGTTTCCCTTCACCCGGCACAACACTAGAGGATCCAGGATGGTGGGGAGGTAAGACATGTTTGCCAGGAAGGGTCTGGAGGTAGAAAGGGCACAGGGGTGCCATATGGGGTGTTGGGGAGAAGATGGGCTTGCAAGGGGGTGATGTGACACCCAGTGGGGGTGCCATTATAAAGCTATTAAGCTACTGGATGATACCATGGGTGGGGGGCCAGGGATAAACAGTGTCTGTGGCTTGGGCTGCTGCTAGAACTGTGCCCACCTGGGGCCATGGCACTGTTTTTTCCTGGAACCCCCTTCATGTGGTACCATGCCATTAGCTTAATAGTTATATAAATGGCACACATCACTCCCTCACATGCCCACCATCTCTCCACCCCCTATGGCACCCCAAGCCCTTTCTGCCCCTGGACCTCACTTCCAGAGACCCCCCATTTACCACATTGGGGCATGATGCATAGACCACCTCATGGGTAGTCTAAGTCAAGCCCCTTGCTGAGCTCACATCAGGCTTACACAATGCAAAAAATGGGGATGGTGCAGCCCCACCATGGCGCAAGCCCCCTTGCAACATGGTGCCTGGGCACTTTTGCCATGAGGGTGGTGCAAGGGGGCTTTGCCATATGGCATCAAGATGTTGCCGTGACTGGCATTTGAGAATCAGGATCACTGCAAACTATGACACAAGGGGTCACTTGTGTCATCCCCTTTTGGAGCAGGCACCTTGAGTCATAGTTTTGCTTTTGAAAATCAGGCCCAAAGTGTTCCAACAAGATGTATCAATGAACACTGACCCAAGCTTTCCACCAAAAATATAAAAATTCTGGCCATAACAGTTCCAAAGTTAGCCCTTTCTACTGATCTTTTTTTAAAGACACTGCTAGATTCTCAAATGTTTTGGGGCCTAAGTCCCACAGCACAACTCCAGTTGCAGACTGAAATCTCCGCAGCTGCAGAGATTGCTATTCTCAGATGCAGCAGTTGCGGAAGATGTTACAGTTGTTCCCACTGGCCATAACATTTCTCTGCAGCTGCAGGAAATTCCATGGCAACACCACCCAGAAGCTACTGTAAATTATGGAGCCAATCATAAACCGGCTCCACTTTTGAGAATACCATAGCTGCAGGAGAAACTGTGGTTCCACAACTGGCAACCCACTTGTACAAGTTTTTCCCACAGCTGCAGGATTTTCAAGGGCTTTGAGAATCCAGCCCACCATCTTTAACCCTTAAGTGCAGGGAACTTAAATTTTTTTAAATGAAAGAATGGAGCCAGTTGATACAGTTGCATCTTGTTGATATATTTTTAGTGTATTAGTGTACTGAAAAATGCTCTTTGACAATATCAAAATATTAAAACTGTATTATTCTAAATATAGAATATGTATTAAAGTATTTTGCTTAATTGAATGTATATTGGCAGTGTGTAGCTATATCAATCTAAGTTTAAGATTTCATTTAAAAATAAATAATGAATTTAGCCCTTATGGTTCCAAAGTTAGAATTTTTTTTAAAGATTGCGTTTCTTCAAAGGGGATTAATTTTTTAACCATAATGGCTAGGAACTTAGGTATGAATTTTCAGCCCTCCTGGGACTAAGTCTCACTCCACAGTAGTTGGTGCAGACTGAAATCGCCACACCAGCAGACATCCATATTTTCAGTTCACACTGCTGGCTAGGGCACATGGTTCACCTGGTTCCACTAAGTGCACCATTTCAGTGCAACTGCAGCAACAAAATGTCCTCAAGGTGCTATAAATTGGGAACCAACCATAAACTGGCTCCCACTTTGAAAATACGGCACCTGCAGGGAAAACTACGGCTCTGCAGGTGAAGCCCAACTTGTGGCAGTTTTTACCCACAGCTGCACTGATTTCAGACAGGCAGAAAATCCAGCCCTTGATGTTTTTAAATGAATGCTTTGAGGCAGTAAATATATCTACATCCTGTCAATATATTTTCAATTTATGGACATAAAAAACACAGTGCACTTTCACAATATCAGCATATTATTCTGTTTTACTAAATAACATCAGTTTAACAGTTCTAAGTTTTTAAATCAGCTTTCTGTGTTAAGATTTTACTGTTTTTTCTATATTTCAATGCCTGACTACAGGCCTGTTATGATGTCATCAGCATTGTGATAGTTACTCTATGATTGGTTCTGTTCTGTGCAAAGGTCAAGGAAAGTGATTGTGATATATCTAACCTCTAGATAAATGTTTACCTGAAAGTTACATACTCGGATAAATAAATCTATCAGGGACATAATATAGGGATATAATTTCTTTCTTCAAAGTACAGGTGGGATTTGGAATAGCTTACCTAATGAGGTGGTTTCTAGTAGCAGTTTAGATATCTTTAAGAGGAAACTTGACTTTGTATTATTGAACAAATGGCCTAATCAGACCTGTTAATGTGGGTAGATGGTAATAATGGGCGCATGGCCTTCTTCCATCTATGCAACCCCGTATGAAACCCAGTATAACAGTTTATCATCACTGATGTTATGAATCTGTATCAACCTAACTCCAGTATGTCATTATAAAAAGAGTTTCTAGACCTTCAAGATCCAAAGGTAGGCATTTATAATAATATCAGGTTGCATTTTCAGCAAGGTCTATCATCGTGTCACAAGTGCCATGAGTTGTACACCAAAAAGTATGCATATGTAACATATTTGATACATTTGTCATTTTTTGGCCATAAAGAGAGCAAAGGGTTGCAGATGTGTCAAGATGTTTGAAAATTGCCTGGACATATTCTGGCACATGTACAGGATTTCATTTCATTTTATTTTATACCCAGGAAAGGCACATTGAGCAAATTGCCCATTTTGAAGTGCAGCCAGCATTTGAAACAACATCAAAATACAGTAGAAAAGGGCAAATGAAAAACTGTTTAGCCACAATTACATTGAGATTGATTACTAAGAATAGTTAACTGTTTTTTCAAACCAAAAACAAAGACTTACTACATTAGACAGACACTGGTACATTATTATGTAGCTCTGTGGAAGGCTACTCTGAAATGGCAGCTCCTGTGCGTGCACCCATGTGCACACACACAATTTAACTGGCTGCCCGGTCCATTTGTCATCAGTTTACACTCATGGAGTGTTGGCACAGAATTTGATTTTGCCTGCTAGTACTGCCATCACTGAATTTTAGCACTATGCACTTTCGGGTCGCTTTTACGTTTAACTGCACTGGCATTACTTTGTTGCACAATACAATACAGACTCCAGCAGAAGCAGGCAAGCATTTTACTTTCAATTAAATGTGTGACTCATAAGGTTTGGGGCTGCAGAACTTCTTTTCCATTTCCATTGTGTTATAGGCCTCTGAGCCTGTATGTGCCAGGCTAGGAATTCCAGTGAGGTGAGAGCCCTCAGACTTTGTGTATCTGTCTATACATTATTATAAAACCAAACACCAGCATAGTCAAAGGCTGTTTGACTAACACAAATTCTTTGAAATGGAAACTCAAATGATAGAGAATCCTGGGATCTAGTAAAAAAGTTGTTGAATTGTAAGGGGAATAATTCTGAGGTGAAGAGTGGAACCTTCCTTAAAATGATCTAGTGGAAGGAAGTTGAAGTTTTAGGTTGAATGCGATCATCGAAGGAAGATAATTGTGCTGCATGATTCAACAGACAGTGGTGGGTATGCAATGGTAAACCAGTTATGAATTGACAGATTGAATTATATATAACTTTTATCCTGGACAGCTCCCCAAACCCTGTTATGGGATAGAATAAGTAAGTAATGAGCCACAACAAGGTGTGCATTAAAGGATTGTAATGTACACCACAGGGGCAGAATTTTAGGGCCCAGTGATATCTTTAGGTAAGGTGTTTTTTTCATGGGGAAAATAAGATTTGGCAGCTGACCATGCATTTAAAGAGATTTAATGCATGATCAACTGACATCCCTCAGCCAATGAAATTACTGGATTTTTTTCTTGACATTTTATAAAGTGCTACAATCCAAAACTGGAAGAAGCAGATTCTTAACCAGAAGTACATGAACCTCAGGCCAAAGACTTTGTTGAACATGAAATGATGAACCCAACCAGTGCTGAACAGTTTTAACTAAAAGGTCAACATGTGAATCATAGGTAAGGGAGCTATCCAGGACAGCACCTAAGTACTTCACATCATACCTTACCAGAAGATCTCAGAGGGTGGTGTCAGGGTTTTTTTCATCTGATCCCTTCACACTTTTTTGTGGGGTTCCTCAGGGCTCTATATTGTCCCCCATGTTGTTTGTGGTGTACATGCTTTCCCTCTGAGACATTGTGAGATGGTACGGGTTGGGTTTTCACTGTTATGCAGATGATACCCAACTGTACCTGTTCTTCGCACCCGACCAGGAAGGAGCTGTCTCGGTATTTAATAGCTGTCTGGAGGAAATCCAAGATTGGATGAGGTCGAGTTGGTTGAAGTTGAATTCTGGGAAGACTGAGGTGTTGGTTTTGGATCCGGATTGCCTGATAGGGGGACCTGTGGCCGGCTCCCCCTCTGGGGTGTTTTGTGGGGATGTAGAGTTACTGGTCTCTGAATGGGTGTGAGATCTGGGGGTGATCTTAGATGATGGGCTGACCTTAAGATCTCAAGTGTCAGCAGTGGTAAAATCTTCATTTTATCATCTCAAAAACATCGCCAAAATCAAGCACCTCATTCCGTCCGGCGATCTGCTAACTTTGATCCATGCCTTTGTGACCTCACGCCTGGACTACTGCAACTCGCTGTACCTTGGGCTTCTGGGGGTTGATATCCACTGCCTTCAGCTGGTGCAGAATTCCACAGCTCGAGTACTTACAGGTACTCCTAGAACACCACATATTACTCTGGTGCTGCGGCATCTGCACTGGCTACCAGTCCAGTGGTGGATCACCTTCCAAGTTGGATTACTGACTTTTAAAGCCCTACATGATCTGGGCCCTGACTACCTGAAATATCTCCTGATTCCTTACCTCCCGGTGAGGTCGCTTTGCTCAGCTGATGATGGGTTGCTAGAGATCCCTAGGGTCACACTGAAATCAGCTGGTGCCCGGGCTTTCATGTTTGCAGCACCAACCCTTTGGAATTCTCTACCACATCTGATAAGGGAGTGTTTGACTGTGGGGAGCTTTAAACAGGCTCTTAAATCCTTCTTATGGAGTAAGGCATATGGCCTTGATTAATGTTTCATACTTGTTTTTAACAGTTTTTATATTATTGTCTGTTTGTTCTGTTTGTATTTAATCTTTTCAGAATGCGCCTTGGTTTTGGAAAGGCGCAATATAAATAAAGTTTATTATTATTATTATTACTTGTAGTCATTAACTGTCTCAAAGAACACACCATCAAAGGCATTCAAGGTAAGAATACTGTTACCAGATTTCTTTGTTCTACCAAGAGGAATGAGCTTAGTTTCCTTGGTATTAAGGACTAACCCCCAGGAGCAGACCAAGATTAAAGATTATTGAATTATTTTTGCAGAATAATGTTAAGGACCTCTAAGTTTTGTCCCTTCTTAAAAATGACTGCATTATCTGCATAAAGCAACATTTCCAAAGAATGACAAGTGATGAGAAGATCATTCAAGAGAAGGGAAAAAGAAAAAGTCCCAAAATGGAACCCTGTGAGACACCCCAACTAACTTTGAGAAAACTGGAAAACTGATCCTGATTAACAATTCTATGTTCTTGGCCTGAAAGACAGTCCTCAAACCAATGTATAACATCATCAGAAACAACACTGTGAAAGAGAATGTAACAACAAGTCATAATCCACTAAATCGAATGCCTTGGTGAGGTCCACGAACACTGACACCACATGATTTCCAGAGTCTATGGCCTGATGGACATAGTTTCTGAAACTCACAAAGGCAGTCTTAGTATTGTGTAATGATAATGAATGAAAGCCATGTAAAATATAAATCAAAAGGTGAGGCTCAGATAAAAAGTCAACTGTCTGGTCCTTAACAATATGCTCACACATCTTTGACATGGGAACCAAGAGAGAAGTAGGTCTATAATTTGAAATAACAGATTTAGAATGTGACTTGTGGGTTGGACATATATTAGCCTGTTTCCAAATGGATGTGCTGTGACAAAGTGAAAAATGTAACAATTGAGTAAGGGGAAGTACAATGCTTTCACAAGCTATTTTTAAGAGCCTAAAGTCGAGGCCATCATTACCAATAAAAGGACAAGGATTTAATTTGTCCAAATAACTTAAGACCTGATCAGGGTAAAGAACTTGAAAATAAAATTTGGGATACGTTTGAGAACCAGAAGTGGTATTATCATTATAAACAGATGTAGATGCTGAATTTACTTGAAACATGGAAAAGTCGCCAACACATTTATTAAATATGTTAGCTAGAGTTGTGGGGGTCACTAAAGACTTCACCATTAAAACAAAGGGAGGAGAGTTCACCTTCCTTCCTTCCTGTGGCTGGTGAGTTCATTCAGAGTGTACCAAAAATTGTAAGGATTATGAACAGTATTCAACTGCTTTACTTTATAGTACTGAACTTTGGATTTAGGAATAATGGATTTACAAAGTATTCCAGCTTGTTTCATAGTCCATCAGGGAGGATTGCTCTCAAGTCTTTTTATCATGAGCCCGACTTCTTATTTTGATCCTGCAGTAGTTTCAATATATCAAAGGAAAGGCACTTACTTTTATGACCTCTTTTCTACATTTTCTTTAAAGGGACCAACAAATCACGAAAGTTATGGAAAATCTTACAAAAACAGTCATATGTTACATTTAAGTTGGAAATAGACTCAGGAAAAGACAAATCAATTGCAAACAGAGCACCATTACATTTGCAAGCATCTGATTTTCTTAAATTTCTCATAGTAATATATGTCAGATCAGATTAACTTTTTTTGGCAGACCAGTTATGGCAGACTGGCTACTGTAGACTGGACTGTGGTCACTCAAACCATCAGGAAGGACACCACAACTTTGAACCCTAAAGGGATGGGTGACCACAGTCCAGTCCAGGGTAGACTGGTAGTCTGTTTTATAATTTACCCTTGTGATAGAGGTGATGATTTGATGTAGTCCCAAAGATTTAAATAATTCACGAAAAGTATCACAAGGTTTGTCATTCCAGTTAGTCTTAAAATCACCCATTAAAATCCTTTCATATCCCTGCAGAAGTGAACTATCAAAAGTTAAAATAAGTTCATACCAGCTTCAATATGACCAGAGGTAATGTATATAACACTTATGTTAATTATTTTATTATTCTTCAAAACAATATTGACAGATAACATGTCACAGGAGCTAGTTTGATTCAAAGGGTGGAATTCAGATACAGAAAATGTCTCAGAAATAAAAAAGCATTATCCCCCTTTTCCCCCCAACTCTGTCCATACAACAGGTTTTATAATCTGTTGAAATATTTCACCATCAGAGATAGCATTATTTATCTGAGTCTCTGACAAGCCAGTTATCCCATTTTTTTTTTTTTGAATATCCAGACATCCAATTCAACCTTCTTGGAAAGAATGCTTCTGATATTTAAATTGACTAACTCAAGAAGACAGTCTGGTTTAAAATGATCATTCACAACTCAAGGCAATGGGTCAGGCCCAGGGTGAGGAGGAAGCTGCCAGAAAGTAGGAGCAAAAGCAATACTTACTGTCTCAATTTTTGTGCTTTAAAACACTTCAACCATTGTGACTTAGTTGATCTATGCATTTGGTAACTATACATTTTTACTGAACCAAGAAAATATCTAAAATTAAGAACATCATGACTATTGAAAGAAATATTGTGGTTGATATTGTTGACTTTTCAGAGCCAGCAATCACTGTAAGTGTATCTAAAAGTCCTAGTTATCAGCACTGGTGAAATGGTAAATAAAAACAGATTAAAAATCATGTTCATTGACCCAAGAATTAATACCATAATTGATTTCACACAGTGACCTACCACTAACTGCAGTAAGGCTTGGGGCCCAGACAAGTGCTGGAACAGATCAACATCAGACCTTAATGAATACCCAGACAGTGCAATAAAAAACATAACAATACAAAAATCTAACAAATGACCCATTTTTTCAAATCTAAATAGCAAATAAAATAAACTATTAAAAAAAAAATATATATATATATATATATATATATATATATATATATATATATATAGCACCCTACCATTGTAGACTCACACTAGTGACTCCTGCCACTCCTGCAGAAGCCACTTCTGTAGAGTGCCACTCCATGGAGAGCCACTAGCACAGCACTCATTTAGAACAGGAGGTGCTCCTCCTCCTCCAGATGACATTGTCTGTTATCAGTCAGACTGGAAATAACTGCTGTCACCTGGTCACTCTGATCCCATCTGGTGCTCAGAAGCATTTTGTGTAGAGGTAGGCTACATTTGAATAGCATTGGCCACAACATTGGAAGATGCTAGTGGTATTCCATCAAAGAGAACCACATTTGTTTTTCTAGTTTAAAATTGGTAACCAGGTGAGACACACTGAGCTGAAGCTCATTTCCAGGTTTTACCCAGGGAGGGGTCACAAGCAGGAGGAAACAGTCAATACAACAACATAGTAAAAATTAGAGACTGGCAACCATGTAGAAAAATAAAGATGATGCAAGAACAAGGGGCAATATGTATACATTGTGAGGCAAAGGCAATGCACAATCGGGGCAGAAATAATGCAAACAGAAGTAAAAAGTACAAAACAATTGGCAGATAATGACAAATTGGCAGTACCAGCAGCAAGTAAAGATTAAATTATTTGTTATTTCTAGAAACAAGGAAAAAAGAGGTTGTAGAAGTGAAGTAGAAAATATAGAGTACAGAAACTGATTTGAAGGGGGAATGGTAGCACAGAGACACTGACTCCATTTTTTTCCTTTTTTTTTCCTCACCAAGGTTGTTTGCTCTCAGTCAAGGAAGGCAGGTTCCTGTCGGTCCTGTAACCACTGCCCCACATCGATGACCACATCACCAAGACTTACAACAAAACCCAGTTCCCCATGAATTTCCCCCCCTTTTGGCAGGGCCAGGAGGGGGAGAACCATCCTCCCTCCAGACTCAGAAATCTAGAGCTTGGACTGGCTGGTACATGGTGGTGGCATGGTTGGAGAGCCAGCACACAATACCTCATACATGCCTGCTTTGCAGTATTTTCCTACATTTTATGGTCAATCCCCATATCTGGGGCATGCATATTGGCACAAGCATGTGGAGGCATGCACACACCACAGAAGCTCCCAGCTCTCTCCAATTCTGTAATACTCCTGACTAAGCCTACCACCAGGCCTCCACCTGGTGGCAGTCATGTGGTGGAGCCAGCAATCCTCCCTCCCTTGCAGAGAAGAGCAGCCTAGTGGAAGCTAGACCCCCCCCACTGACCCCAGCAACCCAACACCATTCCCGCTCTCAGGTCACTGGCAGTGTGAGCAGTAGCACTACTGCTGTGCCACTAGGCAAACTTCCATTTTTTCTTCACAGCACAGAGGATAGTATCCACAGGAGAAGGCAGGCAGGTAATATTTTCCTTATTGGGGAGCAAGGGGAAAATCACACTTTTGATTTTAAACAACTATTTGTGCAACTAGGAGCTTTCTTTTCCAGAAGTAAATTTATGGTTTAGTAGCATTACACAATATAATTACCATGAAAAGACATGGGTGCCTTGGTAATTATGTACGAGTAAAACCCCACCATCAGAAAGCATAGAATTCCTTTTTAAAGGAACGCTGGGAAGAACCTCTGTCTGACTGTTCTAACAAGTTAGTTGATATACTCATCCAAGAGGACACCATAAACTATGGTAGGAAACAGTCACAAACTGCTAAAATTTGAATTGAGCTAGTCAAATATAAACACCTTTCAGAATGTGTTAAGTGTGTTAAGACATTAAATGCTAAAGTAGTTAAACACAAAAAGGAAATGTAGTGTAAGCATACACAGACTAAGAGAAGATGAGAAAGACTATTAGGAAGTTATGGTCTTTAGCTGGGAATAATAAATATATTCTGAAAGTGTGGGGGGTCAAGGAAAAGACAACAGCCTAATAAAAGAAAAGTCGAATATCATAACACAAATTTCCCCTGAAAGAACTGACAGTGAATCCCTAAGCAAATCAAGAATGGTAATTTTTTTTTTGGTGGTTAATGCTTTTTATTGGTATATATCAGTCAAAGCAATACAGTTATACTTCATAGACAGGTTTTCAGAGTTTTTAACACAAAGAGAAAAGGATAGACAGAAAAAAGCATATAGTCATGACATCCAGCGTGAGAGTTGTACATGTGTGACACTTTTTCTTTGTTACATTATTATGTTTACATTTAACATTGGTCATGAATACACAAACACAGAGCTGCCACAGGATAAAGCAAACAACAATAGTGTTGTCCCAGCAAAGAGGAAAGATATCTCTTTTATAATCCAGAGACAAAGATGTACAAAAATCCAGATTCAATGTCCATAAGGGCATACTGGGGCAAATCTCACTTGGAAAGAGGATATTTATGCACTAGATTTAACAATAAGCATCATGTCCACCTGCAAATATAACATCTTATAAAATAAGGATAGAAAGTCATACAAGGCATTATCTGATAATGAGATTCAAATGTTGAGGAATCAGGTGTCCAACAGCCGTGTCTCTTCACTAATAGATCAGAACCAAAGGGTTATTAAGTATCAACCTATACCTGCATGGGGAGAAAGATATGCCAGTTAAGGAACCCAGCATAAATAGTACTTAGATAAGTTATTGGAAACTATATGAGATACACAGTCCAACTGGGCAATGAGAGATAATGAGTGATATAGCTCAGGTAGGGAGGGAATCTCTATGGTTCTCCAATGACATAGAACAAGTTGTTTGGCTTGTATACTAAGGACAGAGAACCATCTGATCTGTACACTGGAAAGTTTAGCATTATTAGGTGGGAGCCCCAGAATCCAGATCAGAGGGTTCATACCCACTACACACCCTAGCACCTGTTTGGCTAATCCCAATACTGCGAGCCAGAAGGGTGCAAGCAATGAGCTGTGCCATAATATGTGAATCCAATCTCCCGCATGGGTGTCGCACCTCCAACACTGGTCATTATTAAAAATATGCATGCGGTAAAGCATGCTTGGGGTGCGGTACCAATGGGAGAGAATGTTATGTTGTATAAGCTGCCTACGGACATCCGCGAGATGTATGTGGGCACCCAGCCAGCAGGCCAGCCATTGTTCCTCTGAAATAGACTGATTGAGGGCATTCTCCCACTTCATTTTAGCTGCATTAGAGTCGGAGGATAGTTGAGACCTAAGACCTGAGTAGATATAACTAACTACCCCTTTTTTAATAGACAGCCAACTGGAGAGAGAGATAGGGTACTTCTGTAGTGACCCTTGCTGTCTCTTGATGTAAGCCAGTGCAGCACTGCGTAGTTGTAGATATTGCCAAAAGGTATTTTTCCCCAGGTGGAATTTGACATCTAACTCCATAAAGAATCTCAAATTGGATCCCTCTTTGTCCAATATCTGGGACAATTTAAAGATACCCTTGTTGGCCCATTCTACCCAAAAAAGAGGATTTCCCTCAATCAAAAGGGCATTGTTGTGCCTGAGTGGCATTTTAGCTAGTGGACACAGGTTAGCCCGCAGCTTTTTGTGGACCAGATGCCATGTGTGAGCTGAGGCCGAAATAGAAGGATGTTCCTGCAAGGGTTGTGGCAGAGGGGAGTACAGCAAGGCCGATAGTCTCTGCCATTGGGCCACCTCAGCCTCCATCCCAACCCACTGTGGTGCATCTGTCCCAGGTGGCAAGAACCATGCTAGGGTCTGTGCTGTGAGGTAGGCTAGTTTTTATCTCTCTATCCAAGGGAGACGCTAGCCTCCTTGCCTCCAGTGAGTGCACAGTTTATTCCTGCTATATCTGGGTCTAGAGTTTTCCCATAAGAACGCCGAGAACATCTTGTCAATGAGAGTAATCCAGGTTGCTGGAAGAGCCAGTGGGATGTGTGAGAGAGTATATAGAAGCTTTGGGGCTATGACCATCTTTATGGCTGAAATTTTCCCAGCCAGAGTAAGGTGGAATTTGTGCAATCAGTCAAACTCCATCCTGATCTCCGCCAGCAGGGGTTTTATATTAATCTCCTAGATTCTGGTTAAGTCAGTGTTTAGCCTGATGCCCAAATATACTAGCGAATGAGCAGCCCACTGTAAGCCATACTGGGAGATTAGGAATTCTGTGCATCAGGAGTTGAGTGGTAACACCTCCGTTTTTGAGTGATTAATCTTTAGCCCTGAGAGTGTGGAAAATTTGGCCAGCAGGTTGAGTGGTGGTGGGGGGGGGGAGGCTGGGGCATCAGTGAAAGACACAAGCAGATTGTTGGCATAGAAAAATGTAGTATAGACCTTATTACCAATCAACATACCCTGAATATAAGGAGAGGCATGAATTGCAATTTCGAGGGGTTCCACTGCAAGGATAAAAAGGAGGGGAGATAACGGTCACCCATGCCTAGTACCCCACCCTAGAAGGAAGAGGTCAGACAGTGTGGCATTCGTAAGGATCCATGCCATAGGCTGCTTGTACAAAGCAGCAACCCAGAACTGATATTGGGGTCCAAATCCCATAGCCTCAAGCACCTGGAGTAGAAAATCCCATTCATGGGAATCAAAGGCCTTCTCGAAATCGATCGCCACAGCTGTGGCAGGGGTCCAACCAGACTGAGCATACACCATAATGTTAATCATAGAGTGGATGTGATCCCTACTAAATCTACCCAGGATGAAGCCCGCCTGAGAGGGGTGAACTAGGGAGGGGAGTAATGGGATTAGACGGGTGGCCATAATCTTAGCAAATATTTTGCTGTCTGAATTAATTAGGGAGATAGGCTGATAGTTAGAGGGTCCTTTTGGATCCTTCCCTTTCTTGGGGAAAACTGTAATAATTGCTTCTCTAAGCATACTGGGAAGGAGCCAGTAGTTATTGCTGAGTTAGAAAGATTCACCAGTAGCGGGGCGATTTGAGGGGGCAATAAGAGACCAAAGCTCCGGGGGAAAACCATCCCCTCCTGGCACCTTGCCCACATTCAGAGCCTGTAGGGCTGTAATAACCTCCAGTGGTGAGATGGGGCTCTCCTGGACACTTGACTGTTGCGCAAACAGCCATGGGATGGGAAGCGAGCCAAGAAACTGGTGCATCACTATGGGGTCAAAAGTCCTGGAGGGGGAGTACAGCTCTTTGTAAAAGTCCACCATAATGGAGTTCACATGTTCCTGACTCACCTGTACTGTTCCACCTGGTTCTCTGAGGCCTGATATAAAGCACTCAGCCCTCTGCTTGTGCTACCCATATGCTAGCACTTCCCCCCCTTTCTTCCCCCACCCAGTACCTATGCTTCAGACGGAGGATAGCCAGCTCTTCCCTCCTAGCCAAAAGGTTGTTAATGTTATAACAGATGCGTATCATTTCAAGGCTGTGGAAAGAGCATGGAGAGGTAGGGGGGTGGTGCTTACAGGTAGCTTCTAGCACTGCCAGCCACTGCTCAAAAGTTTTAAGCTGCCACTCCATCTGTCTTCTGCGGTTAGCAGCATAGGACATTATAGCTCCCCTGATGATGGCCTTCAAGGCTTCCCATAGGTGTGCTGGGTCTACTTAGGTAGGGGGGTTGTCCTGCAGGAATAGGTTGACTTGGGTGCCCAGCCATGGAGGGAAGTCTGGATATCGCAGCAGAAGAGGGTCAAGTCTCCAGGTACGAGACGGGGTAGCCACTGGGCCCCGAGTTAGAAAAGTCAGACTGGGGCATTGTCCAAAATCACCTTCGAGAGGATCCGAGTGTTGAGTACCGCAGTCAACTGAGAGGGGGAGACTAGCCAATAATCTAAGTGGGAGTGGGAGTTGTGAACAGGGGAAATGAAAGTATAATCCCTGTCCCTGGGATAAAGGATTCTCCAGGCATCTTGTAGTCCCAGGTCAGACATAAGCTGCTGGAAGCGCCTGCTGTGCCTTCTGATATTTGTCTGGGGCAGTTGTGTTCCAATCAAGGACTGGATCTAAGGGGATATTGAAATCCCCTCCCAAGACCCAGTGTGTCATCACGGCGATGGATGAGATGTGAGCAAGGGCATGGAAACATTCCGGTTGGTTTTCATTTAGATCGTATATATTGACAACCACTAGGGGGCCTTCCAATGTGTTGAAGAGAGCCATCATCCATCACCCGAGGGCATCCCACTTGGATTTAACCAGGATCCATTGTAGGGATTTGTGTAACAGGATGATAACCCCTCGCTTGTGCATGGGGGCAGAGGAGGAAATAACTTGGCCCACCCACACCCGTCTGAGTTTGTCATGATCTTCCCTCCTAAGTTTAGTCTTTTGGAGCAAAGCAACATCTGCTTTCAGCCTTTTGAGGTGTCCTAATACCTGCAAACGCTTCACCGGGGTGTATAGACCCCTAACGTTCCAGGTAATTAAGTTTATATCAGCCATAGTCCAAAATCCTCATACTAGCAATTCTAAAATTCTGATACAAAATCAAGCAAAGGGTTGAAAAAGAAAGAGGCCCTCTCCAAGAGATTATGAAGCAGCTATCCATATTAGATTCTATCCATATATTAATGCCTTGTGCAGAAACATTTTGCAGAGAACAACCTTGATACAGTATCAGAGAAGTAAACAACCAACAAACATATAAACCATAACTATATACAACAGGCCTAACTGCAACCAAGGGGAGGCTCCATGCTACAAGTCCTGTAGCCAAGGCTACAAGGCCCCCATAGGCTTCCCTGAGGGGTGCAGGAGAGGGCAGTGTCTTGCCCTGCATAAATATACTATCTCACAGCCAAAAGAGGGGGATATCATAGGATTAGGAGGTCCACTTGTGTGGATCACCCATGTCTCGGTGTCGCTACTAAGCACAATCAGAGCTATAGTGAGAGAAGTGGGGGTGGACAAGGACTGGAATAAGGACTGGAAGGGGGGGAAGGGGCAAACAGCTCCCTTAGGCCTGAATAGCCCAGCTTCAGCAACAAAGAGGTTCCATTACTTTGCTAGCAAATGTTCAGGTAATAGTGTCTGAATGAGCCGCTGATCGAGTCTCGTTCACAACTGCATGCTCTGGGGTTCGGCTAACAGAGCCGACAACCGAAGGAGATGAAGAGATCACCAGCTGTCCCAAGGTAGAAGCCACAATATCCACCCAAGAGGTGCTCTGTAAGGGTATAGTTGCCATCCCGTCTTCCTCCATCGCTGCTACATCCGTATTGTTTTCCACTAATGGTTCCGGGGTGTTGAATTGCAGTGGTGCATATGGGTTCGGAGTGAAATAGGCCCACAGATCTGAGCCCAGAAGGGCTCTGTGCCCTGGCTCCAGTCGAGGACTTGGTGAGGTGGCCCGTACATTCGTATGCTGGTGTTTGGAGTGGCGAGCCGAGGGGTGTCTCTTCCTTGACCTAGGAGGTAGAACTGCCTCAAAATTCTTGACCGGCAGATTAATGGGTAAGTCTATTAGAACTGATGGAGATACCTCCAGATTTGGCAGTTCTGCTGCTGCAGGAGTGGCTGTAAATACACCTTGTTCCCGAAAATCCACTGGGTGTTGGGCTCTAAGAAAGTTCATAAGGCTTTCAGGTGTGGCGAACATCAGCAGCACCCCGTTGTGCATGACCCTCATGGTAGCAGGGTAGCGTAGGGAGAAAGAATAATTGTGCACATGGAGAATTTTCCTAGCCAGGTTATATTCTTTCCAACGTTTGGAGAGTTCCCTTGAGTAGTCCTGAAAGATATGTACTCTGTGCCCCGCACATGAGGTAGTTGTAGTCTAGGAATCTGGCCAGAAGTGGTCAAGGCCGCTCGACCGGCTTGGGAGGTGGAGCTAGCGAGTAATGGGCCTTCTCTGTCTGGGGCCTAAAATCTGCTGGGAGGCCTAAGAGAGCTGGGAGGATTTGTTGAAGAAAAGAGACCACATTGGCTTGCTCTGCCCCTTCCGGAAAGCCTATAAATCTTAAATTATTTCATCAGCTTCTATGTTCAAGGTCATCGACCTTATCCTGAAGATGATGAATTAGCTTGGCTTGCTCCCGCAAGGTAGCCGAAACATCCTGGATGGTGGCATCATGCGACCCCATTCTCCGCTCCAGATGGAAAATGCGGACTTCAATGTTGTGCAGTGTTTGGTTAGTCACGTTGACTGCTGAGGTGAGCTGAGCCATTTGAGTAATTAATTGTACAAACATTTGTTCCATTTGGAAGTTTTCCCCAGTTATTGGAATGTTACAGGCCATAGCTGACACCCGGCGCAGCACCGAGATGGTAGGGGCTAGTTTCAGCAGTTTCAAGACTTTCTCTGCAGATTTCCAAATTATGTAGGTTACCGGGTCACTCGCACAGATTGAGCACTGTCAGCCGGTATCTGAAAATAGACCCCGATGTCGGATTTTGTCAGATTTTACCCCATAAGCACTGGGAGCGAGATGATTAAGCAGCCATCTTCATCCGTGGTTGGCCACGCCCTTCCCAAGAATGGTCATTTTTCAGGCACAGTACTGTGACCAAAATATACCTCAGCAGAAACAACAAAAAAGATGCTGTAATAGAAAGAGAAAAACAAGGCAAAGATACAGCCATAGGTGGAGCATAGTTTATGCCCCACAGGTCAATGTGACTGAAAACTATCACATTCAAATAAACATTTGTCATGGACACACATTGATGTGCTACCTAATGTATAGTTATTTGCATAGTACCTAACCTTAATTCAAATAGATTTATCCTGCAAGTATATTCATTCAAATTATATTACAAGCTAAAATTAGTAGTTTTTGACAAAACATATCCTGATGTGAATCATTATTTGAATACGTAGGGTGGGGTGAACTTTTAAATTGTCATCACCAGTAAATGTACCTCATGCATACACAAACAGGTCATTGCTCACACAAATTATAACATAAGAATGAACAGTGGGCTAGTACCAGGATCCATGTGGTGCTTAGCTATAGATAAAACAGACACTGAAATACCACAGGAATCAAGCACCCACACAAAAAAACAACCGGAGAAAATAATATATTAGCTTACCATATTTGTTTCATATACCAAAATGATATGCTATGCAAAACAAGATCAGTCCCAACAGAGTATTTATTTATTTATTTAAACTGCTGGCAGCCAGGAAAGACACACTGAGCCAAGACTGGTTTCTAGGCATGACCTGGGGAAGGAGGGAATGGGAGTACAGTCATAAAAGCATTATAAATATCTGAGGTGAAAAAATACAAAACACATAGGCAGTCCAACTGAGGAGATCAAGTAAGAAGTCCAACATGAATTAACAGTATGGAATCTTACATTGAATAAAATGAACTAAACCGTGATGGTAGTGGACTGATGATGTCACGATCACTGGTGATGGCAAACGTTTCACCCTGGTACTGCGGGGCTTCATCAGAGATGGACTTCCAGTACCTTCAGAGTTATACTTCTCCAATGATGTAATAAAGTGATTTTCCAACTATCTGGGTGATAGGGTGCATAAAGCAAAAATTATTGTAAGTGTCTTGGAATGTCACCTGATTAAATGGGGGTACCACAGGGATCAATACTGGGTCATCTTTTGTTTTCAATGTTTATGATTTTGCCCCTAAATCTTGCAAAAATCTGAGATTATTTTACATGCAGATGATGTAGTTATATTTAGTACCAGAGCCACATTTTGGGATGTATTGGGTGATGTGCAAAGAGATTTTGATTTTTTCTTCAGGAGTGGCTTTTGTCGAGAAGGATGCTACTGAATACAAAAAAAAAACATTCCATTGTTGATCTTAAAGAAGAACCTATTGAAACTGTAGATAGCTTTAAATACTTAGGGATTATATTAGACAGTAATCTTACATTTGAATCCCATGTTAAGCATGTTATAAACTTGGTCCATCAGAGACTGGGGGCCAGATATTCAAAACTTTGCACCGGGCCAAAACCGTTTGCCAGGTTTAGCGCAGGATTAGTGCGGGTCTGCCATATTCAAAAGGCCAAATAGCGTGGGCAAACTGCATTAGCGCCGGGCAAAATCATAATGAAAGCAAGGAGCAAACTGACATGAATACAGGCGCAATGCTATATTCAGCAACTAGCACTGTGCTAAGTGGTTTTGCGTGACTTAGTGCAACACTTAGCGCAGTGCACATTACAGCCCAGGAAAAGCTTGTCTTAACTCCCGGCAATCAGCTTTGCGTGACCCTAACAAATAAATATGACACATAGACAAAGCCAAACATGGAGGAAACGTGCTGCTAACTGATGGCATCACAACGATGCCATCATCTGCCGCCAGTCCCAGCCATGCCAGGCAGTAAGTGGTGACCCTGCTGCCAGTGGACAGCATGGCAGTGTGACCATACAGCACACACCTGTGAACCACGTTTCTGTGGACACCAACAGATGGCCAGCACACACATGCAGCACTGTGGGCATGGAGGATGTTGGGGGGAGAGTGTATGGGTGGCCAAGCTGTGCCACAGACCAGGTGTGGCCACACGGCTGAGACACATCATGCAGTGCACATGGGCCAGTATTGGGAATACCCCAACACCAGTGTGCCTTTCTGATAATATATGCCCCCTCCGGCCACATACCTCACAGCTGTACAACTGCCACAGCACACAAAGCCGGACATGTATATGTCACTGTGAGCATCCCATGCCAGAGATGCAGCATCTGTGGGTCACACAACAGCGTAACAGTAATGTCCACTGTCAGTAAACACCTGCAGGTTGGGCCTCTCACTGTGTATAGTGCAGTCATCATCAATGCCTTACACACCATAAGCAGTGCTGTGTCCACACACTACTGGCTCCCTTGCTACTGTAGTGTCTGCTGTGCACTGTAGCATGACCTACAGTGTGACAGTTGCATGCAGCACCACCACCATCTGTGCCTATGCCATGTTGTCCCAGTACAGCTGCAGGTAACAGCGCATGTGAAAGTACATTGTTCAAAACTGTATAATATTCCCCAAACTGTTTGCGCACGCTAACACGTTTGCGCGAGTTTAGCGCAGGGCTAAACCGTTTGCCCGGTGCAAACTACATGAAAATCAGGGCATTATGAGATGCTAATTTGGATGTTTGCCCAGAGATTACCTAAGTGGCTTATTTGCATGTCACTTTTGAATATATGGCAAAGTTGGCGCCAGGCAAACATGTTTGCAGGGCTAGCAGTTTAGCCTGCGCTAAACCCATGCAAAGCGTGTTGGCGCTGTGCAAACAGTTGGGAATATTTTACAGTTTTGCACACTGTACTTTCACATACACTGCTGCCTGCAGCTGTACTGGGTCCACGCATTTGCTGGCACACACATTGGACACATAGTTCACCTCTACCTACCTTCACATCACTGTGCACTGTGTTGCTGTTGTGGTTTGCACTTCCTGGTTACCATATTCAGAGCTGTCTTATTCCAGGGCTAAGTTTGCCTGCACTCCCAGCCCAGTTTGCCCAGCCTCATTCCCATGCTATATTCAGAAGCTGTTTGCCCTGGGCTATTCCTTTTGAATATAGCTTGCTTTGTGCTCCGGGCTAAGTTTGCCCGCCGGGCAGTGTTAATTTAGCCCCGGGGCAAAGTTTTAATTATCTGGCCCTGGGTCTCTTATTTAGCATTGATACCTATTTATTACCTTAACCTATAAAATTGTTAACACACAGTTTATTGCTAAATGTATTAAATTATGGGATTTCTGTTTATTCTGCAACTAGTAACAGAGTCTTGGCTAAATTGAAAGTAGCATATAATAATATTCACCGATTTATGACTAATCTCCCCAGGAGAACTCATAGAAACATTGAAATTGTTGGCAGATAAGGACTGCCTGGCCCATCTAGTCTGCCTGTAAGGCCTTGTACTGGATTACTGCTTCCAACCCACCGGCTGCTGTACCTCTATGGTTCCCCCATACCTGTCCCAAGCATGCTTGAATCCATCCACAGTGCTCACTCCCACCACCTCCTGAGGCAGACCATTCCATGCATCCACCACCCTCTCTGTGAAGAAGAACTTCCTCACATTTCCTCTTAACCTCCCACCTTCCAATTTCATGTCATGCCTCCTCATTCCTGTGCTCCTCCTGTAATGGAAAATGTCTCCCCCCCGCATCTTGTTTATACCCTTTAGGTACTTGAATGTTTCTATCATGTCCCCTATTTCCCTTCTCTCTTCCAATGAGTACATATTGAGGTCCCTTAATCTCTCCTCATAAGTCTTGTGTTGCAAGCCCTGTACCATCTTAAGTCACCTTCTCTGGACCATTTCCAGCCTGTTAATGTCCTTATGAATTGGAGGCCTCCAGAACTGCAGACAGTACTCCATGTGAAGCCTGACCATGGTTTTATATAATGGCATCACTACCTTCCTCCTTCTGCTGGTGATACCCCTGCCTATTCACTCCAGCATGCCACTGGCCCTTCCAGCTGCCTTAGTACTCTGCTTTGCCATTTTCAGGTCATCTGAAATAACAGCTCCCAGGTCCCTTTCCTCCTTTGTAATTGTCAACAACTCCACCCCAATCCTGTAGCTTTCCTCAGGGTTTCAGTGTCCCAGGTGCATAATTTTGCACTACTTTGAATTAAACTTCAGTTGCTAGTCTTCAGACCATTTTTCAAGCTTCCCCAGGTCCCTACTCATTTTCTTTATCCCCTCTGGGGTATACACTCTGTTACAGAGCTTGGTGTCATCTGCAAACAGGCAGACATTTCCCCCCAGACCCTTTGCAATGTTGCTAATGAAGACATTGAACAGGACTGGCCCCGGAACCGATCCCTGAGGCACCCCACTGGTCACCCACCTCTCCCCAGACTGCACCCCATTTACCACCACCCTCTGCTTCGTGTCTGTTAGCCAGTTTCTAACCCAGTTTACCTCCATGTCCCCCATGCCCAGCCTACCCAGCTTGTTTATCAGCCTCCTATGTGGGATGGTGTCAAAGGATTTGCGGAAATCAAGGTAGGCGAAGTTTACTGCCCCACCCTGATTTATTTCCTTTGTCACCCAGTTGAAGAAATCAACCAGATTTGTCTGACATGACCTCCCTGCTGTGAATCTATGTTGCCTATGGTCCTGGGCTCCGATGGCTTCTAGATGCTCCACTATCCCTTTTTTAAGCAATGTCTCCATGATCTTCCCCACTACTGAGGTGAGGCTGACTGGCCTATAGTTTCCTGCCTCCTCCCTGCTGCTGGATTTGTGTAGAGGTACTACATGTGCCCTTCTCCAATCCTATTGTATCATCCCTGTGTTGAATGACTCAGTGAACATGGCTGCCAGAGGTTCTGCTATCTCCCTTCACAGTTCTCTTAATAGCCTTAGGTGTATGCCATCTAGTCCCATCACTTTATCTACCTTCAATTTAGTGAGCTCCTGCAGGACTCTTTCCCCTGTGAATGGACAGTTGTCCACCTCTTCACCTCCTTGGCAACTGCTGTACTGCTGTGGCCCCGGTCCCTCCCCCTCTTCTATGAATACTGAATAGAAATATTTATTCTGCCTTTTCCATGTCACCCTCCTTGCATTCCCCTCCCTCTCCCTTAAGCCTAGTAATCCCCCTTGTTTTTCCTCGTTTTGCTGATCTACCTGAAGAATGTCTTGTTCCCATTCTTAACTGACTATGCTAACCCTTCCTCAGTCCATGCCTTTGCTATCCTTACTGCCTTTCCCATCTCCCTTAGACACTCTAGGTACTCTTCCCTGTCCTCCTCCATTTGGGTCTCCTTATATATCCTGAATCCTTTCCTTTTTGCCCTGAACTTTTCCACCACCTCTCTCAAGAACCACAGTGTCTTTCTCTTTCTCTTGTCTTTGAATACCAATCTGATGCATTGGTTTGTTACTTCCAGTGAGGCTTCCTTTAGATGCTTCCACTGTTCTTCCACTCCCGCTCCTGCCCTCATTCTCTCCAGAGCTCTTTTGACACCCCTCCACATTTCAGTGAAGTCAACATTTTTGAAACCCAAAATCTTTGTCCTAGTATGACTTGAGTGAGTCTCTGTCCATATGCTGAACCACACAATGTTGTGATCGCTGGATCCCAGTTACCCTTCTACTTGGACATCTGCGATTCAATCCCCATTGGTCATTACTAGAGCCAGAATTGCCCTGTCTCTGGTGGGATCAAGCACAAGCTGCCTAAGTCCAGCCTCCTGGAGTGAATCAAGGACACCTCTGCTTCTGGCTGAAGCAGCTACACTGGTGTTCCAATCCATATCTGGCATATTGAAGTCCTGCATCAGTAGAATTTTACCTTTCATTGCCATCTCATGTAATCCAGTAGCTCCCTGTCCAGTTCCTCTTCCTGTCCTGGAGGCCTGTATATCACCCCTGTGCATATTGCTGTGCCATTTCCAGGTTGAAGGGTGACCTACAGTGCCTCAGCCTCCCCCTGCCTACCCTGTACCTGTGTTGCCATTATACCCTCTCTGACATACAGGGCTACTTGCCCTCCCTTTTTGCCCTCCCGATCCCTCCTAAATAGAACTTATCTTGGTACATTTGTTTCCCACTCATGATTAGCTGTGTACCAGGTTTCACTTATTGCTACTATGTCAAGGTCTTCTTCAGTTATTAAGGCCTTCATGTTTGAGACTTTATTTCCCAGTCTGCATGCATTTGTCACCATGAGCTTTCACGTTTCACTGCCTGACCTCTCTCTCTTCTTGTTTTTGGTCCCCTGCATCTTATCCCCTTTCCTGATATTTTTCTCTTGTGTTCCCAATTCCTTCCCTACGCCATTTCTGCCCGATTCTGACCCTGATGACACATTATTGTACACTGCATAAAATAGCAAATTGCCCTTCTTTTGAAAATAGATGCAATATAAGATTGGGTACCGTGCTCCATAAGGGAATTACTGGTCTGCTTCCACAAACAGTTATAGAAACATACATAGAAACATAGAAATGTAGAAGTTGACAGCAGATAAGGACCGCAAGGCCCATCCAGTCTGTCCATTTCTTTTTCTACCTTATAAATGTGCCATCGGCCTTTGCTCTGTCAATGGCCTATCTATTCATACTCATCTGTATTGCTCCCCTTATGCCTATCCCATGCCTGCTTGAAGCCCTGCACTGTATTCATATCCACCACTTCCTGAGGTAGGCCGTTCCATGCATCCACCACCCTTTCTGTGAAAAAGAACTTCCTCACATTACCCCTTAATGGGCCTCCCTCTAATCTCATGCTGTGTCCTCTTGTCCTGCTATTTTTCTTATATAGAAACATGTTAGACTCTTTCACCTTGTTAATGCCCTTAAGGTGTTTGAATGTTTCGAGCATATCACCTCTCTCTCTGTCCTTTGCTCTAGGGTATACATATTGAGCTCCGTTAATCTGTCCTCATATGTTTTCTGATGCAGTCCCTGCACCATTTTGGTTGCCCTTCTCTGGACTGCCTCAATTTGGTTAACGTCCTTGTGAAGCTGCGGCCTCTAGTACTGCATGCAGCACTCCAGATGGGGCCTAACCAGTGTCTTGTAAAGAGGGATTATTACCTCCCTCTTCTGACTTGTGATACCCCTACTAATACACTCCAACATCCCCCTAGCCTTACCTACTGCTTTAGTGGTCTGTTTGGATGATTTCAGGTCTTCTGTGATGATAATGCCCAAGTCTTGTTCTACCCTTGTGACTGCCAGCAAGTCCCCTCCCAGCCTATAGGTGGCTTCAGGGTTTATCTTCCCTATGTGCATGATCTTGCACTCCTTTGCATTAAACCCCAGTTGCCACTCTTCCGACCATTTTGCTAGTTTATCCAGGTCTCTTCTCATTCTGCCCACCCCATCTGGATCGTCTACTCTGTTGCAGATCTTGGTGTCATCTGCAAACAGACAAACCTTACTCTCCAGTCCATCTGCAATGCCACTGATAAAGATATTGAAGAGGACTGGCCCCAGGACTAATCCCTGAGGTACCCCACTTGTGACTTGCATCTCTTCTGATTGTATACCGTTTACCACCACTCTCTGGTTTCTGCCTGTCAACCAGTCTGCCAGCCAGTTGACCAACTTCTGACCCACCCCGAGCCTACACAGCTTATTAATCCATCTTCTATGTTGAACAGTATTGAAAGCTTTGCTGAAGTCAAGGCAGGCGATATCAACTGCTCCCCCTTAGTCCACCACTCTGGTTACCCAGTCAAAGAAATCTATGAGATTTGTTTGACAGGACCTTCCTTTTGTAAACCCATGCTGTCTTGGATCCTGTGCTCCTATGGATTCCAGGTGTTGCACTATACTTTCCTTAAGGAGTGCCTCCATAATCTTGACCACTACTTAGATAAGACTGACTGGTCTGTAGTTCTCTGCCTCCTCCCTACTACCACTCTTGTGGAGCAGGATCGTATGAGCCCTTCTCCAGCCTTCTGGGACCTCCCCTGTGCTCAGAGACTCACTAATAAGTTCTGATAATGGCTCTGGTAGTTCCACCCTTAGCTCCTTTAGTAGCCTGGGATGTACTGTATTCCATCAGGTCCCATTGCCTTGTCCATCCTGAGCTTATCAAGCTCTTGTAGGACCCTTTCTTTTATGAAGGGACTAGTGCACACCTCCCTCCTCCGTGTTCATGGTGCTGAGCTGTGGGCCCTGCCCTACCTTCTCTTCTGTAAATACTGAGCAGAAGTATCTATTTATGTCATTGTTCCCTAAGGCAATCAATACCCTGGAAATTAGATCATAAAGCAAGTGTGTTTTTAGAATTCCATTATTCAAAAAATCTATTGGACAAAAATCGACATTATTTAGGGCTTTGACCTTTTACAATTTCCTACCTGATGACATTGTTAACTGCACAACTATCAGAACTTTTAAAATTAGATTAAAACAATGGTTCATTTTAAAGAATGAATGTACTATTACTTAATGTTTAATTGTGTATACTGTACTCTGTAAGTTATGATTGTGTATTGCATATGTTGCCTTTTTACTACTTGCAATGCTGTACTTGTTGCTTATGAAAATGGGCATTTATCTCATCAGCTAACAAGTATAATAAATAAATATGAAATGAAATGAAAAGAAGTCCCCTTAAATGCAGTGTCCTTAAAAACATACAGTAGTAGTAAAATATTCATATGTGTATACATTCATTAAATATATCACCAACAGTTAGTCAAAAGCATATGTGCACAATACAAAGAGTGCGTAAAAATGCATAGCATAGAAAACATGGTACCTTACTGGTTTTCAGGCACATATTTTATTTCTAAAAACAGCAATGTCCAGCCTCAGTTTGGGATGTAGAAAGTGATCCATGTAATATGTAATTTAATAAAAGGTAATCATTCCAATGCTTGTTGGTATCAGAGCATAGTGCATATTAAATAAACCCAATAAATAATCATACTTATTGAAGGGCATATATTGCTGGTGTCCATTTTCATTTGAGCATATAGAGGTATACAAAGCTAGAAAACTTCAGCTTGTGAAGAAATTTGCAAATCCACCTCAATTCATAAATTTACTACACAATGCGAAGTTCTAATTAACATAATGGTGAAACTTCACGAACTTCACGAATTGCGGATGTGATAATTTTGCTTGTGAATGGGGCCCACATGCAAAGTTTGCAATGTACCATGGGATTGAAGGTCACATGGTACTACAATGAGCTGTACTGCCATGCATAGACTGAATTCAGTGCAGTCTTGAAGAAAGAGTTGGTGTTACATTAACTCTGAATCTCTGATGCAATGTTCCCTTTTCTGGGATTCAGAAAGCTGGGAGCCCTTACACTGCACCGATGACAGCAGGCATCCATTAGACTTGGGTGGAACTGTACTAACCAACAATGGCACACAGAATGGAGCAGATCCAGTTGCAGACAGGGAGGGTGAGACAGCACCAACACCCTTGCAGGACAGTATGGGAGCTGCACACGTCATTGCTTTGGCCATTTCAACTGCTGTATGGCATTTCACAGGTCTCGATGCATGCAGAAGTTTTTGCCATAGCTTGCATCAGATCTCGTCCACTGCATTGTCTTTTTGGTGCAGCCTGTGTCAGTTCACACTATATGCCTCCATCCACAGTTTTCACTTACCTTGGGGCATTTCTGCCCCTGCATCCTCGTGGTGCCTCAGGGTGGGCATTCATATCCCTCTTGCATAGTCTTTGTGGCTCACCTGGAGGCATTCACACCCCATGCTGTTGTGCCATGGCTTATGTCATTCTCTCCACATGCGTGATGTGTTTGATGCAGTGAACCGCTTGCGTCAGTGTCACAGACTGCCACAGAGACCACTCTTCTTTCTGAATATGGCACATATTATTTGGTGCACTGGAATTCGACTCAAGGTTGTTCGTTGATGCATCATGTCTTGATCTAAGGGTTCTTTCTTAATCGAGCCCACAGTCTTCTGAATAAAATTACTCCTAAAAGTGTCTAGAGTGCATTGTGTCTCTAGATTAGCAATAATGTTTGCATTTTTTTCTGATTTATTTACTTTAAAGAATTTGTTTCATTATGTGCAGCAAAGCAGTGCTGTGAAGGAGTGGAGCAGTGTTAGCTAGCTGGCAGCAAGTAAGGCATCCCTGTCTGTGAGCATTGGTGCTGTTGTCTTCAGGGTTTTTTTCTTAATTATTTTTTTCTGTGATTCATAATTTAAGTTCTGTAGAACAGTTTGGTGTGTTTTATTGAATTATTTTTGTCTGTCTGGTTTGACTGTATTCATTTTAGTTATTTTGTTTAGTCATTGAAGTTAGTTTTACTGTAACAGTGACAGTAACATCTTCGTAATTTTCCAGTTTTTGCATGTCTCTTTATTTCCTGTCATGAATTGTTCATGTTAAAAAGGAATTTATAAAAAATATATTTTTGTGTTGTTTTTATTGTAGCTGCTGCTAGCTCAGTAAACCACTGTGTTGTGTTCTTTACATTACAGTGCTCTGTTGAGGTGCTTCAGTGGCTGTGCTGCTGCCTTATTTACTTAAACTGTGGTCTTCCAAAATCTACACTTAACAAGCATTTGTCAATACCGAATGTTTGCTTGCTGGTATTAGCATTGGAAATGCAGGAGTTAGAGAGATGCAGAATAGGAATGGCAGTGAAATACTGAACTTCCAGCCAACCCCACCTCCACCCTGCAGAGATGGACAGGCATTGGGGTATGCATTTGGATCATGACCCATAACGTTCGTTCCATTTCACTTCACGCTATCCTGCAGACACCGACAGGTGTTGAGGTGTGCCTTGGGGTGTTCAGCTTTACATTCACCCCATTCAATAAGGACATACACTGAAATGGGTGCAGTATAGGAGAACTTGGTGAACTTGGTGAACTCTGGGGCCAAAGAGTCCAAGGCACACCTCGATGCCTGTCACTGGCTCAGGGTGGTGAGGTGGGGGTGGACTGTTATGAGCATTACAGTTGGCAATCCAAAGGCATATTCCTGATGCCTGTCAGTCTGTACAAGGTGGGACGTTATGGTTAGAAGCCCTAACACCCTGGGCATTTGTTGGCATTTGCACTACAGATTTTCAACATGGCCTTTTTGTGAACCCCACCTTATGAAAGCATTTGGGACCTCTTCTCATGAACAGTGGCACTGTGATTTTGTTAATGTGTCCCAAACTTTGAGTTCCCACAGTGACCGTGCCATTCTATGCCAGATGTACAAAAACAGATTGGACAGGCTGTGAAGAATGACAGCTGTACCATTCATAGGGAGGTGTGAAGAGATGGCAATGTTGAAAAGCTGTAGTGAAAATATTAAAAATACTCGAACTTCCAGGCTTATGTAGAAACTGCGCAATACATGAGCATAACACAGTCATTTAGTGGAATTTTTTCACCAAATTTTCAACATAGGCATTTTGTGACCTCTGCTCATGAACAGTGTCACTATGATTTTCCTAATCTGTCCCAAACTTTGATTTCCCACTGCGACCTCGCTATTCTGTACCAGATGTGTAAATGCATATTTCAGGCAGGATAGGAACATTGACAACTGTATTGTTCATAAGGAGGTGTGAAAAAATGGCAATGTTGAAAATCTGGAGTGAAAATATTACAAATGCGCGAAATTACGAGGGTGCGTGGAAACTGCACAATGTACGTTTGCAACACAGTCATTTCATGGATTTTTGTCACAGAATTTTCAACATAGGCATTTTAGCACCTCTGTTCATGAACAGTGTCACTGAGATTTTTTTTTAATCTGTCCCAAACATTGACTTCCCACAACGACCGCGCTATTCTGCGCCAGAAGTGAGAAAACACATTTTGGCCAGGATGTGAAAAATTACAGCTGTACTGTTCATAAGAAGGTGTGGAAAAATGCAAATGTTGAAAATCTGGAGTGAAAATATTACCAATTCGTGAAGTTATGAGCGTGTGTGGAAACTGTGCAACGCATGCTCGTAACACAGTCATTTTATGGACTTTCCTCACCAAATTTTCAACATAGGCATTTTAGGACCTCTGCTCATGAAAAGTGTCACTGTGATTTTCTTAATGTGTCCAGAACACTGATTTCCCACAGCAACCGCGCTATTCTCCGCCGTAAAGGCAAAAACACATTTCGGTCAGGATGTGAAAAATGACAGCTGTACTGTTCATAAGAAGGTTTGAAAAAATGCCAATGTGGAAAATCTGGAGTGAAAATATTGCAAATTCGCAAAGTTATGCCCATGCGTGGAAACTGTGCAATGCACACTCGTAAAACAGTAATTGTTTGGATTTTTTCACCAAATTTTCCACTTAGGCTTTTTTGAGAGCCCACCTCATGAACACTGGCACTGTTGTTTTGTTAATTGGTCCTGAAAGGTGATTCTGCACAGTGATAGTGAAATCACATTTCGGGACTGAATAACACCATGACAGTGGCTGAATTCATGAGGAGGGGTCCCAATAAACCCATGTTGAAAATTTGGTGCCCAAATTCCCAAAACAGCCTGAGATATGCACCAAAGTTGAAAAAACCCTATTTATGCCATTATACAGCTTACCGTCATTTCTTCAGTTTGTGATTGGCTTTGAAAAGTGCAGACTTGTTCCCAGTCCACCGAAGCGTTGCGCCAGGCCTCTAGGAGTAAGTATGGGGTGAAGGAGTAGAGTGCACAGTGGGTGGGTGGTGTGTGTGTTAGGGGAGGGGTGTGAGACTGTTTCCCTTCTTTCAGGAGAGAAAAAAAACAACAAGACTTTGCAGGAAGGTTTTTTCAGGCTTGCTTTCAGCACACTGGGGTGGGCTCCCAGTGTGCCTGCCTTACGGGTGGGGGGGAATTAAGCTGACAGGGATTGGGCCCCTGTCAGCAAGAACAACTATTTGGAGGACGTGATACCAGGGATTGGACACCCCCTCAGCACACAACAAATGGGGGAGGGGGTTACATTATGCCGACAGGGAGTGGGCTTCCCCGTCAGCAAATGAACTGGGTCAGGGGCATGCCGATAGGGAGTTGGCCACCCCCGTCGGCTTTCATGGGGTTGTGAGGCAGCTGCAAGCTGCTGCCATGTTTTACAAAAAATGTTACGCTAGGCAAGGTACTGCCCTGCAATGACGGGTCATTCTCTCATTGAAGCGAATGGCTGAAGCTGCAATGACAAGGCGGCCCCTCATTGCAGCGGTGAAATCGTTTCAACTTGGTGGCACTTTTGGAAACCAATGTCATCAGCACAGTGTGCCTGCATTGGTCCACCAATGCCAAGCCCCCAAATGCAGTGCCGCTGTTGGCTGCCACAGTGCCGCACCTCCACAACCCGCTTCTCTCCTAAGCTGCCGCATAATGTTTCTTGCGCAAGCAAACATGAAAATTATGGGGAATAGATGTTTGAGTTATGCTCAAGGTGCTTGCAGCAGGGATTTTGTCAAGAAGAGGGTAGGCTCTGTGATTTAGAAGGGTGCTGTATCTAAACAACTATTTCTGCTGCAGGTTCATCAGGAGCTAGTATTACTAGCACTTGAAAAGAAGTAGTTGGCACAAGTGGTGAGGGCATTAATGTGGCCAAATTTTTCTCAGACACATCTGTAACATCAATGCTGGTGGGTGCTGGCACTGCTGTTGGCAGAGGCAGCGACAATAGGATCAGTCAAAAAAAAATTTCTTGCTCTGGAAATGTGGTTGAGGATGATGATGGTGTTCCCATGATTGCTGTTGATAATGGTGTTGATGAGCTTGAGAATGACTCACATTCTGATGTGGGAGATCTGATGCAGGAATGCTGAGGAGAACATAGAGGGTGGAAAAAATGAGGAGGAGGAGAACATATCTCAGAAGGAGATTATCAGCTTTGGTGGGGATGGAGATGATGATCTGGACCCTCTATGGGAACCTGAAAAAAAAAAGTAAGGGTCATGCTGCTGAACCTGTGGTGCTGTGTACACCACAATTTCAGGGAATTACCAAAGCCTACACCTCCAGTCCTCCAGCTGCTGTTGCTGTTAGCACTATTGAGTCAATATAACACAGCAAGAGTCACCTGCTGTCACAGCAGTGCAGAAATCATCCCCCTAAACACCAATTTCCATCCCCAGTGTCCCAGTACCTGATCCACTGCCATGTAAAAAGAAAGGCCACAAAATGCCTAGTTTGGGATTTGACATCCTGGACCCAGCTGACAAAACAGTGTCCATCTGCCAGCTATGCCAGTTTTCATTTTAGCCATGGGAAAAAAGGAGGCCCTGGTCACTGGTGGGCAACACACACACCTCAAATCCAGACACCTGTTATGCCGGACTCAGCACCAAAAGGAAGACGGTGCAGGGGGAGCCTTTTCCCTTATCATCCTCATCATGCAAGGGATCCCAACATAGCATGAATACAGTCCCAATGGAGTCAGAAGTGACTACTAAGGACTACTACAGAGATGATGATGAGGAGTTGGTGGGATTGCCTAGTAGTGGCCATAGTATCAGTAGTGGGTTGAATAGTAGCAGCTAGTGTCACTGAAGCACATCAACTCCAGTCCATAAAAGAAAGAAAAAAATGTGCTTCATTCATTCAGCATCCTTGACCCCCCAAGTCAAATGCTACCCAACCAACCATGCCACCAGTGAGCCGAATCCAGCTGTTTTCTGTCCTGACACCTCAAATGTTGCAGCCTACGCTGAATAGCATGTTTGTGCATCATACCAAATACCCTCCCAGTCACGCTATTTCATGGGAACGTAAAGCAGCAACCACTAAAATGTTGGCAGTTGATCTATTGCCATTCTCTTTTGTGGAGAATATGAGATTCCAAAGGTTTATGGTGCATGCCTGTCCAAAATGACAGGTTCCATTGCACACCTATTTCTCAACCCATGCCATGCCAGAACATTATAGGACTATGACATGCACAGTAATACATGTATTCAGCATCATCATACATACATCTTAGTATGGATATGTGGACCAGTGGTCAAACAGCTGGTAGCTGTTAGCTGTTATCTATGTATTGCAGCCCATTCGGCACAGGCACCTGGGGTATTATTTGACACTGGAATGGAGAACAATTGTAAAAAGTCCAGTTGTGGTGGCAACAACATTCTGGGTATTTACCAGCATGCCATGCTGGCAATGAAAATGTAAGAGGATCACACAAGGGTTAGAAAATGTTAGAACTGCTTCTGACTGAGAATAATAAGGGGCTGTGCCCACATTCCCTGAAACTGGATTTCACTGCACGCAATAATGGCTCGAATGTGGTTAAATGCATTAGTGATGGTGGATTTCTCAGGGTTCCATGCATGGCACATTGCAATCTAGTAGTTCAGGCGTTTCATATCCTGAAATCAAGTCAATGCTGACTGTGGCCCGCAGTATCTGTGCCCACTTTGCTCCTTCTGGAAAGGCTTATGACTATCTAAGGCACCTGCAGGCCAGAACAAGCTGCCTCAACACCGTCTGAAGCTGGAAGTCATCACCAGATGGAACTTGACATTCTACATGATTTAGTGCTTGTACAAGCAGCACAAATCCACCTCTGAATACCTGCTCTTGCATACAAGCTGTGACAGTTCTGGAGTATCAATGTCTCTGACAACAGATGAGTGGTGAATAATGGATGGCCTGATCATGGTTTGAAGGCCATTTCAACATGCCACACAGGCTGAGAGTGTGGACACTGCCTGCATCAGTCAAGCAATCCCACTTCTAAGGGGATCCATACTATTTCCTGACTCACTTTACCAACTATCATTTTCCCGACATGGTTGTTTGCCTGACTTTTTAATTACCGACTCTCACTTTCCCGACTATCGGGTGCACGACTTTTGTTATTGCCTTACAAACAATATCAATTAACTACCACAGCAACAATGGAAGTAGAGAAGCATTAAGCTTTGGTAACAACGCCATCCCCATACTCAAAACAAAGTAAAAGCTTGGCATCATAGGTTGTCAGCATTAATCGGCTCTGCCCATGTTCATGTGTATCGGTTTGCAGCCGAGTTACAAAAAGAGCAACTGGTTACATACAGTACAACAGAGTAAATAAACAGGGCCTTGCTAAATCCCCAATGAAGAAATGCTATGTTGCCAGAGAAGAAAAATTATCCAATATTGTCAAGGAGAGAACAGCAAGATCAAGGCTATATTATATACGTGGCATAGCACGCAACCTCAGTTTGTGAAGATTATAATGAACTGCTGAGAACTGAGAAAAGCAAAGCTTGTTTATGATTTATGATTTTGGGATGCTTTTTTAATATATTTACAATAAAGTATGGATTTTAACTGCTTGTTTGCACATATGACCATGGTTGAAAGTAAAGAAGTCACTGCCTTACTCGATATCACCCCACTGCTTTGTATCACTGGCTACTGTTGCATCCATGGATTTCAGTCAAACATGAAAGAACATCCACTGGATTACACGTCGGCGGCAAACAATGTGTGCCTGCAGCACACTCTTCAGGAGACCAGACTTCAGACAAACCAGGTAAACTTTGCATTTTGTGCTTCAGTATAATGTCATTATGCAATTCTGTTGTGCCTTAAAGAAACTCTGCCTGCCTCAGTGTAAATGCCATTTATGAGTTATTAAGACGCCTGCCTATAAGTCCATCATACATACTTTCTCGACAGCAACTTAGCCCAACAAAGTTCGACACAGCTATTGTCGGGATATCCAGCTGCAGCATTTTGTACCGGTTGGGAAAATTTATTTCGGGAAACTGGAGATGGGAAAATACATGACGGGATATCGGTAGTCGGGAATTCGTACCTAACCCACTTCTAAGAGTGCGTAGGCAGATGCTGTTAAATGTACAGCATGTGCTAGAGGCAGGAGGTGAGATGCGAGGATGTGCCTTAATGGAATGTAGGGTGGCAGTGGTAGAAAATCCCTAGTATTCTAGAAGACCCCTCCTGCCCTTGATTGCCCTGTCATAATGATATATCCAGATCCCTGGTAATTCTGACATATGCTTCCATACTGCACTTTTTTTTCATGACAGAACTTTACCTTTGAATATTCTTGTTTCAATCCTTTTCCCTCATGTCTCACCTGGAAATGAGTTTTGGTTTAGTTTGCTTTACCAATGACCAATTTTCAATAAATAAACAGATAATAGTGTCTGCCTGCTCCTGTTCCATGTCCCACATCTCTGAATTTTTGGACAGTCTCATGAGACCCCTTGTTGAGTCCCTGCTCTCCTATGTTAAAGACACTAACCATGCTCTCCAGTTATTTGACAGGTTCAGATTCAGTGACTCTCATCAGTTCATCTTCACCATGGACATCAAATCTCTTTACACAGTGATCCGCCATGATGATGGTCTGACAGCTTTGCAGCATTTCTTGAATAAGTGTGAAGTCCAGCAGCCACCCACACACACATTAACTCATCTGGCAGAACTGGTTCTTACACCCATTGCTTTTTCTTTTACTAACAGTTTTTTCAGTAGGTCAGTGGAGTTGCCATGGGTACAAAGATGGGTCCCAGCTTTGCTAATCTGTTTGTGGGTTGGGTGGAGGAACATACTTTTCTCTCATTCACAGGGACTGTGCCTGAACTCTACAAACGCTACATTGATGACTGTGTGGGGGCCACCTCCTGCTCCAAGGAGACCCTCCAAGTCTTCCTTGACAAGTTTACCACAGCCCATCCTTCCCTTCAATACACTGTTGAAGTATCCTCCTCTACACTGCCTTTTCTGGATATCCATCTGTCAGTGCAGAACACTGGTCTGAAGACATCAGTTTATTACAAACCCACTGACTCTCACAGTTTCCTCCTCCACAGCTCCTTACATCCTAAACATGTCAAGAATCGCCTGCCTTATTCACAGTTTCTTAGACTTCCAGGTTATGCAGTAAAGAGGATGATTTTGCTGAACAGACCCAAATAACGCATAGTTTTTTTTATCAACAGGGGATACCCTTAAAGCACAGTGGACAGAGCACTCTCCCAGGTCAGAAACATGCCCCATAACCTTGACCTCCGCAGGAAGGATACTGTCACACAAGAACAACGACAAATTCCACTAGTGCTTCCTTTCCATCAGAGCACACTTTCTCTTCACAGGATCATCACCAGTAACTTTCCTATTTTGCAAACTGACCCTAACATTGGTGCTTCCTTTACAGAACCAAATATTGCCTCCTACCGCTGGCCACCTAACCTGTGGAATCTCCTGGTTAAAAGCAGCCTACCTACTCCTAACAGTTCCTCCCTCCCAGGTACCAAACCTTGCAATAGGACTTGCTGCTACACCTGCAAATTTATTTCCAGTGTGACTGAAATTTAGGGGCCTACAGGTGTTTTTCACATCACCAAGGAGTTCTCATGCACCTCCATTAATGTGGTGTATTGTATTCTTTGCAGGAAGTGTACAGCTATTTACATCGGAGAAACTGGTAGGCGTCTTGCTGACCATTTCAGGGAACATTACAGAGCAGTCAGGAATGGTGAAACTGCTAAACCCATTGTATCCACTTTTCTCCAGGGACCACAATGTCAATGACCTTTCTGTTTGTGTCCTTCAGCAGGGCTTCTGGGATTCTGACCATAGAAAAAACATGGAAGCCAAGCTGATCATCCACCTTGGCTCCCAGCAGCCCTCTAGTTTAAGTGATAGACTTATTTTCCACTAACATATTTCAGCCATCTCTTTTTTTCCTTAAAGTCTATTTGATTTGTACTCATTTAATTTATTTTTAATTTTCACCATAAGTCTCCATCTCTGTCTCCTTCCCACACATTTGTCACCTTTCATCCTTCTTACTAGGCCCTGTTAATTAGTCCCCACCTGGGAACTTCCCTAGCTCTTTCACTCCTATTATGCTTTATCTTTCCCATCATCACCTTTTTGTTTACAGATTCTCTCTTAATCTTACCATTTATCACTTCTTCTCCCTGACCCTCTCCTTTCTTCTTTCCCCACATATATATATATATATATCTCATTTTACCTCCCCTCTACACTAACTTTGTTTTTTTTTCTCCTTTAGATATTTCCTGAAGAAGACCTAAGGTCAAAACGTAGATTTTTAACTCTATTTTCTATTTTCAATTTGCATTTAATATAACTATTTTGTTTTATATTTCATAATAATAATAATATAATTTAAATTTAAAGCAGCAGTATTTGTTAGTTACCATATATTTTTTTCAGTAATAATATTTGTCTGGTAAAAATATTGAGATACCCTTTTTATTTGTTTTGTTTTCTTTCATTCCTTAAACAAAATACAGGATTTTTAAGTTTTTTTAAGTTCCCACTCCCATGCCAGGTCCATCATGAAAAAAAAAATATCATTATCTGCTTATTTATTGAAAATTGGTAATTGGTAAAGCATACTAATCCAAAACTCATTTCCAGGTGAGACATTAGGGAAAAGGATTTGGAAGAACAAGAATATTCAAAGGTAAAGTTCTTTCATGAAAAAAAAGTGCAGTATGGAAGCATATGTCAGAATTACCAGGGTTCTAAAATGGCAGTAATCAGACTATATCAAAGGTAATTAGAGTCAATCAGGAATTTACATAAGTAATTAAAATAACAATAAAAAATACCTAGCTAGAGAGAAAGAGGAACTGCTGGTAGACATACAATAAAATGAGGCAAAAACAGGAGACTGAAATTGGTAATAGAAGTTGCACATACTGTGTAACATATAACATAACAAACTTAACATAACGTAACGTAGCGTAGCATAGCATAGCATAGCATAACATAACATAACATAACATAACATAACCTCTTTGCAAAAACTTCATTAATGCACCAGTTAAGGTTTAATTTAATATGACAAAAATAGGGAAATGTGGAATTAGGGTTACCACACTAACTCCTCACCCACACTTCCCAAGCAGCAAAAAGAAAAAACATTAAGGTTTTGGGTCTCCAGAGTCTTGGTGAATCAGTGGTGGGGATCTTCCTTGGGGTTGTCAACCCTAAAGCTCACCCTTCCCCAGCAGCCCATACCCTCCTGTCTGAAGCACAAGGTACAGTTGCAAGGCAGTGCCTCATAGTGATACAATCTTCAAAGGTAGATAACTATGGCTTGCCACATGTTGTCAACACAGTCTGTTGTAGCTTTCTTCATGAAGAGCTCTGCATGAAGAAAGGAGATTACATCTGATGTTGTTTGCTTAGGGAACAGGGTGGGCATTAGGGTTGACAACCCCAAAGAAGATCCCACCACTGATTCGCCAAGACTCCAGAGACCCAAAACTTTAATGTTTTTCCCTTTTTCTGCTTGTGTGGTGGGTAGTCAGGGTTGGAAACCCTAAAACCAAATTTCCCTACTTTTGTTGCATTAAGTGGAACCCTAATTGGTGAATTAATAAAGTTTTTACAAAGAATTTCCTTTTTTTTGAAATAGTGGAATTTCATTCTTATTCATGCTGACCCCTTCAGGACCTATATGACTAGATACAGATGCACAAGGCCCTCTCGGTCCTGTGCCAAGAGAAGACTCTGTCCACCTACAGAAGTGCAGTGGCAGATGTTAAGAATTCAGTGGACTGTCTGGTGGACTGCAGAAGCACAGGGCCCTCTGGTTGCTGAGCTTCCATGTAGCTACATATACAGATGCACAGGGCAAATAGTCTATCTGTTAGGCATTGTACAGTGCCCTCTGCCATCCATAGGTGTAGAGGTGCAGGGCCCTATGCAGAGAGGATGGTTGTATTCATGATATGGTACCTGGTCCCATTTGGACAGCCCTGCAGCTTTCATTCCCTGGCTGGAGGTGTTGCATAATAATGTTATACCCCACCATCACCCTATCCATCTGGGCCACTGAGCTCACCCCAAACTTGGCTCACTAACATGGGATCACAAGGCATACCTGCTGGGATCAAGACTGGCATTAAACATAAAGTTTCTGAACAGCTATATATAGTTTTTTTAAAAGTTAATCCTACATTTTAAAGATAGTTGTTTTATGATTCTCTTATCAACATGGCATGTAGCATTTATAGTATATTGGCTGAAACATCATTTCCCCACCAGAAGAGTTAAAATGCATCTCATCAAGGATTTGAAAAACAAAACCTGTCACATGTATGAGGTGGTGTGGAAAATTGGCTATGTTGAAAATTTGGAGTCAAAATATTGAAAATTAGGGAAGTTATGAATGAACATTGAAATACTGCAATGTTCACTCATAACCTAGCCATTTTACCATATTTGTACAATAAATTTTCAGCATAGCCTTCTTATTACCCCACTTCATGAACCCAGCAGGAGAACATTTTCAAATCCCCACCGAAATGTCATTCCACATGACTGAAACATCATTCCAATCCACGGGTGCAAAAAAACCGACAATTTTGGCTGGGATTTGAAAAATGACAGCTGTCATATTCTTGAGGTAGTGTGAAAAATGGGTATGTTGAAAATTTGGGGTCAAAATATTTAAAATTACCAAAGTTATGAACAAGCATAGAAAAATCTCAATGTATGGTCATAACTGTAATTTTTAATATTTTGACTCCAAATTTTCAGCATAGCTTTCTTATGACCCCACCTCATGAACAAGGGCAGTGATAATTTTCAAATCCTGTTCAAAAGCAAAGAAAGCAAGGACTAGGTCTACTAGAACAATTTTATGACCACTTCAGTCAGGCCAAACAGGGTTGGGAACAGATAATTCTAGGGTATTTTAATACCAACTGACTTGCACAGGATACTGTTTCTACCAGAGATAAAATACATAGCCTGCACCTGACACAGATGGTCTGACAAGCAACCAGAAGGAATTATCGCATGGGTACCAGCACCCTTATAGAGTGACTTCTCTCTTCCAGCCCTGTACATATAAAAAACAGCTCCATCCTTCCAGACACCCTAAACGATCACTCACCTGTAGTTTGCTTATGGGCAAATAAGGGTAAAAAGGACCCTGCCAACAACAAAAAGCAGATCCCTGAGAAAAGGGCAGCTGGAACACTTCAGGGAGTACCTAAGGAACACTGATTGGTCAATGCCTGTGACTTGTTTGCCCCTGTAAGAACATCCAAAGTCAAAGGCTCAATAAATCCTTGCTTCTCAGGCTCCCTCATAGATCAAATGAACAATCGGGGCAACCTTTGGTACAGAGCTAGAGTGACTGGGAAGCAGGCTGATTTCTCTGCTTACAAAGCAGTCAGAAATAGGTGTACCCAGCTAATGAGCAATGTTAAAGCAAGCTACTACAAAGAACAAATGGAAAAAAAAACTGGGGGAATGGTAGGGTGTTCTGAAACACCATCAAACCTCTGTCTGGTAAGAAATCCAGAGCATTACCAGACCTTACTGTAACTCCATCAGGCCCAATTCAACAATCTAAGGACCTGGCTAATGCATTTAACCATGCCTTCATGGACTTAAGCTCTGTTCTTCCACTGGAGTACCTAAAACCTCAGCCCACCATTAAGTCCACTAAGAAAAACCCTCCCCCAACCCATAACACAGGATAACCCCATTCTTATTCAGGGAACACACAAAATCCCAAACCATTAAATATGTTAAAAGGGTCCTGGGAAAAAACAGGATCGCCAGTGACACAATCGACATGAAGCTAGTTGCCCTTGCCCTGCACAAACTAGCTTTTCCACTAACAAAACTTTATAATATATCTTTAAGAACTGGAGTGTTCCTGAACAGGTGGAAGAAAGCTCATGTCACTCCTGTATTCAAAAATGGTGACAGAACCAACCTGGGCAACTACCAACCTATTTTTATATTAACCCCACTCTATAAAGTGCTAGAGAGAATTGTATCAGATCAACTTACCAAGTACCTGAACAATTATAATCTACTTTGCCAGCAGCAAAATGGATTTCGTCAAAGATACAGTACCATCACAGCACTCATAGACTTTACCACTCACCTGTATGATGTGTTGGACACTGGAAAGACAGTGGAGTCTATCTTTATAGACCTCACTAAAGCATTCGGCGCGGTGAATCACCAGATCTTGTGAGACAGACTTGTCTCACTAGTACTGTCCAACGACACTGTGCCATGGTTTAAAAGTTACCTGGCCCACAGATTGCAATGTGTGAAAATTGGAGGGGTAACCTCTGACCCAAGGAATGTAACTCTGGGGGTCCTCCAAGGATCCATTTTAGGACCAATACTCTTTAACCTTTTTATAAATGCACTACCTAATGCTTGCCCAGCTAAGACACTGCTTTATGCAGACGATGCAGTAATCTCCAATCCAGGCAATCACCCAACTGAAATATCAGCTACCCTACAATATAGCTTCAAAGAACTTGCGTCCTGGTTCTCTCAAAACTGTCTGCTCTTAAACTATATATATAAAAAAAAATAATTATGCACTTCACGCTGCTTAACTCAAGAAAGACTACCAACCCTTTGACCATTCTTAGTCAAAAGGGAGACACCATTGAACAGGTAACAACCTTCAGGTATCTTGGCATTCATGTTGACGACACCCTTTCCTTCTTCTCTCACATAGACCATGTTAGAAAATCAGCTAATATTAAACTTGGAATCCTTTATCTCCACAGGCAAGCGATGACCCAAGAAGCCCTGAATCTTGTAACACAGAGCTCAATCTTGTCTACAATAACTATGGACAAGTAATCTATAATGCTGCCACCAAAACTGCACTGAAAAGGATCAGATTACTACTAAACAAGGCCTGTCATCTGGTCTTAGGTGCTAAACACCTTACCCACACTTGTAGCCTTTACTGCTTAACTGACTGGCTCCCTTTACACCAAAGTGCTAGGTACCAGGCTTGCCTCATAGGAAAGAAAGTGCTTCTAGGCCTAACACTGGATTCTATGGCTGCTTTGTTCCAACACAATACAACCACAAAATTGACCAGAAGATCGGTTAAGAATGTACTACATGTCCCCTTCAAGTGTACCCCCTTTGCACAGCGCTCACTTGTTTCCAGGGGTCACAGTGGCTAAACAACCTCCCTTCACCCTCCTAGAGCATGCAAAGATTGACCCCTTCAGAAAAGATCTCCATCTCCTCCTTGGACAAGCTAACCACTGTGACTGCCCATCCTAAACGTGTGTTATCTATGCCCCACTACACGTCTATTCCCGCCCACACACCCACCTACCTACCTCCTCCCCTCCTTCCCCTCTCCTACCTCTTCCCCTTATAGCTCTCCCCTACTTCCCTCTCTGGCTGCTACCACCTTACTACTTGCACTTTTATTTATTTATTTTTTATTTTATTTAGTTTTTGTTGACCGAGTAAGTGTACTAGACAAATCCTGCCTATTTTCAGGCACGACCCAGGGGAGGGGGATACAGATGAATGCCAACTGACCTTGAACCAGATTAAGCTGTTTGTGGTATTTTTAGTGAATGAGGGAAATGTGGCCAGGGCACCAGAGAAATTCCCCTACTCTTGCTTCCTGTGAGCAGGGGGACCCATTTTCCTGTGGGACCAAGATGGCGGCTCCCATGGATCCTGGTGGAGGAGGACTGCATACAGGAGAGACAGAAGACAAGGAATCTCTTTCTGTTCCAATATCTTTTGTGGACAATGGTGACTTGCAGTTTGCTACAGATAAGGCAAATGAAAATGTTGTTCCTGTTTGCTTTCCAGAATCTGACATGGATTGGTCACAAACTGTGGAAGAAGCTACAAATTCAGTTAAGGTTTCAGTCCCCTTTAATACCTGGTTCAGAACTGTTGTAAAAGAAAGAAAAACACAGAGCGTTATTATTGGCAGAGGAGAAATGTAAAATGCAAAGGAAAGCCTTGCAAATGGAGCTCTTAAAGGTGACAAACAAACAGGAGTTAAAAGATCTTTCTGCTGGTGTACCTGTGGGTGAGCAGGTCTCCCAGCCCACAGGTCCAGCTCAGGAGACCATGTCTGTAGAAGCTGCTATGATGGAAATTGATATTGCTTTATAAATGAAGGAGCCTGACAAGAAGGAAATAGTGGATGTAGCTCATGGGCTTTTTTCCACAGATGAAGTGTGGCTGGAACATTTATTACAACAAAATAAATCATTGTGATTTGGTGACAAGCAGGATAACGATTTGAGGAATATGGAAAAAAAAGTTATGATTTCCCCATTGTCTCAGGAGGAACTGTTAAGTCCGAGTGAATTGCAAGCAGCAGCAACAGTATTGTGTGCAGAATTGAGGCACACCACGTTAGCTACAGCTGAGGTTCAGAAGCAACGACCTCAGGCTAATGACGTGTTAATTTCACCTGCATACCTGCGGTCTGACTCATCCACTGCAACAGGGAGTTTGACAGTAGATCCGCTGCCTGTGACAGCAACAGCGACTTCAGTTTCAAACATGGAAGTAATGCAAACTGTGAGTTCTAACCCTATTTTTGTCAATCATTCTCCTCCTACATTCACTAATCCCCTCGGTTTAAGAAAGGGGAGAGAGAGTGACTTTGTAGCAGCTTTACCGGGAAATCCCGACTTCGCTGGAGCGATCTCTGCTTGCAGTGGGGTGGATGCGGGGAGAGGCCAGCATCTGGGTCCCCGATCCCAGTCACAGCCCAATTCTGGGAATGCCTCCCCCTCCTGTGTTTCAGAATTCTGAAGGAGTAATTTTAAATGTTGAATCGGAGCCCAATGTTTGTTGTTCTACTCCTGGAGTGGCAGAGACATTACCTGACTGTTCTATTCGGGAAGTAGATTCCTCTGCCTCGGAGTCTGAAAGTACTGCAAAACATTTATCTAATTGGGGAGATTTGGAGATAAATGAAGTTGAGCAACCAGTGACTGGAGCTAAGTTTCTGGAATGCACAAAAAAGGCTTGGGAGTCCTTTAGGAAAAAAGATCCTTTTTCAGGCCCCCCCCCTGCAAAGACGTAATGCGGTCCGTTTGGAATATTTGGGTGGACTAGAGTTGGCACCTGACAGATTTTATGTAGGGCATACTCTTTTGAAAGGGTCTTTTGGTTTTTACTCGACTGAAATTTATGCCCTGATTCATATGTCAGGGTCAGTAATTTATGATGTTAGTTTTACTTCCCCTCAAGGTCTCGACCATTTCTGGTCCAAAGTTGAAATACTCTGAGTTATGGTTGCCTTTCAAGGCTATTCCTTTAACAAAGCCCTCTATTAGGCAGGTTACTGTGTTATTTCGTAATGAATCTATATCTATACACGATGTTGTTTATTGTTTGGAGAAAAAATTTGATATCTTGGATAGTCCTAAACCTATATTTGATGAGAAATGTATTTGGAATGGGGGTTGGACCTTACGGGTTTGGCTCAGAAATAATAGTTTAGGGCCTGTACATCTCCCTAATAGCTTATTTTTTTGGTAGTGAAAGGGGGCATTGCTTCTATCCAGGACAGCCTCGGGCCTGCTTTAAGTGTGGTACTTTTACTCACTGGGGCTCTGCCTGTGACAGGATCAAATGTAATCTTTGTTTGTCTTTTAGTCACCATAGTTCCGAGCGTACTGAAGAATTTCAGTGTAATTTGTGTGAGTATAGGGAGCATGCTTTTAGAACTTGTCCCTAGGCTACACACAATTCTACTGACCGTGTTAACCAAGATCTTATACTACAGGAAGCCCAAAAAAAAGAAATGATAAAAAGAAAGGGCTTTTCTGCTAGACCACCCCCAGACCATCCCTCTACCCCTCCTCCAGCCCCCTCTCCTCCCTTGGGAGAGGTGGGAGATCGGATTGAGGTAACATCTGAACACTCCACAGCCCTCATTCAACCAGTATTTCTGATGTCCCTAGTATAAACACTCCACAAACTTTGGAGAGGGAAGTTTTAATCAGTGAAATGCCCCCCAACCCCGAATGGTCAAAAGTGTTGCTAAGAAGAGGAGCATAAAGCAAACAAGACCCAAGTCTAAGGTGGCCAAGGCCTGTGCTCCAGGGGAAGAAGGGATTGTGCTATCCAATACATTTACTGTTCTGGCTAAAACTACAGTAGATTTAGAACAAGGTGGGGATTCAGAGGCTTCGCCCCTAGCTCCACACTCCTCCGAATCTGAGAGGGATTCATTAGACATAATGCTTGGGGAAGTGGGAAAAGAAAAAATGCTAGAGTGAGATGAAGCTCTAGGTTAAGGAAGCCACCTTGATTTAGGTTTTATCATGTCTTTTTCTCAGTTTTCTCCCCAGTTGAATATTGCAACCATCAATGTTAATAGTATTAGGAATACTAAAAGAAGACTGATTACATTTACTGTATTAAAAGATCTCCATTGTGATATATGTTTATTACAAGACACAAGGTTAAATACAAACTATTTGGCAGGTCTGCACAACAATTATGGTGTTGGGACCCTTCGTTTTTTTTCCTTTGGGACAGGGGTCCATGAAGGAGTAGGTATACTGTTTAAAGGGGATGGATTCCGGGTGTCTAGATTGGTAGAAATAAGCCTGGGTAGGTCATTATTATTAGATTTTTTGTTTAAAGGGATAGGGTGGAGATTAATAAATATTGATGCCCCCCTTACAAAAAAAAGAAAGGATCAGTTTATATAATGAAATTAGGCCTTATTTGATTACTACCAAACAACTTTTATGGGGTAGGGACTTTAATTGTGTAATAGATAGAAAAGATAGAGGGGCAGCAACAACAACGATGTATTGTGATTCTAATTGCTTAAAGGGAATTATTGAGCAGGGTAATTTGCAAGACTCATTTAGAATTTTGCATAAGGAGGGTGGTCACACTTACTATAGGGGAGCATTGTCCACTCGGATTGATTTTCTATTTACAAAAAAATCTGTCAGTGTAATAACAGCAGCCATTATCCCAATAGAAACCTCTGACCATGTCATTTTATTTATAAGCATAGGAGGCCAAAATGGGCCACAATATGGCTGTGGGTATTGGAAACTAAATACAGCAGTGTTACAGGAGAATCAGATCAGAGTACAGGTTGTCAAGTACCTTAAGGCAAGAATGTCAGTGGCATGTATGACGGGAAACATTAGTACTTGGTGGGAAATAACAAAAACAGGTTTGAAGTCTTTGTTTCAGTCATACTCTACTAAAATTAGACTGTGCCAATTTAAGGAATATTTAAACTTAGAGTGCAATTAAGTAAGTTATATTCCATTATTAATACCCATGATGTTAGTTTAACTTCCCAGGTCCTTAATCTTAAAACAGCAATGAGTCATTTACAATATCCTAGAGCTACTGCTTTGTTAAATGAGCACAGAATTTGTTCCCCAGGGAAAATAGGATTTGGCGATGCCTTTAAAAGTTGTTCTTAAAGAGCATCTGATAAATTTATGGGATCTATTTTAGATACCAATGGTATTCTAACATCAGATGGGTCAACAATTCTGAGGACCGTGTCTCAATATTTGTCCACTATGTATATCTCATTTCCTCTTAATTAAAAAGTAGTATTCGAATTTTTGAATAAAATTTCAGTTCCTAGTTTATCTTCTATACATTTAAAAGAGCTCACTAAACCTATTACTAAGGCAGAAATTAGGACAGTTATTGCTCATCTTAAAAAATCTACAGCTTCGGATACTGATGGACTCCCACCAGAATTCTATGGAGCTTTTAGTGATATACTAATAGAAATATTGGAGAATGTGTTTAACAGGGCCCTGGATGATTTACAGGTGGATATGCATTTTTGCATTGCTATTCAGATTCTAATATTCAAAAAGGGTGATAGGACTGTTCTTGATAATTGGAGATCTTTGAGTTTATTAAACACAGATGATAAAATACTTTTGAAAATTCTACATAACCATTTATTAAATATAGCTTCAGTCCTTATTTCAACAGCACAAACCTTTACTGTTCCAGAACGTTCTATAAAATACAATTTATTATTGCTTAGAGAAATTATTGAACAAGGTAAGGTGGATCAAGTAAAGGGTTATGTTATGTCTTTAGATCAGGAAAAAGCTTTCGATCAAGTCCTCTCATAAGTTTATTTCACTTATATTAGCACACTATGGTATACCATCTCTTTTTGTACAATGGATTTCTTTATTATATCAGACTGCCACAGCTATTCCCTTAGTTAATGGTCATTTGGGTATTACATAAATATTTCTCGGGAAGTGCGACAAGGTTGTCCACTTAGTCCGTTGCTGTATGTAATGTGTTTAGATCTGTTACTGAGATTTCTGCAGCAGGACTCCTTTATTACTGGTATTCAACCAAAAGGGGGTGGTATAGAAGCTAGGGTAACAGTCTATGCTGATGACATATGTGTTATGGTTGCAGATTATAAGTCGGGTATCCGAGCATTAGACCTTATTACTGAATATTCAACCATAACAGGGGCCCATCTTAACACAGTAAAGAGTATTGTTTACCCTTTGCAAGATGATAATATTTTGCATACTTCTTGGAAAGGGATTCAGGTGTCAACTGCACCATTTAAATATTTGGGTATATGGTTTGGGAGAGGAGATAACAGTATTTATAATTGGAAACTGAAGCTAGATTTTGCAGCAACTAAAGTTGCAGTATGGAAAACATGGAATCAGACAAAAAAGGAAAAAGTGTTAATAATTAAAACCTTTTTACTTCCAATATTTTTATTTCTTAGTTTTGTTTACCCCTTACCTTGGACATTGGAAGCTTCCCTTTTAAGTTTAGTATTTCAATTACTATGGGGAAGCTGACTAAATCCTATTAAAAGGGAGATTATTTATTTATCAGTAGACAAAGGAGGTTTAAATTTGCATAATCCTTTAGTTTTTTTTATAGTATTTTTTTATTCTAACTTGATAAATTTATCAAAGATGACTCTGGCTATATGGTCTATTTTTGCTAGATCTTGGCTTCAACCGCTTTATATAACATGGGAGGAATAGGGAGTTTTGAAGGCACAAGTGAAGATGGCCTGTTGTTTTTTTTGGCCTGCATTAAGGAAATTAAAGCACTGGAATATACACTTTTGACAGTTTTCTTTGCCTGCCCCTAAAAACTATTACACATTAATTTATAGTACCATTAGTCCATCATTGGTCCAAATTAAGAATGTCGAGTCCAAATACTGGAGTATTAGTTTAGAAACTCTAACAGATCCTGGTATTCCGTCCAGGATTTGGGACATTAGTTGGCTATGTGCCCATGGTTGCCTGTTTGTTAAAGGTAATGCCAAACATAAAAAAATTGAAGAGCGAATGTGTCCAAGAGAAGGTTGTATCGCTCAAGAAGAATCAATGTGTCATTTGCTCATTGAGTGTCCATTTGTTAGACAATTGTGAGATAGAATAGCTATGGTTTGGAATAATCCTCATTGGAAAAATCTCACATATGCTGAAATTGTAGGGGGTTTTTGTTTGATGGACATTGGTATACAAAAAGGGATGGTCCGTCTAATTCTTGCTTTTATAAAATTTATATTTTGGCAAATTAGATGTAAATTTGTACTGGAACAATTATTTCATGATCCTGAACAGGTTGTTATCATTATTGAGACTAAAATTTATAAACAGTGTCTGTATAAACAAAAGTATATACTTTTTATAGTTTGGGTGCATAGGTGGAGGGAGGTACCTTTTTTGAAAGACAAAATCGGATGAATTTTGTAATACTTTGATAGTTATTATTTTACTGATTATTGTTTAAGGTATTTTCATTTGTGATTTCTTTCCTTTGTGTAATACACTGTTCAGGTTTCTTTAATAAAATTTTCCCCTACTCTTTTCAATAAATGCCATGGGACCTTTACATCCACCTGAACAACCACTAATCCAGGAAGATGGGACCTCAGTTTAACATCTCAGCTGAAAGATGGCACCTCAGAAGTGCAGCACCCCTCTCATGCTGCATTAGAGTGTCAGTACTGGGATATTAACCCAAGTGCCAGGTGTGGGAAATGAACCCATGGCCCTCTGATCTCCCGGTCTCAGAGGCGACTGTGCTACCTACTGAGCCACTGACACTGACATAACTTAGTAACCAAATAATGATAACAAAGTTCTTACTGCATTATCTTATAATGGTGAAGCTCATATCATTTGCTCTTATGTAGGCAAAAAAACCTTGTCTATTATGTTTGCTTACTACTGTAATATGTGTCTTTATTTTTGACCCTACATATTGTTATGCAGTGTCTTGCTTCATTGGATTTGGAACCTTTGTAAAAGAGCCATCTTGGCTCAAAGGTATTAATCTGAACCTGAAATAAATAAATAAAACAAAATAAAAAAAGGTGATTTGCAAAACAACACTGAAATTGTCTTTCAGGCCAGATTCACAAAATTTCACTGCTATTAGTCATGAGGTGGTGTCCCATAAAGCCAAAGTTTAAAATTTGTGGTCAAAATATATACAAATTACAAAGTTATGAATCAAAGTTCAAAACCCCATTGAAATATATTGAACCGCACTTACCTGGTTTTCTTTTTTTCTTAGTCGCTAGTTCCAGCAGCAAGATGTGTCTTCAATCAGAGAGTGGATCTATGCAGTGGGACATATTCAGGTAAATGAGGGTCTGTGGGGTGGTGAGTGCTGAGCAGGAGTTTGGGGTGGGGTGGGTGGGGATGTATGTGGGAGTGTTAGAATAGCGAGGGACCTTTCCTTTTACAGGTTTGACAAAATCAAGGAATGGTTTTCTTTTTCTCAGGGATATTCAGACACTGGGGATTGGGTAGCCCAGTGTTGGGCTAATGTTCAGTGGCACCAGGGGTGGGCACCCTGGTGCCATCACCTACATAATGGAAAAAGGTGCAGGGGACTAGGGTGGGAGTCAAGAGAAGCAGTACTGGTCCCCTGGTCCACTTATTGATAGTAAAAAAATATATATAAACTTTGGGAAGGGCGGGTGACCTGGAGGAAATGGGAGAGAAAGAAGAGAAATTGGGAGCAGATAGATAGATAGACAGACAGATAGATAGATATGCAGACAGGCAGGCAGACAGACAGACAGACAGATTGGAGAGATGAGAAAGAGTGATCGAGGGATCTCCGGCTCACTGCTGTCTCTGCAGCCAGTTGCAGATGTCAGGAAAGTCCCGCTGTTCTCATACAGAGAACACAAGTGAACTGCACTTCTAGCTAAGCTGGAGACCTTGCCTTTTGAGGTTTCCAGAAAAGATATTGCTGGCAATTGTTTCAAGAAACAAACATCAGAATCTAGCTAAACTGGTCCCATTTAGCTAGGTACATGTGTTTGTTTTCTGAAAATATATAATGTATATGTATTTTCAATGTTTGTGAGTTTACAGAAAAAAAAACAGATGGTGGCCAGCATGATCAGTATTTTGTTCCACACAATCGGTATTTTTTCCACATGACAGGCAAATCATGAAAATAAGCACTCACAATTGTTTTTTGATTTGTTTTGTTTACCATTTCTCAGTTAACTAATAAGTCATCATAATTCTGGAATCCTATAATATTTTTTCTCAAAACCTTTGAAAGGCACACCCTTGGCATGGGCTCCCACAACCTTGACAACTTCTTGAAAAAAATTCACACCATCTAGGCTGTAGGTGAGAGCAAAAAGTATGCAATGTTAAGTATAGGGAAAACAAATGTGTTTTTTCTGTTTTTGGAGCTCTGTATCTTGAACATCGAACAAGATGCTGTCACAAAACTTTTTGTATCTTGAGATGCTCGCAGCCTGACCATGCATGCCAAATTTTGGGTTATTTGGTCAAATCACGCCAAGCGGAGGTGCAAAAATTGGGGTTTAACATTCCATGCCCCTATAATACTGTAAGAAGTATCTTGGTACAGTGTTATGCTGTTTGCCATCAGAAACATGTTGTAGCACAATCCCAATACATCCACATTATGAACCTAGCATGTACATTCGGCAAGTAACATCAACAGAAGAAACTGGCTTAGTTGGTAGCTGTTGATAGCACATCCACCTCTAGTTCAGGTTGTGTGTTCTAGTCCCACATGGGTATTGTATTCACACTGTACCATAAACACTGGCACCAAGTGCAGTACTAGTGTGGGGGGGGGGCTGTGCTGTACTGTGAGGGTGTGCTGTCCTTCAAATGAGATGATATACCAAGGTACCTTTTACTCATCTCTGGTGCTGTCCAGGTGGAAGTAAAAGAACCCAAGGAATTTTTTCACAGGAGTAGTGGATTTTCCCCATTGTCCTGGCCAGCATTCCCTTTCTCATAAAACCTCTTCCATGCTACTGTCCAAGGCTGCATGTGGGTGTTAATGTATCAACTGGCTGCCACTATACATTTATTGTCATTTCACTACCAGTCTCTCACTGCATGCTGTGGGATGCTAATGTTCTGACAATTGTCTGCTGTTTGATCCTGACTGGCCAAAATATCCATGTACAACAGCAGACCATTACAGTCCATAACAGATGAATGACATCTATAAACTGCAGTATGCACAACAGTCCTGTGCTGTCACTGAATTTGATTGTTCAAAATGTTCTGTTGTACACTATATGCTGATTCTGCTTCTTCTTCTTCTTCTTCTTCTTCACTGATATCATCAATGTGAATGTGTCCTCTTCATACCTTACCATGTTCAATCCACTATTGGGCGACCTGTGGTGGATTTGAGACAGTGACCTAGAGGTATAAGGCTCCAACCTGCTATCAATCAGTTGAGCCATCCATTCATACTAACATACTAAAATGCCAGCAGAATAGGCCTAATGGTCTCTCGAGTCTGCTCGATTTTCAGCACCCGCACTGAGGGCCTATTTTGGTGTCCCCCCCTTCCCCTTGGGTTATACCATCCCCAGTCCCAGATGTTCCACCTGTCTTGAGCCTGGTCAGATTTACCCTCCCCATGTACCTGACCCATCCCCTCTTAAGCCCATTCACAGTCTCCACCTCTACCAGCTCACTGGGCAGTGCATTCCATGGCTCCACCACCCTTTCAGTGAAATAACATTTCCTCTTCTCCCCTCTGAGCCTGCCCTCTTCCAGCTTACAACCATGACCTCTTGTTGCCCCATCCTCCTTCCTTTGGAGCACCCTGACTGGGACTCCTTTTTTGATCCCTTTCATGTACTTAAAGACCTCTATCTTGTCCCCCCTGTCTCTCCTCTCCTCCAGGGTGTACATGTCAAGCTCCTTGAGCCTCTCCTCATAGGTCCTCTCCCCCAGGCCCCAGATCATTTTGGTTGCCTTCCTTTGGACCCTCTCTAGGAGTGTTATGCCCTCTTTAAATGTGGTCTCCAAAACTGTACACAGTACTTGAAGTGTGGCCTGACCAAGCAGTTGTACAAAGGAAGGATCACTTCTGCCTTTCTGGAGGCAATCCCCCTGGCGATGCATCCCAGCATCCTATTTGCCCTTGCCGCTGCCCTTCTGCAAGTCTCTGAGTTGTTCATTTTGATATCTACCACTACCCCCAGGTCCCTCTCACCCTCTGTGACTTGAATCATGTCTCCTCCTAGGATATACCCCTGGCCTGGATTTCTGACTCCCAGGTGCAGAACCTTGCACTTCCCCGCATTGAATTTTAGTTTCCATTTTTCTGACCACCTTTCCAGAGCCTCCAGGTCCTCCTGCAAGGCCACCTTTCCCTCCTCTCCATCCACCACTGTACCCAGCTTTGAGTCATCTGCAAAGAGACTCATCTCACACCTTATCCCCCTCCTGATGCCTGAGATATATGCGTTGAACAGGAGTGGCCCCAGCACTGACCTCTGGGAGCCCCACTAGTAAACCACCTTGGGGGATGAGGTAACCTCCAACCACCACCTTCTGAGTATGCTCAGAGAGCCAATTCCTATTCATCTTAACAATTGTCTCTCTACCCCCATTTCCTTCAGCTTAGCCAGCAGGCCACTGTGGGATACTGAATCAAATGCCTTGTTAAAGTCCAGAAAGAGGATGTCCACTGGCCTACACTGGTCCAGGGCCCTCATCACCCAGTCATAGAACTCAACAAGATTTATCTGACATGATCTTCCCATGACAAAGCCACGCTGCCTATCATCCAAGTACCCAGTTTGCTCCAGTAACCCCCTAATCTTTCCTTGACAATACCCTCCATCACCTTGCCAACCACCGATGTCAGGCTAATGGGCCTGTAATTTCCCACCTCCTCTCTTGATCCCCCCTTGTGGATCAGCAAGACATGGGCCACCCTCCAGTCTTGAGACACCCACCCAGTCCTCAAAGAGATGTTGAAAAGCTCTGCTAGAGGGACTGCCAGGACATCCGCCAGTTCCCTCAGCATCCTGGGATGTATCTCATCTGGCCCAGGTGCTTTCTCCATCCAAAGGGACCTGAGGGCTTCCCTTACTCTCTCTACTGGGATTTCAGCCTCCATGTCCTCCCCCTTGTCACCTTGCACTGCTGGGCCCCCACCTGTCTGTGGTGACCACGCCATTTTCCCAGACCCATCAGGGCCCCTGGTCTCTACCGGTCCCACCCCTTGCTCTGGTTTCCCCCCCCCCGCTCCCCTCACAAGACCTAGCCCCTCCATCCCCCCTGGTAAAAACTGAGGCAAAGTACTCATTTAGGGCTTCTGCCTGTTCCCTTGCCTCCTGTGCCCAACCATTCCCTATCCTTATCTTGCTGATCTGCCCCCTTACTTTTCTTTTTTCCCCAGTGTATCTAAAAAAACCCTTGTCCCCCCTCTGGATCCCACTGGCCAAGGACTGCTCCTTTTTTGCCTTAGCTGCTCTCACCACCCTGGTGACTCTTTTGGCTGTCAGTTTATGTTCCTCCTGATCTCTTTCACTCCTTGCGCACTTGAAGCGCCTATAGGCTGCCTTCTTTTCCCGCACCACCTTCTGTACCTCCCAGGTCCACCAGTAGGGTTTTCTGACCTTACAGAACTTAGGATCTGATAACTTTCTATAGTCCCCTTCTAATGATCTCCCACCTGCTGTCAGCATCCATAATGGGCCTTATCCTGTCCAGATGATCTTTAAGGATCCTCACCATCTCCCTGAAGTCTGTACCCCTAAAGTCAGTTACTACCATCCTTGTTCAGTTTTCCTCCCCCCCCCAGGTCCAGGAAGAACGAGACTGTGGCATGATCACTCCAAGCCAATGGGTCCCTCACCTCTAGGCTCCTAATCTGATCACTGTCCACCAGGACCACGTCCAGTGGCCGGGCCTCCCTAGTTGGCTCACCCACCTGTTGTGTCAGAAACACATCCTGGAAGACATCCAGCAGCCTCTGCTCTCTGGCCACAGATGAAGTCATAGTCACCCAGTCTGTTCCTGGCATGTTGAGGTCCCCCATTACCACTACCCTTCCCTTTCCCAATCTACAGTGTCCCTCGAGATGTGCCACCAAACTTTCTTCCAGGACCTCCGCCAGTACTGGTGGTCTGTATACCACTCTAGCCTTTACTACAAACACCCCCTGCATCCAGCAAGGTGACCCAAATAGCCTCCATGTTCCCTCTGCCTCCTCTACCCTCCAATACCCATGCCATTTCTGACCAACAGTGCTACACCACCCCCTTCCCTCCCCCCTATCTTTTCTGAACATAGTGTAGTCCTCCAGATTTAGGTCCCATTCACTTCATCATGTTCCATATTTTCAGCAGATTCACATTTTGCATTTCAACAGATTCACATTCCATGTTTTCACCAGATTACCAATCACATTTCACACTTTCACCAGATTCACATTTCGCATGTTTACCGTATTCATGTTCTGCATTTTTTTCACCAGATTCAGGTTCCACAGTTTCAACAGACTCCCAGTCATGTTCTACATTTTCACCAAATCCAGGGGTTGTATTATGCAGGAAACCACAGGAACTCAGTTCCACCAACTTTGACCCCTTTTTCTGTTGAACACTATGGAGAGTTTCATGTCCTACAGATGTAGACATTACAGTTCCACCTTTTTAACATTTACAGTTTAACCACTAACCAGATCCCATCACATTCCACATTTTCACAGATTGTGGTACTAGAATGGCAATTGCCATGTACTCTTGGCAGCTGTGGGAAGAGTTTCCACTGCACCTCAGATGTCTAGGACAGTGAAAACTCCATACATGCATATCTCCCCTTGACCGCATACTGGTGTATGCAAAAGCCAAAGCACACTGTACCCTTGTGAATGATAATGTAATTATTTGTGCAGCACCAGGTTGCACATTACAGAAAGAGTAAGGATCTTCTTGGAGTTCCAGGTTTCCAGTTGCCTTGGAGGTACAGCTAGTAATGCAGTTGGAATGGTATTCTGGGCAGCATGGGTTCAAATGCCAGCTAAAGCACTTTATTTATCTCTCTCATCTTTTTGTTTGGGTTCCATATATGTGCACCCCACACCCTTGTGAATGAAAATGTAATTATATGTGTGCACCAGGTTATGCATTACAGAAAGATTGAGGTGTTTCTGGGAGTCCAAGGTTTCCAGTTGCCTTGGTGGTGCAGCTGGTAAAACAATCAGAATGGTATTCTAGGTGAGAAAGGTTCAAATCACAGTTAAGGCACTTATTTCTTTCTCTTTCTTGTGTGTTTGGGTTCCATATATATGTGTGTAGACCACACCCTTGTGAATGAAGAAACCTATGTCTTCTGTTGCTGATTTCTCCTTTTGTCCCTGTGTCACTGTCTCTTCCTTCATCCTTCCACAGTCTGGCAGTCACTCCAGGGCTGCTGTTTTTAGTGAGTGGCTAATGGAGAAAAAACACATGTCACTGAACATCTAGGCATTCATTCATGACATGCCACACTTTTGTACAGTTGGAAGGTACCACTACCTGCCAATTTACATCTTGGCTTTTTCATTAGGGATAATGGGGTAAACACAGTGAAAACAGTCAGTGATGGAAATTTCATCAGCATTCTTTGCTTTGCCCACACTTTAAATCTAGTGGTCACATCTGTGCTATGTCACAGTTCTGAGGCTAGCAAGACTCAACACTGATTGATACAGTATGTGAGTGCCACACAGAATTCATCCTACCTGATGATCACTAGACTGCTAGAACAGAAGTGTGCACTTTATGACATGACAATGGAGTGCAACACTTGGGGAGTCTTAGGCCACCATGAGTGGTCACTGAATAATGCCATGGTGAAAGTGCCTGGCCTTGGGCTATTTCAGAGGAGCACCCATGATCTAAGTGTGTCCACTACAGTTTTTGTTCCCTTTCTAAATTCCAAGCTGGAGAGGGCCATTTTTTTCACACATTTTGTGTGATAATTGTCAATGATTTTCAAGAGACGTGCTAGGAAAAGTGTTTTTCTCCCTAAAAGTGAAAAAAAAGTCTAGTACTGTTAGCCTGCTAATGCTCTGCTAGCAATGAGTCACATGTGCATATTAAAAGAACACAGATTTTTGACAGTTTTGGTGTACTTTTCTCTGCAAGCAATCAGTCACAGGTGCACATCAAAAAATCGCAGGAAGTTTTTTGTGCACTTTCTTATTAAGTGTCAAGAGTTTATAGATAAATAAAATAGACTTTTTTCCAGATGTTTTGTATAGTAACATTTAGCAGCTAAAAGGAGTGCTTTTTCTGCAGAGTTTTTTTCTACTCACCTCAGTGACATCTGGTGGCATCCTTATACTACATGTAGACCCATCACTAACCTTGTCACAGCCTCATAGTTTATCCACCACAATTATCCAGGACCACTTCATGGTGGGAGGCCACTGGCCAGTAATGTTGGTCATGCAACAGCCTGCGGGGGGCTGATTTTCCTATGAAAATCCTGGTTTTCTCCCCATGGTGTGGCATACAAGAATGAGCAACATCAGCCAGCATGGGGGGGGGTGGCGTAGGAGATGTGGACAAGCATGGGGAGGGCAGTGGCACCAATAAGCAGCAAGTCACTTAACCACTGTGTGATCCCAGGACAGACTTGAAACTACCTTCAGATCAGTGTGGCTTTCTTGGACAAAAATTGTAAAATAAATAGAAAAAGGGTAGACAACCACTGCACAGACAGTTCGGGTAATCCTTTTTTCTGTTGACTAAATTCTACATTTTTTTGTATTTCTGACAAAGGGCAATTTTCCACCACCTGATGTCTGTCTCTATTATTTTTGAGTTCCCTGTCTTGGATTCTTGAGTTCTATCTCTTTCTGTCTTGGTTCTCTGGCAGTGCATTGTTTGGGTTTGGGTCTGTTTCACTATGCTGCACTCTTTCCCTTGTCCAGCCCCTGAAACCTGCTTTTGGTTTTTCATGTTATTTAACATTGGGATACAGTATATTAATAATAATAATACCCAACAATGTGCACAGTGACAATGAGGAGTGTGATAGGCTAGGCTGTCCTGTGTCAAACAAGCATTTGTCAATGCCGGACGTTCGCTTGCAGGTATTTGCAGTGGTGTTTGGCATGTATGGTGCTTTACCCTAATGCCCTGTGCGATTGCTGGTATTTGCACAATAAATTGTCAGCATGACCTGTTTGTTACCCCATTGTATGCTACATAGGCGGAAACATATTTTGGGCAGGATGTGAAAATGACAGCTGTACTGCTCACAAGGAAGTGGTAAAATGCCAATGTTGAAAGCGTGGAGTGGAAATATTGAAAATTGGCAAACCTACAGTGTGCTACGGTAACTGTGCAATGCACGATAAACAGTCATTTTAGGAATTGTTTCACCAAATTTTCAACATTGCCATTTAAAACCTGTGCTAATGAACAGTGTCACTGTGATTTTCTTAATGTGTCCCATACATTGATTTCGCACGGACTGCGCCATTATGCACTACATGGGAGAAAGGCGTTTTGGGCAGGATGTGAAAATGACAGCTGTACTGCTCATAAGAGGTGTGGTAAATAGCAATGTTGAAAATCTGGAGTGAAAATATTGAAAATTCGCAAACTTACAAGCGTGTGTAGGAACTGCACAGCGCACGTCTAAAACAGTTATTTGTAGGAATTTTTTCACCAAATTTTCAACATAGCCATTTTAAGATCTCTGCTCATGAACAGTGACACTGTGATTTTCTTAATGTGTCCCATATACTGAGTTTTCCACACACGACTGTGCCATTGTGCGCTACATGGGCGGAAGCAAGTTTTGGGCAAGATGTGAAAAATGTCAGCTGCAGTGCTCATAAGGAGGTGTGGTAAAATGGCAATGTTGAAAATCTGGAGGGCAAATATTGAAAATTCGCAAACGTATGAGCATGCGTAGGAACTGCGCAATGCACGCTCGTAAAACAGTCATTTTTAGGAATTTTTTCACCAAATTTGCAACATAGCCATTTTAAGACCTGTGCTCATGAACAGTGTCACTGTGATTTTCTTAATGTTGTTCCATACATTGATTTAAGCACAACGACTGTGCCATTGTGCGCTACATGGCGGAAACACATTTTGGGGAGATGTGAAAATGACAGCTATACAACTCATAAGAAGGTGTGATAAAATGGCAATGTTGAAAATCTGGGTGAAAATATTGAAAATTAGAACTTACAAGCCTGTAGTAACTGCTCAACGCACGCTCGTAAAACAGTCATTTTTGGGAATTTTTGCACCAAATTCTCAACATGGGGTTTTTGGGACCCCTTCTCATGAATGATGTCACTGTCATGGCATTATCCAAGGCTGAAGGGTGATTTTATGCAGTGACTGCACAGTGCCTGCGAAATCACCTTTGGGGCCGAATAACTCCATGACAGTTACATCATTCATGAGAAGGTCCCAAACCCCATGTGAAAAATTTGTGCAAAAATTCCAAAAATGACTGAGATATGCAATAAAGTTGAAACCCTCCTATCTAGCCCATTATACAGCTTACTGGCATTTCCTCAGTTCGGCTTTGAAGGTGCAGGCGTGTTCGGTCCACGAAGATCGTCGGCGCTGGAGTCTGGTAAGTATGGGGTGGGGGTGTGGGAGGCTGGGTGCGCAGTGGGTGGGTGCGGGTTGTGGGAGGAGGGGCTGGGAGACACGCCGTGGGACCATTTTGTTTACAGGTTAAAAGAAAAAAAGACTACGAGGGACATTTGCCATGCTGGGGTGGGCTCAAGGCAGAAGATGTGGGGGCGAGGAGCTGACGGTTGGGCACCCCGTCGGCAAACTACACGAGGGAAGGCGAGAGCCGACGGGGGATTGGGCACCCCGCCGGCAATCCAAACAAACAGTTTGCCAAGCTGGGTGGGCTCCCAGTGTGGCAGCAGTATAACTGTGGGAAGTCGTGGAGCTGACGGGGGATTGGGCACCCATCGACAAACAATGTTTGCCACGCTGAGGTGGGGTCCCAACGCAGCACTAAAGCTTTAGGGCGGCGTGACAGCGCGGGGGGGGGAGGTAGCACGTGACGCGAGGGGAGGCAGCACTCAGTATGGCAGGAGTGTTTTTCTTTGAAGCGAAGACCACCGCTGTCATGCTGAGTTGCTGCACCCATTGGTGCAGGACCGCCATGCCTGCTCAACTGAGCAGTGCATTGGGTGGGAGAGGCACACCTCCAAGTGTGCTACTCGACCAATAAGTTCCTTGTGCATGCGTGCAAGCGAACGTAAAAATCATTTTACATGACAATAATATAATAATGTCTAGCTGCAGTCAAGTCACAGGGTCAGGCAGCATACAAAAATGCTATTTGAATAGGAGTTAATGAGTATGAGACACAGTAAGTGAAGACGCAAGACACCACTTTAAATAAGAGAAGCTAGATTTGCAAATCCTCCATATTTTGGCAGAATGATAAAGATCTCATTAGGTGTAGTGGCATAGAGAGGGTGCTCAATCAGCAGTTGTAATTTATACAAAGCCCCCCCCCCCAAAAAAAATACAGAACATTTCTAATATCACGTTATTATTTTTTTTCCCATTAACACCACACTGCACATATTCATCCTGACATTTCATGATAAGGTTTGCTTAGGGGAGTGTTTCACTGTTTTCATCATTTTGCCATCAATTCCTTGCTTGCAGTTATTTATCACACAAATAAACAAACTCTGGCCAGAGCCAGCAAGGCTGCAGCAGATTATGCAGATGGAACATAGCACTAACCGGCAACTCTGGAGTGCCGGCGGCAGAGGCTGCCATGTCCAATATGTCCACTGGTGCTATGCAGAGATGGGGCTCATGAATTTATGTTGTTAAAAGTCCGGTCCATTCTCGGAAGGTAGGATCTGCCAAACAAGTATACTTCAGGGAAGGTTTTCTATTCCCGTTTATCACTCTTTTAAACATTTACAACTGCAGGGCGCAATTTCTTCCTTTCTAGGCCCCTCTCCTTGGCAAGTATCTCCTAATCCCCTCCTGCAGGAACTAGTAGATACAGCTATTCAACCTCACCCGATCTCCAGGTTCTATAATATCTTACAATATCATGACCCTAACAGGCCACGAGGAGTCTGTTTCTACTGGAGGCAGGTGTTAGACCTTAGTATAGAGGACAAAGATTGTTATCAACTCTGGAAAAATTTGTATAAATATGTTAAGCAAGACCGACTGTGATTTTTGCAATTTTGCATCCTTCATAACCTGTACTTCTCCCCCTCTAGGCTACACAGGATGGGCAGAATGGTGTCTCCCCTGTGTACTAGATGTGGGCACTCAGAAGTTACAATAAAACACATATTAAGCCAGCCCGGTGGCATAGAGGGTTGAGGCGCTGGCGCCTTACCTCTTCCCATGCTGGCAACCCGGGTTGTCTTCTGGAGTCGGCAGGGGAAGGATAGGATTGAGCATCCGACGGACTGCTCTTCTATCCTGGGGAGGGTTAGGGATTGCCTCACTCATGTAGCAGCCCCCAGTGGAGACCAGGGGCACTACAGGAAGCAGTGCACCGGGGGAGCTAGAAAAATTGGAAAATCCGAGCCGGAATTCTAGCCAGATGATGGGTCCCGGCCCCCTGCATCCCCAAAGACTCCCTGTGAAGCCACAGAATGCATCAGCAGCTCCCAGAACCACAAGAAAGACATAGTGTGCTGGTCCCTCCTCCCCGCTGGTGCCTTCCCCCTCGGAGGAGTGGGGACCTGCCCAGTGAAGGGTTACACCGGGGCTACTACATGGACGGCTGTAAATATGAGGTAGGTGGCTGAAAGGGGTGGATAGTAGGGAGAATGCCTGTGGACCTAGAAAGCCTGAAGGAGAGACAGCTCAGGTGCACATGGGGCGACAAAAAGATTACTAAAAAAAAAACATTTTATGGGACTGTACCTTGGTGGACCCTTTCTGGCAGGCAATCAGGAGTGCTTTGGATCCTATGCTAGGCCTGGAATCTTACTTCACTCAGCAAATTTGCCTAGCAGGCCATTTTCCTAGTGACATGATTGATTGCCGTAAAGCTTTTATGTCTCTGATCTCTGTAGTGGCCAACCTGGTCATTACTAGGCACTGGCTAGACCAAACTAGACCTTCCTTAAGGAAATGGCACTCAGAAATCCTTTTGACCCTGGAACTAGAGAGATATATTGCCCCCCAGCAGAACTGTCTAGAGACCTTCAACAAGATATGGAGCCCTCTTATAGCCCTTTTACCCATCATGCACTATACTCCTACAACACCTAATTCTTAAGGGGGGAACCCCTTGATCGATGTACCTCCCATCTGTAACATGATGTGAATGGTTGCTCTAGTCTTTGCCAGCCTGGTAAATACCCCAAAATAATCTGGGTATATATCTAGTTTTAGTTAATTATATCAGAGGCTCCTCTGGCGGGGGGGGTTAGAGGGGGCTGGGGGGGAGGTTTAACTTAAGGATGTGGATGTGATGTTCCAATGAGGCCAGTCTTGTAATGGTCCTGGAGACGGTGATCCACTGGCCTTTCTGATATAGGATCTCAGCTTTCCTGGGTGGTTTAATCTAGTTTGTCATCTGTATACAAGGGGGAAAGCTGTTGTAGTTGTTGACTTGAGTCATGTACTGATATGTGATGGTGTGCTATATATTTAAATTTCAATAAAGTATATTCATTGGAAAAAAAGTCCTGTCCATTAATAGCAGTGATGAGGGTTGCAGGAGCTTACACACCTCACAACCGCCCACGATTATAAAGGATCTCCCTCATTTTACAAATGCAGGGCTCCCAAATTTACAGGGATTCCTGTATTTTATAGGGAAATTGAGCCATCGACAGGGAAACTGTTCCTATAGACTTTCATTTGTTATACAGGAAAACAAAGCAATTCAGCTTCCATAGGAAATAATGTTATTTACAGGAAACGTGCCCCCCCCCATGCCAAACCAATCTGGGAGCTCTGCAAATTGCTGTCCCTCATCTGTCTCTCAGGAAAGGTGCCGCCCACACAGAGAATGTGCTATAAATTCAGACTTTAAATATTGCTTAAGTAAACACAGTTGTTTCCACAGCAAGTAGTCTGAGCTTGTATCTCTATGTCTGAGGATGTGCCCCTAATCCCTCATTGCAGTCCTCAAAGATTGGATGTATGCTCACTTCAGAACTATAGGGAGTGAGCCCTGTATGCAGTGTACCCTTCAATCCAACAGTGAAGCCAAAGGCTACCTCTGCCTGACTTCATTCTCCCTCTTGAGAAAGCTTTCACTGTCAGCCCAAAGGCATGCTCTTTACTGACCACAGATCTCAGAGTTATTGACACACCTAGAGCTGGAGTGGCAACGTCAGAGGTGTGCTAGCTCATAAGGGGGCCATTCCAGACAATGCGCACCTCCAACCCTGTCCCAGGCCATCCACAACAATGCCTCCCACCTCCGGTCCCCAGCCCCCACTACTCACGAAGTCTGGAATCACACAGCCACTCCGCTTCACAGTACCTCCCCTTCCCCACAGTGAAGGCACAATATTTGCCAGGTGTCAGCTTCTTGCAGCCCATGACTGGCCTTTTGAGCAGCAACCACTATAACTCATGGACAGTCTGAGCCAGTCAGACAGAGCTTTGGGACAAAAAACACACTCAAGCAATGACTTAGAGGGTGGTCACGTGGCTTTGGGGTACTGCCTCTTCCACCATCTTGGTAATAGGTAATGTTGTAATTATCCATCCCTTAGAACTGGGAGGAAACTGTGCCACCTCCTCCTGTCATCTTGGTAGGGCTACAGCCATAGCATGCCCACCTATAGAAATCACACATAAGAGACCATAAGGCCCCTGCCCCACAATGTCATGAGCTGTGTCACCACAGAGATCTTGGTGCCACCTCTGGCCATGATCTCAGTAAGGAATATCATTGACATTGCCCACCCCCTGCCTGTCATATGAGCAGCACAAACCCACACAGCTGCACTTCAGAGCAGTAGTGGATCTAGGATTTTAGAATAAGGGGTGCAGTGTGTAGTTCTTGGGGGCGGAGTTTGGCATGCACATTTTATGGAATGCTTTGGCCCATCTGCAGACTGCATAACATTGTGGCAGCATTTCTTGTGCCAAAAACAAAGCAAACTGTAGTAGAGAAGAGGAGATGATATGTAGACAGCCACACTGAGAAGTGGATGGTATGGTGCACTGGATGTGCAGTTTAAGCTCTCTGTTGGGATGTCCTGGTCGACACTGGGGGCTGTATGTACAGTAGGAACTACTATTGCAATCCCACAACTCGAGTATGGGGAAAGGAGAGAGAACTGCCCTATAACTTGGATAGATTCTCAGGGTTAGCCTATTGTGCCTTTCACCTAACACCCATCAAGAGAATGCATCCATCCTATATAATGCTAACACTTTTCCAGGGACACAAGAGGACATCAAAGCCACTGTGACAGATTCAGCAGATGCAGTTTGCTCCATGTTTTTGCCTTTGATAACACTAACAGTGATGTTGTCACTTAATGTCCTTTTCCATGTCACCCAAAATTATGCTATGCTATCAGACAAATGCAACACTCACTTTGCATTGGTGTATGGATTTCCAATCCCTCTACAATTATCCACACAAATTACATTAGCATTGCTAATTCAAGGGCTTAGTCAGCACTGTCTCAAACTTAGAACTTCCAACCATTACCACACCTCTCCTACAACTCAGCATGCACAGAAAAAAGGAATATTTGTTTACTGTTCTATTTAGCCCCATTTGCCCTTCCCAACCCCTGTTGCAGCTTCCACAGTCCTAGCCTCCATTCTGCAGTGGTAGAATGTAGGCTGCCTTCCACCACTAACTACCCTGCACTGACTTCCCCATGCCACATGTCAGACCCAGAAGAAATATTGTCTAGCTTTAGACAGTAATATGGACGAGCTCTAGACCCACCATGTATGGAATCAGCATCAAGCAGGATACAGGCAGGGTACCCTCCTGTGTACTAGATGCTACATGTATGGGGAATTCTGCCTGCATGTCACAGATACACAGCAGCAAATACTGAACGCCCTTTGCTGAGACATTGGGCCTTCCTTCATGGCAGCAGTTAGCATCTTGCCAAAGAAACTATGAGCCAGGCTAAGGATCATGCCCAGGTCCTCTGTACGGGAAGGGCAAGCACAAACCCTAAGGTTGGCCACAAATAAAATTATTTAAAAAAATGCAGAGTATGATATTTAGGAAGAGGTTTATCTGCAACTATTGGAAACAGAGCTGCTCCATCTAGAGCAGCATTGCCAGGAAATTGAAAAGCAAAGGGATGTGGCAAGGAAGTAGACAATTCCAGGTTGATACAAGTAAGGAAAAAAAATATTGTTATTTCTGTCAGTCCAGCATTCATTTCAGGACTCATCTCCGAGTCAGCGTTATTAGTTGTCCTGTATCTGTTTGCTGCAAATCAAAATTACAAAGATGTGTGCTTTACAGTACCCTACCCCAGTGAAAACTGCTTGTGCACCAGGAAACCCACTTGCTCATCCCCTACAACAACAAAACATCACTGCAACTATGGGGACGAGTGCACAAGTCTGCCTAGCTGTGATTTTTGGGTGCCTCCGAAAAATGAACTGGCTGATACTCAAATGCAGGTTTGTCCTGTAGCAGAAAGGGGGGAGGGGAAGAATAGAATAAGAAATCACTTTCATTTGAGACACTCTTTATTGAGACTCAACACTGAAAATACAACCCCTTTTCAGGGTGAGCTGGGAACATTGGGGCAGCCAGTTAACTGACTTGTTCAGAGTCCCACAGTATGCAAGTGGAGACAATGGGAATCATACCCAGGTCTGCTGGATGTAGCAAGTTCATTGACAGCTGCTTACGTAAGGATTAAGCCACGAGAAAAGATGGGTCTACTGTGGAATTAGTCTATGGTTGGGGGGGTTGGCCCATCAGCCTTGTGGGTCCAACCAACCAACCATGGATTAATTCCACTGTAGACCCATCCTCTCGAATGGCTTAATCCGCTTGTAATAAGGGAATGAATGTATGACTAATAGCCTTTGAATAAATGAGGACAATCACACTGATATACTTTCAAAATACTGTATGTTGAGCTGTTAAACATGATGTACATATACTTCAAAACAATTGGAACACACCTATTGGAAATATCGTGGCTGCTATTTCACTTTTGTTAAAATAACTTTCATTACAAGCTTTAAGCTTTCTAACATCAAAACATATTTTACAACTTTTCAAAAACTTGCAATTCACTTTATATTCTTGGTGCTTTGATTTTCCTGTGTATTAGAAGATATGGGCTGCATTGCATGATGTGAGTGTGCTATGGTACATTTTAGTTTTCTTCCTACAGTTCCTTTGCAGACCGATAGGTGGCTGTCAAACAATCCTAGTAGCACAAGCACCATTTCTCCAAATGTACTGAATTAAGCCAATCTGAAAAATACTTTATTGAACAATTACTATTTGGCGGAATATTATTTTCACTTTTTTTCCCTCCAAACTATCTAACTCAGCAGGACATAGAACAACATAACGTTTACTGCTTTCACCTTTCAAATACTTGTTTTGACTAATATTGTTAGTCTGTTTCTTTGATTTCTTTTTGTTTCTCTCAATTTATTTTTCTTTTCACCCACAGAAGTATCCTCTCTCTTTAATTTTGCTTTGTTTATCTCAGTGTCTGTTATTTTTGCTTTCGGTTATAGAAGCTGCATGCTCATCTTTACCACTGTGTATTCACCAAGAAAAGGCTAGGACAGATAATATTATTCAGTCATCCACAATGCATTGCACCCACAGTTGCTTAGAAAGCAGTAGATCAGAAGGGATGGTAACAGTATGTAAATGTTCACTTCTAAAGAAATATTGTTGCAGCATAATTAACAGTATATGTGGAGTTTAAATGTACAATCTTTAGTAACTCATGAACTTCTGTCGCAGTTACAACATAGAATAATCTTGAAAATGTCAAAAACCCTGTGCCAGGAAAAACCTTAGCAAATACAAGCTGGGACAACTACAAACTGCAACCTATTTGCATATTGTTTTCACTTGTGTACTGCTTCTTGTCTGTAGTGGATTGCCAAGGTATTACATCGCAAACCATGATCTACTATGGTATTAGACCATGGTTTCTACTGTACCACATGGTGTGTTTGCACCTATCTGAGTGCTTCATTTCATTTTTTGGTTTTATGCCATGTTACAATGTACTTTAACTTCAAGGCTATGCTCCCAGTCAGAACCTGTTCTGTGCTGTAGTCTCCACAAATGTAAATAAACATTTTCTGAATTGCTATGCTCTTTATATCTCCAGCACAGTGGCTTATATCTCCGAGTCCCTACTTTAATGTATAAGAGAGTGCACATTTCACACAACTCTTCAAATAATGTGTGGGGCAAATAAAGTTGCGAGTTAGACAGTTAAGCCAATTCCTTGTTAGTATTGACCAACCATTTTACTCAATATATCAATTAACAAAGTATGGCTTACCAAATAAAATGCTCAGGTTAAATTAATATACTGTAGAACACCCTTGCCATGTCCTTACTGTCCAAGATATTACGTGGAACTTAATAAATTCCAACAACACAGCTGTTGCACTACATTTCTACCTAAAACCATGTGGAGCATCAGACTGAATTTTACTCTTCTCTGTATAATCTAGCAACTGATAATATGCAATACATGTTAATGCCTTGCACAGCAGGGACTAGACAGAGACTAAATGAGCCAAAGCTGCAATTTGCATTTACTGAATGTTTCAAAATGTGACATTTTGAACACTGGTGAAGCAGATCCAAAGGAACATAGGTTTACCTTCCACATTTTGATATAATCACACAGCACTTTTTACAGGGAGCACACACTGAGTATGTCTGTCCAACTTGTTGGCAAGCCAAATGACCATTAATAGAGGTGTGCAAAAAAAAATCCACCAGCAGAATTTCCTCAAAAGTGCGACTTTCGCTTCTGTGAAAGTTTGGAAATCACTTTCACAATTTCCATGGAAATTCCACCTTAAAATGGGCAGAATAAATGTGGCAACTGCTAGTTAAACTGCAGCAAAAAATATGTAGAACTGGTCACTCTCAGTGGTCAGTTCTGTGGATATTTTACCAGCAGTTTATATTAAGTTAATTAAATTTATTAACATTAATACTCCCCCACCAGCATCTGCCAATCGCGGGTCCACAAAAAAGGCTCCCTGGTAGCTAGTGGTCCCACCCCCATGACCCCCACCCACCAATCGTGGTGAACCATATTCTGTCAGCTGTACATTTGAAAAACAAAAGCCAACAACATTTTCCAGCCAATGAAATCCCTACAGATTTGTTTGGAATGGTCATTCTGTTCCTCCAATGACTGGCAGGAAATACTTTGCCAAGTACAACTAGGGAGTAAGGACATAGGCCTCAATATTCAAAGGTTAGCACTGGTGTGAATATGGTTCATGTCGGGGCTAACCTAGGTTTGTGCTGGCACTCCATGTTAGGCCATATTCAGAAGCCCCTGAAGTACACCCCAAACCTGACAGCAGCCAGGCACTAAAATGCCACTGCACCTATGCAAATAAGTAGTCCCCTCGTGCATAGAACATAGTGGCATTTTGATAGGTTTGTGGTGGTGGTAAACAGACCCCTGAGTTGCATTGTTTACTGCCACTGAAATCCACCTCTTATCTGAATGCTAAGCTCATGCCCCCACACCCTCAATGGCAGGGCAGCTATATTGCAGTTGCCAGCCCTTGTGCCGAGCTACTCCCACCCAATAGCCCGGTTCATTTTTTATTTTATTTTAGTCTTTTGGTAACCGGGTAAGGCCCCCTAGGCACAAGTGCTTGTTTTCAGAGGCGACCTGGGAGCACTGGACGGTTAAGTGACTTGCTCAGAGTCACACAGTATGCAAGTGGAGGTTGTGAGAATCAAACTCAGGTCTGGTCTGCTGGATGTATCAAGCTTGTTCACACCTTGATCCTCTAACCTCTAGGCTATACTGCCAGCCCATATGGCATTATATAAATCCCTGTGGTGTCCAGTGGTTCCCTCCACCCCTGATCTTCAAGTATACCCTTTTTATTTAAATTCCTGGTATCCAGTGGTACCCCAATCCATGAGCTCCCAGTACATCCTTTTTAATTACATCCCTGGTGTCCAGTAGTTTCCCCTCCAACAGTCCCATGCCCCCCACCTGACCCACCTGCCCACATCAAACTTCCCTGCATCCCCCTCAACCTGGTGTCCAGAGCTCCTGGACACTGGAGTATGGTGACTGACACAGCCGTCCTCTCACCTCCATGGCCAGTCACCATGTGAACTGTCCATGCATCTGTGTACTGTAGAAACAGCTGTTTCTATAGTATAGACTCTCATGGACAGCTCATACAGTGATCAGCTGCAGACATGAGAGGTGGGCTGTGATGGTTGCTGTACTCCAGTATCCATGACTGCTGGACTTTGGGGTTGGGTGTGTGTGGGGAGGCTGGATGGGAGCAGGCGGGTTGGATGAGGGGTGGGGGACTGTTTGGGGGGACACTAGACACCAGGAATGTAATTAAGAAGGATGTACTGGGAGTCCTGGATTAGAGGAACACTGAAAACCAAAGCTGTCCTTTTACTGAGACAGTAGCGCTAAGGGGGTGCTGCGTTCCATGCAAATTAATCCATAATGGACATGCAGATTGCCCCTAAGCACCTTGCATACCCTGTGGCCACATTTGCATGCAGGGGCTGAATACAGCCCACTGGAGACTTGGTGCTATCCTGTTTTGGGCAGCTTTATCCCCTGTGGCCATATGCAGCCCTGGTCCTTGGTGGTGCAGAGCAGATTCACTTAGCACTGTACCACCAGGGACCAATATTCAGTTTGATAGCAATGCTTTGTCGGCGAGTGCTATCTTTCTGAATACTGCCTTTAGGGGGACTGCATGGGCAAGAGCAGCACAAACAGCTGTGCTGCACTTGTCCTATTGTTTCAATATCATGGCCATACTGTAGTAAACTTTTTAATTTTAATAGCTTAGCAAACATATCTTAATGATCTGTTTAATGTCAAATCATGCCAAATGATTTTTTTGCCCTTGAAAACCTCACCAGCTAATTGTAAAATTGAAAGTGTAGGAGGGTTTAAATGGTAGGGATTATTTCATATACTGTATTCATTTGTGAGGGAATCTCCAAAAGTGGTAACAGTAATACTTGTGCTCTGTACAGGATAAAATGACATTAAGGCAGTGAAAAGGGTACAGTAAATTTAGGGCTTCTCATCCATTCTATGCTCATAAACACCCTTCCATCTTCTTTTTTTTGCACTGACTCTGCTCTTTGCACAGCTTTTCATGCTAAAAACAGCTTTGTATCATGAGCAAACATATTCTGTGCTAAATTTTATTGAAAAACAAGCTATTTGCAGTCAGGTTATATCAAGATAACTAAATGCATTTTATTTTTATTTTTATTTTTTTTGTTTATTTCTTTTAGCCTTAACTCCTCAGCTGGGATGTTCCTATGGTTCCCAATATCCGGTCTCAGCTAGCGGCTCCTGCATCTGATGCTGTGCCTAAGCTACCACCTCCTCACCTTCACCCTCTGTCTGGGACACATCGCAGTCCCCAGTCACAGAAGACCAAGGGGTCAGCACCAGAGGGCGCTCCTAGGAGTGACTGGTACAACACCGCAGCACTCCCATAATGCGCCAGAGGATTCAGCAGGTATTTTAGCCCCCAAGTCCCCCTCACAGCACAGGCATGTAATGACACCAATGATGCAGCGGTATGCATTCCTGCACACTGCCTGTCAGTCATCTGCCATGCAAACCCTTTCTTGCTCTGTGACTCACCCTAGCCCCCAGCCACCGCTAGGAGTCAGCACATGCATTGGTATCCCTCCCCACCCTCCCTGGAGGAGGAGAGCAGTCCCTGAGATGCTCAATCCTCCTTCCTCCCAGCCAACCTCCCCTGACAACCCAAGCTTGTTCCCGAATCCGGGTCGCCAGTGCGGTGCGAGGTGTGGTGTCCAGCGCCTCAACCCTCAGCACCACCGGGCCGGCAACTAAATGCATTTTAAGACTTGGCCAGATGTAACTGGCTAATTTCAAATTGGAAAATCTGTATCCCATCCCCACTCCTCCTATTTGGATCCCTTGTCCTTCATATTAGCTGCAGACGCTTTGGCATCAAGACTAGTTGCTGATTCAAAATACAAGCTTTTAATCTATTTTAAAGAAATAACTTCTTGACAGAACACCAATGCAAAACCCCATACAAGAATACATTATATAGCAGAATAATGAACACAAATACACCACAATTGATAACTGGCAGCATTCAATTGTCTGCCAGGAGTACACTTGTGTCCGGCGACTTACGGGACAGTGAAGAGAGAGAGAGAGTGAGAGAGCGAGACAGAGACAGAAAGAAAGCAGTGGCAACAGTCTTCTGTCTCTCTCTGTAATGGGAACAGTACAGGGATCTACACATTTAAACAGCACGGTGACTAATGGAATAGTGAACAGGGAGAGACAGACATGCACACACACAGCAAACAGTGACAGCATTCTTCTCTCTCTCTGTCTCTCTCTCTCTCTCTCTCTCTCTCTCCCCCTCTCTAATGGAGGACAGGGTGTCACCAGTGGTCAGCGAAGTAGTGGGGTTCAGCCAGTGAGCCAGCGGGCAGGCGGGGGTCACTGTCTCCCTCAGTCGTGCATTTTGCCCCAAAACACCTATGCCTGCTCCTATTGTGAGGGGGAGTGGGCATAAGGACACTGCAGCACTGGTACTCACTGCACTTTGCATGACTGCCAACACTTGCTCAATACTGGTCTGTGTGATGATGGTATCTCCTTGAGGCTGTGACACGTATGTGATTACCTGGCCCTGATGTATTGGAGAGCGAGGACCACAGGCATCAATAATAACTCTCTCTTGCTCTGAACACCCCCTGCGCCTGGTCCATTGGGCCTGGAAATCATTCAAGTGTCACAGAGATCCCACTATCACACAGACTACTATTGACCAACTGCTGCCACACACATACAGTGCACTCATTACAGCTACAATGTCAAGGAAGAGCTGCCAGAACAGCAGCAACATGGAGAAGCTCACAACCGGCCCCGATAAGAATGTGCTATCCCCACTTTCAGTGTGCAGTTTCTGAGGCTACTATGACTTACAGAGACAAACACAGTGATTGAGCACCACAAGGTGGTGCACCACAAATCATCAGCCCATTGACTGTGGCAATCATCACTTGGCAGCCTTTCAGTGACAGATATCCACACATTTAAACGGCTCGGTGACTTACGGGACAATGAACAGAGAGACAGAGAGACACGCACACATATAGCAAACAGTGACCACACTCTTCTGTCTGTCTCTGTCTCTGTCTCTGTCTCTGTCTCTCTCTCTCTCTCATTCTCTAACAGAGGACAGAGTGTCACCAGCAGTCAGCGATCAAGCGGGGTTCAGCCAGCAAGCCGGCGGGTGGGTACCCGGAGATCCACAGGGTGGGTCAGGAGGGGCAGGGCACATTTCTGCAGCCTCGCAAACCTCATGTGTAAGTGGTAGCACACTCCCACTTGCTAAGCCAGCATTTTAAATGGCTGCCACAATGCTTTGCTGTTCCGTCTAGACAGGAAGACCTGGTGGCTGAGCTCCAGAGTCACTCCGCGGGACTGTGCAGAAAGTTATAAAATTAGGAAACGAGATAATGAAGATTTTTTTATATGTACTAAGATATGCTACAGTAGTTTAACAAGTGTGTGCCTAGAGGCAGACTACTTGCGGCGGACTGTTTTGGAGTTTCAGAACTTCGGAAGGATCATTCAGAAACTCCAGAATGGAAGTGTTCCAAAGCCTGAATCTGGTAGCTCATTTTTTAGAGCTACAGTACTGCAAAATTGCTGCAGGCTCCGCCCATGCAGTGGTAAAATGGCTGCCTGCATTTATGGCTCTTTTTTCATCCTTAATTTCATGTTCAAGGGAGTGCCCAAGGGCATGGCCTCACAGGGCATTTTTGATAATGGCCTTGCTGATCTCCTTGCAGGGATCCCAAACCCACAAGGAGATCAACATAGTGCAGTCATAATGTTTTGTTGTGTGGCCAGCCACCCTAACGGGCCAGGTTCAAGAGCGAAGTTGGGTCACCATATCAATGGATGGGCATGACTGAAAAAACTCCCTACTGTCTCAGTGACTGCACATAGAGCCTGAACAGAGAATATCACATTTCCTGTCTGATTACTGGGCAGGGTATATTCCTGTCTGATTCTGAGGGCATATTCCTTTCTGATTAAGGGTATATCCCCAGTGGACAGCATGAAGGGATAGATTTAAAAACAATGTTTTGATTTCTTAAAATGAAAAGAAAAAGCCATCCCCATAGCACTATAGTACAATCAATACTGCTATAAGGTTGCAACCTGTCCTGATTTTCGCAGGACAGTCCTGATTTGGGCAGCTGTATCCTGCAAAAAATACTAAATGTCTTGATTTTATAGTAGAAAAAATATTTCTAATTGTCCACTAAATGTTGCAGAAAACTAAAATGCCTCAACTAAAACACCTTAAAATAAGAAATAATAGAAGCAACTAGGAAACTACTGCACTTAGCCTTAATTCTGATTATATAGAGAAAACAAGCCTGTTGCATTGATCGAGGTTACATACTGTCCTGTGAAAAATCATGTTTCAGTAAGAAACATCCCACTTTGGGCTTCTTAAAAGGTGGTAACCCTATACTGCTAACTACTCTGGCAAACCAATTTTCCAAATGGACCCTGTTTGCTCAGAGGCCAGCCAGGGGAGGGCAAATTGAGCATCCCATGTATGGCTTTCCTGTCAGGAAGTTGGGTACAGTCAGTGTCCCTCTGTGAGACTGCCACCTAGCATAAGCTGTGTTGCAGCAAAGTGGATGTGTGAAAAAAAGGAAATGAAAAGATTTTAAAGGTTGATAAATGCAAGCAGATTTTTTTTATTTGGGAGATTAACTGCAAGCAAGAAAGGGATAGCAAAATGAGAACAATAAAAACAGTCCCCTAAACAAACTATGTTAGCTAAATATTGAGGCTATATGGGTCTTCATATAATATATTTTGAGAATGTTGTTTTTGTAGACTTTATTGCAGATATTTTCAACAGAAAAGGCTGCAATTGTGTCCTCTTCTGTTACTCTTGTCAAAAGGAGGTGCTGAGATGAGCTGTGCCCACTTCATTTCATGAGTACTGCCACCAGTACCAAGTATTTCTTCCCCATTTCCATCACCGGTACCAGACCTGCCAGATGCCATTTTGTCTCTCTCATGAGCTTCACCACCAACCAGTTGTATCAGTCACTGCATGCAACCAGTCAACTCAACACACAGATCTTGCCAAAAGTGACTCACTCTGTGACTATCCATAGCCATATAAAGGATTTAGCATTTGAACCAGTGATCCAGCACTGTTGCAAAAATATGGCTGCAGCCTCCACCACTGTAGCAAACATTGCATACAGTTCAGCTTGCAGGTGCTTAATAATCATAGGTGGGTCAGCTGCCCCCTCTGGAATCTTCCTGTGATCATGTACATATTCGTCAAAGGACATTTTCTGAATATGCACTACTGGGATCACTTGACTCAGCATGGCAGTGGTAATATTTGCTTTCGGGCTAATTTCAGAGAGTGGATAGAAATGCTGTAGACTGCTCTTTCACATCAGCTCAGGCATTGATTTCTCTTGTAGCTTCTGTGAATGCTAGGTCTCACATGGGCTGCCTTCACTGAGTTTCCAAAGTAGCCTATAATTTCACAGGAAGTCTTAGGAGGTGTTGAACTATTGCACACTGTTCCAGTGGCCAAATAGCGAATAACAAGCACAGATAATGAATAAGTGGGGCTCCGGATACAACTACTTGGCCAATTATTAGAAATAAGATATTCATACATCCCTAGAGCAGGCACTTGGGAGGTCATTAAGGAACATAGAGAAGAGTGTCAGGTCCAGCACAAAGCCTTGGTGCATGCCCAAGCAGATTTGGGGGGGGAGTTAGTCCAATGTGAACAGCTTGGTACCTGCCCTCAGAGTAGGAGCAGAACAAACTAAGTGCAAGGTCAAAGAGGTCTTACTAGTCAAAAAGGCTACTTCACATTTGTTTGGATCATTGCACCAGATTAGCTTTATGATAAAGTTGAAGAGTGGGGCTATTATTTCAGAAAATTTAGGAATGATCCTTTGATAATCACCAGTAAACCCCAGGAATGCTCTACTCTGTCTTCTTGCACTGGATACTATTCAATTAGCAATTGCTTGAATCTTAGTGATCTCAGGTTTCATTTTGCCATTTCTCAGAAAAAAACTTGAGATCTTTTGTTTCTCTCATTCATATGGCACACTGTGGGGTTGATGGTGAGCCCTGCCTTTTTAATGGGTTCCACCACAACTCTCAGGTGATCTATGTGGCTATGCCATTTACAGCTATGGATAACAACATCAGCCAAATAAGCTGCTGCATATCTAGCATGTGGCAAGAGAAAGGGATACATCAAACACTGAAAGATGGACAGTGCCAATGCAAGCCAGAGGGCATCTCCCTAAATTGAAAAACAAAGCACAACAGGGATAGCAAAAGCAGTTTTTTTGTATAATGTGGGTGACAAAGGGATCTGCCAATATCCTTTCTTGAAATCGTGCATTGTAATATACTGGGCACATCCCAGATAGTCTACCAAATGATTAACTGGGAGCATGGGATACCCGTCCAATTTGGACATTTGGTTCACTTTACAAACATCAGTACAAAGTCTGATACCGCACTCCTTCGTATCCAGTCACCATGTGTGCACTTCATTTACTCCATGAAGGTTAAATGATACACAACTGTAACACATTTTCAACCTCTTTAATTTCTTCAGGCTTGACATTTTGAGCTGGCCAGTCTGCTTCATATCTAATAGAAACATGCCTACTGATCTCAACAGTATGCTTAATCAGGGGTGGCTGAAACTGGGAGCCAGACTGGCCATGGCCCCAACATTATTTGTTCTGGGTGGGCCATATTGTCTTTTGCTCCCCCCATACACACACACACACACACACACACACAGACACACACACTTTTTATTTGACAAATTTTAAAACACTATTTACTGTTTTGTCCATGGTCAAAGTTTACAGGACTGGAGGGCCAAAGCTGGTAAACAAGTAGTGGTCATGGGCCACTGGGGCTGGAAACTGCAGAGGAGCACATGTATACCCCAACATGCATTGCAAGATCGATGCTTTCAGCACACCTTTGTCAGGACTCAGCTATGATTGTTTTTACCCACAGTCCCTCTGCTAGTTGCCTGGGGATTTTGCTAGCACTGAGTGTTTGTTTGAACAAGCAGTTACTGTGTATGCAACTATAGTGTATGGTGAAACGTAGTTCAGCATGGATTTCCACGCTGTGTAAAATGTCATTCTGCTGCACTAGTGACGTCTGTACTGCAGCAGAATGACTTTTCATTCTGCTGCAGTACGGACATCAGCCGACAATGCTGTGATGCTGTTTGTCACTCGTGCTGCCATTGCTAGTGCGCAACTGAAGTGAACAGTTGTTAGCGATTTTTAAATCTTTTACCTGGCACATGTCAAATGTTGAGTGTAGGTGGTCATGCTCACTAATTTTCAGGTCAGGGTGCAGCTACGGTGTCAAGCAATTGGTCGTATCAGAGGAGACGAGAGGGCAGAGATCATAGGTCAGAGGTCAGAGTGGGACTGAAATTGATTGTGCGCCCGTAAGCCAAGGTAGTAAGTCAGTGCCAGTGATGTTTCTGTTCTGCTTTTATGTCTCTACAGGGTGAGTCAGAAATGGTGTTGGGTTCGACCATACACTATATTTATTTATTTATTTAAGAGATTTACCAGGAAGGCATACTGAGCGGAGTACCGCTCGATTCCAGATGCGCCCTGGGGGTAGGGGGTTACATGGGTGAGGTAGTATGACAAGAACAGTTCAATACATATGCAACAAGATTTTGACAGACAGTGGTACAGTAGTACATAGAATACAACAATATAATGAGACAGATTGTATATATAAAATGGGTACAGTGTACGTACAGCTTACAGCAGTAAATAGGTTCAGTAATATGCAATTAATAGCACTATGAGACAGATATTGAAAGAAAAAATGGGCTCAGACTGGAGCATAAGTAGGTTGAAAGGGTAGGAGTTGTGCAGGTACCTGAGTAGGTTGACTAGGCATTGTCCAAGGAGATTCAGAGAAGGGGAAAGCAAGAGCATAAGGTCGCGAAATGTGATTTGAGAAGGGCATTTTGTTGTGGAGTGCTGGTAGAATGTCTAATGTCTGCTGCCAGTGAGTTCCATATCTTGGGCAGTCTGAAACTGAAAGCTCCCTGACCTGATCGGGTGAATCTATGTGGAACATGCAGGAGCCTGGAGTCGATGTTCCTGAGGTCGTATGTAGGTGGAGAAGGCGGATGGGAAACAGATAGGGTAGGAAGGGTGCAAAGGACAAATTTAACATGTTTATCTAGCCCCATGCATGACCTTGCATTTTGGAGCGATGGGAGGCCGAGGGACTGGTATAGTACGCAGTGGTGGATATTGGGAGGGACGGTCCAAGGCTAACCGGCAGAAGGAGTTGTATAGGGGTCGAGCCTGACTAATGATGTGAGGGGGGCGCCGGCGACAGCACATCTGTAGTCAATGATTGGGAGGATCATTTTTGACTATTGCTAGTCTGGTTGGTAACGGGATGCAGTACTTGTTATGATAGAGAGCCCAGCCTGGGATGCAGTTTTTATGCAGAGCGTCTATGTGCACTGAAAATCAAGGTGCTGATCTAGCCAGATGCCGAGATAGCGATAAGAGGTGCAGGTCGTGAAGAGGTGTTCTGTCCAGGGTATAGAATGTAAGTGGTTCAGTAAGCCGGGTTAGTTTGGCCGGGAGCGAAGGTGAGGGAGACCGTTTTTGAGTTTAAGAATAGTTGGTTCTCGAGGAACCAGCATTGGATGGACCAAATCCTTGTAGAACGGCTGTCACGGCGGTCGAAAGCTGGGCCAGAGGCGATTAGGCACCGTGATCATCCACATACATATGAATGGTGTTTGTGTACAGACAGAGGGCAGATCGTTGAGGAATATTGTGAATAGCAGCGGCCGAGCACAGACCCTCTGGGGTCACTCTGGTGACAGGGAGAGGAGGATTGGGCCGTTCCAATGCGTACAGCTTGTGTCTTCCTGAAAGGTATGAGTGGAACCAGTTTTTGCTGCATTAGACAGTCCGGATTGGGCAAGTTTAGATAGCAAGAGAGGATGCGAGACCGTCGATTCGCTTTGCCAGATCTATAAAATGGCTGCTGTTATTTCCCTTTGTCCATGCCTGTAAGGATGGAGTTAGTGAGGTGAAGGAGGGAGGTGATGGTGGAGTGATTTTTCTGAACCCAGCCTGGTAGGGGGTGAAAAAGGAGATGGAATCCAGATAGTGGTGTAGTTGGGATAGTACAAGGCGCTCTTGGATTTTGGCTAGGATGGGGAGCAGAGATATCGGCCGGTAGTTTGAGGGGGAGGAAAGGTCCCCTTCCTTGGGCAGTGGGATGACTGTGGCTTGTTTCAAACTGAGGGGACTGCCCTATTTTAAGGTCAGATTAAAGAGCATGGTTAGAGGGTGGCCTATGGCGGTGCAGAGAGTAGGAGCATTTTGGAATCCAGGCCTGAAGGACATTTACCTTTGAAGGGTTTAGTGAGAGAAGGATTTTTTGCACCTGGCCGGGAGGATGCGTGGAGGCGAAAGGCGGCCGGGGGAACATTTGGGGTCACGGGGGTACAATGGGGGCACTAAGGGTAGGGGTGGGGTATGGGGTGGGGTAGGGAGGAAAGAGGTAGGAGGTAGTAGAGATGAAGTAGGTATTAAACTCAGTGGCTACCAGACTGGGAGCTGAGATGATTTACCTTGAGGTTAAGAGTGGGGTGGGAGGTTGGGAGGCGGGGTGAGAAGTGATTTAATGGACTTCCAAAATTGGGAAGGGTGGGAGTTGATTGATGAGAGCCGTTTTAAGTAATTTGATTTGGCCTGCCTTATGAGTCTTAGTACAGGCATTACGCAGAGACCGGTAATGTTGCTGGGCCACATGAGCACCAGAGGCCTGAAGGATTTCCATGCACGGTCTCTGGCTTGGAGTTTTCCATAAGGTTTGCCGTTACCCAGGAAGTGTAAACCTCTGACTCTGGATCTCCTTGAGTAGGTGTGTATGTCCCAGATGGCGAAAATTTGTGAAAAATAGTTCAGGCTTCATTTATGGAGGAGGATCTAGGGATGAAGGACCAGTCTATGGAGGTAAGGTCATTTAGTAGCGCAGTCAGATCCAGAGTTTATAAACTCTGCTGTGCATGCGGGTGGTGGGGGTCAGGAGGACTGAAGATTTTAAGACTAAGAAAATCGATGGTGGTCACTGAGGAGTCCGCAGAATGCCAGCTTTAATTATCCTGGTGAGGTGGGTAGTGAGTGCCCAGTCTAGTAGTGTGTGTTTATTTGATATGCGATTTAGTCGGGTGGGTTCACCTATTTGCTGGTGCAAGTTGAGTGCACTTGTTTGACAACGCGTTTTATAGGCAGCACAGCCTAGCCAGTTCTGGTTGAAGTCCCCAAGGATGTAGAGTTCGCCGCCCTCAGTAAGGGCCCTCAGTTTTCCCAAATGTTCCAGGATGCTAGTTGGTGGCGTGTTAGGCGGACAGTAGGACCCAGCTATGTAAACAGGGATGGAGTGAGGAAGGGGGAATTTGATTAGGAGGGAGTCTATAGATTGTATGGGCGATGACGGATTGATTACTGAGAACTGGAGATTTGTGGAGACAAACATGGCAGTGCCACCACCTTCTTACTCCTGTCTGTCTTGGCGGATTAGAAAGAACCCAGGTATTGAGAATTCTTCGGTCGGTGGTGGGGCTTCAGCCATGATTCAGTGATGATTATAATATCCGGGCGCAGGGTCAGGACAGTTGTTTGAAGGGCTGCCATTTTGTTTAGGATGCTGCATATATTGAGGTGGATGATTTTGAGCCCTTTGGGAGGGGTGTAGTTGAGTGCGGGTAGTTGGGCAGCAGTGGGAGCCTGGGGCCGGGTTTCGTTGGCGTCCCGGCTAGGAGGATAAGAAAACGAGGTGTGCCTTAGGAGGCTCATGAGCTTTACTGGTGAACCCCTGTGGGTTGGGAGATTAGAGGTTGCTGAGCTTACCTTTGAGACTGAGAAGAGTGGGAGATATAGGGTAGGTATCGCAGCATGGAAAGAGGAGGGGAGGATAGAGGCCCCCAGGATCCAATTATGCCCATGATGCCAGTTGTGATTCATTGGTGCCGAGGAGGAGTGTGGGGCAAGCTTGGTAGTTAAGGGGTGGAGTGGTAAAGGGTCTGGTAGGGAAGGTTTTGGTAAGGGTGGGAGGGAAGCAGTAGCTATGTAAAGCAACATGATGATTGGAGTGAGGAACTGCATTTTGTTTTTTTGTTTATCCTTTTACACTCAGTGGGGGTTTTGACAGAATTGCTGCATGGGTGGCCGCTAGTGGTAAGAAAGTATAAAGGGACTAATGGGAGAGTGGGCTGATTGGTTACAGAACTCACAGGGTTTCCTCTATATAAAGGAGAACCGACCAAAAGGGTGGTGGTGGGGGTGGTGGGGAGCCTGCATGAAAGCGCAGGCGGAGCTAGAGCTCCTAGTAGAGAGAGCTGCTTCTACCCTCCGGTGGCTACCTGGCTCCGAGTTCAGATTCAGCATGGTCCACGGGGGTCGCTCCTGAAGTGGGGAGGGCTGTGGACTCCTGCCCTCGCGACCCTCAGTTCTGCGGAGGTAAGAAAAAGGCTGTTTAAGTAGGGGCTGTGGATTAGAAGGAGGAGTTTCACAAAGCAGACAAAGAAAGAAAAACCTCAGCTTTTACTTTTTTTTTTTGTTTGTTTGTTTCTCTTCCCTGCGACTAGGCTATAGTGCGGTAATTACACAGTCAGGGGTTCACTTTTCCCAACTACCACAGGTTCCTGCACTTTAATCCAACCCTGAGCAAATTCAACACAACACCCCAGAACATGCAATATTTTACAGAGGTAGCCAGAAACTCCCGTTTTTAAACCTAACTTCGCCCAGGTGAAAGTTCTGTCTAAAGCCTCTGTGCCCCTCCGGTTACATTTACAGCTGACTGAACACACAAAAAGGAGCCAATTTTAAAATTTGCTAGAGCTCCAAGTAGAGAGAGCTGCTTCTACCCTTCGGTGGCTACCTGGCTCCGAGTTCAGATTCAGCGTGGTCCGCGGGGGGGGGGTTGCTCCTGAAGTGGGGAGGGCTGTGGACTCCTGCCCTCGCGACCCTCAGTTCTGGCTCCGAGTTCAGATTCAGCGTGGTATATAGAACAGTGTATGGCGTCCCATACACATCAAAGCTATTTTTAACCCTCGTTGTTAATATGACGACTGAAGAACCTCTTGAGCTTTGCTCTTGAGGTCAACAGTCATCATATTAACAACTCAGGAAAAGAATAGCCTTGTTGTGTATGGGATGTCATACACTATCCTATATGTTGTGTATGGAAACTCCACTCGAGGGTGCATGGATTTACTCCTTCTTTTGTTATCTGGTGTGGGTAGCCAATCACAGTGCAGCTGGCAGTGTGTTAGGAGTGGAAGCAGGGTTTGTTCAGGACCAGAAAAATGTGGCTACCAGAGAATGTAGATCAAGATTCATTTTTGTTTTCCTGTTCAGATCTGCATAGTGTAGCTGGTCCTTCTGGCCTGTATTTGATAATTGGCATTGGCAATCAATAGTCAGTCAGTTTTTTTTATGAAAGCTACAAAAGGAGGCAGCACTCAACTAGGGAGTATGTAGTATAAGGGCTGCCAGCTCCAGAAATAAAAAACGATGCTGCAAACAAAAAGAAATACTGGCACAAAGCTGGCAATCCAGACGTAAATGCAATGGTGCTCAACAATTTTTTTTTTTAATTTAGTTGTTTAACGCGGAGTAGGAGTTGAGATTTATTGAACCACGTGCTTACACATGACTTAGGACGTGTCCAAAGACCAGTACTTTGCTCAGCAAGGAGTTTCATCAGTTTTGATTATGGACCGAACTTCCAGCTGACTCAAGGGAATATTCAATACTCAGTCAGTTTTAATTTGGTTAACTTTTAGGTTCCATGGGTATGGGGGCAGCAAGGATTATTTTTGTGTGAGACTATAGCTAGCAATTGTTTTCGTAAGACTTGTTGAAAAAAAGTATTTTGACCTGTATATTGCTCACTGTGTAATACAGCAATAATTGCCCAACAATTTACAGTGTTTGTACACTTGTACAATTTTAGGTTGGGGGGTCTTCAAAATGAATCTCTTATTGAATCTGCAAGCAGGGTTAGACTGGAATACAGGGAGCCCACCTGAAAGTACATACAAGGGCCCACCTGGAAATCAATATGGGAAGGCCCAGGGTGACACACACTCATGTCAGTATTCCACTTAAACTTGATACCCTTAAAATGGCACTTAAAAGTGAATGTGGAACCCCCTGTACTTTTTGCAAATTAATATAATCATGTTTGATATGTATATAATATACTGTTTTTTTTTGTAACTTATGTTTTATACTTTGTAACCTTTTATACTAAGGACCCCACTGAAAATGAGTTCTGCTCACTTGAGTGACCCTTATTCATATGAAAACTATGAATTACACTATTACTACTACTGCTCCATTTTCTCTGTGTTTGCATTGTACACGTACATATGGTGCCCAGAATACTCCCATTTAAGTAGAGAATAAATGATAAATGCAAAGATTTTCTGAATTTAGAAGGTTGCCAGGTACCCAACAGAAGGGAACCCACCTGGAAATTTTGAGGTGTCCTGGCTGGTCAGTCTGACTCTGTAAGTTTATCCAGAAAATTAAAATGCCCTACAGTAGATTCTGGGGGGGGGGGGTTGCAGCTATGGGGCACCTAACCCAAAATACTTCAAAGGTAAAACCAGATTAACTGCACTCCAAAAAGGAGCAATCCTCAGTTCTACTTTTTGCATGAAGTCAAATTCAATTATTATAAAATTATAGACAAACAGATGGAGCCCAAGTCAGTCAACTACGTGAACATACACCCCAGCACTTCCACCCATAAAGGCTTTGACAGCAGATAAGGACCACTTGGCCCACCTAGTCTGCTCATTTCCCTACCTATTGGATAATCAGCAGGTCCTAGTTAACCAGCAGCCTACTTCCTCCTTACCCCCCTCCTACCCCCACTATAATTGCCTTGTCAGTCACATGCATTCTTGAATTCCCACACTGTTTTTGACCCCACAACCTCCTCAGGAAGGCTGTTGCAGTCATCCACCACCCTCTCCATGAAAAAAATACTTCCTCTTGTTGCCCCTGAGCCTTCCCCCCTCTATCTTCAAATTGTGCCCCCTTGTTCTTGCACATCTCTTTTTCTGAAATATGCTACCCTCTTGGACTTTGTAAATTCTGTTGAGGTACTGGAAGGTTTCTATCATGTCCACCCTCTCCTTCCTTTCCTCAAGGGTATACATATTAAGCTCTTTCAGTCTCTCTTTGTATAGCTTCTGGTGCAGACCCTGTACCATTTTGGTTGCCCTCCTCTGGACTGCCTATATCCTGTCTGTGTCCTTGCAGAGATGGGGTATCCAGAACTTCATGCAGTACTCCAGATGGGGTTGCACCTACTGTTTGTACAGAGGGATAACAACTTCCTGCTTTCTACTGGTGATGCCTCTCCCTATGCACCTATGCACCCCAGAATCGCCTAGCCCTCCTTACTGCCTTCTCACATTGCTTGCCTACATTAAGGTCATCCAATATGAGTACCCCTAGGTCCCTTTCCATTTTTGTTGTTGTTACTACCTCCCCCCATTGAATACTCTTCCCCTTGGTTTTTGTTTCCTAGGTGCATTACTTTGCACTTCTTTGCATTGAAACTAAGCTGCCATACTCTTGACCATTGCTCCAACCTTGCCAAGTCCATTTACATCCCTTCCATCCTCCTTGTGTATCAACACTGTTGCAGATCTTTGTGCCATCTGCAAAGAGGCAAACTTTTCCTTCCAGACCCTCTGCAATGTCACCTGTAAAGACATTGAAGAGTTCTGGTCCCAGTACTGAACCCTGTGGCACCCCACTAGTAACTCCCATTTCTCCAGAGTGTGCTTTGTTCACCGCTACCCTCTGCGTCCTTTCGTGAAGCCAATTTGTTACAAAGGCTACCACCCTGGGACACACTCCCAGGCTGGCTAACTTGTTTATTAATATTTTGTGTGGTACTATGTCAAATGCTTTGATAAAGTCTAACTAGGCCATATCTACAGCCCCTCCCTGGTCTATAACTTTGGCTACCCAGTCAAAGAAATCTATTAGATTCATCTGACATGACCTTCCCGCAGTGAATCCATGCTGCCTTGAGTTGTGTGCCCCGCTGGCCTCTAGATACTTCACAATTCTTTCTTTAGAAGTGATTCCATCATTTTCCATACCACTGAGATCAAACTAACAGGTCTGTAGTTTCCTGCCTCTGCCTTGCTCCCACTCTTGTGAAGAAGGATCTCATCCACCTTCCTCCAGTCCTCAGGTACCATGTCCTCCTATGATTTGTTAAAAAAACACAGAGAGTTGTGTAGGGGAATTTTTCCTCTGACCCTTTCCCTCTGCAGTGTGGTGTTCCCCAGGTCTTGGTGCTTTCCCCCATGTTGTTTGCAGTGTACATGCTGCCCCTCGGAAACATTGCAAGATGGTATGAGCTGAGGTTTCACTGTTATGCTGATGATACCCAGCTCTACCTGTCTCTTTCCCCCAATCAGGTTAGTGCTTTCTCAATATTTAATAGCTGCCTTGCTGAAATCCATAACTGGAAAATTCGAGCTGGTGAAAGTTAAATGCCGGTAAGACTGAGGTTATGGTTGTGGACCCGGGTCGTGGGATAGAGAGGTTGGGGTCTGATCAACCCTCTGGTTTATTTATGGGGGAGGATCTGATCCTTACCTCTAAATGGGTGGTGTAACCTGGGAGTGGTACTTGACGACGGGCTGACCCTTCGTTATCAGGTGTCAGCAGTCATTAAGTCTGCATTTTACCATCTTAGGAACATTGCCAGGGTGAAGCACCTTGTTCCGTCCAGTGATTTACCTGTGTTGGTCCACGTCTTTGTGACCTCACGCCTTGACTACTGCAACTCCCTGTACCTGGGGCTTCCTGGGGTTGATATCTGCTGCTTGCAGCTAGTGCAGAACGCTGCTGCGAAGTTGCTGACAGGGGCATCCAGAAGGATACACATCACCCCTCTGCTGCGCGATCTGCACTGGCTGCCTATACAGTGGAGGATCACCTTTAAAGTAGGTCTTTTGACCTTCAGAGCCCTGCATGGACTTGGCCCTGACTACTTGAAAGAGCTCCTGATTCCTTACAGCCCTGTATGACAGCTCCGTTCAGCTGATGAGGGGTTGCTGGAGGTTCTGAGGGTTCATTAAAATCATCTGGTGCCCGGGCTTTTGTGTTTATAGCCCCAACCCTTTGGAATTCTCTGCCTTGCTGGTTTCAGGAATGCAGGACCATGGAGTCTTTTAAGCCGGACCTCAAGACCTATTTGTGGAGCCAGGCTTTTATGGTTTGAGGTTGTTGAGAGTACTGATTTTATCTGTGCATTCTTTGATTTTATCATGTATTTGTACAGAGCCTTGGTGCTTGAAAGGTGCTTAATAAATAAAGTTTTATTATAATTAATATTATATTATTAAAAAGGGTAGTCAGTGATGTCACTGGGTCTCCCCTTAATTCGTTTAGAATTCTGGGGTGAATCCCATCAGGTCCCATTGCTTTGTCCACCTTGAGTTTTAAGAGTTCTTTCAGCACCCTTTCTTCTGTGAATGGACTGATATTGATCCCCCCTGCCTAGAGTGCTTCTATTGTTTGGTTTGGGTACCTCCTGCCTTTTCTTCTTTTGTGAATACTGAGCAAAAGTATTTATTCAGTATCTCTGCCTTTTCACTGTCACTTTCTGCCCACCTCCCCTCCCCTTTATTAAGCCTCACTATCCATCCCCTGGTCTTTCTGCGCTCCCTCATGTATCTATAAAAGGTTTTATCCCCCTTCTTAACTGAGCTGGCTATCTTTTTCACAGTTTGATCCTTTGCTATCCTGACTGCCTTCCCCGTTTCCCTCTGCTTTAACTGATACAGTTCTCTGGTCTGCTCCTTCTGTGATTCCTTATACTTTCTGAATGCTGTCTTTTTCTCCCTAGCCTTCCTGGCCACCTTTTTTGAGAACCATAGCATTTTTTTAATTTGTTTTGTTTTTTTATTCACTTCACACAAAGGCTTGTTGCCTCTATGATGGCAGTTTTGATTTTTCTCCATTGTTCTTCCACCCCTCCTTCCTGCCCATTTCCTAGTGTATTCATTAGGCACTCCCCCAGTTTGCTAAAGTCAGCCCTTCTAAAGCCCAGTACCCTCACTTTTGTATGGTGTGACTCCATGAGTGTGTTTATCGTGAACCACACTGTGTGGTGGTTGCTTGTTCCCAGATGGCTATCCACTTCTAAATCTGTGATCTCCTTTCTGTCCCCATTTGAGAGTACTAGGTCCAAGATTGCTCCCTCCCGAGTGGGTTCCAACACTAGCCATCTGAGGTGGTGTCCCTGTAGGACATCGAGAATGACCCTACTCTTGGATGTGGCTGCAATAAATGTGCTCCAGTTAACATCTGGCATATTCACTTCCCCCATCAACAATATCTCCCCTTTTTCTGCCATTCTGAGGATGCCTTCTATCATTTCCTTGTCCATTTCCTCCCCCTGAGATGGAGGTCTGTATACAACCCCTGTACGGATTGTGGTGCCACTCCCTGTCTTCAAGGTGACCCGCAGTACCTCCTCTCCTCCTGTTTACCCTTTAATCCTGTTGATTTGATCCCTTCCCTTATGTAGAGAGCTACTCATCCTCCTCCACTTTTACCCTCCCTGTCCCTCCTATAGATTGTGTACCCTGGTATGTTGACATCCCAGTCATGGTTCTCCACATACCATGTTTCTGTGAATGTCACGATATCCATCAAGGCCACTAGCTCAGGACGCTTGTTACCCACACAAACCTGTAATGAATTAGCTCTCAAATTATGTATTGTACTTACAGTATAGTGAATTTGGCCATGGCATGTAAAATATCAGTATTCCAACTCTTCATAAGGAAATTGGCATTCTTGCAACTACTATACTCCTTATTCTTTACAAAGAAAGGGGTCCAACCATGTTGACTTCAAATTATGCAAACAGTGATACAGCACTATTCTAAGTTGCTAATCATTCTCCTTCACATTTCCTCTTGATCCCTTCCACTCTTTCTCCTCACCCCTCTATGGCTTTCCTCCTATCCCCACTTCCCCCATTATATCTCCTGAACTCCCTTGCTCACTTTAAAATGCTTTGTCCTGTACCTTCTCACCTCTGATGATGCTCCTGGGCTGATGCCACCCCTTACCTTGCTGATTATTAGATATTAGGCTTAGTCTGTTCTGATTTTCCTGTAAAGGGTCATTTCATAAGACCCTGCCCCCTCTAATATGACCCTTTGAATTCCAGGTTTTAATCAAATATGCACCATGGCACACATTGTACAATGCCACATATATTACAACTTCTCTAGTTATACACTCTTGTAATGTCTTATGTAATTCCTTGTTTTGTTTCTTCTCCATTTCATAATTTTCCAGTATGTATTGTTCGTCTGATGTGGAACCTATGAAATGAATTTGTTCTCAAAGGTGTTATCAGAAATTTCAATAAATAAATAAATAAAACTATTTCTATGTAATTTGGCAGCACAGTCTGATTTCATTTAATCATGAATGTTGATACACCTGTTCCAGTAGAGAAAGAATACATTCCACTAAAGGCTTCAATGAAATCACCAAGTTCAGCAGTTGCCAGTAATTCTTAAATCATATCTACTGATATTTTAGAAAACCAGTTTGCTCTTTGGATAAATGAGGGGATGACTTCAGAGATGGCAGAAAGAACACTGGTACATAATTATTTTTTTTTGTTACAGGTTTGTGCGTGTGCACTTTTGTTAGCAGAAAATCCTTCTGGCTACCAGTGCTAGTGTGCTACTTAACTTACACAAGCATAAGCATCAGCAAAAAATGTTCTGATGTAGTTTTTTTAGCAGAAATGTATTTCTGATACCCTGCGATTTGTTTTCAGTGTTTTTAATGTTCTACAGATATGTTAAAGTTCTAAAGATATGTTTTAAACAGCTTTTTATTATTAATTTTGTATTTAATGACTCGAGTCAATAAAGATGGCCACCACTGTCAATTTTTAAAATTATTTTCCCATGAGTTTAGTTTTAGATTCCTACTATGCATGTATTAGTATGGTGCTAATGCCTGCCTTTGATGGTAACTAGCACAGCATCACATCAGGATATAAGGAATAATGTATGGGCGCCCATACACAGTGAGCCTGTGTTTCCATTGAAGGGTTAACATACCAATGTCTGGGCCTCGAGAATGAAGTTTGAGAGGTCTGTGCTGGTATCTTAATCCCAAGATGGAAACACAAGGTGAGTTGGGTGTGGTCACCCATATTTTATTTATTATAGTTTATGGTTTAAAACAAAAGTATCTGACTCTTTTTTTCTAATCACAGTTATGATGACCCTGAGGTACAGTGAGCAGAGAAAGTGAAACCAAGCATCAGAAGTCAGCGTGTATGAATTGCAGCTGCAGATGATGATAGAATGTACACAATAAGATTTTTAAAACATGTACAACAATGTTATAATGTGCACAACAACTTTAGAAAGTGCACAACAAGGTTGTTGAGCTGCTTGAATTTCATGCATAATAAGCCCTAACCATACACTATATTTAGTGTATTCATAGAAGGAGTGAAAAGGAAGGAGGAACATTTAAAAACTACAGAAGTGCATATCTCCATTTAGGAATTAAAGGAGAACAGCACTGAATCTGTAAGTCATGTTCCCTGTAGAAGCTGACTTTTAAGTACTAGTTCAAATTTTGTTACTGTTCCATCTCTACATGCTTTTTAATTATTCTGTTGGGTATTTCTGATTTACCCACTGATAGTAAGTGCCATTTTAGAACTGTTTGATGTAGTTTATGTCCCCTGTTTAGCTCTTCCATTATTGAAACAATGCATTCATGTTCTACTATAGAACTCTGTGGATGGAAAGGGACATAAACTACATAATACAATTCTAAAATGGCACTCAACACTAGACTGTTAATCAGAAACAACTACTAAGGTTGCTAACAGGCAAGTATAGATGGAACAGTAACATAATTTGAACCAGTTGCTAAAATAATGCTTCTACTGAGAAAAATTACTTTCAGGTTCAGCACAGTTCTTTAAAAAAAATTAAAAATTACTATATTGAGGTTTTTACCATTTATGCATTATTAGTAAAATACTATATAATGGCATTTATTTTTGCTAACAGATATAGGGTTGCGACCTTTGGAAGAGGCAAAAACCGGATCCTAAGCTCCTCCCCAGCCCCACCCCTTTACATGACTCATCATGCATTGTTCCTCCTAGAAATCCATTTTGTTATATCAATAAAAAAAGAACAATGCAGCAGTTAAATAAAAATGTTAAGATGCTGTACTGTGCCTGTTAAAGTTACTTTCCTAGGTTCTTCCTAATTATTTATTTACTTATGTATTTATTTATTGACATTGGTTAACCAAATAAACATATAGAGATAAAATAAATCTCATTTACAGATATGATCTGGGGGGAGATAAGGGAAATACTATAAATAGCATACGGTAGTATCCATACTTTATATCCTTTTCTGGCTCCATTTCCTGTTCTTGTCCAAAGTACTATTTCAAAGCCAAAGAAGTGACCATGCTTTTTTCTTGAGGAAAACAATAATTTAGAACATTTAAAAATGCCTAAATTCTGTTAGAGATGAAAATGTTTACCAGCAAATGAAAATGGAGGACAACTGGCTCTGTTACTGCTATGCCACTTTAAGATGCAGTGGAAAGATAGAAACATAGAAACATAGAATTTGACGGCAGATAAGGACTGCTTGGCCCACCCAGTCTGCCCATTTCCCTACCTAATGGATAAGCTGCAGATCCTAGTTAACCAGCAGCCTACTTCTTCCTACCTCCACCCCCTAGAATTGCCTTATGATTGTCCCATGCATGTTTGAATTCCACCACTGTTTTTGACTCCACACCCTCCTCCGGAAGGCCATTCCATGTATCCACAACCCTCTCTGTGAAAAAATACTTCCTTAAATTACCTCTGAACCACCCCCTCTATCTTCAAATTGTGCCCCTTGTTTTTGCACACCTCTTTTTTTGAAAGATGCTACCCTCTTGGACTTTGTTGATTCCCTTGAGGTACTTGAAAGTTTCTATCATGTCCCACCTCTCCCTCCTTTCCTCGAGGCTATACATATTAAGCTCCTTAAGTCTCTCTTCATATGTCTTCCAGTGCAGACCCTGCACCATTTTAGTTGCCCTCCTCTGGACAGCTTTCATCCTGTCTATGTCTTTGCAGAGAATGGGTCTCCAGAACTGCATGCAGTACTCCAGATGGGGTCTCACCAGCTGTCTGTATAGAGGGATAATAACTTCCTGTTTTCTACTGGTGATGCCTCTCCCCTATGTATCCCAGTATCCCCCCAGACCTCCTTGCTGCCCTCTCACATTGCTTGCCCACCTTTAGGTCATCTGATATGACTACCCCCAGGTCCCTTTCCATTTTTGTTGTTGTTAGTATCTCACCCCCCATTGTGTACTCTTCCCCCTGGGTTTTTGTTTCCCAGGTGCATTACCTTGCACTTCTTAGCATTGAATCTAAGCTGCCATACATTTGACCATTCCTCTAACCTTGCTAAGTCCCTTCTCATCCTTTCCACCCCAACTTGTGCATCAACTCTGTTGCAGATCTTTGTGTCCTCTGCAAAGAGACATACTTTTCCTTCCAGTCCTTCTGCAATGTCGCTTATAAAGACATTGAAGAGGACCGGTCCTAATACGGAACCCTGTGGTACCCCACTAGTAACCCCCCTTTCTTCAGAGTGGACTACATTTACTATTACTCTCTGTGTCCTATTCTCCAGCCAATTCTTTACCCAGGCTGTCATCTTGGGACCCACTCCCAGGCTGGCTAACTTGTATATTAATCTTTTGTGTGGGACTGTGTCAAATGTCTTGCTAAAGTATAGGTAGACCATGTCCACAGCCCCTCCCTGATCTACTACTTTGGTCACCCAGTCAAAGAAATCTATCAGATTCATCTGGCATGACCTTCCCGCTGTGAATCCATGCTGCATTGGGTCCTGTGCCCCTCTGGCCTCTAGATACTCGACAATTCTTTCCTTCAGAAGTGATTCCATCATTTTCCCTACCACTGAGATTAAACTAACAGGTCTGTAGCTTCCTGCTTCTGCCTTGCTCCCACTTTTGTGAAGGGGAATCACATCTGCCCTCCTCCAGTCCTCGGGTACCACCCCATCCCCATCCACCCCATCCTCCCATGATTTGTTAAAAAGGGTAGTCAGTGGTGTCACTAGTTCTACCCTTAGTTCTTTTAGAATTCTGGGATGAATCCCATCAGGCCCCATTGCTTTGTCCACCTTCAGTTTTAAGAGTTCTTTCAGAACCCTTTCTTCTGTAAATGGGCTGGTATCAACTTCTGTATCCAGAGTGTTTCTACTGTTTGTTTTAGGTACCTCCCCTCTTCCTTTGTAAATACTGAGCAAAATATTTGTTTAGTATCTCTGCCTTTCACAGTCACCCTCTGCCCACCCTCCTCCCTTTATTAAGCCTCACTATCCCTCCTTGGTCTTCCTTGCTCCCTCGAGTACTTATAAAAGGTTTTATCCTCTAACCGAGTTGGCTATCTTTTCCTCGGTTTGGGCCTTTGCTGTTCTGACTGCCTTCCCAGCTTCCTTTTGCTTTAACTGATACAGTTCTCTGTCCTGCTCCTTCTGTGATTCCTTGTACTTCCTGAATGCTTTCTTTTTCTCTTGAACCTTCACCGCCACTTCCTTTGAGAACCATAGTGGTTTCTTATATCGTTTCATTTTGTTTATTTGCTTCACACAAAGGCTTGTTTCCTCTGTGATGGCAGTTTTTATTATTCCCCATTGTTCTTTTACCCTTAGGCTAAGTAGGTGCTAATGGTGTCAATGGCCATACTCTACACCTGCCAGGGTGACTGCATTCACAAACAAAAGGCTACATTGACAACATAACTTGTTTGTAACCTGGCATTTAGCTGAAACAATGAATGAATTTGTTTCAAAAGCTCATGGACACTCAAAATGGCTCAAAAACCTGACCAGCACAGAGCAAAACTGGATTACCTGATAGGGACCCTGAAAACATGATCACCAGGTAAAAAACCTGACTGGTGGCAACCCTAAACAGATACTTGTACTCTATGTAATATCTATTAGGCAGCTGCTTACTAGCAAACTGACAGTCTATTTTACCTTGCACTTAATGGATGTGTTTTGCAGATCTGATAACTGTCGCTGGATCACTTCAAAGAGGGGGCTGCGCTAGGAACAGAGTCCTCTTCTCCAACACAAAAAAGAGCCTGAAGCTTTCAGATCTCCAGTCAGCAGCACCAGAGCCATCAGAGAAGTAGAGGGGATCAGGAGGCAGCCAATCATTGCCTTCTTCATGCTCTACACCTTCCCATCAGCCTGTAAGTGTAAAGCAGGAGGAAGCAGGGACTGAAAGCAGGGGCTTTAAAAGCCCTGCTGTTCACCTGATACAAGACACTGCTGCCAGATCACTCTGAGGAGGGGGCTCTGCTAGGAACAGTGAGTTCTCTTGTCCAACACAAAAAGAGCCTGAAGCTTTCCAATCTCCAGTCGGCAGCACCAGAGCCAGTAGAGGAGTAGAGGGAATCAGGAGGCAGCCAATCACCATCTTCTCCATGCCCTCAACCTTCCTGCCAGCCAGTAAGGGTAAAGCAGGAAGAAGCAGGGACTGTAAGCAGGGGCTTTAAAAGCCCTGTTGTTTGCCTGATATGGTTCCATGTCATAAGAGCGAATATATTTCTGCAACTCACAAAATAGCAAGTGGATTTTGCCCAAAACCAAATCATCACGTAGCACACAGTGCCAAACCCAAACTGAGTGTAAATTTAAAGTAATGTTTAATGTAGGAGGCTATGCCCCCAACCCCATACTAAAATAACCATCTCTAAGAGGGAGAGGACACTGGGAAAAAATAATTCAGAGGAGGGGGGCCAACGACAGGAACGCCATACAACAAAAAACACAACACCCAGTAAAACTAAACAAAACAGTACCTGCTAGCAGTCCCAAACCCAGGACCACCAGCACCACAGGCAGCATCCTTACCCACCATGCTAGGTGAGAAGCTTGGCAGCAGAAGGCTCCACTTCCTCCCTTATCTTCCCTAGTCTCTCCCTCATTCCTTCCCTGGTCCCCTCCTCCTCCGTCATCATTCCCTTTCGTTACCCATATTCCCCACCACCATTGCTATTTCCAACCCTCGCTAAATCCTCCCCATTGCCGTACCTCCTTTTAACCAAATTGTGTCACTCTTTTATGAGTCACTCAATTTGTTTCACTCTTTTAATGTGATAACCCTGATACAAGACACTGTTGCCAGGTCACTTCAAGGAAGGGGCTCCGCTAGGGACAGGGAATCCTCTTCTCCAACACAAAAAGAGCCTGAAGCTTTCCAATCTCTGGTCAGCAGCACCAGAGCAAGCAGAGTACTAGAGAGGATCAGGAGGCAGCCAACTGCCACCTTCTCCATGCCCCACCTTCCTGACAGCCATTCTGTGTGATTTTCATCATGCTACTGTTTAGGGGTTAGACCTCCAAGCACCCCTCCATGCTGTGCCCCCCCCATGCTAAGGACGGTGCAACAAGGATAGCACAGCAGAGTTTGCTCACTGGAGTCAGCCCAATAAAGCAGCTAGCAGCTGGGTACATTGCACCATAGCAGCAAGCGAGTAAAGCAAGCAAGGAGGAGGCAGAGAAGCAGGTGTAAAACAGGCAAGGGGGAAACAGGGAAGGTAGGGAGTACTAGAAGCAGGAGTGGATGAATAGCCCTATCTAGGGTAGGGGTATGAAAGGAATTTTAATTAAAAAAAATAATAAAAGAGTGAAGGGAGATACTAGCTAGATACCTATCCAGGTCAGGAGCTAGGGACCAAGTATTTCCAGGGGTATCAAAGTAGAAATTATGATGGGAGTGGTGCAGTGCAGTGGCAGTAGGGTGGCAGTTTTCAGGGAGATCTTTTGGAGACTGCAATGCTGCCCCACCTGTGTATAGCCCTCTGGGCTGAGGGAGGAGGTTGCTAGACTCCAGGCTGAGGGCCTCTTTCCCCCACCCAGGGTCCACCAAGTCTGCTACCATTACCACAGAAGATGACAAGGAGGAGGAGCAGCTGGACTACAGTGAGCCCAGGAAGGGTGAGAGTGGTGGGTTGGAGCGAGGCACATTCCCCAGATGGCACCACTACACACTTCCTACACCACTCTGGCAGGGTGGGACTGTCCTGTGGAGGCATCTGTAGTAGATACCAAAGAAAATGTGGAAGTCCTCCATAGTGAAGACCCCAAGAAGGGTGGAAGAAGATCCCAGAGGAGGAGGAAGTAACTCCTGGTGGGGGAGTCCATTGTAAGGAGGATAGATTCAGGGACAGGAAGGGAGGGGGAAGGGGAGGTTAGGTGCCTACCTGCCACCATGGCTCAAAGGGATGGAGAGCAGATCCTGAGGATTGCTAGAACAGCAGGATGAGAGAGAGAGAGAGAGAGAGAGAGAGAGATGAATGTCATTGTCCATCTGAGGACTAATAACTCAGCTAGGGATGAAGCTAGGATAGTACAGGAAGAGTTCAAGAAGTTGGGGAGGGTTTTATGGCAGGTAGCACACTCAGTGACATTTTCTGAGGTGCTGCCTGCCTACAATATGGAGGAGGATAGAATACTCTGTACCAGGAGCTTCAACTCATGGTTGAAGCAGTGGTGCTGAGAGTAGGGGTTCATCTACATTGGGGACTGGGGACCAACCTAGAGGGATGAGGGCCTATACAGGGGAGATGGCCTGCATCTATTCAGGAGGGGAAACCGTGGACCAGAGCGAACTGTTTAAATGTTACATTGGTGAGCATTTAAACTAGCTGAGAGTTGTGGTGGAAGGAAACAGGGAGGCATAAACTGCCCCCCAAGCTGAAGTAGTCAGGATGGAGAATCCTAAGGGACAGAAACCCCCATGGGTACCTAACAACAAGAAAAACAAAATGATAGAAATGAAGAGAGATGTGAATGAGAGCAGAGGGGGCAAGCAGAGAAGACAAATGGAAAAATGGGGGATTGGTGATCAGGGTGGTAGCAGAATCTGGAAGGCCATGTGTGCAAATGTTCAAAGTCTGGAAACTAAAATTCTGGACCTAGAGGTCATTATGGCACAAGCTGACCTAGACATTGTTGCCATTACTGAGTCATAGTGCAATGGGAACCATGGCTTGGATATAGCCATGCCAGGCTATACTCTGTTCAGGAAGGACAGGGTGAGAAAGAAAGGGGAAGGAGTGGCTCTTTATGTAAGACATATTATAAAAGCAACAGAGATAAAGGGAACATAGGGAGGGGTGGAAGTACTGTGAGTCACCCTAAAACTGGGGAATGGAGCCACTATTCATACTGGCATGATCTACAGATCTCCAGTACAAGGGGAGGGGGGTGGATAAGGTTCTGATGGAAGACATACAAAAGATGGAAAATAAGGGTGAGATGCTGCTGGTAGGGGACTTCAATCTGCCAGATGTAGACTGGAGCATCCCAGCTGCAGTTTCAGCTAGGAGCAGGGACATTCTGGACTTCCTCTAGGGGGCTTTCCTCAGGCAGCTAGTAAAACAGCCCACTCATGAGGGAGCAATACTGGACCTGATACTCACTAACAGGGACAGAGTTGCAGATGTCACAGAGGGTGGCCACCAAGAGACCAGTGATACCAGTAGATGTGGTTCGATATAAGCACTGTGGCAGAATCGTACCACACAAAGGTGAAGGTCTTGGACTTCAAATGGGACAATTTTAAAAAGATGGGGGATTGCCTCAGGGATGCCCTGGCAGGTGGAAGGACTTGGGTGGAGTGGATGAACAGTAGGATAAACTGAAAGAGGGGTTAGTAAAAGCAACAAACCTCTGCATCAGGCAAATAAGCAAAAGCAAGAGGACAAAGGGACTGCTCTGGTTTTCAAAACAGGTGGCTGGGAAAGTAATGGCAAAAAAGTAGTATTCAAGAGGTAGAAAAAGACACAAAGGGAAGGTAGGGAGGTGTATCAGGAGAAACAGAGGGAGGCAAGGAAAGCTATTAGGAGTACAAAGGTGCAAACTGAGCAGAAAATAACCCAGGGAGTAAAGAAAGGTGACAGGACATTTTTCAGGTATGTAAGCAAAAAGAAAAAAAGCAGGGAGGGATAGTAAGGCCTGGGGGGAGGGGGGAGTGTGTGGAGGGGTCCAGGAAAAAGCAGAAATCCTGAACAAATACTTTTGTTCAGTGTTCACAGAGGAAGAGGAGGGTGAAGGACCACAGAAAACTGTCAGTAGCATTGAAGGAAGGGAGGTGAACACTAGTCCATTTATAGAGGACAGAGTCCTGAAGGAACTCTTAAATTTGAAAGTGGACAAGGCAATGGGATCAGATGGGGTGCATCCAAGGATACTGAAAGAGCTCAGAGAGGTGCTAGCTGAGCTTTTGACAGCTCTGGTCAACTACTCACTGGAGAGGAGAGTAGTTCCAGAGGACTGGAGGAGGGTAGATGTAGTCCCACTTCACAAAAGTGGCAGCAAGGAGGAGGCTGGTAATTACAGGCCAGTCAGCCTCACTTCAGCGGTAGGGAATAGAATCACTACTGAAGGAAAAGATTTTGGAATATCTTGAATCCAGTGGCTTACAAGATCCAAGGCAAAAGGAATTCACAGGGGGGCAGGTTATGTCAAACAAATCTGATAGGTTTCTTTGACTGGGTGACCAGAGAACTAGATCAGGATGGAGCAGTGGATGTGGCCTACCTTGATTTCAATAAGGCCTATGACATCGTTCCACATAGCAGATCATAAACTGGGCAGCCTAGGAGTGGGTCTAAAGATGGTACACTGGGTAAGGAATTGTTTAGGGAACAGAAGACATAGGGTGGTTGTAACTGTAAATGGAGTTCACTCCGAGGAAGGGAGGGTGACCAGTGGGGTGCCACAGGGATCAGTACTGGGACCGGTCCTCTTTAATGTCTTTATTATCAATGTTGCAGAGGGGCTAGAAGGGAAGGTATGCCTTTCTGCAGATGACACTAAAATCTGTAATAGAGTAGACACTCTGGGGTGTGTATGGAAAAAATGAATAGAGATCTAAGAAAGCTAGAAGACTGGTCAAGGGTGTGGCAGCTAAGTTTCAATGCAAAGAAATGCAAAGTCATGCACTTGGGGAACAGAAATAAGAACTCCACTGTGGGAAATCAGACCCCATAACTTCACTTGATAGGATTTTAATCCACTGCAGATTAGCCCTTACTCCCACCTTATTCCTCCCAGACCCTCTCTCTGCATGCCTGAACTCCATTAATTTAGTTGCATTCCTGTGACTCTCAACCTGCTCCTACCCCCTAATTTCCTTTCCTCCTCACTACTGTCTTGCCATCCAATCCTGCCTTACATCATATTCACCTCCACTTTACTTCACCTATCACCTGTTGTTTTCCTAGCTCCAATTTTTCCAGCTCATCTCCAGGACTGTGCCTGTTGATCTCCCACATCCCTGTCCCTCCTCCCTTTACCTGCAGCTATTTTGAAGAATTTAGAACCTGAAACTTGTGACAATGCCTGTTCCAAGGCGGTTGGTTATAACTTTCAAACTTGTTAATTGTGACTGCTTGTAATCAACTACAAAGTTGCTGTCTTGTCCAGCTAGTATTCCTATGTTAGATACCTGAATTTCTGTCTATGTGGATTGTACCATTGTAATTGTTGTAACTGTTGCTTTGTCTCTTGATTTTGAACCTTTGTAAAAGAGCTCATAGCTCAAATGTTAATTCCAAAGTGTTAAATAAATAAATAAATAAAAATAAATAAGCAATACTGGGACAGAGAAACCAATTGGGGGGAGTAGAATTAATGAACACTAAAACTGGAAAGAGACCTGAGGGTAATCATATCTGATAACCTAAAGGTGGCCCAACAGTGTGACAAGGCAGTGGGTAGAGCTGGTGGATGCTAGGGTGCATAGGAAGGGGTATCACCAGCAGAAAGAGATAGTGTTATTGCTGAATAGTTCACTAGTGAGACCTTACCTAGAGTATTGTGTCCAGTTCTAGAGATCACATATCTGGAAGGACAAAGACAGAGTAATGGTGGCCCAGAAGAGGGCAACTAAAATGGTGCAGGGTCTACATCAAAAGCCCTATGAGGAAAAAGTAATGGACCTCAGTATGTACACCCTAGAGGAAAGTAGGAGTGGGGATATGATAGAGACTTTCAAATATCTCATGGGTATAAACAAAGTTCAAAAGGGAACCATTTTTCAGAAAAAAAGATGCTCAAGAATGAGGGGACATGCTATGAAGTTGGAGCGGGGAAGAGTCAGGGGAGATGTGAAGATGTACTTCTTCACAGAAAAAGTAGTGGTGGGTGAAGTTCGCTCAATTCGCTCCATGAAGTGACTCACGGAGTGAGGTGGTTGTGTGATGCATCACAATGTAAGTTGAGTAATTATCAAGAGTATGGGTAACGCAAAGTTCATTGAAACAATGACTTTGTGTTACTTCACCTTCCCAGACCACTACTCCACCAATTTTAAAGGTGAAGTGCATTGAAAACAATGTACTTCTCCTCACTTCACCTTGTTTTTAAGCTCCAAAGGTGAACTGTGCAGTGATTCATGGGAATTCAGGTCACATGGGCTCTATATTGTTCTGCAAGCCTCAGTTTGGGGTAGTGTGTATAGGAAGATGTAGGAGTCAGTGTGCGTGAGAGCTGTCTGTGATTCAAACTTTCTAAAAGCTGTTAAAAAAGCCATCAAGCATTTATTGTTTGCGTGTGGATTTTGCATGTTAATGTACAACATTGAGTCTGTGTAGAAAGAAACAGTAAAAGTGTGCATTGGGGGAGGGGTGTATTTGTGGTGTAGGTAGATTTAAGTTGGAGAAATAGGGAGTTCTTTGTTTTTTGGTTATATTTTTGTTATGTAACTGTGTTAATGTACACACAGTAATATTGTCAGTATTTGTTGACTTTTTTTTGCTGATTGTGTGTTGTGTGGATCTGGTGCAGCAGTCCATAATTTCAGGTTGTTTACAATACGTGGTATATTACTGAAGTTTTCAATTTGCTATGCATTACTTGTAGATAAATTGTGTGTGTGTGTGTGTGTGTGTGAGTGTGTGTGCGGTGCGTGACATCAAATAATACACCTTTTATTGTGCCACAGTCTAACTGCAGGCGTAGCAGTGTGAACCTGCCATCCACTGCAGCTGCATGATTTTGTACTGCCATTGTGGTATATTTTTTGTTTTGGTGCTTGTACTGCCATAAAATCTGCAGTCAGTGCCCCCCCGCCCCATCAGCAAAAGGAATTATTTTTCAGATTGGATTGTTTGTGACTTCAGCACCACTGGTTAGTTAAGGTGTTGTTGAACTTGTGAATTTGCATCTGTATCTGTTGCTGAAGCCACAGTTGCTTTTTTGGCTTCACATCCAGTGTCCGCCCCCACCCAGAGTGAACATTCCAAAATCTAAAATTGTTTAGAATATTGTTGCTGATCCTCCAATATGCCCTCAAAGAGACGCGCAAGCAAAGCTGTTACTCGCCATGCCACTGCTGCCAGTGGTAAGATTGTCTGTGGGCATGGTAGTAAGCAGACGCAGAAGTGCATTGCTGATGTGAGGAAAGGTATTTCTCCTGCAATGTTTTTTACAGTGCAATCAGTAGTTTCACTCATAGTTGGAGGAGATTATGTTGTCCCAGCCAGTGGCATTAGTGCAGTTGCTGGTGGTGGTATGAGTGTTGCTGCCTCAAGTTCCACTTCTGACCAGTTTTTTTTTCTTTTGTGGCCACTGAGCCCCCTAGCCCCACGAATGGGCTCACCCCAGCCACAGCACCTGACCCTTACTCCAGCAAGTGCCCCGGAGTGGGGCCACCAAGGTGGAACTGCAGTGGTTGGGCACCATGCCTGGCTCATACGTGGGGGCCGGTGATTTTTTTGTGGCTAGAGTCCCCTTGGAGCTAAGACGTGCAATGACACAAGGGTACATGCATCTGTCCTAGCTCCACTCCACGTCTTGGTGTGTTGCGCTTGTCCCCCAGCCACCACTGGAGGGCAGTCAATGCCGACACCCTAGAGCCCCCCTCCTGGGAGATGGAGAGCAGTCTTCCAGATGCTCGATCCTTCTCTTCCCCTGCTAACCCCTGGTGACCCATGCTCATTCCCGAACATGGGTTACCGGAGTGGCATGAGGTGTGGCATCCAGCACCTCAACCCTCAGCGCCACCGGGCTGGACCACTTCTGACCGGTTTACCATGTCCAAAAATATAGTGGAGTGTGAAGCAATGCGAGTGACTGGCAGTGTAGATGATGTCATACTTCCCAGTAACATCCCAGTAACTGAACATGAGGATTTTGAGAATCATGTCAACGATAGCATACAATGTGACATTTCTTCCACCATGGTTCAGGTCACTCATTTTCCATGCAGTGATTCACAACATGATGAAAAATTATCAGGTGATGGTGGTGTTGATGATGATGATGAATCTGATGATGATGATGTTGCTGTGGTTGCAACATGCAGTCCACATGCCAGCATCCAAGCAGAAGATGTGGATGTGGGTGATGTTGATGGATATGATGATGATGTAATTGACCCCAGTTGGGAACCGGAGAAAAAGAAATTCAAGGTGGCTGTGTCTGAGTCTGTTTGCATTAATCCCCCCCCCCCATAAAATCTTGTGATTTACCAGTTTCAGTTGATGGTGATTATGATGATGACCCAGTAATAATGATAGGTAGTCATGGTGGTCAGTTGCAGCCCAAGTGTGTCCTGCCCGAAAAATCACATAGCACACCCCCATTTCATGGCTTAAAAGAACGGAGTCCAATAAGCAGCATCAGGGGCATGTTAAAAGTAGAGCATCGCAATCCCTTGTTTGGGATTTTTTTGTGCAAGATGCAAATGATGAGTCAGTTGCAATCTGCCAGGACTGCCATGTGCATGTGACTCGAGGTAAAAAAGGGGAGCCATCTGGGCACAGGAGGACAGCATACGCATCTTAAGAACAGGCACATTGCACTGTGAACCCAGCACAAGTTGGCAGCTAATACCACAGTGGGGCGTTTCACTCATCCCCTTCCATGACTGTTAAATCAAGTAGGAAATGAAATGTGTGCAGTAGTGATGAAATAAGAGGAGAGGATTACTAAAGGCATGATGAGGTGGAGGAGCATAATGATTTTGAAATGTTGTCCGGTGCTGATGAGAGTAGCAGTTTTGGTGGTGGTAGTGGTGAATGCAGTATGTCTAGTGCAAGTGGTACATCAACCCTGGTTGGTAAATGTTGCAAAATAACTGCATTTGTGGGTTTGTCATCATCACCCGTGCAACTGTCTTCATCAAATGTCCACTCTCCACCCCCTGCCATTCGCAGAGCAGAACCATTTGTCATCACACCCCATGTAAAACGTTTAAGTCAGCCCATGTTACAGAGTGTTTTTGCGCATAAGCTGAAGTACCCCCCCCAATCATACAATGTCACATGAACTTAATGCTGCTGTAGCTGAAATGCTGGCAACTGATCTTTTGCCTTTCTCCTTTATGGAGAATTCTGGGTTCCAGTGGTTTGCTGCACGTTCCTGTCCAAAATGGAAAGTTCCATCCAGGACATACTTTTCTACCGTTGCTATCCCCAAGTTGTACTGTACTGTGTTTGACTCAGTAAGACATGCCCTTCAACATTCCTCCTCTCCATTCATCCATTTAAGTATGGATATGAGGACAAATGGCAAAACAGCGGGGAGTTCATATTTGTGTATAACTGCACACTGGGCGCAGGTGCTAGGGGTTGTTTGTGCTGTTGGTAGTGTGAATAATCAGTGCAGTAAGGTGGAGTGTTGTGGTAGCAATCTTCCAGAAATTCAACAGCATGCAACGATAGCTATGCGCAATGTGACCTGTTCACACACTGGTGAAAAAATGTTGGACGTGGTACTGACTGAAATTTGCAAGTGGCTCCTGTCCCTGAGAGCTGGGTTCATAGCAAGTGACAATGGGTCAAATGTGGTGAAATACATCACGAATGGTGGCTTTTTTTATGTTCCATGCATGGCCCACTGTTTAAATCTTGTGGTGCAGGAGTTTCTGCAGCACTCTGATGTAAAGGAAATGTTGACAGTTGCGTGCCGTATCTGTTCTCACTTTTTCATGATCTGCAAAGGCCCGTAACCAACTTCGGCAGTTGTAGATGTGAAACAGCCACCCCTCGAAGTTGTTACCCAATGGAACTCCATTTTATACATGGCAGAGAGGCTGTATGAACAATACGAAGCCATCTTAGAATATCTTGTCATGCACACTAGCCGTGCCAGTTCCGGGGGCCTCCATGTCTACGATGACTGAACAGTGGTGCCTCATGAACTCTGTAATAATTTTGTGGCCTTTTGAACATGCCAACACAGGCAGTGAGTAGCAAGTCTGCCTCCATTAGCCAATCATTTCCACTGCTGTGAGTGCTAAGGCAGATATTGGTGAATATACAGCATGGCCTTGATGTTGCCGGAGACAGTGCTAGCAGTATGTTGCTGAAACACATGCTGACAGTATTCGACCAGAATTGTCACATTTTGAGCATTCAGCATAGTGACAACTTTGCAATAGCAATAATGCTGGACCCACGATACAAACATGGAATTACCTCAGTACTGGAGGGAGGGCCTGAACAGGTAAAAAATGTTAGTGGGCAACTGGTGCGCTTGGTTCATGGGGAACAGAAGTCACATGCCAAGGTCAGCAAACCTCAGCAGCATAATCAGGCTGAAGGTGCACCTGGAGGAGTATTAAGCATGTCCTGTAAGAGGAAGGGGACTGCAGTTCCAGGTGGTCAGTCATCCAAAGTGGTTGGCATCAACCCACTTTGGGAGGCTTTGACCCAAGTGGGGATTTGTGAAATAAATGATTCCAGAGAACAAAATGATGCATCAAGCACTGCACTTAGTGCGGCACAGAGAATGGTTGAGCCATATTTGTCTGAAAACAGGCATCTGTCAATAACTGACTATCCTCTTTTATACTGGAGTGGAAAGGTCAGTGAATGGCCAGAGCTGTCTGCAGTGGCACTGAAGTACCTGACATGTGCACCCTCCAGTGTAAGTGTCGAGAGGGTATTCAGCTCAGCAGGTGCAATAGTTAGGGATTGTCGGACAGACCCCTCTCTTGCAAATGTTGTTTATTAAATTCATAAAAATAAATGAGAGGCACATATCAGCACAGACTGCAACCTCAGTATTTGTATCCTGGCCTAGTCATGGTTTTGGTGATGTAGAAATGGACCATCCTGGTGGCACTGGCAGTGGCTGCATGAAATGGCCTACCACTGACGTAGATGATGACACAATGGAAAAAGAATTTCCCAGTGGTCAGACTTCAGACATAAATGACTGTGAGGTCAGCTTTCTTTATGAGGATGATGATGAGGTTAATGTTGGCAGGTTTTAACTGAAATTGTTAAAAGGCTGTGACATTTGTTGTATGATACATGTTTTCCTTTTCATATGGTTAAATGAGTGTCCCACTTAGAGTGTGACTCAAATTCCATACGTCACTTCATATTTATAACAGAGAGCACAATATATCCTGACCCCTGTACCACCACCATAAGACTGCTGTTAGCCACTGCCACCACAGGGAATGACTTTGTGTACCCCCCGGATCATCACCTTAAGACCGCTGTTAGCCACTGCCACCACAGGGAATGACTTTGTGTGCCCCCTGGACCACCACAATAAGACCGCTGTTAGCCATTGCCATTACAGGGAATTATTTTGTGTGCTACCCCTGGACCACCACCATAAGACCACTGTTAGCCACTGCCACTACAGGGAATGACATTCTGTGCCCCACTGGACGACCACCGTAAGACCACTGTTAGCTACTGCCACCACAGGGAATGACTTTCTGTTACCCCCGGACCACCACCATAAGACCGCAGTTAGCCACTGCTACCACGGGGAATGACTTTCTGTGCCTCCCTGGAACACCACCATAAGACCACTGTTAGGCACTGCCACCACAGGGAATAACTTTCTGTGCCCCCCCAGACCACCACCATAAGACTGCTGTTAGCCACTGTCACTACATGGAATGACTTTGTGTGCCCCCCTGGACCACCAACATAAGATCGCTGCTTGCCACTGCCACTACAGAGAATAACTTTGTGTGCCCCCAGACCACCACCATAAGATCGCTGTTAGCCACTGCCACCACAGGGAATGACTTTGTGTGCTCCCCCAGACCACCACCATAAGATCGCTGTTAGCCACTGCCACCACAGGGAATGACTTTGTGTGCCCCCCCAGACCACCACCATAAGACCACTGTTAGCCATGGCCACTACAGGGAATGACATTCTGTGCCCCGCTGAACCACGACCATAAGATTTCTGTTAGCCACTACCACACAAAGAATAACTTTGTGTGCCCCCATGGACCACCACCATAAGACCACTGTTAGCCACTGCCACCACAGGGAATGACTTTGTGTGTCCCCCTGGACCACCATCATAAGATCACTGTTAGCCACTGCCACCACAGGGAATGACTTTGTGTGCCCCCATGGACCACCAGCATAAGACTGCTGTTAGCCACTGCCACCACAGGGAATGACTTTGTGCATCCCCCTGGGCCACCACCATAAGACTTCTGTTAGCCACTGTCACAACAGGGAATTACTTTGTGTACCTCCTGGACCACCACCATAAGACCGCTGTTAGCCACTGCCACCACAGGGAATGACTTTCTGTTACCCCCCTGGACCACCACCATAAGACCACTGTTAACCACTGCCACCACAGGGAATGACTTTGTGTGCCCCCAGACCACCACCATAACACCATTGTTAGCCACTGCCACCAAAATGAATGACTTTGTGTACCTCTCCGAATCACTACCATAAAGACCGCTGTTAACCACTGCCACTACAGGGAACTACTTTGTGTGCCCCCTGGACCACCACCAAAAGACCACTGTTAGCCACTGCCACTACAGGGAATGACATTCTGTGCCCCTAGACCACCACCATATGACTGCTGTCAGCCACTGCCACCACAGGGAATAACTTTCTGTGCCATAGAAACATAGAAACATAGACTTTGACGGCAGATAAGGACCGCTTGGCCCATCTAGTCTGCCCATTTCCCTACCAACAGGATAGGCCGCAGATCCTAGTTAACCAACAGCCTATTTCTTCCTACCCCCCACAAGAATTGCCTTATGTCTGTCCCATGCATTCTTGAATTCTCCCACAATTTTAGACCCATAACCTCCTCAGGAAGGCTGTTCATGCATCTACTACCCTGTCTGTGAAAAATACTTCTCACATTGCCCTGAACGCCCCTCCTTCTATCTTTTAAATTGTGTCCCCTTGTTCTTGCAAGTCTCTTTTTCTGAAAGATGCTACCCTCTTGGACTTTGTTGATTCCACTGAGGTAATTAAAAGTTTCTATCATGTCCCCCCTTCTCCCTTCTTTCCTCAAGGGTATACATATTAAGCTCCTTTAGTCTCTACTTATACGGCTTCTCTTGCAGATCCTGCAGCATTTTAGTTGCCTCCTCTGGACTACCTCTATCCTGTCTATGTCCTTGTGGAGATGGGGTCTCCAGAACTGGACACAGTACTCCAGATGGGGTCTCACCAACTGTCTGTACAGAGGATAACAACTTCCTGTTTTCTGCTGCTGATGCCTCTCCTATACATCCCAGTATACCCCAGCCCTCCCTACTGCCTTCTCACATTGCTTGCTAACCTAAGGTCATCTGATATGATTACCCCCAGGTCCCTTGCCTTTTTTGTTGTTGTTACTACCTCCCACCCATTGTGAATTCTTCCCCTGGGTTCTTGTTTCCCAGGTGCATTATTTTGCACTTCTTTGCATTGAATCCTAGCTGCCATACTTCTGACCATTCCTCCAACCTTGCCAAGTCCCTTTTCATCCTTTCCATGCCTCCTTGTGTTATCAACCCTGTTACAGATCTTTGTGTCATCTGCAAAAAGGCATACTTTTTCTTCCAGTCCCTCTGCAATGTCACTGATGAAGACATTAAAAAGGACTGGACCCAATACTGAACCCTGTGGTACCCCACTAGTAACCCCTCTCTCTTCAGAGTGGACTCCATTTACAATTACCTTCTGTGTCCTGTTGTCCAGCCAATGTTTTACCCAGGCTACCACCCTGGGACCCACTCCCAGGCTGGTTAATTTGACTATTAATCTTTTGTGTGGGACTGTGTCAAATGCCTTGCTAAAGTCTAGGTAGACCATGTCCACAGCCCCTCCCTGGTCTACTACTTTGGTCACCCAGTCAAAGAAATCTATTAGATTTGTCTGACATGACCTTCCCACTGTGAACCCATGCTGCCTTCGGTCCTGTGCTCCACTGGTTTCTAGGTACTCAACTATTCTTTCCTTCAGAAGTGACTCCATCACTTTCCCTACCACAGAGGTCAGACCGACAGGTCTGTAGTTTCTTGCCTCTGTCTTGGTCCCACTTTTGTGAAGGGGAATCACATCCGCCTTCCTCCAGTCCTCGGGTACCACACCATCCACCCATGATTTATTAAAAAGAGTAGCCAGTTGTTTCACTAGTTCCTCCCTTAAATCTTTTAGAATTCTGGGGTGAATTCCATCAGGACCCATTGCTTTGTCCACCTTCAGTTTTAGGAGTTCTTGCAGAACCCTTTCTTCTGTGAAAGGACTGGGATCGACCCCCTATCAAGAGTGCTTCTGTTAATTGGATTAGGCACTTCCCCCTCCTCTTTTGTGAATACTGAGCAGAAATATTCATTCAGTATCCCTGCTTTTTCACTGTCCCCCTCTGCCCACCCACCATTCATTCTATTCAGCCTCACTATCCTCCCTTTGTCTTTTCAGCTCGCTGATGTACCTATAAAAGGTTTTATCCCCCTTCTTAACTGAGTTGGCTATCGTTTCCTCAGTTTGGGCCTTTACTATTCTTACTTCCCTCCCTGCTTCCTTCTGCCTTAACTGGTACAGCTCTCTGTCCTGCTCCTTCTGTGTTTCCTTATACTTCCGGAATGCCATCTTTTTCTTCCTGACTTTCTCAGCCACCTCTTTTGAGAACCATAGTGGCTTTTCTTTCATTTTGATTTGTTTATTTGCTTCACACAAAGGCTTGTTGCCTCTGTGATGGCAGTTTTGATGATTCCCCATTGTTGCTCCACAGCTCCTTCTAGCCTGTTTGCTAGTGCTTTTCTGAGGCACTCTACCATCTTGCCAAAGTCCGCCCTCCTAAAGTCCAGTACCCTCACTTTTGTATAGCTTGACTCTGTAGCTGAGTTTAACATGAACCACACTGTTTGATGCTCACTTTTCCCCAGATGGCAATCCACTTCTAGATCTGAGATCTTCTCACTGCCCCGTTTGAGAGTACGAGGTCTGAGATTGCTCCCTCACGAGTGGGTTCTGAAACTAGCTGTCTAAGGCATGCCACCTGTAGGGCATCAAGAATGGTCCTGCTCTTGGAAGTGGCTGCAGCAAATGTGCTCCAGTTAACATCTGGCATATTCAGGTCTCCCATCAACAGTATCTCTCCTTTCTCTGCCATTCTAAGAATGCCTTCATTCATATCCTTGTCCATTCCCTCCCCCTGACAAGGGGGTCTGTACACAACCCCTGTGCGGATTATGATGCCCCTTCCAGTCTCCAAGGTGACCCACAGTGTCTCCTCTCCTTCCTGTTTACTCTTTTGTTCAGCTGCTTTTATCCCTTTCTTTACATAGAGAGCTACTCCTCCCCCTCTTCTCCCCTGCCTGTCTCTGCTGTAGGTTATGTACCCTGTTATGTTAACATCCTGGTCATGGTTCTCTGTGTACCATGTTTCTGTGACTGCTACAATATCCAGGCATCCCTCTTCCATCAAGGCCACCAGCTCAGGGAGCTTGTTACCCAGACTATGGGCACTGGTACTCATTACCCTCCATTTCCTGATGGCCTTACTCCCGTTTGCCCCATCCCTGTCTTTTGTGCCTTGTCACTTTCTCCATTTACCCCTGCCCTTCTCCCTATCGACACCTCTATGTTGGAGTTTGCCGCATTTATTAATGTGATTGTTTGGGGGGGCTAGGATTTCCCTGATCCTTTCCAGTGCCTCCCCCCTTGGCTAGTTTAAAAGCTTGCCAATTAAGCATTTAAACCTATCACCTTGGATCCTGGTTCCCCTTCCGGACAGATGCAGCCCATCATGCCAGTATAGACTTGCATCACTCCAGGTGGACCCCCAGTTCCCAATGAAGCCACATCCCTGAACTCCACACCAGTTTTTCAACCACTGATTGAATCCTATGGTGCGGAACAACCTAGCCTCTCCTATGCCATAGATAGGCAGCATCTCCGAGAAGGTTACCGTGGGTGCTACTTGACTAAGACCCCTTCCCAATTCCACAAACTCTTCCTGCACTTCTCTAATTCCTTTCTTAGCCAGGTCATTTGTCCCTAGGTGGAGAATGACATCCAGCTCCCTCCCTTGTGCAGCTGCTCTGGCAATCCTGAGGATTGGCTCCCTGTCCCTCCAAGCCATGGTACCAGGCAGGCACCTTACCTCCCTCTCCCCTTCCACCCCCAGTTCTACCTTCCTAACAATGAGGTCTCCCACCAGGAGTTGTTTCCTTCCCCTGCAGGGTCCCCTGCCACCCTTCTGTGGGTCTCCTTTGTGGAGGTTCCCAGCATCCTCCTTGGTCTCCACTGCGGGTGCCTCCATAGAGGAACCACACTTTGCTGGAATGGCATAGGAATTGTGGAAAGGTACAACTGGAGGGATACATCTCTTTTCCACCACCCTCACCCTCCCTGAGCCCACTGTGGTCCAACCACTCCTCTTTCTTGGCAACCTCTGAGGCAACGGCAGTGGTACTGGAGGTCCCTGGATGGAAGAGGAGGTCCCACAAATCCTGGCCAACTCAGCCTGGAGATGAGCAACCTCCTCCCTCAGCCCAGAGAGGTGCCTGCAGATGGGACAACATCGCATCCTCCAGAACGTCTCCCAGAAGACTGTTGCTCCACAGCCACTGTACTGCACCACTCCAATCATGTCATTTCTAGCCCCTTAACTGTTTGCAATCCTTACTCTTTCCTCTGTTTTTTTCTCTGTCTCTCCTTACTTTTTGCCTGTGTGCCCTTTAAGCTCCTGATTGTCCTGTTCTGAGACAAGAATATCCTATATTTCTCAGTATACCACTTACTTGCTAAGAGGCAGACCTCCAGCAGCTAGAGGGGGCCAGAGAGCTACTCTTGCCCTTCTAGGATGGTGGGTCTTTGGTGGTTCTGTGATCACTCACTTCCTGCTCCCAAACAGGAAGTTCCTGTTGTCAGTCAAATCCTGTGCCTATAAAAATAGAACTAGCTTTGGTTGGGGGGGTGGAAGGGAGGGAAGGAGAGTAATATAGTCCCAGTACAGAAGTTCAGTCACACAGCAGTCCTTTCTCCTGGTGTCTTGTGCCTTGTGCCAAGCTATTAGCAGAATCTTTCTAAGGCAGTCTTTAAATGTAGCTTCCTTCTAGCTAAGCCACTCCCCCTACTTACTAGATCTTTCTACAAGTAGTTTAAACCTCACAGCTATTGAGTCCTTTCAATCACCTGAGATTTACACCTAGATAACTGTTCAGATACCCATTCAGTTCAGTTAACCCAGACAAACACACACTTTTTTTTTGTTTTGTTTGTTAGTTTTTTTTTTACCCTAAATTAAAGGTCCAAGTACAAAAGTTCTTCTTCTTTAGTCCCAGCAGAGAAGTCCAGTCACACAGCAGTCCTTTCTCCTGGTGTCTTCTGCCAAGCCCCACCCGTATCACCACCATAAGACTGCTGTTCGCCACTGCCACCATAGGGAATGACTTTGTGTGCCCCCTTGGACCACCACCATAAGACCACTGTTAGCCACTGCCACCACCGGGAATGACTTTGTGTCCCCCCGGACCACCACCATAAGACCGCTGTTAGCCACTGCCACCACAGGGAATAACTTTGTATACCCCCCTGGACCCCCTCCATAAGACCGCTGTTAGCCACTGCCACCACCACCACAGGGAATGACTTTGTGTGCCCCTGGACCACCACCATAAGGCCGCTCTTAGCCACTGCCACCACCACCATCAGATGCAGGAAGATGTCAGAGGGAATGTCATAATGTGCTGCCGCTATGACCTCCAGCACCCACCACCAGTGTCATTCTGACAATGTTTTCCCATTACATTGACCATGCCAAGGCAGAGAGAGTCAAACAGGGGACCACATCCATCAGCCACAGGCACAAGGCTTCTTAATATTAAAACTATAAAGTGAATATGTGTACTAATGTTTTTTATGCTATTCAACTTCCTTTAGCTGTGTGTTTTGTTTTCTGTTGCTTTTCTGAGCTGCAATGGTCAAACAAGTACAGTAAACTTATTTAGTTTTTTTACAGGTTAACAACAAACAACTCTCCTTTGCTGAAAGTCGGTATCAATGGTACAGAAGCAGTACCGTACACAGAAACCTATGGAATATCCATTTCAAATCCATACTGGTAAGTATATATAGTTTATTTCATCTGTTCATTTTTTTAAGAGTCCAACAAATCTGACTGAGTATTCATGAACTAGGTGACATGTGTACATCACAAATACTATTTCTGCAACATATCATGCTCTGATTCCAAACTTGCAGCTGTGCAGCCATGACAGTGTTGAAAAAGTTGGGGACAGGTTGTGTTACTTTTTTTTATCTCCACTTGCCTGGAGAACTCCTTCTGGCATCCTTCTGGCATCCTTTGGGCTCCCGACCTCTACCTCCCCCTCCTGACTACTGCTCCCCTCCTTCTCATGTGCCCCATCACCACCTCTGGGTCTGAATCCTCCAGAGGTAGGGTCACCCTATCCACCCAGGGCGCTCTATCCAAGGGCAAAGTGCTGGGCACATGAGCAGCCTGGTTTTGAGAGGAGGCAGTCTGGGGTTGGGAGTGTGGGCTTAGGAGGCTGAGGTGCCTTTATCTATCCCCAGAAGTGTTTTTATTTCTTCATTATGTGTAGGTTTCTTTCCCCTCGGAGCGCGGCTGACAAAGCAACACTATGCCACAACTCTGCCCCTCGCATCCATTGCACCGCCATGCTGGGTGCCTCCGATCACCACCAGATTCTGCTCCAGGAGTGATCACTTCCCCACAACCCTCCCTGGGAAGAGAGAGAGCAGTCCTGCAGTCACTCAGTCTCCTACACCTGCTGACCCCCAGCTGCCTGAGCTTGTTCCCAAACCCAGGTCACCGACATGGTGGGAGGTGTGGCATCCAGTACCTCAACCCTCAGTGCCACCGGGCTGACACAGTTGTGCTACTTCACAAGACATGGTTTTGAAATGTAACTTGAGTTGAGAACCAGGGACACTGGCACAGTGTATTTGTTACACAGTCTGACACTAAATTAAATTGTGATTGATCTGCTGATTGCAGTGGGACAGCTTACTATCTGTGTTAATCTAGATATCCATGGAAAAGCCACAGCTTAAACATAATGTGTTACTGCTGCAATCAAGTTGTAATAAGTCCTTCATTTTTTTTTTAGGAAACTTCCAGATGCTTTATTGTGGTATAGTTGCCTTATCCAAAGAAGTTCTTCAACATCGCCCCACCGGGCTGTGACAGACATGCAACACATAGAATCATTTCAATTGATGACCACGACCATCATTACCAGCCAGACTCGAGAAGAATGCAGATGAAATCTGTGAAGAAGTAACCAAATAGGAAACCATTAATGAGACCTACCTGCAAATATGCTCCCCCCCAAAAAAAAATACTGACCTTCATTGGCTTGAGAGTATTGCATTTCCAATTTTAATGCAAAAAGTTCTCATCAAGCACTGGAATGTGAACACCAACAGTATGGGAAAGGGAACATTGTTTAACCAGGAGTAACAAACTAAGCCAAAGCTTGTTTCCAGATGTGACCTGGAAGCACAAGGAAGTGAACTCCTCCCAACCTTGCACTGCCACTAGAATAGCCCTACCCTGTTTATTCCCCATGTGCATTCCTCTATAACCCCAAATTGTTCGCTGCATGTAACACTTGCACCACCTTCATGCCTGTCTCTCCTATGTATTTTTTGAATCCTCAACTGCCCATGTACAAAGTTCCTACCTATAACTCTCCCGGTAATATGCCTGCCCTGCACTGCCTATCTCTTCTATTAATTTTGTACCCTCTACTGCTTAAGTATGAAGTTCTCACCTGTAACTCTCCCGGGGAATGCTTGCTCCGAAATGCCTATCCCTACTAAGTATTTTGTATCCTCTACTGTTTATGTATGAAGTTCTCACCTGCAACTCTCCCGGGTCGCACCTGAAAATAGGCACCTGGTGTCTAGTGTGCTTACCCAGTTAACAAAAGCAAATAAATAAATAAATAAGTGACTTGCTCAAGATCATACAGTATGCACTTAGGTGTCCGTGGGACTCAAACCCAGGTCTCCAGATCTGAAGCTCAGAGCCTTAACCCACTGTGCTATACTACCTCCAGTATCTGTGCCCAGTGATACAAAACAATACAATGAGTACATGTCTATATATGTCAACCCACATCTAGAAAATACAAATATATATATATATATATATATATATATATATATATATATATCTCAACTCACCAAGGCTACTATTAGTGTACAGACAAAGGGCACCCTTCCATCTGGTTGAGGTGATCACATCGCATTTGCGGGAATAGAAGCACACTTTGGACCAGCAACAGTTCTCTGACGGTCATGATTTCTGACAGTACTTTGCATGTGGTGTAACACTCCCATTTCACTTCCTTAGCACTTGTCAATTTTCCAGACACAAGACAGATGCATTTTGGGGATCCAGAAAAATTCTGCGGACTCTGTGTGACCACTGTGCACATGAGTGACTGCACAATAAATTCTGAGAGACATTACATGTGATGTAACACTCCCATTTCACTTCCTTAGCACTTGTCAATTTTCTGGACACAAGACAGATGCATTTTAGGGAAGCAGAAAAATTCTGGGGACTCTGTGTGACCACTGTGCACATGAGTGACTGCACAATAAATTCTGGGAGACATTACATGTGATGTAACACTCCCATTTCACTTCCTTAGCACTTGCCAATTTTCTGGACAAAAGACAGATGCATTTTGAGGATGCAGAAAAATTCTGGAGAATCTGTCTGATGACTGCACGCATGAGTGACTGTGCAAAAAATTCTGGTGGACTTTGCACGTGGTGTAACGCTTCCATTTCACTTCCTTAGCACTTGTCAATTTTCTGGACACAACACAGATGCATTTTGTGTGTTGTGATTGTGAGCACATAATGTCATACTTAAATTATAAATTAAAGCAGCATTGCAACAATGTGGTAACAATTTTGAACTATATTTTTGTGCTATTTTACATTGCCAGACACTGGTTACTTCCTGACTGATATAATACCCTTCTTTTTTCAATTTGTGTCTGCTTTACTACTTTTTCTCATGTTTGAAAAAAAAAAGGAGCAGGCCTTTTGATATTGTTCTGACCAGTTTTTTATCACTATTTGCAGCTGTTTTGAATAACTATTGTTCTGTGAGGTCTTAAAACACTGCCTGCTGCATAATTGTTAATTTTACAATAGAAGTACTATATAACAACTGATAGAGAAAAGCAGCGGAAAATATTGACAAAGACCTCGTCCGCACCGTATTAAAAGGAGTGCTCCTTTTATTATTTCAGACATGAAAAAAAGTAGTAAAGCAGACTCTAATACTGGAAACAGTAGTATCATACTAGTCAGGATGTAAATAAAGTGGCAATGTAAAATAGCATAAAAAATTATAGGTAAAAATTTTCAACAGATTGTTGCACTGTTGCTTTAAAGAGATTCACCAAGTTACATAGTTATGGTATTGCACCCAATATATGGGTGCCTTATCTCCCAGGGAACTCTTTCTTGCTCCACATGTCCATACATAGTGCAATGCTTTTCTGGCAAAAATGCCCATAATGTCGTTAAACCGGGTCATGGAGGACTTACCATTCTGAAGAGCAGCCCAAGTTCTGCCCCCCCCGCGCTCAGCAACAATATGATATGATGCCAGCAAGAGTGCGGGGGCGCACTCCATTATACTGAATGGCTGGCATATTTCTGAATGTTTCTTTATGTTATAGTGGTCAATTTGTGGTGAAATGTGGGCACGTTTCCACTAACAAAGCTCTTGTTAGTCGAAGCGTGCCCACGTTTCACCACAAACTGACCATTATAACATAAAGAAACATTTGGAAAGCTGCCAGCCATTTAGTATAATGAAGCGTGCTCCCACGCTCTTCCTGGCATCATGTTATAACATTGCTGATGGGGGGGTGGCAGAACTTGGGCGGATCTTCAAGAAGGGAAGTCCTCCATGATGTGGTTTAACAAAATTATGGGTGTTTTTGCCAGAAAAGTATTGCACTATGTAAAGACATGTGGCACAAGAAAGATTCCCCAGGAGGTAAGGCACCCATATATTGGGTGCAATGCTGTAATTTGGTGAATCTCTTTAATGTCTGTTTCAAAAACGAAATATTTATGGAGCCTCGGTAATGTTTACTTTGTGTCTGGACTCGTGATTTGAAGTGTTTCGCAAAAAGCATGAGTGAGCAGTGCAAGCATGTTGTGCTAAACTGCATGTGTGCCATCAGTGTTCTTTCCTGTGTGTATACATTGTCCAGCTTTGTGCAACCATATATATGGTGTGACTTGTTGCAGTATCTCAAGAATAAAGATAAGAAAGAATATATGACGTATATTTCATTTGTACCATCAGCACCAGTGGAGTAAGTGATATATTTTTTCAGAGGTATTGGGTCACTATGCACCTCAGTCACTCACAGTGCACACATGACTTACTGGAGATCATAGCACAAAAAACACATGCTCTCCTAAAGGTCATGTATGCAGTATGTGACTAAGGTGCACGCTGGCCAGACACCTCTGAAAAAGTATTGTATCACTTAGTCTGCTGATGATGATGGTAACAATAAAATATATGTTATTCTGCTCGCTATTCTTTATGCCATAAACACTACAACAAGTCAGCAATATATGTTTGCAAGAAGCTGCACAATGTATGATGTCACACACACAACACACACACACACACACACACACACACACACACACACAGGCAACAGCACTGACTGCACACATGCAATTTAGCACATCATACTTGCACTGTTCACACCAGCTTTTCCACAACCACACCACAACAGAATGTAAACATTACTGAGGCACTGGATTATAACAACAGGTCAATAAGATGCATGTATGACTGTCTGTTATTAAACTAAAAAAAACACAAAACATTACAGCAGTGGGGGGGGGGGGAGATGTCCAGAAAAAATAAGTTAATGGGGTATCTCATGATATTGCAGCAGCAGATAGAACATTGACACTATCTGAAGTTGGTGTTGCTTGATCTGCTCCCCCTGATGCTGCACAGCATTCACCCTCTCATTGCTTTCCTTAAGCACAGCCCACAACAGTGCAATGTCTGCCTGCATTGCAGGCACTGTGGCAGGGTCCACTGGTGTGGGGGGAAAACCAGGTAGTGTTGGTAGTGAGGGTGGTGCTGGTGGCAGTGGTGGGGTAGTGGTGGAGCAGCTACTGCTGTGGCCCTCCTGCTGCTGTGGCAGTGAGGCACAACACTAGCAGCACTCTCTGCCACTGCCACAGAAGGGCCAGCAGGTGGAAGCCTGGCCCGTTCAGTGGCAGCCTGCCACTGTACCTTGTGGTCGTTCAGCATATATGTATGCGCTGGCCACAAGTCCACAGATGTGTCCCCCGGGGGCCACAGCACACCTGCACACCACATAGCTGACACACCACAATGGTGCTGTCCCCTCCACACAGTTAAAAAACTGCCAAACTGGGGAGCTGTGGGGGGGGGGCAGGTACAGGAGGGGCAGATGTATTGCTGGCAGCACTGTCATGCACCTGGGGCTCCACCTGCTGCTGTGGAGGTGGTGCTGCTGGAGCCCCTGCAGCTGCTACTGGTCGTGGTGGAGTTGGGGGATGTGCCGGTGGTACTGGTGGTACTGCTGCTTCTGGAGGGGGAGAGGCATGACCAAACAGTCAGGAGCGGTCCGACACATGATGACACCCATGCATGCACACTCCCCTCTGCCCACAGCCATGGGCCACAGACTTTCCTTGGTCCATCACACAACTGACTCCTTCCCTTTCTGACATGTCACGTGATGAGTGACTTCTTCACACACACTCACAGTCTCACACACACGCGCACACACACAGTCACACACATGCACAAAAAACTTATAAAACAAATAAATCGGTCACAAAAAAGAACTGAAAAAACACTACAAAAAAACCCTAAAGATTTAGCTTTTAAAAAATCTGTTTGTTGTTCTGCTATTTGCTCAAGATACAAATGAATAGCAATCCAAATGCTCCTCTCCACACAAAATGCTTCCTCCTTCTGCCTCTGCAAAGGAGAAAGTGAAACTCTGCTTATATGACTCACTTCCTTCCTGCCTTGCTAAAGCATGTGACTTACAGTAGTGTAAGCCATGTGATGTGTGTGGAGGGGCTGCCCTATTGTTGTCATTCTGCCTTACTTTGCGTTAAGGCAGAATTACAATGTGAAGTCATAATGACAAGGCAAAGTGGGCACTTTCCAGTGGCCGTTTCGCGTAGTGTTATGATTACACGAAGTGGCCACTTCGCATTCACTTCGCCGGCGGATTCTAAATTCACTGCCTCTCTAAGAAAGAGTAGTGGATGCCTGGAACAGCCTCCTAGAGGAGATGGTGGGGGCCAAAATGGTAACAAGATTCAGGAATGCATTGAATAGGCATGAGATAACCTTAGTGTGAAGATGGAGTTAAGCCAGAGATCAGGTAGGGTCTGTGGTGTTACAGTAGACAGGGAAAATACTGTAGGCAGACTAAGTGGGCCAAGTGGGCCTTATCTGCTGTCAAATTCTGTGTTTCCAAGTTTCTGTGTTCTAGGTTTTGATAAATCTGACATGGGAGTGTGAAACAAATTTGCATGCTGCTGCTGTTATGGTTTAGCTGAGCAGCTCGAGGCTGAGTTCCTTATCACAGGTCAGTTAATTGATTTACAGTGTGTATGATCACCTTGTAAAATCATTAACAAATTCCTGGGGAGTCTGGGTGTCACAGGTGATCATACCTCTCAAGTGTCCTTGATTTTTAGGGACGTCCCTGATTTTGCCTCAAAATTTTACTCTGTCCCTCCTAAAATGTGTGCTTTTGTGGCTAAACAGTGGGGACTGTAAGCACAAAACAATGTCAAGCATTAAAGTTACAGACTTGTTCTTCTTTAGAAAATGCGTTTTACACTAAGTCCCATATTCTACCAGCTTTCTGGGTGGATATCTCTAATTTTGAAGATGTGACCCTGATTTTGGTCCTTTGTCCCTGATTTTTTAAGCCTTGTCCCTGATTTATGAGGCAGGAGGTTGAGAGTAATGCAGGTGACACCTACACACTTTGAATATGTTATATTTTTATGTGTTCAGGTGCATTTTAGTGATTTTTCAGAGTGCTTTTTCAGTAAATATAACTCAGGATATGGGTTCTATTTTATCTGAAAAAAGTATACTTGAGGACCATGAAAATGCACCAAAACACATAAAAACAAGTTTCTGGGGCACCCTAAAACCTTTGCCATTTGCTAAAGATTTTATCCCCCATATTTATGCCACCTGAACCATGCCTGTGCTTAATACCCTTGGCTTTGCCAGGAAGGGTGGTATAGGTGGGGCTGTAATTATCCAACACCCTTTTTGATATCATGTTTTGATTTGCAGATAACTCAGGGTTACTTCTAATTTTTACTGCTTCAGCCTTTTCTAACCTTTGGTACATATCCTCTGTCTCCTCATTTTCTCATTCGGTGAGAATAGCGAGTGACTAAGAGACAGGACTTAACTTTATCTGGAGTTTCCTTCCAGGTTTTCAATAAATTTATATGAAAGATCACCAATCCCTGTTTTTGTCTGGGCATTTCAATTTTGCCAGCATGGTTTTCAGTCTTATATGGGCCCTGCCATTTAGACAGTAGATATTTTCCTTTAGATGGAAACAAAAGTTTCATGTGATAGCCTCCCTGGCTGAACCTCCTTCCTGCTGAACCTCCTAGCCCTCTCATCCCAGCATCCCTCAGGACTTACCTTTCCCAAGCCCCCCATGGCTTGCTTTCCATGGCGGGTTGGTGGGGAGTCCCTTGACCCACTCAGATCCGGATCCAGATTTCAGGAGGAGCTTGGATCGCTGGGAGCAGGTTCTGCAGAGATCAGCGATCATCCTGACAGCAAGGGTGTTTTCTGGTCTTATCTCCCCCCCCCACATGTTGCCACTCTAGCCTCTCCTCAGGGACAGCAGAGTTTGGGACAATGTCCCCGATATGATCGTGCATTGGCATGCTCATGCAATAAGCAGCATGGTGTGTCCCTCCCACCCTGTGTTTCTCGTGTCCTACCACCCACATATCTGTAGGTATCAGTGCTGCAGTGGGACATGGCATTCTCCCCCCAGAAGAAGGAGAGCTTCCTGTGGGATGCTCGATCCTCCATGCCCCAGCTGGCCCTGGACGATCCAGGTTAATTCCCAAACCTGGGCCACTGGCATCACAAGTGGTAGTGCTATTGCTGTGCCAGCCAGATAGCCTGTAACAAATTATTTTTGTCTTGGTCCCCCTATCATAGCTCTTTTCTGCTGCTCTTCAGCCTTACAACAATGCAGTTGTACCAATTTTACATAGGCTTCCAGTTCCTTTCTTAATTTTAGCATGTATTTAGAAACCTCTAGCTTTGTCCATGGCTGTTGTTCCCAGTATTCTCTCATGACATCAAGTGGACCTCAGGGATGGCTCCCCTATAGCTGTTCAAAGGGGGAAAACACTGTTGAGTTTTGTTTTGAGGTACCTCTCTGTAAACAAAACTTATATATATATATATATATATATATATATGGTAAACAGATATTCCAGTCCTTTCCGTGCACTTGTACGTGTAGTTTAATCATTATCTTATGGGTCTGGATATATTTCTCTCCGAGACCATGACTCAGTGGGAGGTAGAGTGTGGTCTATATCATTACTACCTCCAAGAGTTGATTTGATTTATTTATTTAAATTCTGGATAGTCCCGGGGCTAACAAGCCCATCCACATGACCATCCAGAACAGAAAATAACAAGACAATAATAAATAAGTACAACATAATGCATAAAATAAATATCAAACAAACTCAGAATTTACAATCACATTCAGAGCTGTTCAAAGGCTGAAATTTAAGAGGTACAACTCTTTCAATAGGGATGAATTGAAATTGCTCTCCTTACTCATTAATACTTCTTAGGGTATTCCCACTCTGCTAAATGCCTGTGCCAGTTCCTCAGCAGTGTACAGGTATTTACAGTACAGTAGCAGTTCTCAGGGGGGATTGCTTCAGGCTACTGCATGTGGTAAATTGCCTATTACCAGATGAATCTGTTATCCTTTGCACTTTTGTCTAATGGGCCAGCCCAGTGGCATCCAGAGACATATAACCAACAGTTGTAATTACCATGGGGAAGGGCATCAGTGGTACCATACCATGTCCTTTTGAGAGACCTGAGCTACATTTTGACATTCTGTTCATGATTGGCAGTGTGCCATGGCTTGTTGTATACTAAGACAGAAAAAACATTGGAGTGGCCTGTTGAGCATGGACTCCTTTCCTTGGTGTACAGTAAGGGAATGTCATGTGCCAAATACAGCAGACAAAGGGCACTGAAGGAGAAGAATCAACTTGTACTCAGTCATGAGTCAGTCATTGGATGGTTATGCTGTCCTCCCACTGAGTCAACTGTTCCTACTCCACAAGCCACCCCTCAGACTTATCCTGCTCCAGTAAGGTTTGTACTACTATTTCTGTGCCAGATCAACTGTGTTTGTCCCCTTATATGTGAACTTATAGACACTGTCTCAGCCTGCCTCTTCCTGGACTGCTACCTTTTGCTGATTGCTTATTCTAATTAGTCCTCTAGTCCTAGTTGTATGTTTTCTAAATGTTCCTGACCCTATCTACAGTACTCCTTTATGGGATTATCCTTATTTTTAGATTGCTTTGCCTAATTTTGTTTGTTAGTAGCCCTGGTCACTTGTTGCTAGTTGCATTCTTATAGCTAAGTAATAATGTTTGACTGTCACACCCTATTGGGGTGCACCTGTTTCTGCTTTCGCACCACCAAATTTTAAGTGAGACTTAGACTGTTTAACTTTTTATATTTTTCCTTAGCTAGACTTCACTTTGCTAGCTAGATTCTGCCTTTTACTGCTGTGTTGACTGGCACTGTTACATGGTACAGTGCACCCTCTATTACCCACCAACTTGGTGCATCAAACTTTTGGTGGATAATAGAGGATGGTGGATAATAGAGGCATATTATGTTGCATTTGTAAAACAGGGAAACATTAGCACAGGACTACATTTAGGTATTAGGAAGAGGAAATTGTTTAACCAGGAGAGGCACACTAAGCCAAGGCTTGTTTCCAGGTGCAACCTGGGAGCAAAAGGAAGTTAAGTGACTTGCTCAGGGTCACACAGTATGCAAGTGGGGGCTGTGGAATTCAAACCCAGGTCTCCAGGTTTGCAACTCATAGCCTTAAATCACTGCACTATACTGCTTCTATTAACTGTTCAGTTTCTTTATTTGTGTACAGTTTAGTAACAAAAATGCTTAAAAACCACAGTATTACTATTAAAATCTAGCTTGGTTCCTTTCTTATTTATCAGCAGTCAGCTTTAAAGTAATCAGGGGTGGACATCTGTTTAGTTTTATTTGGTATGATTCATTTAAGCACTCAAATCCTCTTGTCTCATTGGCCTGTAGTGGGAATATACAGAGAAACACAGAAACATAGAAATTGTTGACAGGTAAGGATGACCTGGCCCATCTAGTCTGCCCATATGCCCTTGTACTGGATTACTGCTTCCGATCCACCCACAGCTGTACCTCTATGGTTCCCCTATGCCTGTCCCAAGCATGCTTGAATCCCCATCCACAGTGCTCTGTCTCCCACCACCACCAGCGGCAGACCATTCCATCCACCACCCACTCTGTGAAGAAGAACTTCTTTACATTCCCTCTTAAACTCCCACCTTCCAATTACATGTTATGCCCTCTCATTCTTGTGCTCCTCCTATAATGGAAAAAGACTCCCCCTGCACCTTGTTTATACCCTTTAGGTACTTGGATGTTTCTATCATGTCCCCTCTTCCCCCCTCTCTTCCGGCAAGTACATATTGAGGTCCCTTAATCTCTCCTCATAAGTCTTGTGTTACAAGCCCTGAACTATCTTAGTCGCCTTTCTCTGGACTGTCTCCAGCCTGTTTCTGTCCTTACGAAGATGCAGCCTTCAGAACTTCACATGGTACTCCATGTGAGGCCTGACCATGGTTTCATATAGAGGCATCACTACCTACCTCCTTCTGCTGGTGATATCCCTGCCTATGTACCCCAGCATGCCACTGGCCCTCCCAGCTGCCTTAGTACTCTGCTTTTACATTTTCAGGTAATCTGAAATAATAACCCCAAGGTACATTTCCTCCTTTGTGATGTGTCAGCAACCCCCCCCCCATCCTGTAGCTTTCCCCAGGGTTTCTGTGTCCCAAGTGCATAATTTTGCACTTCTTTGAATTAAACTTCAGTTGCCAGTCCTCAGACTATTTTTCAAGCTTCCCCAGGTCCCTCCTCATTTTCTCTACCCCCTCTGGGGTGTCCACTATAGTACAGATCTTGGAGTCATCTGCAAACAGGCAGACCTTTCTCTCCAGCCCCTCTGCAAAGTCGCTAATGAAGACCTTGAACAGGACTGGCCCCAGGACTGATCCCTGAGGCATCCCAGTGGCAACCCCCTTCTCCCCAGATTGCACCCCATTTACCACCACCCTCTGCCTCTTGTCTGTTAGCCACTTTTTAACCCAGTTTACCATCCTGTTCTTCACGCCCAGCCTGGGAGATTGGGAAGATAGAGGGGAGAGTGAGTGACTGTGGGGAGGCTGGGATAAAGCCTACCATCATACCTCTCAACTGTCCCCAATTTTCAGGGGTCCCTGATTTTGCCTCAGAAATTTCTTCTGTCCTTCCTAAATTTGGCATTTATGTCACTGAAAGTAGGGATTTGAATTACAAAATAATGCCACCCACTGGTGTTACATAGATACATAGACAGTGTCGGCAGATAAGGGCCTATGGCCCACCCAGTCTGCCCATTTGAGCAGTCTAGTTCTTATTAAGAAAATGCTATTCATACTAAGAAGCATGTTGTACACAGCTTCTGGAAGCAATATTACTATTTTTTTTTACGATGTGTCTCTGATTTGGGTCATTTTTCCCCTGATCATGTCAAGCCTTGTCCCGGATTTGTTATGAGGGAGGTTGAGAGGTATGCCTACCATCTGCATGGCTGACACTACATACCTCTTAACAGTTTGTCATCAAAATGTTGGGCAGCGATACTCAGAATGTAGGAACATGAGGGATACTGTTCTTAATAATGTGGGGCACATCAACACACATGGAGACACAAACTCAGGACACAGGAAGTTAATGACTTAACAGCATTCCACCCCTGATCACAGCTTGGGCTCTAGCTGGACACCCTAAACTATGACTCACACTGAGTCTTATGTGGGGTCTTCATCTTGCACTGCCAGGTGCCACGTAATTGTAGTTCTTAAATAGCTGTAAATCATACCTGGCCATCTGAAACAATGAAGGAAATTGGCATGAGGACTAGAGCCTGCTAAAGTAGAAACTTTTTAACTTCATTAGCAGCCATGAAAGACCTACACTACTCAAATTGAGCAAGTAGACGGTTAGCTGCACTAGTCCAAGCTCCATAAAAGCAAAACTATGTTGAAATCCACTCATGCTTCTAATATGAAATCTTCCTTTTTATGTTGTCTTGCACATGTATCACAGACAACATATTATGGTTGCTTGAGTGGAGAAGCAGGTTTTGGAGGTACAGTCCTGCTGCAGCCAATGGCGCCACTGCTTTTTGTGGTGGGGCTCTGTGGCACCAATGGCACAGCATGCTGTCTATGACAGCAGTTGAGAATCATGCCACCAACTTGAAAGAAATTAGCCGCTGCAATCAGGGGGTGCCCCGGGGTGGTCTCTGATTGCAGCAGTGAATTACTGCTTGCCTTGCCTGGATTTTATTTTATTTTTAATTTTTTTATTTACACATATCAGAATTACAATCCTTTCTCCCATACAAGAAACATGGCAGCGGCTTCTCCGTCGCTTCTCACAGTCCTTATGGAAGCTGACATACAGCCACTGCCTATCACAGTGCCCTTGAAAGCCGATGGGGTTCCCAATCCTCCTGTCAGCATGTCCCCTCCCAAATTAATTTGCCAGCGGGGTGCCCAATTCCCATTCACATAATGCCCCCCCATTTCTTGTGTGCTGAGGGGGTGCCCAATATCCCCTTGGCTCATGTGCCCACACTCTGCATGTGCCGACGAGGGGTCCAATCCCCATCGACTATGGACTCCCCCCAAAAAACACTCAGATGGCACTCTAGGAGCCCACCCCAGCATGCAAAAGTACCTGCAAAAATAGAAAACCTTCCTGCATTTTTTTTTTGGTTTTTTCTGAAACCTGTCAAATTAAAAATGGTCCCTCCTTGAGTTCGGTGCCCCCACCCCCATCCCGCAGCCACCCTCTGTGCACTCACCTCCCCACAGCCCCCTCTCACCCCATACTTACCTCCACAGCCCAATGTGAGGATCTTCAGTGGACTTTGAACATGTCTGCACTCTTCAAAGCTGACTGCGAACTAAAGAAATGCTGGTAAGCTGCATAATGGCATAAATTGGATTTTTCCCAAATTATGTGGGTATCTCAGCCATTTTCGTGAATTTTTGCACCAAATTTTCAACATGGGGTTCTTGGGACCCCACCTCATGAACTCAGTCACTGTCGTTTAGTAAATCAGTCCTAAAATGTGATTTCGCAGTCACTGTGCAGAATCATGATTTGGGACTGAATCGCAAAACAACAGTGTCACAGTTCATGAGATAGGTTCCCAAAAAGGCTATGTTTCAAATTTGGTGAAAAACTTCCCAAAAATGACTGTGCTATGGATGTGCATAGCACAGTTCCCACGCACGCTCATAACATTAAGAATTTTTAATATTTTCACTCCAGATTTTCAACATTGCCATTTTTCCACACCTCCTTATTAAAAGAAAAGCTGTAATTTTTCACATCTGACCCAAAATGTGTTTTCACACATGTTTTATTTATTTTTTTATTTTATTTTATTTAAACAGCAGTTTGGAAAACCTTTGAGCCATAGGCTCATTTACAAAGGTACCTTGACACAGTAAGACAAACCAAAATACACAGTATAGCAGTACAACACATAGGTATAACAGTAAATTAAGACATAGATACAAATAAGCTGGTACAGGTAGGATGGATGCAAACAATACCAGAGTTATGTTGTCCTTCGCAGCTTAGTAATAAGCTTTGTCATAAGTATTGAGTACGGCTTTGACTAGCGGCAGTTACAGCATCGTGGTGTTAATAAGGTGGTTACGTAAGGAAGTTTTGAAGCTATGATATAGTTGGAGCCGGAGATGGAGGGGGCAGTGTGTTGAACCAGGAGGGGGCCCTAAAGCTGAAGGCTCTTTGGCCGTGAGAGGTCCTAGCTCTAGGGATAACAAGAGAGTTTTCCCAGAGGTCCAGTATGAACTAGTGGGACAGGCCGGCGTATGGTGGTGGTCAATCCTGGTGGGGAAAGCCCAAGGAGGGTCTTTTGTAGAGTACAGGTAAGATATTTGAGGCACCTCGTCTAGATCAAGTACCAGCGCTTTAGCATACAGTAGACAGGTGTGTGTCATCCTAGGTGCTCCAGTAATTAACCTGCAAGCCTTATTCAGAGTAGTACCAGATTTTATGGAGTTGGTCTGATCAGCAGCACCATACACCGGCAGTCCATAGTCCACTGGGACAGGATAGAGGAGGTGACTGCAAGTCAAAGAGGCCTCCGGGGCAGGCAGTGTTTATACCGATGTAAGATGCCCAATCGGATATTAGTGGCAGTGCTGAGACGCGATGTGTCCATGGAAGGAGAGGGAGGGGTCAAAATGGATCCCTAGGTATTTATAGGAGCAAACTTGTTCAAGTGGGAATGAGGACCCAGAGTGAATGAGGAGTTTGAAGTTGCAGGACTTGTTTTGGGGATGAGAGAAGAACATGGTTTTGTTTTTTAAGATTTATCACCAATCTGTGTTCCTTGAACCAGCCCGGCTTCAGTGAAGGACTTCTGCAGCGAGTCCTGGAGGGCAATAGGGTTACGACTTGAGGCAAGATGACTGCATCATCAGCGTACAATAGAATGTTCCCGAGCAAGGCGTGGAAGGGTGTTAAGGTAAGGGAGAATAGTAAGGGGCCCAGAATGGAGCCCTGGGGAACCCTAGAAAAGATGGGACAGATGTCTGAGTAGGTCCCATTAATTTTAGCACGCTGTGAGCGGTCAGACAGATAACTGGTGCACCAGGAGATAGGCCCAGCAGCAAAACCAGAGACTAAGGGCATCAAGAAGGAGGGGTGGGAGACAGTGCTGAAAGCTCGAGAGGTCAATGAAGACAGCACCAGCCAGAGAACCAATGTCTAAGGAGGAGGGAGAAAGTTGGAGAACTCTAGGAGGGCTGTGTTGGTACTGTGGCCCATTCGGAAGCCATGCTGCTCAGGACAAAGGACATTGTAGGTGGAGAGGTAGTCAGAGATTTGAGAGGCCACCACTTTTTCCAAGGCCTTGGAGAGATGAGAGAGAATGGAGATCGGTCGATAGTTTCCAGCCACAGTCCTATCACCACCTTTAAAGATAGGGGTGACAGTGGCGACTTTCCAGGCAGTTGGAACCTTCCCCAGGCAAAGAGAGTGGTTGATGAGACATGTGATCGGGGTAAGGACTGTGTCTAAGACCAGCTGTAGGATACACTGATCCAGGGTGTCACTGCCTGTACTATTACTCTTGAGGGCAGTGACAAGGTGCGGCCTAAGTTCTTGGGCAGAAACACGGTGGAGGAGAAAATAAGGGTGAGAAAGATTTACAGCAGGTGCTGGGGGAGGAGGGTCAAAAAAATTTGTAGGGAGGATAGGGCTAAGGTCAGTGAATGAGGTGTTGAGGTGGTTGGCTATGAGGGCTGGGTCTGAGGAGATCACACCATTAATGTTGATCTGGTGGGTGGGGAAGTGTACTCCCATTTAACTGTTTAATGTTATCCCAGAAGGTTCTGGGATTCCTCCATGAGGCAGTGAGTGAGGACCGATAGTGCTCAGACTTGGCCTTTCTGATGGCCAGAGTGCACTTGTTTCAGGCAGCATATAACCACCTGTCATTGGGCCGCCAGTCTCAATGGCATGGTGCCATAGGTTGTCCCTATGTTTGAGCTGGTGGATCAAAGCTGGGAGTAACCAGGGGCATTCTTCCTTTTAGAGCGGCGGGTCAACACTGGGGCAAAGATATCACAGGCATTATTAAAAGTTTGGGTAAAGAAGGAGAGCTGTGTCGATGTCAGGAGTTGCCAGTATAGGAGACCAGTCAATTTGGGACAGAAGTTCCTTAAGTTTTATCAGTCCACCAGGTATTAGACGCCACCGGCATGTGGACTGTGCTATGGGTTTGGGGACTGAGGTTGCCCAGTGGAATAGAATGGGGGAGTGATCGCTGAGAGAGTCTGGGAGGACTTGTACATTGGGGATCCGATTAGGGTCACACAATGGCACACAATGGCATGGTCACTGTGCAAAATCAATGTTTGGGACAGATTAAGAAAATCACAGTGACAGTGTTCATAAGGAGAGGTCCCAAAAAGTGCATATTACAAATTTCGTAAAAAAATTCCCAAAAATGACTGTTTTACCAGCGTACATTGAACAATTTCTACACACATTCATAACTTCGCCAATTTCTTGTATTTTTACTGCAGATTCTCAAAACTGTCATTTTTGGACACTGCCTGATGAATGGTACAGCTGTCATTTTTCACATGCTGCCCAAAACATGTTTTCACACCTGTGGCACAGAATGGGTGTGGTTGCTGTGTGAAATCAATGTTTGGGACAGTTTAAGAAAATCACAGTGCCTCTGTTCATAAGCAGAGATCCCAAAATTCCTATGTTGGAAATCTGGTATAAGAAATCCCCAAAATAATTGCATTATAGGTGTATGTTGCTCAGTTTCTATGCACATTTGTGACTTAATCAATTTTGTCATATTTTCACTCCACATTTTCAACATTACCATTTTTTACACCTCCTCAGGAACAGTGCAGCTGTCAATTTTCACATCCTGTTCGAAATGTGTTTTTGCACCTGTGGTGCCAAAGGGCATAGTCATTGTGCAAAATCACCTTTCAGCTAACGAACTGATAGTGTCACTGTTCATGCATTGTGGTCACAAAAAGCCCATGTTGAAAACTTGGAGTGAAAATACCAAGAAACGGCCAGGGCATTAGGCTTTCTCACCATAACTCCCTACCCTGTAGGGACTGACAGGTTTCAGGGATGTGACTTGGGATTGTCGACAGTAATGCTTATGCCATTCCACCCTCACCCTGCAGCCAGTGACAGGCATAGAGGTGTGCCTTGGACCCTTCAGCCCTAAAATTCACCCCATTCTGCTATACTGCACCCATTTCAGCATATTGCCTTATGGAATGGAGTGAGTGTAAAGCCCGAACACCCCAAGGCACACCTCGACACTTGTCGGTGTCTGCAGAGTAGGGTGAGGCGAAATGACATGAGCGTTATTGCCAACGACTCAAAGGCACACCCCAATGCCTGTCAGTCTCTGCAGGATGCAGTTGGGTTGATATCGTTTCCATACTTCACTGCCATTCTTATTATGCATCTCTCTAACTCCTGCACTACCAATGTCAACACCAGCAAGACAACATTCGGCATTGACAAATGCTTGTCTTTACCCTGGATGGATAGTTTCAATAATCTCTTCATAAATGATGTTGCTGAAAATCTCAACTACATTTTCAAAGATAACAAAATACTCAGATATTTACAACAACCCAAAAATCGGGACCATAATGCACAACAAAAATTCAGGACCATAATGCACAACAATCAAAACATCAGGACCATAATGCACAACAAAAAATCAGGACCATAATGCTCAACAAAAAATCGGGACCATAATGCACTATGTCAGTGCCAGTGACTTGGCCAATAATAGAGGAAGAACAAAATGAGAAAAATACAGCCTGTACACAAAAAAGTGCTGTCAGATGGTGGGTAGACAGGGTGGCAGATAATGGAGGGAATGTCCATAGAGTATAGAATGGTACAGGAGGTCAGGCTGGTGGATAAAGAGGGTGGCATTTAATAGAGGGGTGGATAATAGAGAATGCACTGAATGTTGGTTAAATTTGTTTCTGCTGTCCTGACTACAATACACCCTGCCTCCTACTCTTGCCTTATCCATCTTCCCATATTCCCTTCTCCCCTTCCCTCCTCACCTGCCCTCCTCCCATCCACCCCCTCTCCCCTCCTCTGACAGTGGTCTCCTTTCCTCCCCCTCTCTTAACCTTGAACTCCTCCACAGTGCCTAACTTTCCCTTCCATCCCCCCCCCGTTCTAAGGGACGCAAATAATACTCCATTCTCTTCCTCCTTAACCTGCTTATCCTCCTCCCCCTCCCCTTCTTTTACTCCCAGAGGCCTCAGCATTTTCCATCTCAATGCTAGGATCCTTCTTCCCAAACTTGATCATCTTAAAGTCTGGATCTCTCAACATGCTTCTGACCCCTGTATTTCAGAATCTTGACTTTCCACCCGCACACCTGACTTTATCCTGGCACTCTCTATCAAATCTTCAGGCAGGGCTGTGGCAGATGGTGTGGTGGTGTTGCCCTCTACATCTGCCAGAACCTCTTTTGCTCCATCACTCTCAGGTAGCCAGTACCCTTCTCCCATGAGTTTCTTCTTGCTAAGCTTTCCTTCCCCTCCTCCCTTCACATCTTCATCAGGGTCTTCTATGCCTCCACTAAAATCTCACCTTCTCTGTCTGTCTCCCCCTCTGGTCTTATCTCCCAGTCCTTCCCCATTGAACTAATTCTCCACAGGAACTTTAGCATAAACTGGCTCTCCCCAGCTCCCAGACTTGATCCTTACTTTCCCAACCACCTGGTTCTTTCCTCTCACCCCCAACAAATCATTGCAGCTAGTATTGCGCCGGATACCTTCAGTGACCAAAATATGACCTTCTGTGTCAGGAAGATTCAACTTCCTCAATCCCCCCCCTGCAAGTACATTTTGTCCAGGTCCTTCAGGTTGCTCAACACTGACTACCTCTTAAATGATCTTGCTATATTGGACTGGTCCCTTATCCTCTCTACCCCTAACATTGACATGGCCCTTTCAATATTCCACTCCAAATTGACATTTATCTTAGACAAGCACATTGCCCTCCTAGGGTTAAAACTTCTTATCACCCTGGATTACTCCTGACCTTATTGACCAGTGGAAGTCCTGTGATCAATCTTGAGCTGGTTTCAAATTATCCTGCTCCCTGCCTAAACTCCATTCCTACAGAGAACTCAGACATTCCTGTATGAAGGTTGTATGCACTGCTAAATCCTTTTACTTCAAAACCAACCTCCACAATAACCTTAATTCCCCAGCAAAAGTCTGGAAGATCATTCACTCACTTTTTGACCCCCCTGCCCAGTCTGCTTCCACTGTCATCATGGTAAATGGTTTGCCTGTATCTGACCTTCTGTTGCTGCTCACTTAAATAAATTTTGTACTACCTGTGCACTTTCCTCTCCTCCCCCTCCTGGTTCCTCTCCTCTCCCTCTTTTCTTATTATCCTCTCTATCCCATCCAACCTTGGGGTTCCATTTCTCATGTAGTGAGTTGTGGCTCTGAATCTTGAGGCACACCTCACGGCATATGACATCTATGAGCCCTTCCAGTAAGGATTTAGGTCATGGCATAGTACTGAAACGGCATTATTCAGAGTGCAGAATGATCTCCTCAGGGAGAGAGAGAGATAGAGGGGAGCAGTCAATACTTATTCTCCTCGCTCTCCCCTCAGCATTTTAACACTGTGGACCTTGCAGTGCTGTTGGATCACCTAAGAGAGCTCTGTGGACTCACTGGTACCATCATCCACTGGTTTGAGTCCTTTATCACAGGCAGGGTGCAGACAGTAGTGATGGGGAATTTCTCATCCTGCTTGAAGTCCCAGCTTGTTGATTTCCCCAGGGTTCAGTCCTGTCACCTATGTTGTTTGCGGTGTACAAGCTTCCCCTAGGTGAGATTATTAAATGCTACAGCTTGGATTTTCACTGTTATGCAGATGATACTCAGTTGTACATGTTCTTTGCACCCAGGATGGTTGATGCAGTGTAGGTGCTGAATAACTGTCTGTCCGAGACTCAGGACTGGATGTTCTCTAGCTGGCCAAGACTCAGTCTTGACAAGACTGATGTGCTGGTGATTGATCTTGGTTGTTAGCAGGATGTGGGTGCTGCTGGGATGGAACAGAGTTATTCTTTGTCCCCACTCCTCTGGCGGCATCTACCATGGTGAAAAATCTGGGAATTATCTTCAATGATGGATCGACACATGAGGCTCAGGTGTGTTCCATTATCAGAAGTGGCTTCTACCACCTGAGGATTGTTGCCCATATACAAGCCTTGAATCCTTCTGACAACCTGCCCTCACTGCTACATGCATTTGTGACTTTACGATTTGACTACTGTAACCTTCTGTACCTCAGGGTCGATGGAGGGGTTCTCCATTGACTGCAGTTGGTACAGACCACAGTGGCCAGGTTGCTGACGGGCCTTCCGAGGTCTTGTCATGTGATCTTAGTTCTGTGTGAGGGTTCACTCATGACTGTGCATGGACAATGTGCATAAGGTAACTTATGGAGCAAGCAGTATGTTGCCCGGCATTAGCAAGGGTGACATTGCGCCACAAACAAGTTACAGCACCCAAGGACTGTTCAGTGAAAAAGCTAAGTTTTAAGGGGGGCTTTGCCCTCTGCAGCCCCCAGCACAGGTGGCTTGGCCTCCCACACCCCCAAATGTAAATATAACATTCTTCTGGTTGGGCATGCCGTGAAGGGCAGCAGAACTGTGATAACGCACAACATGGTGTGAGTGTGGGACATTCTAAAATCCAGAACACCCATGTCACTGACAACCTTGTTGTGTCCCCCACATAACAGCACCCTAATCATGGTGCCCTAACAGCGACATACCCTGTGTGAGCTGCACTAGCTGCTGGCTAGGTGGAGGATCATTTTCAAGGTGGGTTTGCTCACCTGTTAGGCCCTATGCAGATTGGGTCCTGGGTCCTTGAATGACCTTATGACTCTGGTCCTTCCTGTGCGCTTGCTCTGCTCTTCCACCAAGAGCCTCTTAGCAGTTCCCAGGGCCCACCTAAAGTCCTATGGAGACCGTGCATTTGAGGTGGTGGGCCCAATGTTGTGGAACTCACTTCCAAAATCTTTCAAGGAGGTCCCATTAGTGGAGGTTTCAAGTGGGGTCTGAAGGCGCATCTTTTTAAAAAGGCATTTGTAGATTGCCTATAGTTTTTCATCATACTAACTGCAGCATTATTTTAAACAATTTAGGATTACTTTGATTGTACTGTTCGATCCTTCTTTTCATTTTATATTCTTCATTACTGTGTGTTTGTTAATTATTTACCTACCTATACAGTACCAGAGCCTCTGGGATTGGGTGCTAAACAAATAAACTTTTACTTAGTTTACTTACTTAAGTATTACTCCTCAGGAAACCTTGCTCACCCTCACCTCTCTCAACTTGTCTAAATTTGGCCTGGAAGGGCTAGACTCTAAAAGTCTTCATCTCTTAGCATCTGCCATCACCACTCCCATACTCACATTTTCAACTGCTTCTTCTCCCTCTGTGCTGTCCCTCAGTTTGGGAAGACTGCCCAGGTTCTTCCCCTCCACAAGATGGAGGAAGTCTCTCCTTCCCCAGCAACTTACAACCTAGCTCCCTTCTCCGTACTGTTGCTAAGCTGCAAGAGAAATGTGTTTACTCCAGGCTTGTTGACTTACTCTATTTCTCCAACCACCTCTTTCCCTTCCGGTCTGACTTTTGGAAGCACCAATCTGCTGTCTCCTCCCTGCTGTGGGCCACTGACTCCATCCTCACTAGGATGGATCAAGTAGATGTCCCAGCAGCAATTTTCATAAATCTGGCCAAAGCCTTTGACTCTGTGTCTTGCCCTCTCCTCCTGTACACGCTGAGCTCTGCAATCCTCACAGCTCCTGGCACTGACTGGTTATGTTCCTAATATATGGGCCATCAACCATCAGTTTGGGTAGGAGGCGCCTTGTCATCTCCCCTTCTTATCAAGCCTGGGGTCCCAGAGGTCTCCATCCTCATCCCATCCTTTTCTCCATTTTCCCCAAAGACCTCATCTCAGCATGTGCCAGCTTACATATCCATATGTATGCAGATTACAGTTATCTACACCTCCAGCGTCTGGCCCTTCAGCCACAGTTGTAGAAGGCTTGCTCCAGCAAGACTTCCACAACATCCTATTCTGGTTCCACTCCAACCAACTCTGGGTCAGCACTATAAAATTTTTTTTTCCAAGTGGCTAGTTTTCCATTAGCAGGTTATACAGACCTGCCACTAGAGAGATTCTTGGTCTTCTACATAAATCACTGTATTCATTCGTGGGCAATATGGCCTGCATTATCATTCTACTTCTTCCGGTGCTGCTACAAGGGGACTTGAGTCTGAAGGGTGGATGGCCACTAACTAAGCTGCTCCTGCTCTCCTTGTTCCCCTTTCTGCTGTATTTTCTCATCTAGGTCTTAAGTGAGTACCTAGGTGGGCAAATTTCTTGCCTAGAAAATATTGCACTAATACAAATCACGAGACCACTCAATCTGGGACCATGGCTCTCCTTATTGTGTTTTATTGCTCCTAAGGTGCAGAGTTTTCAACAATACAGTGCAATTGAAGTACCTCAATGCAATTCAGTTCTCCAATGTACCTTATCAATACCTAATGTTATAACAGTCTACCGTGCAGACACTATGTCGTTCTCCTCTCCCCTTTTAGCCTATTCCCCCAGTTAGCCTACACCCCTTGCTACTGTCCTCACCTATGTCTGCCAAGCACTTACATTGATCACGAATCAGCTGTCATTACAGTGGTGCCGCCCTCTTGCGCCAGCACGATATGGGGTTGCCGAGAAATAAAGAAGTAGTCTCCATTCTTATAAGCTCCTTAAAGAAAGTTATACTTCTGCTTCTTCTCTGCTCAGGAAATGTGGAGCTCAACCCTGGCCTCCCTACAACTTACCTGCCTATCCGATTTTGCTTGAGGCCACAGGTCTCAAAATGATGATGGTCAACATTTTAAGCCTGCCTAAAAAACTTGTACAGCTGCAAGCCTGGGCTGCACACGTTAACCCAGACCTTATCATAATTACTGAGTTGTGGTTAAAAAAGACGAACACTGATCAACAAATATCACTGCAGGGCTACAATTTATTTAGAGCAGATAGAGAGTCTAGAGGTGGGGGTGTGGTTATCTACACCAAATGTAAGTACTTGGTCACTAATATTAGTTGCAAATCTCTAGCCAAGGAATTTGAGTTAGTTTCGCTGAGCCTTCATCTCCCCTCCTCGGAATGTATCACTATCCTAGGTGGCTATAGACCCCCGTCTGGTGGTGATGAAGTCCTTAATCTTTTGAAATCCATGTTCATAGATGCAAAAACTGAAACAATATTTCTAGGAGATCTAAATATGGACTGGCTGTCACCTAAATCACATGGCCTCAAATCCCTTTGTGATGAGCTAGGTCTTGGGCAATTAGTCAGTGAACCTACTTGGAACAACACTCTAAATACTGCCAACAGTTCCATTCTAGATGTGGTACTAACCACCCATCCACACAAAATATCTCATTTGGCAGTGTTTCACAATGACATGAGCGATCATGGAATTGTTGCTTGCATAAGATCTCAAATTAAGGTCCGTCCACAACCCATCTTTTAACAAAAGATCCTTTCAAATTCAGTGCAGTAAACTTCCTATCTGACCTGAGCATGATCAGATGGCAAGATCTTTACCTAGCCAAAGTTGTCAACAAGGCAGCTTGCATCCTTAATGACAAACTCACTACAATAATAAACAAGCATGCCCCTTTCATCAAAGTAAGTGTACGGAACAATTCCAACCCCTAGTTCACCTCGGATCTCAAGGCAGCCCTTACAGCTCGAGATAAGCTCTGGGCTAAAGCTAGACATTCCAAAGAATCTTCGGATTGGCAGGCCTTTGGAACAGCCAGGAATAACTGTGTGAAAAAACTTCGCTCTGCTAAAGCTAACTATTATATTTCTATTCTCGAACAAGTTTAAGGTAACCCTCATAAAATATGGAAGACTATAAAAGCTATAGAAGGACGGCCCAAGCCCCCTCTGTCCCAACAAAGATAGTTGCAAGTGGCAAGATTGTGGAAAACAAGTCCCTAATCCTGGAGGAACTTAACTCCCACTTTGCCACAGCTGGATTAGCTTTGACTCATCACCTTATGCTGGTGCTGCGGTGAGCCAGCATCCCCTCCCGCCACATCTAGTCCTGCACCCAGCCCCTTCCAACTGCAGCGAGATAACCTATAAGAGTAGATTCTCTTCTTAACTTAGACACCAAAAAAGCGCAGGGGACGATGGCTTGGAACCCTTTTTCCTAAGGTCAGGCAACGCCCATCTCACTGCCCCAATTCTCCACATCTTCAATCTTTCCATTACATCTGCTATTGTGCTGTCCTGCTGGAAATCAGCACATATCCTCCCTCTATTTAAATCTGGTGACCCATGCGATGTAAACAACTATAGGCCTATCTCCATATTGCCTATCCTTTCTAGAGTTCTCGAAAAACTGATCCATATTCAGTTAAAATCTCACTTGAAAACCTCTCTCATTAACCCAGCTCAATCTGGCTTCCGGGCTAATCATAGCACAATCACTGCACTAGCAAAATTAACCAATGATTGGATCTCTGCTATAGATGCTAAGAAGGTAACTGGTGCAGTCTTTTTGGACCTCAGCAAAGCTTTTGATACTGTTGATCACAAACTATTAGTCAATTGCCTTGCAAAGTTGGGTGCCACATACCATACCACCCAGTAGTTCTCTAGCTACCTAACTGGAAGATTCCAAAAGTAAAAGCGGAAGGCTTTTTTCTGCTGCCTTGCCAGTTGCAAGAGGAGTCTCCCAAGGATCCATCTTAGGCCCTATCTTGTTTCTCTGTACATTAATGACTTAGATGCTAACATATCTCGTCCAATCTGCACTTTTTGCAGATGATACTGTGTTGTATACTTCTGGCTCATCATTATCTGAAGTCAAGGAGTGCTTCAAGCGGACTTACTTTCGAGCATAATCTAATAAAGGCAAAGCTTCTGCTCAATGCTAAGAAGACTAAGCGATGATATTCTCCCGCAGTGCTGTCTCAGGCCCCCCAATACCCTTTCCCAAGACTTCATTGTCACCATGCTAAACGAGCCTCTGGAAGTTGTAACCAAATTTAAATATTTAGGTATCTGGATCGACAATAAATTGTCTTTCAGTGACCACGTCGAAGATGTCTCTAGAAGGTTAAAAGCAAGGTTAGGTTTCTTCTACAGAAATAGGCCCCTTTTCCCCCTTGAAACTCGAAACAAGCTTGTACAGGCCACTTTTCTCCCCCTACTCGACTATGGCGATGTAATCTATTCCTCCACCACTCTTGCAAATCTAAGTAAACTGGACATCCTTTATCACCGTGCGTTACGGTTCATTACCAACTTCCCTTACCGTTCGCACCACTGTGACTTATATGCAGCTGTTGGTTGGACATCCCTTACTACTAGACGCCTGCTCCATGCTGGGCTATGGACTCTTAAACTGCTCCTGCAGAAATTGCCAAGCTATCTCTCTTTCCTTATTAGTATCTCACATAGTGCATACTGCGAAGAAAATCTGACTTTATTATGCTTGACATACCAAGGACGGGACTTCCTTTGGTAAACGTGCTATTGCATATGCCCTTCCCTCCATTTGGAACCAATTACAAACCATACTGAAACTAACTAGCACAGTTTCAATAAACTTCTACAAATCGCTAATTTCAGCCAAAATAAAAGACATCTGTAACTGTCATTAAGTCTCTTCCTTCCCCATGTGTGCCATATTTATCCACTGGTAAGGTATAATTGATTTGCCATATTAACTGCTTTCCACTTCTACTCCTGGCTTTATCTTTGCTTACGCTCCACTGCTACTCTATCAAATCACTCCTCCCCCCCATATCAGTTGTAGACTGTTGTTTGTTCTAGCTGCCAAAATACTGTATATGTATTGCACACACCAGTCATCATGTTTAATTTATCAGTATACAACCTGTAAGTCGCTTCCCTGTCTCATATCAATGTTTACCACCTGCGGTCACCCTATGTGGTACCCTTGTATGTATATCCAGCCTGTATCATGTAACGTGCATTTCATGTATATACTGTTATTACCTATCTGTGTTTGTACTTTAAGTGTTTATGTCACAGGACCTCCTTGTGAATGAGCTTGCTCAATGGAGTTTTTCTGCAATAAACTTGAACTTGAACAATAAACTTGAACTTGAAAATAAGTGTCCATTGGTTCAGCACCAGCCAGAAACTGGCCTGGATGTCTTCCTTCCCAGCCTGTATCACCTTAGATGGCACTCCTCTTGAAGTGGTTTCCTCCTTCAAGTAACTCGGTGTGTAGCTAAATAGTAGACTTGACTTCACTGGCCACATTGATGCAATCCACTGCAAATCCATTCTCTGACTTTGCACCCTGTACCAGAATGAAGATTGCCTGTCTCCCTAGGTCTGCCAGGAGCTGATAATCAAAATGGTTCTTCAGTTTTTGACTATGGATGTGGTCTATGGCATGACCCTCTCCTCTTCCCTCACCAAACTGGACACACTTTGTAACACTTGTTGTTGCTTTGCTACTAATGTCCCTCTCAAACTCACCACTGTTCCCTCTACTAGTCCCTATCCATCCTTCCCTATATCTGCACCTCACTAGTCCCACCATGAATCCTTCATCTCCAAAAACTGGTTTGGGTCCCTTTCTTTATACCTCTCATCACTTCTCTCTGCCTCATACTCCTTTCACACCAAGGACCCTCACACCTTCTACCTTTCTCACCCACACTCCTCTACTGGACAGTCTGGTTTCACCTTTTATCTCCCCTTCCTCCCTCTGGAACCTACTCTCCTCTGGATCTACAATGCCACATTGACAATTTCTTGTTGATGCGACATTTCCCTGACACCACTACTTTGACTGCAATTGTGGTCGGCATGGTGCTGCTGAGTTAAAAGTTGTTTTGCCGGAGACTGTGCCCCCTTCTCCCCCCTACTTATGATTATCAACTCTGAGATGGAGCTGATTCAGGGATGGGGTGCAGGACCGTAGGAAAGGATGCCAGGGTCCCAGGTGGACCTTGCAGTGACATGGCAATGTTGTCGGCATTGACCATGTTGCTGTAAAGTTGTCGCTGTAGTGATGGTATACCCTCCCCTCCTCCTTCACCTCTCTCTCTTTTCCCTCTCTTTTTAGCACCAGCTAAAAATTCTTCCAGCCCTGTTCTGCACTCTCCAGTCCTCTACCTCCCCTTCACTTGTGTAGCTCTACCATTCCTGTACTTGACTCTCACCTAGGTTCTTCCCTTGCTTGAAATAGCCTCTTCATAGCAACTACTGCACTACTATCTTTTCCACCAGCACCATCACTTTGTTAGTACATACATGCTGCTGAATGTACCACTGTAAGTGGCTCCTTCAATTGTTATTACACTTTCATCATGTTACCCTATACACCTTTTGTACTTTACTTTATACTATTTCATTGATGTTGTGTAAGCTGAATAATTTGCAGTCCCCTTCCCCATCCATGGGTCACACCAGAAAATTAGTCTTGACTCAGTGTTCCTTTCCTGGTTACCAATTTACAAATGAACAAATAAAGACATACATACACACATACATACATACATACATATTTCAGGGGCACAATCAATTGGTTCAAAACCTTAATAGTATTTGGGTGAACACACACCTTATACAATAAGTCATTTTTGATTTTGTACATATCCTCTATACCCACAACACATATTCTGTTTTACTCAAAGATAGGTTTTAATTAGCCATCGGCCTTCTGTTCTGAGAAAAAAAACCTTACTGTTAGCCACAGCCCCCCTCACATTTTTGGAACATAAAGTGTTTTTATCTGTCTCTAGATGTCTCTGCAGCGATTTTTTTCTTGTGCTTTTAAGCTGTCTTCCCCTCACTTAGATTTCTTTCCATTAGTATGGGTGTCATACAGTTAACTGTCATGCAAGAGGAATATGTCCCTTACGCTTATTTCAGCTAGGTTTCTTCCTCTAGTAGGCTTCTTCTTCTTACCACACTACAATTGTCCGTGTCCTATCTATCATCCTCTGCTATTTTCCCAGTTTAATCAATTTTTGCTTACTCGGTTTTATACCCTACAACTCAATGTACTCTGAAATTTGAATTTTATGCCTCATTTGTTCTGTAAAAATGTCTTGCCCTACATTGGCAGCACACTCCCTTAGCTCTCAATTTGGCTACCCAATGTAATGTTCATGTACAGTTTATCTGTAATACTCTTCTAAAAGTGGAATTGCCATTGGATCTCTCGGGAGCACTGCTATCACTTTCACCTGCACTGCTCCATCACTCCAGTCCCAGCCCAGACTGCAGCTGTGGGACCTGGGGCTGGACTGGACACTGTAATTAATCTACAGGCTTGTTCAGTGCCCTTCTCACTGTGGTTGGCACACCGCCCCTTCTCTTTGCTCAATCAGCCCCTAGACTGTCTTAGGGGTCAGGGGCCCACAGCAAGGATATTGTTTCAAGCAGCTCTCAAAGCTGCACAAAGCGAAAAACAACTAAATTTGTACATTCAACCCCTGGACACTGACATCAATTTGGAGACTAGTTCATCTCTGCAAAACAAATAAATTACCATATCCTGTCCCTGGAAACTGACATCCATTTGGAACTCAGTTCTGCAAAACAGCTCTGAATTGCAAAATGGCTCTGGTCTTGTATGCATGCTTTTCCCCTGGAACTGACAACCACTGAGAGTCAGGGTTTGGCACAATGAATAATGCATGAGATACTAGCCACAGATATTAAATCCCTGGATTTATGCACAAGGGAGAGACATGAAACAAAACCTCTGAGGAGAGGACAACATTTGTGAATAGCTCTCACTTGCTGTTCCTGTCTGACTAGGAAGTTTGTCCAAAACAGACGTTAGACCCCGAGGAAAGGGGATTGATGCAGATGGAATGCCAAGTCTGGGATCTAGCCCAAATTAGAACAGGGGTTGCTTTGAAAGCTGTTCTGCATCTTGGAAGGTGGGGAGCCACTGCTTTCTACTGCTTTTAGGATTTTATCCTGGCAGGGGATTGAACTAGCTGTGGTCTCAAGTGACTGCATACCTGATGTGGTAGGTGAAGGCAAGTTCCCATGAGAGAAGAAGAGAATCTTTGTCATCTAACATACTAGCATACTAGACGCCAGCAAAGTAAACCTATTGGTCCATCAAGTCTGCTCGTGCTTCAGCACCCTGATTGGGTACCGTAGCCCTCTATCTGTCTCCTTCCACAGTTACTCCATCCCTCAGTCCTGCCCCCCCGGCAAAGCAGCCTCTGCTTCACCCCTTGCCTATACCTGTCCCACCCTCTCTTGAATCTCTCCACTGTAGCTGCCTGTACCAGCTCCCCAGGCAGCGCAATCCACAGTTCCACCCCTCTCTTGGTGAAGTACCTCCTCCTCCTCCTTTCCCCCCTAATCCTACCACCTTCATTCTTCCAAATGTGTCCTCTGGTGATTCCACCCTCCTTCGGTCGAAATATCCTATCTCGGCTTACCTTATTTACTCCCCTGAGGTACTTGAAGACCTCAATCATGTCCCCCTGGTCCCTCCTCTCCTCCAGCGAGAACAAGTTGAATTCCCCTAGTCGTTTCTCATGTGTCATATCCCCCAGGCCCCAGATCATTCTGGTTGCTCTCCACTGAATCCTCTCCAGGAGTTGGATGTCCCTCCTTAGGTGTGGCCTCCAGAACTGCACACAGTACTCAAGATGTGGTCTAACCAGGCTGTTGTACAGTGTCAAAATCACCTCCCTGTTCCTTGAGGTAATCCCCCTAGCAATACTTTCCTGCATCCTATCTGCCCTGACCACAGTCCTACTGCACTGCTCTAAATTATTCATGTTGACATCCACCAAGATTCCTGGGTCTCTTTTCCCTGCCGTGGCCTGCAACTCATCCCCCCAGGGTGTACACATAGTTGAGGTTTTCCCACCTTAGGTGTAGCATCTTGCACTTGGAGGAATTAAATTTCAATTTCCAGGAGCAGGACCACCTAACCAGAGCATCCAGATCCTCTTGCAGGGCCAATCTGCCCTTCTCCCCCTCCATCATCACCCCCAGCTTAGAGTCATCCACAAAGAGACTCATTTCACACCCGATACCTTCCCTGATTTTGGAGATGTAGGTGTTAAACAGGAGTGGCCCCAGGACTGATCCCTGTTGGACCCCACTTATGACCTCCCTAGGAGACGAGACCTCCCCTCCGATCATTACCCACTGAGTGCAACCTGAAAACCAATTTACAATCCACCTAACCATCAATGGGCCTACCCCATCCCCCCCATCTTCTCCCTTAGGCCAATGTGAGGGACTGAATCAAATGCCTTGCTGAAGTCCAAGAACAGTACATGCACTGGTCTCCCCCTGTTGAGTGCTGATGTCACCCACTCATAGAACTCTACAAGGTTTGTTTGACACAATCTACCTGGCACAAACCCATGCTGACGGTCATCCAGGTTACCCATCTCCTCCAAGAAACCTCCCAGCCTTTCCTCAAGTATGCTCGCCATTACCTTCCCCACCACCGACATCAAACTGATGGGTCTGTGGTTTCCTCGCTCTTCTCTCGATCCACTTTTATGGATGGGCACAACATGCGCCTGCTTCCAATCCCTTGGTGCCCTCCCTTTCTGGAGCGACAAGTTAAAGAGATCCACCAATGGTGCAGGCAAAACATCTGCCAACTCCATCAGTTCTCTGGGATGAATGGCATCATGCCTTGGAGATTTATCCTTTTTTAGGGACTGGAGGGCTTCCAACACCTGACCAGTAGGAATATCAGCACCTGTCCCCCCATTCAGCAGAACCAACCTGATATCTCACTCCTGGCCTACCTCCCCCAGCAGCTTGTTCTTCAGCAGGTACCCCAATACTCCGGTCTGCTGTGCCTTCTGTGTCCTTCAACCCTTTTTTTGGAAGTTCCCCAGCCTCCTCTCTAGTGAACACTGAGGCGATGTACTCATTCAGTACCTCTACCTGCTCTTCAACCCCTTCCACCCACCTCCAGCTGTCCTCAACCTATTGGGCTAGCCTTTGACTTTCCTCCGCTCACCAATATACTTAAAGAACCCCTTTTCCCCACCCCACATCCCCTGCACCAGCCTCTGCTCTTTCCAGGCATTTGTCCCCCTCACCACTCTGGTGACTTTCCTGGTTGCAAGGTGATAGTTCTCTCTATCCCTCTCTCCTCTCATTTTTTTGTATCTACTGTAGGCAGCCTTCTTCTCCTCCCTTACCACCTCCTTTACTTCCTTTGTCCACCAGTATGGTTTAAAAGACCTAACTCCCTTGCACTTCACTCTTGCAAATGTCCTGGTGGCCTCCTGTAGCTCCTGCTTTATGATCTCCTACCTACCTTCTAAGTCCAAATTTGATTTTATCTACCGCAAATACCCCTTGAGAATTTCCCCCATGCTCTGAAAGTCCACCCCCCCAAAATCAGCTATCATTGTCCTTGAATGATCCCCTCACCCCCAGTTTAAGCAGAAACCAGACTGTGTTGTGGTCGTTCCCAGCCAGGTGTTCTTCCAAAACCTGATCTCATACAAGATCCCCATCCTCTAAAACCACATCCAGGATATGACCCTCCCTTGTTGGGTCCATCACCTGCTGATTGAGGAACGTATCCAGGAAGCCATCCAGCAGTTTCTGCGCCCTGGTTACAGTAGATGTCATAGTACCCCAATCAGTAGCTAGCATAGTAAGGTCCCCCATCAACACCACTCCTTCCCCTTGCAGTCCACACTGCCCCTTAATGTTAGCCAACAGGCAATCCTCCCAGTCCTCCGCTACTCCTGGGGGCCTATATACCACCCCCAACTTGATCTTCCCTCCCACAGGGGTTTGCAAGGTGACCTATATGGCCTTCACATTGCCCTCTGCTTCCTCCACTCTCATAATCTCGATGTTATCCCTAATGAACATTGCTACTCCTCCTCCTCTGCCTACCTTTCTGTCCTTCCTTAGCACAAGGTACCCACTCAGGTTACAGTCCCAGTCATGGCCTGGGGTGGACCAAGCTTCAGTGACCGCTGCTCATGCACCCCAACCTCAAACAGCATGGCCTGGAAGTCAGGCATTTTATTCCCCAGGCTCTTGGCATTTATTAAAGCCACCTTCCAACTGATTGTCCCTACCCTTTTTACCATATTGTCCCCAGATATTTCATACGTCTGTCCACACTTCACCCCTAAGGCACCATCTGTCCCCCCCCTCTATGGGGTTTCAGGCCAGTCCTACTGGTGGTATGGATGGCCGTATCAGCCTGGCTGTACCCCCTCCCCACTTCAGGAAGCCATCCAGCAGCTTCTGCTCTTGGGTTACAGTGGATGTCATAGTACCCCCTTTGACTGGGTGACCAAAGTAATAAATCAGGAGGGGCTGTGGACATGGCCTACCTAGACTTTAGCAAGACATTTGACACAGTCCCACACAAATGATTAATATACAAGCTGGCCAGCTTGGGAGTGGGTCCTGGTTAAAGAATTGGCTGGAGAACAGGACACAGAGGGTAATAGTAAACAGAGTCCACTCTGAAGAAAGGGGGGTTACTAGTGGGGTACCGCAGGGTTCAGTACTAGGACCAGTCCTCTTTAATGTCTTTATAAGTGACATTGCAGAGGGATTGGAAGGAAAAGTATGTCTCTTTGCAGATGACACAAAGATCTGCATCGAAGTTGGCACACAAGGTGGGGTGGAAAGAATGAGATGGGACTTGGCAAGGCTGGAGGAATGGTCAAATGTATCCCAGCTTAGATTCAATGCTAAGAAGTGCAAAGTAATGCACCTCGGAAATAAAAGCCCAGGGGAAGAGTTCACAATTGGGGGTGAGATACTAGCAACAACAAAAATGGAAAGGGACCTGGGGGTAGTCATATCAGATGACCTAAAGGTGGTCAAGCAATGTGAGAGGGCAGTAAGGAGGGCTGGGGGGATACTGGAATGCATAGGGAGAGGCATCACCAGTAGATAAGAGGAAGTTGTTATCCCTCTGTACAGACAGCTGGTGAGACCCCATCTGGAGTACTGTGTGCAGTTCTGGAGTCCCAGTCTCCACAAAGACATAGACAGGGTGGAGGCAGTCCAGAGGAGGGCAACTAAAATGGTGCAGGGTCTGCACCAGAAGACATATGAAGAGATACTTAAGGAGCTTAATATGTATAGCCTCAAGCAGGGGTTCAATTAATTTATTTGCAATGGAAGTCTAAAACTTCTAGGAGTTCAAATCTGGATGTCATTCTGATTTTTTGGAAGTCAAAATACTTTCTGGATCCCACTTTTGTAAGTCAGTATTCTAGGATGGACTAATTTATGGAAGTTAACATAATAAATTAGTAGTAAAATATAATTTCTTTCAGAAAAATCCATCATTTCTGACTTCCATGCCTGCAATTTTGGAAGTTATCTAATTTTTGGTTTTACATCTGGAAGTCAATGACTTCCTTCCTCTTTATTTTGGAAGTTTTTGCTTTATTTTTGGAAGTCAAATACTCCCAAAATGGAGTTAACTGAAGCCCTGGCCTCAAGGAAAGGAGGGAGAGGGGAGACATGATAGAAACTTTCAAGTACCTCAAGGGAATCAATAAACAGGGACACTGGTTTACCGGGATTGAGAAAGGGCATATTCCATTTTGCACATTGTAATAAACGGTATTGTCACCGGTGTCTGTTAAGCCAAAATCCAGTTTTACCGGTGTTTAGTTTTGTGTACTTTATTTAACAATTTTTAACTCTGCTAACATACATTTTAGCAATTTTGACCTCCACTATTACACATCCTTACATCCCTGTACCAATTTAAAGTTATTTTAGGTACAAGATGTGATGGCAGCAACAACACTCACAGCCCTCATCCCTAAGGTGTGATGGAAGCAACATTATGACCCCAACCCTCATGTGCGATGGCAGCACCAATAGCACTATGGCCCCCATCCCTCTGGTGTGATGGCAGCAGCAACAGCACTATGACCTCCTCCCTTCAGGTGTGACAGAAACAGCAGCACTGTGGCCCCCCCATCCCTTAGGTGTGATGGCAGCAATACTACTTTCACCATTCCTCAGGTGTGACAGAAGTAGCATCACTGTGGCCCCAATCCCTTAGGTGTGATGGCAGCAGTACTACATTCCCCATCCATCAGCAGTGATAGCAGAAACACTACATCCCCCACCCCTTTAGTGTGATTGCAGTAGCAACAATGCAGTCCACATCCTCTCTGGGGTGATGGCAGTAGTGACAGCACTATGATCCCCTTTCTTCAACACCCACACCCGACATGTACAAGTTACAAATGACTTGGTCTCTTTGCTTGTAGAACTCAGATGTGAAATAATCAGAACCATCACTGCTAAGGTGGACTACCTTTGCTTTTTTCTATCTATAATTTAACTGCCTGAATTGGATTTCTGCCTGGGACACTGCTGACCAGGTTTAGGGAACAGACTTAGATGTTGGAGGTCCAGCTGGTGGGTAAAGGTTTGAGTGTCCAATAATCACTCACCTTCTCCTGGGAGGGAGGGTGGGTTCACAGCTCAGCATTTGCTGGCCCCTGATGGAGGCCAGAGGCATGACAACATGTCAGCCCTCACTGCAGGAGGGAGCATGATGGATGTTGACTTCTGCCTTGACATCATGTGGCCTGTCACACTCCCAAGAAAATGGGGAAACACCTGCTGACCAACCGAAGGACAGCTGTTGGTCCCTCCATAAGCTGGAACCCCCAGACATGTGTCTGTTCTGACCCATGCCATGCCCAGGATACACAGGAAGCTCTTTAGGGCAATTCTCCTCCCCTGGTAACCTCTCACAGGGATAAGGGCCCACTCAATGAAGGGTTACTTTGGGTTACCTGGTAGCACAACAGTAAGGGGCAGTAGATGGTGGTTGGGAATCAGCAGCAGTGGTAGGGGACCTTGGCAGGCCTGAAGGAGTGAATGGCTAGGGGGTAGGAGGAGCAAAAAAAAAAACTGCTTGAATTTGCTTCTTTGAAATATAGTGTCATCACCTAAAAAATCCGTAAGTGATTAGTGGAGGACGTTCAAATGGATTTATGCATCTCCCAGACATGTGGATGCTTTTTTTTTTACATGGTGTCCATGAAAAGAGTGTCTCTCAGTTTTCATGTCTGACCTCAGATGTGAATTGAGCACCACTCTACCCACCAGCATCATACAGCCCTTGGGGTCTTACCTTCTGTATGTCATTGACTGCTTTCAAAATCCACTGGCCAAACATATGTACACTTAAATACTAAACTTTTGCTTTTTGTTGAAGCAGTCTATCAGAAAACTTTTTGTTGTCACACAAACTGAAACAGTAGGTGGGAAAAAAGATGCAAATTATCCATTTCACCTAAATGGGATGCTAACTGTGAAGTCTTTTCATAAGTAGTAAGGCAGTTTCTTCTTTGTGAACATACTTTCACTCAGACTAGTTTCCATTCAAACAACTGAGGATTTTGGATGGCCCTACTGATTATAAACTTGAAAAAGTTAGTTGGTAACAGTGATCCTACGTTTAAGCAATCTACAACCTAGATGCTTATATGCAAAGAATACAATACAAACCTGACTAAAATCTTAAAACAAGCTTATTAAACACATAAAATATATTTGAACATTTATTTTTACCTATACAAAATCATTGCAGCCCAAGTAAAACTCAGGTAAATTACATGGTACCCTGTCTACTATTCTATGATGTAGTAAACATATATTGGTATATTTTTTTATATTCTTTGTAAAGCAGGTATCGCCCACTAGGCAGAACTGTCTGTTTCCAGGAGTGACCTAGAAGCACTGGGGAGGTTAAGTGACTCGCTTGGAGTCACACAGTGTGCAAATGGAGGTTGTGGGAAACAAACCCAGGTCTGCTGGATGTACCCAGTTCATTCACTGTTACTCTAACCACTAGGCATGGGTGGTCAAACTGAATGGCTGATTACAACAAAGCAGTGCAGGTGATTTCCTTACTGACTCTATATGCAGCAAAGCAGAAAGAATGCAAAGTATAGCAGCATTCATTTTAAGATGCTGAAATCTGGGCCAGCCAGCTGGCACTGCAGTAACACTAATGCTTGCAATGCCAGCGACCCAGGGTCAGAAGCAAACTCGAGTTGCTGGAGGTCTGGCCAGGGGAATAGGATTGAGCACCTGGGGGACTGCCCTCCTTCAGGGAGGGTGGGCTGCAGGTCCTGCTTCTTTACCACCACCTGTGTGACCATGGGTGGTGATGCAATGGTGCTACAGAGTGATCAGGAAGGGAGGACACTAGCCAGGATCTGGAGCAGTGGCATGTTTCTATGTGACCTACCTCCTTGGATCTCCTGTAGTGTTGGTGCCCTCAGGGACAAAGACCAGAAAACCAGGAACAATCACCCCACATTGGCCATTGGCAGAAGGGACCCAGGTGCCCCAGACTTCATGAGAGACCCACTGAGCTGCCCTACACACACTAAGCAAGTGTGGAGGAGTGACCGGGGCTTCCCTTCCTTCCCACCTGGGGGGGTACAATCCAGGCAGGATAGGGCAGGACCACAGGAGCTCCTGAGCATTAGCTGGGGTGAAGCTAAAGGATAGTCAGCCTAGGGATCTCTGAAAAGTGGAGACTGATGTTGTGAGAAGGGGATGTAGAATGAGAAAATTAAAAAAAAAAAACCAAATGCTGAAATCTTAGAGATTCCATGCAGTGACATGCAATTTCCGTGAGGCACCGGTACAAGAATTCAAAATCCGCACTCCAAGCAGGACTCCGTGATTGTCACCGGTGTTACCGGTAAAAATGGAAAACCAGGGCCCCTGTCAATAAAGTCCAAGAGGGTAGCATCTTTCAGAAAAAGAGGTGAGCAAGAACAAGGGGGCACAATTTGAAGATTGAGGGGGGACAGATCAGAGATAATGTGAGGAAGTATTTTTTCACGGAGAGGGTTGTGGATGCATGGAACAGCCTTCCTGAGGAGGTTGTGGAGTCAGAAACAGTGGTGGATTTCAAGAATGCATTGGACAGTCATAAGGCAATTCTAGGGGGTTGCGGTAGGAAGAAGTAGGCTGTTGGTTAACTAGGATCTGAAGCTTATCCATTAGGTAGCGAAATGGGCAGACTGGGTGGGCCAAGCAGTCCTTGTCTGCCATCAAAGTTTATGTTTCTGTTTCACAAGTTTAAACCCCATCTAGCCTGAATGAAATCCGTCATCCCCATTTAAGAACTTCCTTCCCTAGTGGCTTTAGGTGAAGCCTATCCCGGGTGTACAGTCCCTTGTCTTCCCAAACTCCCCCCAGTCTCCGAACATCCCAGTCTCCTGTGCTTCACCCCACTGCCCGAGCCAGTCATTAATCTCCCTGGTCTTCTGTTTGTTCTCCACAGTGGCCTTTGGCACTGAAAAGATTTCCAAGAAGGAGACTGTGCATCCATTGTCATGACAGACCCTGGACAGTTCTCGGAACCTTGCCAGAATTTCCAGCACACCATTCCCCTCAAAATCATTTGTTCACAGATGCATCAGAAAGCCCGGTGATCCTCCATCCACAGTCCCTCGCCAGCTCATACACCATGAACTTCGCCCTATGTACAGTCAGACCAGAAATACCCAATACCTTAACTGGACTGGATTTTCCGCTCACCCTGCCCCACCCAATGAATATCCATGATCATGGGTCCCCCAGCAGGAGAACCTAAATGTCCCCCTTGATCTTTTGTGCACCTTCTTTTTGGACTCCCCCGCCAACCCCTGTCACCTCCTCCCACCTCAAGACCACTTTCCCTTGGCTTATCTCTGGACCCTCTACAAGAGAACCCCTAGCCGCCCTACCCCACTTGTCATGCTTTTTATAACTGAGTTCCCCGGCTCCCCCCAGTTTAGTTTCCACCCCACTCCCTACCCCAGTTGAGCCTTTTTCTCCAACCTCCTCCCCCTTCCAGCTCCCACCTCTCCAGTCCCCCCACACAGCATTCCATCACCATCCCCTCCTACCTTCTCCCCTTTCCTCTTGCCCCCCTTCAAGCCCACCTGCAGGTCCCCTTCACCTTTGGGCCTTTCTCTGGTATGATCCTCCCCCCTCGAAGGATGCCTCTCCTTCATCTCAATGTCTCCTCCTTTCTCACCAAGTTGACTCGCAGCCTCCACACCTTCCCTCTGCTGGTTCTCCCCTCCACTTCTTTGACACTTGATTTGTCCCCTCCCCTGCTAGCGAACTTATTTGAATTACCAATGTCCACCCTCGTATGATTCACCGTATCCCTCTCTCCTCCACCCTCCTTTTCCTCCTTTACCCCCTCACCACGTCCTCTCCAACCAACTTACTCAATGGCTCAAATTTATTATAGCACTCAAAGCCAGCCTCCTTTTTTTGTCCTGATTTCCCATTATCCACTCTTCCAGTAGGCCCCCTGTCAGTCCCAACCCACTTGTTCCCCCCCGCCTCCTATGATTTAGCCTGTTTCCTCTACCAGTTACCTCCCAGGTAGCTACCCCCTTTGCTACTAGCCCATGCCCCATAGGTTCTCCACTCTTGCCTGATGAAACAGATCCAGGTCACACTCTATCACTGCCCTCCTGCTCCCCACAGGCCCTCCCAGACATGTTTATCCCCCCAACAACTCCAGTTTCCTCCATACCCAGTCAAGCTCCCCTCTGATCTGCAATTGCCTACAGACTGGGCAACCTCCCTCCCTCTAGGCCCAGTTTAGGACCATGGTTGCCCTGAATCCAGTGCACCATTCAGTCCTGCCAAAGATGCCTGCCCTGGTGGCTGGGGGCCACCCTCAGAGGCCCTCTCCAAACATTCTTGGATGTTCACCCTTGACCAGGTCCCCACCCCCAGGTAGACCTACCCACAACCCTCTACAGCCAATCATATGGGGCAATGTAGCCCATGAAATTAAAAACACAGCACTTGGACCAAGCTACTAAGCAGAATAAAAGAGCATGGACAGAGTTACATCCCCTACAATTCCAAGAATAGTCACAGCTGGAGAAAACCCCAGTACAGCCACCCAGCCAATCAGTGAGCTACCTCCACCTGGCCCCTCCTCCTCTGAGCATTTAATAGAGGTCAGGGCTGGGGTGGGTGGGTGGATGGAAAACTAGTGCCCCAAGAGTGGCTGTACTTGTCCCTTAAAAGGCCCAGCCATGAGCCACGAAAATGGCACCCTGGCTTTCTATAGGGTGCTGCAACACAGATCACTGAACTCCTCCTAGCCACCAAGGAGCATCCTGGCCTTACCTCACCATGGGAAGCCTGCCACACCTGTAACCAGCTTATTGAACAGAGCTCCCATCATCCAAAATCATCATGGCCCACTCCCTTTGTCACTGAGAGAGCACTGGGTCTGCTGTATCTATATCCAGCCTACAGAAAATACCACACAGGTATTATCTGCCTATGCAGGGGAGACGTCCCCACAGAAACAGTACCAGTCTGGCATCTAAAGGTCATGAGTACTGGGTTTTGCCAACAGAATGTATCATTCCTGTTGTTTAACTAGCTAGATATGTTCTGGGCATTTCTGCATGACCTTTGAATTGAACCCACAGCTACAGCTTACAGCCAGGAGCAGCTGTTTTACTGTCCATCCAATTGTGTGATTTGCCAGTCAGCAGCTGTAGCCAACAACTGAATTTACATGGTACTGCATCAAGGTCCGAGCATTCAGCAAGGAGGTGACAAAAGTGATGAGGAACAAAAGGACAGCCTTTAGAAAGTATAAGCATACTCAGAAGAAGGAGGATAGGGCAGATCCTGCACCATTCCAGAGGAGGGCAACTAAAAAGGGTCTGAGCCGGAAGACATATGAAGAGATACTAAAGGAGCTTAATATGTATAGCCTCAAGGAAAGTAGGGAGAGGGGGGACATGATAGAAACTTTCAAGTACCTCAAGGGAATCAACAAAGCCCAAAAGGGTAGCATCTTTCAAAAAAAGAGGTGTGCAAAAACAAGGGGGCACAATTTGAAGACAGAGGGGAGGTGGCTCAGAGGTAATGTAAGGAAGTATTTTTTCACAGAGAGGGTTGTGGATGCATGGAATGGCCTTCTGGAGGAGGTTGTGGAGTCAAAAACAGTGGTTGAATTCAAGCATGCATGGGACAGCCATAAGGCAATTCTAGGGGGTGGCGGTAGAAAGAAGTACACTGCTGGTTAACTAGGATCTGCAGCTTATCCATTAGGTAGGGAAATGGGCAGACTGGGTGTGCCAAGTGGTCCTTATCTGCCATCAAATTCTATGTGTCTATGTTATGCCACTGAGTCAAAAGAAGTGAGTAAGGTGGTATGAGAGGCAAAAGCCACGAGAGAGATGCAGCTAAAAAGACCAGTGAGACAGCCTTTTTCAACCATATAAAGGAGAAAAGAAAGATAAAGGATGAGATTGTAAGGCTAAAAAAGGAAGGGATTGGGCAGAAGGTAGTGAACAAAAGGTGGAGGTGCTCATTGGATACATCTTTTCAGTCTTCACTCTGCAGAAGGATGGATCAGTACCACGAGGGAATAGGGGGTAAAGACTGAGAAGGGGAAGTCAAAATGGGAGGGATATAGTGAAATTCAAGCTAACAGGGTACTTAAGGGCCAAAGGATCCTAAAGGTGAACAGATCACCAGGGTCAGATGGCATGCACCTGAGGGTCCTTAGAGTACTGCTGGAGGTTCTGGCAGGTCCCCTAGCAGACCTATTTAATGCCTTTCTGGAGTCTGGAAACATGCCCCAGGACTGGAGAAAGGTGTATGTGGTGCCTCTTCATAAAAGCGGGCCAAGGGATGAACCACAGAACTACTGGGCAGTCAGCCTAACCTCAATAGTGGATAAACTGATAGAGACCATTCTGAAAGAGAGGCTGATCAGCTTTCTGGAGGACAATGGGCTCCAAGATGAGAGGCAGCATGGGTTTGTGTTGGGGAGGTCCTGCCAAACTAACCTAAATGGCTTCTTCGATTGGGTCATGAGGGCAGTGGACAATGGCTAGGTGGTCGATGTTCTTTATGTGGACTTAAGTAAGGCGTTCAGCTTGGTGCCTTATGGGAGACTTGTCATGAATCCAAAGGACCTAGGGTTGAATGCTAAAAAGAGAAAAGTTATGCATTTGAGGAGAAGAATCTGGGGACCAAATACTGGTTGTGTGAAGTGCTGTTGACCACATCAGAAGAAGAAAAGGACCTGGGAGTAACAATCACATGTGACCTAAAACATTGCCCACTACAAGACAGCAGCAGCCAAACAAATTGGATGCTGGACTACCTAGCAAAGGGAATTACCACCAAGAAGGCAGAGGTCATTCTTCCACTGTACAGATAACTGGTAAGACCACACCTAGAGTACAGTGTGCAGTTTTAGTGCCAGTATCTTAAGAAGGATGTCAACTTGCTGGAGACAGTCTAGAGAAGGACAACCAAGATGATCCAGGGTCAGCAGAGAAACACCTATGAGGAGAGGCACAGTGAACTCAGCATATACTCTCTTGAGGAAAAAAGGGAGTGGGGAGACATGATTGAGACCTTCAAGTACCTTACGGTATTAATAGGGTAAGCACTGAGTATCACAAAATGCACTCAGCAAGTAAGGCCCTCTGCTCCCATAGTGCCAACCTCCAAGTGCAGTAATGTGAACAGGTAACAGACAGGGTAACCCTCCTGTCTGTTTGTGGGACTGAATCACCTTTAGTCTCAAGTTCTGGAGGGATTCAAACTGTGAACCTTATGCTAGCATACCCAAAGGTACACTTGCAGATTTGTACCCTCTTCAGGGATTGCGGTACAATCTTATGTCAGGAGGCACCAAGCCAGGCTTCCAAAATGAACCCTTAAAACTCTATAAAAGACATTAGGTATATTCTTACCTTTTCCCAGTTTAGTAACACCATCAAGCTCTTGAACAGTTTTGTCAGTCTTAATCCTCTTAAGCCACATGCAAAAGAAAGAACTTGGAAGACCCAAGTAGTATTTCAAAATAATGTATTTACTAAAATGGATAAAAATATGTAAAATGTAAACACAGAACAATATATCAAAGAACATACAATCACATAAAGAAAAACAAGGAAAACTACAGACAAACTCCTACCAAAGTACATTTAGACCTTTTCTATCTAATGTATTACCTCTGTACAGTGCTTAAGTTAGATCAGAGATCTTGTTTCTTAAGAACCCAACAAGATATGTCCCAAAGATCAGACACCAGAATTAGTTTAAACTGTTTCTCTCCACACCCCTTTCAATTAGTCATCTAGCTCCTTCTTTTAGAATATATAAAAAAATACAAGCATGAAGTCCAATAAGGAGGTATTTAAATAATGTGACTTCAGCAAAAACTAATTCCCCAAATTATGACAGTCTTTAATCAACCTTTTCCTCCTTGATCTTGAGCAGTTCCTGTTTTCCCAAGGAACATCACATTTTTGTTTTACAACATTAGCACTGTGGTGGTATAAAAATGTTCTTCCTATATGAGTCATAAAACTTTATGAGCCCTATATCCTGGCAGCTGGATCAGTTCTAATTAAGACAGAAAAACAGGAGACCCTTAATTAAGTCTCTATAGACATTTAATTATCTCCTGGTTGGTTCCTGTAGCTGAAACCTGGGGGGAAGGGGGGCACCCATACCACATGTTGTCTTATGTGAGACAGATCACATACTATTTTTATATTACAAATATCATTGAACAATCATAACCAGCTGGCCAAGTGTCACACTGAGGGCCTCTTCAGCCTTATAATGAACAAGACCACTTGGAAGGCACAGTCTAAAACTGCTGGAGGGAAGGTTTAGGTGGGAGATGAGGAGACACACTTTTTCACCAAGAGGGTGGTGGCCAAGTGGAATGAGCTAACAGAGGAGGGGATATACCTAGAAATGGTGGTCAGCTTTCCAAGGGGTTGGTGCATGGTGAGGTGGGAAATTGTGAGTAGAAGGGGAACGAGTGGGGGGGAGGGGGGAATTAGAAGGAGGTTAAAAGGGAAATGGGTTGGCAATTCCCTTTTTAAATACATAAAGAGCTGCACAGTAAAGAAGACTAGATAGAGTGTAAAGGCATTTATTTGCTGGCATGTTCATATGTAAGCATCGCAGGCCAGTAACTCTGCATCTGTGTACACACTTGAACAGTACAGTAATTGAAGGCTCCTAGAGGGACTGTGGAGTTGACTGGAACACCAGCGGGGAGAGGTGCTGCAACATGCCTTATGATGGGAGTGAATACAAACTGCTGCTTTTGTTTATTTTTAACTTTTGCTTCCCTTGTTCCCAACCTTGTTCTCTGACCCCAAAATAAACCCATTTTTTTAAATTTGCAACTGCTGACGTATTTTGTCATTTTTGCCTTGCTGTTTATTTGCATGCATAGTGTGACAAGTGGGGAGGAGATCGTGTTATTGTGTTCTCTGTCACAGAGGGTGGGGGTTGTATTTATTTCCTGAGGGGAAACACCCTGGCAGCACTCTCTCATAAGGATCCCCATGGATGGTGGCATCACATCACTTTCCATGCCCATTTCTGTCCACAAACTCAGGCACATTTACGTTGTTTTTGTCTTTCTCTGAAATACGTTCTTCCTACTGTGCTTTTATTGTACATGTTTATGCACCTATTGCTGTCACTTTGTTATTGCCGCTTCACTCTGTGTTGTGTCCCTTCTCCAGATCACACCTCAAAATGAGATCTGGCTCAGCGTGCCTATACTAGTCACCAAATTTTAAATAAAGGCCTGGACCTGTGACCTCTTGATGACCGCAGCTGTAAGACATTGCTTCCAGTGCACAAGTTGCAGAAAATTTGGTACATCATGTCCAGTTATAACTGATACTGTTAGGTGCTACATTACTCCAACTTTCATTTACAAGGACATTCCCTGCACAGGTAATAGCTGGAACTTTTGGTGTTAAATTCTGGTAACACATCTGCCTTTAGTAGGGACGGGTGACTACCAGAATCAATTAACCCAAGTACTGTAACATTTCTGACTGTGACATGAGTCTCAAACCTTCTGTGGTTCACCAAAACAATTTTTGGTGGTGCAGTCTTGTTTTTTTTTTGGGTTTTTTTGGGGGGGGCAGGACAGTGCCTGGTAATATGTCCCACTCCCATAAAATAATGACAGATGATCTCAGCAAGATGAGTTTTAATTCCACCATTACTGCTTTTAGCCTCTGGTCTGGGTCCCAGTCTGTGTGAAGGAAAGAATGTTCTTACTGCACCAGATGGAGTAGGAAAACTGCTCCTCGCTGTAGACTGGTGAGCCAGGTAGAAGTCCTTGGCCACAGCTATGGCCCATTCTCCAGTTTAAGATTTATGCTCATGTACCCAGAGTTGAAATTCCCCAGAAAGGCTTTGCAAAAACTGTTCTATGATATTTTAATGATCTAGTAGATGCTTTCTCTCTGTGGCTGTAACCATTTGTAGCAGCAGTCTTTAAGTTTTGCAAAGAATTCTCAGGGACTGAAACTGGCATGAAACTTTAACAGTGTGAACTGTTGATATTTTCATTTACTTATATCATAGTACTTTAGAATTGCTTGCTTTCCTCAATCATAATTATCTGCATGGACAATGTTTATATTACTATAGACAAGTTGTGTTTGAGAAGTCAAGCAGGATACTAGACAAATGGCCAGCTGGTCTCTTGCCCACTGGCAGGCTCTAGCCACCTTCTCAGAAGGGTTTTGCCATGCCACAGCGACAGCTATCATGGAGACATCCCTGACAGCGACAGCTGCAGTGCCGACTGTTGGCATTGCGGTGTCGTGAATGCTTCTGTGCATCCATCAGGGGGCTGTGCCCCTGAACACCCCATATGGGGTGCTCTGCCACCCACACACCCCTGGTCTCTAGGATTCCAACTCCAAGTTGGAGTTGGACCGGGGGACAAAACACCCAGAGAGCTGGTCTCGGTCACTGCACAGACCATCACAGTGGCCTGTGGGGTTTGCCTGATTCCTGCCACTGTGATCGTCTTCACGGTGCTGGAGTTGCTGCAACGATGGTATACCTCTCAGGTGTAAAGAGGTATGTTTTGATGTCATCTCCTGAGCCCAGATTCATGAGTTGAATGCTTGTTTATGCCACTTCCCAGTTCTCAGGGTTAGGGTGTTACCGCACCAACCTGAAAGACTAGAATTGTAATCTTACCTGTCATTTTGCATTTAATTTCCTGTAAGCAATGTTAACAGTTATATCATCCCCTAGAGAATTCTTCTTTTTGGAGCTCTCCAGCAGTGGCCCTTTCACATTCTTTTGTTGATGTGAATGGGTCTATTTTCACCTTTCCTGGGTTTCCCAGTGGCCTTGGGTCACTGGAACATTGTCAGACACTCCAACCTTGGCAACAGACTTTCATCCACTTTCTCAGCCATTGCTGGTGTCATTATTCCACTATCAGTAATTGGCCCACCTTTTTCTACTTTGCTACCTTGCATCTGCTTGGACTTCTATGATCCCTTGTGGCACTAGGCCAAGCAGCCCTAGACATCAAGTGTAGGAGGTCATCAGGGCTCACAGAAAGAGGCAGAAAAAATGCACAAGGTGCAAACTTGGCCTAATTTTAGTGAAAGAACAAGTCAAAATGAACAAAAGACATTTTCAGACAGTTCAGGAAAAGATACAGTAGGTGGGTCACATGGCCTTAAAGAGGACATCAAAGGAAAAATGGGATTAAGCAATTTAGTAGTATACACCCGTATATATTTAGGGCCAGTATGTATCATCACCATAGCATTTCCATTTGTCGTGCATCAAAACATACAAATTGCAGTTTACACTGTAATTCCAAGATGGCTATTTATGTAGCTTGTGAGTCATTCAATGCAAAGAAGTGCAAGATAATGCATATGGGGCACAAAAACCCTGGCACAATATATCAGTTGGGGGGTGAGGATATAGCATGCACCAAGCAGGAAAGGGATCTTGGGGTTGTCATCTCTGATGACCTCAAGGTAGGGAAACAGTGTGACAAGGCAGCAGGTAAAGCAAATAGGATGCTGGGATGTATAGGCAGGGGCATCACCAGCAGGAAAAGGGAGATAATAATTCGCTATACAAGACACTAGTGAGGCCCCACCTGGAGTACAGTGTACAGTTCTGGAGACCATACCTAATGTAAGACATAGACAGGGTAGAGAAGGTTCAGAGGAGGGCAACAAAGATGGTGCACGGACCGCACCACAAGTCCCATGAAGACAGGTTGAAGGAACTGAACATGTACTCCCTGGAGGAGAGGAGGGAGAGCGGGGATATGATAGAGACATACAAGTATCTTACAGGGAGGAACAGGGTGCAGGAAAACACTATTTTAAGCGAAAAAGATGTTCCCGGACTAGAGGGCATGGGATGAAGTTGGAGGAGGGGGGCGATTCAGAGGAAACATGAGAAAGAATTTCTTCACAGAACGGGTGGTGGACAAGTGGAACACCCTGCCAGAGGAAGTGGTGGGGGCTGAAACAATCACAGGATTTAAGAATGCATGGGATAGACATAAAGGAATTCTAGAGGTCAGGGGTAAGGGGCAACAGACTTCTAGGAAAACAAACTGAACTTACAAGCTCAAATGGGCAGACTGGGTGGGCCATAGGCCCTTATCTGCCGACACTGTCTATGTATCTATGTACTTCCTGTCTATGGCAGAAAGGAGTGCAGCTTGACGTTGAGTGATGATGTTTCAGTATGTAAGTCTGCAGGTTGGTGTGCTGCTGGTGGTAACCCCCTCCCCCATATAAACACACATACAAACACACAGTAGTTAGACTGGAACTGGTGTTCTGGCACCTGTTTTTGATAAACTAATTATTGCCTGGTCAATTAACAATCTATGTCTCCCTTTGGACTCAAAGATTATCTGGTCAGATTACTTTTTAAACAAGCATTTGTCAATGCCGAAAGTTTGCCGAGTTACCTAAGAAACAGCATGAGGAGTTGCTCCATAGAGTTTAATGGGAACAAGTTATAAAACCTTGCTTTTATACTTTCCAGTGAAGAGTTTGTCAAAGAAAGGCAGTCGTTAACTAACAAGGACCTTTTTAGGTAACTAACTGCATTTCTTTGACAAAATCGTCACTGTAAAGTATAACAAGCATTTGTCAATGCTGAATGTTTGCTTACCGGCATTGGCATGGGTAGTGCAGGAGTTAGAGAGATGCATAATAGGAATGGCAGTGAAGTATTGAACTGACGCCAATCCCACCCCCACCCTGCAGAGTCTGACAGGTGTTGGGGGTGTGCCTTTGGGTCATTGGCCATAACACTCATGCCATTTCAACTCACCCTACCCCGAAGACACCGACAGGTGTCACGGTGTGCCTTTGGGGTCTTCAGGCCTTATGCTCAACCCATTCCATAAGGAAATATGCTGAGATGGGTGCAGTATTGGAGAATGGGGTGAGCATTAGGGCCGAAGACCCCAAGGCACACCTTGATGCCTGTCACTGGCTGCTGGGTAGGGGTGGAATGGCGTGAGTATTACAGCCAACAATCCCAAGTCACACCCCCAATGCTCCAAATTTTCAACATGGGCTTTTTGTGACCCCATCTCATGAACAGTGACAGTAGCATTTTGATACTCAATCCTGAAAGGTGATTTTGCACAGTGACTGCGCCATTTGGTGCCACAGGTGCGAAGACACATTTCAGGCATGATATGAAAAATGACAGCTGTACTGTTCATGAGGTGGTGCAAAAAATGGCACTGTTGAAAATCTGGAGTGAAAATATGAAAAATTGGCAATGTTATGAGGGTGCATAGAAACTGTACAAAGCACGCTTGTAATGCAATCATTTTTTGGAATTTTTTCACCAGATTTTCAACATGCCCATGTTTGGAACTCTCCTCATGAACAGTGGCACTGTGATTTTATTAATCTGTCCCAAAGGCTGATTTCCCACAGCGACCATGCCATTCTGGCCCATAGGTGTGAAAACATATTTTGGCTGGATGTGAAAAATGACAGCTGTACTGTTCATAAGGAGGTGTAAAAAATGGCAATGTTGAAAATCTGGAGTGAAAATATTGAAAATTTCGAAGTTATGAGTGTGTCTAGAAACTGTGCAATGCAGGCTCATAATGTAGTCATGTTTTGGAATTGTTTCTCCAAATTTGCAACATGGGCTTTTTGGGACCTCTCCTCATGAACTGTGGCACTGTCATTTCATTACTCAGTCCCAAAAGGTAATTCTGTGCAGTGACCATGAAATCACCTTTTGGGACCGAGAAAAGGAATGACAGTGCCAGTGTTCATGAGGAAGGGTCCCAAAGACCCCATGTTAAAAATTTGGGCCAAAAGTCCTAAAAATGGCTGAGGTATCAACCTAAGCTGAAACTCCCTCCCTCTATTGACTCCCGTTATAAGGCTTACCATGATTTTCATCAGATTGCAGACGGCTTTTGAAGAGTGCAGATGCATCCCGGTCCACTGAAGATCGCTGCTCCTGACCTACGGAGGTAAGTATGGGGTGAAGGGGGTGCCGGGAGGTGGGTGCACAGAGGAAGGTTCGGGATGGAGGAGGGGGATGGGCAAAATGATGAAGGGCTGTTTTCTTTTTTGCAGGTAAAAAAAAAAAGACTCTGGGGGACCGTTTTCTTTGCTTACAGGTAAAAAAAATACTTTTTGAACTCTGGGGTGGGCTCCCAGTGTGCCACATGGGTTTGGGGTGGCCTGATGCTGATGGGGATTGGGCACACCCATCAGCAAAGAAATTGAACTTGGGGGTTGGGGCACCCAACACCGAAAGTGGGCATCCCGGTGTCGGGGAAAATAAGAAAACTGTCTTGGCACACTGGGGTGGGCTTCCAGTGTGTCACAATGTGGGAGGGGGGATACATGCTGACACGGGAACTGGGCACTCCGATATTGACTTTCCCCAGCAGTGTGTGGTTTCCGCACATGTGCAGAAGCAGTGGCGCTACTGTGCATGTGTGGAATCAGCTGCATTCCACACATATTTGTTCTGTGTTCAGCTGTTTGGTGGCTCCTTCTTTTGAAGTTTTCGCACAGACTGCTCATAGCAATAAGTTCGCAGCACACAGGTGCGGCAAACTTAAAAAGACTTTTCAAATCTATCCTATATTTCACCACAGGCATCATTTACTCACACAGGCTAGTTTGTGGTTGTGCAGAGAGCGGGGGTGGAAGAGAAGAAGGAGACACCTCATTACCCATGTTCTGTGAACTGTGTGATTGTAGCATGGCTGTTAGTGGAATATAAGCAAGGCCCCTGGAATTCTACGGTTCTGCGGTTGCAGAATTTGCCGCAGAATTTGCATCATGCCGCAGAATATATATAGTGCCACAGAATTCATTGTTTTTGGTGAATTTTCATATAAATATACTGTTTTCCATAGTGTCGGCTTTCTTTCCCACCTCGTTTATCCTGAAGCCCCTCCTCTATGCTCAGCATATGATGTCATCGATAACATCACATCATATTTAGCCAATGACAGGACTGCATTCTGCCAGAGAAATGAATAAATCATGCCGAAGAAATCAGAAAATGCTGCCGCAGAAGTCAAGGAGCCCTGCCGCAGAAATCAGAAAATTCTGCCGCAGAACACCAGGGGCCCTGAATATAAGCAATACAAGCAGTGTGTAGATTCCATCAAGACATCAGTGCCTAAAGTGAGAACTGCATACTAGGAATCAGATTGGTGTGAATGAAAACTGTTTCCAGCATCAGCCTTCCATACTAGACATGCTCCTGAACTCTTTCAGCCAGTTTGCTACTAATGCTCCTCTTTGCACACACCACTGCAGTCTCCTCTCCTCTCCTCTCTCTCTTTCTCCACCCTCTCCCACAGGCAATCTACTCACTCCCTAACCCTCATTGCAAAGCATTGTACAGTCTCCTTCCCCCTTACCTCTCCCCCAATCTTTTTAAACTATCCCTTCCTACTGTGCACTACACCCCAGAAACACTTGCTCTTTCTCCCTCCCCCATCCCTGCACCAATACTGGACAGGCTGCTTTCTCTTACATGCTCCCTTCCCTCTAGAACCTCCTCCTCCTACATCTCTGTAACTATCTTACTTTACTCTCCTTTAAACATCATGTCCATCTTCTGCCTCCTCCCCCCTGCTCCTGTACCACTGTTTCCTTCCTCCATGCTCTATCCTAGCCTGTGACACTATATGAAGCCTCGTAAGTCTCCCTTTACATGTATATTGTACTTGTATATTGAATACTGTAAATTTTTTATTGTTCCTCTATATATTCCTCATGTACAGTTCCCCTCTGAAAATGAGCCCAGGCTCAGCATGCCTATCTGGGTTGCCAGGATTTTAAATAAATAAATATACTGTGGGCTTTGACATAGATGCTGCATCCTGATGCTCAGCTTACATCCTCGCTTATTTTAAAGATAAATTTCTAACTACATGGAACTCCTACGTGCCATTCAAATGCACTAGAGTTTGTGGCAACCATCATCCCTGGGTTTCCCCTGAGTTACTGACCTGTCTCAAGGAGCAAGACAAAGCTTGGAGGAAACACAAGGCCTCCCAGCTTCCCCAAGACTATGCCAGGTATCGCATGCTAAGAAATGCCTGCACAAAAGCTACCAAACTTGCCAAGTATGAATATTTAAAACCATTTTTTCTCAAAAACATCAATTCCCCCTCCAGATTCTGGAACGTGGTCCATATCCTATTCTCCCTTCTTCACATCCACCTCCCCCAGTGCATAAAATAAATAATTCATTGGTCTCCGAACCGTGTGCAGTGGCTCCAGAGCTTAACTCCTATTATACCTCCTGCACCACAGCACTTCTAAAGTCCCTCCCCTCTGACCTTCCTCCTCCTCATCCTCCCATACCCATCATCAACCCCTTCACACCCACCCTTTCTTCTTCTTTTCTGCTGTCTCCCCAGAGGAAACACTAACGGCCCTTCTCTCTCTCTTAATCCTTCTAAAGGCTCACCACCGGACAACCTTGACCCTAAACTCCTCTACCTTTCAGCTTCTGCTGTAGCCTACTCTCTCTCTCCTTAATCCTAAATCTCTCCTTCTCATCCTTTCTGTCCCTTCATCCTAGAAACATGCGGAGGTCTTCCCTCTCCCAAAGGGTGGTAACCCCTCCTCCTCCTTTGCACATTTTCACCCAATCTCCCTCCTCCCTGCTCTTGTTAAGCTCCAAGAACACCTGGTCACCTTTCAACTAACCTCCTTCTCGATGACTCTTCCTTTTTCATCCCATTCGAATCTGGCTTTCGGAAGAACCACTCCACTACCACCTCCCTACTCTGGCTCACTGACTTCATCCTCATCAGGATGAATAATGGCTTCATTACTTCTGCCATCTTTGTTGACCTCACCAAGGCTTTCGACACAGTCTCCCATGCCCTACTTCTTGACTCCCATGCCTTACTTCTTGACTCCCTTATGGCTGCTGGGTTGTCTACTTCTGCCCAAAACTGGTTTAGAGCTTACCTGTCAGGCAGAACACAATCAGTCAAGATCCAGGATACAATCTCTCCCCCCTCCCTATTTCCACAGGAGTCCCACAGGGCTCAGTGCTTGGATCCATTCTCTTCTCCATCTTCCCAAATGACTTGCCCTCAGTATGCTCCCCCTCTTCCTCTATCCATATGTATGTTGATGGCACCATCTTGTTCTCCTCTGGCAAATGCCCTATCAATGTAGTAACCACCCTTCAGCATGACTTCCACCAGGTTCAGCTATGGTTTGCCTCACATCAGCTATTCCTAAGAGCCAAAAAGACTTTCTCCATGACCTTTGGCACTGGCAGAGATTCTCTAGGCTCCACCCTTTACCTTCTTTCCATACTCTTGATGGGACAATCCTAGAGGACACCTCCTCATTCAGGTACCTTGGGGTTTGGTTGGATCAACACCTCAACTTCTCTGACCACATTGACGCAATCCTGAAAAAACTGTGCCCCAATCTTGTTGCCTTATTCAGGAACTGTAGTTGCATCCCTCCTATTGTGTGACGTGAACTACTCCAGAAGATGATCCTCCTCATTTTCGACTACTGTGATGTAGTCTATGATGCCTCTCCCAAATCCTCCATAACCAGATTGGACACTCTCTTTAACTCTTTCTGTCATTTTTCCCTTGATGCTCCATCACGCATACATCACCATGACCTCTACCATGTCCTCAACCTTCCCCAGCTTGCCAACAGGCACCTCACTCATTGTGTCAAACCCACTTCTAAATTTTGGTTAGGAGAACTTCCTTCCTACCTCTCATATTCAGTCTCTTCCCACATCCCCCTTCCACTCCCTCACATCCTCTGAAACTCACATTTTGTTGGTCCCCTGTTGAACCATTCTTATCAGTCAGTCTGGCTTCACCCATCATTTCCCTCAAATCTGGAACTCCCCCCCAATATGGCACTCCTCCTACTCCCTTGCCTCTGCCTTACACAACTTTCTCTCGTCTAACTGCTCCTGCTTTAACCCTCCTTAACCGTCCTCCTATACCTCTGCTCCTCTCCATGACTCACATCCCCTATTAAACCATCCTGCCCCCTGAGCCTGCTTCTCAGCAAGATCTCCTCTCCCTTCATAGCTTACCGCCTCACTCCTACCCCTAACCTTCTTCCATTTCCAACTTGCCCCTGTTTAGTTTTGACCTCTGGCAGGGTTCTCAGCATTCTGGAGGGGTCTTGCACTGGGCAAGCCTCCTACTCCCCCTCCCCCTCTCTCCTTTATACCAAACTTGTCCTAGTCCTAAATCTGCCCTCTGTCAGGATTCTAAGCACCCTGGCGATATCTACTCTCAGGTAAGTTTCTTCCCTCCCTTCTTTTTTCCTTTCCTCTTCTATCCCCTCTATTTCCCTCTGCCCAACTTGCCCTCCTAATTCTATACCCTGGCAGGGCTCTCTGCATCCTGGAGGGGCCCAGAACTGGGCAATTACTCTTCCTTCACTCCCCCTTCCCCTCTATCCTTTCTACCTAACTAGTCCTCACCCAATTCTGCGCTCTGGCAGGGTTCCCAGCATCCTGGAGTGGCCTAGTCTTAGGTAAGCTTCTTCTTTCTCTTCCCTTTCCTCCTTTCCCTTCATCCTTACATTTCTCTCTTCCCAACGTGTCCTCACCTAGTTCTGCCCCCCAGCAGGGTTCTCACCATCCTGGAGGGGTTCCAGCACTGGGAAATGACTCTTCCTTCCCTCCCCTTTCCCCATCATCCTTTCTACCTAGCTCATCCTCACCTGACAGCTCTCTGGCAGGGTTCTCAGCATCCTGAAGCGGCCTAGTCTTAGGCAAGTTTCTCCCACCCTCCTCCTCCTTCCCTTTATCATCCCCTCTACAGTCTCTACCTAACTTGTCCTTGCCTACTTCTGCCCCTTATTCTAAGTCATCACCTCATTCCATCACTGGCAGTGATCGCCGCACTCTGAAGGGGCCAGTTCCAGATATGACTCATCCTTCCCTACCCTATCTCTTACCCCCGCCTCCCTCCTGCCCCCTCTTTACCCCCACTGCACTTAAACAAAGGAATTAGTTTACTTAAGCTCATAACTTGCACTTTTTATTCTGTTTGAGGGGCTCCCACATTACACTAGCCCTGTGTTAACGTGCCCCTCGCAACTGTTTTTTTGTTCACTTTGCTCTGGTAATGTTCCCCCCCATCATTATCCTCTCCTTCCCCCAGCCGGTTTCCCATGTCTACCCCTCTACCCTCCTTGATGTCCCCTCACTGCACCTCATACATTCAACAATTGCTACATTATCTGCCTCTTAACTGTGATCCAATCCTGTAAGGAGTTGGCTCCAAGGTTACATTAAATTTCTGTACTATGTTCCTCAGATATGTCACTTGTAATTAAATGCATATTCCACAGGTATGATATCTTTAACTGTATGTTATGTCACAAATGCAACTGTATACTTATTTATGATATTTTTTAACAGTATTTTTTAACAGTATAACTGAAAGTTTAATTTCTCGGATATATTAACTGGTAAACTGTATGGTCGCATCAGGAGACAAGCAACTTGTTGTTCAGTGTGCTTTCCTGGTGAAACATTTCTATAAATAAATAAATAAATACAACAGAATATAAAATTATTATAGGAGGCACTATTACCTGAACACTTGAAAGCTGAATCTGAGGGTTCTTTAGGCCCAAAACAGTATGCTTATCACAGAAGCTGCTACTAATAATACATCAAGGTGTGAAGTATGACACTACAGATGGCATTGAGACTAATGTCAGTGATGGGAGCAATGACAACAGTTCTGTAGGTCTAAATGAGTTGCCAAGTGTTACTCTATCTACGGCATTTCTCAGAATACTGTGACATGGTATGTATACGAACACTGAATCAGTGGAGGGGATCCACAAGGAAGATAACAGTGATGAAGATGATGAGTCCCTGGAAAGACTTTAGAACACTAATTGGTGTTCCTGCAGTAACTGTATGCCCACTTCTCAGAAAGTATTCGCTGCCATGAGAGCGAATCAATTTTCCACTGAATAAATGAACTGAAGTGCACTACCTAGCATCCCGGGCTTCATAACATCTGTATTGGTGTTAATGCCTTAGATATTGCTGTTCTTGCCATAAGAGATTTGTGCGGCATGTAGCTGATTCACCTGATTGCAAGCAGGGAGTGAAAATATGTTACACTACAACTGTGTACCAATGGGTACCCATGTGGTCAGATGTTGTCAGCTGCTGCATTTGTAGTGGAAAGACAGTCAGGTGGCATGATGGACGGTGGAAGCTGGTAGCAGGGGCACCGGTCACCATGTACACCTCCCTGAAAAAACACTGACAGCACAGCAGCAGTTACTACATTTGTTGGGGGAGGGAGCAGAGTAAGGTTGTTTGATGGTCAGTGGGGGCTGACGGCAGGGGCATTTGCTGCAAATCTGTCAATGAATACCGGCTAAACTACATGAGACTGACAGCAGCCAGTAACAACCATCCTCTAACCTCCCATGCCCCGCCAATATCTGAATCTCAAAACTCCAGTCATGAAACCGGCCCAATGGCATGGAGGGCTGAGGCACTAGCACCTTAGCTTCTGCCACACCGACGACCCCTGTTCAGTGCCGAGCATGAGTTGCTAAGGGTTGGCTGGGGAGAGAGAGGATTGAGTATCCAGAGGACAACTTTCCTCTCCCAGGGAGGTTGGATTGGCATTCCCACCAAATGACTGCCACTAGGTGGAGACCTCAGGTTAGTGTGGAACTGGGGCATCAAAAGACAGGAGGGTGTTGCTGGACTCCGTAGTGTACACACACCTCCACATGCACATGCTGATGTGCTGGCCCCAGTAATGAGGAAGGGAGAAAACAGAAAAATGGTTGGCATGGGCTAAATGAAGCCCTGCCTGCTTACCTCCATCCCACACTGTCGTCCGGTCTCCGGTCCAATCTAGATGTGGCTCCCTGGTGGGGGCAGTTCTCCCCTTCCAAGACCAACCATGGGGGGCAATCCATTGGGGATCATGGGCCTGAGATAGGGAGAGATGAATCGTCAGATGACAGGAGGCTGGGACAGGGTTGAGAGCCTGCCTGTGCCGACCAGAAATGAAAAAAGCTACATGAAAAGCAACCTCCTGTTATGGAGATACTTTCTGAAGTTTAGCTGTCATTCAATGACAAATTTATGGTCACATACAGGGTGGTGGTGGGAGGGAACCATTGGACACCAGGGAGATATCTTATAGTAGAAAAGGGGATCAGGTGAGTGGAGTAATATAAAGACTTTATAAAATGGGAAGGAAAAATCCTACATCCTGATTGGTCACTATCCATGTGCTAGAACTAACTTGTGCACAGCTTAAATCAAGTGCTGGCAGCCTAGGTGCATGACATGATAGAAATACTTCTGCCACTCTTTGGAATTTAACAAAATGTAAAAGTTGCCATTTTTTCCCCTCCCACTAAGTGAAAGTCCACTCCCTAACTCTTTTGTTTGAGGTATTTGATGTTTCTTTCACACACTCTGTGTAACAATTGATACAGAGTGTATGAAACTGAGAGGAACTGACAAAGAATGACTATTGCTATAACAGTCTTTTGTTTTTAAATTAGGACCGACCTGCCTGCCCACCTGACCCCCCCCCCCGGCAACAACCTCTTGCTCCCTCACATGTGTTGAACCTCTTGCTCCCTCATTGATGTTGAGACTTTAAGTTTCATTGATATTTTTATCCTTGGACAGCCTTTGTTGGCACATCAGGACACTGATAATCCAGTCAGTGGATTATCAAAGGGACATCAACATGCACATGCTCGCACTTGCCATTCAGTTGTACCTGTTACTTTGCACACTGAATGTGTACTTAAACTTAAATAACTTGACTGCAGTCCACAACACATAAATCTGTGGCCAGAGTGTGTGTGGTGGTGTTGGGGGGGGTGGGTCCTTAGCATTGCACCATTTCATAGCAACAGCAAGCTACAATGTCCATAGAAGGTCAAAACTCCTCAACTCAAAAATAAAATCTAGGACATCTAAAGCAGGTGGACAAACTATTTTACGTCAAATAACAGTATCAATTTTTATTTTACTATTTTAACCTATGTAGTTTACATTTTTTAAACCATATACAATGCAGATTCCTATTTGATGGGGTTGTGCACTTGAGACTTCTAACACATAGCCAGGGAATGAAGGCACTCAGCCCCCTGGTCATGTGTCTTAGCACCCTCCTGGCCATGCATTAGAAGTGTCTCCGCATACCCAGTTGTGTCTTGTTGCTAACATAGTGCTGTGAATCAGGTTGGGCAGAGGGCATCAATAGCATCAGGGACAACTGTCAAGTAACAGGACAGCAGGAGATTTGACCACGCTATTTTAAGCACCTACGCAGCAAGAACACAATATAATGAAAAAAACAAAGAACAAATGTAACACAATTAATGAAAGGTGGACATACAAATGACAGGTATCAATACAGTATCACATACAGTTCCCATTGCCATCTATACTGAAATTATAGGTTACAAAACCAGTAAGGAGTAATTGAAACAACAGTTACTGACAAAATAAAGGGGGGATTTCTCAAACGAGTCAAACACAAAGTAAATGTTGAAAAGATCTTTGCTTGAATCAAATGTATCTGGCAAGCCTCAGCAGATCTCACACCCACACAGTGCTGAGCCTGCACCAAACAGAGACACGACACGCACTCATATATAGTGAGACATCAACAATTAACTTTTGGGTCAGATTTCCAACACTCAGAAAGGTCAGATAACAACACATTGCAGTAAGGACAGGCAAGACACTTAAGCACATAAAAAATGTACTATATGCAGGAAAAAACAAGTGTGTTTGTTTGAGGTCTGATGGCACTGTAATTTCATTTTTTTTAACCAGGAAGGGAACTGGGCAGTCTCTTTCAGTCGCATCTGGCATGAAACATTTAGAAAACAACAGTAAACAAATAATTACAAAAATTATAGACAATGATAAATATGAACAAGAACATCTAAAATTTGCAAAAAATGATGGCTTCAAAAGATGTTCACTGTTCAACGCAGCCAGTATAGTGTTATGCTTGTGCAACTGTGTTAGTTTGGTTTGGGCCATTCGAACTCTCTATTCCAGAGGAAGTATCACCCTGCATGGGTACGAAAGGCAAGGAACCCTCAGAGAGGGTTCCACCCCTAGATGTGCCATGGGATGATTCCCATGGCTAAAGGTACCTTAGGAATCCCCCTAAGGAGAAAAGTGCTGCCTCTGGAGGAGGAGGGGAGAATGGTGGGGCAAAGAAAAAATGCTTCACAATGAGGCTGAGAGGAACTGCTTATATAGCTCAGGAAGTCGGAGTGGCTGGCTGCTTGGCAACTGAACTCCAAGCAAAAGCCTTTCCAATTCACTGTCCTACTCAGCCAGTATAGTGTTATGTTTGTGCAACTATGTTAGTTTGGTTTTGGTTGTTTGCACTGTATTCCAGAGGAATTGCCACCCTGTAGGGGCATGAAAGGCAATGAACCCTCGAAGAGGGTCCCACCCCTAGAGGTGCCATGGGACAATTCCTGTGGCTAAAGGTACCTTAGGAATACCCAAAAGAAATGTAGTACAATCATATCCCAAAGAAGGAGGAAACATGAAGCATGAGCCAGCAGGAACTGATGTAGTAGCAGTAACTGTGACATAGTAGAAGAGAAGCAGAGAGTTTGATAATGTAATGAGATGCTCAGTTTGATAACGTAAGGAAATGCCCAGGTTTGCGTACCATGATACTAATGGTTTGCATTGAGATTAGGGGCTCCCCTAAGGAGAGAGGGAATGGCAGGACATCCTCCACCTCCATCCAGCAGCAGAACCTACCTAAAGAAACTAGGGGACACTACTGTGCTAACTAAGTGTTATGACCTGAGGCAAAGGAGGAGAGAAAAAAAAACCCTATGAGGAAGAAATCTCTGCAGATCCAAGGCCTAGGTCGCCTTCCCTCCAGGCTTGGGGTAGTTTATTTAGTGACGGCTCTGCAGCTGCAATTTGGAAAACCCAATTAAAGGGAGGTAGAAAATATTCAAATTTGGAGGAAGGCTCTCACTCAAACCCTCTAGTGGGAATGCCATGGATGGTTGTGAGAAAACTCTGCAACAATACGTGCAGCCAAACTGCAGGAGGAGAGCAACAACTGCTGAGGCACTCACTGGGCCTACCCCACCCTAAAATCAAACCAGGTGAACCAGAGGCAGTCATAGGGAGAATGCGGTGAAGGTGCCTTGCTAGGGAAAACACTAAAGTCAATGGCTAACTGTTATAGTGGAACACTAAAGCAAAGGAGGTAACTTTTTTCACCCTTCACCGCTAGTTTTAAATTCTACACCATTAGCTGCTGTCACGTAGCAGGCAGCTAAAGCCAAGCCCAGGGCGAGGCCATTCCCAGCTATGAACCAGGTGAGAAGGATCCAAACCTAAGTTGGACACGCTTAAGATGCGGACTAAATGCAGAGCGAGACTGTCAGCTGCAGGAACCCTGCACCAGAATAGAATGGCTGGCATGCCCCAGAAAATTGATTGAGAGCTGAAAAGATGGTGAGCTGAATGAGCACGGTGTGCTGAGATCATAATGAGCATTGAGTGCTGAGACCTTGCAAGGTCAAAAGCAGAACTGAGTGCAGCAGAATCCCAGAGGCTGAAGCTGAGGGGATGACAGTAGGCATGAAGCAATGGTTTGCGTAAGCAAGGCGCAATGATTGCGTAAGCAAGTGTGGACCTGCACGTAGGTCAGTAAACAGAGTAGCAATAAGTGTACCTGCAGGTAGGTCTGCATAACATGGGGCACTGAAACAGCACTGAATAGTGGGGCAAGTCAGCCAGCATTTAAAAGCCAAATCAAGTTAACAAATACTCTGATGATTTTCGGCGGTGAAGGCAGGATTTAGAACAGAAATTAACCACATGGGGCCATGACTCCCCAAATATGTCCCAGTCCCTGCCGTAGGACAAACAAGAAAGTGATGGAAGGCAGAGAACCACATGCAGATGTGAAAGCTAGTTTAACAGCCTCAGCAGAAGCTTTTTGGCTAACCTCAGAGTAGAACAGGTTGAATAAACATAGAAGCAACACTTTGTATGGAGTACACAAGTTGCAAAACTGCAATAAAACATGGAGACACAATGCTCTGAATGCAGATGTAACCAAGCAGTGCAGTGAAGCTGCAAGTAGAATGAGAGCATGAATGAACAGCATAGCTAGGATCAGAGTATGCCTGCGTTGGGTGAAAACAATTGCGTATGCAACATGGAGCAGCTAAGGTTGAGCTGGAACACACAGATAATTATTGCACTTGTATTGCAGTAGTTTGAGAGTGGTGAGCAACAGTGTAAAAAACACAAGCACTGGGTACAATAGTAATTGGAGTAAACAGTAGCAGTGGCTGCAGTTGTAAGTAACTGAAAGCAGTAGCATGATCTCTGAGTAGCAGTATGCTAGGAGCGTAGAAACAAAGCCCCAAAAGACAAAACCAAAACACAGCAACACAGAAAACAGGGAACAAGGCCCAAAAACAAAAACAAGACACACAAAACACAAAGGCCTGGATATTCAGACTGCACCAGGCAGCGGCGCAAGCCTGAGTGCAGCACAACAGGGCTTACTTACTTTATTAAGAGTGTAAGCAGCATGACACCACTTTTTAAACAATATCTAGTAGTCAGATATAAATACATACACCAGTTAGTGTCACATCAGTAATAGTTGCAATAGTAATAGTAGGCCTACATTTGGGCCAATTTTGTTTTTACAACTATAATAAAAAAAAGCAAAAACACACAAACAGACAGCCAAGACTGGGTAATCTTTGACAAAAATTATACCAATATTATTATTATTGTTATTATTATCATTATTATTCCTGACTTCAATTTCATATTTATTATCCAAGGGATAGGACTTCTAGCCTAAACTATGAGTGCATAGGTTTTTGTATTTATTCTGGTCAACAAGCCCACATACTATGTTATATCTAATATCCCTGTTATATGATACTTATCTTGTTGTAAATCCCATCTGGACCACCTCGCTATAAAAGCTTCCTTTCTATTCTGGATTTGAAATGTTAAATCTTCCATTTTCTGAATGTTCCAAATCAGTTCCCTCCAGTCACCCAGTGGCTCAAGCCTAGGTGCAGCACAACAGAGCTGCACCAGAGCAAGGACCAGGTGATATTCAACGGTGCTGTGCCTTGGCTCAGCACCATTGAATATGGCACAGAGGGTGCACACACTGCGCATGGTGCAGTGGCACTGTACCAGCACAAGACACAGAAATGGAGAGGGGGAAGCACCAGTGCAAGTGCAGTTGCGCTAGATGCATCACCCTCGATATTTAGCCTGGGGCATGCAAATGAGGTCATAATGCATGCAAGGTGCAAATGGGCCCATTTGCATGTCATTATGGCCCCATTTGCATGCAATGCGCCGATCCCCAGCGAATTGCGCCTGACGCCCTGCCAAGCTGCAGCCATCGGGGATCGACACCCTGTTGTGCTATTGCAGTCCCCCCACCCCCGTACACCCGAGCGTGGGCATCTGTTAATGACATACCACTCCTTGGTGGTCTAACAGTCTCCCCATGCCCGATCGTGGGCATCTGTTAATGACATACCACTCCCTGGTGGTCTAGCAGTCCCCCCATGCCCGATCATGAGCATCTGTTAATGACACACCAATCCTTGGTGGTCTAGTGGTAACCCCCATGCCCAATCACGGGCGACGTAAATGGAGCTACCATCCCTGGTGGTCTAGTGGTAACCCCCCCCAGTACACCCGTTCGTGGGCAGGTGATAACAAACCGAATTACCTGGTGGTCCAGTGGTACCCTCCTCCCTACCCATCCACAGCTGTCCCCCGCCACCCAGCACCCCCCTGTCATCGCAGGCGGCAGCACCCCGCCCGCATGCCGCCAGGCTGCCCACCAAATGACAGCACGATCTGTACGCCTACTGGTCCACTGCATGCAGACCATACTGTACTACACAGGCCCGATATGTGAATGTAGCCCAGAACAGTAAAGCCTTGGGAGACCACCCTTCTTGTGTCCATCTTGTCAGAAATAAAACCATACAATACAATCATAAAGTTTATGGCTGCGGTCAATCCATCTTTTTTTTTTATACTTACTTTATTAAGAGTGTAAGCAGCATGACACCACTTTTTAAACAATATCTTGTAGTCAGATATAAATACATACACCAGTTAGTGTCACATCAGTAATAGTTGCAATAGTAATAGTCGGCCTACATTTGGGCCTATTTTGTTTTTACAACTATAATAAAAAAAAAAATCATATTTACACAAACAGACAGCCAAGACTGGGTAATCTTTGACAAAAATCATACCAATATTATTATTATTGTTATTATAATCATTATTATTCCCGATTTCAGTTTCCTATTTAGTATCCAAGGGATAGGACTTCTAGCCTAAACTATGACTGCATAGGTTTTTGTATTTATTCTGGTCAACAAGCCCACATAATAAGTTATATCTAATATCCCTGTTATATGATACTAATCTTGTTGTAAATCCCATCTGGACCACCTAGCTATAAAAGCTTCCTTTCTATTCTGGATTTGAAATGTTAAATCTTTCATTTTCTGGATTTTCCAAATCAGTTCCCTCCAGTCACCCAAATTAGGTGGGATTGGTTTTAGCCACTTACGAGTAATGGCTTGGTTATAGGCCATGGTACAGATGGACCATAGATACAGTGAATTGGTACCTGTAATACCCTTCATAGGTAGACCAAATACTAAATGACAGAGGGAGAAGGGTTCTTCTATCTGAAATAATTTTCTCAGTTGTTCTTGTACCTGTGCCTTAAAGATTTCTAAAGAAGGACATGAATAAAATATGTGAACAGGAGTAGCCCTTTGCTCCCCACACAGTCTCCAGCAAGCTGAAGAAATAGCTGGGTCCCATTCCGCCACTCTATCAGGAGTCAGAAAAAATCTAACTTTTACCCTCCAGGAGAATTCCTGCCACAAAGGCGAAGAGGTCACTTTAGTTGAATTCTCCCAAATTATATTCCAGTCCAGTGGAGAGAGATCGGTCAATCCATCTTTGAGTGACTTGTGAAATGTTATTGGTGCCCCACAGATAGGAGACACACCACCCCCTGCCACCTACATCTCTCCCAGAACTGGGTTAAATAGAAATGTTATTTTCTGTGCTCCCCCCGACCTCTGAGATGCCAGAGCCAAGTATTTGCCCTAATGCATGGGGTGATACTTATTTTCTGCCAAGTTGTGGTTTGTTGTCTTGTCTGAGTAACAAGTTAGGGGGGTCCCAGTTACAGGATGGTGGTTCTTGGCTGGGGCAAAGTTTACACATCCTAATGCCTTTTTGTATTTTTTTTTTGTCTTTTACTGAGCTCTCCTATAAATGTCATATTAGACCAGCAGCTTTTAGGCAGGCAACAATTTTGAGCTAGCACTTTTCAGCGATAGATATCAGCAATGTCTGGTCATTCAATCCTGCCTGCACAAGCCAATAGGTGCTGTTAGACTAAGGAGCATTACAAATTACAAAGTGGTAAATGCTGAAGGTGCCTCGAGATTTCATTACTGTTTTAAAATTACATTTTGTCTTGTATGGTTTTGCATTCATTTTCAGCACTATGTATGGAAATTGGGCCCGGTTTTGATATGTTAAAGTAGCACTGTGGACTCTTTGCTGTTGATTCATTATTCATAAATGTATATATTTAATGTGTGATGTTTTTTCCCTTCACAACACTTCCTGACAAAGAGTCTGTTGACTTGAAGCGCCAGGGCGAGTCGTGGGTGAAGTTGCCTGTTAGATTGACCGTTTATGTTAATTAAAATTTAAGATGATTTATTTAAGATGCTTAAAGCTTAACGTGCTCATTATTTGTTACCTTTATGCTTTCCATTGTTTTGTGTCTGCAAAGATATGTACTCCTACCTGTAAATTACTATTCCACTCTCCAGTCTGTACGGAAATGTTACCTCCTGGTTGTTGTTGCACCCGGGTCGCCCCTGAAAAAGGGACCTCTATGGGCCCAGCGGGCCTACCCGGTCATCAAAATTGTATAAATAAATAAATAAATAAATAAATAAAATGGGTTTCTATCAAGCTACTTTGACTGAAGTGTTTTTCCCCCAACAGCTACAAGTGCAGGTATTTTTTCTGAGTTTACTTGTTGCCATGGCTGGCTGCTCTTTGCCCTGCACCCACGTAGCACCACAGTGCTCACAGACAGAACTCTTTCGGACTTCTTAAGAATCCTGGCTGCACTGAAAAAACTCGGGTAGTTTGTCTTCTCAGAAGCTATCAGGTGTTGTTTTATCATGCTCTCTGATTCTGAATATTAACAACCACAGTGACAATTTAATGTTGTGAAGGGGGAACTAGCAGGGGGGATACATACTGTGGAACACAAACCATCATTTGAAAAAAAATAGATGTCTATGTCACTGGATAAAATGTAAAATGTAAAAGAAACTCAGCACCAGATTTCAAAGAAAATGCACAATTAAAAAGGCATACAGTACTGGCTTAAATATATTAGCTACCAGTTATGATGTTAGTAATGCAGGCATGATGCAGGATTATGTGCACCCCCAAAATGTAACAAATCTGCAAGCTTACTGAAAGGCCTGGCTGCTTCACACAGACTAAAGAATAAGCACACAAACTAACAAAATACCAAGCACACCAAATGAGGACTGGGTTCAAAAGATAGCTATGCTATCACAAAGTATTTATTGCAAAACTGCATACAAAAATTATAGGTTGCCTGCCTGAATGAGCCCCAGCACATTGAGGATGATACGTCTTTGTCATGGAGGTCACATTACAGTACAAGTAGTTAGGATGTTAAAAATGTATCCATGAATGATGCAGGGCACGTGTGGCCCCCCCTCACTCCACCCTACAAACCTGACTACCAAGGATCTATCAGGTGTGTTGGCTGCTTGTGAGGCAGGACCAGGAGAAGTAGTCATGGTGGCCTAAAATAGGGTTGTTGCCTCAGCTCTCGATTCTGCTGCACATGTCCATGTACAGACCAGCTTAGCTCTTCTGTTCTGTAGACAGGCTACTCCATCCTGCCTGTCTCCAGCCAATCAGAGCCTTGTCAGCCACTAAATGAAAAGAGTTTGCTCTGTTCTTCACTGACAAGGTGTCTTTCAACAAGGCGGGTATCTCCCCATTGGGGCTGCAGTGGGTGTGCAGTGACTAGTCTGAGGTTAACAGAAGTAATCCTCAAGTCTGGAGTGAGTTTAATCAAGTGGGGGTCAAAGGGGTCAATGAGAGTCTTGAAGCTGTGGTTCCCATTTTGTGATCCAGATCTGGGCCTGACATGACTCCTAGTGGGCTGTGTGGAGTCCGTTGGTCCAAGTGTTCACTGAGATAATACAGTGTTCCCTCTCAAAGGGGGTATTTCCTGGTGCCTTAAAAGAGGCACTGGTGAAATCACTTTTGAAGAAACCATCACTGTACCCAGATTGCCTTGCAAACTATAGACCTGTCTCTAACCTCCCCTTTCTGGGAAAGGTTGTTGAGGAAGTAGTGGCTGTGCAGCTTGAGGCACATCTCATTGTCTTTGACACCTATAAGCCACTCCAGTCTGGATTTAGGTCCAGGCACAGTATGAAGAGTGCACTAATCTGGTTGTAAAATGATCTCCTCAGGGTGAGAGATAGAGGTGAATGGTCAATTCTTGTTCTATTCAATCCCTCCTCAGCATCTGACACTGTGGACCATGGGATGTTATTGGATCACCTTGGAGAGCTCTTTGGACTCGCCGGTACTGTCATCAGCTGGTTTTAGTCCTTTCTTACAGGCAGGATGCAAAGGATAGTAATGGGAAACTATTCCTCTATCCGAAGCTTCTGTCTTGTGGAGTTCCCCAGGGCTCAATCTTCTCACCCATTTTATTCTCGGTGTACATGTTACCCCTGGGGGATATCTTTAGATGTTACAGGGTGGGGTTTCACTGCTATGCAGATGATACCCAACTGTATATGCCCTTTCCACCAGGGACCCAAGATGCAGTCTCTGTATTGAACTATTTTCTGACCGAGGTCCAAGACTGGATATCCTCCAACTGTCTAAGGCTTAACCCAGATAAGACAGAGCTACTGGTGGTCAAGCCTGGTTGTTGGTGGGGAGCTGTGGTGGTGGGAGAGGTAACCAGACTTGTGTTTGGTTCTTCTTTTTTCAGTGCCTCCGCCATGGTGAAAAATCTGGGTGTTAACCTGGATAGCGAACTGACACTGGAAGCTCAGCTGTTATCTAAGGTCTGAAGTGGTTTTACCATTATAAGAATATCACCTAAATTAAACCTTTCTTCCCACCTGACAACTTGCCCTCACTGGTACATGCTTTTGTGACATCCAGACTTGATTAATGCAACACCCTATACCTTGGGCTGAATGGAAGGGCCCTAGGTAGCTTGCAGCTAGTGCGAAATGCTGTGGCCAGGTTGTTGATGTGCTTTCCTAGGTCCTGTCATATGACCCCAGCCCAGCACAATCTGCACTGACTTCCAGTGAGGTGGCAGATCTCCTTCAAGGTTGACTTGCTGACCTATAAGGCCCCACATGGACTGGGCCCATGCTACCTACATGACCTTCTGTCTCCTCACTAGACCTCCTGTTCTCTTCGTTCCTCTGAGGCAGGCCTCCTAGTGGTTCCCAAGGTTTGGTTGAAACCTTCTCTCAATAGGGCCTTTGATGTAGCTGGCCTGACCCTGTGGAACTTGCTCTCAAGCTAGTTGAGGAGGCCCCTCATTGGAAACCTTTAAGAGGCATCTGAAATCCCAACTTTTTATGGAAGCTTTTGATTTATTTTAATTCATTGGCAGTCTACATGTAATTTTCAGATGGATTTTATTACTTATTTAAGCCATTTTTCCCAGTTAGTTTCATTTTGCAGTTGAATTCATATTTTATTATACTGTTCATGTCTATATGTTTAATTTATGATGTATTTACATTGTACAGCACCCAGAGCCTCTGGGAATGGGAGCTTTTAAATACAAGTTTACTTACTTACTTAAAAGGTGTGGTTTCTGCATATTGCTTTGATCAGTATGGAGCTCAGGGGTGGAGATCAACTAGACTACCAGGGTATAGACTTCTGATATATTCTACCTATCCTGGTCATCAGGTGGTTGGGAGGACAGTAGCAGGAATTGACAGCTCTTGCTCTTGTCAGTACACTACCTTGCACTCGGCAGGTGGTGGGAGCACACTAGCAGGAACTGACAGCTCTTGCTCTTGCCAGTCCACTACCCTGCACTTGACCAGAAGGGGTAGGTTGTCGCTTTAATAAGGACAGGGTTTCAAAAACATTAAATAGTCCTGTGATGGGGCAGTTCAGCGCTTTCAAAACCTCTGAACATACCACCGCATCCTGTATGCAGGAAGGATTCCTCATTTGCATTGGCACAGCAGGATATTCTACATGTATGCACTGTTCACTGAGTACTGCACACTGAGGGCCACTGAATATGACCATGGCCCACCTTATGGCACAAACCCCAGTTAGCACATCACTGACAAGTGTAGCAACATACTAACTTTCTAAATATGGGGCACTATTTGTCTGCATTAGGCCACTTCCATATGTATAGTTGTTACCTACTGAATCCTTACCCTCCTTTGCATTAATTGACCAATTCCTTGTTACTTGCTTGAAAATTATTTGCGAGCTTGAATAAGAAAGAAGGACTGAGCATTTGGCATTTTTATTTTGTTAGACAGTTTAGTAAGAGTAATTTTAGGGGTCAGTTTGGGTAAGTGATGGACCATGTAGGTAAAAGTGCTGTTGGAAAATGTAAATGGATATTTATCCCTTTTTACGTTTGCTTGCAAATGCACAAGAAATGTTTTATTACACTAAATGGCATTTTAGAGGTGTACTGCCAAGCCCATTGGAGCTCAAATTGGAAGGGGCTCAGCAGTCCAGATTAATGACAATGAAAGGACACCACTCGTTGCTTATTGGGCAGAAACTTCATGTAGTTGAAAGGAATGAAGATGTTCTTATCTATCAGAAGGGGCTTCAGTACTTTTGTTTGCATGAAGCTGGTCAGCAAGCAGACAGTCACTGGCCGGCCCAGTGGTGTAGAGGGCTGCGGCACTGGTGCCTTACTTGACACTGGCAACCTGTGTTCAGTGATGAGCATGGGTTGCTGGGGGTCAGCTGGGGAGGGAAAGGATTAAGGGTTTGATGGCTGTTCTCCTTTCCAGAGGGGAAGGGAGGGACTTGTAGGCTCTGCTGAAACAAATGCCACCTGGTGGAGGCCAGGTAGTAGTGTAGGTCTAGGAGGGCAGCAGAAGGGCATATGGGAGGACTATGGGACTCTGGGGCAAGTGTATACCTCCATGCACGTATATCCACATATGTGCCACAGCATGGGGAATGGGGATAAATTGGGGAAAAAGCCCATGTCCCCCCACCACTATATGTGATGGTCCCTGGAAGAGTCCTGAAGGACCCGATGACAGGAGAAGGTGGCAGCAGGTGGGCTATGTATCAAAAAAAGCAAACAGCTGACCAGCTTTCAGTATTTGGAATGTTGCTCCTGCCCCGTCTTGGGTTTCAGTCTCCCCTCAGCTCCAGAATGGCTTGCTGTACTATGATCTATCTATCTATCTATCTATCTATCTATCTATCTATCTATCTATCTAGTGGACCGGGGTGCCCAGCCCTGGTACTGCTACTTTCTGCCCCTTCCCTCCAGAATGGCTCACTGTACCACAATCTAGCTATCCATCTGTTTGTCTGTCTATCTATCTATTTAGCAGACATGGGTGCCTCCCCCAGTACTGCTTCCTTCTGTCCCTTCCCTCCAGGCTGCCTTATCGCCCTTTTAAATTTTTATATATATTTGTTTATTAATATAGAAGTGGACAGGGGTGCCCACCCTCCATATCACTTCTCTTGACCCCCTTCCCTCCATGTCACCTGCCTCTATTCCTATTATGTACATGGCAGCACCAGGGCTCCCACCCTGGTGCTGCAGAACACAATCCCAACACTGGGTTTCCCAATCGCAGTGTCAGAATATCCCTGAAATAAAGAAAACTGTACTATATGTTATTATTTGCTGATACAGAAACATAGAAACATGGACGTTGATGGCAGATAAGGACTGCTTGGCCCCCCCCAGTCTGCCCATTTCCCTACCTATTGGATAAGATGCAGATCCTAGTTAACCAGCATCCTACTTTCTCCTACACCCCACTATAATTGCCTTATGTCTGTCCCATGCATTCTTGAATCCCCCCACTGTTTTTGACCCCACAACCTCCTCAACAAGGCTGTTCCATGCACCCACCACCCTCTCCATGAAAAAATACTTCCCCACATTGCCCCTGAGGCGTCCCCCCTCTATTTTCAAATTGTGTCCCCTTGTTCTTACACATCTCTTTTTCTGAAAGATTCTATCCTCTTGGACTTTGTTGATTCCCTTGAGGTACTTGACAGTTTCTATCATGCCCTTCCCTTTCCTCAAGGGTATACATAATAAGTTATATTAGTCTATCTTCATATGATTTCTGGTGCAGACCCTGCACCATTTTAGTTGCCCTCTTCTGAACTGCCTCCATCCTGTCTATGTCTTGTGGAGATGGGATCTCCAGAACTGCACATAGTACTCCAGGAGAGGTCTCACTAACTGTCTGTACAGAGGGATGACAACTTCCAGCTTTCTGCTGGTGATGCCTCTCCCTGTGCATCCCAGTATCCCCCCCAGCCCTCCGTACTGACTTTTCACATTACTTGCCTACCTTTAGGTCATCTGATATGACTACCCCCAGGTCCCTTTCCATCTTTAAGTAAGTACAAGTTTATTGTTCGACAATTAAGTCATTACAAATTAAAACTAGAAACAAAATATATGAAAAGACATAAATACATCTTAAGAAAACCTTAAAAAAAACACCATTGAATTATATTACACTGATATATATATATATATATATATATATATATATGAATGATCTTAAAAGTTATTACACAATGGATTATACAAGCAGCAGTTCTTTTCCAATATATTTCCAGGAACTAACACAAATTGATCCTATTTCTATTTATATATACGCTTACATGATCTTTAACTATAGGCTTAGGCAATAGAAGACACTCCCTCCCCCCCAATATGTTTTAAGCATTAAATAATCAATTAGTCTAATTTCCATTTATATTAAACTTTTGTTTGGAAAACTTTCAGCTTTCTTGCCTTAATACGAGAAATTGTGTACAAATAAGTAGCTAAGGCTTTAATAGCTATTTCATCTTTATTATATATCAAGATTTTCACCAGTAAATGTTTGTCAACAGAGATTTTTTCAAAATCATTAACACTAAAAAACGTTTTAAAGAGTAAGTATCTTGATACATTAAACCAAGGGCAAATACACACCACATGAATAAGATTCTCTGGTTCACCAATATTGCAGTCACAATTAACTTGGTAATTTATATATTTTTTATATCTCTTACACAGTATATTACTTGGCAAGGTTTCAAATTGATATATCGTAAAAGCAGCTCTTAATTTAAGATCTGCAAATAGTTTCAAATGCAATTGTATTCTAATATTATCCTCATTGTTATTTACAAACCATGGTGAAAATCTAGAGATTTTTATTTTTTTCTTCATCTATTGTAGTCCAATAATCTTTTACTTTTTTGTTGATATATGTCTTACACTGTGAACTTAATGTAATGTTTTTTGATACATAATCTCTCAAGATATTTATATCTCGCCGACAACGTATACACTGTATTAAGCCATGGGGACTTGTAACAATCAGTCATCATACAGTTTTGTTTTTCTGTCAAATACATCTTAGTAATTTTCTCAATAGTCTGCCTGGTCAATCTGAGCCAATATTTTTTTTTTTTTTCTAATACAGCTTCTATGTTGTCAAGGTCTAACTCGGCTCTAATATATGGAGCTGGAAAGACTCTAGGAACCATAAGAGTCTTCCTTAGTACCTTATGTGTAGGTACCATAAGCCTTTCTCTTTTCTCTATAGCCCATATTTCAGACGCATATGTTATTTGTGAGATATATTTGACTCTAATCACTAAGATCATTGGTTTTATTGAAAAGCCCCATATGCTGAATTAAATTTTCCCAATGCCAAGGCTGTTTTTTTGCCTGTAAGAGCACTCCTTCCATATGTTTGTTCCAAGTACCTTTTGTTGTCATTGTTAAACCCAAATAGACATAAGACGTTACTATGTCTATTTTATGGGATCCCATTGTCCAAGAACCTAATGGTTTGTTTTTTCCAAAAATAATTATCTATGTATTTGCTTTATTTACCTGTGGTTCAAGATCATTAGATATTTTAAGCAAATGATTGATCTGGTTCTGAAGCCCTTTTCTAGTCAAAGAAAATAATAATATGTCATCCGCAAATGCTAGAATAGGACATTTTTGGTTTAAAAGTTTTGGACAGTCTATAATATTAGTCTCAAGTTTCCTTATAAGAGTATCAATGTATTTTGAAAATAGAATCAGAGCTAGGTCACATCCCTGTGTCACTCCTCTAGTAGTCTTTATGTTTCTGGTTAACTGTCCATTTGCTCCATATCTAATTTTTGTCCATGTATTTATATAAATCCTTCTAATTATATGTATAAGCTGTGTATCAATACCCTTTTGCACCATGATGTTCCACAATATACTTTTATTAATGGTATCAAATGCTGATTTGAAGTCTTCAAATAATATATAGATTTGCTGTTTTCGTATGTTAAGATATTTTTCATGCAAATGGGAAAATATAAATAGAATAATGGATAGGTAACTGGGTATTACTGGTGAGTAATACCATTGAGAGGTTCTGGACACAGAGGAACCTTGAGAGCGAAGCTCGAGAGGTTCCCGTGTCCAGAACCTCGAGATGGTATCTCACCAGTAATGCCCAGTTACCTATCTATTATTTTTTTTAATATATGGATCCAACTTTTTTTTTAATCATTTTGCTGCAACTGGTCAGCTGTTAACTGAAGGAATCTCATGCTTGTAGCTGACTGCCACTGTCACACTGTGTAGCCTGGTCTGCCTGTCTTCCCTGACGCACACATGCATAGCAAACATTTCATTTTCTTTTACCTTTTGTTTTTGGGGATGGGTGAGCAAAGGATCAGTGAGATGCATTTTTGTTTGTAGATACGCTGAAAAAACTGTGAAGTTTCATCACTGTGGACTCCGCATAGTGTCATCTCGCTAAGCGAGAATCCGCCGCCATGTTTTTCAAACTGTTTCGGATGGAAACGAGCCAATCAGAAGGCACTCTTAAAAGATGTGACAGGATAGACTTGCGCTTTTGCTGTTCATCTTTGGTGATAATACTATTGTTCAGGTCCTGAACGATAGTATTACGGTTCCTGAACAATAGTATTATCACTAGGGAACAGTGGTATTATCGCTCCAGGAGCCATACTATTACCAGAATTTTTTTATATGTTTTATGATGGTATTAATTTAACAATCCATATATTAAACAACAATTATCGATTGTATTGCATCCTGCCCTAAAACTGGCTTGAAACCTACTAATTCCTCCCACTCTCTTCAAATCAGTCAATAATTTACCTAGTATCATTTTTGAAAATATTTTCAAGGACACGTCTAGTAGACTTATAGATCTATACGTGGCTGGGTCACATCAGTTCCCCATTTTATGAATTGGGACAGTAATTGCTCCCTGCCAAGTGGGAGGGAGAAAAGAGTCCTGAAACATAGAAACATAGACTTTGACGGAGATAAGGACCACTTGGCCCGCCCAGTCTGCCCATTTCCCTACCTACTGGATAAGCTGCAGATTCTAGTTAACCAACAGCCAGCTTCCTGCAACCCCCCACTATAATTGCCTTGTGTCTGTCCCATGCCTGTTTGAATTCCCCCACTGTTTTAGACCCAACGACCTCCTCAGGAAGGCTGTTCCATGTATCCACCACTCTCTCCATGAAAAAAATGTCCTCACATTACTCCTGAGCTGTCCCCCCTCTATCTTTAAATTGTGCCCCTTTGTTCATACACATCTCTTTTTCTGAAAGATGCTACCCTCCTGGACTTTGTTGATTCCCTTGAGGTACTTGAACATTTCTATCATGTCCCCCATCCCTCCTTTCATCAAGAGTATACATATTAAGCTCTCTCAGTCTCTCTTCATATGGTTTCTGCTGCAGACCCTGCACCATTTTAGTTGCCCTCCTCTGGACTGCTTCCATCCTGTCTATGTCCTTGCGTAGATGAGGTCTCCAAAACTGCACACAGTACTCCAGATGGGGTCTCACCAACTGTCTGTATAGAGGGATAACCACTTCCCTTTTTCGACTTGTGATGCCTGAAGAATCTGATTAAAAAAAAATGCAAATAAATTGATCCAAGCAGTGGAGTTTGCCAAATACACCTCTGCAGGGATTAAATCTGGTCCTGGAGCTTTGTTTTTCTTTACAGTTTTAAGAGCCAAATGTATTTCCTTGCGTGTGATATTTATATTTTGGACTTCATTTTCTATGTATAATGGAATCCCAATTTCAATAGAGCCACCAAAAACCCCCTCAAAATACTGGACCCATTTTTGTTCATTAACATATGTATCTATTTTAATTTTGGTTACACTTGTACCCCTTGAGACTAATGTCCAAAATTTTTTACTATCACCTTCATATAGAACATGCAACATCTCATTCCATGTGTTCCATTGATATTGTTGTTTTTTTTGCTTTTTATGAACACATTGTAAGTTTTTCTTTGCTGATTCAACATTTTCCATTTATTAGTGTCATTAGCTCTTCTAGTTTCCCTAATTTTAGCATTTAACATTTGCTTCTTTATTTGGCACTCTCTATCAAACCAGGTATTAACTAAGTTAAAGTTACTTTTCAGAATAACTTGCTTGTATAATTTTACTTTGATATTCTGAAAGATATCTACCACCAAGTTCCCAAATTTCTCCAAGTTTGATTCATAAGGGGAAAGGGAAAGGGAAAATTGCTTAACCAGGAACAACACACTAAGCCAGAGCTTGTTTCCAGGTGCGACCTGGGAGCACAAGGAAGTGAAGTGACTTGCTCAGGGTCACACAGTATGCAAGTGGAAGCTGAGGGATTCAAACCCAGGTCTGGTCTGCTGGATATCACCATATTTGCAGCTCACAGCCTTAGACCACTGCGCTATACTGCCTCCTACTGACTCATGACAATCTCTCGCTAGTATTTTAATAATCAAACATTCTATTTGTATTGCAAGTTCAGTTTCCAATTGAATGTTCCACTTTAGCCCCTTGTTATATCTAACTTCCTCCATTAGGTCTTCCTCTAAACAATCAATATTAGTTTCATGTAATTGAGCCATTTTCCCTAGCAGGATAATGGGCAGGTGATCACCTTCTGGCCTAGTCACCTCAAAAAAATGGTCTCAAAATTTGATATCTCCTGACCAATACATCATGTCAAGCAGGAAAATTCCTGTTGACTTGATGTAGGTACATTGGCCCTGCAAATCACCATTTAACTGGCTATTTAAAGGGTATAGATTGTAAATTTCCAATATTTCAATTACCTTCCTACCTGCTTCATTTATTTTCATGTCCATTGTACTTCTGGCCTTAGGTTGTGATTCTTGCTGTAGATTGGAATTTGTATTGTCCATTGGATCATCATAATGTCCAATTCTAGCATTTAGATCTCCTACCATCAATAAATCCCACTTTGGATATTTTAATTGGATATCTAATAGAACATTATTCAACGAATTCCATAGTTCATCCTTATAAAAGTGAGATTGTCTTGGGGGGAAATACACGTTTATCAATATAATCTTGGTGTCCATATTAGCTAACAAAAGAACTATTATGTTTTTGTCGACATATAGTGGACGGTGCTCAGTAAATAAACCTAATCTAACATAGACTACTATTCCACCAGAAGGTCTACCTAGTTTGCTCTCCCTAGTTGCTAAAGTAATGTGTGTGTTAATTCATACTCATTTAAAAATACTGCTTCTTCCTTTTCATGCAATGTCTCTTGCAGACAAATAATATCTGTGGTCTTAATGAAAGACAGGAAGTCCAAATCTGAGTATCTGCTCACCAGCCCTGCTATAGTCCATGAAATAATCATATTGCCTCCCTTCCTTTTCCTCTAATTGTATTGACACTTTAGCTAAATAAGAAAGTCATGCAGAAGCCTGCTGCCTCCCATTGCTAAATGCACAATTCTGCCTTGCAGACTGTTTAAAAATTTCTTCTGGATCCACTAAGTACATCCCTAGCACATCAAGCTTATTATATTCCTTCAATAAATCCTGTGCAAGGCTTCTATCCCTGACTTGAATGTCAATTTGTGTAGTCTTTCCTATTCTTACTACTTTCATAATTCCTTGATTTCCTGATATCTGTAAAACATTTCTAAACAGATTACATACAGTATGACACCCTTAAGTTTCCCATTACTTTCTTTAGGGATGGGAGCCATTCCATATATTGAAAGGGTTACTGGAGCTTTGCCTTCTGTTTTCTGAGATCTTACATTAAACAGCTCTCTGTGTGGGAAAGTGGCTCTTTGTTCAATTAATTCTGCATTATACCAAATGTAATTTGCAACTTTTGGTGAGCATACATAAATTTCTACTGTACGCTCCCTACCATCTCTAGCTTCAATTAAGTGTATTATATCATTAATGGTGATATCAATATCATACAAATAGTTATTTAGTATATACTCTTTCAACTCCTTTTCTGTTACCTTAGGTCAATCATAATAGGCTGTACATCTTATCATAGATAAAGTTCCATCATTAGAAGTACATTTTACCTTTTTCCAGTTCCCAGATGGTTCAGCTCCAGCAATTACATTTTGTTTGTCAATAACCAAGTTGTTATATGGTGTTATTTGTGTTGGTTTTTCCATTTTGTTAATATTGTCTGTTTCAATAGGATAACATTATCTAACAGCATCAATTTATTTTTCTAACATAGCTACTGTAGATGTTTACATAAATCTGTTGAAAGCAGTTAGATCACATTTGCCACAGACATCTTTATCATTAGTGTCTACTTCTAATTCTAATTCTAATTCAAAGTCCCTAGTCTCCTTCTCTCTTTGTAGTACAAAATAATTTTTCTCCTCACAATGCTCAATCATCTTTTCATCTAGCTTATCGGTTGCATTTGAAATCTGAGGTATTTTATCTCCCTTTTCTTGCTGATTTTTTTGTATTGATACTAATTTTCCTCTATTCTTAGGTTTTTCATTTTTCCATTAACTTTCTTCATAGTAAGTAACATTTCTCCCTTTTGTTTCCTCTTCGGATTCTTATTTTTCTTATCAGCTGTTTTTCCTATATCCTCAGATATAATTAGGGATGGAAAATCAGGTCTTAATTGTGGGTTACATGGTATACAAGGAACACACACTCTAGGGGTAGAATTTCCTCCTATTTTTGGTTCTTCTTCAACAATCATAATAGAGTCCATAGGAGATGTAGGGACTAGTTCTTCTAATTTGCTCTCTATAGTATCTAGCTTAGCATTATTTGCTACAGTGTCATATCTAGTGTTTTCAATCTCATTTTTAGGCACAATCAGTTGTTCCATTAAAATCAGATTTGTAGTACAGTATATTGGTGGCTCATATGAGCCACCAAATCATCACTGAGACTAATTGGTACAGTATATACTGTGGTACATCCCTTAAGTTAGAACAATTGACAGTCCAAGGTTTCTGTATAATAACAGGATTTATCTTTCTACTTTCTTTTTTTCATACTTAGATGTTAGACTTTTCATTCCTCTGATTGCCCTTTGCAAATCAGTATTAACATTTCTTAGTTCAGTAGTAGGAAGCAAAATCATGTCATTAGCTGAATCACCACCAACATTCAGTGGAGTTTCATTGATCAGTTCTATATTTGAGTCTATATAGTCATTTATCCCATTACTTTATTCATAGTAAGAAAAGTTAAGGGAAGCTTCCAAGTTTATAGCCTCATAGTCTTCTCCATCCATGCATATGTTAGAGGTTGTATTAACTGTATTTGTTTCAGTACTAGTTTCCTGCCCATTTAACTCCATACTACCATAACAATTACCATAACAATTAGTAAGCTGTATCCCAATTTAAGGTGACTTAATAGAATATCCATATAAATCAGGTGTCAGTTCCAAGTATTCACTCTATTGGATACCCATGTTAGAGTAGTTCTTCCCCTTTTGATTATGTTCTGGAAGTAACAACGGGGTAGATGTTTTATCTATTTCTAATTTTACTAATCCAGATAGATGGTCTGTTTTTTTTTTTTTGTCTGTCTGGTTCTAGCCAAATTTTTCTCTTTATCTTTCTCTAGCACAGATTCGCTAAGTAATGGTGAACAGGAAGTCTGCATTTTTCTTTGCTGTCTAGTATTTACCATTTTTCTAGATTTCTCTTATGTTCTTATTATTAAAATAAATTTAAAAATAAAGGAAAATCTGGATGATTTTACCTCCAACTTTTATAATGTTACAAAATGGAAGATAGAAAATTACAGAAAATTACAGATACACATATAATTTCAGACACACATATAGAAAAACAGTCCAATAAAAGACATCCTCCTTTTTCTCTGGCCTCTCAAATAAACAATCCCAGTCTGCTCAATCAGTTTTTGGAAGGGATGTGTAGGGATGTATAGGGATTTATAGGTGTCAAAACCACAGGTTTTGAGCCTGGCAAAAAAGTATCTAAGTTCCTGGAGTAAAAGAAGTCCAAAACAGTTCAAAACAGTTCAAACTCAAGTTCAGATTCCAATATTTTAGGGAATCCCATAAAGTGCACTTTCTTATTTAATATCCTGCTTAAAATCCATGTGGACCTCTTGCTTTAGCAGCAGAAACATCAGCAACAGCAAAGCAGCAATAGTCCCAGGTCTTTCAGAAAGGTGTATAGCAATAATAGCTTTAGCGGTAGTAGCTTGCTTACTTGCACTCGCATTCACGCTCTCACTTTGTTTCCCCTCTAGGAACAGAAAAAAGAACCTAATTGGCCACTTGATAAAATTGCAGTTTTTAAGAGCTATAATACTCGGAAGACTAGGCTTTCTGCTATTAAAGTAAAATCACTTACTAAAATCAACATATGCCATAATATAATTGCTCTGTGGCTCTGAGTCTATAGCAGTTACAAAAAAAACAGCAGAAACCTGAGGATATACGTAACAAAAAATGAATGAAAAAAGATACTAAAAAGCAATAAAAGCAATAAATAGTGTAATCAGGATACAATTTCAGACCGTGACATCATTTTAAGCACTAATATTCACTATTCACTTCTCCAAAGTGTAGACAAGTCTCGTATTAAAAAAGGACCATTTTGTCTGTTTATATTTAGAAACGCTCTACTCGCTCACTGCTGCTGCTGATACTGCTACATAGAAGCCAGGTGAATGAATGGATGATCTACTTGGGCTGAATGCACATGGTATTTCAGAGCAGTCAGACACGTGATCAATTAGTCTATGGCGCGAAAAATAAAATTGAGATTTAAAACCCTTTTTAACTTTACTGTAGGCCCATAAACCCACCCGTATTTTTTTAAATACAAAACTGCTAAAGATTATTAAAACACACTGCTAGAGCACAGCTAGAGCACAACGGCAATCAGACAGTTTTAATTAGTAAATTACAAGTGTTATAAAGACAATGCAGCTGATTCTTACAGTTATTTAAGGCCAAACAAAGTAAAGCAAATTACATATAAATTGTATAAAATTATAATCAACAATCCCCAATCCCCAATTTAGTAGGAATCAAATAGCCACAGTCTCGAGCACAGTCTCAGGCTTCTTTACTACAAAATATCCCCGCACTAGGTCAAAATTCAAAGTTCCAAGCAAGACTGTACCAGAGATAAAATGCAGAAAAACAAGGCATACTCAAACTCTATAAAATTCAGCTGGCCAAAAACCAGGCAAAAGGGACAAGGTACAAAATCAAAGCTGTCCATAGGCTGGGAATTATTTTCTTTCAGTGCAGCTTTCTTCCCGTTGCATACCCTTCTGACAGGCGTCTATGCAACCCAATCTTGCCAACTCCAAAGGTGGAGGGCAGGGAGACCCCCACCTATTCACCATTGCAGACTGAGTTCCACTTATCTGGAAAACCAATGGGAGAAAACAACGGAGAGAAACTGCATGATGATGGAACACAATATGAGCTACTGGTAAGGAGACAGGCATTTTAGTCAACAGTGGTTTACCTGTTATAAACTTATTAATAGCATTTACTCCCTGCTTCTCTCCCTTTTTTCTCCACAAGGGAAGAGAGCGCATAGTATGCGACCATCTCTTTTCAGCCTCTCAGCTCAAAATCCTACTTGCTCTGGCTTCGGCTATAAGGACCTCCCATAAATTCTGTTACACCTAAGCCCCCTTGGAATATCAACTCTTGAACGAATACATCTGATCAGTATTCACAAAAGAACAGGAGGGGCAGGTACCTAGAGCAACTGATCTTTGTCATCGTTAGTCTATCCCCCACCCCATTGTGTACTCTTCCCCTGGGTTTTTGTTTCTCAGGTACATTTACTTTGCACTTCCTTGCATTGAATCTAAGTGGCCATACCTTTGAGCAACTCATCTCTTACACTCCCTGGCTTTACAATATCATGCCAGGACCATCTAGGTAGAGGTGGAGGGGTAGCAATCTACATTTCTTCATCCATCCAATTCACCTCCATCTTTTCCAGCTCTGTACCAAAATCATATGAGGTCCTGATGTTGCAAATCTCTCTCCCCTTCTCCAAACCTATCTTTGTAGCAGGCACCTACTGCTGCCCTGGTTTACAGCTCAAAATCGCTACTGACCTCATAGCCACCCTAGCTACCCACTCTTCAGCTGGCGAATTATATATCATGGGTGATTTCAAACATAAATTGGTTGACCTCCATACCCAACAAAGTGCATAAGGCTATACACACGCTCAACTTAACTCAGCTTATCCATGACCTAACTCGGCTAAACCATAAGACGGGCAACCACTCCCTCATCAACTGGGACCTCTCTTCACACACACACACAGGGTCATTAAATCTGGTACTCTAGCAGATGTCTTCAGCGACCATTGCATGACCTTCTTGGTTCATAGACTACACAGAGTCAAAGCCCCCCATAAAACATTACAAATCCAATCGTACAAATACCTGAACATTGTCTCTCTCCTGCACGATTTGACCTACATGAACTGGGCACCCATATCCAAAGCCAGTAACCTAGATGAAGCAGCTAACTACTTCAGAGACTGATTCCTTGAAGTCTGGAATCAACATGCACCTTTATGCCATGTCCAAGTCCAAGGAAACCACCTCCCCTGGATCGCTCCAGAGCTCATTGCTTGTCAAAGAGCATGTGACTTAGCCTGGAAGCTCCATAAAGGTACAAAGCTTCATAAAGACTATGAAGCATACTGGGCCCTCAACAACAAATGCACGAAAGCCACTTGCTTGGCTAAGGCTGAGTACTTCAGCTCTACTTTTAACTCCAATATAAATAACCCATCCAAATTCTGGAAAGTAATTCATTCACTTTTCTCCCCAAAGGCTCCTTCTCTCTCCCCCCTCCTCAAAATAAACAATACCATCATCTCTGACCACCCAAGTGTAGCTGAAGCATTCAACTCGTACTTCACCTCATGCGCTTCTGCACTACTAGGCTCCCTTCCAATGGTTAGTCAGACGTCTACTGCCTCTACAAGCAGCCCACCTGCTCCACCATACGATTTCTCCTTCTCCAAAATAAGGACACTAGATAGGCTGGCTGCCTTAGAAGCCCTTAACCTGAGCAAAGGTAGCTCCCCTGATGGGCTGGATCCGAAGCTACTAAACCTGTCCTCTGCAGCCATTGCTCCTCCACTGACTGCCCTTCTCAACCTCTCTTTTCAACTGGCCGAAATACCCCAAGGTTGGAAACATGCAGTCATCCTCCCACTTCCAAAGTGTGGTGATACCTCCTCCCCTGGGAACTACCACCCCATCTCACTCATCCCAATGTTAGCCAAACTGCAAGAACACCTAGTCCTAGCCCAACTGTCTGTGTACCTCTCAGACATTAACTTTTTCACCCAATATCAATCTGGGTTCCACAAACACCACTCTACTACTACTTCGCTGCTTCGGATCATGGACTCAATCCTGTCTGGTATGGATTGCGGACACATCGCTACTGTCATCATTATTGATCTTCCTAAAGCATTTGACACTGTTTCCCACTCCCTCCTACTCTGCTCCCTGTCCTCCACCGGTCTGTCTGAACATGCCATAAAATGGTTCAGTGCATACTTAACCAGCCGCACACAACTGGTAAAAATCTCTGACTCCATCTCCCCTCCTCTACCTATATGCATTGGTGTCCCCCAGGGATCCATACTGGGTCCGATCCTTTTCTCCATTTTTCTGAATGATCTTTCATCCATCTGTATATCATCTTCTATACATATGTATGCTGATGATATGGTTCTTTTCTCCTCAGGGCCATTGCCCTTGGATGTTGCCTCCAGGCTTCAATGGGATTTCAATAATATCCAGGGTTGGTTTCAATCTCACCAACTTTTCCTAAATGTTAAGAAGACAGTGGCCATGATGTTCAGCACTAGACAGAGACTGTCAAGGCTCCCATCCTTCTCCTCCTTCACTACCCTTGATGGGACAACTATTGAGGCCACGGTATCCTTCAGGTATCTGGGTGTTTGGCTGGATCAGCATCTCACTTTCTTGGACCATATAGATGCCATAATGAGAAAGCTACACCCTAAACTCGGTGCCTTATATAGAAACCGCTCTTGCCTCCCGCTCCAGGTAAGGCACAAACTGGTCCAAAAGATGATTCTCCCAATCAACTACTGCGATGTCGTCTATTGCTCTGCTTCCACCACCTCTTTAGCTAACTTGGATACCCTTTTCAACTCCTTCTGCTGCTTTGCCCTTTATACACCTCCCCTAACCCATCACTGCCACCTTTACCATGCTTTAGCTTTCCCATCTCTAGCTAAAAAGCAGCTGCATCACTGTGCAAAGTTCATCTCTAACTACTGGCTTGGTACACTCCCTCCTTATCTTACCTCCTCCCTTTCCGCTCCACCCACACCCTCTCGCCTCCTCAGATCCCATGACCACAGAACCCTGTCAGTTCCACAGAGGTCCACCTTTTGGCCAGTCTTCTTTTTCCTACCATCTCCCAAAATTGTGGAACTCACTTCCTACACAAATCCAATTTTCCTCCTCACCCAGCTCACTAAATAAAGCACTACATAATTTCCTTTCTGTTAATTGCACCTGCCCCTAACTCCCCACCCCTCTGGGTCTAACACCTTGTCGCTGCCCTGCATGTCTAAGCATGACCTACTCATGGCCATTATATATATAAGCACTTAATTTTGCTCCTCGTTTTATGTTGTTGCAAACTGTTTTCTGCTGTCTGTCTCTGCCTCAGAGCCTGTGTGTTTTGCCAGGGTCTACTAGCTGACTCTGTTCCACTGCTATTCTCCCTACATGGAATTTTTACTATTAGTCTTTGCATGTAGGCCTTAGTGTTCTCTATTCTCATGATACACCTCTGCTACTCTTATGCTAAAGTGCTGTGTTAATTCTTTAATTTTGAATTTGTCCCTAAAATTCTTAAAAACTGCTACTGTTCAAGTGACAAATGTCCTATCTGTATATTGCTTCCATGTATGCTTTAGGAGCATTTGTACTGTTATACGCTATAGGTCATCCATAAGGTCACCGTATATGTTGAAACTACCTTCTTTGTAAACTATTCTTTATATATTATGTGTGAATTGCTTTTACAATATCCTATGATGCAACTCCCTCTACCCTTTCCCCCAGGTCATACTGGTAGATGAGCAACTTGTTCAGTGTACCTTACCTGGTGAAACTTTTCAATAAATAAATAAATAATTCTTTCAACCTTGCCAAGTCCCTTCTCATCCTTGCCACCCCCTTGTGTATCAACCCTGTTGCAGATCTTTGTGTCATCTGCAAAAAGGCATACTTTTCCTTCCAGTCCATCCACAATGTTACTTATAAAGACATTGAAGAGGACCAGCCTGAGTACTGAACCCTGTGGTACACCGCTAGTAACCCCTCTTTCTTCTGAGTGGACTCAGTTTATTATTACCCTCGGAGTCCTGTTGTCCAGCCAATTTTTTACCCAGGTCACCACCCTGGGACCCACTCCCGGGCTGGCTAACTTGTTTATTAATCTTTTGTGTGGGACTGTGTCAAATGCCTTGTTAAAGTCTAGGTGGGCCATGTCCACTGCCCCTCCCTGGTCTACTACTTTGGTCACCCAGTCAAAGAAATCTATTAGATTCATCTGACATGACCTTCCCACTGTGAATCCATGCTTCCTAGGGTTCTGTGCCCCACTGGCCTCTAGGTACTCAACAATTCTTTCCTTCAGAAGTGATTCCATCATTTTCCCTACCACTGAGGTCAAACTAACAGGCCTGTAGTTTCCTGCCTCTGCCTTGCTCCAACATTTGTGAAGGGGAATCACATCTGCCCTCCTTCAGTCCTCAGGTACCACACCATCCTCCCATGATTTGTTAAAAAGAGTAGCCAATGGTGCCACTAGTTCTTCCCTTAGTTCTTTTAGAATTATGGGGTGAATCCCATCAGGCCCCATTGCCTTGTCCACCTTTAGTTTTAGGAGTTCTTTCAAGACCCTTTCTTCCATGAATGGACTGGTATTGACCCCCCCCATCCAGAGTGCTTCTATTGTTTAGTTTAGGTATCCCCCTCCTCCTCTTTTGTGAATACTGAACAAAGGTATTCATTCAGTATCTCTACCTTTTCACTGTCACCCTCTGCCCACCCCCACCCCCTTATTAAGCGTCACAATCCCTCCCTTGGTCTTTTCTTCACTCCCTAATGTACCTATAAAAGGTTTAATGCCCCTTCTTAGCTGAGTTGGCTTTCTTTTCCTCAGTTTGGGCATTTGCTATTCTGACTGCCTTTCCTGCTTCCTTCTGCTTTAACTAATACAGTTCTCTGTCCTGCTCCTTTTGAGATTCCTTATACTTCCTGAATGCTATCTTTTTCTCCCTAACCTGCCCCACCACCTCTTTTGAGAACCGTAGTGTTTTTTTTTCCTTTGTATTGCTTTGTTTATTTGGCTGCCGCTGTCTTACCTACTTCTGTTTGTGCTCCCCTGCCCATGTTTTGATGAGGATCCTTTGTAAATGAGCTTTTAGCTCAAAGGTTGTAATTCTGATTACTTAATAAATAAATAAATAAATAAAACAGTCTCTCAATTTTTTTAACCTGTAAAACAGGAACTTGCCGATCTGCTCCCCCCACACACACTGCACCCACCCCACTCCACCCCGACCTCCCACTCAGCACCCACTCCCCCAAGACTACCCACACACCTTCACTTACCTGTACGTGTCTCAGAGTGAAGATCCACTCCCTGATCAAAGACACACATCTTGCTTCTGGAACTAACGACTGCAATAAGAAAAAGTAAGGTAAGTGCAGTTTAATGTATTTCAATGTGGGTTTGCACTTTAATGCAGAACTTTGTCACTTTTTACATATTTTGGCCCAACATTTTCAAAATGAACTTTTTGGGACCCCATCCCATGACCAGTGGCAGTGGAATTATGCAAATCAAGGCTGAATGTTGATTTCCCGGTCACGTTGCAAAATCACCTTTCAGGTGGGATTTAAACATTTTAACCACCCTTGTTCATGAGGTGAGACCATAACAAGGCAATTTTGAAAATTTGGAGTCAAAATATATAAAAATGGCAAAGTTATGCGCATACATTGACATTTTTCTACACTTATTCATAACTTGGGCAACTTGTAATTTTTTTTCTTCCGTATTCTGTTTTTCCCTCCTTGTGGTCAGGACATAGAGGGCTCCCTTCAGCTCTGCCCCACCAATACCACTGTCCTGCACCCTTCCAGTGACTTACTTAAGAGCCAGAATAATCCCATAGAATCACCCCATGGTGGGGTCAGGATGGGAGAGCTGCCCCCCCACCCCGAGCACAATCCAGTTCCTGGCCTAGCATCCCCATTGATGCAATGGGTAAGACTCAGCAGGCAGCCTTCATTAATAACTGTTCTGACACCATTTTCTACCATTTTGTCCCAGCCCCATGGTGGGGTGCGTGCCACCAGGCCTCCACCTGACGTAATCCTTGACCAGAGTGCTCAGTTCTCCCTCTCCCTCCCTGGGAGAGGACAGCAGCCCTGCAGGTGCTCAATCCTCTCCCTCCCCAGCTGACTCTTAGCAGCTCATGCTGGTTCCTGAACATGGGTCACCGGCATGATGAGAAGTGAGGCACTTAAAGCACCCCAGTCCTCTGTGCCACTTAGCTGGCATAAAATTTGTAACATTTTGACACCAAATTTTCAATGTAGGCAGTTTTTCACACATCACAAATGTGACAGCTGGCATTTTTCAGATCCTGGCCAAAATGTGCCTTCACACCTGTGGCACGGAATGACATTTCTGCAGGGATCTGAAAATTTTCACCTACCGGCTTTATGAGGTTGGGTAATGAGAAGGTTGCGCTGAAAATGTGATGTATTAATATGGTAAAATACCTAGGTAGTGACTGAATATTACAGTTTTTCATAGTTCACTCATAACTTCACTGCTTTTTAATATTTTGACTCCAAACTTTCAACATAGCCATTTTTCCACACCAACTGAAAAATGTGATGTGTCATTTTGTAAATCCTGGGTAAGACATAATTTCATACCTCTGGTGTGAAATGACATTTTGGCCAATATACTGTATAAGACATTATTTTCGCTTGGATATAATTTTTGCTATATTCACTATTTTGAAAATCCTGTGAAAATTTTATGCAGTGAAAATATATACTGCAATTGACAAGATAGCTTGCTCTTGCACTTCAGCTAAATCAAACTGTTGTGAAAATGTCAGCGCAGACAAAACAGTGAAATTTAAGGGCAGTGAATTAATTCACTTATACAGTACTATATACATGGTACATGTCATGTTTATAAGACAAATGATAAAACAAGTATCTTGAAAAGTTGAGGTCAAAATAAAAAAAAATACATAACATGTATAATATATATATATTATAGTGGCACGGTCACGCCACTATAGTTAGGGTTCAGTTGTCACTTCTATGTTAAACTCAAAATTTTGTACGTTAATAACTTTGGACCCATTCAACAGATTTGCCTGAAATTTGGTATGCGTGGTGGGGTATGGTAGATCTCTTGATTTGCCAAATTGCATTTCAGTCAGACTTACAGTTTTTGCATACGAAAACACTGAAAAATGCAAAATTATCCATTTTTGGAGGCAGCTTTTGAGATTTTGGACGTGGCCCTGCATGGTCACTGTGTGGTGTGCTGCTCTGCACAATAGCTTGTTTGAAAGAGCTTTGGTGGCCGAACATGCCGCTTTTTGTTTGGTGAAAAAATATTAAGGCATTCAAAAGTTATGCCACTTTTAAGTTTCCATTATAAGTCAATGTGAAAATGTATATGTACTGTATGTTTTGCGAACAAAGAAAGGGGTTCTGGCCATCTGATCCTGCCTGGCGATCAAAGAATTTGCAGCCTCATGGTTCCAAGATCTTTGTCCTCGAGAATTTTAAAAATTCGGTGATCGCAAGGTCCGCCATCTTGTTTTTAAATTTCCGATTGGAAAAACACAAAATATCTCGGCTCAGGGGTCACTTCTGAAGTAAAACTTGGATGGGTTTTGCTCAGCGGACTCCAATCTATCAAACCATGCCTTTGGTTTCATCCAAATCGGTCAGAAAATAGAGTTATAAGCTTTTAAAATCTTAAATCGCAGCTCGCTAATGATCTTTGATCGCGAGCCTGGCGAGCCTGCAAATTCTTTGATCGTGATCATGCATCATGAGAGAGTGAGAGACGAGATGGCCAGGTTTAAAAATCTATTTTCTCATCCCAGGGGTGCCCTAGGAAGTTAAATGAGGGTGGGTTTTGCTCAGGGGGCTTTGTTCTGCCCAATCTGAATCAAATAAATAATGTTTTCAATATCCCTGGTAGTCCAGCGGCCCCCCCCCCCGATCTGTATAACAAAAATATAATGTTCTGCATATCCCTGGTAGTCTAGCAGCCCTTTCTCATGTGCATTTAACAAATAATGATGTCTGTATCCCTGGTAGTCTAGCGGTCCCCCCAATGTGTATTTAATAAATAATGTTTTGTATATCCCTGGTAGTCTAGCGGTCCCCCCAATCTGTAAAAAAAAATAATGTTCTTCTTATCCCTGGTAGTCTAGCGCCCCTCATCTGTATAAAATTTATAGTGTTATGTATATCCCTGGTAGTCTATCGGCCCTCCCAATGTGCATTAAATTAATAATTCTCTTCGTATTCCTGGTAGTCTAGCAGCCCCCCTGATCTGTATAAAATTAATATTGTTGTCCATATCCCTGGTAGTCTAATGCCCCCCTGATCATCATAAGATACATTACGATCTCCAATTCTCTGGTAGTCTAGTGGCCCCCACCCAGCCATATACAGGGCCACCCAGCACCCCCCACCCTTCCCCAACCAGCAACTAGCACAGCCCACCTCTCACCTCCACAGCCAGCTGATGACTGTGTGTATTAGCAGCACTAATGCAAAGAGGCACTCAGAAATAAGTGGGAAGTTTGGACATGCTGTGTAATAAGTGACTGTGTATAATATTATGTTTTCTGCTATAGTTAAAAGTACACTGTATCTTTAAGACTTGTTTAGACTCTGCCAACATCTTCTGTATGTTCAAAGGGGGACTGAGGGCCATAGCACTTGCAACACCCTTATGAGGGCTTTGTCTGATTCCAGCTGTTAACCAGACAACAGTACAAAAGGATATAGTGAAGGATATAGTGCAACAATAATTTGTACTAAGCTTCTAATTAATCTGCAGATGGACTTTGTTCCCAGGAATGTTCATCAGTCGTTTACATGGATGTCATCTTGACAACCTTTGACCTTGCCTTTACCCAATCGGTGTTAGATGAGCTCCAGAGACTGCAGCTATGGCACCTGGGTAAGAAGCATGAACATTTCCTTGGCACCTAAACAGTTATCCAATCAGCTAATAAACTGGGCAAATGCATAATAATTCCTGTGATGGACAAACTGTATTGTTCAATGGGAATATTGTTTTTGTTTTGGCTGAGCTGTTAGAAAGAAGTGGCTCACAGAGAGTTCTGGCAGAGACACAGTGGCGAGAGGTTGTTCACCTGTGAAGAGAGACACGGGCTGTGAGACCTCTGAACTGACTGTTTTTTTTTTTCTGCAAAAGTGATCAGTCTCCTGAGTTCTGGGAGCACTAGCCCAGTAGTCAGATTCATCTGAAGAAATTGAGTATGTGGCATTTGTGAAAGAAATGCTCCATGCTGCAAGGGGATTCAATGTTGAACTCTGCCAGAGCCAAACCAGTTACCTATATTCAGAATCAAAAGTCAGAGAAGTTGCCAGAACCTGTTGCCTGGAGAAGCCAGCTAGAGCCACCAAAGTCCCCATCCTGCAAGCTGAAGTTGTACCCACAGAAAAGCCCAGCCTGGCTTGAGAGGTTGTGAAAGCTGCATTACAAATAAGCCCACAGGGACTGTGACTCCTGCACTACATTTAGAAGCCACAATCAGAGGGGCAGTCTGGGAATTAGCTGTGTGGTGTTAACACTGGACACTGCTAGTCAACTCCACCTGGAGCCATGTCAGCCCTGGTCCTCAGGCCTGGTCCATTCAGTGATCAAGGCAGAAGGCGACAAGTTGCAAGACTCTGCAACCAAGGTAGAAGGTGACAAGTTGCACCCAGCCAACCCTTATTACAGCAGCCATCATGAAACACAGCCCAGTAGAGAGAGAAATCCACAGTTGCTGACCTTCTCTGGACCTGGTTTGGGTTAACTGCATAACCGTGAGTACTGGCAGGGATTGCCCTGTCTTGGATTAAATCCAGTTCTAAGTTCTGAGAATTTCAAATAATTCTTCCACAGAGACCCAATGTCAGCCAACCTGTGGCAACATTACAGACCTGCACCATCCTTGGTCTGGGTACCCAGATAAACTCTAGGAAAACTGGTAGCAGTAAGAGGGGTGGACCTTATATGCAGAGGTTGAGGGGTGGGAACCATTGTTCCTGCTTGCAAAAATTATCAATTGTTTTCTCACATTTTCCATTCCCCTTCCCCAATAATGAAACTGTTGATGTTATATTTAAATCTGACTGTGAGCATATTATTAGTGAAAGCTATCAATTGCATACACCATAGAGTATTAAGTTTGGTATATGATGATCTGTGTGTGGGGTGGCTGAAATGGGAGCTGGGTAGGCACAACATCAAGAGGGTTGTATCCTGAAAATATCTGGCCCACTGTACCTACTCTGGGTGGAGGCACTGCACTATTATTTATTTCTACTTGGGAAAGAACCCCCAACCATGATCAAAACAGAGCCTTGGCCCCTTAACCTGTGTGAAGCCCAAAAGGCAGGGGTAGTAACCAGTTGGTACACAGTGCCCAGGATATAGATACACATTGGCCAGAGTGATGGGGACCCCATCTGTCTCACCCTGAACCAGTTCCCCGCACCCATCTTTATCTTACCCTACCTTTAATTCTTGAAATACTAAGTGGTGTACCATAAAATTGTTCCCCTCAATAGTCAGATTCAACTATCTTAGAGGCCTCAGTCTGGATAACCTGGGACTCTTGTACAAAAATCAAATCTGGCCTTTCCCTGCTCATCACCAAGAACACCTTTGCCCATTTACTTATTTAGACCGTTTACATTAATACAACAGATTTTTAGCTTAGGTCCTGTCATTCTGGATTTTTTTCCATTTCAGTTTTAGTTCACTGTTCAATCCAGGTCACAGGCCAAGTGCTGCCCAGTGTACTTAGGTTCTGGTTGGGCCATTTATGAGCTTTGGACTGATGGTGTGTTGGAGACCTAGATTGATGAATGCAGCAGTAAATAAATGACAGTTCTACCAATAACATAGCAACAATTTCCAGAAAATAAATGCCATACACAGTCAGAACTGGTTAACTATGTACACAGTAACAATAAGAAACTGGTCTTCCAAGGCAGGGGCCACGTAGATAGACCCTGTAACTCGGGTGGATGATGATGATGCGGGTATTTCAACAGAGTCTGGAGGTATGTGGGGTTTCAAGTACTGCAGCTTCTGAGGAGCTGTAATGCTCCAGGTAAGTGGGTATCGGGGAGTAGGTGTCACTTAGGAACTGAGTTTGACCCATAGTTGGGGGGGGAGAAGAAAAGGAAGGAACAGGGTATGACATCTCACAGCTTAAACTCTGGGACCCATACCAGGTCCCCCTATGCTGTAGGTGGCTTATCTACTTTCTATCAGAACAACATGGAGGTAAGGCACAAGAAATAGGCCCTCCTCCTAGGCAACAATCCCAGTTGTAGTCTCTGGGATCCCAGTCAAATGAGCCCTTGTGAGCCGTGATTATCATGACAGAAAGAGAGGGGAAAAAAAAAAAGGATCATCGTCATGGGGTGAGCAGGTTAATGTCTCCCCTCCCACAGGTGGCCCAGACAGCACCAATAAGAGGGATGCAGACACTTGGACCAAATTAAAAGGCTAGGGCCTCCCCTAGAAAACAACATGTAACAGCTGCTGCCAGTTGCACGTGACACCTACAAGGCAGCACATGGGTGACAATTTTTCCACTCAAGAAGTTCAAAAAAGGAGACAAAACACTAAAATGAAATAAGTTACAGTGGAGCTAATATGCCTTCCTGATTGAACTCCACATCAGTATGCCTCAACTGTACCTTGCCATCGTGGCAAATCATGTTAAGTCAGGCTCAATGGTGGGGGGGGGGGAGGAGTCAAACTACAAGTGCAGCAGGACTGAAAGCCATGAATCAAAAATGTGATACCCACAAAATAATTTTGTGTCCCCTTCCCTTTGGTGACTTGGAAAATGGTCCTCCCTCTAGCATGATGGGCACTGCATGACCCATAATTTCATATATCAAAAAAATAGGCTTAATATAAAGGAGCTATGAAGAGGGTATATGTAGTGGGCATGTTGGGGGAGGGAGAAATTATTTTAATAGGGGAATTCAGTATTTGAACTGTATTATAAGGATATTAACTGTACTGCTTTTTTCTTTCTTTGCAGCTTGGAGAAATGGTGAGTGCAGGCTTTTTCTTGCTTCAGTGACTGAGACAGACCCCCGCTTCCAGCTCTGGCTCTGCTCTATTCTCCCTGCTCTACTCTTTTGGACATAAAATGTTACAAATTTTGTCGTGATAAAATTTATATAGCTAATGCTTGCATTACAAGACTGAATTCTAATAATTGATTTATGTACATAATTCATCACCATAATGATATTCATTTTTTGATTAGTTGTTTATCTTGGAACTTTATTATTGATTCAATTAATTATGAGTTAAGTGTTGGTGGTATATAAAGGTCAGTCATAACCTAGTCTAATGCCTCCTGACAAAGCTCTAATGAGCAAAGCACTGAAGCTGCTGGGTAATGGTTACTGACTGATTGTTTCATGTGTCAAGGTAGCTGTGACTTCATGGTGCCTATCAATAAATGTTTTGAATTGATTTTTAAGTGTTGGAATCCTTCATTTGACCAGCCACATTGCCTCTGGAATGCAGCTTTAATTTTGTTTGTGTATGGACTCGGGCTAGCCAAGCCCTCAGCGTGCACCCCACCAGCACTAGTGAGCGCTGTGGCCTTTCAGTCTTGCAGTTACTGCATAACTGGCCCCTGGCCAGTTTGCCTCTTAGCCATCTCCCTTAGTGTTCTGACATGCTGTGTGACTTACTTTAGTCAGTTTTCATGGTTCATTATGTTTGTGTTTTTCAGGTGCAGAGAGCTGGTATCACCATTATAAAAAACAAATGCTTCATTCCATAGACTTCCCCTTGCCCCTCACAGCTGCCCTCACCTCCAGCAGCATAGCACCACACATTTCAACATGGAAAACAACCTATTTTTAACTCTCATAATACCAAAGCAGAGGTGCAGCCTGCATATCACATGGCCGTGCCCCTGCCAACTGCCCTCTCCTGCCATCTACCACCACCATCTTCACCCCGGTGCATATTTGGTGCCTTGTGGTGGTGATCTGCCAGGTCAGGCCCTACACTGAAAGCAACCCAGATAAAGCTGTACATGATGGTTGATATAGCTGCCCAAATTTTGGCACTTCTGTCAGTTCGCTGTGATACCTTTGTGATGCTTTTTTCTGTCATATTTTTAAGTGTACATAGTCCCATATAAGAAAAGAAAAATACAAATACGAAAGTCTGTGTTCTTTGCTTCACTTGTCCAACCTGTGAGGAGTAAAATTATTCAGTACTAGGTGTAGTGGGGAGGAAAGGGGGAAGCCCACTGGCAAATGAGGGGACACTGGTGGCTGCAGAGACAGATGGGCAGCCCTTTCATTAATTCAATTAATTATCTGGTTAGATATAGCTATCCCATGGGGAGAAAGTAAGAAAGAAAAGAAGTGTAGTGTCCTTTCCTCAAAGTGAGAAACATCACAGTACAAGAAGGGATGATGGTCCTGCGTTCCCTCGAGGTTATGTCTGCTGCATAGAACAGCCCCTGGTCCATTGGAGCCCATGCTTAAAGAGCAGCTGAAACCTTCAGGAGAACTTTAACAAAACATAATATTTAGATAAAGTTCAGCTTGTATTTCACATTAGTTCTTTATTCTTCCTCTCCATTATTTATTGCTGAGGTCATTTGATGAAAACAGGATTTTTGCTCCTGAAGAATTCATCTATTTCTGTTGCTGTCTTCCTACCTAAGGTCATAATGCACTGCTTGTGACATCACAGTTACTCTCATGGCAACAGATTGTGATGCCACAACAGAGCATTATGACTTGAAGTAGAGAGTAAGCTATAGAGGCAGATTAACTTTAAAATAACTGAAAGTGATACAAAGCATGTATTCATGCACATTTCCTCAGTAATAAATAATGGGGAGGGGAATATAGAATATATATGGAATACAAGCAGAATTTTACCTAATTATTATGTTTTTCAAAGTTCTCTTTGCGGCCTCAGTAGCTGTTTAAGTTTGCTCAGGAGGTGCTCAGCCATCCCTTTGGGTTATGAAGGAAGTCCCTCACCCCTGCTGGGCAGGCAATATCGGACCATAAGCTATTTCTGAGCTGCAGCATATGTCTTAGGTAATCTCTGGGTGAAATGGCTGCAATACTACACAGGGCTGCCTTTTTTTTTTTGTAAGAGTGCAGCTTTAGCTCGAGTGTGCAGCTTTACCGCCAAGTACAGTACTTGCACTGCATCAGGTGTATGCTGCCATTAATGTGTTGGAAAGCCTTGCAACATTTATTCAACTCACACTCCAAGCACCACCCTACCCTGTCCAAGGAGATTGCTGCAAGGAGGAACAGACCGGCTCTGCTCTTTTATACTGTAGACAGTCTTCTTCATTCTGCCTGTCTGCAGCCAAAAAGAGAATTTCAGTCACTCAATGTGAGGAGTTTGCTCTGTCCTTCTCTGACAGGGTGTCCTCCATTAGGGCTGGGATGTTGCAGCCCTGTAGTGATGAGTTGTGTGTGCCCAGAAGCACTCCTATTGTCTGGAGTGAGTTTAGGATGGTTGGGGTGGCAGACGTTTGAGAGGTGATTTCAAAGCTGTGGCCCACATACTGTGAACTGGACCCAGTCCCAACCTGTCCCTTAATGGGATGTGTTGAGTCTGTCGGTCCAGTTTTCACTGAGACTGTCTGGTGTTCACTTTTGAGGGATTTTTTCCTAGTGCTTTCAAAGAGGTGCTGGTGAGACCCCTCTTAAAGAAACCATCTCTCGACCCTGACATCTTGGTGAAGCATAGACAAATCTCTAGCCCCTCCCATTTTTGGGTAAGGTTATTGAGAAAGTAGTGGCTCTGTAGCTTGAAGCACACTTAATGGCCTATGACATCTACAGTATGTGCCCTTCCTGTAAGGGTTCAGGTCATGGCATAACACCGAAACAGCATAAGTCAATGTGTAAAATGATCTCCTCAGTGTGAGAGGTACTCCTCAATCTCTCTCAGCACTTGACACTGTGGACCATGTAGTGTTGCTGGATCGCCAAGGGGAGCTATGTGAACTCAGCGGTGCTATCATCAACTGGTTTGAGTCCTTTCTCACAGGCAGGGCACAGAAGGTAGTGATGGGGAGTTTCTCCTCCTGCCCGAAGCCCCTACCATAACGAATTCCCCAGGGTTTGATCCTGTCATGTATGCTGTTCAAGTTCTTTGACTGGGTGATGAGGGAGGTGGATCAAAGAGGAGCGATGGATATGGTCTACCTGGATTTCAGTAAGACCTTTGACACAGTTCCACACAGAAGGCTGGTAAACAAACTGGGCAGTCTGGGAGTGGGTCCAAAGGTAGTAAAATTAGTATGAAGTTTGCCAAGTAACAGGAGTCAGAGAGTGGTGGTAAATGGGGTTCACTCAGAAGATGGCAAAGTAATCAGTTTGGTACCACAGGGGTCAGTTCTGGGACTGGTCCTCTTCAATGTCTTTATTAGCGACATGGCAGAGGGGCTGGAAGGAAAAGTATGCCTGTTCATGGACCACACAAAAATCTGCAATAGAGTGGACAAACATGGGGAGGAGGGGAATGAGGGAGGACCTGAAAAAGCTGGAAGACTGGTCAAGGGTATGACAATTAGGCTGCAATGCCAAAAACTGCAAAATTATGTACGTGGGGCACAGGAACCCAAGGGCAATGTACCAATTGGGGTTGGAAATGGTGGCAACCACAAAACAGGAGAGGAACCTGGGGGTCATCAAATCTGATGACCTGAAGGTACAAAGCAGTGTGACAAGGCTGTGAGAAAAGCTAGTAGAATGCTGAGGAGCATAGGGAAGGGGATCACCAGCAGAAAGAAGGAGGTAGTGCTATCCCTGTATAGATAGATGGTGAGACCCCACCTGGAGTACTGTGTCCAGTTCTGGAGGACCCATCTCTGGAAGGACATAGATTGGGTGTAGGCGGTACAGAGGAGGGCAACCAAAATGGTGCATGGCGTGCACCAGAAGCCCTATGAGGAAAAACTCAAGGAATTAAATATGTACTCTATAGAGGACAGAAGGGAGAGACAGGACAGAAACATTCAAATACTTTAAAGGTATACATAAGATACAGGAGGGTGGCATTTTACATAGAAAGAGATACTCAAGGATAAGGGGGTATGAAATGAAGCTGGAAGGGGGAGGCTCAGAGGGAATGAGAGGAAGTACTTCTTCATGGAAAGGGTGGTGGATGGCTGGAACAGACTCCCAGCAGAGGTGGTGGGCATCAAAACAGTAGCAAGAATCAAGCATCCATGTGATAGACACAAGGGGACCTTAGTAACTAGGCTGGGGGGATAAGATTGAGTAGGGTCTATGGTAACACAGTAGATAGGGAAATTAAGGTAGACTAGATGGGCCAAGAGGTCTTTTTCTGCTGGCAACTTCTATGTTTCTATGTTCATAGTGTACACGGTACATGGTAACTGACAAAGCTTGTTTTGGCTGATTTTCAATTTACTGTATGCATTCCTGTGCATGAAACTGTTTTGTGTTACTCGTTTCTATTCTTTAATTCACTGTGAATGTCAACTATTGCTTTCTTTTCTTATTTACAATTATTTTACCATACCATTTAGTCTGTAAACCTGTTGATATCCTTTCTCTATGTATACTGTTTTGCCATACTTTTTGTTCTGTTAACCTGTTGTATTATGCTGCTGACATGGAACCTTTGTAAAAGAGCTCTAAGCTCAAAGGTATTTGTAATCCGAGACTAAATAAATAAAAAAAATAAAAATAAAACATGCTCCAACTGGGTGAGATCATTAGACGGTACAGCTTGAGTTTTCAATGTTATGCAGATGTCATGTCATTGTTTGGGGCAGATAATTTATTATTTATTTATTTTAGCCTTTCGGTAACCAGGTAAGGCCCACTAGGCACAAGTGCCTGTTTTCAGGGGTGACCTGGGAGCACTGGGTGGTTAAGTGTATTGCTCAGAGTCACACAGTATGCAAGTGGAGGTTGTGAGAATCAAACTCAGGTCTGGTCTGCTGGATGTATCAAGCTCGTTCACACCTCTTTCCTCTAACCTCTAGGCTATACTGCCAGCCCAATAACCATTATCAAAATATGCCCAATGGGAATCCAGGAATACTTACTTCATCCTCCAGACTCGGGACAGTAGATCTTGTTTTGTTTTATATTATAGAGCCGTACAATGATAGATCTGGGATGTGCACTGGTGGTGGTGGGCTGAGGTCCCAGGTCACAGTGCATCTTCTCGATCTTCTTCAAGGCAATTTCTTGCAGCAGGTCATAATTATGTCTTTCAGATGAGATGTTAAACCGACATCCCATCTGCCTGGATTGGTGGTAGTTCAGGTGGATGTTAAAGATCCCATGGCATTAATCAAAAAAGAGTAGGGGAATTTCCCCAGTGTCCTGGCCAAATTTCCCTCATTCACTAAAAATACTACCAACAGTTTCATCTGGTTCAAGGTCAGTTGGCATTCATCTGTATCCCCTCCCCCCGGGTCATGCCTGAAAATAGGCAGAATTTGTCTAGTGCACATACCCGGTCAACAAAAACTAACTAAATAAATAAATAAATAACACATGGGATTACAGCCACAGGATTCATTTCTTCTGGTTGACTTTCTCAGCAGTTGACCCTGTGGCCAACCCCTGGCACCACCATGTGGTGTTCACCTGGCAGGTATAAAAGGGGGAGGTCCCAGCTACTTCTCAGTTCTTTTCAACCGTGACCTGCTTGCAACAAGTTCTCCTTCAGAGCCCTGATTCCAGTCATCATTGAAGAGTTCTACTGACCAAATGTTCTTAACAGAATGGGTTCATCTATGCTGTCTTTGGATACTGAGTGTTCCAGTGGCGCCAGAGGTCCTCTACAAAGTTGGTATGGGGCACCTTAGCCCTGTACATGGCACCCAGATTTGGACCTCTGCAAATGGATCTTCAGGGAACCTCCTCGGTGTCTCATTTTGGTGAACCCTCCTCGTCGACGGCCATGGGTCCGAATGTGAACCCTGCTAAGAGGGCCTATGCACATTTCACACCAAGCCCTTGTCATAGCCAAGGCATACCCCAAGTCCTACAGGTAAGTAACCCGAGATGGTAGCCAGCTGTTGTGTTGTCTTCTCCACCATCAATGACTACTGGCTCCTCTCTTTCCTTCATTGATGGCTCCTCCAACGACGGATGGCCCTGGGGTTATATCCGTGCAATCCTCAGAAAGGAGTTGGCTTCTGGCCCATCAACAAGCCCACAGACATCTATGGTGCACTCCAAGGTTTATTGCAACCATGCCTTTATCAGTCAACTATGGCCTCTGGCCTGTTGACATTCCTCTCATCAACGTCTGGCCAGTTTGCTTAGGTCTGTCACCCTCTGTACTGCTGCTGACTGCTGGCCTATCTCTTTCCACAATGGCTGGTGCAGGGTTTTTTACTCTTGCCACGGTAACATGTTGCCACTGGCTTTCAGCCCGTCAATGCTCCTGATTGTCAAAGTGTGGAATGTGACCCTTGCCATCATCTGTCGACGATGGCTTCTGGCCCATCGACAGTGCTCTCTGTGATGCCTAAGCCAGTCTGCTCAGCCCTGTTGTCTTGTCTGTTGATGACTGCTGGATTTTATCTTTCCACTATCGACGGTTCCTCCAATGGTGAGTGCTGGAATTTTCCACATATCGACGATCCTAATCCGTCGACAGTGTATTCCAGGATTTTCCCCCTTCTCATCGTCTGCTGATGATGGCTTCTGGCCTGTCAATGATGCTCTCAGTGACACCTAAGCCAGTCTTTTCAGCCCTGTTGTCTTGTCTGTTGACGACTGCTGGCTTTTATCTTTCCACCATTGATGGCTCCTCTGATAGTGCTCACTGGGGTTTTCCACATGTCAATGATCCTAATCCATCGACAGTGTATTCCAAGATTTTCCCCTTTATTATAATCTGTTGACAATGGCTTCTGGCCCATCAACATTCCTTTCATTGACTGGCCGGTTTTCTGAGATTTATTTTCACTATGTCACTCTGGACTCCCCTCCCACCCCCTCACCATGCTGGTGTGGAGTTGGTTCAGATCTCTCTTTCCTACAGTTTTTTACCTCGGGAACATCTGACTGCAAAACTGAGCTGTAAATGGGCTTGGTACAGTGGTAGACCTGGGTTTGATTCCCACAACCTCTACTTGCCTACTGTGTGACTCTGAGTGAGTCACTTCATCTTCAAACCTACATTCCTGGGTTGCCCATGCACACTTGCATTGTGTCACGTGGGCCTTACCCATTTGCCACAGAACTCTGTTCTCCCTGGTCTACATCTGAGGGATGGGGCCCTGGTTCACCCCTTTCTATAAAGATGGGTTCCTGTTGCCCTGCTGGGTTCTACCATTTTTGCATTGTGGTGGCATATGCTAGGATGTCTCTCCGCCTCCTTGATAACAGGATTAACCTCCTTATATATTAAGAGGCCATTCTAACAGTTGGAGCTCAGTTCCCTACTGAGGATGCAGTTAGAAGTTGCCACCTACTTACGGCCTCCTCTCCAGCCACTAATACTTCCTGGCTCAGGCATCTTCTATGGGGGTTTTCCTCTGCACGGGCTGTTTCTCTCAAGCTAGACAACTGTGGTCCATCCTTGCAGCCCCATCTGGGTGATAAGCTCTTTACACAGGCTTCAGAATTGAAGACTTTCCTCCAATTTGGTTGTCCCCTTCAGTCCATTCGCACCATGTGTTGAACACATGGACATCCAACCAGCAGGGGTTCCTTCCATGGCCGTCCTCATAGGTCTTAGCCAACTGATCCAGAGATGAGAGAATTGCCCTATGTTATTATCTGGCTCCCCCTAAATGTGTCTGCCATCTGCAGAGTGGCGTGTCTCCAATAATGGGCATGTCCTCATAGGGGGTCCGGTGGTCACTTCAAATCTCAGGGTCCTCCAAGTGAACTTATCGGACCACACATTTACTCTCACGGAGTACCTCTTCAGTGACCTCCGGGGCTCTCTCTCTATCACCTGGACCATGCATTGGCATCACATGCCGAAATAGATGCTTTACTTTTTGAACGAGCCATTACACCAGTGTTCCACAGGGAGGCATGGGATTGTAGTCCCATTCCCTTCTGGTTCCCTAATAGAAGATGGATATATACAGCATTTGGATCTCTGAGGTCTTCACCTCATTATCAGATTCCATAAGTTCTGGATGGTGTCTCTCCAACACTCTTCCCCTTGTGGGACACGAGAGATTAGCTCTGTTCCTTGGATATGGAGGATGCATTCCTCCATTTCCTGATGTAACCTAGTCACAGACGGTTCCTACCATGTTTTGTTTCATGGTTATCATTACCAGTTCAGTCCCTCACCATCTGTCACTTTCCTAATGGCCTGCAGGTATCCTGCACATGCCTAGTGGAATTTGTGGGGGCCCTACGAAGGGCAGGCCTCTCTGTTTTTGCCTACCCAGATGATTTGCACCTGATGGCATCTTCGCACCAAAGGCTGGTATCCATGCAGTTATTCACCTGGGGTGGGATGACAGTAAACTATCCAATGTTCAAACTGGGCACCACTCAACATCTCCGGTATATTGGGGCATGCTTGCCTCCTCCTCTGGAAAGGCATATTTTGCCCACCCAATTACATTGGGCACCTTCTGGGACATTGGACTCCCTTCATCCAACAATGTTCAATGCCAGGCTGTTCTTCTGGGTCCTTCAGTGGTTACTGACAGTCCAATGGGACCAGCAGGAGGATGATTTCAATGCACCAGTCCTCATGTCTTCCTCAGCTCTTTGAGCACTACAACAGGGAAGTACATGACTAGTTTTAGGTGAGGCATGCAGTTTTCTTCTCCTGTCCCATGTCTCATTCTGATCACAGACACCTCCTTGACAGAGTGGGATGTACGTCTCCTGCACATCCAGTCATATGGATCCTGGATGCCTGTGGTGGCCTGCCTACACATTAATGTTGTGCAGCTAAGGGCATTCTTCCACACTTTATAGGAGTTGAGACCCATGTCCCCCCCATTTGCCTGCATGTGCAGTCAGACAACTCTGCAGTAGTTCACTACCTACACAAACAAGGGGACACCCATTCATACCCTCTCTGCAGAGAATCGAGGAGGGTGTGGTATTGGGTGATCCGGAGAAATATTAATCTTCTGGCAGTACTCTTCCCAGGAATGTCGAACTCCCTGGCAGCTGTCCTGAGCAGATTCACTGCCTAGACCCACGCGTGGGAAATCTCATTGATGACATTTTAAAACACTGTCTTCCACTTATGGAGCTGACTGGAGTTGGACCTATTTGCTTCAACACAAATCGCACAACTACCGCTGTACTGCTCTCTAGTGTGAGGTCCTAGAACTGTGTTGTAGGATGCATTATCCCTTTCCTGGAATCAGGAAGATTTCTTTATGCCTTCCTGCCCTTTCCAATCATTCAGAAAGTAATACTACCAACTGGTCCAGGATGAGGCTTCTGTGATTCTCATAGCGCTGTTCTAGCCAAGCCAGCTTTGGTTCCCTCTACTTCTACAGCTCTTGGAACCAGGACTGATATCTCTGCCAATTAGCTGGGCTTTTCTGTCCCAGGAGCAAGGTTCCCTGTTATACCCAGACCATCTCTCCCTCCACCTACACGCCTGGCTCCTGAGGACATAGTCTTCTCACTCTTCACAGTGTCCCCAAAGGTGGTGGACGTTCTCTGGGCAGCTTGGAAGCCATCTATTCAGTCTTCCTATACCCAGAAGTGGAAACGCTTCTCTATTTGGGCATCTACTCTGGACTTAGATCTTTCAGAGTCTTCCCCCTCAGCGCATCTTTGATTATTTGCTCTCCTTGAAGGATGGTGACCAGAAATAATTCCTACTGTGCAAGTCCCCTTTCAGCCCTTGCAACATTTCATTTATATGTGGACAATTTTCTTTTATCCCAAGTTACCTTTGCTTCAAACCTTTTTAAAGGGTCTTCTGCACCTGCCTTCCCCTATCCGGGATCTAGTCCCTGTGTGAGATTTGATTTTGTGCTTGCCTAATTGACTAAGAGTCAGTTTGGACCCGCTGAATTCAGTGGCCTCTGTTGTCTTTTTTGCTGAAACTATTTTATTAGTTTCCATTACCTCTGGCAGCCACGTCTGGGAGTTGCACACCCTAATGTGTGCCCCTCTCCGTGCTGATGAATTCTTGACAACCAGGTGTGTTTACGCACAATCCCATTGTTTTTTCCTGCAGTTGCTTCCAACTTTACATTATTTCAGGCCATTCCATTACCAGTGTACTGTGTGAAGCTGACAAACCCAAGGGAAGCCTTGCTTCTTACTGTCACTGTTACTGTCACTGTGCATGGCACATTGAGCATTTCCCTTCTCCACGCGTCACAGTTATCACACACTCTGCAACTTTTTGTTTCTTTTGCCCTGGAAACCAGGGCATTTGTGTTTTATAGCTGTGCTTGTCCACATGGTTGGCCAACTGCATTCTGTTTAGCTCGACAAACTATGACACACCACTCACAGTGGCTGTAAAATACTCTTTTGTCAGGGGCATGACCACCTCTACAGTGTGTTTCTGGGGCATTTCTGCCTTGGATATTGGAGAAGCTGCTACATGGTCTTCTGTACACACCTTCACAATGTATTACGGTCTAGATATCGTTTCTCCAGAAGTGGTCCAATTTTAGGATGGGCCGTCCTTCCCGGCCTCCTGTCCTGAGTCCTAATGATTCGCTTCCTCCTCCTGCTGGGTATAATAACTGCTTGGGAATCTTTCCATGTGTTATGGCCTGCTGCAAGAGATTGCCTCAAAGAGATAGTATGGTTACTTAAGAACTTACCATAACAGTAGATCTTCAAGAGTATCTTTTGCAGTAGATCATGCAGCCCCTTCTTCCTTCTCCCTTGCTGTTACTACAGAAGGGCTCCTTGCTCCTCTCTTTTATGATTCCATGAGCTGCTGACTTTATTTCCCTCCTTGGTTCCCATCGGAGGCCTGAGATATGTTTACACATTTGATCACCAGGATGGAAAAGAACTGAGGGGCAGCTGGGACCTTCCCTTTTTGTACCTACCAGGTGAATACCACGTGGTGGTACCAGGGGGAAGTCCCAGGGTTGACTGCTGAGAAAGTCATCTGGAGGAAATGAAGCCTGCAGCTGTGATCCCATGTGTTTTGACCTGCTGCAAGAGATATTCTCAAAGATCTACTGTTATGGTAAGTTCTTACGCAACCATACTATTTCTGGTGCCTGGTCTCCATGTCCTGGCCCTCCAATTGTTCAGGTATGCCATATTTCTGCAAGAGCGGCTTTCGGCATCTTCTTGCCACTCCTGAAGTATGTCTTGGGTTTCATAAAATTATTGAATCAGGGTCTCCAGGTGATCAATCCATTGGTCTGTAGCAGTTAACTGTCCCCCCATTTCATCTGCTTGTTTGGATAATGTGCTAATTTTGGAGCCTAATTTTAGAGTCTACCATCATGTTCAGTTTGTTGATAATAGCCACTTGAAAGTCCCCAAGTTCCCAGAGGATAGTATTTAACTTTTCCCCCTCCTTCTGTTTTTTGTAGAGGAAATGTTTTCTGCCTCCAGGTATGCATTGGAGCCTGAGGCCCAGGAGGCCTCAGATTCATTGGGGTTGGGTACCCATCATCATCCATCCACCTTGTCTGACGCTTTCATCTGTCGGTTGGACCTCCCCATCTTTAACTCGAATGCTCCCTGATCAAGTAAGAATCATTTTCTTGTAGAAATCTTGAAATGCAGGGAATATTTTCAGAGGTCCCAAAATGGAGCCCTCATGTTATGCTGACATATGCAGAATGACATCACCGGAAGTCCCACAGCCCAGCCTTTAAATGTAACTACAGTACTTGCATATTCAGCTAGTACTGTGTAGAGCTGCTTTTTAAAGAGCTGGTAGCCCAAAACTAGCAGTTAAATGTCACTGAACTTTAAAAGTAGCATGTTAATGCATAAAAACAAATGTTTTTAATTAATTATTTTTGCTGCTCTCTGGTACAGTGCTACCTCTCAGGCCAGGGCCAGCCCCTGCCCTCTGTATCACTAGAACTTACTCCTCTTCATCCAATCCTGCCTGAGCTTGTGCCCCCATGGGGGGCCTTGTCAAACTCCAGTATCTCACAGCAGGTGTGGACATGGAGGCATGAGACTTAACAAGAGCAGACTGAGTAACGTGTGGGCTCTGGAGTGAGCTCAATGTGACATATCAGTTAAACTGTGTCTAAATAATATATTTTTCAAAGATGATTCGACAACATCAGGGGTTCATAGAAGCTCTACTACACTTCAAGCAAACATTTGTAATTGACAAATGCTTGTTGTTTCTCTGGAAACAATGACTCAGGAGGGAGAAGGGAAGAAACACATACATTCCGCTGTCTCTTCTCTCTCTCTCTCTCTCTTTCCCAGTACCTTTCTGCACCAGTTGTCATGGGAGGAGAGTGTGACCAGTGACATCTTAAGGCACCGCACTTGAAAATACCCCAAAAGGGTAAACATTTGACTTATACCATTGCCCAGCATGACAGCATAAATGGTGGTGGTGGGGGGGTTGCCAGAAGGCCAACAGAGGGCAGGGGAGAGACAGAAAAAAATGTGGGATTTGTTTCCCAAGTGACCATCCCAGAAACAAGATGGTGGCAATGGACAGAAGGGCAGAGACAGAACACAGACAAATGTAAATACCTTATTTAATCTTTATTTCTCTTCTCCAGGGCAACAGTTTGTTTGGTGTTTTGAGGAGGAGTTTGCTGTAGCGACACTTTAAAACCACTTTAAAACTTTAAAGAGCTCGTGGAACCAAAACAGAGAAATAGGAAAATGATAAAAATTTTAAGTAACAGTCAGTTGTAGCTTTTTATTTCTGAAGTATTTTTCTTTTTCCCTTTGCTCATTAGAAAACTCTTTTTGTGATAATATTGTGTTGGATGTGTGGAATAGCTCTAATCCTGGCAGCTGACATATCTATCTCTAGTCTCCCTACTGCATCATCAGCATTGTGATCTAACTGACAGTGACATCACAGGTATCTAAGCTGGCAGCCACTGAGTGGCTGTTTTTAAGCAGCAGTGATGTCACAGTCAGGGAGGTCATAATGCTAATTATGTAATGGGTGGAACAGAGTTAGATATGTCAGCTGCCAGCAGCGTGCTGTTCCACTCAGCACACCTGCTAAGATCAGATGCACAATTTTCTAATTAACTGAAGGGAAAATATAAAGTACCTCAGATACAAAAGGTAATAGGTGACTGTTTTTAAAAACTAATATTAATTTTAGGCAGTGAACTAGCTTTTTAGCAACCCTTCAAAACAAAAATTGAGAGGAAGTACTCTCTCATAGGGTGGCATCAGAAACTGTGGGCATGTTGCCACCCTGGCCGAGAAGCTTGCTCTCACTTGAAGGGTTGTGTATACACACACTGTACAGCATCTGGTAAGGCTGACAGAGACTGGTGCCAGATGCCAGGCTGGTAAGAGGGTGGTAAACTGGATAAAAAAGGCAATGTCACTGGGATGATGGCAGGCAGTATCCTTAGGCCCAACACAACATGGATCCCCACAAGTGGGCATGGTGGGACTAGCGTAGAATGGGACTAGGATGCTGCCTGGTTAGTGCACCTTAAAAGCCTGCGATTTTCATGTAAAAGAATATAGTATAGAACAGGACATGATGGCATAGCAAAGACAATAGTTTTCCAAAACCATGAGGTAGACCTTGACACAGTGGATCCACTTTTGAATAATTCCCCCAAGGTCTGGGACTAGGACCCTGATCTTGTCACATTATTCTTTCTTTCAGTGGGAACCAGTTTTTTCAAGACTGGTCACCAACTTTCTTTGTCAAATTCAGATTTTACTCTCACTGAGTTGTCAAAATGCTGTTTTAGTAGAGAACGTGAGTACTGGAATCTTCCCACACCCTCATATAAAGTTTAAGTTTCTTGGAACCTTATCAAATTATCTTTAACAGATAGATGACGACATCATTTTGTAAAGATAAAATGCCATGTGAACTCAGCATAACCACCTTGCCTCTGGGTTAATATTTGTTTCTTCTTTGTTTCATTTTCTTCTCTTTGTTGCTCATTTCTTTTACTGTTTGAGATCTGATAACGAAAAAAATATATATTTTTACTATGTAAAGAAAAATGGACATGATTCACAAAGGCTGACACAGGGCTTGTGTCCGGCCCTGCATCAAGCCTGTTTTTGGTGCAGCTGTGCCAAACACAGTTGTCGCAACTTGTGCCCAATTCAAGAGATCAGGTGCATTTGCATCACTTTTCCCACTTTACAGCAGCTTGTGCCAAATGTTTGGTACAAATCCCATAAAAAGGTCACAAGATTACCTCAAGGTTAGACCAGCAAAAAGCTGGTCTAACTTGTGGCAAGTGGCACACTGGATCATCATCCCAATTGCCGGCCAGAGAATGTCGGAAGCCTCTTGCGCCATATGTTCAGTGCACCTGGGTCTTACGCATTCCTGACACATTTCTGAATCAAGCCCAGTGCCTTAATTGGGCTCATGGAAAGCTAAAAGACTCAAGCATTTGTGGCCTATATTACTGCCTCTTCTTCAGGTATACCTGAATTAGAGGCAGTACTGCTGTATAGACCTCAAAAGCTGGTTTCTGTAACTTTTCGTCTGCCCAATAAAAGTGTTATCTTTAGCTAGCAAAAAGATTCTTTTTGTTTTTTCATGGTTTTGTGTGGGCTATCATGGCACAACCCTCTCTATATCTGGTAAGTAAATCAGCATTTTTGTGTTATGCTTTTGGCTTATTTATCACTGTGAATTTGTTTGATTGTGGGGTAACTGTGATGAGGGTGTACTGGTATAAGGGGGCAGATTGAACTATATGATGTTATAAGCACTGGATCTGAGTAGTTCCCCAAGCTGGAGTCCACACCATATCAAGAGTGGCATCCTGCCTTGTGGCTTCTCTGATCAGTTGCACCACTAGGCAGTCCTGCAGCATATCTGCAGACTTCTGGTGCTCTTAGTTGCTAAAATGCCCCAATCTATGTCTGGGAGGTTAAGATCCCTCTACCACTATTTCTCCCTTTTGGCTACATTCTATATTTCTGTCCCTAGTTCCATATTACCCTTGTTCCCCTGTCCCAGCCATCTGTAGATCACTCCCATGTGCAACTTCCTACTTTATGCTGTCATGAGCAGAACCCACAGTGATTCTGTTTCCCTATTCCCTCCTCTGATAGACCCATTCTCTACTGCTTTTATGCATTTCATTTTCATTTTTATTGATTATACTGGAAGGTATGTTAGCAAAACTACCTGTTTTCATAAGTGTCCAGTCTACTTATTACATAGACATGTAATTTACAAGGAATACATATTTACAGGACATGTGTACAATAAAATAAAGGAGCATCGAGGATTACAAACAAAATAGCAAGGTAATTTTGTTTCAGAGGTGTATATTGACAGGGGATGTATACAGTAAAAATAAAACAAAGTTAAGGCTACATCAAATGACCTTGAAAACCCAGTTCTGAGAGAGAGAGAGAGAAAGAGAGAGAGAGAAAGAGAGAGAGAGAGAGAGAGAGAGAGGGAGAGAGAATGAGGAAGGCACATTAAGAAGGAGGTCAGTGTTATGTGCAGGAGCAGACACAATTCTGTAGTAGGTACTGTTTGAAGTTATATTTGAAGGATCCAAGGGATGGACATTCCACAAGAGGTTGAGGGAGGCTGTTAAAGAGTTGAGCACTCCTAGATGAGAGAGGAGTGCCCACCTTGACATAGAGGACTATACCTCCTCTTTTAACTTTCCCCTTATCCCACCAATACAATAATGGATGTGTAGCCTAGAAATGAAAGCATAGCCTAAAGGTTAGAGTAACGAGCTGTGAATGAGTGTGGTACATCCAACAGACCTGGATTTGATTCCCACAACCTCCACTGGCATACTTTGTGACTCTGAGTGACTCACCTAGCCTCCCCAGTTCTCCTGGGTCACTCCTGAAAACAGGCATTTGTGCCTAGTGGGCCTTACCCAGTTGCTAAAAAAGAATAAATATAAATAAATAGTGTAGCCTGGTACTGCTAGGTCAGTCATTACTCCCAGTGGCCCATGCTTCCATAATGGGTACAAGGTCTAACCCCACATCTCCCCCCATTGCTTGGAGTTTACTAATTTTTTTTCCTAGACTCCTGGCATTATGGTAAATTGTTTTCCTGCTTGTACCTATACCCCTTCCCTTTTTAAAGCAGCAGTAATACCCGACCAGGAAGTGAGCCGTTAAGACCATTGTAGTGCCACAGAAAATATGGCAGCTGCTATCTAGTCAATGGAGCAGGCAGCAGAAATGTAAACATAAACAAAGGATAACTGAGCACATTATAGGGTGATAATACATTGCTGGCAGGAAAGAGTACCAGATACATGCTCAGCAGAGCACAGGGAATAACCAGTTGAAAAAGCGCAGATTTTTTTTACATTGTACTGCTGCTTTAAAGGTACTCTTCCTTCATTCTCCCCTTCCCTCTTCAATGTCTTTGTGAGCCCTCCTTCCCCAACACCCTTTCTGACATTTTTTGAACCCCTGCCTTGCTGCTTCCCTCTTTCGAGTTCCTAGCCCCCACCTCTGAGGAGTCCTAGCTAGGTTCTTCTCTTGCTGTCTATCCATTGTGAATCCCCAAGCCTTAGTATCTCCCCAGGCAGTTTAAATGTCTACCAATGTAGACTTTAAATGTCTTCCCCAGCACACTTGGCCCCTCTTATTAGGTGATGTCCATCACCCTTGAAGAGCTTCCTCTCCCAGAAACCCCCAGTCTTCCACAAAATAGTATCCCTCCTCCTGTCACCATTCCTTCAACTACCTGTTACACTCCTCTGTTTCCTCCTTCCTAATTCTAACCTTCCCCTTCTCCCTACTCAACACAGGGAGGACCTCAGAAAAAGTCAGGGAAGCTGAGTGAACCTTTAAGCTGTATGAGAGGATTTCCTTCCTCCTCCTTCCTTCTCCTCCTCCCTCCCTCCCTCCCTTCCTTCCTTCCTTCCTTCCTTCCTTCCCTCCCCTGCCTGCCTTTTCAGGCACGACTCAGGTACTACAGGTTCATAGGATGAGCAGAACAATAAAAATAATATCACAGTTCATGATACAAAGGTTTAAGATGGTACAATAAATGGCACAGGCTGACATTTTACAATTTACAAAAACAAGGCAAAACATGAGGAGCATGAGAGACTGTAAATATGCAATGAATAATTCCAGAAGCTTAACTATGAGAAACAGGTACAGGGGCTGGGGCTTAACAAATACTCCTTCATTTTTTGAGTAAAAACCTTTGTGGAGGGGGACTGCCTTTTTTTGCACCCCCCCCCCGAGAAGGCCATCCCCTGTGGAGATGGTCAGGCACCGCCCATTACGGAATGTTACTTCACAAGGCCTAGCAGCGGTCCTTGACCTATCATCCCTCGTGTTGGTGGGCAGCAGCCCAGAGGCACTGGTGCTGGCCTATAATGAGGCCATCACAGTTGCCCTGGATTCTATTGCTCCTGTTCATGAGCACCCTCTTTCCCGTCACCCCAGGGCCCCTTGGTTTGATGGGACTCTGAGGGAGATGCAGAGACAAGGGCGAAGGTTAGAACATTGCTGGTGCAGGTCTGCCCTTGATGCCGACCGTCTTAGATTGATTGAACATTATACCAGTTATCAATCTGCAATCACCCATAAGAAGGCAGAATTCCTGTCCAGGGAGATTGCAATTGCTCAGAATCGACCGGCTCAGCTGTTCTGAACTGTAGATAGACTGTGCAACCCAGCCTGTCTGCAAGTTTGGAAAGCTTTTTCCCAAATTGAGTGCGATGAGCTCGCTCGATACTTTGCAACTAAGGTGGCTGACATCAGGGCAGACTTGTGTCCGACAACCTCTAAAGGTGACGTGGTAGGGGTGTGTGAGAGCACAGGGCCTCGTTTCTCCTGGAGTTCCTTTTATCGACCTGAGTTCATGGACATTATGAGGATCATCCATAGTGTACGCCCCACAAGCTATGGCTTGGATCCTGAACCGACTGCCCTAATTTTGGGTTGTGTAGATATCATTGGTCCAGTTTTGGCGCAAATAGTCTGGTGCTCCTTGGAGTCAGGTGAGTTTCCAAGCTCCTTGAAAGAGGCGGTGGTGACACCTCTCTTGAAGAAAGCTTCCTTGGATCCAGACTGTTTTTCTAACTACAGACCCATCTCTAACCTTCCCTTTATTGGGAAGGTTATTGAAAAGGTCATAGCTGTTCAACTGGATGACCATTTAACCATCCATAGTATCTACGAATCCTTCCAGTCTGGTTTCCGTAAAAGACACAGCACCGAGACTGCGCTGGTTTGGGTGCTAAATGATCTTCTGAGGGCGAGGGATCAAAGGAGACGTTCCATCTTGGTTCTTCTTGATCTCTCTCTTCAGCTTTTGACACTGTGGATCACATGGTGTTGCTAGCACACCTGGGGCAAATCTGCGGAATGACTGGCACCATTTTTACATGGTTCAATTCATTCCTTAATGGGAGATCACAAAGAGTTGTGTCAGGGATTTTTTCCTCCAGCCCAGTCTCTTTGCTGTGTGGAGTGCCTCAGGGTTCTGTGCTGTCGCCCATGTTATTTGCAGTGTATATGCTGCCCCTCAGAAACATTATAAGACGGTATGGGCTGAGGTCTCACTGCTATGCAGATGATACCCAGCTATACCTGTCTTTTGCACCCGACCAGGATGGAGCTCTCTCGGTGTTTAATAGCTGTCTGGGGGAAATTCAAGACTGGATGGATTCTAGTTGGTTAAAGTTGAACTCGGAGAAAACTGAGGTTTGGTCGTGGACCCGGGTGGTCAGATTGAGAGGTCGTGTGCTGGCGCGCCTTCGGGAATTTTTCTTGCCGGCGTGTCACTACCGGCCTCCGAATGGGTGAGCAACCTTGGGGTGATCCTTGATGATAGGCTGACTTTTCAATCTCAGGTGTCAGCCATTGTCAGGACTTCCTTTTACCATCTTAGGAATATTGCCCGGGTTAAGCACCTTGTTCCGTCTGACTCCTCGTCAACATTGGTCCACACCTTTGTGTCCTCGCGCCTAGACTACTGCAATGCTCTTTACTTTGGGCTTTCTGGGGTTGAAATCCACCGCCTACAGCTTGTGCAGAATGCGGCAGCCTGGGTTCTGACTGGGACAAGTAGGTCCTACCATATTACCCCAGTGCTGCGCGAACTGCACTGGCTCCCAATATGGTGGCGGATCACCTTTAAAGTAATTTTATTGACTTTTAAAGCCCTTCGCGATCAGGGTCCGTCCTATCTGAAAGACCTACTGGTTCCTTACTGCCCCGGCCGATCACTTCACTCGGCCGACATGGGGTTGTTAGAGATTCCAAGAGTGAGTTTAAAATCTTCTGGCAGCAGAGCATTTTCTCATGCTGCACCCACTCTTTGGAATTCTCTACCATGACGGTTATGGGAATGCACCTCCGTGGAGATATTTAAGAAGGAATTGAAAACTCATTTGTGGAGAATGGCCTTCTTGGAAAGTTAAAGTGTACTGCAATATGTCTGAAATTTTATTGTAATTTATTATGTTTTTATGATGTATTTTATAATGTTTGTGGTCTTTGATGTTTTGTGTGGAATGTTGAAGTTTTAATCAATTTGTTCAGCACCTTGATATAGCGAAAGACGCTATATAAATAAAATTATTATTATTATTATTATCATTACTGTGTTCCAAAGTGAGGCGGCCCTGTATCTGAATGATTGTTGACCCATTCCTATTTGCCTAAGTGTGGTTAGGAATAAGTTACTGGCTGTGGAATGGGAGTGTGTGTGTGTGTGTGGGGGGGGTGATGGGTGAGAACAGCTCTTTTAGATACTGTGGCATGTTGCCATGCAGAGTTTTATATACAAAATTGGTCAGTGTAAGTAAAGCCTTTCTTAGCAGGTGTAACCAATTAAGACATCATGTCCCAGGGCTGATTTCTTGATGGCAGTTCTGTTAACAAGCTTGTGAAAGGTCTAAGGGTTTTTCAAGGTCAACCACTGTGTTCCAAACTGCTAACTTCTCCAACATCCAAGTGGCTATCTGTAATCATTTCAACAATGAAATTATATTTATTTATTTATTGCCGTACTCTACCTTTGAGTCTGAGACTCATTTACAAAGGTTCCGTGTCCAAAAGAAATCATAACAATTAGCCAACTACAACAATGTAACAAAAACATGGCATGGATATAAAAAAAACAATCTGAGCAGTCATTATATCAGACTTTGTCAAAGTTGGCAAATAAGAACCAAAAATAGATGACAAGGTAAAAGCAAAGATAAAACACAATAATGTATCAGTATGTGATAATAGATGGTCAAGAATAACTTTGTTGAAGTCAATAGGTTAATGTGGGTCAGCCAAGACAAATAAACATGAGCAGTGAAAAAGGGGAAAGAAGGAGGAGGGGGAATAGGTAGAAATCAGGGTTCAGGAGCTTCAGAGTGAGGTGAAGTAGAGAGGAAACACATCAAGAGAGAGGTACCTATGAGGGTGAAGGGTAGACATATGGAAACCAAGAGATCCCAGTTTCAGATACAGATTCATATACATTTTTAACCACAGAGAAACAAGGGTAGAAAAGAGAGAGAGGGAGAGAGAGAGAGAGAGAAAGAAAGAAATATATAGAGAAAGAACAGAAAGAAAGAAAGAAAGAAAGAAAGAAAGAAAGAAAGAAAGAAAGAGAAACAGTAAGTGAAGAAAGAGAGATAACAGGGGGAATTGTGGGACAATCAGAGTGGCCAGTTCCTAGATGCCACTAGGAAAATGTAATTGCCCAATCAGATAGGCAAGAGACAGAGAAATGGCAGAAAGGAAGTGGAGAGGAGAAAACTAGATCCTGGCTTTTAACTCTCCCTGCATAACAAATGGAACAGGGTCTTATCCAGTGCTGTTGCAGGGATGATTAATCCAATATTCAAGGTGCCACTGGAGATGTTGAAAATGGAACTACTGGGTGGATGACACTTGATATACAGAATCTGGATATAATGAAAGAACTATACAATGAAGGTCACCCTAGCATGAATATTGGGGATGTTAATGACTTAGTAAATGCAAGTATGGAAAAACACAAGGGACTCTAGTGGGACTGGAATATGATACCTTGAGTGCAGTATTATCTAGCCATTCTTCTCCTACAGGTTTGAATAATGCACTTGACAGAAAAAAGGAAATAGAAACATAGAAACATAGAAACATAGAATTTGACGGCAGATAAGGACCGCTTGGCCCACCCAGTCTGCCCATTTCCCTGCCTACTGGATAAGCTGCAGATCCTAGTTAACCAGCAGCCTACTTTTTCCTACCCCCATCCCCTAGAATTGCCTTATGACTGTCCCGTGCATGCTTGAATTCCACCACTGTTTTTGACTCCATGACCTCCTCCGGAAGGCCGTTCCATGCATCCACAACCTTCTTTGAGAAAAAATACTTCCTTAAATTACCTCTGAGCCGCCCCCCCTCTATCTTCAAATTGTGCCCCCTTGTTCTTGCACACCTCTTTTTTTGAAAGATGCTACCCTCTTGGACTTTGTTGATTCCCTTGAGGTACTTGAAGTTTCTATCATGACCCCCTCTCCTCCTTTCCTCGAGGCTATACATATTAAAGCTTCTTTAGTCTCTCTTCATATGTCTCCGTGCAGACCCTGCACCATTTTAGTTCCCTCCTCTGGACAGCTTCCATCCTGTCTATGTCTTTCAAGACTGGGTCTCCAGAACTGCACACAGTACTCCAGATGGGGTCTGACCAGCTGTCTGTACAGAGGGATAATAACTTCCTGTTTTCTACTGGTGATGCCTCTCCCTATGCATCCCAATATCCCCCAGCCCTCATTGCTGCCCTCTCACATTGTTTGCCCACCTTTAGGTCATCTGATATGACTACCCCCAGGTCCCTTTCCATTTTTGTTGTTGTTAGTATCTCACCCCCCATTGTGTACTCTTCCCCTGGGTTTTTGTTTCCCAGGTGCATTACCTTGCACTTCTTAGCATTGAATCTAAGCTGCCATACATTTGACCATTCTTCTAACCTTGCCAAGTCCTTTTCATCTTTTCCACCCCACCTTGTGCATCAACTCTGTTGCAGATCTTTGTGTCATCTGCAAAGAGACATACTTTTCCTTCCAGTCCCTCTGCAATGTCACTTATAAAGACATTGAAGAGGACTGTCTAATTCTGAACCCTGCGAGACCCACTAGTAACCCCCTTTCATCAGGTGGACTCCATTTACTATTACTCTCTGTGTCCTATTTTCCAGCCAATTTTTTACCCAGGCTGTCATCTTGGGACCCACTCCCAGGCTAGCTAACTTGTATATTAATCTTTTGTGTGGGACTGTGTCAAATGCCTTGCTAAAGTCTAGGTATGCCATGTCCACAGCCCCTCCCTGATCTACTACTTTGGTCACCCAGTCAAAGAAATCTATCAGATTTGTCTGGCATGACCTTCCTGCTGTGAATCCATGCTGCCTTGGGTCCTGTGCCCCTCTGGCCTCTAGATACTTGACAATTCTTTCCTTTAGAAGTGATTCCATCATTTTCCCTACCACTGAGGTTAAACTAACAGGTCTGTAGTTTCCTGCTTCTGCCTTGCTCCCACTTTTGTGAAGGGGGAATCACATCTGCCCTCCTCCAGTCCTCGGGTACCACCCCATCCTCCCATGATTTGTTAAACAGGGTAGTCAGTGGTGCAACTTTTTAAACCTAGACTCACCTTCTGTCAGCCTAATAAATGTATTGCAATTAATGTTTTTGAAAAGGTTGTTAATCAGGAAGTAAAAGAAAACTAATAGAAAATCATAACAATCTGATCAAGTATAACATCTCACCAGAAGAGGTTATTGCTCTCGGTGAGTTGGAAGCTAACAGAAACTTAATAGTCAAATTAAGGATGAGCAAACCAGCTTTGGTGCAGTTCTAAACCCCCCCTAGACTGGGCCAACTCAGCTCTGAAGTGGGAAAACCGAGCCTTTCTTGGCTTGACTTGGATTGCCAAGTTGGCTCGGTTTGGAAGTGCAGTCCAGTCTGGAATAACACTTTCACCACCAGTACTGCATGGAAAAGGCAGTGCAGAAAGGTGCAGGGAGAAAAAGCATTTCTTTCCAATCATTAAATCAGTTAGTATGAGCTTTCCTTTCCAGTGACAACAGAATCAAAACACTAGTTGAACTGCAAAGAAAATCGGTGGTCATTTTAGTCAATCTGTAAATCACATGGTATCTTGGCTGACCTCCAGAAAAAAAAAACGGCTTGCCAATACAGCAACTTAAACAAGATGTTCTGACAAGATGGAACTCAACATTTTACATATGTGATAGACTTTTCACACAAAAGAAGGCAGTCCATGAAGGTTTTATGTGATAAAAGCGACTCAATCAGAGAGCCAACAAAAACTGCAAATCCAGCATTGCTGAAAGTCAAAACAGTGATCGGGATTACAGCGACTGCTGTGAGCAGCGATCGTAGCTTACTTTCTCTATGATGGCAATATAAAGTACATGTTTATATGGGGGAGCTATGCCCACTACACCCTCTTTGCAGGGGGCAAGCCCACCGCAGCCCCCAAAGTTAATATAGTCAACTCCGGGGGGGGGGATTGTGGACACAGGGGAAAGGAAAAAACTCAGGAGGAGCACTACTCAGGCTCGGGGAAAACAACCTGCAGGAGGGAGGGAGGGTAGAAAGCTGGGAGATCAGGGGAAGAGCACTTAATTAAAAAACATATATTAACCCCCCCAACCAAAAAAAATCCACCACAGCCAGTCCCAAACCCAGGTTCACCAGCTCCAGGGACAGTGACTGAAGCCACTACACTAAACAGCCAGCTCAGAACTACCTGGCCAAACAAAGCCCCATAGCCTGCTGCAGCTGGTGTAGCTCACTGCTACACTTGCTATACAGTAATCTTCATTATAGTTTCACACTTGCTATTCATACCAGCAGTCAAACTGAGTTGCTGAACTTGACTCACTCACTTTATGTGATACCATCCATGAATATACCAGGAAGCACAACTTAGCAGTTGGTGGTGTGCTGAATTCATACCACTGGGACCTCATGGAGCATCTTACATTGCTCTTGACTCCCTTTGAGGAAGAAACTCAACAGATTAGGAAAGAGAATGCTACTCTAAGCAATGTTATTTCTATCATAAATTTATTGAACAAGGAACTCAGGAGGCTGCACAGAAGTTTTGAACAAAATAGAGACAAATCTGGTGTATCTCTCATGGACCGATTGATACTGCTCTTACAAAATTGCAGAAGACTTAAGAATATCATGACAGACAAAAATGTTCTTCTTTTGACTCTTCTTGACCCTCGGTATAAGTTGTAACAGCTGCCTCCTTTAGATCTCAGTGACTTGTTTTGGATACAATAACATGCTGATTTCAGCAACTGCAAAGGAAAAAGGATGGGACTGTATTTGACAATACATGTGAATCACATAATGTGGATGCTGCATCTGATGATGCAACATCTATTGGTGGTGACAGCAATAATTTCCACTTATTGCATCATGTACTCCTTCGCCAACATTGGATAGTCCTGCATTAAGTCCTCTTTCACAGCCCTTGAAAAAGGCTTGTCATTCTGGAAAGCACACAGATAACTTTTAAATTTTTTAGTCAAAACTCATGGAAGCTGATAATTCAGATCAGGCTGTTGTGGAGCAGCCTTCTTTGTCATTGTCTGATATTGTGGATGCCTATTTACGAGAGCCATTCATTAATATTACTGCTGGCCCTTTTGAGTGCTGGCTGAAAAGAAAAACATCTGGCCTCCACTATCTGCATTTGTTATTATATATTTGACTGCCCTAACACTAGCGTTTACTGTGATCACATATTTAGCACAGCTGGAAATGTCTCAGATGGCCATGCAAGGCTTACTCCTGAAAATGTGCAGTGCCTTACCTTCCTAAAAGTCAGTCTCAACAAACTCTCTTACCAGTTCAGTGAACAGCAGCAGGAACATAAAACTGATTGTTACAAACAGCTGCAACAGATGTCTCCTAATAAGGGTGCTTCCTTGGCGGTGTTTGAAGATGATGGTAATAATAGTATTTAATTTAATGATTTATTTCTTTGAATTTAGAGGACAGAAGTCAGCAAGCATAACAGAAAGATCAAGTAAAACAAATTTCTTCTTGTGCGGTCACAGTGTATATGTATTGCTGTATGTGTTTTTCAATTTGGGAACCCAGGTGGAGTGTACCGTGTGGGTCCCCACCAGCTTGATGATGGGGGGGTGGCAGCAATGGGGCTGGGGACTGGCATGTGGGCTTCATGGCAGGAGTAGGTCATGGCTGGGGCCAAACATCTCTATAAAAAAAACAGCAATCCTGGGGAAGGAGGCATGCAGTGCTGGGGGGGCAAGGTCAACCAGATAAAAAAAAAAAATAAGTTAGAAAACACAAGTGATAACAAATAATTTCCCAATCAGGCAGGAGTATGTGGGATGGTTTGGGGCCCATAATATTTGCTTTAACACCAAGTAGGAAGCAAAATAATTACAAACAAAAGAAAAATAACATTTGACGTTAAAAGGGCAGGAGGAATTGCTGGAGCCCCATGACATCCAACTCATGCTGCCTGTCTCCCACCAAAATCATGCTAGTGAAGGTCTGCACTCTACACTCTGCTGTTGAATTTGTTGGTCGGCGTCTCTCTCTCTCTGTCTTTTCCACATTTGACACACTGTCACTGCAAAGCCCTAAATGACCTGCCTACAGTGGGCTAAATTCACAAATGTTTTGGGGACCAAGTCCCACACAGCTCCAGTTGCAGACTGAAATCTCTGCAGCTGCAGAGATTGCTATTCACATCTGCAGTAGCTGTGGAACCTGTTAAGGCTGGTCCTACTGACCATAACATTCTTCTGAGACTGCAGGTATTTCTATGGCAACACCATCCACAAGCTACCATAAATCGTGGAGCTGGTCGTAAACTGGCTCCACTTTTGAGAATACCAAAGCTGCAGGAGAAATTGTGGTTCTGCAAGTGGCAACCCACTTGCGCTGAGTTTTGACCACAGATGCAGATTTTAAAGAGTTTTATAAATCCAGCCCACTGTTTCGTGTGAATGTCATGTGGTGGCTGACACACAGGATAGGCAAGAACAAGTCAATTTATTTTAATGCTGTTGGCTGTTTGCTGACCCTGAAAAACAACATGAAAATACAAATGCAAATTTTGTTTTTTTAAAAAGGTTTCATTTTATTTATTGTTTAATAAGAGGGATCTAAAAGAATAATATTGATGCATTTCGCTGTTGGCTCTCTTCTTCTTGGCTCACCTCCTGATTGACCAATTTGTCCAGCCACCAAAAGCGCCAAGCTTTCACTCTCAGCCTAATATTTGTCATCACATCTAAGTGCTAGTTATGTTTCTAACTGCAATTTTAGCACTAGTTCTGTTTCTAACAGCAATTTGTGTTAGAATTGTGATTTAAATGTTGCTTGGCACAAGGTGGTTCTATATTGCTAGTACCTAAGAGCAAACCTCTTGGTATTATAGTCTTTTGTGAATCTTTCTACTTAAGGAATTGTACTTTTCCTTCTCTCTAGCTTTCACTCTCCTTCCCCCACCCCCCAACCTCTCTTGGGCTATCTTGGCTGACTCTTTTCTTTTTTTTTAGCTGCATTCTTCCCCCTCCCTTGTCCCCATCAGCCCTGGTTTTCACAGATCCTCCCCACCCATTAAGCCAGGTGCCACATCTCCTTTTGTCCTTTCTCGCTCCTCAGTCTCTGCTCCACCTCCACTGTCTTTTTCTTAATCTAACTCCCCTGTTCTCCTCCTCCTTCCCTTCCAGCTAAATTCACCCCTGACTCAGGTGTCCTGCCACAGGACTGGGATGTGCAAGGCTAGCTGCCATCCACCCTCCACAAGCCGACAGCCAGCTCCACAGGTACACTCAGCTCTGCGCCTTGGCCCTCCTGAACTGTGGCACCTCCATTATTGGCTCTCTTCTTCTCTGCTCACCTCCTGATTGGCCAATTTATCCAGCCACCGAAGGTGCCAAGCTCAGACTGTCTGCCTAATATTTGTCACTGCATCTAAGTGCTAGTTCTGTTTCTAACTGCAATTAAGTTTTGGCCCCCCTCCACCCTTTCCCACCCCGACACTCTTTAAATACACTTAAACTCCTCCACTTTCCCCATTCCTGCTCCCTAGTCTGTGAACCTGTCGGTGCCAGCCAATCCCTGCAAAGCATCCACTATCTCTGGTTCCACTCAGCTTTCTGTACTGTATACTAGCAACTTCTCTGCAGCTACTCTCTGCCCACCAAAGATAGCCTGCCCTGATAAAGGCTTGCAACTGAACACTGCTCTAAAAAATACTTAAAATCATTGCAACTCCTTTCCTAGACCACTCCCTGCAGCTATTCTTGCCACCTGTAAGTTAGCAAACACTAATAAAGGCTTGCAACTGAATGCCCACATTGTTCTATAATGTCTGTTATGAAGTTAATGGCCCCCTTCCAGTGAAGGTGTTATTCTTCCTAGTCCTATTGCAGCTAACTTCTTTGCTCCTGAGCCCCTGTCAAATTAATCCTGTCAAAAATTCCACACAGTCATACAATGTTTGGGACTCCTGGCTGCTTGCAAGGGCTGGTACCTCTGCACTTTGTGTCAAGCTCCTCACTCTGCTACCTCACATGCCCGATCTGACTATTAACTCCCTCCTCCCCCCAGTCCAAATCAATATATTCATTACCATGAACAAATCCAGAAAGGTCAGAAGCATCCCGAGTGCCCACTCCTAAGCCTTAATAAACTTAAAAAGGCATGCCATTAGAATGGCCTGGCTGCTTCTGCTACTATCCGGCAATGTTCAGCCCAATCCTGGACCAACAGCAAATAAAAGAAGGATGGGTTGCTGAAAATTGCCTCCATCAACAACTGCAGTCTCCAGGCAAAATTTGATACTCTTCAGGCCTGGCTCGCCCAACACCAACCAGACATTTTGTCAGTAGTCGAGACCTGGCTAACCCTCAGAGTCCCTGACCTGACTATACGACTGGATGGCTACACCACCTTCAGGCAGGACAGGCTACTCAAATGAGGTGAGGGCTGTGTCATATATATAAGGGACACCCTTCAAGGGCTTGGACTTGACCCCCCAACCAATGGGAATACACAAATGCTCAGTATTAAAGTCCAAGTAGGCACTGGGGGCAAATCCCTCACTTTAGTATCTGTCTCCATACCCCCTAAAGACCAGACCATTGGTTTTAACTCAGTTATAGACTATCAGAGCACAAAATCACCTCTGAAGTTCTGCTGCTGAGGGATTTCAGCATCAATTGGTTGTCTCCTGAGGCACTGACCTACAAAGACACCCTCTCTGCTCTCAGCATGACTCAATGAACTGAGACTCCCACCAGCGTGAATTACCACACTGGTTCAAGTACACTAGTAGACTAGCCGCTAACCAACAGACCTGCCAGAATTTCCAGCACAATGGTACTCCCTGATGTCATCAGTGACCACTCCCCAATCCCCTACACCTGGACTAGCAAAACTCCTAAAACCCCACCCAAAGTCATCAACACCCATGTACTAAAAAAAGGACAACTCGACTCCCTTAAAGCACACCTCCTGAAGACGGACTGGTCTACTATCTACAGCACAAAAGATGTTGACTCTGCCGTGGAAGATTTTGTCAGCAAATTTAACTCCTCCTGCAATATATATGCACACCTTACAGGACAAGAAAACTCAAAGGGTCCAGTAAGTCATGGATTTCCCCAGCACTGCTAGGCTTAATGCATGAAAGGGACAACCTATGGTTTAAAGTCAAAAGCTCTGAGTCCCCTATTGACTTTCAGAAGTACGAGACTGTCTGCAATGAATGCACTTGGGCCATCCATTCAGCAAAAAGTCACTTCTTCAAATCCCAGCTTGAAAACTCTTGGGGAGACAGCTGTAACTTATGGGACAACATAAAGTCCCTTACTGGTAAAGCCAATAAAGCATCACCCACAATGCTCAATATTGATGGTAACACTATGCAAGACCCTACTGTAATCGCAAACCACTTCAACAAGGCTTTTACAGACCTAAGTGGTATACTCCCCCTGGATGTTCTGGCTCTGATAACCAGTTCAAACCCTACAATACAGGTATCAACAAAAAGACTGGCTATCCTGTTCCCCCCTTCAACCTCAAGATTATCTCCAAAACTATAACCAAGAAGTACCTTCAGCAAGTACTAAGGAAATCACAGTCAGCCAATGGCCCCATAAACCTCAAGCTTCTTGCTTGCACACTAAATGAGGTTCTTTCCCCACTAACAAGGATCCTAAACCTGTCCTTCAATACTGGGAAATTTCTCTCATCCTGGAAAGCGGCGCTGGTGACACCTGTCTTCAAAAACAGGGATAGATCTAATCATTCCAACTACTGGCCTACTTCAATCCTTCCACCACTCTCGAAAGCACTTGAAAGGATTGTATATGACCAGCTTGTAGAATATCTCAGCAAGAACAACCTCCAATGCCGTGTACAACATGGTTTTCGGAAGCTTCATAGCATGAGCACAGCGCTTGTGGAATTCACTGGCTATATCCTTGAGGCCCTAATCAGGGGCTCTTGGTGGGGGCTACTTACATTTATCTCACCATGTCCTTCACCATGATCAATCACAACCTACTGCTAAATCAACTATCAAACATTGGATTGTCTGCAGAATCTGTGAAATGGTTCCAGAGCTATTTGACAGGACATGGTCAACAAGTGAAAATCCATGACGTCTTATCAGATCATCCCAGTGTCACAACTGGTGTCCCTCAAGGCTCAATCTTAGGTCCCCTTCTGTTCAGCCTGTTTCTCTACAACCTCCCTAAGGCCTGCAGCAGCAATGTCCTATTGTAAGCAGACGATGCAGTACTGTTTTCGGTAACCTGTGATATTAGTGACTCCATTTTGGTGACTACAAAATCACGAGTACTTAATCGCGAGTCATTTAATTGCAACATATGAAGGATAGCACTATAGCAACAATAGTGAATCATGCTGCCATTACCCGAAAAAAATAGCGAGTCAATGAAAATAGCACATCAGCACACATAGGGGTGCTCTGAAAGGTAGGACAAACCACCACCGCACAAATATATTGGATCTGCAATACCATCAACCAAATGTTCTTTCTACCGCTCTCTATTGCTTTTGTCTGATGTCAAAATAGCGACTTCATAAATTAGGAAAAAAGACAATCACACGTTGTGATTGAAGCTGGCAATGTAGTGTGCTTCTGCACCTGTAAGACAACAGAGAGCTTCTTTTATTATTTAAAACAAACCCGACATGAGACAAAATCAGACCTGAAACTGAAAATTATAGGGTAGCCCACGTGATAATCATATCTGCTTCTCTGCCCATATTCAGCCACTTTTGACATGATTCGCTCATTCATATCTTTGTATTTTTCGTTTCTTCCACTGACTCCTGTGCCAGACACTATCTGCTCGATCTTCAGTTCAGTCATGCACTGCTCCTCCTGCAGGCAATGGATAAGTCTCCATATGCTAGGGTGACATGCTCTTAAGCGGCTATAGAATCCACGATGCCACCCTTCAATGGCATTATTAGTGAGAGCAAGCCCCCTTGTGGTGGCATTGTGACAGGTCCGTTGCTCTGGTGGAAAGACAGGCCTTCTCCTCCCTGAGCATCCCCTCAGTGTACCAATCCAAGTCGACTCAAAATAATCAATCAGAGGTTGTAACAATTCAGCATTAATTTTGAAAAAGTTCCAGTCATGCATATCCTCAAAAGTAGACACAACATTACAAACTGGGACAAATGCCAGTGATAACAACATGCGAAAGTGCAATGCAGATTTTTGGACTGATCTGTACTTTTCATGGAGTGTAAGATACTTTTGTATTCTTCTCCACACTGCCTGTTCATAATGAAAGAAACATCCTCTTAGTTCTGTGTTAGGGAAGGATGCACTGAATGCTCTCCAGGCAGACTTTTCAAAGTCCATAATAGCAGTGCTAGGACAGATTGGATTGCACAATTCAATTAGCTTAGCGTACACTCTAGAATAAGAAACTGTTTTGCAACAGCACATTAGCACATAAAGTGATGTCACAACATGGCCAGAACTAATGCAGTGCACTGTGTATAGTTGATCAAACAAGAATGGACAGGACTTGAATGTCCCATCCAGCATCCAATCGGAACATTCCTGCAGCATTTTAATGTTAGATTCTGTTGCAAACATTAAAAATCTTTCTTTTTCTTTGCCACTATCATACAAAAGGAATGGAGCACCAGCAGCAGATAAAGTAAATTCTGACAGTATCTCTAGTTCCTCAACAGAGGAAGGGGTGGCAGGACAGCCTCATTCAACTTGCCTAATCCATTGAACAGTTCTCTTAATAAGAGATACCCTCGGCAGTCGACCTCCCAAAGCAGATATTGTGCACTGAGCTACAACATGTGTGGTGGTCTCCACACTGGTTTGTGCCCTGTCCACACTTCAGCCATTATCTTGCACACCCCTATGTCGCCAGTATCTGGAACATGCGTATGTTCTTTTAACAGTGCAGAAACACTATTCCCTATTGTATGCAGCCTAGCAAGACAGCTGTACTTATGAGAATTGACACACCTCCAATACACTTTGTCTCCCTTCTCCTTATCTTTCCAGTAGACGTAAGCAGCTACAACAGCAAGTGGTGTACCTTTCTGACTTGTGACCATCTCAACTTCCATAGTGGCAGCAAGAGTTACACGAAAACCAGTACTGGCTTTACATACAACTTTACAGAAATTGAACTTGTGAGATACTGCATTTCTATTGGACATTGTGTGGGAATTATGGGAACAGGACAGCTGTGAAAGCAAATAGTGAGTTAACCTTAACAGCACTGATTACTGAGCAGATCGCTATTATTAGGGGTGTGGAACATGCATAGTGCTAAATTATGCAGTCACTAAACTTCACTCGCTATTATTTATGTGCTGTTCTGCTGTTCGCTATTTTGCGGTTGTGATTTTTACAAGGAACCTTATTTTCAAGCCACCACAATCCCCAGGCACTTGAGAAACTATTACAGAATGACTTCACTGATATTGAAACTTGGTTCATTAACTCAAAGCTTCTACTCAACTACAAAAAGAAGAAGGCAATGCTTTTCTCTTCGATGCAGAATAAGAATAGGTCATACGGCCTCAAAACCCAAAACAATCAGAACGCTCCGCTCGAGATGGTCAACAGCTTCAAATATATTGGGGTTGCACTGGATACTGCCTTTACATTCTTGGTACATATTGATCAAGTGGCCAAGGCTGCCAATGCAAAATCATGTACACAAATGCTTGCAGTCTGGGAAACAAGATCCCAGACCTGCAGGCAATAATGACAGAGGCTAAACTGGACATAGTATCCATTAGCGAGACATGGTTTATGAGTAACCACACTTGGGAGACGTTAGTACCTGGCTATGTACTGTTTAGAAGAGACTGAGGTGCAAAAAGGGTGGGGGGTGGAGTGGCCCTTTATGTCAATGAGAATATCGAAGCTACAGAAATTCAGAATACACATAAGGAGCCAGAAGAACTGTTGGTCACCCTGGAAACAGGAAATGGGACAGCCATATGAACTGGGGTTGTGTACAGGCCTCCAGACCAGGGGGAGGACATAGACACCTTACTGTTAGAAGATATACAAAACATAACAGCTAAAGGGGAGGTTCTGATAATGGGAGACTTCAACATGTCAGATACAGATTGGTCAATACCAGCAGGAACATCTGCCAGAAGTAGACACATGGTGGATTCCCTGCAAGGGAAGGGACTCAAACAACTGGTACAACAACCCACAAGAGACAGGGCTATCCTAGATCCAGTACTGACTAACAGGGAAAGGATCACATATCTCCGGGTAGAAGGTTGCTTGGGGGCCAGTGACCATCACATGGTATGGTTCATTTTGGCCACTAGAACTAAATCATCCTATTCCAAGGCAAAAATATGGGACTTCAGAGGAGCTGACTTTGATAAGATGGCCAACAGAGTTAAGCTAAAGAAATACATGTGAGGGGGAACAGGCAAAGTGGGCAAGCATTAAAGATGCAATACTTGAAACAACATCCCATTGTGTTAGAGAGAAAAGGAAGTGCAAAAGAAGAAGGAAACCACTTTGGTTCTCAAAAACAGTAGCAGAAAATGTCAGAGTCAAAAGGCTGGCCTTCAGGAAATATAAAGAAATGTAGCAGGATGAAGATAGGGAGGCATACCAAACTTCCCTAAGGGAAGCACGGAAGGCAGTAAAGCAGACAAAGGCCCAAACCGTGGAAACACTAGCACAAACAGTAAAAGAAGGTGACAAGACTTTCTATAGATACAGTAGTGAAAGGAGAAAGTCCAGAGGGGGTATAGAAACATAGAAACATAGACTTTGATGGCAGATAAGGACCGCTAGGCCCATCTAGTCTGCCCATTTCCCTACCTACAGGATAGGCCGCAGATCCTAGTTAACCAACAGCCTATTCTACCCCCACAAGAATTGCCTTATGTCTGTCCCATGCATTCTTGAAATCTCCACAGTTTTAGACCCCACAACCTCCTCAGGAAGGTTGTTCCATGCATCCACTACCCTCTCTGTGAAAAATACTTCCTCACATTGCCCCTAGAACCGCCCTCCTTCTATCTTTTAAATTGTGTCCCCTTGTTCTTGTAAGTCTCTTTTTCTGAAAGATGCTACCCTCTTGGACTTTGTTGATTCTACTGAGGTACTTAAAAGTTTCTATCATGTCCCCCTCTCCTTCTTTCCTCAAGGGTATACATATTAAGCTCCTTTAGTCTCCTCCTCACGGCTTCTCTTGCAGACCCTGCACCATTTTAGTTGCCCTCCTCTGGACTACCTCTATCCTGTCTATGTCCTTGGAGATGAGGTCTCCAGAACTGACACAGTACTCCAGATGGGGTCTCATCAACTGTCTGTACAGAGGGATAACAACTTCCTGTTTTCTGCTGCTGATGCCCTCCCTATACAGCCCAGTATACCCCAGCCCTCCCTACTGCCTTCTCACATTGATTGCTAACCTTAAGGTCATCTGATATGATTACCCCAGGTCCCTTTCCTTTTTGTTGTTGTTACTACCTCCCACCCATTGTGTATTCTTCCCTGGGTTCTTGTTTCCCAGGTGCATTATTTTGCACTTCTTTGCATTGAATCCTAGCTGCCATACTTCTGACCATTCCTCCAACCTTGCCAAGTCCCTTTTCATCCTTTCCGCCTCCTTGTGTATCAAATCTGTTGCAGATCTTTGTGTCATCTGCAAAAAGGCATACTTTCCTTCCAGTCCCTCTGCAATGTCACTGATGAAGACATTAAAAGGACTGGACCAATACTGAATCCTCACGGTACCCCACTAGTAACCCCTCTTTCTTCAAAGTGGACTCCATTTACAATTACCTTCTGTGTCCTGTTGTGCAGCCAATGTTTTACCTAGGCTACCACCCTGGGACCCACTCCAGGCTGGTTAATTTGACTATTAATCTTTGTGTGGGACTGTGTCAAATGCCTTGCTAAAGTCTAGGTAGGCCATGTCCACAGCCCATCCCTGGTCTACTACTTTGGTCACCCAGTCAAAGAAATCTATTAGATTCATTTGACATGACCTTCCCGCTGTGAACCCATGCTGCCTTGGGTCCTGTGCTCCACTGGCCTCTAGGTACTCAACTATTCTTTCCTTCAGAAGTGACTCCATCACTTTCCCTACCACAGAGGTCAAACTGACAGGTCTGTAGTTTCCTGCCTCTGTCTTGGTCCCACTTTTGTGAAGGGAATCACATCCGCCTTCCTCCAGTCCTTGGGTACCACACCATCCTCCCATGATTTATTAAAAAGAGTAGCCAGTGGTTTCACTAGTTCCTCCCTTAATTCTTTTAGAATTCTTGGGTGAATTCCATCAGGACCCATTGCTTTGTCCACCTTCAGTTTTAGGAGTTCTTGCAGAACCCTTTCTTCTGTGAAAGGACTGGGATCGACCCCCCTATCAAGAGTGCTTCTGTTAATTGGATTAGGCACTTCCCCTCTTCTTTTGTGAATACTGAGCAGAAATATTCATTCAGTATCCTGCTTTTTCACTGTCCCCCTCTGCCCACCCACCGTTCATTCTATTCAGCCTCACTATCCCTCCCTTTGTCTTTCTACATTCGCTGATGTACCTATAAAAGGTTTTATCCCCCTTCTTAACTGAGTTGGCGATCCTTTCCTCAGTTTGGGCCTTTGCTATTCTGACTTCCCTCCCTCCCTGCTTCCTTCTGCCTTAACTGGTACAGATCTCTGTCCTGCTCCTTCTGTGTTTCCTTATACTTCCAGAATGCTATCTTTTTCTTCCTGACTTTCACAGCCACCTCTTTTGAGAACCATAGTGGCTTTTTCTTTCATTTTGATTTGTTTATTTGCTTCACACAAAGGCTTGTTACCTCTGTGATGGCAGTTTTGATGATTCCCCATTGTTGCTCCACACCTCCTTCTAGCTTGTTTGCTAGTGCTTTTCTGAGGCACTCTCTCATCTTGCCAAAGTCAGCCCTCCTAAAGTCCAGTACCTTCACTTTTGTATGGCTTGACTCTGTAGCTGAGTTTAATGTGAACCACACTGTTTGATGGTCACTTGTCCCAAGATGGCAACCCACTTCTAGATCTAAGATCCTCTCACTGCCCCCGTTTGAGAGTACGAGGTCTAAGATTTCTCCCTCATGAGTGGATTCTGAAAGTAGCTGTCTAATGCCTGCCACCTGTAGAGCATCAAGAATGGCCCTGCTCTTGGATGTGGCTGCAGCAAATGTGCTCCAGTTAACATCTGGCATATTCAGGTCTCCCATCAACAGTATCTTACCTTTCTCTGCCATTCTAAGAATGTCTTCTGTCATATCCTTGTCCATTCCCTCCCCCTGACATGGGGGTCTGTACACAACCCCTGTGTGGATTGTGGTACCCTTTCCAGTCTCCAAGGTGACCCACAGTGCCTCCTCTCCTCCCTGTTTACTCTTTTGTTCAGTTGCTTTTATCCTTCCTTTACATGAGAGCTACTCCTCCCCTCTCTCCCTGCCTGTCTCTCCTGTAGGTTATGTACCCTGGTATGTTAACATCCCAGTCATGGTTCTCTGTGTACCATGTTTCTGTGACTGCTACGATATCCAGGCATCCTCTTCCATCAAGGCCACCAGCTCAGGGAGCTTGTTGCCCAGACTACGGGCATTGGTACTCATTACCCTCCACTTCCTGATGGCCTTACTCCTTTTGCCCCATCCCTGTCCTTCTTGCCTTTGTCACTTTCTCCATTTACCCCTGCCCTTCTCCCTATCAACACCTCTATGTTGGTGTTTGCCGACTTATCACCTTGATTATTTGGGGGAGCTAGGATTTTCCTGCTTCTTTCCAGTGCTCTCCTTGGCTAGTTTAAAAGCTTGCCAATGAAGCATTTAAACCTATCACCTAGGATCCTGGTTCCCTCCCAGACAGATGTAGCCCATCATGCAATATAGGCTTGCATCACTCCAGGTGGACCCCCAGTCCCAATGAAGCCAAATCCCTGAGCTCCACACCAGTTTTTCAACCACTGATTGAATCCCATGGTGTGGAGCACCCTAGTCTCTCCTATGCCATAGATGGGCAGCACCTCCGAGAAGGTTACCGTGCGTGCTACTTGACTAAGGCCCCTCCCCAATTCCATAAACTCTTCCTGCACTTCTTTAATCCCTCTCTTAGCCAGGTCATTTGTTCCTAGGTGGACAATGACATCCAGCTCCCTCCCCTGTGCTGCTGCTCTGGCAATCCTGAGGATTTGTTCCCTGTCCCTCCAAGCCATGGCACCAGGCAGGCACCTCACCTCCCTCTCCCCTTCCTCCCCCAGTTCTAGCTTCCTAACAATGGAGTCCCCCACCAGGAGTTGTTTCCTTCCCCTGCAGGGTCCCCTGCCACCCTCCTGTGGGTCTCCTTTGTAGAGGTTCCCAGCATCCTCCTTGGTCTCCACTGTGGGTGCCTCCATAGAGGAACCACATTTTGCCAGAATGGCATAGGAATTGTGGAGAGGTACAACTGGAGGGATGCACCTCTGTTCCACCACCCTCACCCTCCCTGAGCCCACTGTGGTCCAACCACTCCTCTTTCTTGACAGCCTCTGAGGCAACAGCAGAGGCACTGGTGGTCCCTGGATGGAAGTGGAGGTCCCACAAATCCTGGTCAACTCAGCCTGTAGATGAGCAACCTCCTCCCTCAGCCCAGAGAGGTGCCTGCAGATGGGACAACACCGCATCCTCCAGAACATCTCCCGGAAGACTGCTGCTCCACAGCCACTGCACTGCACCACTCCAATCATGTCTTATTTCTGGCCCCTTAACTGTTTGCAATCCTTACTCTTTCCTCTGTTTTTCCTCTCTCTCCTTACTTTCTGCCTGTGTGCCCTTTAAGCTCCTGATTGTCCTGTTCTGAGACAAGAATATCCTATATTTCTCAGTAGACCAGTTACTTGCTCAGAGGCAGACCTCCAGCAGCTAGAAGGGGCCGGAGAGCTACTCTTGCCCTTCTAGGATGGTGGGTCTTTGGTGATTCTGTGATCACTCACTTCCTGCTCCCAAACAGGAAGTTCCTGTTGTCAGTCAAATCCTGTGCCTATAAAAATAGAACTAGCTTTGGTAGGGGGTGGAGGGGAGGGAAGGAGGGCAATATAGTCCCAGCAGAGAAGTTCAGTCACACAGCAGTCCTTTCTCCTGGTGTCTTCTGCCAAGCTATTAGCAGAATCTTTCTAAGGCAGTCTTTAAATGTAGCTTCCTTCTAGCTAAGCCACTCCCCTACTTACTAGATCTTTCTACAAGTAATTTAAACCTCACAACAGTTAAGTCCTTTCAATCACCTGAGATTTACACCTAAATAACTGTTCAGATACCCATTCAGTTCAGTTAACCCAGACAAACTCACACTTTTTTTTTGTTTTGTATGTTAGTTTTTTTTACCCTAAATTAAAGGTCCAAGTACAAAAGTTCTTCTACTGTAGTCCCAGCAGAGAAGTTCAGTCACACAGCAGTCCTTTCTCCTGGTGTCTTCTGCCAAGCTATTGCTTCTGCCAAGCTATTCTGCCAAGGTATTGCTAAGATCAAAGGGGATAAGGGGGCATGTGAGGAGGAGGACCATAAAAAAGCATCTATCCTTAATAGATACTTCTGTTCAGTATTTACTGAAGAGAAGGTAGGGCAGGGCCCACAGCTCAGCACCATGGACATGGGGGAAGGAGGTGTGCACTAGTCCCTTCACAAAATAAAGGGTCCTACAAGAGCTCGATAAGCTCAGGGTGGACAAGGCAATGGGACCTGATGGCATACATCCCAGGGTACGAAAGAAGCTAAGGGTGGAACTAGCAGAGCCATTATCAGAACTGTTTAGTGAGTCTCTGAGCATAGGAGAGGTCCCAGAAGACTGGAGAAGAGCTCATGTGATCCCGCTCCACACGAGTGGTAGCAGGGAGGAGGCAGGAAACTACAGACCAGTCAGTCTTATCTCAGTAGTGGGCAAGATTATGGAGGCACTCCTTAAGGAAAGGATAACACAACACCTGGAATCCATAGGAGCACAGGATCCAAGACAGCATGGGTTTACAAAAGGAAGGTCCTGTCAAACTAATCTCATAGATTTCTTTGACTGGGTAACCAGAGTGGTGGACCAAGGGGGAGCAGTTGATGTCGCCTACCTTAACTTCAGCAAAGCTTTCGATATTGTTCCACATAGAAGATTGATTAATAAGCTGGGTAGGCTCGGGGTAGGTCAAAAGTTAGTCAACTGGGTGGCAAACTGGTTGACGGGCAGAAAACAGAGAGTGGTGGTAAACGGTATACAGTCAGAAGAGATGCAAGTCATAAGTGGGGTACCTCAGGGATCAATCCTGGGCCAGTCCTCTTCAATAGCTTCATCAGTGACATTGCATAAGGACTGGAGGATAAGGTTTGTCAGTTTGCAGATGACACCAAGATCTGCAACAGAGTAAATGATCCAGATGGGGCTGGCAGAATGAGAAGAGATTTGGATAAACTAGCAAAATGGTCAGAAGAGTGGCAACTGGAGTTTAACGCAAAAAAGTGCAAGATCATGCACATAGGGAAGAGTAACCCTGAAGCCACCTATAGGCTGGGAGTGGAGTTGCAGACAGTCACAAGGGAAGAAAGCGACTTGGGCATCATCATCACTGATGACCTGAAATCATCCAAGCAGACCACTAAAGCAATAGGTAAAGCTAGAGGGATGTTGGGGTTTATTAGTAGGGGTATCACAAGTCGGAAGAGAGAGGTAATAATCCCTCTTTACAAGACACCGGTTAGGCCCCATCTGGAGTACTGCATGCAGTACTGGAGGCCACACCCTCACAAGAACATTAGCCAAATTGAGGCAGTCCAGAGAAGGGCAACCAAAATGGTGCAGGGACTGCATCAGAAAACATATGAGGACAGATTAATGGAGCTCAATATTTATACCCTACAGCAAAGGAGGGAAAGTGGTGATATGATCGAAACATTCCAACACCTTAAGGGCATTAACAAGGTGAAAGAGTCTAACATGTTTCAGCATAAGAAAAATAGCAGGACAAGAGGACACAGCATGAGATTAGAGGGAAGCCGAGTAAGGGGTAATGTGAGGAAGTTCTTTTTCACAGAAAGGGTGGTGGATGCATGGAATGGCCAAGCTCAGGAAGTGGTGGATATGAATAGAGTGCAGGGCTTCAAACAAGCATGGGATAGGCATAAGGAAGCAACACAGATGAGTTTGAATAGATAGGCTATTGACAGAGCAAAGGCTGATGGCACATTCATAAGGCAGGAAAAGAAATGGGCAGATTGGATGGGCCTTGCAGTCCTTATCTGCCGTCAACTTTTATGTTTCTATTTTTCTATGTTTTTATACAGGGATAGATACTGTTTAAATGACAGTGCCCTCAAGCTTGTGGTGTCTTGCTCTGTTCTTCCCGTCATTGACTACAGGCTAGCAGTCTATGGTGCCGCCAATGATACCGCACTCGAGGATAAAAACAGCACTCAATAAAACCCGTAGGCTAGTACTTGGTGCACACAGGATTACTCACTCCTGTGAGCTCTACATTTGAACAGGGTGGCTCAACTTACATAGCAGATTCCAGTTTCAGATATGCCTTCTTGGTAAGAAGGCCACCCTTGGCCTCGCCCCCCCAGGGGTTCAGAACCTCCTCTACCCTTCCTCTCGATCTAGAAATACCAGGAGCACAAGTGAAAATATGCTTCTAGTCCCCTTCCAAAGCATATCCTAAGGGCAATGCACTTTTGCCTACAGAGTCCCTAAATGGATCCACCCATCCCTAAGTCAAACCAGTGGACAAAGGGGGATCATTGTGTTAATGGATAGAAGTAAGTATGTACAGTAGATATGGTTCAAGAACTCATAGAAGACTATAGTACATACAGGAAACTCCCAGGGGATCCAACCAGTATCCACCCTCTATGCACTGCCCAAAATTCATAAAAATCTAACGAGCTCCCCAGGGTGTCCAATAGTTTCAGGGGTTGGCTCCCTTACATAGAGAGTAGGAAAATTATTCTGAAAGGCTGACTACTTAAATTGGAGTCATAAGCACATAATACTATGGATGTTCTTAATAAGATGCAGGATTCGGAATGCAGGCATGGGTACTGCTGGGTAACCATTGATGTGTAGAGTTTGTATATTAACATTAAAAATTATGGTGGATTGGAAGCCATGCCACTGACACAGTACTAAGGAAAATGAATCAGTTTGACAGTATACCAACTAGCTTCCTCCTTGAAGCACTAGAATTTGTTTTTGAGCATAACTGTTTCCAGTTTGAAGGTGACTATATTTTACAGGTTTGTGGGGCAATGATGGTGCTGCTATGATTCTATCTTACACAAACTGAGAATTGCTGAATTTGAAAGACAGGCAGCAGACCTGCATAACAGATTGCTGGCCATGGGTTATGCTAAGAACAACTTACAGAATGCATATGAAAATGCAAGATACATGGAGGGACCAATTTTATTAGTACCTAAGTAAATATCAGAAAATATCGAAAACAAAAATGTGACATTTGTGTCACAATACAGCAACATTGCTGAGAAGGTGGGACAAATAATCAGAAATAATTGGAATATCCTGTTAACAGACCCCATTTCAACAAAAGCAATAGTTAATAGACCAAGAATAAGTTTTTCTAGGGTGGTGAAAATTAGAGATAGATTGGTCTACAGTTTGTCACTTGAAGAGGCGATGATAACCCCTGTGTGGCTACCACATAAACCATTGGGTTTCCACGAATGTATTGTTCCATATGTAAGTTGAGGAGGGGGCCAATAAAGGGGACAAGACCTTCTTCAGGTATGTGGGGAAAGAGGAAGACAAGGGAGATAGTGAGAAGTGGGGGGACTGTGCAGAGAAAGATCAAGAGAAAGTGGAACTACTAAACAATTACTTCTGCTTGGTCTTCACAGTGGTGGTGGGGGCAGACCAGCATGTTGCAGTAAGCACCAGATACAGTGGAGCAGACCAAGTCCATTCTCTTTGGAGATGGTCTGTAAGGAATTGGAAGCCTTAAAGGTGAGTAAGGCGACTGAGCCAGAAGGGATTCATTCAAGGGTCTTAAGGGAACTAAACACAGTGTTGGCCACCTTTCTGGCAATGCTTTTTAGCATTTCAGTGGAGATGGAGGAAGTTCCAGAGGACTGGTGAAGGGCTGATGCAGTCCCTCTGTAGAAAAGTGGAAGAAGGGAGGATGCTAGCAACTACAGGCCAGTCAGTCTCACATTATTGGTGGGGGGTTAATAGAGACACTACAGTACTGAAGGAGAGGCTCATGGAGCACCTGGAAGCAAAAGGGCTGCAGGACCACTGTTAGCATGGTTTCACAGGGGGGAGGTCATGTCAAACTAATCTCACAGATATCTTTGAGTGGGTTACCAGGAAGGTAGATCAATGGAGGGCTGTGAACAATGCCTATTTGGACTTCAGTAAGGCTTTTGACACTGTGCCACACAGAAAGGTAGTTAAGAAATTAAGTAGTCTGGGGGTGAGGGAGAACGTGACAAGCTGGGTATCAAACTGGTTAAGGAAAAGGAGGTAAAGCATGATGGTAAACTATAGCCACTCAGGCAATAGAAGAGTGACAAGCAGGGTGGCACAATGTCATCATAAGTGACATTGTGGAGGAACTTGAGGTTAAGATGTGTTTCATTGCAAGTGATACAAAAATCTGTAACAGGGTTGACACTCAGGAGGGGGTGGAGAGAATGCAAACAGATCTGAGGAAACTAGAGGAATTGTCTTATGGGTGGCAGCTGGGTTTCAATGCCAAAATGTCAAGATTATGCACTTAGGGCTGTGGAACTCAGGGGCTATGTATAAGATGGACAGAGTAGAGCTTACAGTCAACAAGCAAGGATGAGACCTAGGAGTCATCATATCCAGTGCCCTGTGCTCACTGTGGCAAAGTGGACCTACATTCTGTGGCAGGACCTCACGATTGCTGCAGCAGAACAACTGCTGACTGTGAAGCAATTCTGTGGCAAAGTTGTTTTTGCCACAGCAGAGGAACCCAGTGCCATTGCAAGGCAAAGCATGCCACCCCCCCCCCCCAGTACACATACCTTTCAACACAGCAGATATATTAAGTGAGATTTGTGGTACAGCCTTTACAGCACTGACCCCAGCCTCCCCCATTTTGGCACAGAAATGGATCCTCAAAAGTTTCAGCCCCCGAAGCAGCACAGCACATTGAAATAAGGTTCATTCTGAGGCACATGTTTAAAGACTGTCTATCAATACAAGTGAATTTTCTTTTCAGCAACACCAGCCAAGAATAATTCTGCCACATATTCCATCTCTACAGCAAGAATTGTCACTGTAAAATGAAATACAATGACAAGCACTGTAGTCAGAAGAAGGAGTCAATTTAACTAGATATTTTACACTGTACTGAATATTTTATACTAGAAACGCATTTTGTTTTGCAAGCCACTAAGCCAGACCAAAGCTATATGAAGGGCCAGGCACCAAATGTGCTGCCCATCTTTTAATCAAAACTTATGATTGTGAAACATTGCAGAAGCACTCAGACACTCAGTCAGGGCACCTCCTTGACCCATTGGGTATTACAGCTATAGATTTATTTTAATTATATGTATATATAGAATACATATTAAAATAAGTCTCACAAATCAAATCAAGGGGCACCCACACTGCATATGGGAGTAGCAGATCATGACATTTTATTTCTCCATCCATTATACACAGGTATCAGAGTTGGTGACTCCGTGCAGCAGAATTGTAGAGTTCTACCTAGAAATTTGTCCAAAACTCTCAGTGAGTGCAGAAGGCTGTTCTCATTAGATTGTCTTCTAGACAAAAGGCTAGAAAAGTAACAGTTTGTAGCTATGGCTGTGCTGGTGGAAGACTGTATAACTTAACTTTTTTAAATATCATGTATGACACAGACAGTAACTTTCAGCACCAAAGCCTCTCACCTAAAACTGAAGCATCTTACGACTGAGACTAAGAACTACAGGAATCTTCTGCCCACTCCAACAATTTACAATGTAAGTTAGTACCTCTGGATTTGAAAAATAAAATAAAATGCCTATTCAGATCAACCCTTCAACAGTTTAGATGTCTGCATTACTACACTGTCTGCTATATCATTTTCATTTCATTTTTATTTTTTATACTTGTAAGCTGGATAAGCAAAGCAGCCCTTTTTCACCAGCGACAAGTTAGTACAATTAACAATAAACAAAAACAACAGTATGGTAAACAAACATATTGAGACAATAAATACAACGGAATACACAAAACAATACGGTGGAATACATAAGCTAGAACACACATATGCACCGCGCCACCTCCATGTCTGACTATTACTTCCTAATCCAATATACAACTATTCTACTTTCCAATCATTATCCTCGTCTCCCTTTTCCTTGGGATTCTTCTATGTGCTTCACAACACTGCTCTAAAAATTAGTCTAAATGACTCATTACCCTAATGAATAGCAATATTCTCTTCACCATTTACCCTTACTCCTCACATTGCACTTACCATCTCACCCCTTTGTCCCCTCATCTCACTTTTCCCTCTCCTTACTAATAGCCCACGTTCTACAGCGCTCCCTCCCCAGATTGATTTACAACTGCCAGATACCCCCTTCCCATCCCACTATGGATATATCTGTGGTGGATGGAAAGGATTACATGTTGGGTATCTATCCCCAACCCTTATATATTCTGTACATATACTGTACAATTATACCTTGCTGCTATTTACTCATATACATATATATATATATATATATATATATATATATAAACAGGCAATTTTGTAAATGAACTAGGGATTATCGACCCATATGTTTTGTTGTGTCACCAGGAATTATGTTGTGTTACCTCATTTTATTCAATGTACACTTTGTGTTAACCCCTGACTCTGTAAATGTATATGCTTCTTTCTATGTGTAATGTTATCGTCCACTTGAATTTGTAAATATCCTTGTATTAACCAGGTCCATCTTGCAAATGAGCTTTGAGCAATGATGTCCACCTGGATAAATAAAGAGTTTGATTAATTGATTGTTTGATATTAGGATGAACAAGTACAAACATCTTTAACCATCAACCAGAGTTTTAACCATGAGTTAAAGGTCCAAACTGTTTTACAATCAATGATATCGATTGGAAGTGTGTTAAAAAACAAAGGAGCCCTATGTAAAACTAATCTCTGTCCAAAGACTTTTTCAATAAATGGAGGTTTGAAAGTGAATTTAGTTTGAGACCTAGTACCACAAGGATTGAGGGACCTAGGGAATAAAGCAGAGACAGCTGGTGAAAAAAGGAAATTTTTCACCTTGTTCAGCAAGGTTCCCAATCTGTGAGAAATTCTGTTTCCAAGGGACAAACTATTAGAATTTTTTTAACAAGAAACAGTTGTGAGTTTGAAAGGGAACATCAAGCATAAAATGAAGCATAGAGTTATAGGTAGCCCTCAGTCTGTTGAATAATTTAGTCAACATTGCTGAATATATAACTATGCCATAATCCATAGCACTCAATAAAAAAACTGTGGGCAAGTAGCTTACAAGATTCAAAAGTCAGAAATTGCTTGACCCTATAAAGTGAACCATGTCTCTCATGTAAAGTCTTTCTTAGGTTGTTAATATGAGTTTCAAATGATATCTCAGAATCTAGTGTTATTCCCAGATATTTTAAACTGTAGACCAATTTGTTAGGGTTCCCTTCTTGAGCTACAACAGTGTGGAGTTTCTCATACTTGGTGACTTTTTCAGAAAAAAGCATAACTTTGGTTTTGTTTGAATTAAGAACCATGTGATTTGAAAACCACCAATTCTGAAACAAATCAAAATCAAATTTTACCCTTTCCAAGGTTTCATTGGGTCTCATGCCCAAACTATAAATTACTGCATCGTCTGCATATAAAATCATAGTAGTTCGAGAACAAATGGAAGGGGCACCATTCATATAAAATGAAAAAATAAGGGGACCAAGGATTGACCCCTGGGGTACACTCCATTTAATTGAGCTCAGGTGGGAAATGCTACCTCTAATTGTAGTACAGTGAGGTCTCTTAGAAAAATAATCATAAAACCAAGTGATAACATCACCAGAAAAGTGAAGATTAGAAAGAATATTGTTGAGTAATTCTCTCTAAGATTTTTGAAAGGGGGGATAACAGGAAAATCACTCAATAATTTGGGTTACCAGATTTTAAAACTGGAATAACAGTGTGCAGTTTCCAACAACTTGGGAAAACACCATGACACAATGAGAAGTTAAAAATTACAGATAAAGGATAAGAAAAATAATGTAAACCTAACTTAATAATTCGAAAATCTATTCCATCATGGGGAATATGGGGCCTAGGATCATATTTTCTAACATATTTCTTAACAATATCGGGGTAACCTGTCTAAAGTAAAATTTAGGATGGACATTTCCATTAACTTGTGAAACGACATTAGGGATGGTGCCCTGAGAAGGTTTTCTATAGCTATCCAGATTACTGAAGAACTTGTTAAATGCTTCAGAGACCTGGAAGGCATCACTGATTAAGTGATCACCATCCTGTACAGAGATTGTTGAGCCTTTTTTCCTCACCCAATTAAATTGTTAAGGGTTTCCCAAGTTCTCTTAAGGTTACCAAATGTTTTATTTTGTTCAGTAAGGCAACATTTAATTTTTACCCTCCTGATTGTGGACTTACATTGATTTCTTAAAGCTTTGTATTTCTGAAGAAAAGAAGGATCATTAGTAATTTTGTTCCGTTTCCAAGTTTTATCTCGGATTCTCAGTAAGTATAATAAATCTAGGGATAACCATTTTTGCTTACTAGCCCTAATTCTCATTTTCTTTAAAGGTGCAATCTTATTGACTATGGTATTATAATATGAGGTAAACATTTCTAATAAAGAATCCAAATTATTGATGGAATCAAGTTTGGTCAAATCAATCTCCATACAAGCTGTCTCAATCAATTCTGGGGATAACTGCTTCACATTTCTGAATTCCATGTACTTAGATGGATGCTTAATGAATTTAGCTGAAAACACACAAACAACAGGGCAGTGGTCACTCAAGGCATCAGAAAGCACATCCGAATTGATAGTCCTATCAGGGTGAGTGACCATTACCCAATCAAGTAAAGTCCCTATGCCTGACTTATAGTTAAGCCTAGTTACAGTACCTCATCAATTAATTGAAAAAGGCCCAAATCCATCAGAGATTCTCTCACTCTATTACTAGAGTCAGTGACCCAATTACAGTTAAAATCACCTAACAATAGACACTCTGTATGTGCAGGTAAAAAACATTTTAACTGCAGCAATAAGTTCCAATCCAGATTCAAATTTTCCTGGAGGAACGTAGATAGTGCTAACTGTAAGGTGCTTATCCTGACCAAATAATGAATCAACAGTGGTTAGATCACAGCCAGAGTTATGTGGTAAATGATTACGAATAGTAAAATTAAATCTACTATTAAATCTGCTGTGACCGCTGTTATAAGAATCAGAGTGACTGAATGATCCGAGCCTCCAACTGATCATTAGTGCTCTCCTCTAGTCAGCCAATATCTCCGAGTCTGCTGTGTCCCTTTCCCAGTCCCGCTCTGGAGATAGCCTGCCAAAATTGGTGAGTCACCAAATAAAATGCCATAACAGCAGAATAGTAAAGCCAGGAGGAATCATCACAGGAGTATGTGTGTTTATCTTTTTGAAAAGCCCGGTGTTCTACTGTAATTCTGCCCCCTCCCCCACTGGCTAATAGCATTTGTAATAGTCATTGAGCATACCTCTTCCCTTCCTCAGCTGCTAGTCAGCTACCAACACTGTGCAACCTCTCATTGGCAAGTAACCACCTCCCTCCCTCTCCCCATGTAGGTATCTGGAAATTAGGAGTCCAGGACCAGAAACAACACATTACAGTTCTAGATTAAGGAAAAGTAGCATGGTAAGAAAACGCCCTGGGGAAATGTTTTTACACAACTGTTTCTTCTGATTTCTTGCACCAGCCCCAATTTCTGTGACCACTGCCATGGCCATGGAATCATGGTGAAAACAGGGTCCTAATCATATCTGATGACCTCAAGGTAGCTGGGCACTGTGTCAAAGCAGTGGGAGAGGCTAGCAGGATGCTAGGGTGCATTGGGAGTGGGATTTCTAGCAGGAAGAGGGAGGTGGTGCTGCTGTTGTATCACTCACTAGTGAGGCCCCACCTGGAGTACTCTGTCCAGTTCTGGAGGCTGCACCTCTGCAAGGACACTGAAAGGGTGGATGCAGTACAGGGAAGGGAAACCAAAATGGTGAGGCAGTTACACAAGAGGCAATATGATGAAAGGCTGCAATAACTGAACATATACTCCTTGAAAGAGAGGACAGTGAGAGGAGACATGATTGAAACCTTCAAGTACCTCACAGGAGTGAACAAGTTGAAAGTGGAGGGTCTTCAGAGAAAGGAAGGCACTAGAACAAGGGGGCATGGAATGAAGCAAAGAGGGGAAGTTTAGAAGAAATGTGCAAAAATAGTCCTTCACAGAAAGGGTGGTGGATGAGCTAGAGGGGGCAATGACTGTGGGGAGCTTAAAGCATGTGTGGAATAGGCACAGAAGCATATTAGGTAGATAAATAGTGGGAGGGAGTGACACCTTTGACCAACTAGAGTTAGTGGTGACAAAATAGACCGGGACAAGGGGCAGACTGGATGGGCCTAAAGGTCATTTTCTGCCAACAAAATCTGTTTCCTATGTTTCTAAGTGGCCAGTGCAAGACAAAAAACTAAAACACCCAAGTCAGGATGTAATAATTGAAATATGTGAGTTTATCACCTGTAACAGCACTCTTGTAGTCTGTTTGTGGTGTGGGTGTGGACTTCTGTACATTGGCAGAACCATCAGACTACTTAATAAATGTATATTGGAACATGTATACTCCATCTCCAGCAGGAGAATGGACACCCTCGTTACTGTACATTTTATAGAGTGTCACAAGGGAAGCACTCAGATTTGTCCTTCATGGGTATAGACTGTGATAAACCACCGAGACGGGGACCGGATCATTTCAGAACCCTCCTTCAAAAGGAAAATAAGTGGATTTATAAACTGAAAGCATTACAACCTACAGGATTGAATAAATATTTTGATTTAAAGCCATTTTTGTAATTTAACAGATTTTTTATGAAGTGTTATTTAATTATGTTTATTCTGTCTTTTCAAATATGAGATGTATCATTATCTGTCTTGAAAACAGAGGTTTGCCTGAAATCTAACATAATTTCTTTCTCTCACAGCTCATCAATATTCAGGCTTCCTTTAGTCATTTTATAAATGGAGAAGTAAAAATTAAAATGAATGAAATGTTATGTAAATGTTTCCTCTGTAGTTTGACTACCATGTCAGTTAGGTGGATAATTTTCTACATGCAATAATGATTTGCTATAACAGACCAACATGACAAGAGGGTATAAGCCTAACTGTCATTGCCAACTAAAGGACTTGTACTTTACAGAGTAATGGCTGTGGGCTCTTTTCAGCAGTCAGACTGTAAAAATCGTGACAGAACATGGTTTACCTTTCTTCAGATTTCTGATCTGTATGGTTACACTATTTTATGTTTCTTAGAATACCAAGCTTGTCAATTTTGTAATGCAAGTACTAACTATCAATTTATAGAGGTAACTAATTAATCCAAGCTTTTTGAACTATACATAATGGGCTGGATATTCAGATTGTGCCAGGCAGGGGCGTAAGCCTGGGCGCAGCACAACTGGGATGCGCCAGGGCATGGTCCATGCGATATTCAACGGTGCTGCACCATGGCTCAGCACCGTTGAATATGGCACTGTGGCTGCCCCCACTGCGCATGATGCAGTGGCACTGCGCCAGCACAAGTGGCAAGTGAGGAGCAGGGGGAAGCACCAGTGCAAGTGTGGTTGCGCTAGGTGCAGGAACCATGATATTCAGTGATGTGTATGAAAATGGGGCTACTATGCATGCAAGGTGCAAATGGGGCCATTTGTATGTCATTATGGCCCCATTTGCATGCAGGTGCACTGATCCCCAGTGACTTGCACCTGGCACCCCGCCAGGCTGCAGCTGTCGGGGACCGACACCCGCTGCCCCTCTATGGCAAAGTGTCCGATTGTGGGCTTAGGAATGTTGTAGAATCCCTGGTAGTCCAGTGGACCTGCTCCCCAGCCTGATTGTGGGCATTGCAAAATAATAATCCCTGGTGGTCCAGTGGACCTGTTCCCCAGCCCGATTGCTGACTTGGTAAAATAATAATCCCTGGTGGTCCAGTGGACCTGCTGCCAAGCCCAATCACTGGCATTGTGAAAGACAAATTCCCTGGTGGTCCAGTGGTACCCCCACCCGCCACGCAGACCCACCACCCGCTCCTCCCCAGTCAGCAGCGGGTGGCAGCTCCCCACCCGCAAGCCGCCTGGCCACCCGTCGACTGACAGCATACAGTACGGCTGTAAGCCTATATTGGTCCACAGCATGGGCCAGTGGGCATGCAGACCATACTGTACTACACTGTCCCAATATGTGAATGAATTCCATTGGGCTTGGCAGCATGCCCACTGGGCCACCAGGGATTATTATTTTACAAAGCCTGTGATCAGGCTGGGGAACAGGTCCAGTGGATCACCAGGGAATGAATCTATTAAATTACGTCCATGATCGGGTGAGAGGATAGGGTCCACTGGACCACCAGAGATATTTTACATTTACAAAGCCAGCAATCGGGTGTGGGGGGGCCCAATGCCTGGCCTCTGTCTCGGGGGTCGAATGGCCACCCATAGCAGGTGGCTGCCATGTTGCACCCAGCAATACGGTGGCCAGCCTGTGGGTGTCCCCGGACATGTTCCTTTTTTTTCTGGCACATCTGTGTGCCCCCCTGTGTGGTGCAAGGCAGGTGCGTGCATGCATATGCGCCATACATCCCGGGCTGAATATCGGAATGTGCCGCTTATGCATGGGCACTCCCCCTGCACTTGTGCCGCATTCATTACTGGTGCACCCCGGCACTTCGGGATTTGCACAGCACAACTTCCCCTTTTGAATATCATGCCGGGACGCATCAGTGGGTTGTGCATGGTGCAACACTGTTGCACCATGTGCAACCCCTTTAAATATCCCTGCCAATGTATTTAATACTTTGTATGAAGGGTTCTTATGATGTAAACACACTTGCACTTTATTGCATTTTGACCTTAGGGGGAATGTGACGTATTGGTTACCATAAGATTTAAGGGCTGTCTGTCCAGTGCTGTAACCACACCCCTTGACAAAAGTATTCACCAATGTGCTGGGGTGATCATTGGGAGTGGGTCGGAGACAGTTGCTAGATACCACTAGAGCACTTTATCCACTTATATGCATTGAAAGGATGACACGCAAATAAAAAAGTCTCCAAAGTGAATGTTTGCTGTGTTTTATTCTGACCTTCTCCCCAGATACAAATGCACATCATTTTTGTTTTGTTACTCAAGTTGGTTTACTACTTGGTGCACCACGGTCCTATCACAAGCATGAGTTAAGGCTGAACTGACTGTTCAGTAACAGCCATGAAAGAGGGCACAGCTAGTTGATTTGCTGCAATTGCATATATGGACCTTCCCTGTGGGGGCTGTTGGCTGCTATCTAGGCAAGTCAATAACACAGTAGATAAATACTGTAGCACACAATAAATTAGACCACAGAGAAACCCTTTGGCAGCCATGGTGGTGTTCGCCAAATCAGAGGCTTGAGTAGTCAGGAAATAATCAAATAGATTGAGTAGCTTCTTAACTAAATCAGGAGAGGACAGTAGTAACAACAGGCCCCTTAGAAGGAGTAGTTAAGCCCTGAATAAAATGTTATAGTACGTGTAGATTATTGCAAAGAGGTATCCAGGAATTACTCTAGTCATATACTGTCAACACCATTAAAAAAATGACATGTGAAGGCAGCTGTAGTAACAGACCTCTGACAGGGGAGTATCCAGGCCCTGTTAATTAATTCCTCTACTTATCAGTTCACTGACAACACCAATTGAACACTGTCACTGTGTGCAAACAATTAATAGGGCAGACCCCAGATAGCTGGAGTAGCCTGGATCGTTTAAGCTGTTGCCAAGAATAATGTCAAACTGCAGGGCTGATCAGACCAACACCATAAGAATACTGTGTGCAATCAGTTATTAGGGCAGACCCCAGGTAGTTGGCAGCAAAGCTAATCAAATCAGCATAATTTTAGCATTGTGTACAGTGAGTTAATAGGGCAGACTCCAGATAGTTAAGCAGCAGAGCTAATCATACCAATACCATTAGAACAGTGTGTGCAATCAGTTAATAGGACAGACTCCAGGTAGAGAGTGGCCCAGACTTACTAGGAATGCAACAAGCCCTAGCAAACAATAAAGTAAGGGACATCTACAATTTCCTATGACTCTGTGTTAGCAATGTTAAAGAGTGCCCATGACAGTACCTTGGCAGGCCAGCAACTTGACCATGAAGTACTAGCATTGCTCAACTTGATTTACAGGTCAGAGTCTGGCTTGAGACAGCATGAGCTGTAGTGTAAAATGGCTTTGAACTTAACAATGCAGAGTCACTCTGTGACTGCAGGAGGTAGTCAAAATGTAAAGTAATATTCTCACTGAGCAGCATGAGAGGAACAAAGAACAATTGATAGCCAAACCACTTACCATGTGCTGAAGGCCTGTTTGGCAGGGAGTCCTGCCCTAGACCCATTTGCCCTGGCTGACTCAGCAGACACACCACTCAGATTGTGCCACTCAGTGGTGGGCCACTCGTGGGGGGTCGCTCAGGTGGCTTGGCTTTGATGAGCAAGAGAGATGGTGCAGCATCATCCCCTCAGCCTGACTGACTGCAAAAAGGGAAGGTGCTAATTTTCAAATCTGAGTCCTGTCCTAATTGCTGGCTTGGGGAGAGAACTCCACTGCCCTCAAGGACCCCAGTTGAGAGTGCCACCAGATCACTATGACTGGCGGTCTGCATGCTGGGAGGTTGCCAGTAAGTGCAGTGGCCGCTACGGTCCTGGGTGTCCATAGATGGTGGCAGTGTTAGGCCGTGGGGAGTGTTAAATGCTGCAGTCCTTGTCTTCTCCTCAGCCTAATTGGCTGCAACTGGGGAAGGTGCCAGGGTTTCAAATCTGAGTCCTGTCCTGATTGCTGGCTTGGGGGAAGGCCACCGCTGCCCTCATGGACCCCAAATGCTGGTGCTGTTGGATTGCTGCTACTGATGGCCTGCACACTGGGGGTGGGGTCACCAGGAAGTGTGACCATCGCCATGGGTCCTGGATTGCCATAGTCAGAGGATGGTAGTGTTGGGCTGTTATTGTTTTTTTTTATACTTGCTTTATTTATATGCTATTCTCCTTTGTTTGTCTTCTCCTCAGCCTAACTGGCTGCAACAGGGGACTCCACCAATTTTCATATCCAAGTCCTGTCCTGATTGGTGGCTTTTGGGGAAGGTACTGATGCCCTCACAGACACCAACTGATGGTGCCACCAGGTCACAGCTGCTGGTGGCCTGTATGCTGGGGAGTGGGATGCCAGGAAGTGTGGTTGCTGCTGCAGGTCCTGGGTGGCCATAGAGAGTGACAGTGTTAGGCAAAGGGTTTTAAATGCTGCAGTCATTTGGTTTGTCTTCCCTTCAGCCTTAAGGGCTACAACAGAGAAAGACACACATTTTCAAATCAGAGTCCTCCCCTGACTGCTGGCTTGGTGAGAGGTCTCCACTGCACTCATGGATCCCGAATGATGGTGTCGCTGAGTCAGCACTGCTGGTGACCTGTGCTTTAGGGAGAGGTTGCCTGAAAGTGCAGTCACTGCCGCAGGTCCTAGATGGCCGTAGGGGGTAGCAGTGTTAGGCAGGGAGTTTTAAATGCTGCAGTCCCTTGTCTTCAAATCCAAAGAGTTTATTATGCAAAAGATCAATAGGTAATAGAGCAGATTTGATGGCATAATTTCTCTGTAGTCTTCAGAAGCCAGAAGGAAGTGAGATACCACCTGTTTTCTTGCATAAACACTCAGACACTGCTTGGTCCTATATAGGAAATTTTATTTATTATTTATTTATTTAATTTATTTTTTTTAGCTGAGTAAGTACACTAGTACAAGAGTTAATTTTCAGGCATGACTCAAGGACACAAAGTTGTTTCAAACAATGGGGCCTGTGCAATAATATGCGGCTGGGTACACATGAATCACATGTACCTGGCCACATAGCAACACACCTGGGAAGAGGCTCAGGGAGTGCGGTATGCATGACTGTGCACATCAACAGGGTGCCTGTCTGCAGCCCTGCCCCCCTGGGGTTCAGCTGTATGGGGGGGTGCTTCAAGGGGCACAGATTGCTATCCAATCAGATGCCTGTCCTGGGTCTTGAAGTGGATCCCATGCTCTGCATGAACAGGAGATTTTGGGATGGCACAAGACCAGTTGTGTTTTTAGGCATGGGTGGGTGCCCAAATAGCTGCCCCCAGCCCTCCCTGTCAGCCCAGTGGGCTGGGGTAGTACTGTGAAAGGATGTCCTGTCACAGCAGCCAGACACTCCCACTTCTTGAGCTATATCATCAGTTCCTCTCAGCCTCATTGTGAAGCACTTTTTCTTTGCAGCTGAAGGCTCTGTCCATCTGTCCTCTGAGCTGGTTGGGGCCTACCCCCCCCCCAACCTGACTACTCCTGCTTGTGTATTGGATTCTGTGTTTCTTTCCTGCTTCTGGTTTGTATTTTGCCTTTGGCTTTGTGAACTTCTCCTGTCTTTGTTCCCTGTTTTCTCTGTTTGTGTGTTTTTGGTTTGTTTTTTCTGGGGAGCATTTGTTGCCATGCTCCTAGCATATTGCTCCTGAGCTCCTACTATTGCACTGTTGCTCACAACTCTCAACCTACTGCAATGCAAATGCAATCACTATTTGTGTGTTTCAGCTCAATCATAGCTGCTCCATGTTGCATGCTCAATTGTTTTCACTCTGCTTCCCATTATTACTGTTACCCCTGCTACAGAATAACTTGCTCCCCATGCTATCAAGTCTGATTGTTTTCACCTGAACCTTGCTATGCAGTTCAATCATGCTATTCCCTGATTGTACACTGCTGTTTCACTCTGAGATCAGCCAAAGTTCCTACTGAGGCTGTTAAACTAGCTTTAATATCTGCATGTGGTTCTCAGCCCTTCCATCATTTTCTTGTTTGTCCTACGGCGGGGACTGGGAAGTGTTTCTGGAGTTTTGGCCCCATGTGGCTAATTCTTTTGTTTTACATCCTGCCTTCACCACCAAAAATCCTCAGAGTATTTGTCACCTTGATTTGGCTTTTAAATACCTGGCTGGCTTGCCCCACTATTCAGTGCTGTTTCATTGTTACTATGTTATGCAGACCTACATGCAGGTCCACTCATCACTACTTTGTTTACTGACCTACATGCAGATCCACACTTGCTTACACAACCGTTGCTCATTGTTTATGCAAATCATTGCTTCATGCCTACTGCCATCTCCTCGACTTCAGCCTCTGGGATTCTGCTGCACTCAGTTCTGCATTTGACCTTGCAAGGTTTCAGCACTCAATGATCATTATGATCTCAGCACACCAGTGCTCAATCAGCTAGCCAGCTTTTCAGCTGCCAGTCTATTCTGGGGCATGCCAGCCATTCTATTCTAGTGCAGGGTTACTGCAGCCGATGGTCTCGCTCTGCATTTAGTCTGCATTTTGAGCATGTCCGACTTGGGGCGGAATCCTTCTCGACTGGCCCATAGCTGTAAATGTTCTCACCCTGGGCTTGGCTTTAGCTGCCTGCTACGTGACAGCAGCTCCTGGTGTAGAATTTAAGACTAGTGGTGAAGGGTGGAAAAATGTTTCCTTCTTTTGCTCTAGTGTTCCACTATAATGGTTATCCATTGGCTTTAGTGGTTTCCCTAGCAAGACACCTTCACTGCATTCTCCCTATGACTGCCTCTGGTTCATCTGGTTTGAGTTTAGGGCAGGTAGGCCCAGTGAGTGCCTCAGCAGTCATTGCTCTCCTCCTCCCACCTTGGTTGCACATATTGTTGCAGAGTTTTCTCACAACCTTCAACAGCATTCCCGCTAGAGGGTTTGAGTGAGAGCCTTCTTCCAAATTGGAATATTTTCCACCTCCCTTTAACTGGGTTTTTCAAATTGCAACTGAAAAGCCATCAGTAAATAAAATGTCCCAAGCCTGGAAGGAAGGCGGCCTAGGCCTTGGATCCCCAGAGATTTCCTCATCAAAGGGATTTTTTTCTCTCCTCCTTTGCCTCAGGCCATAACTGTTAGCATAGTAGTGTTCCTAGTTTCTTAGTTAGGTTCTGCTGTTGGATGGAGGTGGATGGTGTTCCCTGTCATTCCCTCTCTCCTTAGATGATCTCCCTAATTCTCAACGTAAACCTTCAGTATCATGCGACGCAACCTAAGCATTTCATTACGTTATCAAACTGAGCATCTCATTACTTTATCAAACTCTCTGTGCTTCTCTACTGCTATGTCCCAGTTACTGCTACTACATCACAATTACTGCTTACTTATAAGCTTTGTGTCACCTCATTTTTTGGGGATATGTTTGTACTACATTTCTTTTTTGGGATTCCTAATGGTACCTTTAGTCATGGGAATCGTCCCATGGCACCTCTAGGGGTGAAACCCTCTCCGAGGATGCCTTGCATTTGGTACCCTTACAGGGTGGTAATTCCTCTGGAATAAAGAGTGCGAATGGCCAAAACCAAACTAACACAGTTGCACAAGCATGACACTATACTGGCTGTGTAGGACATTGTATTTGAAAAACTTTCTCTGGAGTTCGATGGCCAAGCAGGCTGCCACTCCCACATCCTGAGCTATATAAGCAGTTCCTCTCAGCCTCATTGTGAAGCACTTTTTCTTTGCCCCACCATCCTCCTTTCCTCTTCCAGCAGCAGCACTTCTCTCCTTAGGACCATTCCTAAAGTACTTTTACCCATGGTTATCATCCCATGGCACCTCTAGGAGTGGAATCCTCTCTGAGGGTTCCTTGCTTTTGGTACCCCTACAGGGTGGTAATTCCACTGGAACAGAGAGTGCGAACAGCCAAAACCAAACTAACACAGTTGCACAAGCATAACACTATACTGGCTGCACAGGACATTGAATATCACTCGACCCCAGCTGTAGGGATTAAGATTAGCACAGCTACAGGTGATACTCAAGTGGAGAGAGAGGACTGCCTTGAATGCATGCAGCCTAGAAGCAGCCCTGAGTTGTCAAGGAAGTTTATTTCAAAAATCAGGTACAGTAAAAGCAGCCCCTTCTCCATAAACTCTTTCTCCATACTCTAGAAGTTTTTAAATTAGGTGCAGTGGTGCCTGAGAGACTAGGTACTATGTGTTTGTCTAATGTGACACAACAGATTATCATGAGCCTTCCCTTGGACACATAGTTAAACAGCAGAGACAGCCAGTGGTATTCACATCTGCCTGAGGACTAAACCAATTGAGTTGCTTATAGAAGGCCCTATGCACCAATGGGAGGGATATATATGCCAGAAGCTTGTTTCCTGCCCGTGTAGCTCCACACCTGCAGACAGGTGTGCAGATGCAGGTATGCACTACTGGTGGCCACCTGTCTGTGGCCCCACCACCACAGTAAGCAACACTGTGCAGGGCTCCTGGGGGCAGAGAAGCAGACCCAGGCAGGCATCCAATAGGAAGCTTATTCCAGGTCCCAGAGTAGATCCCTAACATGGGCATACATGGGTTGGGGTGAGTGAAGAGCACCCATAGGTGCATGGACCCATGCCGCCGTGCTGCCAACTCCAGCCACCCAACGGCCCTGCAGCCCTCCACACATGGCAGCCCACCCCCTTGCTGCCCCCACATGCAGGCACTGGTCCCAGGTGACATACCCCCCACACATACAGAGGTGCCCACTCCCTGTGGCCTGAACCAACCCCGTCACAAGTGCCCCCCCGCACCAGCTACCCACCCTCATGCCGCGTACCATCCTGCCAGTGCTGTGGTCAGAGACAGCCAGCGGCACAGCCCTCTTCACACCTCCACAGCCGCTGGGCATTTGACATACATAGGCGTGCATCGGCTGTGTGCCCCTGCATAAGTCAGATGGCTGGTGGATGTGGAACTGTGCAGAGGGCTGTGCCACTGGCCTTCTCCAACTGCAGCACCAACACTGCAGGTATGGGGGTAGGTGCCATGGGGGGGCCACTGTTCACCACTGTTTTCACCGGGGGGTCGGGATCAGAGCTCTGGGGTGGGCAGGTCATGGTGGGCAGGGATGGACCACATGGCAGGCCAATGGTTGGGGGGAGAAGGGTGCCAGTGATGTTTGGACAATCATGTTGGGAGGGGGGCAAGGCACCTATGGGTTCAGGGCAGGTCTGCATTTGTGGGGGGGCTATGACACCTATGGTTTTGGAGCAGGCATGTGTGGGGAGGGGTTTGTCCTTCCCCAGCAGGGGCATTGCCAGCTGGTGCACATTGGAGGTGCAGATCCATGCTCCCAGGCCACCAGCACATGCGGGCATTCTGTCGAGCAGCTGGCCCAGCCCTCCCAATCCACCTAGTGGGCTGGGCTGGCATGGTTGTGTGATCCCTGGTGCCACTGCAACCGGTTAGTTATGGTCTGTGGTGGTGCCTAGTGGCTTATGACATGGTCTCCCTTGGTGTAACCTGCACCCTCATCTGCACCTCCATGGGTAGCACTATGCAACATTGTGCATGACTTATAGTGCCAGCCCACTCCCAACAAGCTGCTGCACACCCCAGGCACATTGCTGTCTGCACAGCCATGGGATCAGGCACGTACCAGCTGCATGCCCCATTCATGAATACCGTGCAACCACCATTTCACAGCATTCTTACTTAGCTATGCCAATGTGCCTGGTTTACTCAATGCTTTGGCATAGTGAATAGGGCCCAAAGTGAGCAGTGGTGGATGTAAAAGATGTTTCAGAGAGCGAATCTACAGAGTTTATTATGCAAATGGTTAAGAGGTAATAGTGCACATTGTCTGGCAGAGCATTTATACAGTATAGTGTCTCTAAAGTTTACAGTGGCAGTAGGTAGTGGGATACCTTACCAGAAACATAAAAGTTCAGCTGGGTCCAAAGGAACAGTCAGTGATCCTCCTACAGGGTTGGCAACCCAAGCTAATGATCAAATCCAGGAAAAAGGAACACTGCCTACCTGAACAAATGGACTCAAACAATATCAATGCAGATATCAAACTTTAATAGTCCATATTGAGTATATTTAAATAAAAATCACTCGGAAGCAGAAAACACCTCAGCACTTCATCTTAACCTTTACAGGCTTTGGACTAGGGACTGGAGCAGCTTTGTAAGAGATGATTTTATGAATTGAGTTAAACAGATGTACCATCAATATGGGTTGATTGAAGCACTTATGTAGCTAGTGTAGTTTTAAATGTATTTTTGAAATGTGTTTGCAAATGATAATTGGTGAATGGTTTGATGATGTAATCTGTGACACTATATGAAGAATAATGGATGGGTAGGTGGTTATAATGAGGGTTTTACACCCCCCGAGGGATCGGATGCCACATAAACCCTGATAGCGAAGGCATCCCACCCCGGGGTGTGTGTAAAATCTGAGTTTTGCACTATAATTTCTGTTTTTTTCTTTTTTCACATGTGCAAGCTGAATCTCAAGTGCATAAATACAAGTAGATGTGGTATTTCACTCATTGAATTTTTATTGTACAGCAAAGCAAACAGAATGTGAGGAAATGTGCACTTCACAACAGTTGTGGTCTTAACTGGTAACTTTTTTTCCAAGGAGAATGAAACAAGAACTTTAAAAATTGAACTTTTAAACTTACAATTGCAATGTCACCTGACAAGAAACTGAGTACTTCAGCCATTTTGAGTGGCACATTGTAGGATGTCTGTGAGCAGTCAGACAACAGAAGCTCTATTCAATAGACACGTGTAAGCTGTCTGAAAACAAATAAGTGAATGAGACTTCCGGGTGACCCACTGCACGCTGTTCGACTGTGGAGGAGTTGCTACAGCAGATCCCTAGTAAAGTGCTAATTAATTTAGAAAAGGTATGCTGTCTATGCTAAATTCTGTACCTGTCTAAAATATGTTGGGATTTTCCAGACCGCCTTGTGCGGCTCTGTCTTCTTGCGGTCCCTCTGTTGCTGTCTTTCTGTTTCACCCACAGGCCAGAGTGCGGTAGATGGTGCAGCCTGCCTGGGGCAAGGCAGTGAAGAAAGTGATGCGGAGTGCATTGGCAAATGAGAAACCCAAGCTTTAGATGGTGTGACGTTGTGGAGAAAGAAACACCATCTGGAAAGTTTATGGAGTATTACCTCCGGAAAGTTCATTCTACTGTATTGATTAGTTGATAAAACAGAGGAGGAGGAGACATTTCACTCAGTTCGTTTTAAGGGAAAGTTTATTTTTTTTGTTTTGCGTTTTGTCCTATATATGTTTGTCCGTGTTGTTTTTTTGCATTTTTACTAATTATTGGTAGAGACCTGACAGATTCTTGTTAGATGCAAGTTTAAGTCACTTTTCAGGGGGAAAGAGTTTAGAGTTCAACTATAGTTAATTAAAGTTAAAGAGTTAATGTTGTGCTCCTCGGGCGTAATAAATACACATCTGACTGTGAGAGTTCAGATCAGGTATTCCATCGTCGGAGCAGCAGAGGTAACAGGTGCCATTTTGAGAATTTTGAGTGCCTGAGCATATGACTGTTGAAGCCCTTAACTCTTCCTTCAGGATTTTCCATGAGAATTCTAGCTGTTCTTGTCATAAGCTACTCTATAAGCTATTTTTTACCAAAGTTGGTGAAGTGATGGAAAGTGCCTGGGAAAGGTGTGTGAAGTAAGTGTTCCTCATTCCTCTTTACTTTTCAGAATTGTAAAGGTTTATAGGTTTACAGTAGGCAAGCTAGAAATTCTTGTGTTGAGAGTCCTGAAGAGATTATTATGAACTCTAATTTGTTTCTCTTTTCTTTTTTTAAAGTTTAATATTTACTGAGGACCTGTGGATAAATTATTGGTGCTGCCTGATAGAAAATTTAAGTAACATGGAAACCTGGAAACAAGGAAAATTGACAAATCTAGGGAAGCTGCTTGTTGAATCACATTGTGGCCAGTGTTGCGCTGCGGTCTTGAATCAAAAGGCTTTCTAATTTTATATCCTCTAGAAAGAACTAAGTGGAAAAAAACAGAATTTCTGAAAAGCAAATGCCAAAATCCAAGTCTGTCCAGAAACTTTACTACCTGGGATAGTACAAAACTTTTGAAACCAGTGTGATTTCGGCCTTTTGCTCAGCTGCTAGCTTTCTGTCTTTTTTAATTGCTATTTCTGTATATGCTTGATCTGCTGAATTGCTGAACTAACAAACTAACTGCACTGAACAGATCTAATTGAACTAATTGAACTAACTGAACTGTTTGATCTTCCGATTGCTGATTGTTAATTTGATTTCAGTTAACTACCTGGAGAGACACTGGAAAATTAAGAAAATGAAAAAGGACTTTTAAAGGGAAGAAAAATGTTGTAGTAATCTTAAATGTTATGTTATTTATTGTATGTCTTAGGAATTCAGTTTTTTTTTATGAGAACTCATGTCTAACTGCTGTCTACCTTAGTATACAATAGTAGTAATTAATGCTAATGCTGACATTTATGCTATTTAGTGTTATTGTTGAATTTCCACTGTGCATTATTGGGTAATATAAACACCACCTTTGGAAATGGTTGTTACTAGAAATCAAAGAATACAGAGAATGTATGCTTCTCAAGTCTGTCCTTTACAGGAACTTTCTACAACGAAAGTTAATATTAAACTCAGTTGGAGGCAAACTAAGATTACTGAGCATCTTAAAAAAAGAATGGGAAAATTAATACCTCCACTCCTAGTGATACTAAAACCTTAACAGATGCTCCAGGAAAATTAGGTAAATCACAAGGCATGCATCAATTTATAGATGCTCACATTGCCTCACCTGTTCTGGATTATGCAGGAGACATAGGGGCAGACCAAAGGCTGGAGTTATGGGGGTCACATGATTATAGTTTTATGACTGGTTCATTGGTGGCTGGTCATGACCACCTGTTCTCTGAAAGATCAGCATGTTCAGTCAGAAAATCCTCGGAGGGTTCCTCTGCTCCTGGTGGCCTAGAAAGATCTCTTAATTCATGGAGGAGATCTGAGGTGTTATTGGCAGCAGATGTATCATTGGAGGTTTCTGATGACATGGTGGATCTGGCAAGGGAAAAAGAGTTGCCTACAACATACAAAACCCATGAATTTAAAGAGGTAATGAAGGAGCTGCAACAAACAATAGATGGACTTAAAGAAGTAGAAAAAAATCTGTTTAGCTCTAGATGTCAATATAACAACAAAACTTTTGGAAGTATAAACCAGTCTCAAAAAGGTAATAACTGCTCGCTAGAAAATGAAGTTTTTATTCCTGCCAGGTTGAGTGGCAAATTAATTGCCCTTCTAAGAAATCTGATGAATTCCTTTGTGATCCTGATGGAGCAATTAGTTCTTAATAAGGATTTATTAGAGGAACTAAAAGTGCAGTTAGATAATAATGAAGGAAAATTAAGACAGATTATGGATAAAGCTAATTTGTTGTCTGGGAAAGTTGAGAAATTAACATTAAACTCAGAGAAGTTGGAAACAGCATCTGATTTGGAATTATGCTCTGATGATATAAAAGCTCCAGGACCATTATGTTTGAGACCTGATTTCAGCATTATTTACTTTCCTTAATCATCTGCTAAGGAAACCTCTAGAAATAAATCTCAAAGAAGAAGAAGAAAAAAAAATGGGGAAAAAAACAAAGGAAGTATACCAACACAAGGAGAGGATGAAATTGTAGAAAATCATACTCCTCAGTTTCAACAGGTGTTATCTAAACTGGAAACGGAACTAGCAAAGTTAGAACAAGAAGTGGAAGGGTTAAGATGTGATATAAAATTCAATCGACATTTGGGTAAGGATAATGGTAGGAAAAATGCTGAAGATGTAGAAAAAGTACAAATGACAAATGGCAGACATGAGATATACTTCCAAGATGATTTAAAGGGCAACCAAGTTAGATCTTGTTTAGTGAAAGAGAAGCCCCTAATTAGATTATATGGACCATATAATAGGGGAACCCTTGAATATGCTATGTTAGACCTACATATTCTTACATTTTTGAATAAAGAATTGGATATTGAAAATACAGAAGCTGATATAGATGAGATCAAGAGGTTAATACTAGAGGAGGCTACCATTATTGATATTTACTTTGATGTACCAAGAATAGCGAACTTTGTCTGGATAAACAGAAGTTTGTTAAGTGATAAGGAACTCTCCATGTTTTTCCCTAATAGAGAAAAATGTTGATATAGGCGACTGTAACAAACCAAGTACAAAGGATATAAATGGAAGAATCTTAACTCTTTTTGGGATGAATCATGTGTCTCAAGAAACAGACTTAGGGCTGTCTGCAGCAATTGCGAATTTGCTGGAAAACTTTATGATGGTCCCAATAGAATATCCCGGTAGCATCCAAGCTGAATGTAGAAATGTAGAAAGTCAGATTGACATTTATGTCCCAAATTAAAGGTTAGCAAATCTAATCCTGTGTCAAGATAGGAAGTTGGATTATCTAGGACTACATTTGGTAGACTTCACAGTGCTTGGTGCAGGATCTAATGGATATAGGGCACATGAGGAAGCTTCTGCCCTACTGTTAGAAAATAGATTTAAAATGCTGGCAAGTTATGATGAGTGACTATTCCAGAAGGCAAATAAGAACATTCCAGGGTTAAATGAGCTACATTATAAAATTAGTTTTATCACCTGGGACATAGCCGGCTGGCAATCTTTGTGGGCGGATGCTGAATGTATTAAGTTTCTAATGGACTATGAGATAATCTGTTTACAGGAGACATGGCACTCTAAAGATGTAGTAATTGCTATTAATGGATATGAAGCATTGCATGCTCCTGGTAGGAAATGTAAAAAAGCAGGGAGGTATTCAGGTGGAATTATCACTTTAATTAAAATAGGTGTTTTTGACAAGGTTATACTTTGGAAACTCACAGAAAAGTATGTGATAATTTTAGTTAAATGTAGAACAAGGGAATTGATCATGTTGAACTGTTATGTACCACCAGAGAACTCTGTTTACTTTCAAGTGGGCATTTGGGAAGAAATATCAATCTAGCTAAAAGAAGTTCAGCAAATATGCCCACAGGCAGAAGTACTTTTATTGGGTGATTTAAATGCACGAATTGGCCTGTTTGATGGCCTTGTAGATCATACATTCTTTGTATGTACTCATTTAGATAAATTACCCCGTAGACAATCTAAAGATAAAGTGGTAAACCATAGTGGGAAAGCTGTTATAGAGCTAGCTAAAGAAAACAATATGTACCCTCTAAATGGGAGGACAGAAGGAGATAAAGAGGGGAATTTTACATATGTCTCCCAGAGGGGAGCATCAGTAATCAATCTTGCTCTCTGGTCTACAGATGTACACTATTGGATTAAATGTGAGGTATTAATTAGAGTGGCAAGTGATCATTATCCGTTGGGTATGGAATTTCAATTAGATCAAATGAATAGATTGATTTATCAGCCATTTCAATTTACGGAAATTAGAGCCTCAAGTAAGATTATATGGAAGCAGAACTCACATAATGACCTATTACCAATCATTCATGGTTCAATATTAAGCCACCCTTATGAAGACATTAGTAGATTCAGTCTTACCCACCTTACAGAAGAGCTAGATGTTCTTTTAAAAAAATGTAATTAGCACTAGAAGTACCAAGTGAAATAGGAAGAACTCCAGCTATGGATACATGGTTTGATACGGACTGTAAAAAAGCTAAGGCTGACATTAGGAAATTATGTAGATTGTATAATAAAAAAAAGACTCAGGTGAATCTTAAATTACTGAATCACAAAAAGAAAGCGTATAAAAGAACTTATTGCCCACAAAAAAAAAGAGTTTTTTTACATCTAAATGGGAGAAAATGTTTGAGGCCATTCAAGGTAGAGACAATAGAGCACTTTGGTCTTTAGTGGCTAAGGGCTTTGATCAGCAGAAAGTCAATATTGATACTTTTATCACAGAGGAAAGATGGGTAACATATTTTAAAGGGATTTACTTTGATACTGAAGTGGATAACTTTCAAATAAATGGCACTGGATGTCTCTATGTGCATCCAATGACAATGGATGAAACTTATCTGGCATAGTATACTCTAAAAAAGCAAAAAGCAGCTGGGCTGGACGGGATCCCAGCTGAAGTTTTTTTAACAGGGTCTTATCTATGGTACAAATATTTAACAGTATTCTATAATAAATATATTTTATTTAAAAAAATTCCCTGATTCTTGTTGAGGGGCTAACATTATTCCACTTCACAAAAGAGGTCCATTGGATGATCCAAAAATGTATAGACCCATAAGTCTCCTGGATGTGAACGTAAAAATGTTTTCTAAAATAATACTGGGTCGGTTACAACAGCAAGTTGAAAATACAGGGGGTATTTCTGCCTACCAAACAGGATTTCAGCATGGAATGTCCACATTGAATAATATTTTTGTTTTGAATATCTAATGGAAAAATATGAGAAAATTAGAGGTCAAAGAATATATCTATGTTTCATTGATTACAGTACTGCTTTTGATAGCACCTCTAGAAGCCTATTATGGCAGATTTTATTAGATAGAGGTATTGATCCTAATCTAGTAAACATAATAGCATATCTATATACTAAAACATGGACTAAAATTAGATTGGGTCTTAGGGGCCAATTATCGAATGTTATGGAATACAACCATGGAGTGAGGCAGGGCTGTATCCTTGCCCCTTTGTTGTTTACATTATATTTAGATAATATGTTAAAACAAAGCATGGCTGTAGATATGGATTCCCCAAAAATTAGGAACTTCCCTGTGGCTTTATTAGCATATGCCAATTATATCTTGGTCCTGTCCTTAACAAAATTTGGTTTACAAAATAAACTAAATTTCCTCTCAAAGGAATTGGAGAAATTAAAATTAAAAATTAATATGGGTAAAACAAAGATTATGATATTGGGTGAAAAGAAGAAAAATAAAAATATCAACGACATATGGTACAGTATATTGGCCAAGACAAGGTGGAACTAGTATCCAGTTGTGTATATCTTGGAATAGTAATTCAGCAAAACTGTAACTGGACTTCCCATGTGGAATGGGCTAAAGAAAAGCTAAAAAAAAAGCCATAGGAGGATTATATAGGTTTAATTGTAAATTTGGGGGACTATCAATAAAACCATTGTTAAGAGTGTTAAAATCTAAGGTAGAACCCCAGTTACTATATGGATGTGAAATCTGGAAAGTAAATACAGTTAATAAACTTATGAGCCCCGATAATAAATCCTTAAGATCTATGCTAAGACTAGGTCACTCCCACCCCTCTTCTTATATCTGTGCAGAACTGGGTATTATAGATACCAATGCAGCGACTGAATCCAAAAAGGTAAATTACTGGATTAGATTAACTGGATTCAATGAAAATATAATTGCTAAGAAATGTTTGCTTGAAAAAAAAGACTGACATGAATGGGGATTCCATTCTGATTTTTGGCTGAATACCATTTGCTTCATACTAGGGAAATATAACCTAGTACATTTAAAAAATTCCGTGGCAAAAGGTATTCATATTAGCACTAAATATAAAAAATATATTACAGGGAAAATTAATAACCAATGGAATTTGAAAAGCTTAGAAAACATAAAGCAATCCCATTATTCAAAATGATTTGCGGCAAATAATTATATACATGATTACAAAAAATACCTGGTTATATTGACTACTCCTCGAGTACGCTCCAATTTTATGATCTATAAGTTTGAACAGTTTCCTAGCAAAGTGCTAGACTATAGATATAAAAAAATGGGAATATACTCTGAGGAATGTGATTCTGGCAGTGGGGATAAGGAGGATTTATACCATGTTCTATGGGTCTGCAGATGGTATGAAAGCCAACATATGCTCTGGTTAGGTCCATGTCTAAATAACAGATATAACATTGATAAAAAAAAACTTACCCACATACTGTTTTATACAGAGGATAGCTGGACAGCAGAAAGGGTAGCAAACTGTCTATTGAGTATCAAGAAAATTAGAAGCAGAATTAAAATTATTTAGAAGTATAGATGTGTTATGTATACTTGAAATATTATTTGAGATATTAATGATTGTTACATGGGTGAATTTATATGTGAAACAAAGTACAAAAGATATGCAATAGACTATTTGGATTGCATGTTTTTAATCTCCTTCCTCCTTCTCTTGACACTATGCACTTTACAGGATTGTTAAATTGCTGCTATTAGATGCATACTGTATAATCTGATTTTTAATATGAATAATTTATATAAAGACGTTTTATCCCTTTCTATAATTATATAACTAGGCATGTGTGTAAATGACATTTTAAATTGTGAAGGTGATATTTTAAATTGTGAAGGTTTATAACCATACAATAAAATTCCTTGATTGATTGATTGATCTGACAATTCAGAAACTTGCTCCGTGACACACAGGAATAATGTTTTGTAAATAGTACAATAGAACTTGTAATTACGGTTAGGTTTTTAATAGGCACATTTTTTAAATCTGTTTTTTAAATTTGGAATGCCTTTTTCTTTTTTTTTTCATCCATCTTTTTGCCGTTGCTATGGTGATGGCTGTCTTGGTTGCAGGTCTTGCATTACCTGTGAAGAGAATGAGAGTTTGAGTATTTGTTAGGGATCATGTAAAATTTTTAGGATGTGAACCAAATGTAACTTGCTCGTCTTCACTTTCATGCAGTACCAGGGGTCTTGACCGTTTTTTTGGATGTGTGCTGTTGTAGATATTTATCGAGACTCCCTGCTGGAAAACACAACTGGACCCAAACACTGACTGCAGGGTGTTCAAGAAGGCTTGTTTGAGCTGGTTGCTGGTGGTCATCCTGGTGCTTTGTGGCTGCTGTGCTGTGGAAGTGGATGGTTGTTCTTCATCTGGAGAATTGAATGTTAGTAGCTCACTGAGTTTTCTTTGTTTGGTCTCTGAAAGCACTGAATAGTTATTAATTGATTGTATATTTTTATGCCCCGAGACTTGTTGCACTTCTGTTGGGGGAACACTGCAGTCTACGAGCCATTGAATTGTAGTCTAGTGGGTGGAGTGATTCGTTATTCTTTTATTTTCTTGGATGCCAGCTTCAAGTTTCATTTTTGCCTCATACTTCTGAGTTTGTTGAGACCAATTGGCAGATTCTTGAACCACAGAGAGTTGGATTTTTTGTTGATGTTTGGGGTTATGCAGAATGGGGAGTCTTTGTGCAGCATTTGGGGGTGATCTGTTCTCTTTGTACAGCTTGTATGCCTTAACTGTGTCTCTGTCTTGTCTGTGCTTGTTTTCATATAGTCTTGGCTTTATTGGGCAGACATCACAGGGGTTATCCCCTGTCCTAGTCTTTGTTTATCTTTCATTATGTAATTGTTGCCCTCTGAATCTGTTCCTTCTGTTATATCTCCACAAGTAAGATTATATTTCTCCTTTGTCCTAAGTGCAAATTGTAGCTCAGTGTTAAAGAACAGCAAATTTAGTAGTCCTGTGGGGTTATATAATGGGAGTGTTCCTGACATGTACAGCAACTCAATGTCTTTTTCTGTTAACGAGGATGCTTTTAAAGGCCTGTTGCCTTTCCCAGGTTTCTTTAGTTGTTTTAACTTTGCTGACTGGGTTCTTTTTGTTTCAGTGAAATCAGTGGCTATTCCTTTGAATATACTGTGCAGATATTTGTGAGCCACAAGGTGCTGGTCTGTGCTTGTGGCTATGCCTCCAATTGTTCCTGGCTCATAGTCGGAGTCATCCTGTCATTTCAAGCAGAAAATAAAGTTGACTAGCTGTGTGTTAAGGTGTTCTGGACTTAGTTTCAGAAAGTCTGTTTCTGTTCCAGTTTCATTTAAAAATGCTCTAACAAGTTTTAAATCACTTTCGGTTTCCTGTGTGTGTGTTCCTGTTCTGTTGCTCATTTATGCATTTTTCTCTGAGAGATGGATCTATTACTTGGAAACTAGCTTCCATTTTTCTTACAAATTTCAGGTTAGTTTTTACCTTTGGTGATTTTTTTTTCTGGTATGACCACCGTGAACTTGAGAGGGCAAGCAGCGCTACGGAAGATGAGACATCGAGCATGGCTGGAGCCGCAAGTGTTTGCCTGTCAGGTATGTGGGGCTCACGCTGCTGCAAAGAGAAAGCTGGCATGTAAATGTCATTATAGCCAGCTGTTTATAACAATAGAATTGCAACCGGTTTTGTCTATGGGAAAAAATTAAAAAAACGGTCATTATATATATATATATATAAAATTCTGTCACACTAGACAGAAAACTAAAGCCTGACTTTACTGAGATGAAAGAATCCTCTTTTCTGCCAAAAATAAATGTCTTTTAACCAAAATAATATCACACACTGTAGAGAGCTATTTGACTCAATGCAGTCAGGGAGGGTTGTCAGCAGACGTACACACACTCTTCCCTCTTTCCTGCTGGTTCCTGCAACTGAGCCCAGTACAGTGACAACAACTCAAAATAATGCAGTCAGAAGTTATCTATGGATAATCAGGTATTAAAGACTGGCCAAAAAATAAACTATTTCCCTAAGAGAAAAATGTTTCTTTGTCGTGGTAAGATCAAGCTATCTGAAGCACACAGACTCAAGCTCTGTCTCTCTCTCTCTCTCTCTCTCTCTCTCTCAGATGTCTACAGTCACAGTGAGGAGATCACATGATGTGCAGAGATTAGAGCTCCAGAAACAGCCTCTGATTAGCCAAGGAAGCACTGTGAGAGTTTGAAATCTCATCCACCGAATATTGCTTCCGAATACTGGCTGAATAGTGAGGTATTTGGGATGTTCTTCAGAATATTTGGAATGCCTACTATTCATGTTATTCAGGAAATAATATTCGGTCCGTGCACAGCCCTATCCCTCAGTCTCTTCTCATAGAGCTGTTCACACCCTTAAACAACTAATAATACAGTGTAGGTGCAGAACTCATGACTGTCAGTTACTGAAGTTTAAGAGAACATTCTGTAAAAGATTCCATTTAGATGTTTGTTTCCTACTTTCATCATTTACAGAGCCTACCCTTTACTTTTCTTGCAAACCAGCATTTGAAATGGAACAAATCATTGTAGGAACCAACCACCTTTGATATAAGATTGGAAATATCTGATGGTGGTCTTGGCATACATTTTGTTTTTTATATGTTGCATTTTTACACTTTAGTCAGTTTTATGCCTTTTGGGGTGCTTTCACATAGGAGCAGTCTTTCCCCATTTTGCTCCTGGAATTGAGTTTCCCAGGTTCCCAGCCATTTTCATCACTGCTGCAAAATGTCTCTTTGGCATCCTACCTCTAAGTAACTAGAATCATAGAATCATAGAAATCTGGTGGCAGAAAAGGACCCTTTTGGCCCATCGAGTCTGCCCCTTACTCCCCCACTCATCTCCTTTGTCCAGAGACATCCCACTCCACCCACTGGTCAACCTCTTGTATCTGTCCCATGCCGTCTTGAATCCTTGCACCATTTTGGCCCCCGTCACCTCTTCTGGCAGTCTGTTCCAGGACTCCACCACCATCTCAGTGAAGTAATGCCCCCTCACATTGCCACTAAACATTCCTCCCTCTAATCTTAGACTATGACCCCTAGCACCTACATCCTTGTGAATAAGCTCCCCACCCTCACCTTATTAATCCCCTTCACGTAATTAAATGTTTCTATCATGTCTCCACACTCCCTTCTAGTCTCCAGTGGGTACAGATCCAGTTCCCTCCACTTCACCTCATAGGGCTTCCTATTCATAATGTGCACCATCTTGGTTGCCCTTCTCTGAACCCTTTCCATCCCTTCTATGTCCTTGTTTAGGTGAGGTCTCCAGAGCTGGACCCCATACTCCATGTGAGGCCTCACCATGGAATTATAAAGGGGCATCAGCACCTCCCTCTTTCTGCTTGTTATACCCCTCCTTATGCACGCCAGTATTTTTTTCACTTTACCCACCACCTTGCTGCATTGGTTCCCCACCTTAAGCTTATCTGAAATTATAATCCCCATATCCCTCTCCTGCTCAGTTACCTTAATTTCCTACCCCTTCCCCAGTGTGTAAATGGTTTGTGGGTTATTACACTACATGTCCATTACTGTACACTTTTTGAGATTGAATTTCAGCTGCCAGGTTTCTGACCACCCTTCCAGAATCTTTAGGTCCTCCCTCATTGCCTACACCCTCCCCCATGGGGTGTCCACGCTATTGCAGATCTTCATATCATCTGCAAATGGACACACCTTCCCCTCCAGTCCCTCAGCTATATCACTGATATAAATATTAAAAAGGATGGGTCCCAGTACCAACCCCCTAGGGCACCCCACTAATTACCCCTTCCTCCCAGGAATGCACCCCATTTACCACCACCCTCTGACTTCTGTCCTTCAGCCAGTTCTCCACCCGTCTTATCTTTGGTTCCACCTCTAAGCTTTCCAGCTTATTTACCTGCCTTCTATGAGGGACAGTGTCAAAGACCTTCCTGAAGTCCAGATAGGCCATGTCCACTGCCCCTCCCTGATCGACAACCCTCGTCACCCAATTGAAAAACTCAATTAGGTTTGTCTGGCATGACCTCCTTTGTCTGAAGCCATGCTGTCTGTTGTCCTATTGTCTGCTGCCTACAAGGTAAGTGGCCACCCTTTCCTTTAATAGCACCTCCATCATCTTACCCACCACTGGGGTGAGGCTGACCAGATGATAATTTTCTGCCTCCTCTCTGCTGCCACCCTTGTGAAGTGACACCACATCTGCCCTCTTCCAGTCTCTAGGCACCCACCCTCTATCCAGGGACAAGTTAAACAACCTCGCCAGAGGTGATTACAGCTCCTTCCTTATTTCTCTTAGCACCCTAGGATATAGGGCATTCAGACCCATTGCCTTGTCCACCCTCAACCTTCCTAGTTCTGTTCTTACCCTGTCCTCACTGAACAGGCTAGGGTCTACCTTTTTGTCATCCCGTCCCCTCTCCCTTAACTCCAGACCCCTTCCTTCCACCTCCATTGTGAAGACCAAGCAGAAGTACCTATTAAGCATCTCTGCCTTCTTGAAGTCCCCCTCCACTTATATTCCTCCCTCCCCCCTCACTGCTACTATACCCTGCCTTGCCTTCCTCTTCTCTCCTACATACCTAAAAAAAGTTTTATCTCCCCAAATGTCAAATTATAAAATATTAAATATTAATATTAAAAACTAAATGACTGATTATAAAGCATTCCATGCTTAAAAACATACAATTGTAGAAATCCCAAACCTAGTGAACATTTTATTGATCAGTGGCACAGGGAGGAGGCTAGCAACTATATACCAGTCAGTCTCAGTTCAGTGGTGGGGAAATTAATAGAAACCCTGGTAAAAAAAGACTGGCAGAGTATCTTGAATCCAGTGGGTTGCAAGACCACAGGCAACATGAATTCACGGGGGAACGGGGTTGGGGTGGAGGTTATGCCAGATGAATCTGACTGATTTCTTTGACTGGGTGCATGGATATAGATCAGGGTAAGGTAGTGGATGTGGCCTGTCTAGATGTTAGTAAGGCCTTCTACATCCTGCTGCACAGGAGACTGATTAAGAAATTGAGCAGCCTACGGGGTGGAATCCAAAGTGGTGAATTGGATAAGAAACTGATTAATGGATAGGCAATAGAGGGTGGTAGTTAAAGACACTCAGTCTAATGATGGGAGATTGACCAGCATGTTGCTGCACGACTCAGTACTGGGACTGATCCTCTGCAATGTCTTCATAAGTGAAATTGCAGAAGAAATGGAAGTGAAGGTACATCTTTTGCAAATAATACCAAAATCTGTAATAGGGTGGACACCCTGGAGGGGGTGGAGAGAATGTACAGGGATCTTGGGCAATTCAAGGAGTGGTCAAGACCATGGCAGCTGAGTTTCAGAGCCAAAAAGTGCAAAATCATGCACCTAGTTTTATTTTTATTTTTAATTTTATTTAAAAGATGCAGAGATACAGAATAGGTTCCATGTGAAGGCAAGTCTCATTTACATAACATCTCAAGTCATAATTATAAACAAATTGCAACAAGACATTAAGTATGTTTATGTCTAATAACAAATATACACAAACTGACTAATAAAACAATTACAATTACATAAGGCATAGGAACCCAGGAGCTGGGTATAGAATGGGGGGGCTACTGACAGTCACTAACTATGAAAGGGACCTCTGGGTTATCATAACTGACAAACTCAACGTGTCAAGGCAGTGTGACAAAGCAGTAGTTAGAGATTCAGCAAAGATTTACTACGCCTGTGAAGTTAACTTGAAGTGCCGAACTATGAATTTGCGTAGCACTACACGAATGTCCCATTAAAAGGTCAAAATCCGCCTTTAATGGACCTCACGTTGTGCACTTTGAGTTAACTTCAGACTGAATGTACTAAATTAACATTTAATGTCCACACAAAATCAATAAATGCTCGATGATATAAACACATAGGTGTTTACTACAACCGATGTACTAAATTCTGACACAAAAGTTTGGGGCCAAAATTCATTTAAAATGTTTTTCGATGGCTTGATTCTCAGAGCTGTGACAGCAAACTGTCTCCAGCTTTCCACAACACACACAACACCGATCTGAGGCTGTGCAAGACAATATAGAGCCCATGTGAACTTACATCCCATGAATCACTGCAAAATTTGCGTTAAAGAGCAAAGAAAAAAAGGCAAAGTAACGCGAAGTCCATAGAGAACAATGAGAACTTCAATTACTTTCAGATGCAAAGTTATTCGCTTCACTTTGCAGAGTATTAGGTGAAATTCAGTTCTAAGCAAAATACTACGCATAGTGAATTTTAAGCACTTCGCCCACCTCTAGCAGTGGTTAGGACTCGTTGGATGCTGGCATTTCACCAGCAGAAGGAGGTAGATGATCTTGCCACTGTATCACTTGCTGATGAGACTCCACCTGGAATACTGTGTCCAGTTCTGGAGGCTGCACCTCAAAAAGGACATAAGCAGGGTGGAGGCAGTCCAGAGGAAGGAAACTAAAATGGTGTAGCAGTTGCACTAAAAGTGCTATGAGGATGTACGTCGTGGAAGAGAGGAAAGCAGGAGGTGACATGATAGAGATCTACAAGTCTCTTGGAGAAGAAAAGAGGTAATACTTCCCTATATTGATATTTTTAGTGAGGCCACGCCTGGAATACTCCATCCAGTTCTGGAATCCTCACCTCAGGAAAGATAGGGATAGGTTAGAGAAAGTGCAGCACAGGGTGACAAACGTAATTTAGGACCAACAGGGCAGGTCTTATGAGGAGCACCTCAAGGCACTGAACATGCACTCACTGGAAATCAGAAGGGAGAGAGGGGTTATGATGGAGACTTTTAAATTCCTAAAAGGAATTAACAGGGTGAACTGTGGGGACAATTTAATTTGAATACTAGCTCATGGTCACATAGACATGAGTGGAAACTAGCAGGAGGGAGGTTCAGGAGGGAAGATGAGGAAGGATTATTTTACAGAAAAGGTGGTAGAACTATGGAACAGTCTACCAGTCAAAGTGGTAAGTGCAAAAACCGTTGGTGGTTTCAAGCATGGTTGGGACAGAATGAAGGGTATAGTGCTTGTTTGGGGCAGCAGAAACTGGAAAGAGAATGGAGGGGGTGGGGAAGGCGAGAGGCACTGGGTCTAAACAGCACCAACAAGAATAGCATGGTCAAGGACCACGCGGTAAAAATAGCGCAGATTTTTCTTTTGTGGGGGACTGTGCCCCCCACACCCCTCTGACTAAAGGATTCTAACTCCGGGGGGGAGCGGATATCGGGAAAAGTTAAAAATCATGGGCCCATGGAATACTGTTTACCATGGCCCCACATAAATACATTTAAGTCCTGAGTGCACCAAAATGTGTTGGAAACCAGGATTATAACCCTGGTCTTCCATAATGTTGATGGAGCTGTTTGAGGCCCCAGCCTTCCACATCACAGAAGAAGCTCAGCTTTTTTTTTGGTTCCTGCTGCTCTTATATCCTTTCAGCACCCCAGACAGTGACTAGGGGAGTGCTTACAGCAAGCACTGTAAATGCTCCCTCACTGTCCATGTGAGCACTTTACCAGACTAGTGCCATACAGTGCAGTGCTTTTCTGGTAGCACTCACTTGACAGGGTACCGGGTGGGCACACTGGAGAGACAGTAGGTCAGAGGGCTAAATAGGGATCTTGGGCAGACTGGATGGACTGGGGGTGTTTTTCTGCTGTCATTTTCTATGTTTACCTCACAGGGGTGAACAGTGTGCTGGAGGGGAGTCACTTTCAAAAGAGAAAGAACACCAGGACCAGGGAGTATGTGATGAAACTGGAGGAGGGAAACTTAAGAGGATGTGAGGGAGTGCTATTTCCCTGAAAAAGTGTTAGGTGCCTATAATAGGCTGCCAGCAGAAGTTGTGGAGTTGAAAACAGTGGGGGACAAATATGCATGGTATAGAGATAGAGGTATATTAGTAAATAGGCAGGGAAGGGGAGGGTCTCTGGAGACCGGTTAGCGTCTGCAAAGACAGATTAGGCAGGGAACTTCTGAGCAGACAGGGGGAGGTCAAATGATTCTTTCCTGCTCCCAAATTCTGTGTTTCTACATTTCATAGATGAACTGGGTGGAAGAGGGCAGCTCTTAATATCAGCAGAACCAAACTGTTGCATGAAGGAGTGTGTCAATTGTGACAACATAATTTTCAGCATGTTATAAAGGTCAGCTGTGCAGCCTGAGGCCACCCTTGTTGACTGAACATGGAATGCAGTTGTTCCTTGGTTTCAGAATACACATAAATTCATTATACACTCCTTATGTGTTTGATGATTAATATCTTGGCACTTTTTTTCCTTCAGTTGTTTAACCGGGAGTGGCACACTAATCTGAAAGCTTGTTTACAGGTGTGACTAGGGAGCACAGGGAAGTTAAGTGACTTGCTTAGGGTCACACAGTAAGCAAGTAGGGGCTGTGGGATTCAAACCCAGGTCTTCAAATTTGCAGCTCAGAGCCTTCAACCACTGCACTATACTGCTTCCCTGACACTCGTACGTGTCTGTTTATAACAGATGATTTCTCAAGAGTCCTTGGCAGCCAAATTCATATGCAGTCTCTGCCAGTCATCTGTTACTCAACATATCACTTATTAACAGTTATTAATCAGCTTTACAAAATACTGCACTCCACTCTCCTTAAAACATGGTGCTTACATGCTGAAAGCTGTAACAGTAATTAATGAGCTACTGTACATACCATGGCTGGGATTTGAGAGGATGAACTGTAGTAAACAGGGCTCAAGGTAGAGTAGGCATCATTCTTTTTATTTATTGATATACTGCAGAACAGATTTATGCCATGGCAAACAAACCCAAAATAAAGCAGCCTTGTAGATAATATGACAACCTGACTCTGTCACAAACCTATTGCTATTAAATAACAAGCATTTATCAATGCTGAATGTTTGCCACTTGCATTGTGCTGTACCGGGTCTTGCCTGTACACATTTTTACTATATATTTCTGTTGCAGAGTCTTGTTTTTACACAGTTTTGCAATACATTCATCCAGGATAATCCAGGTGCAATGCAATATCACATTTTCAATGGGTCCTACTTTAACATATCTTTGTACTGTATTTACCCAATATAGTACAGATCAGACACTATCCTGTTTTCAGTGGGATTCTGCTTTTCCCAGTGTTTACTCTGTATTTAGCCAGAATTTTTTTTCTCCAACTGTTTTAACCAGGTGAGACACACTAAGCTGAAAGCTTGTTTACAGGTGCAACCTGGGAGCACAGGGGAAGTTAAGTGGATTGATCAGGGTCCCACAATATGCAAGTGGGGGCTGTAGGATTCAAACCCAGGTCTCAAGATTTGCAGCTCAGTGCCTTAAACCACTGCGCTATACTGCCTCCCTTAGCACAACCGAGATGCAATATCACATTTTTGATGGGGCCCTTCTTTTACCTATTTTTATAGTATATTTACCCAGGATAGCCCAGCTGAAAGGCAAATTACATTTTTAGTGGGGTCTAGCTTTTACAGTGTATTTTTCCCAGGATACAGCAGCATAGAAACACAGTTCATCTGGGGCTCTGCTGTACTGGGGACCTGCTTTTCCACATTTTTACTAAATATTTGCCCCAGGATAGTCCAGATGAGATGCAGTATCTCATTTTCAGTGGTGCCCTTCTTTTACACATTTTAAGATTGTAGTTACCCAGGATAGGCCAGCTGAGAGACAATATTTAAATTCCAGTGGGCTCCCACATTTTGACCTCAAATTTCCAATAGTCTTTTTATGACCTGACAATATGCTTAAGATAGGTGGAAGTGTTTAAAACCCATCTGAAAGGCAATTTTGTAGTGCGACTTCGAAACATGTTTCAGAGGTGATTTGAAAAATGATGACTGTTATATTCAGGAGGTGAGGTAACACAACGGATGTGCTGAACATTAGGGGCCAAAATCTGAAAAAAATAAAGTTATGAGTACATGTTGGAACAATTCAATGTTTCTTCATAAGTTAGTTAATTTTTCATATTATGACCCCAAATTTTTAACATTGTCTTTTTGTGACCTTTCCTTCTGCACATGACAGGAGTCATTCATAAAATAGTGGCCAAAATGTCATTTTGCAAACATGGGCAGAGAATATTTTCAAATTCTGCCCAAAAAATGATTTCATGCAGTGAATGTGAAATCACCTTTCGGGATAGATTTTAATAATTTCAGCACCCTTGTTCATGAGATGGGGTCCCGAAAAGGTCATGTTGAAAATTCAGTGAAAAAATGTTAAAAAAATAATTAAGCTATGAGTACAAGTTCTAAACATATTGAAATACAGTAGATTGAACTGCATACCAGATTTCCCCAGTTCCTGGTCCAGCATTGAAGAGTGAAGATGTGTCTCTGGTCCAGAGAGGATTATAGCATTTGATCTCTGCTAGGTAAATAAGGGGTGTGGGGGTGTGGTATGGTGGGTGTTGAGTGGGAGGGTCAGGTGGTGGAAGGGTAATGGCCGTGGTGGGACAATAGCAGCAACAGACATCAGTGGGCAGTTTTCTTTTTTATAGGTTATATAAAAATTAAAAAAAGACTATGGGACAGTTTTCTTTAATTCAGGTACTGACACTAGGGACTGGACACTCAAGTGTCAGTTTAACCTCTAGGGGCACGGAAAATGATGGGGAGGTGGGAAGGATACATGGCAGAGGGTTGAATTACAGCAACTGAAAAAAATAAGACTATGAGGGATGTTTTTTTTTTTTATTTAGGGTACCAACACTAGGGATTGGGCACCCCAGTATCAGTGTTATGTTTGGTGGCACCATGGGGGGGGGCTTCCCAGTGTCACACAATGGAAACATGTGGGCCAGTCTGGTGGTGCCGAGGGTTGAGGTACTGGATGCCACACCTCATGCCACGCTGGTGACCTGTGTTCGGGACCGAGCTTGGGTCACCATGGTTGGCAGGGGAGGAGAAGGCTGGAGTGTCTGCTGACAACTTGCCTTCTCCTGGGGAGGGAGGGTTGCAGTGGTCAGCAATAGGATGCCTCCCAATGGTGGCTGGGCAGTATTGAGCCAGCAGCCTGGTTCACAGAGGGGAGGCAGAGCATGGCATACGTCGGCTGGAGCATGCATGGGAGCATGTGTACACCAGACCAGATGTCATTGCACGTTCATGCCCATTGTGGGAGTGTTAGGAGTGGCACCACCAAAACAAGGAAAACCCTGGAGAGGCTAGTAGATGACAAAGCATCTTGGCTCCAATGCCTACCACCGCCCCCCTACCTGGGTCCTGATCCTCTGCTCACCACTGAAGCCTGGATGATATTAGATGTCTAGGTCACCTGCAGGAGTGGTGGCCCTACCCTGGGGGGAAGCCAGGAGGTCCCTCACCAAGTAAGGTCAGTGTCTGCTGAGCTCCGAGTTAGGGACCCAGTATGGGGGGGGGGTTCCGGCTGGGTAGCAGATGCCTGGAATACGTCTGAGAGAGGCTACCTGTCTGGTGCCCAGAAGGGATAAGAAAGTAAAAAAAAAGCAATGAAAACATGTGGGGGTGGGGATAGTAGACGGCACTGGGGATTGGGCACCATGGTGTCAGTAAATTAAGAAGGAAGGTGGAAGCAATGGCAAGTGGGAGAGATACTTGGCAGAGGATGGGAGGGATTGTTTTTATGTTGGGGGGAGAACCACAGCAGGTTGATCATGATGCTGATCAGCTCTGCTTGCTGAACGATGTTATGCAGCTCAAAGAGAATAGCCTCCCTATGATTTGGGTGTCTATTTTCTTTAACTACACAAAGTTTTTACCCACAAGACCAGAAAAGTGTCATGATCAGCTTGGCTGATGATTGGTCTGACACTGTCAAACCCCTTACTGACTACCCTGCATTGGACCGACAGTGACACGCCTCTAAAAATCCACAATCATATCAATATGTTCACCTTTCACAAGCCAAAGGCAAATGTAAAAATGATCACAGCAGAACCCAAAATGATTTATTTATTTATTGAAATGTTTCACCAGGAAAGCACACTGAGCAACAAGTCGCTCGTCTCCCGGTGCGTCCTGGGGGAAGGGGTGCAACTGGAATGAGACATTAAACATTCAGGTTACAAGACCAACATTAACATACAGTTGTAAGGCAGGTGTTACAAATAGTGTTACAACAGTGTTGAGCATAACATGTAGAAAGAGTGAACAAAAATAAGTGCCAGGTTAATAAGTAAACAAGTGCTTACATGAAAGAAAAGGGGGGAAGCGAACGGAGGGGTGAGGTTCATAATCATGCTGCTTAGTTGATATGAGCTCAGTGTCTTGGGGAAAAGACAAGGAGGTTGTCTGAATTTACACTGTAGAGTGGAGAGAGACACTGCATAGAAGCACCACATAGGTTGCAGTGCTGTCATATGATTTAGCCGCACTGAAATTCACCACACATCGCTTGCTCCTTCCATTCCATCACTGTCACATGATGCTACTGTTTGTAACTTAAAAGAAAAATAATTTTCTATCATTAAAATTTGGCAGCACTGAAATTTGCTGCACAGAGTGGAGAGAGAGAGAGATACTGCATGGAAGCACCACATAGGGTGAAACGTGCTTGTTATCAAGGTGTGAGAAACAAATCATGAGACTGCAAATTATGAATGTTCCTTTATTGAGGAGCTGGTTGTCAAAGTTGGTTTCCTGTGAAACACCAAATAAGATGTGAAAGAGCGGCCAAAGTTAAACCTCATAGCCAAACAGAATAAAGTCATAGGCAGAGGTAAAGGCTGCTTATTTGAACGCAGATCTTTTTTACATTGAAATCAAAATCATTTTAATTTTTGGATCTTGAAAGACTGAAGTACACGCCAATTTGTGAGTGTACACTTAAAAGTTTGCTAATGCCACCCATTTAAAGTATACCCTGATATCACCAGCTGTAATTTAACAGCTATAAATGGAAACACATTACCCAGTAAATCCTCTCACAATGATTTTTTAATATCAATATATTTATAGTCTGGAAAAATGCAAAAATTATTACTTCAAAAACATATCCATTGTAGCTCACTGTCTTTCTCTGTATTAATGATGTAGAGCAGCTGGGTTCGTATGGTCTCCCAGTCCCCAGCAGCACCTGCAAGGAAACTCAGGGGGAGGTGATGACCTAGCATAGGGAGAAAAAAGTTTTAATGGCACTCCCTAGATATTGTAAGTCAGAGACTGAGCATCACTAGTAATGGGAGCTGTCAAAACTGAAAGAGAAGAGGATAAATAATAAAAAAACAAGCGCTTCCGGAGGGTCTGCCAAATATCAAGCAGAGATGATGAGAAGGAGCAGCAGCAGCAGAATGAGCCTGAAGAACATCAGGTGGCATGGGAGACAGCTGGCAGGGGAAGCAGCTGGAGGGTAGACCCATCCAACCCCAGTTTGGGCTCCCTTACCAGCACAACAGGAGATTATTGAGCGGCCCCTCAACCCTGTTGCTATACTGCACAGAGGGATGTAGTTGATGAGAGTCAGAGTATGGCAAGAATGGAGGGAATCCTGGATGCCATGTGAAATAAGTTTCAGGGCCAGGGCCAGTAATTTAAATTATGGGTCACAGAGGCATTTGTGGTGGGTGTTATATCTTCAACAGATGTCTGGCTTTGAAGTGAACAGCTTGACATTTCTAAAATACCCAGTTTCAAACCTTTATTAAAAAATACACAGAACTGTTTATTAGTATTACAACTAGCTTTTTATTATAGCAGAACATTGCCACCCCATTCCCTATTTTGCGCTAGCACCCTTCTACTCCCTCCTTCTATCAGCTCCCCTTCCCTTCACCTGTCACTCCCTCACCACTCCTCCCATCCTCACCCCTGACAGCTCCCAGCTTTTCTACACTCTTCCCTAATCCTTCTCTCTGTCACTGCCATGCCCTCTGCTCCCTCCTCCCTCCCTCCCTCCCCTCTCCCCATACCATTCCCCTCATTTCAACCCTCAGCCTGACAAAGTCTCCTTGCTGACTGGTCTGCTTTTGCCCTTTCTCCTTTTCTCCACTCTGTTACTTGACAAAACCAATAGTCTGACTGCTCAAATGTTACTGCGTCACACTATTGGTGAACTAACCTGTAATTCTTATTGTAAACTTGTATTTTCTATCTGTAACCCCCTTACCTGCTTCCCTGTACATGTTCATGCTATTACTTTTCCTCGTTATTTATCAGTTTGCACTGGGATTGAAACCTCATGCTCTTTTGACAATGTCTTCTCACTGATGGCTCAAGTGTCACCTAATGTTCTCAATGCCTGTGCCCTCTATTATCATCTGCACCCACTGTATCCACAAATGTACACAATGCCAACTGTTACCAAATGTGTATGCATTTGTTTACCACATAACTCTGCCTTGTGATTCAGTATTTCATTGTCTGCACTATTTTATTGTATGTTGTCTGTATTCTAACCTATTACTCAGACATTGACCCTTTGTAAATGAATCTCTGACTCAAAGGGATTTGTAGTTTCCGAGAAATAAATAAAATAAAAAATAAAAATAAAATAGTACTATGAGGCCCCGTTCCCTATTGGGAGGTAGGGATTATTTTAGATATTTATGTTTATGTATCAAAAATAGCTCTGTTTCTTACTGTCTCCTTTTTTCTTCTGGAATGTGATTTAATAAACAATACTGTATGTCAGGTGCAAATTAACAAATTTACACACATACTTACTATTTGTACTGTAACTCTACTGATAGTCACCTGTCACCATTGATAAGTGTGTTGGCATAAATTGTATCACTTTATGTGACCCTTATGGGGATTCCTCCCACCCTCCCTCAGGTAATGATGTTGATTCTGATGTTAACTTAATGCCCCCAAAAAACTGTAGGCTAGCCAAAAACCTTATCCATTGTGGTCCTAAAGGCTACCAACTGATCACCCACCTGTATACAACAGTGTAATCCCTGGTGGTCCACTGGTCCCCTGTCCACATCCCCCGATAGCCTGCCTATATACTATAGTATAACCCCTGGTGGTCCAATGGTCCACCCCATCCCCTGGCTCACTCATCCAAATACTAGAGTGTAACCGCTGGTGATCCATTGGTCCCTCTGGCATCTGCTCACCCTCCTGTACATCAGAGTGTAACTCTGGTAGTTCACTGGTCCCCCATGCCCCCCAGCTCCCCATCTCCCTGCTTACCTACCTGAGTACCAGAGTGTAAACCTTGGTGGTCCACTGGCCCCCCACAGCCCCCTGCTCACCTGCCCAAATACTAAGGTGTAATCCCTGGTGGTCCACTGGTTTCCCCAGCCCCCTGCTTGCCTGTACATATATCAGAGTGTAATTTCTGGTAGCCCACTGGTCTTCTCTGCACCCCCTGCTCACTAACCCAAATACCAGAGTGTAATCCTTGGTGGTTCACTGGTCCCCATTCCCCCTGGTCCCCATCTCCCTGCTCACCTGCCTTAGTACCTGAGTGTAAACCTTGGTGGTCCACTTGCCCCTCCCATAGCCCCCTGCTCACCTGCCCAAATACTACCGTGTAACCCCTGGTGGTACACGGGTTCCCCTGCCCGCCTGCTTACCTGAACATATACCAGAGTGTATTTCCTGGTGGTCCTCTGGTGTCCTTAGCACCCCTTGCTCACCAGTCTGAATAACAGAGTGTATGCCTTGGTGGTTCACTGCCCCCCCACCCCAAGCCCCTGCTTGCCTGCCCGTACACCAGAGTGTAATCCCTGCCTTGCTGAAACAGCTGTTTCTGCTGGACCACAGTAGTATTATGTGATACAGCACAGTCAGGTAATTGATAGGGTGATATGGTGTTGGTGGGTGCACTGGTTGTCAGACATGGTTTGTGGAGGTGGTATTAGCAAGGCACAACACAATATTTAATGCCTCTCCAAACCTACCAATATGTCATTTTGCACAGGCAGGTGATTTGCATGTGCACACTGGTATGGTTTCACATAGCTCTGGTTCTGTGAGATGCCAAAAATAAGTGTGACTGGGGACACTCATCTTTGCCATTACTATACATAGAAACCACTTAAAGGGATTTTGTAGGTTTTGAATATTGTGGTATATCTTATGTGTCATGGAAGCTAATGCCAGCAAAACTATTTGTAGGCAAACTTTATCATTTTCACTGTAGTATGTATTGAATACGAAGGGATCATGTTTTTGCCCTGACAAGGTAGCCAGCCAATCCCTTCAACTTCCCAGTTGATGCAACCTACCCCCATGCTCAGGCACATAATGACGTGTATCCAGGTTGAGCAAGGGAGCAGAAGCAGATTGCATCAACTGGAAGGGATCGGCTGGCTGCCTCATCAGGGCCAACATACAGCCCCTTCCACTTCTGTATGGACTGCACCGAAAATTATAAAGTTTGCCTACAAAGACTATTGCCAGCAATAGCTTCCAGGAAATGTAAGTTATACAACAATCATGGTAAATCACTTTAATTGATGTATTTAAAGGGGAAGTCAACTTAATTGAGATGATCCCCAGGGCACCAATTCAGCAGCAATGTTAGATTCAGCAGCACTGTAATTCACTGTATATCACTGGCCTGCCGGTGCAGTGAAAGCTCTTCTGTTTGTGGTGCTGACGACCGGGGTTTGAGAACGGACTCCAAAAGTCGGAAGGTCGGCCAGATGGGGAGGAAGGTGAGCAACGCAGGGACTGCTCACCTTCTCTGGGTAGGGAGGATATTTGGTACTCGGCACTTACTGACCCCTAGTGTTAGCAGGGGGTACAGCAGCCAAGATCAGAGTGGGAAGTTCAGCGGGGCGGGGACCAGTGGACCTCTGCATGTCAGGGGCAGAAGTACACCCTGTCATGTGCCAAGGTCATTGCACAACCAGCCCTGACCTGGCTGGCTTGTAAGGGGGGGGGGATGACTGGGGTACAAATCCCTTGGTGTGAGCTCCATGAAGTTGGATCCCAGTAAATACTGGGACCTAGCTGGTATGGGGGGGTCCTCCCCCAGCAGCGACCATAGGGCTGACAAACAGCATTCATGATAAAAAATAAAAACCAAAAAATGAAATTCATTGCATATCAGTAGCATACCCCTTACTAGCACTATCAATCAAATTTTTTTGAAGAGGTGATCAGCCAGTAGTGTGCAAGGAGGAACATGGTGCTTTCTTTTGCACCTGACCAGGATGGAACTCTCTCAGTCTTTAATAGCTGCCTCACAGAAATCCAGGAGTGGATGGATTCCAGTTGACTGAAGTTGAACTCGGAAAAGTCTGAGGTGCTGATTGTGGACTCGGCCTGCTGGATAGGGGGGCCAGGGGAAGGTTCACCCTCAGGGCTTTTTCTTGGGGGCCTATCACTCCTGATCTCTGAACGGGTGTGAAACCTGGGTGTAATTTTTGATGAAGGGCTGACTCTGCATTCACAGGTGTCAGCCATCATCAAATCCTCTTTCTACCTGCTGAGGAATATTTCCAGGATTAAGCACCTTGTTCCATCCAGTGATCTTCCTATGCTGGTCCATGCCTTTGTGTCCTCGCACCTAGATTATTGCAACTCCCTCTACCTAGGGCTACCTGGGGTGGAAATCCGCCACTTGCAGCTAGTGCAGAACGCTGTGGCCCAGCTTCTTATGGGAACTCCGCGGTCCTGTCATATTTCACTGGTGATGCATGGACTGCACTGGCTGCCGGTACAGTGGCAGATCACCTTTAAAGTCAGTCATCTGACTTTTAAAGCCCTACATAGACAGGGCCCTGACTACCTGAAAGAGCTTCTGGTCCCTTACTGCCCTGGACGATCGCTCCGCTCAGCTGACAAGGGGTTGATAGAGATTCCAAAGGTGTGTCTGAAATACTCCGGTGCCCAGGCATTTATGCATGTGGCCCCAACCCTTTGGAATTCTCTACCCCGTCGGTTACAGGAGTGCATGACCGTGGAAGGATTCAAACAAGCTTTAAAAACATATTTGTGGTACCAAGCTTTTGGTGAATGATTTCTGCAACTGGATTAATTGTTTTTATATTATTTATGATGCTGGATGTTTGATGTGTTATTTTAAACTCTGTTAGGCACCTTGGTATTTTGAAAGGTGCCATAAAAATACAGTATATTATTATTTTTATGAATCGACACCCCCATGCCTTTACAGAAAAAAAAGCAGGTGAATGCCATAGTTAAGCAGTTAAAAGACAAGGGAACCGAGGCACAGCTGCTTTTACTGAAAACGAATCTTGTACACCTGGACTCCAGAATCTAAAAATTACACAGTCTGCTTCATGGTCGAAGGTCATGAATAAAAAGGGAATTGCTTTTCTGAGCCTGCCAATAGAAGCCTACAAGAATGATCTGGCTCAGATGGTTCCAGTGAGCCTTGTGGCAATAGATTGCAGCCGGTGATAATTTGGATGCGTATGTGATCCCTACTGTACTGTCTGATTATGCCCCAGTAAACATATTTAACGCCAATGAGCCTGACATTTTTTTATTGCGGGTTTCCGTACAATGGGACACACACATAAGGAAACATAGTTAATCTGCAGTGAGAAGTACAAAGATTGTGCATCCCTACTGTGTTGCACTAACATGACCAGCACCAATAAAGGAGCTTAATTCACAAATCACAAGTTAACCCTTTTGCTTAATTTTTGCCAGCCCACAGTACTGTACTTAGTTTTATCTGTACATGTAACAGAACCTCACAATGTAAAATTAATTTTGTTATGATAAATGTGATGTTCCCTAAACTAAACTAAATGCTGTCTACTGAACTGACCTGTTAAACCATCTTCTACTGATGGCCCGGTGGCACTAAGAGTTTAGGTGCTGGACGTCACACCTTGTGCTATGTTGGTGACCCAGGTTCGGGAATTAGCCCGGGTCATTGGGGATCAGCTGGGGGGAGGAAGATTGAGCATCACAATGGATGCACTCATCCTCCAGGGTGAGGTGGGTTACTGGGCAGTGGACACACCCACAGCACTACTGCCAGTAAAAGCACTGGCAGTAGGTTGCACAGCTCTTCAGAGTTGGGGTGGAGAGGGAACTGTAGGTGCTTGACTATGGCATGTGTCAGCATGCCATCAGTCTGGACGTCATGTCCTTTGTGCCAGTGCCCTCAGGGATAGAGACCTAACAATGGGGATAAAATATGAAAATCCCCTAGCATCGTGCACCATAATATTGGATGCCTGGACCCAGCGGAGGAACGAGGAGGGGGGCATGACGCCCCCCCCAGAGGACCCAAGGTAAGTAAAAAACAAAAAAAAACTCATCTTCTACTATATTAGCAAACTTGTGGAAACCCTACACCTCCAGAAATGATAATGGAAGTATGTCAACCATGAAGATCATTTAATTGTCTACAGAAATCTTTACAGCTAGAAACATTGGTATCATCATCCATACTGCTAACATCATCGGTAGCAGCAACATTAATCTCGTGGAGATAGACCAGATGTGGGCATGCTGGTGAAAAGACATGATTTGGGGAGACTGTAATTAGCAAGTCAGTAGTATAGTTACCACCTTTCCACACTTGCAAATATGCTGGTGTGCCAATATGCAAGGTGCAATCAGCTGATTTGGAAATGCATTCTGCCATGGTTTATGTCCACTTGCTAACACATTAGCAAGAGGTGTTTGTACTGTAGGCACACAATTGTGACCTGTCATTTACACAACAGCAGGCCAAGCTAGTCAATGGAGGTGTTGTGAATGCCATCATAAGGGGGGCTACAAGAGATGTTAAGGTGAGTGTGTGGCCAAGGAGTGGTTGTTGTCACATAGTGGGAGGGACAGGTTCTGTGTCTACTGGCCACAGATGTTGTAGTTGCAAGTGGAGAGCCAAGGATTACACTGTTGTATACAGGCAGATGATCACAGGCTCTGGGACAACCAAAAAAAACCAGCAGGGATTGCAATCTAGTATATGGACAGGTGAGCAGGGGGCCAAAGGGGGATGAGTGGATCATCAGAGGATACATTCTGGTATATGGGCGGGTGAGGAGGGGGCCAGAGGGAACAGTGGACCATCAGGGGTTACACTGTGGTATGCAGGCGGACAAGCATGGGGCTTGGGTGGGTGGACCAGTGGACCACCAGGGGATTTCACTCTGGTATACAGGCAGGTGAACAGAGAGGCAGGGGAGGTGGGACCAGTGAACCAACAGGCATTCCACTCTGATATATGGTTTGGTGAGCAAGGGGGCAGGGGTGGGGGGACCAGTGGATTACCAGGGTTGCACTTTGGTATATATGTGGGCAAGCATGTGGGGTGGGGGCCAGGGGAATCAGTGAATCACCAAGGGTTACACTCTGGTATACAAAAACCACCAGGGGTTACACCCTGGTATATGGGTGAGTAAGGGGGTGGAGGCTGGGAGATCTGTCTACCTCAAACGGTTACACTCTGGTATACAGGTGGGCAATAACTGGGACTGGGGGGGACCAGTGAACCAGCAAGGATTGCATTGTGGTATACCGGTGGTGTTGATTGGGGTTAGGGGGCCAGTGCACCATCAGGGGTGCTGCTTCAAAAATGGAGCTGGCAAGTGGAGTCAGGTAGAATTTGGCCTATCACTTACAGTAATGACTTTGATGAAAATTTTTCGATCATATGCAGGATGCAATGTATTTGCAGAGAGAGATATGTCTTATCACTCGGTGGAATACCATAATTTGCCTTGCAGAATTACATTTTTCCTACATCATGTTTTTTTTTCTATTTTTTAATGTACTATTGTACCCTCTGAATTCTTATAGTTTGATGTATCAGTATCTATAATAGGACAGCTAGATTTGATACCATCGTACAGTTCAGTGTCTCTTCACTCCCAAAGAGCATGATGTGAGTTTAACATTTTCTGGTTCATCTTGATGCATGACAGCATTTGTATGTTTCTTGTGCAAAGACTGTTCTGGAAGTACTGCTGGTGGGGGATTTCAATCTGACAGACATAGATTGGGGAACCCACACAACAGCTTCCTCCAGAAGCCAGGATTTTCTTTTAACTGTAAGAAGTGTGAGTCTATAGCAACTCATGGCTGATCCCACCAGAGAAGATGCAATTTTAGACCTGGTTCTTACAAATGGGGACAGGGTCACAGCAGTAGAGGTAAGAGACCACTTGGCCAGCAGTGACCATCATGTGGTATGGTTCCAGGTACTAACTGGGGTAACAAATCAACACACAAAAGTTAAAGCACTGGATTTTGGAAGGCAGACTTCACAAAATGAAAGAAATTCTCATCAAAAAGATTAAGTAAATTCCTGACCGTCAGGGAGTTGAAGATAGATGGGTCAATACCAGGGAAGCTATCACAGAAGCAACAAACCATTGTACCAAGATGGTAAGCAAGTCCAAAAAGAAGAAAAAGCCTCTGTGGTTCTCCAAGGAGGTGGCAGAAGCAGTCAGGGAACAGAGGAAAGCATTCCATTGCTACAAGACAACAAGAAGAGAGGAGGATAATAACACTACAAGCACAAACTATGAGAAGCACGAAACGCAATCACAATGGTAAAGGCACCAACGGAGGAGAGAATTGCGAATCATATTACAGAAAAGGATAAAACATTCTTTAGATACATCAGTGAACTAAGAAGAAAGAGAGGCGGTATCGTTAAACTGACAAGGCAAGGAGGAGGACAAACTGAAGATGACCATGAAAAAGCTGAAATCTTTAATGACTCACTGCAGGGAGGAGTAGTCCCAGAGGGCCGGAGGAGGGCAACTGTTGTCCTACTCCACAAATCCAGTAGCAAGGAACAAGCAGGAAATTACAGGCCAATGAGCCTGACTTTGGTTGTGGGTAAGTTGATGGAGGATCTGGTAAAGGAGAGACTAATAGCCTACCTAGAATCTAATTATAAGACCCCAGGCAGCATGGTTTCACAGCAGCCAGATTCTGCCAGACAAACTTGATTGGCTTCTTCAACTGGGTGACAAAGGTTCTGGATCAAGGATGGGTGGTGGATGTGGCCTACCTTGACTTCAGTAAAGCCTTTGACTCAGTACCTCACAGAAGACTCCCAAATAAGCTCAAAGGTGCAGGAATGGGACAAAAAAATGGTAGACTAGGTAAAAAATTGGCTAACCAGGAGAACACAGAGGGTCATGGCCAGTGGGGGTCTGTCTGGGGTTAGATAAGTTATCAATGGGGTTCCTTGGGGTCCGTTCTGGGACCAGTACTCTTCAACCTGTTCATCAGCAACATCTCAGGGGGCCTAGAGAGAAACGTATGCCTGTTTAGAGATGGCACCAAGATCTGCAACAAGGTTGACACTCCCAAAGGAATAAACAGGATGGCATCTGACCTACAGAAGCTTGAAGACTGGTCCAGAACATGGCAATTGAGGTTCAATGCAAAAAAGTGTAAGATCATGCACTTAGGGCATACTAATCCAAGAAAGAAATACATATGTATGGGGTAGAACTGAAGGCTACACAGCAGGAAAGCGACCTAGGGGTTGTCATATCAAATGACTTAATGGTGGCCAAACAATGTGAGAAGGCAGTATCAAAGGCTAGCAGCATGCTCTGATGCATTGGGAGGGGTATCACTAGTAGGAAACGAGAGATGATAATGCTCCTGTATTGGTCCCTGGTGCAGTCTCATCTGGAGTAGTGCATGCAGTTTTGGAGACTGCACCTGAATGAGGACATAAAGAGTATATAGAGTGGAGACTGTTCAGAGGAGGACTACCAAAATGTTGCATGCTCTGCATCAGAAAGCATAATAGGAAAGGTCAAAGGAACTCAATTTGTATTCTCTGGAGCAGTGAAGAGAGAGAGAGAGGAGACATGATAGAGACCTTCAAATACCTCAAGGGCATCAATAAAATAGAGGTGCAGGAGCTCTTCCAGATCAATAAACAGACCAGGACAAAAGGACATGAGATGAGATTGAGGTATGGTGAATTCAGGGGGAACAGTAGGAAATTATTTTTCACTGAAAGGGTGGTAGATGCATTGAACCGTCTGCCTCAGTCAGTAGTGGAATTCAAGACAGTTAGCACCTTCAAATTGGCATTGCATAGATACAAAGGAATAGTGGTTACAGGGCAGAAATAAATGGCTGGGGGGATAATGGAAAAATGGGCAGACTACATGGACCGAAAGGTCCCCGGCTGCCGACACTTTCTATGTGTCTATGTTTCTATGTTTCTATCTCTGCCATGATTACATAGGCTGTGCTTAATACAGTAAGCATTTAGACAAAATGCTTGCTGCAGGATGGGATAAATATTCAATTGCCAACTGACCAAGTGCTGGCCAGTCCTTTTCATGTGCAACCCAGTAAAGAATTGTCTCCTCTGTAATGGGAATTGTATTGTTATCAGTTAGATATGGTTCCACCATATTGGCAAGTGATAGGCCTCTATCAGACTTTGTTCACTATGCATAAAAAATTCCAAATTTAGAAAGATTTGTCAATATTGGGCTACAAGAGGAAGAAATGGAAGAACAAATGCCTTTCTGATCTTTGAAATTGCAAATTAGGCTTCACTTTAAGGACTTTGCTTCTTTGACTTGTGATCAGATTGACGTGAATCAGGGGAATGCTCGAGTCCAAATCTGCCTTGGACTGAAGAAGGTCACACCATACACTGACCGCTTTAATCAATAGCAGTTTATATCTATCAGTCTCCTCAGCACCATGGTAGAGGAAAGATGAAATTCGTCCTTTTGTAATATGGATCCAGCATGCATGCAAACATATAATGCCTGCAATGTCTCATTTCTTTCAGTCTCTGCTCAATGGAAATGCACATAATACTATCCAATGTCATGGCTGGATCCTCTGCATCATCTTCATCATTGATCTCAAGGTCCAACCTTATCAGTTCTTCCTTTAGCAAACAAATGAGTGGTATTATTTGACTGACTGAGGCCATCCCACTGCTCATCTTCTGTGCGCACTGCTCAGGTGGAGTTAGAATTTTTATTAGAATTTTAGTCAATCACCACTCGGATGGTGATACTGCCAGTTTATGGACCATTGTAGCATACACAAAGTTGAGTTCCATTAAGTGGCTACTTCCTGTTTCAAACTGTAGAGGGGAGACTATTTTTCTTTTGTAGATCACTGAAAATGTGTCAAAATTTGAATGAGTAACTGAAATGCATACAAATCTTAGGTTCCTTGTTCACCATCTCTGTCAGTCTTTCTGTATTTTAGAGGAAGCTTTTAACTATGATTTTAAGTCAATGAGCAAAGCATGCAATGTGGTAAAAATTCCCAGCCTCAAGTGCTGCTGTTATATTTGATCCATTGTCAGATTAAATAAATCCCAGTGTGAGCTTTAGTGGTACAAGCCAGCGTTTGATTTGTTTGTTAAGTTCTTCAAGGAGACTGGGCCCAGTGTATACTTTCTCCAAGGCAGATATTGAATGAGTGGCAGTGTGATGAATTGTACCAGAGCTATGTAACTTTGAGGCCCAATGTGCTGTAATACACATAAAGTCTGTTGTTGCACCATCTTCTACTGATTAAATGTGTTCATACAGCTCTGGTACTGCTACACGTCAAAATAACTACAACTAGGGACATTTCCCTTTGGTATTGCTACATTAGGAAAATTGCAGAAACCCACGCTCCACAAAAGAAAAAGAAAGTAGGTACACCGGGATCATCTGAGCAACAAAGGCACTGACTGTAAGCATTACATGGTTATTATGCACGTATGTGAACTATTTCTCAAAAATCTGTGAGATGGTGGATTGCTGTGTTTTTGACCCTTGGCCTGTGACATGTTGAGGAAGAGGAGATAAAGGAGCAAATGGTTCTCTATGGCAATCAGTGGTTGATTCATGTGATGATTTTGATGTTACATTAAGTGATGAATGTTTCTCACTTTTTCAATAATTTATAGTTTATTGAGGTTTTTGCATATAACAAACATACAACTTACAACAAGTAGCAGCATAACAAACAAATCTCCCAACCCAGACGTACAGTAGCTGACACATTTTTTTCTCGTTTATTGACTCAGTGTGGTGAATTGTTGAGGAAAATCTGCACAACTTGAAACATCAGTATCATCATTACTGCTAACATTGTCTGCGGCAATAACTTTAAGCTTGGAAGCTCTAGTCACAAACAACTGCTGTTTACTCTTTTTTTTAGCCAGTGTAACCTGGTGTTTGTTGTTCCCTGATGATATTGCAAATACAAGAGGATAAGTAGGAAAGGATTCAGCATGAGCACCCATACTAGTAATTATGTTTGGTTTTACATCAGTCAATCCAGATTTCATTGGTACGGGGGTTAATGATGACAGTTCCAACTCCCTAATTTCAACATCAGAATAATCACTATTAACAAATAGTCTTTTACTTTTTGGATTTATGAGGTTGGGGTCCATATAATGTCAGTATATGCATCTTCTACAGGTGAGACAGATTGTACATTGCCATCATGTAATGTGTCCTCATGTTCCAACTCATCCTACTGTACCTCATGAATATCTCCTTTAGTGGAGATGGTATCACTATCATTATTTTCATCCCCTTCACCAACAGAAGCAATGATATTCAGATTGGCTACCTCCATGTCAATGTTTATATGGGCAGCTGTTGGCCAATTGGCCTTCTTGTACCACTTCCCTAAATTATGGAATGCACTTCCTCCCCAGATTCACCACTCATCCTCATTAAACTCCATCTCTTCTGCCCTACTTAATTTCCTTTTGGTAAACTATACATGTGGCTAAGAATCACCTCTGTGTCTCATTTCCTCCTCATCTTCTCAACTCAATACCCATATAAATTCCAATATTCCTTACTACTGTCTGTCCACCCCCACTGAATCCTTCAGTTCCTCATTCCTTTTCCTATACCTCTCCCCTCAATATTACTCTATGTTCCTTATTCCTTTTCCTGCACCTCTCCTCCCAATATTACTCCTCTTCCTCAGTGGTTCACCTCCCACCTCCCACCTCTCCCTCCCCCTCTCCTATTACCATCTCTTCCCATATTCTCCTAATAGCTTGAGCATTGTGTTTTACAGTAGCTCTTTGGTTAAGCTCTATGACAGTAGTATTACTTATCAAACTTTTATATTAGAATTTCTTTTAGATTATTGTTGTTCTTATGATGCACTTATTATGTACATAACTTATGTAACCCAGAAATGTTATACTGTTTTTGCTTTTACTTGTACTTCGTACAACGTTTATCTGTATGTCTTCCCTGTTACCCTCTCCCCCAGGACACACCGGGAGATGAGCAACTTGTTGTTCAGTGTGCCTTTCCTGGTAAAACATTTTAATGAATAAATACATAAGCACACCCCCAGACTTTCTTGGTGGTGATAATGATTTCGCAACACTGATGTCCACATTCTCAACTACCACAGAATTTGAACTGTTATCAGGAGAGTCTCCAAGTCTGCTGTTTTCACGTAGTTCAGTTTTATTAACAATAACCAGATTGTCCTCTTCCCCCTTCCTGTTCCTCAATAACTGCACTCTATGTAAGTAATGCAGCAACACTAGTGACATCTGTACTTTTGCCTTGTGTAGGCTTCTTTGCAACAGGTAATACTTCATCATCATCTGAAAGTGATTTTTTTGAACTACTTGTGCAATGATTACATTTGTTAATAACCTGAAAGTGAGCTGTTCAACCTTTTCTGAATTGCCTTTTTTTTTACAGTGCCAACAAGCTTGACTACTTTGTTTTCCCACATCTTGCCACACCATTTTTAGTGGACATTATCAATCAATCAATCAATCAATCAAGTCTTTATTTAACCAGGTGTTCATCATTGAGCATAAGTTCATTTGCAAGATGGACCTGGGTGGAGCATGAACAATTGTATACACAGGTCAACACAGGTATTTACAAGGCAATACAGATAATACTGTTTACAGAGAGGAAGAAAAATAAGTTCATATGTACATAGAATTATACAGACATTGTACAGATTACAGGGTATTTACATACATAGAAGTGTCTATAGGAAGATAAAGCAGGTTATCTAAGGTTGCAGGAGGAAGTAACGGAAGAAAATATGCAATATGCAGTATCAGTACAGAGATTTTATGATACTGTCAGATCACCACCCAGGAAAGGGACAAAAATATTTTTCTTTTAAGATGCAACTAGTAACAAAATGTGATGGTGGCACTATGAAGGACTGTGCAACCAATATATGATGAATTTCAATGCTTCCAAGCAGTAATTACAGCACTACAAGTGTACCACACTGCTACGCATGACATAGGATCCCCCATCAGTAGGGTGATTTTGTTGGTACTGGCTGATTACCACCAAAAAAAAGGAACAAAATATTTTCTTTTAAGATACAAACAGTAACAAGATGTAATGGTAGAGCTATGAAGGACTGCACAACTGATATATGGCAAATTTCAGTGCTGCCATACAGTAATTACAGTACTGCAAGCATATTATAAATACCACACTACTAGGCACCATGCAGCCCTCCCTTCCCCATCAGTAGGGTGATTTTGTTGGTACCGGCTGATCACCACCCCCCAAAAAGGGACAATATACTTTTCTTTTAAGATATGAACAGTAACACGATGTGACAGTAGGACAGCACAACTAATACAGTATATGGCAAATTTCAGCGCTGCGGAACAGTAATTGCATTGCTGCACATGATGCAGGACTCCCCATCAGTAGAGTAATTTTATTGCTACTGGCTGAACATCACCTGAAAAAAAGGGTTAAACATATTTTTCTTTTATGATACAAACAGTAACACATTGTGACAGTAGAAATATCAGAGACTGCACCACTGATATGCACCGAATTTTGGTGCTACAAAAAAGTAATTATGACGCTGTAAGCATAGTGCACTGCTGCGCATGATGCAGGACCTCCCATCAGTAGGGTGATTGTATTGGTTCTGGTGGATCATGTCACCAAAAAAGAGACAAAACTTTTTTTTTATTTCATGATGTGATACAAAAAGTAACACAATGTCACAATTTCACTATATAGGATGGTTCAAATGATATATGGTGAGTTTTAGTGCTGACAAATGGTAATTACAGCAAAGCAAGCAAGCCCAGCTGCTGCACGTATGATGCAGGAAACTCTACCTTTTACCAGCAGAGCTGTTGTATTCCTACTAGTCTGTTTGCCTTACAAAAAAGGCACAATATGTTTTTTTATTTAAAGATAGAAACAGTAACACAATGTGACACTACAGTAACAGGCTGCTACACACAATGCAGGCCCCTCCTACCAGAAGGGCACTTGTGCTGAGCCTCCCCCCCCACTTCTCTAGGGAAGTAGCTGAAAAAGAAACGGAAAAAAGGAAAGCATTTAGGAAGTACAAGAATACCCAGAGCAAGGAGGACAGGAGTCGGTATCTGGAAAAACAGAGAGAAGCAGGGAAGAAAGTCTGAAGTGCAAAGGCACAAACAGAGGAGAGAATTGCACAGACTGCAAAGAGAGGGGACAAGTCTTTTTATAGGTATGTTAGTGAGAGAAGAAAATCAAAAGGGTGGTCATAAGGCTGAGGGAGGAAGTGGGAGGCTGCATGGAAGATGACACAGAAAAGACAGAAATCCTGAATGCGTACTTTTGTTCAGTTTTTAGAAGGAGAAGGAAGGAGAGGGACCACAGTTAAAAGGTAGAGGAAACTTAGGTGGAGGAGTGGACAGTAATCCATTCACAGAAAAAAGAATCTTTCAAGAACTAATAAGGCTGAAAGGGGACAAGGTGATGGGTCTGGATGGGATGCATCCCAGAATATTGAAAGAATTTGGAAGGGAACTTTCAGCACCACTGGCAGGACTATTTAAAATATAATTGGAAACAGAGGAGGTGCCAGATGACTGGAGAAGGGCGATCATGGTCACTGTGGCACTTTTCCAGCTGGTTCTGATTAGTGTATGATATTGGTATTATAAATACATGGGTTATGTATGACCATTTCCGTGGGAGAGATTTGGCCTTTAAATGACAAGGTCAGCAGCTGAAACCACAGGATGTAGTAAAACAGACCAGAAGGAAACAGTTAATTGGAACATCCTCCAGAAAACAGTTTATTGCCTGCTGCTGTTTGATGTTGGAAACTAAATATAAGTTTTTTGACATCAGGGAAAGGATGTCATTAGGCTGATTCCTGTTGGCTTTTTAACACCTTGTTGCAAGTGTGGGATTGCTAAGTTCAAAGACAAAATGTGTAATTAAGGAGTCATATTTAGGATATGTCTTTTTTTTTCTTCCAATGTCACATTATCTAACATACCTCCGGGTAGGAAATCATGTTTATAATTTTATATTCCAAAAGGAGGAGCTAGATGACTCATCAAGTGGGTGTGGAAATAGAGTTGAAAATGTATCAGTGTATCTGAAATGTGAGATATCATCTTGGGCTCTGAAAGCAGAAACATCTAACTTTAAATGCACTTACACAGGTAATGCATTAGAAAAGATCTAAATGTATTGTGGTAGGAGTTTTGTTCTGTAACTTTTTCACATTTTCTTTTTGAGATTGTAAGATCTTGATATTTGTTCTGTATTTTATCTTTCTTATTTTCATATTTTTAGTAAAATACCATTGTCTTCCCAGTTTTCTTTTTGCATGTTGAGTACCTGTATTTTTAAGTCTGACAACTGTTTAAAAAAGCTTGATGGTGTTACTGAGCTTGGAGAAAGGTATGAATATACCTAAGGTCTCTTACAGAGTTTTAAGGGTTCAATTTGGATAACAGGTTAGGTGCCCTTATGCGGAAGATATATTGCATTCCCCCCAAAGAGAATATTATCTGAGCCTGTACATTTGGGTATGCTAGCATAAGGTTCACAGTTTGAATCCCTCCAGAACTTGAGGCTAACAGGTGATTTGGACCCAAAAGCAGACTGGAGGGTTACCCTGTCTGTTATCTGTGCACACTATTGTGCTCTGAGGTTGGCACTGTGGGAGCAGAGGGCCTGACCTGCATAGTATGTATGTGACAGATTTGGTTGACAGTGGTGCAATGAAAAGTAATTGGTAACACAAGCTTTAACAGTTCAGTGTGTCAGCTTAATACTGTACAGCTCACTTTCAAAATAAGGCAGTGATTTATTTTTAAAGAGAAAACAGAACTAAATAATTTTATTTACAGTCAAAGTTCCTACCTGTTTTATTTTTTTTTTCTAAAGTGCAAGTTAGAGTAGCCATAGTTAGGGAAGAAGATGGCTTCCAACTACAGTGGGTACACTGCAGACTACTTGAGGCAGTTGTGCCAGAACAGAGGAGTCTAGTATGAGGGGAAAGCTAACAAGCCGAACCTCATAGATGTCCTGATGGCAGCAAATCACCAGAGCATCAAGGCAGAGACTGTGACTGTAAAGGACCAAACCTTGGGTGTGGAGGGGCCAGTGGCCAGTACAGTGGCCAGATCCAGTGAGGAGGACAGCAGGGTCAGTGCAAGCCAAGGGCCACAGCAGCAGGGGAAGGTCAGCAGCATTCTGGAGCCAGGAGCAATTAGGCTGCAGATTTAGTTGTGCAAGATTGAGCTGGAGTTCCAGAGAGAAGAGAAGTGAAAGCAGCAAGCTGCAGAGGAGAAGAGGGAGAAAGAACAGTGAGCCACAGAGGAGAAGAGGGAGCAAGAATAGTGAGCCGCAGAGGAGAAGAGGGAGCGAGAACAGTGAGAGGCTGACCATGAAAAGTGTGAGCACCAGAGGCAACATGAACTGGAGAAGCTATGACTCCAACCACCAGCACCAGAGCAGGTAAGTGGCTTGGGTTTAACTGGAACTACAGGGCTAGGTTACAAACTAAATTCCAAATTGATTGCTGAATTTAAAGAGGGGGAGGATATGGATGCCTTTTAAAATTCCTTTGAAAAAGTTTGTATTCAGGCAAATATTCCTAGAGGGTCCTGGCGCTTCCAGCTATCCCCCCTACTTACCAGAAAAGCTTGGGATGCATCGGGTCAAATGGACAATGAGGACAGTAATGATTACAGCAAACTCAAAGCTGCACTTTTAAAAAAGTTCAATTTAACTGCAGAAGCATACAGAGCTAAATTCCATAAGCTCAGGAGAAGCCCTGACATGAGCTATGAGAGCTAGCCAGGAAACAACGTCAATGTTTAAAATGTTGGTGGGAGGGAAGTGAAGAAAACTCTAGATAGAAATTGAAAATGCTATATTGTTGGAGCAGTTTTTTGGGGCTTGCCCAGCAGAGCTGAAAACCTGGCTAGAGGACCAAGATCCCAAAACAGTGCAAGAGGCTGCTAAACTGTTGGACCGCTATGCCAAGAGCAGAGCTGCTCTGAGAGCAAATGGGGCAGGAGTGGCAGCGCAGAAAGGAAAAAGCACACCTTCAGGACAACTAAAACCCTCACTGCCTCCACCAAAACCAGTTAGCCCCAGGTTTCAAAGGAAAGATTCATCTGAGAAAAGAAATGAATATTGGGTTTGTAAAGATACTTAACATATTGCCAGACAGTGTCAGAAAAGGATGAGCAATACGCAAGGTGGTGGTAGAAAAGAAGTATGTTGGTTGTGTGTACCTGGAAGCATGCCTGTAAACATGAGGGAACACATGCACTCAGTCACTGTGAATGGTGTACAGACACAAGGGTTGAGAGACACAGGAGCATCCCTGATGTTGATAAAGGGGGATCTGGTAGAGCCTGGTCAGCAGCACACATGGTAACTTTCTCAGAAGTGCTATCTGTCTATGGCATGGATGAAACTAGGGCACTCTGCATCATGGGATTCAATGATTGGTTGAAAACCTGATGCAGAGCTCCGGGATTTGACTTCATTTGGGACTGGGGCACCACCTGGAGGGATGCAGGCCTATACAGGCATGATGGTCTGCATCTATCCTGGAGAGGAACCAGGATCCTAGGTGATAGGTTTAAATGCTTCACTGGAAAGCATTTAAACTAGCCAAGGGGGGAGGCACTGAAGAGGAGAAGGGAAATCCTAGCCCCCCCAAAAATCAGGGCAATTAGTGAGGTAAACACCAAAATAGAGCAGTCGATAGGGAGAAGGGCTGGGGTAAATGGAGAAAAAGATAAAGACAGTAGGGACAGGGATGGGGCAAAAAGAAATAAAGCCATAAAAAATGGAGGGTAATGAGTACCAATGCCCATAGTCTAGGTAAAAAGCTCCCTGAAATGGTGGCCTTGATGGAAGAGGGATGCCTGGATATTGTGGCAGTCACAGAAACATGGTACGCAGAGAACCATGACAGGGATGTCAACATACCAGGGTACACAATTTACAGGACGGACAGGGAGGGAAGAAGAAGAGGAGAAGTAGCTCTCTATGTAAGGGAAGGGATAAAAGCAACAGAACTAAAGGGTAAACAGGGAGGAGAGGTGAGGAGGCACTGTGGGTCACCCTGGAGACTGGAAATGGCTCCACAATCTGCACAGGGGTTGTATACAGACCCCCATTTCAGGGGGAGGAAATGGACATGGAAATGATAGAAGGCATCCTTGGGATGGCAGAGAAAGGGGAGATATTGCTGATGGGGGACCTGAATATGCCAGATGTTGACTGGAGCACCTTTGCTGTAGCCACATCCAAGAGTAGGGCCATTCTGGATGCCCTACAGGGGGCATGTCACCTCAGACAGCTAGTTTTGGAACCCACTCAGGAAAGAGCAATCTTAGACCTGGTACTCTCAAATGGGGATGGAGAGAGGATCTCTGATCTTGAAGTGGGTAGCCGTCTGGGAACAACGACCACCAAACAGTGTGGTTCATGATAAACTTAGCTGTAGAGTCAAGCCACACAAAAGTGAAGGTACTGGACTTCAGGAGGGCTGATTTTGTCAAAATGGGAGCGTGCCTCAGAAAAGCACTAGCAAACAGGCAAGAAGGTGGGGTGGAGCAACAATGGGTAAACATCAAAACCACCGCCATCACAGAGGCAACAAATCTTTTGTGTGAAGCAAATAAACAAACTCAAAATGAAAGAAAAAAACACTATGGTTCTCAAAAGGAGTGGTGGGGAAGGTAAGGGTAAAAAAGATAGCATTCAAGAAGTATAAGGAAACACAGAAGGAGCAGGACAGAGAACTGTACCAGTTAAAGCAGAAGGAAGAGGGTAAGGCAGTCAGAATAGCAAAGGCCCAAACCGAGGAAAAGATAGCCAATTCAGTTAAGAAGGGAGAGAAACCTTTATAGGTACATTAGGGAGCAAAGAAAGACTAAGGCAGGGAAACTGAGGCTGAACAAAGAGGAAGGTGGTTGGGCAGATAGCGACAGTGAAAAAGCAGGGATACTGAACAAATACTTCTGCTAAGTATTCACAATGGAAAAGCAGGGGGAAATACCTAATCCGGTCAATAGAAGCACTCTGGATAGGGGGGTTGATATTAGTCCTTTCACAGAAGAAAGGGTTCTGAAAGAACTCTTAAAACTGAAGGTGGATAAAGCAATGGGGCAAGAATTTTTAAAGAACTAAGGGAAGAACTAGTAACACCACTGACTACCCTTTTTAATAAATCATGGGAAGATGGTGTGGTACTTGAGGACTGGAGGAGGGCGGATGTGATTCCCCTTCATAAAAGTGGGAGCAAGACAGAGGCAGGAAACTACAGACCTGTCAGTTTGACCTCAGTGGTAGGGAAAATGATGGAATCACTTCTGAAGGAAAGAATTGTTGAGTACCTAGAGAACGGTGGGACACAGGTCCCAAGGCAGCATGGATTCACAGCAGGAGGGTCATGTCAGACAAATCTAATTGATTTCTTTGACTGGGTGACCAAAGCAGTAGAAAAGGGAGGGGCTGTGGACATGGTCTACCTAGACTTTAGTAAGGCATTTGACACAGTCCCACACAAAAGATTAATAAACAAATTAGCCAGCCTGGGAGGGGGTCCTAGGGTGATAGCCTGGGTAAAACACTGGTTGGACAACAGGACACAGTGGGTAATAGTAAATGGAGTTCACAGTGAAGAAAGGAGGGTTACTAGTGGGTACCGTAGGGTTCAGTGTTGGGGCCGGGTCCTTTTAATGTCTTTATAAGTGGCATTGCAGAGAGACTTTAAGTGAAAAGTATGTCTCTCTTTGCAGATGACACAAAATATCTGTTAATAGGGTTGATACACAAGATGGTGTGGAAAGGATGAAAAGGGACTATGTTGGGTTGGAGGAATGGTCAAATGTATGGCAGCTTAGATTCAGTGCAAAGAAGTGCAAAGTAATGCACCTGGGAAACAAAAACCCAGGGGAAGAGTACACAATGGGGGGTGAGATACTGACAGCAAAAATGGAAAGGAACCTTGTGGTAGTCATATCAGATGACCTAAAGGTGGGCCAGCAATGTGAGAAGGCAGTAAAAAGGGCTGGGGGGATACTGGGATGCATAGGGAGAGGCATCACCAGTAGAAAACAGGAAGTTGTTGGCCCTCTGTACAGACAGTTGGTAAGACCACATCTGGAGTACTGTGTGTAGTTCTGGAGACCCCATCTCCAGCAGACATAGACAGAGTGGAGGCTGTCCAGAGGAGGGTAGCTAAAATGATGCAGGGGTCTGCATCAGAAGACATATAGGAAGAAATACTAAAGGAACTAAAGATGTATAGCCTCGAGGAAAGGAGGGAGGGGATATGATAGAAACCTTTCAAATACCTTAACGGAATCAATAAAGTCTGAGGGTAGCACTTTTCAGAAAAGAAATGTGCAAAACAATGGGGACTGAATTTGAAGATATGAATGGGGATGGCTCAGAGGTAATGTGAGGAAGTATTTCTTCACAGAGAGGGTTGTGGCTATATGGAACAGCCTTCCTGAGGAGAGTCGAGTCAAAGTCAGTGGGGAATTCAAGAAATGCATGGGATATGTATATGCCTTCTAGTGGGGGTAGGGAAGAAGTGCTGGCTGTTAACTAGGATCTGCAGCTTATCCGCAGGTAGGGAAATGGGCTGACTAGGTGGGCCAAGCGGTGCTTATCGGCTGTCTGATTCTATGTTTCTATACCCAATAAGTTTGTAACTGTACAAGGGTTCACTGAGGAGGAGAAAACATTGCCACCCGCAGGTGTTCTCCTAGACTGGGGTGAAAGAGAGGGGAACTGTGCAACAGGTGGCTGTAGCCAAAACATTAGCAGTTGATGTCATCCTGGCAACAATCTCAAACAGGGATGGTATGTCAGTCACCTGTAGCCAAGCAGTAAGGAAAATTAGAAGTTCTCGACCCATAGAAGCCACTATGGAAATTCCACTGGGAGGCTGGTTCTCAGCCTGTGTCTCCTGCTATGGAGACTAATGAAGGGGGGGGGGTAGAAATGTCCCCAGTAGCAGTTAACCAAACAGCTACAGAGGGTTACTCCATGGAAGGAGAGGTAACCTATTATCAGAGGGTTAGGGATGGCAGTGATCCTGGGTGCCCTGATGCTACAGCTAGGGACCCTAGTTTAGAGACTAAAGGGGACCTGTCCCATGCTTTGGGAATGTATCAGGAGTTTGCAGTTGCTCAGAAAAGTGACCTTAGTCTAGAGAAGCTGAGGGCTTGGACAGACTCTGATGGAGCACAGGGAGGTGACGGTAAACATAAGGTTTATTGGGAAAATGGACTGATGTATACTCAGGCTGTAAAGACAGAGGGAGGGGTGATAGACTGGCAGCTTGTCATTCCTCAGGGGTACTGTAAACAGTTGCTCAAGATTGCACATGATATTTCCATGTCTGATCACCTGGGAATCACACACACTACGGAGCAGTTGGCCCAGAATTTCTATTGGCCCAACTTCACCCAGCAGGTGAAGGAGTATTGCAGGTCTTGTCATTGGTGCCAAGAAATAGAGAAGGTGGGGAAGAAAACCCAAGCTACCCTAATTCCATTGCCCATAGTGGAGAAGCAATTCCAGAGGGTGGGCATGGATATTCTGGGGCCTTTGAATACCCCCAGCTCCTCTGGGAAGAGGTTCATCCTGACTGTGGTGGATTACGCCACCCCGTACCCAGAGGCAATTGCCCTATCCTCACTGAGGACAGACAAAGTGGCAAATGACTTACTTGGGATCTTCTCCCATTTGGTTTCTGCAGAGTTATTCTAATCGAGGGGTTCTTTCTGGACCCCCATGAAATGTTTGTGGGAGATGCGTGGGTGGTAGAGATGTGCACGATAATTTATCGCTCCATAAGCCAATGGGCTTGTGGAAAGATTTAATGGTACCTACTGACAATATCAAGCGTTTGCTGAACAGCATGGGAGGATCTGCGAGAAATACCTTCCTCACCTGTTGTTTGCATATAGGGTGGTACCCCAAGAGTCAACAGGATTTTCCCCCTTTGAGCTTTTATATGAATGCTGGGTACGTGGGCCCCTAGACTTGATCCAGGAAGACTGGGAAGGCCAGCATGCCATCCAGAAAACTCCCATAGTGGATTATGTAATTTAGGTTTAGGGTGGCTGATGGAGCTTATGGAGATAGCCAAGAGCAACCTGGCAGCTGCCCAACAAAAACAAAAAGTGTGGTACGACTGCAAAGCCAAAGCTCGCTTGTACATGGTGGGTCAGAAAGTCATGGACCTCATCCTGGTCTAGAAGGACAAGCTGCAGGCTGAGTGGGCAGGACCATACAAACTAGCTAAAAAGGTAAATGATGTGAACTATATCATAGAGTTACCTGACAGAAGACATACAGAAAGAATGTACCATGTCAACATGATCAAGCCATATGCTAATAGGGATGACATGGTGTTTGCAGTGTGTAGTCTTGTGGAAGGGATGGACAACAGAGACCACCTTCTAGACTTGCTGGAAGAAAGCATGCAGAAGTCCTCTGTAGAAGCAGTTAAATTGTCACCCCAGCTGGCCCCAGACAAGATCCAGGAAGTAAGGGAGGTTTTAGCAGACTTTGCCCCACTGCTTAGCATCATGCCTGGACTAACCTCAGCAACGCAATGATGTGAGATAGGACACAGACACCCATAATGGCTGATACATATTGGTGTCAGAGCGTCCAAAAGGACATTAGGAAGGAGGTGGAGGAAATGCTGGATTTAGGGGTAATCCATAAATCCCACAGCCCCTGGGACTCACCTGTAATCCTTGTGCCCAAGCCAGATGGTTCTACTCATTTTTGTGCAGACTATCATGGACTGAATGCAGTCACAAAGTCAGACACCCATCCAATGCCCCAGATGGACAAACTCCTGGACAAGTTGGGAGGGGTGACCAACCTTAAGGACTATTGACCTGACAAAGGGTATTGGCAGGTAGATCACTGACAGAGCTAGGAGAGAGTTACCATCACTCCAATAGGGTTATTTGAATTTGTTGTCGCTTCCTTGAAATAAAGATCACCTCAGCCACTTTCCAAGGCTTGGTGAACCAGGTAAAGAATGGTGTTGGAGCAGAAGTGGCATACCTGGATGGCATTGGCATCTTTAGTGTAAGCTGGGAGGAACACCTGTCCCACCTTAGGGAAGTGCTGTGCAGTATACAGAATCTGGGCTCACTGTAAGCTGAGAAGTGCCAGGTGGCCATGGCTGAAGTGGCATACCTTAGTATGTTAAGGTCAGGGACAAAGTCTGGCCCCAACCAAATAAAAATAGAGGCGTATCAAGGTTGCATGCCTGACCAGAAATGTAGAGGCTGGTCAGGAGTTTTGGGACAGCAGGGTACTAGAGGACATTTGTACCCAATTACAGTGCCCTGGCTGCTCCCCTAACTGACCTGGTAAAGAAAAGAATGCCTAAGAAAATTACCTGGGAACCAGCCTGTGAAAAATCCTTTACTAGACTGAAGGAGGCACTGTGCAGTGCTCCTGTGTTGACAAGTCCAGACTATAGCAGACCCTTTATAGTCCAGACTGATGCCCCAGATATGGGTATTGGGACAGTACTGAGTCAGACTTCCAACTAAGGGAAAGATCACCTCATTGTGTACCTGAATAAAAAGTTACTTCCCAAGGAGCAGGCATACTCTACTGTGGTGAAAGAGTGTCTTGCCAAGGTGTGGGCCCTAAAGAAGTTAGAGCCATAATTATATGGGTTGCATTTTGAGGTACAAACTGACAACAACCCTCTGGTTTGGCTGACCCAAATGGGAAAAACTAATGGTAGACTATTAAGATAAGTCTTGCCTTGCTAGGGTATGACATGATGATCTTACTTAGGGCTGGAGCAACCAATCAGAATGCAGATAGCTTGTCGCATCTATATGAGCAGTGAACTGAGTTGTGGAGCTCATCTCATGCAGGGCTTAGAGCCCCCAAATTCAGTCTAGGTGGGGAGGATTGTGACACTTATTCAGCTGGTTCTGATTATTGTATGATACTGGTATTATAAATACATGGTCTGTGTATGACCATTTCAGTGGAAGAGATTTGGCCTTTAAATTACAAGGTCAGCAGCTGAAACCACATGTTGTAATAAAACAGACCAGAAGGAAACAGTTAATTGGAACATCCTCCAGAAAGCAGTTTATTGCCTACAGCTATTTGATGTTAGAAACTAAATATGTGTTTTATAACATCAGGGAAAAGACGTCATTAGGCTGATTCCTGTTGGCTTTTTAACACCTTGGTGCCAGTGTGGGACTGCTAAATTCAAAGGAAAAATGTGTAATTAAGGAGTCATATATAGGAAATGTATTTTTTCTGATGTCACATTATTTAACATACCTCCTGGTAGGAAATCATGTTTATAATTTTATATTCTAAAAGGAGGAGCTAGATGACTTATCAAGTGGGTGCAGAAATAGAGCTGAAAATGTATCAGTGTATCTAAAATGTGAGATATCATCTTGGGATCTGAAAGCAGAAACAAGTAACTTTAAATGCACTTACAGAGGTAATACATTAGATAGAAAAGATCTAAATGTATTGTGGTAGGAGTTTTGTTCTGTAACTTTTTCCCATTTTCTTTTGAGATTGTAAGCTTTTGATATTTGTTCTGTATTTTATCTTTCTTTTTGCATGTGGAGTGCCTGTATTTTTAAGTCTGACAACTGTTTAAAAAGTCTTGATGGTGTTACTGAGCTTGAAGAAAGGTAAATATACCTAAGGGGCTGGATATTCAAACTGCGCCCAAAAAGTGTGCAATAGCAGGAGCAAGCACAAGTCCATTGCGCCCATGCGCAATCAGATGCGACATTAAAACAGAGCGCCACCATGCAAAACAGCCAACATCTGAATATCGCATAACATGTGCCAGCTTAACTAGAAGGGGAAGCTGAGCAGATATTATGCTTATATAGCTAACAATGGCTGCCTCAGCTGAGCAGCCCAGAGGTGCTATAGCTCAAGCAGGGAGCCCAGCAGCAGAGCAATGGAACTGCACAGCCAAGGCGGTAGGTAGGGCCCACCACCCATGCCACAGATGGGCACAGGAACACACTGCAGAACTGACAATGCACCCCACTCCCCAAGCACAGCACAACTGGTGGAGGCTGGAATATCCACTGCCCATGGGGACAAGCAAACAAAGCACAGCTGGGCCATGGTGCCCCATCACACCCACCGCAAGCTGAGACTGCCACACAAGGAGGGCGGACCACCCCATGGCATAGCAGCCCCTGTGCACAGCACACCCTGCACCGTGACCCCAAGACACCCCCATGAGCAGTGACCACCAATGCAGGAACCCCATGCATACTCACCCCCACTGTCACATTGCAACCTTGCACCACAGAACCACAAGGCCAGACTACCATGAGCACCCAGCAGTGGGTGGCAGCACACGCAATGCAACAACGCCAGACAAAGTGCCAACATGCACAATCCCCTGAGGCACAGCTGAGAGACCGAACATGTGTCCCACAAGAGGTACCCACATGGGAAAGGGCGTGCCCTGACACCACCGGGCCAGTGATACAGCACCCTGCACAGTAGACAAGTGTCACATGTGACCCACATGAGCCACAGCAGCCAGCACAGCCACCCACAGAGAGTAGTGGAAGCATGCAGCACACCAGATGCAACACAGTGCAGGGCAAACACACACCCATACCCTCGGGACACTAACACAGGGGCGCAGTAGTGTAGAGTAAGCCCCAGTGGGGGCCCATGTAAACACACAGCCTGCAGTCACATGGCAAGGGTGACACCCACCCTGTGCATGAACTGTGGCCCTGTATGCCACCAGCATATGCCTGGATCACAAGTCACAGACAGTGGTGCACAGCCCCTGAAACACATGCAAGCCACAGCATGGAGGTGGGACAGCAACTGCGGAGGCCACAGTGTCACCCGAGGCAAACATGCACCACACCAGTGACAGGAGGCAACCCAGCATTGTGATGGTCACAGTGGATGACCTGCAGGGAAGCCACCACTGACAAGGTAGCAGATCTCACAGGCCACAGACATGCAAGGGTGTCAGCTGCATAGGCCAAGGACAGGTTGACAGGGGCACAATGGACACAGAGCAGGCACCATGGACCACTGCACACAGTAATGCAATGCACAGCGAACAACACACACCACAGATACTGACTGATAGCCACTCCCACACCAGAGACACTTCCCCACACACACACACACACATACCCATGACTGAACCACCCCAGATGCCATGCACACCACTGCAACTGAGCACCTATAGCCAGCTGCAAATCAGAGACCACCACAGTATTCATATCAAAATAACTATATTCAAAAAATACAACAACAACAACAACTATTTACATATATTTACAAATATGGGGTGGAGGGACAGGAACAAGGTGGGGGTGGGTAAGGGACAGGGGTGAACAAATGGGAGAGGGAAGGTGGGGTGTGAGGGTTGGTCAAAGGGGGGAGGTTGGTCTTGGTCACTGGCATCCAGCCTGCTTCTCTGCTGCCTGGGGCCATTCCTGGGGTCGCCTCCTCCTCCGAACCCCATGCTCATGGAGATCCTGTAGGATGGCAAGGGATTCTACCACCATGTGCATCAGATCCTGGATGGACCGCTCAATCCTCAGGAGTATCCGCACACCTAGGACAAGGGATCAGAGTCAATGGGTATGACTATCCATCCCCCTGCAGCCCATCCATTATGCATGGCATACAGCCATGTGCCACGCTCCTGTTATGGTGTGCACCCACCCACAGTGACCGTGTCCACAAGACATGCCCAACCAGGTAGCAACAGTCATGTGTACCACTGCACACACACCGCCCATGTCCAGCACAGCACAACCAAGGCCGCATGACTTGGCTGTCACGGTGGGCAGGCAGTGCCTCAGCCATGTGCCCAGTGCATGCATGGACCACCATTGATGCACTCCCAGACATGCAGTGCCACTGGACAGTGCTGACTGTCACTATGTCGCGTGCATGGCAGGGTGTCCATGGATGTGTGGCCATGCCCTGCTCCTGCACCTGTCACATGCAGCATGGCTAGCAATCATGGTGTCATGGCACTCCACTCATTGGTTGTTGCTGGCATTGGGGATGGTCCCCGACATGCCCCCGCTCAGCATCCACCACCCTCTGCTGCTGCTGCTCCATGACCCTCCTCCACTCTGCCACGCCTGTGGGAGACAAAAGGAGAGAAACACATCAGTACAAACCCAAAGCATATTCCCCCTGTCCCAATGTGTGTGCCCACCCACCCAGCCAGACCCATCCATCCCATACCCTGTAAACACCGCCACAGCCAACCCTAGACCATCCCTCCCCTATGTGCTGGACACATAAGACAGTGTTACCCATATGGACCATACAGGTGTGTACATGTATCACCCACCTGGACGAGGCACCATGCCCCTCCTGGCACACAACTGCAGACGTGCCAGTTGCTCCGGCTCCCTCCGTCTCAGGTCCCCATACCAGTGCCTGCACTGCTCGGCCATCCTCCTGCGGCCAGTGGCTGCCTCCAGGTCATTGGCCACCTCTAGCCAGACCTGGGTCCTGGCCCTGTCCAGTGGCACCTCAGCAAACAGTGGGCCATAGTGTGGCTCCACAATGGCCACTAGGTTGTCCAGCTCATGGGCACTCCACTGAGGGGCTCTCCTGCGTGCCATCTCTAGTGCTATAGTAGGCAATATGGAGCTCCGCAGTGCGGCAACCCCACGTGGAAGTGCTGCGCAATACATCACTGCCATTCCCTATTGTGATGTCAGTACAGTGCCGCCATTCCCTATCGCACTGTCACTGAACAGCGTGATAGAGCCGCAGACATGCCAGACGTATAGCGCCAAGCAGGCAAAAGTCGGGCACAGGGTCATGGGTCTCTGGCGCAAGGCCACGCACAGCACCATCGGACGTCTATGCACCTAGCGCGATTGGTTGCCTGTGTGCCATCGTCACAGCGAACTATAGCACTAGTTGTGCGCCAGTGCCAGTGACCTCTACCGTAAGTGCCACTGGCACAATGGTGTCGTGCCCTGAATTGCCTATCGCGCACAGCATCGTCATCAGCGGCGCAGATGCCTGTGTAAGCTACCTGGTCTTGCACAGTGTGGTGTACTACGCAGCCACAGAACTGTGCCATTGGCTCAACACGTTCAACACAATTGCGCAAAGCGCAACAGCGCGATATTCAGCCATCATATGCAAATCATCCGATCAGCCATTCAATGGCGCATCATCACAATTTGCATCTCATTAAAATTGCTCCACACCTAATTTGCATGGATTGCGCTATAAAAATGTGACACTGTTCTGCAGTGACCATATTCAGTTACTGCAGTTGATAGGCGAGTTGCATGCTGTGTGGTGTTCTGGACTGTGGTCTCAGGGACTTGCTTTTTACTGCACAGTCACAGGTAACCACTGTCACCCATACAGGCTGAATAATGACCGAGCGAGGACTGGGTGAGGAGGACGATGGTGGGCGGAAGAGGAGGCCTAATTTTACCAAGGCTGAGATGGAGGCACTCTTTGAGGCCTACCTGCATCAGGAGCCACTGCTCAGTAGGTGGCGGGGCACCCCTCAGGCCCATGCTGCTGCATGGGAGGGGGTGGCACGTACCGTCAACCTGCATGGCAGCCAGCAGCGCTCTGTGCAGGAGTGTAAGAAGAAGATGGGTACTGACAGGAGGAGGGTGAAGGAGAAGGTGGCTGCCATCAGGGCGGCACGTGCTGCAACAGGCGGGGGCCAGCCGGAGGTGGTGCAGCTGACTCCGGCAGAGGACAGGCTCACTGCAAGCATGCAGCGCAGTGCCATTGAGGGCGTTCCAGGAGGTGGCTTCCAGACAGGTGGTAGCCCATCACTGCATGGTACGTCATGGTCTGTGGGGGGGGGTGAAGGTAGATCACATGCACTAACGTGTCCTTACTTTCTGTTACAGATCCTGTGCGCCTGCAGGGATCAGCGGTGGAGGGCCTGTCCACTGTGGACAGCCATCTGGAGTTGGAGGAGGGACCATCCACCTCTGCAGGTAGCCAGCGTGCATTGCAACAGTGTGCACACCTGGCTGCCAACACCGATGTCGTTGAGACAGGTGTGTGGGGTGCCCTTCCTGTGTCTCAGCGGTCTGGCATCCAAGCCTGCCAGTATGCTGTGGCTGTGGCTGTGGCTGTAGCACAGACCTGCATCATTGATGATGCAACGACCATTATGGGCATTGACATGTGTGTGTCATGGAATGGACACACAGCAGGCCAGCTCACACCCATGGACCTGGCTGGTTCCAACGTGTGTGCCAGCACGTCAGCACAGTCCCAGGCTGCGCCTGTCAGCACCGGTGGGGCAGCACTGGTGGCTGGTCAGGTCAGTGGCACTGTTGCGGCCACAGCAGCGGAACAACTGATCCCTTGGGCACAGCAGGCAGAGGGGCAGCAGCAGCAGTCACCCACCAGGACTGGGGGTACAGGGTTCAGCGGTGGCGTATGTGCACAGCCTTTGGACTTGCCCATACGTGGTCCTGTTGAGCAGCGCCCTGAACATCAGGCCCTTCCATACCCTGAGGGACAGGTTGCCGATGTGGCAGATGACCTCTTTGATGAGCACACCCCGCCTGCTGCAGGCATCAGTACAGCAGCAGATGCGGCTTGCAATGTCCATGGAGGCACTGTGTGTGGCTCTGGAGTGGGTCGAGGAGCGACACAGCAGGGACACCGAGAGGATCCTGTCACAGATTGACCATTTGTGGGTGGATGTGACCGCTGCCATTGACAGGCTGACACAGGCGTTGGTCGCTGTCGTGGCCACATTGGGCACACAGTCAGGTGCCCCTGTGTCATTCACACCATGCAGTTTGCTATCTACTTCCCGTTCCTGGTGTCGTGCGACACCCACCCTGTCGACGCCGGGTTCAGCTGTGGGCATCCCGAGCACTCCTGGTGCAGGTATGTTTGGTGTGCTGCAGACACCTGTGCGGGCACGGTCACGTTTTGTGCAGTGGAACCCCTGGTGGACCATCAGTTCCACACCATGAGGCCCGTGCTCAGCCTGCCAGTGCTGCTGGGTCTCGGCAGGGCCGCCCACGCATCTGAGGTGGACATGGCACTGTGCCGCAAGACTGAGCTGTCTCCCAGTGCGGTCCCTGTCTGGTGCTGCCCTGTGTGCAATGTGTGTTTTGGTGGGCAGTGCACTGGTGGGTGCCCAGCCCTACATGCAGACACAAGGACCACCTGCACACCCTCCCGACTGCTGTCCACAGGTGCATGTGCATGATGATGCACCATTGCACTGTACACCAAAGTCTGATGTTGCTCTGACACATGCACATGGACAGTCAGAGGATGTGGTCCTGTGGACATGTGTGTTTAGTGTCTGTGTTCCGGCTCTGTTTTGCACCTGACCCTGTGCACTTGTGTCGTATTGTGTGTGTGTCCATCCATGTGGCGTGTTACCGTTCACCCCTCCTTGTTGTATGTGTGCTTTCTGTGCCCTGCCACTTCCTTGCCATCATGCACCTGGTGTGTTTCCTGTGCATATGTGGGTTGTGCCTTAGCCACTGGTGGTTGCACATGGCCCCATGACTTACCTGTGTTGGCTGAAGTGCTCCTCTGTGATGGTGTCCCAGTGCAGCTGGGCCAGCCGGATCAGTCGGGGGTCCCGTCGTCCAAAGGGGGGCTGCCCATCCCCATCGTCACCGACGTCATCGTCGTCCCCATTGCTGTCCCCCTCTTCGACCTGTACAGCTATCCCACAGTCTTTGGCCATGTTGTGCAGGATACAACAGGCCAGGAATATCCCACAGGCCTTTGAGGGGCTATACTGTAGGGCACCGCCAGAGGTGTCCAGGCAACGGAAATGCACCTTCAGCATCCCAAACACCAGCTCAATGATGTTGCGAGTGGTGGCATGTGCCTCATTGAATCGTTGCTACGATGGGGTCGTGGACTGTCGGTAGGGTGTGAGCAGCCAGGGACGGAGTGGGTATCCACTGTCACCTGTGTGGAGATAGTGGAGGTTAGTGTCTTGTTCAGGCTCAGACTGCTCCAAACCCTGTGTGCCACACCCATGGCACCTGTGGCTTAGCCCCCCTTGCCCACGATTTGTCAGTTCTACATGCATACTCACCCACTAGATGTCCTGTGGGGATGTCCCCACTCTTGAATCAATGGCACAGTGCCGACTGGTACCATATGAATGAATTATGTGCTCCCCCAGGGTGCGTGGCACACACATTGATGATGCGCCCACTGGCATCACACACCACCTGGCAGTTGACACTGGCATATCCTTCCAGTTCATATAGGCGGCCCCATCTGGGCCAGGTGGCATCTTAATTCGCAGGTGCAGTCTATCACCCTTAGCATGCCAGGCATACGTGCTACCTTGTGGAACTCCTGTATGTTTGTTGTGCGCTCCACCGTGGTGCTGGGTAAATGGATGTACTCCACAGGATGTGGCAGCAGTGCACTGAGGAAATGGGTGAGGATTTGTGACGTGGCCGACTGTGTTATGCCTGTGGTGTCCCCTGTTGGTCTCTGGAAGGTACCCGTGGTGAGCAAGCACATACAGGCTGCTACCTTTGTCTCCACTGACAGAGCATGACTCCGTCTTGTGGGTGCCTGCATCACATCACTGCACAGCTCACAGAGCCGCCTCAGTATTGCCCTGTTCAGGTGGTACCAGCCCACAATTTCGACATCTGAGGTACAGCTCAAAGCTAGTGCGGAGGCCGGTACTTCTGTTGAGGCGTACCACCGACAGGCCCTTCCCGCCACGCCCCCTGCAGCATGCCTTCTCACCCCTCATTACAGCTCCATGTGGAAGGTGGCACTGTCCATGTCCCTGGCTTGTGTTCCCCAACCGGCTGGTGTTGCTTGTTCCCCGCTGTCCTGACTGCTACCTCCACTGCACCAGGTACACCACTGGCCTTTGCTCACTGTGGCCCCACACACCTTCCCTTGCCCCTATTCTGTCCTCTTGTTTCCTGGCTCCCTCGTTGTCCCTCTTGCTCTGTCTCTCTCCCTGCCTCCTGTGGCTTCCCTGTAGCGTTCTTGCACCTCTTCCTTGCTCCTTTTTATTTTGGCTCATTTCCGCTATGGCGCAACTTCCGCCTGATGCACTGTTGTGCATTGCGCAAGTCTTTGAACATCGCACTGCACACTTTATGCATGGTTCCACCCCCTTTGGTTGTGCATGCCTTCATTATCATTGCGCTTTTGCTCAGCATGTTTTCAATGGCACAACTGCCTCCTGCTGAATATCGCAGAATGGTGCATTTTCTGACTTGTGCTGGCGCAACCCTATTGTGCATCGCGTAACCCTTTTGAATATCCAGCCCAAGGTCTCTTAAAGAGTTTTAAGGGTTCATTTTGGATACCTGGTTAGGTGCTCTTAGGCAGAAGATATATTGCATCCCCCAAAGAGAATATTATCTGAGCCTATACATTTGGGTATGCTAGCATAAGGTTCACAGTTTGAATCCCTCCAGAACTTGAGGCTAACAGGTGATTCAGTCCCAAAAGCAGATAGGAGGGTTACCCTGTCTGTTACCTGTTCACACTATTGCACTCTGAGGTTGGCACTGTGGGAGCATAGGGCCTGACCTGCGGAGTGTGTATGTGACAGTCCCTATCCACCAAAGTGGGAGTAGGGAAGAGGCGGGCAACTATAGGCCAGTCAGTCTGACCTCAGTGGTGGGGAAGTTGATGGAGGCATTACTAAGAGAATGGATTGTGGCATATATTGAGCAAGGTGGGATACTGGACCCAAGGCAACATGGATTCACAGTGGGTAGGTCGTGTCAACCAAATCTGATTGATTTCTTTGACTAGGTAACAAGAAGTTGGAGCAGGGAAGGGTGATGGACATAACCTACCTCGACTTCAGTAAGACATTCGACCCCATCCCTCACAGAAGGCTGTTAAACAAGCTTGATAGCCTAGCAATGGGATTAGAAACTGGTTGAGTGGAAGAAAGCAGGTAGTGGTGGTAAATGGGGCCCAATCTACCAAGAGGGAAGTAACCAGCAGGGTTTCCCAGGGGTCAGATCTAGGGCCAGTTCTCTTCAATGTCTTCATGAGAGACATGGCAGAGGGATTAGAAGGGGAAAGTACATCTCTTTGTCGGTGATACAAAAGAACTGCAACAGAGTGGACACTCTTGCAGGAGTGGAAAAAATGAAAAGGGACCTAGGCAGGCTTGAGGAATGGTCTAAGGTGTGGCAGCTGAGTTTCAATACCAAGAAATGCAAGATCATGCATCTGAGGCACAGAAATCTAAGTGAAGATTACAAGATGGGGGGCCAAGTCCTGGAATCCACAAGGCAAGAAAGGGACCTAGGGGTGATCATAACTGATGATCTGAAGCAGACCAAGCAGTGTGAGAAGGCAGTGGGATGAGCTAACAAGATGCTCAGCTGCATCAGAAGAGGTATGTCTAGTAGAAAAAGGGAGGCAGTGACGCCACTCTACAAACAACTAGTGAGGCCACATCTGAAATAATGTGTACAGTTCTGGGGACTGGCTCAAATGGAATCTAGACAGACTGGAGGCAGTTCAGAGGAGGGCTACAAAGATGTTGCAGGGGCTGCATCAGTTGTCATATAAGGAAAGGCTAGGTGACCTCAACATGTATTCACTAGAAGAATGAAGGGGGGGGGATATGATAGAAACCTTCAAATACCTGAAAGGCATTAATAAGGTACAAGGGAGTGACCTTTTAAAAAACAAAACATGGTTAAAAAATGAGAGGTCATGATATGAAGTTGGAGGGAGGTAGTCTCAGGAGTAATGTGAGGAAGTACTTATTCACAGAAAGAGTGGTGGACAAATGGAACAGCCTTCCCAAGGAGATGGTGAAGGCAAAGATGGTAGGAGAATTCAAGAGAGTATGGGACAGACATAAAGGGGTGATATCAACAAGGAGTGGAGGTTAGCCATAAAGAAAGAGAGAATGGGATAGTATATAGGTAGGGAAAATGGGCAGACTTGGTGTGCCAGGCCATCCTTATCTGCCAACAGATTCTATATTTCTATGTATTTGCATCTGATTGGAGGAGGCACAGGCAGCAGTCATGATCCAGCCATAGCACCTCTATGGTGCAAGGAGCCTGATCCACCCACCCCCCCAAAGAGATAGATAAGGTACGACACTTGAAAAATTGCCATGATTTCTCTGGGCTGTGTGAACGCTGAACCGAATCATCACTTGCAATTTGCTATTTTCAATTTCAGCAATTTCTCAGGGCAGTGCTATTGGCTCCACGCCTGTGTAGAGCTCCCTGATTGGCTGGTCTCACTCACCTGAGACAGAAGCACCCGAGACATGTGGCTTAATGTAAGCCTGCAGCCCTGTACTCGGCTTCTAATTTATATATTTTAATTTAGCCTGTTCTGCTCAGCCTGTGTAAAACTTACCATTCCCCCCCATTGCAGTTTCTCTCCAACTGTATGTGCACTGATTCAGTGCTAGCTCTGCGAACTTCCCCTTGATTTTTCCCCAATTAAGCTTTCACTCTGCACACTGCCTTGAACTGACTTTGTAAAAAAGTTTTACTGGCTTTGTTAATACATATTTTTTTAATCCTATTTAAGACTGTACTGGGTTTACATGCTTACTGCTATGAACTTAGAAAATTCAGTGAATTGTAAAATCTGTGTAGCCTCTGTCTTGAGCCTAAGGCTTCTGCCCTTGACTTTCATTCTTAATCATCTTCCTTTGTCCCCCTGTCCTCATCTGTCTCTGTTCTGTCCCTCCTGCCCTTCCCCATCAGTCTGTTCTTTTGTGCTTGTTTTGGATTCCCGAGTTAGCCAGCACCTTGCCTCTGTCTGAGACCACCCACTGACTTGTCTTTCAAGTTGGTGCTCAGCTCTTTTTGTGCGTCTCTGTTTAGACACACAAACCTCCATCTGCTCCTGTTTAATCTGATGTCTCCTTCCTTACAGGTGCCACTTGCCCCCATGGGCAGCGGTCACTATCCAGCCATAGCACCTCTATGGTGCAAGGAGCCTGATCCATCCACCTCCCAAAGAGATAGATAAGGTACAACACTTGAAAAATTGCCATGATTTCTCTGGGCTGTGTGAACGCTGAACCGAATCATCACTTGCAATTTGCTATTTTCAATTTCAGCAATTTCTCAGGGCAGTGCTATTGGCTCCACGCCTGTGTAGAGCTCCCTGATTGGCTGGTCTCACTCACCTGAGACAGAAGCACCCGAGACATGTGGCTTAATGTAAGCCTGCAGCCCTGTACTCGGCTTCTAATTTATGTATTTTAATTTAGCCTGTTCTGCTCGGCCTGTGTAAAGTAACATACCATTCCCCCCTGCTGCAGTTTCTCTCCAACTGTATGTGCACTGATTCAGTGCTAGCTCTTCAAATGTCCCCTTGATTTTTTGTCCCACACCCCCTTCCCTTCCCAGGACTCCTTTAAATGCACACAGTCTCCACCCACTCCAATCTGATGTTTCAATTTATTGGTTACTCACTGTCAACAACTGCAATTCCTCCCATCCCCTTTTTGAAACTAAGCCTTCTAGCAGCTTTATCTCATTCTGTCTTGCTGAGGCATACCATTTTGGTACTTTAGGCTTGCTTATTGCTGACTAGCATATCCTGTCCTGCTAAGGCACTTGATTTAGGTCAGGTGATCTCTCTAGTACTTAGTCTGCTCCAGAGTAGTAGCTAAGAAATTTGCTTCAACGCCTCTCTACCCCTAGTACTACTCTATAGTCAGGTGAACTCTTTTCTTATTACCCTGACTAGGAGCTGTATTTAATGATTACTGCTTCAGGCTCCACTGCCTATAGCAGTATTCTGCAGGGATTAAGAAATTCTCCTCTATTGAGAATCCCTTCTCTTGCCCGCACTTGTAGTGCCCATTGGGTGATAGTCTCATAATGAGGGCATATTACCTGCTTCTATGCTTGTCTCTGCTCATCTTACATGTATTGGACCCAAACGTGAATCAAAAAATAACTCCTAGAGTGAAGAATGTCTCTTTTTTTACATTGTCTGACTGGGACTTTTCCTATCAAGTAGAAGAACTTGTATGTGCTCTAACTTCCCCTAGCTTGCTGCTCGTCCTTCACCTGCACCGGCATACAGGAACTCTCCTAGAGCCTGCCCACAGGGCTACACCACCTTCTGCATACTTCCCCCTGCTCCCATTGACTCTCTCGGTCAGAGTATTATTGTATGCAGCATCAGCAAAACTGGGAACTAGCCTCAGAACTTCCTATACTGCCGCAGACAAATCACATAAACCGAAAGAAGACCCAGACACCCACACTTCTCCTAGGACTCTGCAGGAAACTCTTGTTCCTGCTCTTACTATGCTCAGGAAATGTTGAGCTTAATCCAGGCCCTGTGGCACCCATGGAATCCCCAGCAGAGCTACAAAGCCTCAAGGGGCTTACATTCTTGCATGTTAATGTATGTAGCCTATTAAAAAAAATCACTTCTTTTCAAGCCTGGGTATGTCATACTGCTCCAGATTTTCTGGTGATTACGGAGTCTTGGCTCTGACTGGCGACCAGTAACAATGAAGTTAACATCCCCTCATACTGTTTGTTCAGAGCCAACAGGTGGGGTAGCTATTTATATCAAGGATAAAATCCCTGCCTCCATAATTGACTCAACCTCTGTCCCAAAAGAATTCAAAAGCTTGTCATCAAAGATTGAAATTGCCACCGGTGTCTCATTATGTATAATAGGATGCTACAGACCCCCATTAGCTGGACTACACTTGTTAAAACATCTCAAAAACATCCTGGGTTCGGCATCTTCAGAGTGTATCATACTAGGAGACTTCAACTTAGACTGGCTCTCCAGTGTATCCACCCCACTTAAAATGTTCTGTGATTCCCTTGGGTTGTCACAGCTAATAAATTAATCTACTCATCCTATCAAGCTCAACCCTGATAACAGTACTCTCTTGGATATCATTTTAGTTAACAAACCCCATTTATTCTACCATGCTGGTGTCTTTTTCTCTGATATTAGCGACCATTACTTCATTGCGTGTGTAAGATCCACTCTTAAATCCACAACTGTACCAAAATTCTCCTTTAAAAGGTGCATATGCAACTTTGATCACCATGGGTATATATCAGACCTAAGAGACTCCATGCGATGGCAGGACTTCTATCTAGCCAAGTACCTGACTACGGCTTATGATATTTTCTCAGAAATTGTGCTAGGGACTCTCAACAAGTATGAGCCCATAGTAAAAGTTGATGCCAGAAACAAATCCTGTCGGTGGTTTACAGAAGACATGAAATATGCTTTGCAGAGTAGGGATGTACTCTGGAGAACTGCTAGGAAAACTAATTTAATAAATGACTGGAAATCTTTCTGGAGGGCGACGAACCTCTGCACCAAAATGGTCAGAGACGCCAAAGCTAATTTCTACTGCTCTCAGCTGGAGAGCTTCTCAAGAAATGCCTCCAAATTCTGGAAGACTATCAAAGACATTGAAGGTCACACCACTGTAAATTCCATACCTACAAAATTATTGATCGACAATACTGCCATCTCCGACAGACTGTCTATCCTCGATGCTCTCAATAATCATTTTGCCACTGCAGGGCTAGCCTTTGACTCCTCTCCCGTGAATATCCTCCACCAACAACTTAGATTGGATACACAAGAAAAACCCATCCCTAGTCCATCCTTCTCTCTGCAGCCTATCTCCCTGAAAGAAGTCAAAGATCTTCTCCTTCAGCTGGACACTAGGAAAAGTGCTGGGGCCAACCTCATTGACCTGTACTTCTTAAAGGTCGGCTACCATGTCCTCGCAGTCCCAATTACTCATCTCTTCAACTTATCCTTGTCCCAGAGTGACCTACCGCCCATTTGTAAAAATGCACTTGTGTGCCCTTTGTTTAAGTCAGAAGATCCTAGTGACCTCAATAACTACAGGCCAATCTCCCTACTTCCAATCCTGTCAAAGATGCTGGAATAAATAGTGAACTCCCAGCTTTGGAAGTACCTGGAATCAGAAAAATTGCTCAACCCATTACAATCCAGTTTTAGAGCACAGCACAGTACAATCTCTGCTCTAGCCAAGGTGACAAACAACTGGCAGCTTGAATTAGACAAAAAAAAACTTTGTGCAGTTTTCTTGGACCTAAGAAAGGCTTTCGATACCGTTGATCACAGACTGCTTCTGTCATCCCTCCAGAACATTAGTTTGGATTCCCTATCCCTTAAATGGTTCTCCAGCTACCTCTCAGGATGACTTCAACAAGTAAAGGCAAAAGGGGAAGTTTCTCCACCAAAACCTCTATTGAGGGGTGTACAGCAAGGTTGCATTCTTGGTCCTTTGCTCTTCTCCATTTATATTAACAACGTACAGTAGATGCCCCATCAAAAAAGCACAAATACACCTATTTGTGGATGATACAATACTCTATGCAAGTAGCCCCACACCTGAAGCAGCCTGTAAAGCCCTTCAAAATGAATTTAATCTGTAGCAACATCAGCTTATAAACCAGAAACTGCTCTTAAATGCAAAAAAAAAAACAAAGCAATGTTCCTCTCGCCCCTTCAAAATGCAATAAATCCTGCAATTGCTGGGACACTCCCACAGATCACTACCATTCTAGGTGAGCAGTTGGACTACGTACCAAAGTTCAAGTACCTGGGGGTCTGGTTAGACCATAGACTTACTTTCACAGATCACTTAGAAGAACTGGCAAAGAAACTTGGACAAAGACTTGGTCTGTTGTTTAGGATTAATAATCTCCTCACAAGAGACGTTAAACTGAAACTGGTTCAAACTACCTTTCTTTCCCTATTGGATTATGCAGACTGTCTATATAATCAGGGACCTGCAGGTACCCTAGTCAAACTTGATACGCTTTATCACAGAGCCATAAGATTTATCATGGGTCTTCCATACTCAGCCCACCATTGTGCATTGTACACGGCAGTGAGATGGTCATCCCTTGCTTACAGACAGCAAAAAAATGCTGCAGTTTGGACACACAAAGCTATCTCAGATAAACTGCCCCAGTATATCTCTGTCTGTTTACCTTTGTGCACTCTGGGGAAGTATGCCCTGAGAAGCACCTCATATCTACCTTTATGTTTACAAAGCAAAATCTCGCATTGGCAGAGCAGCCATCAGATTTGTGCTCCCTCAACTGTGGAACAAGCTGCAAAAAACTTTGAAATGAACTCACCCCATCCACCTAGCAGCTTTTAAATCTCTATAGCTACATCATAATAAGGAGTCCTGTGCCTGTCTACCCTAAATAGTGACTCCTATAAGTCCAAGCACACTCTAATTACTACTGTTAAAAGACTAATCACATCTGTAATCGACTCTTCCCTCTCCCCTTTTTCTACCCCATATCTGTCCCTTCCACATTCCTTTGACCCTGGTTCCAGCTCTAAATTCTCCATACCATATCACTATATATCTTTTTATATTAGGTTTTATTTGTGTCCGGTGTACCTGATATGTATATTTCTTTACTTTTATGAAAAATTGTGTCCTACCCTAAACTAGCTGTATCTTCTGTTCCAAACATATACTACTGTCAGTGCTACCTGCTGATACTTTGTATATACTGTATTATTGTATCTCACTTTATTTGTGTTTTTACTATTTTCTTGTGTGTTGCATCCCCTCTATATTGTCCCTTGTTCCTTGTTAACAAACCCAGGTCCACCTCGAAAATGAGCCTGCTCAATGGTAATCTCCTGGTTAAATAAAAACTTTGATTGATTGATTGATTGACTAGTGGGGTCAGGCAGAAGTTAGATGTTTTCTTTAGAAAACAGTCAGTGCAGTCATTACTCCCAGGATGGAGGCTCCTTCCAGGAGAAATGACAAAGATAGGAGGGTGTAAATACATGTCTAAAGGGTTGATTTGGAGATGAGGGGTTCAGGTTTGTGGGGGACTGGGGTTCCTCACAGGATGAGGATAGGTTGTTCAGAAGAACCCATATGTATCTTACTGGAGGGGACACCAATGTGCTTGGGCATAAAGTAAATGTTTTCTTGAAAACAGACAGTGCAGTCAGTACTCTCAAGGAGAAGGCACCATGAAGGAGAATTGAGCATGATGGGAGGGTGGAAATCAAGGGCAGGAAGGTGAGTAAGAAGATAGAGAATGGGGACTGTTTAGTGAGAGGAACAGGGAGGTTTGTCAATGGATTAACAGTGGGGGAAAGATACACCACTTGCCTTTCTGGGTGATATTGGTGAATGAACTTGCAAGGCCAGTCATTTTAAATGCAATAAAGGGGGAAACCAGACATTGCAATTCATCAAGGAATCAATGATCTGGAGCACCTCAGTGAAGATTAGGTTATGGAAAGGTCCAGAGAAATAGGTAGCAGGCAGGGAGAATTTGGATATTCTGTAGCTTTCTCCAAAGTATTGCCAGTGCCACAGCAGGAAAGAGTAGATAGGGCAGGATTCTAGAGTTTAGCACATGTCTAAAGGGTTGATATGGAAAGAAGGGGTTTAGGTTTGTGGAGGACTGAAGTTCCTCATGGGATGACGACAGACTGTATAGATGAAACCGTCTGCATCTAAGTGGAAGGGGCACCAGTGAGCGGGGCCAGAAGTTGAATGTTTTCTTTAGAAGGAGTTTAAACTAGATGATGAGGAGAAGGGCTTTATTAAGGCACATGGACTGGAACTAGATGACTGTTGGAGCCTAGTTTCCCCACAAACAAATAGAAGGGTGGGGACTACTAGGAGGAAGGGGGAAATTGGAAAATGCGAGGAATAAAGCAGAGTAGGCAAAAGAAAGAAATCCTAGAAGGGGGGAAGGAGGACAAATGGAAGGTTTTGTATGGAAAGACGAGAAGTCTAGATAACAAGATGGATGAAGCAGGGATCTGTCTTGGGTCCTGTCCTCTTCAATGTGTTCGTCAGTAACATTGAAGAGGGAACCTGGGGTAAGTTGTATCTCTTTGTAGCTGACACGATAGTACAAAGCTCTGTGGTAGGTTAGATTGTGATGAAGGAGACAGGAGGAACAGAGGGATATACAAAGGTTAGAGATGTGGTCTAAGGTTTGGCAATTGAAATTCAACACCAAATATTCAAGGTTATGCACATGGGGAAACAAAACAGGACAGAGTATTGGATGGGAGGGGTTAAACTGAGCATTGCAGCAGAGGAAAGGGACCTGGGAAGCACCATTAGTGGCTCCCTCAAACAATATAGCCAATGTATCAAGGCCTATAGTATGGCTAATAGGATGCTGGGATGTATAGGAAGGGGTATTGATAGCAGGAAAAGAAGGTACTACAACCTCTATATGGATCACTGGTGAGGCCACATCTGAAATACTGTGCTCAGTTCTGGAGTCCTCACTTAAGGAAGTATAGGAATAGACTGGAGATGGTGCAGTCCAGGGCCACCACAATGATTCAGAGTCTACAGGGCAGATCTTATGAAGACTGTCTGAAGGCACTGAACATGTACTCGCAGGAGACCACTCAAGGGGGGACACAATTGACAGCTTCAAAGTCTTGAAGGGAATACACAAGGTGAACTGTGGGAACTATTTAGTAGTAGTACAAAGTCAAGAACCTGAGGTCATTAGTGGAAAGTGGAGGAGAGGAAGGTTTAAAAAGGATGTGAGGAAGTTCTATTTTGTGGAAAGGGTGGTGGAACCATGAACTGTCTGCCAGCAGAGGTGGAGGGTGCCAAGACAATAAATGGTTCTAAGCATGGCTGGGACAGAGTGAAGGGTTTGGTGGTTGCTCAGGCAGGTAGCAGTAGGGAAGGAAGCCAGGGGCTGGACCATGAGGGATAAAACCCTACACTGGTAATAGGTCCTGGGGCAGTAATGTCTGCAGAGCAAATAGATATACCATAGTAGCCATTACTGAAACTTGGGCTAATCTGAACAACGAATTAAACCAAAATGTTTCATAGTATAGACTCTTCAGGAAGAACAGGGAAAACTAAGGGGGGGGCGATAAGTGTACATGAGAAAGATGTTAGGGTGTCAGAAGATAAAGGAATCAAGGAGGGGGTCAGGCTTGTGTCATCAAGGACAAAGATGTTCTAAAGGGGAAGAAAGCATATGGCAGGGGTAGTGTACAGGCTGTACATTTGCCAAAAATAGGTCTTACTCAGTGGGGTAAGCAATATTCAATTAACAAGAAATTGCAAAACATACAAAAAGGTGTGGGTTTCCTCTCCTTTTAATTTTAAATATTCACTAAGTATTGTTCACATGTCTCAATTCCGATATCTCAGCAGTTTGATTGCACATTCTCCAATACAGTCAGTTGTTCTATTGCAAATTGAAAAGTTGATTGACAGCATCACTCAGTTTGACTTTACATCAAATCACAAAAGTGCTCTCAGGACCTTGTATCCTGTAAATGCATACTGTACAATATACAGTAGATGTGAAAAACAGTTATGCTTTCAGATCCTGGGGTGATTCCCACACAGAGAGAGTGATTATGCCAAACCAAAACAGTTACCACCACCAATACAGACAGTAAAATATGTGGTGGATAGGCCACCAGATCAAATAGTGGAGACAAATAAAGCTCTGAACAGAGAGATAAGGAAAGTGGCAAGACTGGGAAAAATAGTGTTAATGGGTGACTTCCAGACATTGGCTGAGAGATACCAGTTCCTAGGAATAAGAACAGGTAAAGATTTACCAGTGTCACTCTGGACTGTTTCATCAGTGTGAATAAGTGAGGTTATAAGGGAAAAGGCAGTGCTAGACTTAGTGGTGTCCATACAGACTCAGGACATTATGCACAATATTAAAAGGGAGGCCCTAATCAGCCAGAGTGATGATTATATAGTGCAATCCAGTATGAAGTTGAGCTTTCAAGATGTGGTGACTGACACATGGGTGCAGGACTTTAGGAAAGTAGATTTTAGGGAAATTGGGAGAAATTGCAAAAAAGACTCTAGGAGTTTGATAAGATCAAGGGGGTGGAGGGGAAGTGACCAGCATTAATGGAGACTATTACAGACAGAGACCACCCAAGACTGAATCTGGACCATACAAAGTAGTTCTCCTGGGGTTAAGTACAGTTCTCTGTGATTAAAATAGCCCTGTGAGTGCAGACGGACCAGCAAACAAAAGATCAGAGCTTATAACAATTTTAAAATGCACTGCCAGCTATTGATTCTCCCACATTGCTGCAGCCCTGCTCTGATGTCAGCTGCAGGAGATTCTGGGATTTCTGCTAACAACAAATCTCAGCTTGGATGTCAGCAGAATTAGTCTCATACTATCTACTATATTGCAATAAACAACAAGTAAAAAAAATGTGTTTACACACAAAAAGCAAAATGGGACCAGCCCCACACTAGGGTGAGGGGCCCTTAATGCTAATTGTTCCCCTTTATAGGAAAACAAGAGGACTTTTTGGAGTTACAAGAAGGAACAGAGTGAGGCAAACAGACAGAAGTATAAGGAGAAACTTGGTGTAAGCAAAAAGCTCAAAAGGTGGGCAAAGGCAAAACTAGAATTAAGGCTACCGGAATAGGTCAAGGAGAATGACAAATCCTTCTTTAAATACATTCTTGAAAGGAAAAAGCCAAGGAATAACATAGAAAGGATAATAAATGGGGCAAATTTAAGATGGGGGTGTCAATGGAGTGGGTACTAAAGGTACTAGGAAATCTAAAAGCCAGATAATCACCAGGGTCAGTGAGGGTTAATCCTAGGGTGCCAGAGGTAACTAGGCAGGTGCAAGCAGAGCCATTGGTAGTGCCTTTTGGCTAATCAGTAACAACATCATCAGTGTGCCTAGTCTGTTTGACACCCCAGTGGAATGAACCAGCTACCCTAAGATGGTCTATCTGGAACAGACTAGGCACACTGATGAGTCCTGGTAGGACGAAACACGTGTCTGTGTCTTCTGTTGGCACCCTTTGCAAACTGTGTGAGAGGCCTTTCGGCACCATGCATTTCTGCTTAAAGTTGAACCAGCATAATATACTGTGGTGATTTGCATATGCAGCCCATGATGCTTTGCATTATGGGGGCATGTGTGATTTTGTATTTTGATCATTAAGTTGCTTATTAGATAACAAGGAAAACAGTCTTTAATGAAGTAACCCCCCTCCAACTGATGGATAATCACCAGTTTGGGGTTTCAGTTGAAAAAATACATTTTTTAATTACCTTTCAGTATCTTTATTTCATCTCATAAAAAACCCTGGTATGTAAACAATGGCCGTGCTGTGCATTGCCATTTCAAATGTTAGTGTGGCTAGGTGCAGCTCACTTGAATGAAATGCATACAAGTGAGCAGCACCAAGCAGTCCTCACTCGCAACATGGCGCCATGCGGCACGGCCATTGTTCACATACCAGGATTTTTATAACATGAAATAAGATACATAGATACTGTCGGCAGATAAGGACCACCAGGCCCATCCAATTTGCCCATTTATGTTACCTGATGAAGCGGCCCATGACCCTACCTGGTCACTGGCTTTATCTTTTTCTTCCCATCTCTAATATTCCTTTATTCATGTCCCATACATATTTGAAGCATGTCACCATACGGGCGACCAACACTTCCTGGGGCAGGCAACTCCATGCATCCACCACCCTCTCTGTAAAAAATAACTTCCTGAGATTACCCCTTATGTGACCACCCATCACTCTTATATCATGCCCTCTTGTTCTGGCACTACTTTTAAACTGGAATATATTGTCCCCTTCCACCTTGTTCATGCCCTTGAGGTGTTTGAATGTTCATGTCATCTCTCCTTCCTTTGCTCCAGCATGTACAAATTGAGGTCTCTGACTCTTTCCTCACAAGGCTTGTGATGTAGACCCTTCACCATTTTGGTCACCCTCCTTTGCACTGTTTCTATTTTGTCAATGTCCTTACGAAGGTGTGGCCTCCAGAACAGGACACAGTACTCAAGGTGAGGCCTTACCAGGGTCTTGAACAGTGGAACTGTCACCTCCCTCCTTTGGCTTGTGAGTCCCCTTCCAATGCACCCCAATTTCACAGTGACCTTCCCCACCGCTTTGTCTGCCTTGTGGCCTTCAGGTCATCTGTGATTATGACCCCCAAGTCCCCCTCTTCCCTAGTAACTGCCAACAGCTCTCCCCCCCAACCTGTAGCTTTCTCCAAGGTTCCTGCTCCCCAAGTGCATGATTTTAATGCAAATAAGGATGCTTAAAGGTAATTAAAGAATTATGTTTTGAACTGAAACCCCTAATCAGGGGTTTATTGGTCCACGGTGGGGTTATTTCATTAAAGAGTATTTTCCTTTACTATACGTGACTATCAGTCTACTCCCAATGTAATTTAAAAGTGGGTATTGCAGTAAACAGTTCATAAGTATACTGTATATTCACTTTGATCACAGGGGTACATCTTATCCTCTGACACCATTAACCCAAGAATAAGTTATATCTAATACCCCATTCTTAGTTATGCTAAACTTTTAAAGAGAACAGCTTTTGAACATTGTGAAGAAAATACTCTTTATTATGTAGTTTTAATCAGTACTAAATGATCCTAGCTGAGTTATTAAAATTATGATATCTATGCCCCTTTAATTGGAGATATCCACTGTTCTCTCTTATGCATATTGAAGGCTGTTCACAAACGGGTGGAATATACATGCCAGTGGTGCGTATACTTCTCACGCAGCTCTGCACCCCTGGGAGATTTGCATGGGGACTGCATTCACAAACACTGGCCCCAACGCAGCTCCCTTAGATGGCCCCACCCCCCTGGCATTCAGGTCCGCAGGGGGCAGGTAGGTGAGGAATGGCAGATCTGGGCAGGCAGCCAATTGGCTGCCTGGTCTGGGTTTTGCAGTGGATCCCTTGTGCCCGTGGGGTGCCATGTTGTCAGCTGGCATGCAGAGTGCTGACCCTTATGTGGGGGAGTATGCTTCTTGACCACCCCCAGCCCTCCCAGTGTGCCCTGATGGCTGGGATATCCATATGGGGGGGGCTGATGCCCCTACTGTTTCTGCAGTGGATGGCAACTGCACCCCATGGGGTGCGTAACTGGCCACTTGGGGTTACAGCTGCCCTGAGGTTGCATAGCCCCTGGCCACCATGTTCAGCACTCCACAGGTTTGTGAATCACCTGGAGTACTGGCAGGGCCCCCACTCCCCCACCCTCTGTCCCATCCCGGTGCGGAGCTGTGCCACTGGCCAGAGGATCGGGTGCATGGGGGGGCATAGTTATTTTGTGAATCACGCAGAGGGGGCACAGTGGCTGCAGACTGGTGCAGGCAGGTGCAGGGTAGGTTACACACCAGAGTTACGTGGCATGCACCCATTCCACACCTTTGTGAATAGCCCACAAAGTGCATACATTTGCACCTGGTTTCCACTGTTAATATTAAATATAGAGGAACGCCATTTTATTTAAAAAAATAATAATAATCTAGCTTATTGAACCACATACCCTTAACTATGCCTTCCAGAGATTTTTGCCAACATAGGTTTCATAGGTGAAGTCAAGCTTATAGACAAAAGTCCTTTGAAGCTTGCAAAAGCCTAGGATTAAAATTGGAATACTTTATCACAGTAATGTCTATCCAGACTATTCTTAAAATTGTTCATGTTTGAGCTACAGTACCTACAACATTTATTGGAAGATCATTCCATGGTGCAACTACCCTTGGGCTGTACCAAAATTTGCGCTGATTATGGTTCCATCTCCTGAGTAAAAGCTGTCTGTTATGTCTCCTAGAACTGGTCCAGCCCAAGTTATTCTGAAGGCCTATCTCTGCCATAAATTTGTCTTCATCCATTAATCTAGGACTGACAACTTCTCTGTGGTCATGTCCTGTATCCTTGACCAGTATCTTACTGCTCTGGTTGCTAATTGTGCTTCTTGGGTAGGCATTCCTACTACTGCCGTTAACCACGCACATAAAATGCACCTGAAAAAACCTATTAATTACCTGTAAAGCATATTCTGCATCACTTCTAGGCCATGTACCATTTTCTCTATTACTGTACCTGTGCCCCATAACAGTAAGAGGATCTAATCTTAGCTAGAGGCACTCTTTCCATGTGAATAAATGAATTATTTGCATTTTGTTACCCACATTTATTTATGCTTAATGCTGCCTGTTTTCCTTTTCTTTGTCAAGATCAGGTGCTTATTCCTGTCTCCCTTGTATGTTAATATTATACCTACAGTAAGTATTTGTAATCTGTAACCACTTCTAGCTGATTCTTCTCTGGGAGACACTTCCTCTCAGTGTTACCATGGGCCCCAAAGACCATTACTTTAGTTTTTTTTTTATGTTAATTGCCAGTTTTAAGTGTACACTTTATAACAAAGTGATAAAGTTTAAAATTAGTAAAACTTCTACTTTGTAACAATATGCTCCGGTCCCACTGCACTACATGACAAGAACAGCTTGTGTGTATCCCTTGGAGTCTGATGACATCAGTGGTATCAGCCAGTTAAGTCCTAGGCCAATGGTCATGTGCACTAAAGCTTGAAAAGTTTAAGTTTCAGATGATCAAATATAAAGATAATCTTTGTAAAATGCCAAATAAAAAGTGAAAAACAAAGTGGCTTACATTTGCAATACAGGTCTAAAACTGCTGAAGTGGACAACTGTGATGACAAGTTATTGATTTCTTTTTAGTCCCATCTTAGCAAAATGAGGAAGATTGTCTGAGAATACCCTTTAGTTCTAATAATACACATCAGGTTACCATGAGTCAACACATAAAAACAGTTCTCATAGATCCTTCTTAATCCGGTCTCCTAATATCAACTTTACACAATTCAACGTCTGCTCTTCTTCCACTCTTCTTCCCCATGTTGCTACAGCAAACAGTTGTCCTCAATCTTTCCTCCAGTGTCTCCTCCAATGTGTCCTGACATTCTGCTAGCATTCCAAACACTCTCTGGTCTCTCCAGTCCCTTGTCCAGTAACCTGCCTCTCTTCCTCTGCCCTCTCTTTTTTGTTCCTGTAAGGTCTATGGGCTCTGTGAAGCAGCATCCTCAATATTTGTTCAAATATAAAAGTAACAATTGCATTTAGCAACTCATAGATGGCATGCTGATTCACAATACAGTTTAGCCCAGATTTTGAGTGTTCACCACTCAGTTCATCCCCATGAAACTCAAGCAGCTCTATCTGGCAGTCATCTTCATCTTCATCCCACATTCACCAGAGGCATGCACTCTACCTGGAGGGAGAAAGGTTCAAAAAGGATATTAGGAGGTATTACAGCATATAAAGGATGGCTGAGGAGTTAAACAAACTTCCAGACAAGGTTGTGGTGGGAAAAACAATAGTGGGAATCAAGAGTAAGTGGGATGCATGTAAAGGAGTTATCAGATGGGAAGTGGAGGGAGGGGAAGGGATGACCAGCAGGGAGGATGGAGATAAGAACATCTTCAAGTAGGGGACCTAGCGTCATACTGGAGGGACTCTTTAGGTCTTTTTCTGTCCATCACTTATCTGTTTTTCTGTGTCTTTTAGGTATATAATAAATGGACATTTTTTCATTCTAGAGCAGAGACAACCAGGATGCAATGCAGTGTATTGAAACATAAAAACATAGCATTTTTTGGCAGGAAAGAATACTTGGCCATCCCATCAGTACAGCGGTAGCACTACCACTTGCAACACTGGCAACTCAAGTTCAGTAGCAAGCTCGAGTCATCACAGGCTCACCAGGGGGGAGGAGGATCAAGGGTCCAAGAGGATGCTCTCCTCCTCTGGGCAGGAAGGGAGACCACCCTCATGCTACCACCACCAGGGTGACCACAGGTGGCAGTACAGGCATGCATGCACTACAGGGTGGAGGGAGCACTGACTGACTCAGACGAGCTTCATGGACTATGTGCACATGCCAGCTGTCAGTCAGCATGCGTATGGGGAGGGAAGAAAAATAACCCTCGACCCAGCAGCATGACAGCCCTGCTCTCCAGAAAACATCACACCTGCTGACCTGGCTCTCTTCTGGTGTCACTACAGTAATTGAAAACTCCAAGGGACCTAGCCCAGTATGAGGACTCCATCGTGGAGGGTAATCTGTGAAGGAAACATGGGAGAAGCCCAGGATGAAGCAGGGTCATGGGGTTGGGGAGATGCAGAAGCCTGAATGTGGGGCAGATGCCAGCTGAGAGAGGCAGCAAAAAAAAAAAAAAACAGAAAAAGACTGCTTGGCCCACCCAGTCTGCTTAGATGTTCCCTCCCTAATTTGTCTCCCCAGATTCTAAATGGTATCTGGCAACCCTCCCTTCTTATTTTCTAATATCCTCCTATGTCTACCCTGTGCATTCTTGAAACCCCTCACTGTTTTTGCCTCCTTTGCTTCCACTCTCAGTCTGTTCCAGGTCTGTCATCCTTTCAGTTAAGAAGAATTTCCTCACATCTCTGTTAGACTTCTTCCTCTAGCATCACATGCACCCTGGTCCTGGTGCTGTTACTCATTTGAAAGAGACTCTGATCCTTCACATTCATGCCTGTGAGGTACTTGTAGGTATCTATCTTGTCACCTCTTGTTCTCCTCTCTTCCAGGTTATACATGTTGAGATCCCTCAGTCTCTCCTTAGAGGTTCTCATGCAACACCTGCACCATTTTAGTTGGCCTCCTCTGAAATGCCTCCACCCTATCTGTGGGGGCTATGCATGATGGTATGGGAACTACACACCAAAGGCATGCATCCTACTCATGCAGCTCTGCACCTGCAGACAGATGCACACCTGGTGGCATTCATCGCCACCAGCCACCTGTCTGCAGTCCCACCCCCCAGCGTGTGACTATGCGCAGGTTCATGCAGGCAGATATGGGCAGAGCTGCATACTGGGGCAGGCATCCAATGGGATGCCCATCCCAGATACCTCCGTGGATCCCTTATGCAGTGCGGGGTGCATTGGCTGCAGTTCCCTGCAGATGTCTGCATGGCTGGTAGCTGTGGAGGTGTGAGATGGTCTGTGCTGATGACCGAGCCATGCCCCAGAACAGATGAGTAGGTATGGGGTGGGGGATGATGCAGCAAGGATGGGGGTCAACACTGCCCACCACACCATGCCCAGTGCTGCCAAGATCTGGAGTGAGGGGAGACAGAGGTGGGCAGGCAGTGCTGTATGGGGTGGTCTGCAGTCCAGGGGCCCATGCCCCCATGTGTGCATGTGTGGGGGGTTGGCACATATGGGAAATGTGGGAGACATGGCTGGGTGCTGGAGTGGGTGGCCCCAGGTGGCCTCTAACTATGGGTGCTGGGTTCCCATTGTTGAGGGACACAGCCATGGGGCATGTAGGGAGCTTACAGCAGGGTTCTCCCTGGCATAACCTGCATCTACCTCTGCACCCCTGTGGGTAGCACTATGCACCATTGTGCATAGCTCATAGTAGTGGCATGGCATGCCCTCTGCCTAACCCCTGCGCATTGCAGTCCTCGCAGGTGGGGGATTGGGTGCATAGGGGTTGCACACCCTCCCTCTTAGTGCATCCCGCATGGGGAGGCACAATGGTTGTGGACTGTCTCCACGCCTCACACACATGGTGTGGAGGCACTTCACACTTTTGTGCAGAAGACCCTATGTTCTTACCGCAAATTAAAATACTGCATGACAAAAAGACTTAAATTCCATTGAAATACACTGTTCCTTGTAACGTATTATAGCACCCTGCAATAATTCTGCAAGGAACTGTGTTGCATCCTGGCTGGCACTGCTGTATATGCAATATTTGATGCAAAGTAAATTCGGCATCATTGGACTTGATGGCAGTCAGATAGATAGATAGATAGATAAGATAGATACATAGCAAAATACATGGTCAGATATTTCCAGATATTTCTAAAGAGATTCTCTCTGGTATCTCTATTGTGGTACTGTGGGCAGGCAGGGAATTGCTCTAGAGATATCACAGGAATTTCAGGAAATATCTGGCCATGTCAGTTGCTGCAACTGTAGATAAAATGGGTCTGGCAGTATAGCCTAGAGGTTGGAGTAATGAGCTATGAATGAGCTTGGTATATACATCAGACCTGGGTCTGACTCCTGCAACCTCAACTTGTATACTGTGTGACTCTAAGCAAATCATCTAACCTCCTCAGTGCTCCTGGGTCACACCTGAAAACGCACTTGTGCCTAGTGGTCCATACACGGTTACATGGGACTTACCTGGTTAAAGAATTTAAAAAAATGCTGCAACTTGATTTAAAAACTGTATTAGAGAGAGAGAATTTGGAATAATAGGCAAGGGAATAGGTTCTTAGTGAGCTGCAAGAAATAAAAACAAGAGTTAGAGTGCTTGTCTGAGTTGGGGGAAGGGAACTGTTATCTGTGCAGCTAGGTGAAGAGGAGAGATGTAAATTAGGGTGTGTGGCTTAGGCAGCAGAAAGCCAGGTGTCTGCATTTAAAACTTCCCTAGTTAGCTTTTGGCAGAGAGCAGCAAGAGGAAGGAGGCAGCTGCTAGAACTTTACTACTCTACTCTACTACTGGGACTATATCACCCTCCAGTTGTACCTCTTCACAATTCCTATGCCATTCTGGCAAAGTGTGGTTCCTCTATGGAGGCATCCACAGTGGAGACCAATGAGGATGCTGGGAACCTCCACAAAGGAGACCCACAGGAGGGTGGCATGGGACCACACAGAGGAAGGAAACAACTCCTAGTGGGGGACTCCATTGTTAGGAAGGTAGAACTGGGGCAGGAAGGGGAGAGGAAGGTAAGGTGCCTGCCTGGTGCCATGACTTGAGGGACTGGGAGCGAATCATCAGGATTGCCGGGGCAGCTGCACAGGGGAGGGAGCTGGATGTCATTGTCCACCTAGGGACAAATGACCTGGCTAAGAAATGGATTAGAGCAGTGCAGGAAGAGTTTATGGAATTGGGGAAGGGCCTTAGACAAGTAGCATGCAAGGTAACCTTCTCGGAGGTGCTGCCCATCTAAGGCCTAGGAGAGGCTAGGGTGTTCTGCACCATGGGATTCAATCAGTGGTTGAAAAACTGGTGCAAAGCTCAGGGATTTGACTTCATTGGGGACTGGAGGTCCACCTGGAGTGATGCAAGCCTATACTGGCATGATGGGCTGCATCTGTCCAGGAGGGGAACCAGGATCCTCGGTGATAGGTTTAAATGCTTCATTGGCAAGCATTTAAACTAGCCAAGGGGGAAGGCACGGGAAAGGAGTAGGGAAATCCTAGCCCCCCCAAAAAAATCATGGTAGTAAGTGCGGTAAACACCAACATAGAGGTGTCGCTAGGGAGAAGGGCAGGGATAAATGGGGAAACTGACAAAGGCAAGAAGGACAGAGATAGGGCAAAAAGGAGTAAGGCCATCAGGAAATGTAGGGTAATGAGTACCAATGCCCGTAGTCTGGGCAACAAGCTCCCTGAACTGGTGGCCTTGATGGAAGAGGGATGCCTGGATATTGTAGCAGTCACAGAAACATGGTACACAGAGAACCATGACTGGGATGTTAACATACCAGGGTCCATAACCTACAGGAGAGACAGGCAGGGGAGAAGAGGGGGAGGAGTAGCTCTCTATGTAAAGGAAGGGATAAAAGCAACTGAACAAAAGAGTAAACAGGGGGGAGAGGAGGCACTGTGGGTCACTTTGGAGAATGGAAAGGGCACCACAATCTGAATGGGGTTGTGTACAGACCCCCATGTCAGGGGGAGGGAATGGACAAGGATATGATAGAAGGCATTCTTAGGATGGCAGAGAAAGGGGAGATACTGTTGATGGGAGATCTGAATATGCCAGATGTTAACTGGAGCACATTTGCTGCAGCCACATCCAAGAGCAGGGCCATTCTGTATGCCCTACAGGTGGCAGGCCTCAGACAGCAAGTTTCAGAACCCACTCATGAGGGAGCAATCTTAGACCTCATACTCTCAAATGGGGGCAGTGAGAGGATCTCAGATCTAGAAGTGGGTTGCCATCTGGGAGGCCATACAAAAGTGAGGGTACTGGACTTCAGGAGGGCTGACTTTGGCAAGATGGGAGAGTGCCTCAGAAAAGCACTAGCAAACAGAATAGAAGGAGGGGTGGGGCAACAATGGGGAATCATTAAAACTGCCATCACAGAGGCAACGAGCCTTTGTGTGAAGCAAATAAACAAATAAAAACAAAAGAAAAAGCCACTATGGTTCTCAAAAGAGGTGGCTGGGAAAGTCAGGGAGAAAAAGATAGCATTCAGGAAGTATAAGGAAACACAGAAGGAGCAGGACAGAAAGCTGTACCAGTTAAGGTAGAAGGAAGCAAGGAGGGAAGTCAGAATAGCAAAGGCCCAAACTGAGGAAAAGATAGCCAACTCATTTAAGAAGGGGGATAAAACCTTTCATAGGTGCATCAGAGAGCATAGAAAGACAAAGGGAAGGATAGTGAGGCTGAATTGAATGAACGGTGGGTGGGCAGAGGGGGACAGTGAAAAAGCAGGGATACTGAATGAATATTTCTGCTCAGTATTCACAAAAGAGGAAGGGGAAGTGCCTAATCCAATTAACAGAAGCACTCTTGATACGGGGGTTGATCTCAGTCCTGTCACGGAAGAAAGGGTTCTGCAAGAACTCTTAAAACTGAAGGTGGACAAAGCAATGGGGCCTGATGGAATTCACCCCAGAATTCTAAAAGAATTAAGGGGGGAATTAGAGAAACCACAGACTACTCTTTTTAACAAATCATGGGAGGATGGTGTGATACCCAAGGACTGGAGGAAGGCGGATGAGATTCCTCTTCACAAAAGTGGGACCAAGACAGAGACAGGAAACTACAGACCTGTCAGTTTGACCTCTGTGGTAAGGAAAGTGATGGAGTAACTTCTGAAGGAAAGAATTGTTGAGTACCTAGAGGCCAGTGGGGCACAGGACCCAAGGCAGCATGGCTTCACAGTGGGACACTCATGTCAGACAAATCTATAGATTTCTTTGACTGGGTGACCAAAGTAGTAGACCAGGGAGGGGCTGTGGACATGGCCTACCTAGACTTTAGCAAGGCATTTGACACAGTCCCACATAAAAGATTAATAGTCAAATTAACCAGCCTGGGAGTGGGTCCCAGGGTGGTAGCCTGGGTAAAACATTGGCTGGAGAACAGGACACAGAAGGTAATTGTAAATGGAGTCCACGCTAAAGAAAAATTTGTTACTAGTGGGGTACCGCAGGGTTCAGAACTGGGTCCAGTCCTTTTTAATGTCTTTATAAGTGACATTGCAGAGGGACTGGAAGGAAAAGTATGCTTCTTTGCAGATGACACAAAGATCTGCAACAGGGTTGATACACAAGGAGGTGTGGAAAGTATGAGAAGGGACTTGGCAAGGTTGGAGGAATGGTCAGAAGTATGGCAGCTTGGATTCAATGCAAAGAAGTGCAAAATAATGCATCTGGGAAACAAGAACCCAGGGGAAGATTACACAATGAGGGGGAGGTAGTAACAACAAAAAAAAGGAAAGGGACCTGGGGGCAATCATGTCAGATGACCTTAAGGTTAGCAAGCAATGTGAGAAGGCAGTAGGGAAGGCTGGGGGTATACTGGGATGCATAGGGATAGGCATCACCAGCAGAAAACGGGAAGTTGTTATCCCTCTGTACAGACAGTTGGTGAGACCCCATCTGGAGTACTGCATCCAGTTCTGGAGACCCCATCTCCACAAGGACATAGACAGGATAGAGGCAGTCCAGAGGAGGGCAACTAAAATGGTGCAGGGTCTGCAAGAGAAGCCGTATAAGGAGAGACTAAAGGAGCTTAATATGTATACCCTTGAGGAAAGAAGGAGAGGGGGGACATGATAGAAACTTTTAAGTACCTCAGTGGAATCAACAAAGTCCAAGAGGGTAGCATCTTTCAGAAAAAGAGACGTGCAAGAACAAGGGGACACAATTTAAAGATGGGGGGGCAGTTCAGGGGCAATGTGAGGAAGTATTTTTTCACAGAGAGGGTAGTGGATGCATGGAACAGCCTTTCTGAGGAGGTTGTGGAGTCTGAAACTGTGGGAGTATTCAAGAATGCATGGGAGAGACATAAGGCAATTCTTGTGGGGGTAGGAAGAAATAGGCTGTTGGTCAACTAGGATCTGTGGCCTATCCTGTAGGTAGGAAAATGGGCAGACTAAGTGGACCAAGCAGTCCTTATCTGCCATCAAAGTCTATGTTTCTATGTTTCTCCATCCCTCCCCTCCACCCCCCTCCAACCCATTGCCAGTTCCACTTTTATAGGTACTGGATTTGACTGAAAACAGGAACTTCCTGTTTGGGAGCAGGAAGGGAGTGATCACAGAAGTACAAATGACTTATCATCCTAGAAGGAAAAGAATAGCTCTCCCTCACTTCCTGGCTGCTGGAGGTCTGACTTTGAGGAAGTAAGAAGGAGACTACTGAGGAATACAGGAACTTCCTGTCCAGGAACAGGAAGAGCAGGAGATGCAAGGGTACAGAGGCAGTAGGAAAGTAGAGAGAAAAAACAAAAACTATTTGTAAACAGAGAGAGGAAAGAGTAAGCATACAAAGCAACAGTCGAGGGGCCACAAATAAGACATGATGGGGGTGGTGCAGTGCAGTGGCTGTGGACCGGCAGTCTTCCAGGGGATGTTCTGAAAGATGTGGTGTTGCCCCATCTGCAGGCACCTCTCTGGGCTGAGGGAGGAGGATGTTCATCTCCAAGCTTAGTTGGCCAGGATTCAGGATACCTCCTCTCCCACCTAGAGACCATCAGGGCCACCACCACTGCCTCAGAGGATTCCAAGAAAGAGGAGTGGTTGGACCATGGTGGGCTCAGGGAGGGTGAGGGTGGTGGAAGAGAGGTGCATCCCTCCAGTTGTACCTCTCCGCAATTCATACACTGTTCTGGCAGAGCGTGGTTCCAATATGAAGGCACCCACAGTGGAGACCAATGAGGATGCTGGGAACCTCCACAAAGGAAACAAACAGGAGGATGGCACAGGACCACAGGGGAAGAAACAACTCTTGGTGGGGGACTCAATTGCTAGGGGGCTAGAACTGGGGGGAGGGAGGGGAGGGGAGAGGGAGGTAAGGTGCCTCCCTAGTGCCATGGCTTGGAGGGACAGAGAGTGAATCCTCAGGTTTGTGGGAGCAGCTGCATGGGGGAGGGAGCTGGATGTCATTGTCCACCTAGGAACAAATGACCTGGCTGGGAACAGGATCAGAACAGTGCAGGAGGAGTTTGTGGAGTTGGGGAGAGGCCTTAGACAAGTAGCATGCATGGTAACCTTCTCAGAGGTGCTGCCTGTCTATGGCATGGGTGAGGCTAGGGTGCTCCACACTGTGGGACTCAATGAATGGTTGAAATACTGGTGCAGAGCTCAGAGTTTTGGCTTCATTGGGGACTGGGGGTCCTTCTGGAGTGATGCAGGCCTATACTGGCACGATGGTCTGCATCTGTCCCGAAGGGGAACCAGGATCCTAGGTGATAGGTTTAAATGCTTCATTGGCAAGCATTTAAACAGGGTAGTTAGCGAGGTAAACATCAAGGTAGAGAGGTCGATAGGGAGAAGGGTAGGGGTAAATGGAGAAAAAAGCAAATGCAGTAAGGACAGGGAATGGAGCTAAAAGGGGTAAGGCCATCAAAAATGGAGGGCAATGAGTAGCAATGTCCATAGTCTGGGTAACAAGCTCCCTGAATTAGTGGCTTTGATGGAAGAGGGACACCTGGATATCGTGGCAGTCACAGAAACATGGTGCACATATCCATGACTGGGATGTCAACATACCAGGGTACACAATATACATGAGGGACAAGGAAGGGTAAAAGAGGAAGAGGAAGAGGAGTAGCTGTATACATAAGGGAAGTGGTCAAAGCAATGGAACTAAAGAGTAAACAGAGAGGAGAGGAGGCACTGTGGGTCACCCTGGAGACAGAAAATGGCATCATAATCTGCAAGGCATTGTGTACAGATCCCCATCTCAGGGTGGGGAAATTGACAAGGAAATGATAGGAGGCATCCTTAGGATGGCAGAAAAGGGGAGATATTGTTGATGGATGAATATGCCAGATGTTAACTGGAGCCCCATTGCTGCAGCCACATCCAAGAGCAGGATCATTCTCGTTGCCCTACAGGGGCCATGCCTCAAACAGCTAGTGTTGGAACCCACTCGGGAGGGAGCAATCTTAGACTCGGTACTCTCAAATGGGGACAGAGAGAGGATCTCAGATTTAGAAGTGGGTAGCCATCTGGGAACAAGTGACCACCAAACAGTGTGGTTCACGATAAACACTGCTATAGAGTCAAGCCATACAAAAGCGAGAGTACTGGACTTTAGGAGGCCTGACTTTGGCAAAATGGGAGAGTGCCTCAGAAAAGCAGTACCAACGGGCAAGAAGGAGGAGTGGAGGAACAATGGGGAAAAATCAAAACTGCCATCACAGAGGCAACAAATCATTGTGTGAAGCTATGTCTTCTCCTTTTATACCCACATCTTAGGGAGAGGAAATGTACAAGAAAATGACAGAAGGCATCCATAGGATGACAGAAAAAGGGGAGATATTATTGATGGGGGAACCGAATATGCCAGATGTTAACCGGAGCACTTTTGCTGCAGCCACATCCAAGAGCAGGGTCATTCTCCATGCCCTACAGGGGGCATGCCTCAGACAGCTAGTGCTAGAACCCACTCGAAAGGGAGCAGTCTTAGACCTGGTACTCTCAAACATGGATGGAGAGAGGATCTCAGATCTAGAAGTGGGTAGCCATCTGGGAACAAGTGACCACCAAACAGTGTGGTTCATGATAAACACAGCTGCAGAGTGAAGCCATACAAAAGTGAGAGTATTGGACTTTAGGAGGGCTAACTATGTCAAAATGGGAGAGTGCCTCAGAAAAGCATTAGCAAACAGGCAAGAAAGAGGGGTGGAGGAACAATGGGGAAACCTCAAAACTGCCATCACAGAGGCAACAAGCCTTTGTGTGAAGCAAATAAATCAAACTGAAAGAAAAAAACACTATGGTTCTCAAAAGAGGTATCAGGGAAGGTTAGGGAGAAAAAGATCGCATTCAGGAAGTATAAGGAAGTTTGAAGGATCAGGACAGAGAACTCTACCAGTTAAAGCAGAAGGAAGCATGGAAGGCAGTCAGAATAGCAAAGACCCAAAGCAAGGAAAAGGTAGCCAACTCGGTTAAGAAGGGGGATAAAATCTTTTATAGGTACATTAAGGGTGCAAAAGACCATGGAAGGGATAGTGAGGCTTAATAACAGGGAGGTGGGTGGGCAGAGAGGGACAGTGAAAAGCAGGGATACTGAATGAATACTTCTGCTAAGTATTCGCAAAAGAAGAGGAGGGGGAGGTAACTAATTCAATCAATAGAAGCACTCTGGATAGAGGGGTCGATACCAGTCCTTTCACAGAAGAAAGGGTTCTGAAAGAACTCCTTAAACTGAAGGTGGACAAAGCAATGGGGCCTGATGGGATTCACCCCAGAATTCTAAAAGAACTAGGGGACGAACTTGCAACACCACTGACTACACTTTTTAACAAATCATGGGAGGATGGTGTAGTACCTGAGACTGGAGGAGGGTGGATGTGATTCCTCTTCACAAAAGTGGGAGCAAAGCAGAGGCAGAAAACTACAGACCTGTTGGCTTGACCTCAGTGGCAGGGAAAATGATGGAATCACTTCTGAAAGAAAGAATTGTTGAGTACCTAGAGGCCAGTGGGGCACAGGACCCAGGGCAGCATGGATTCACAGTGGTAAGATCATGTCAGATGAATCTAATAAATTTCTTTGTCTGGGTGACCAAAGTAGTAGACAAGGTAGGGGCTGTGGACATGGTCTGCCTAGACTTTAGTAAGGCATTTGACACAGTCCCACACAAAAGATTAATAAACAAATTAGCTATCCTGGGAGTGAGTCCCAGGGTGGTAGCCTGAGTAAAATATTGGCTGTACAACAGGAAACAGAGAGTAATAATAAACGGAGTTCACTCCAAAGAAAGGGGGGTTACTAGTGGAGTACCACAGGGTTCAGTACTGGGTCCAGTCCTTTTTAATGTCTCTATATGTGTCATTGCAGAGGGACTGGAAGGAAAAGTATGTTACTTTGCAGACAACACAAAGATCTGCAACAGGGTTGAGGCACAAGTGGGGTGGAATGGATGAAAAGGGACTTGGCAAGGTTGGAGGAATGGTCAAAAGTATGGCAGCTTAGATTCAGTGCAAAGAAGTGCCAAGTATTGCACCTGGGAAACAAACTCCCAGGGGAAGAGTACACAATGGTGTGTGGGGATGATGGTATTAACAACAACAGAAATGGAAAGGGACCTAAGAGTAGTCATATCAGATGATCTAAAGGTAAGCAAGCAATGTGAGAAGGCAGTAAGGAGGGCTGGGGGGATACTGGGATGCATAGGAAGAGGCATCACCAGTAGAAAACAAGAAGTTGTGATCCCTCTGTAAAGACAGTTGGTGAGATCCCATCTGGAGTACTGTGTGCAGTTCTAGAGACCTCATCTCACAAGGACATAGACAGGATGGAGGCAGTCCAGAGGAGGGTAACTAAAATGGTGCAGGGTCTGCACCAGAAGACATATAAAAAGATACTAAAAGAGCTTAGTATGTATACCCTTGAAGAAAGGAGGGAGAGGGGGGACATGATAGAAACTTTCAAGAACCCCAAGGGAATCAACAAAGTCCAAGAGGGTAGCATCTTTCAGAAAAAGGGATGTGCAAGAACAACAGGGCACAATTTGAAGATACAGCGGTGATGGCTCAGGGGCAACGTGAGGAAGTATTTTTTCACAGAAAGGGTGATGGATTCATGGAACTGCCTTCCTGTGGAGGTGGTGGGGTCAAAAGCAGTGGGGAATTCAAGAATGGATGGGACAGACATAAGGCAATTCTGGTGGGAGGTAGGAAGAAGTTGGCTGCTGGTTAACTAAGATCTGCAGCTTATCCAATAGGTAGGAAAATGGGCAGACTAGGTGGGCCAAGGGGTCCTTATCTGCTGTCAAATTCTATGTTTCTATGTAAAAAATACAGTGTTGCAATTAGATGAAAAGAAAAATTAAACTTCTAGATGGCAGGGGCAGAAAGAAGAAAATTCACTTTCACCAAAAACTGAATGTTTATTAGGTAGTGCAGAGAGGAGACCTGTACTAAGGAGTAAAAATATAGTCCATGGAGGAATAATATCTGTTAGGTATTCTGGGGCAAGTGCATCGATGATCTTGTCAACTAGGAGGGCAATTTGAAATTAAATCTGGAAAGGTATGGGGAGTCAGTAAAGGTCATGGAGCTTACTGAAATTGTTGAAATCTAAATTGGAGGATACAGTCTTTGTACCCTAGGAATACCATACTCAGTTCCCATTATCAATTTGCAAAACTGTGCGACTAAACCTTTAAGAGCTCTATGTTAAGATAATGTTGGGGGAGCTGGAACAAGTTTTAGTTTTTCAGCTCCCACCTACTAGGAAAGTGGGGCAAGGAGCTGGTTTGCAAAATATGTCAGGAGAGGCCTGGTATACAAATGAAGGTGATCTTACAAAAATATTAATAACTATTATTATGGATTTAAAGCCAGCATATGATCCAGTTTTGAAAATTGTGCACAGACAGCAGCAATTTGAATGCTCTGGAGCAAACATCAATATGCTGCATTCCTGGACTACTCCACTTAAACTAAATATGACAGATGTGGTTTGCATATCTGAGAACTGACTTTTTGGAAACTGGTGAGGTAACATCAGTATTGCAGTCAGTGCAACTGAGAGTAAATTTAAAGGGTCTGGTTTTTGTCTGCATAGACCTGAATGATGCAAAATGATTGCTATGCTCACAATTGAGGGAAAATCTCTCATCATCAGCATTAGGCTCAGAATTGGGAAATGGTCTTGCTGACTCACAATGCGTGTGCTTGTAACTCCTGCACTGTTTAGTGAGCCCACACAAGACATTGTTATGTTAATTGATCCAGAAGGATAAGTACTAGTTTTTATTAATTTTCATCCATCTCAGCTTTCTAGAAGGTGCAATGCTCTGCAACAGCTATTGAATCAAGCAGTGAATTGAAGTGTTGGGGTTATTTCAAATAGGCTTTGAACCTAATATGAAGGTGCTATTTAAGTTGATTAGGAGTGAGATGAACAACTGAATTGTTGCTCAAGGAATGCTTATTATCAAAGAGTATGTAAGCTTGCTGATTTGATCAAATGGTGATGTTTGTGGATTGAAATTAAATAATCTAGTCTTACTTTTGTCACTAGGATGAAGGTGGTATGGGTTTAAGGAATGGCTAGTCATTACTAACCCAATGAAGAACTGATTTACTTTACTTAAACATTAGAGACTAAGCATGTTAGTATGTGCTTTCATCATTTATTCATTATACTGACCTACCTTCTGTGCAAAAATTGCATTAAAATTTTGATTAAATTGTTTTCTCCCCTTTCATCCTCATTGTTTAACTTACTCTTGGTGATGGAGAAATTCTAAAGCTGAGATTCATCCTATGAGTATTACAGTAGCTATTCCTGTTTATTGTTGAGTTGTTCATCTGTCTATAAAAGAAATTTAAATACGTTGTGTTAGAAATTTAAAAAGAATACAGGCTGCTGTATTTTCACATGTTGAATGCTCACAAAATGAGACTTAGATAGACCACAGACCACTGAATTACAATAATCAATAAAAGAGGTGGTAAAGGAAGGAATTAAAATGACTGCATAAGGTTGGTCCAGAAAGGGTCAGCCAATGTGAAGAAGGCAGTCCTGCAGAAATGGAAGTTTAAGGGGAGAAAGAAAGCTTAGCAACAAGAAAACCACTGAACATACATAAGGAGCAACTATGAGACTAGAATCAAGAAGGGAGATTGAGGAAGAAGAAAACTATTTAAGATAGCTTCTTTAACACAAAAGGGTCACTTCAATCTTGGATACTTTTAATTGCAGGAAACCTTTGATTGGAGAGAGACAGGAGGAGTGGGTGAAGAGGGAGTAAACATGATTGGAGTTAGAAAGCAAAGTACAGCTAGGTATAATCTGAATTGAAATGAGGCTCAGATCAATGTGAGAAATGAGATGGCCAAGGAGATGGGGCCAAGCAAGGAGCCCTGAGGAACACTATATTAGAAGGGTAATGTAAGAAGAGCAAATACCATCAGAGATAATGAACAAATGATTAAAAAGATAAGGGTGAAAGCAAGACAATAGGGAACCAAAAACACCAAGAAATCGATCAAGACAATGAGCAAAATGAAATGGTCAACAAAATAACAAGTATATAGCAGTGAGATCAAGGATAATGAGAAGGGAGTTAATATCATTAATGTATCCTGGGAGGTACTCTCGGTACTATGAAAAGGCCTCAGATTTGAAAGGAAGGGCTATTAATAGATAGCTGAGAGAAGAGATGAAATATGCATGTACACAGATATCTGTCTGTATCACAGTTAAAATTATTTGCAATGTTTAAAATTGTATATGAAGAAACACAGTTTACTTGTATAATAAAAACACTAAATGTGTAACATTCAAAACTGGTTGCTACCCTGTTGGCAAAGTGTAAAAGAATCACAAAAACATATGGCTGTTGAGCATTAAGTGCAATGTCAGCTGTCCACATTTTCATGACTACTACTCTACTAGAAAACTGGTACTACTGCTTCATTAAGTTTTAGAGAAGGCAAGTAGTCATAAAATGTAGGTTTCCAAATATGATGCAAAAAATATAGACAGTGTCCTTTTGAGATATGAGATGTAAAAGTTCACTACTTTTGAAAGTTAATATTTATTTTATACGGTATAGTTGCTGTTTAATATGAATCCCATACATTTTAATGAATACTAAAGATCAACTCAGACTTTCAAAGAAACTGAAAAATATAACACTTTGACACAATTCAGCTTATATTTCACATAGCTCTGTATTTCTTCACCCTGTTATTGATTACTGAGGTTACATGCATTAAAATCAGATCCTTGTTTCTTAAGAGTTCTTCAGTTCATACTGCTTATTCCCCACCTTTTGGCATAATACTCTGATTCTGACATTACAGATATTCCCATGGCAGCAAACTGTGACACCACAACAGAGTATGACTACAAGTGAGGAATAAGGTCAGATAAACTCTAAAGAATCAAAATCCTGTTTTGAGCAAATTTCCTCAGAAAATAAAGGAGGTGAGAAATCTATAGAAAATATATAAAATGCTATCTGAATTGTTCCTAATGAGGATGAACACCAGGATTAGGGTTATGTGATGAAGCTAGAGTGAGGAAGTTCAGGAGAGATGTGAGAAAATATTTCTTCACTGAAAAGGGTGTAGATGCCTGGAACAGACTGCCAGCCGAAGTGGTGAAGGCTTATATGGTGGGGGGCTTCAACATGCATGGAATACACTTAGGGATATATTAGTGCAGAAGCAGGGGGGAAGAGTTGCTGAAGACCACATAGCATCTGTAGGGTATCACGTTCGAACAGCGACAGGAATACTGCAAAGATCATTACAGCAACAAAATCGTCAGTTTCTTGCAATGGTATCCAATATTCCCAGCACTGCTATCTCTGGGGATATCACCCCCTTCCCAAATCATCTCTGACTGGGAGTTAGTTATCTATAGTATGGGGGGATGAGGGGGCAGAGCTCCCACATGGGGGTACAAGGGGGTGAAGCGCCCCACAAAAAACACTTGCTTTCTTGGATGGCACAGTGCTGATTGTTGGCATTGTGCCATCACTGTAATGCCATTCAACACAATTTGTGTTGCTTTGGCATGGTGGAACCACATCTGTAGATGTAGAATATGTAGCGAAAACTTGGGCATACTGGATGAGCAATGTGGTCAGTTTCTGCCAATAAATTATATGTTCCTCTGTAAATGTTATGTTTTCCAAAGTTTTTCCAGAGCATTAGAAGCTCTTTAAAGAGGCCGGGCCATTGGTGAGGCAAGCTGAGGTGATGGACACCTTACCTCCCATCTCTCCAGTGACCTGGGTTCCAGAATGAGGTCAGACCACTGAGGTCTTTGGGGGTGGGAGAAGGTGAAGTATTCTGAAGCCTACTTTCCACTCCCGGGGAAGGCGAACACAGTGCACTGCTCCTTAATGGCCACTACATGGAGGTGTGGTGGCAGACAGTTGACACCTCTCGGAGGAGGACATCCCTCAGCTGGCACATGGTGCATGCATGCCCCTAAACACATACCCTCCGCCATCATTACATATTATTGGACATAGGGAAAACTAAGAAATGGAAAGGCCTGGCTCCGATGAATGAAGTCAGGCCTACTACCTGACCCTCACTGCCACCCAGGAGCAGCAGCTGGATAGTGCTCAAAGGGGTGGGGAGGAAGGACCACCCTCCCCCAGCACCACCATGGGTGGAAATCCAGTGGGGTATCAGGTAGGACCCAGAGGAGACAGTTGCTGGTGGTGTGGGGGTCAAGGCTGATAGCTGTACTGGAACCAGGGCCACAGAAACAGCTTGATAAAAAAATAAACTCTTTAAAGAAATGTTGTATTGAATGCCACCTGCAACAAAGTCACTGTTTTCCAAATAAAAAATGCCAAATGCTGCAAATCAAAATTTGAAAACTGAACTCCTCTTTTAGTTACACAGTGCTCAGATTTCAGAGTACTCACTGTTCTCGTCACCTACTAAAACAATATCACATCTTATAGTTTTCAATGGTTCTGTTTCAGAATCAGTTCTTGGATGATTCTCAATGTGTTACTGTTACACCATACAAAACAGATCATGGCACTGTTATGCCAAATAAAAAATTAAACAAGAATGTAACTGGAAATATTTTAAACCTGATATTATTTCAAAACGTGTTTTTCTCCTTTTTCTACACCTGTATATTATCCACTGATGAATTATACAAAAGTACTCACAGAACACAGTCTTCAGCAATAAGAATCAGCCATGTGAGTTCCCAAGGAAGGCCACAGACAGAACCCTTAGTTAGCTGTGATGTATTCCTATTGATGAAAAAGGGAAAGCAGAGGGAGGGTAAATTGTTTAACCTGAAGAGGTACACTAAGCAGTGTCAGTGGCTCAGTAGGTAGCACACTCGCCTCTAAGGCCGGGAGATCAGAGGGCTGTGGGTTCAGTTCCCACATCTGGCACTTGGGTTAATATCCCAGTACTGACACTGTAATGCAGCATGAGAGGGGTGCTGCATTTCTGAGGTGCTGTCTTTCAGAAGAGATGTTAAACCAAGGTCCCATCTGCCTGGATTGGTGGTAGTTCAGGTGGATGTTAAAGATCCCATGGCACTTATCGAAAAGAGTAGGGGAATTTCCCCGGTGTCCTGGCCAAATTTCCCTCATTCACTAAAAATACCACCAACAGCTTAATCTGGTTCAAGGTCAGTTGGAATTCATCTGTATCCCCCTCCCCCGGGTCATGCCTGAAAATAGGCAGGATTTGTCAAGTGCACTTACCTGGTCAACAAAAGCTAAATAAATAAAATAAATAAGCTGCAGTAGTGCAGAAGCAGACTTAGTTTGGCTCAGATAGATTTACCTTTCTGTGGCTGCTAAGTTTGTGGAGGGGCAGGAATGAAGGATTTAGTTGCTGGTAAGCTTGAAACTGTTTGTACTTGTTTGAGTCTGTTACCTTTAGGGCAGGTCTTATATTTCAAAGGATTTGGGGGAACTGTTTTGTTGTTGTTGTTTTTTTCCTTTTTCGTTGGGGCTTGTCCTCTGTGAACATAGGGTAAAGGGGTCCTCAGCTGATTGATCCTTGATTCAGCCAGAAGGTAATCCCACCCACACCTGGGTTTGTCCTCCTTTTATAGGGTGTGGGCCCATAGTGTTACACCTTCCTACACCACGCAGGAACTTCCACACCGAGGAAAGGGAGGCTCATAGGGGTTCATCTAGAGGGCATACATAGGTTATAATGCAGGCCAGGTCACATCAGACATGACAGGAGTGGTGCAGAGCAGTGGCTGTGGAGTAGCAGTCTTCAGGGAGCCATTCTGGAGGCTGCGATGCTGCCCTATCTGCAGGCACCTCTCTGGGATGAGGGAGGAGCTTGCCTGTCTCCTTGCAGAGGTGGCCAGGTTACAGGTGGTATCCACCTCCACCCAGAGATCACTGGGTCCACAGCATCAACCTCAAAGGTTGCCCAGGAAGAAGGATGACTGGACCACAGTCAGCTCAGGGAGAGTGGGGAGGGGTCAGAGACACATCCCCCACCCAGTCCAGCTTAATAACTCCTACACTGTTTTGGAGGAACAGGACTGCCCCACACAGGCACTCACAGCTGGGACCAGGGAGGATGGTCAGGACCTCCAATCCGGAGTCCCAGGGAAGGGAGTCAAGGGACCCTGGAGGAGGGGGAATCTTCTCCTAGTGGGAGACACTATTGTATGGGGTGTTTAATTAGGGACAACTAGCAGGGGTAGAGGGAGGTCAAGTACCTCTCAGGAAGCACTGCATGGAGGGATAGGAAGCGAATCCATAGGATCACAAGGGTGATAACCAGGACGGAGGAGCTGGATGTCATTGTCCACCTGGAGACCAGTGACTTGGTGAGGAGAAGGGTACAGTTAGCCAGAGTCTAGGAGGATTTCAGTAAGCTGGGAGAGGACCTGAAATGGGTAGCACATTCTGCATCATTCTCAGAGGTGCTACCTGTCCAAGGCATGAAGGAAGCCAAGGCACTCCATATCCAAACCTTCAACTCATGGTTGAAGGATTGGTGTGGAAGGGAAGGATTTGGCTTCCTAGGGGACTGGGGCCCAACATGGGTAGATGCAAGCTTGTATCAGGAGGATGGTCTGCATCTGTCTGGAAAGGGGACTTCAGTCCTTAGTAAGAAGTTGGAATGCTTCAGCAGAGAGCAATTAAACTGGTCAAGAGGGGAGAGCCAGAAGAGACAGGTGGCTTAGGAACACTCCCCCCACCCCACCACCAGAACATGCAAAAGTACGAATTGACAACAGGAACAACACAAGCGAGCAGTGAGGGGCAGGCAGGGGAAACTTTTATAAGGGGGGAGATAAAGGGGGCAAGAGCACATGAGCATGCATAGTGGGACAGGGAGAAGAGGCAAGTAGAGAGAACAGGAAGAGAGGGAAAGCAGGGAGTAAAACATGGAAGATCATGTTCATAAATGCACACAGTCTGGGAAATAAGGTTCCAGACCTGGAAGCCTTGATGATGGATACAGACCTTGACATAGCAGCAATAACAGAAACATGATATTCTGCTACTCAAAGCTGGGATGTCAATGTAACAGGCTATACACTGTTCGGAAAGGACAGGGAAGTTAAAAAGGGAGGGGGTGGCCCTGTACATCAGAGAAGGCATAAAGGCTACAGAAGTACAGGGAAGGCAGGGGAGGCTGAGGCAATGTGGGTCACCCTTGAACCAGGAAATGGCTCAGTAATACATACAGTGGTGATCTGTAGACCTCCGGCACAGAGGGAGGAAGTGGGCATGGTACTAGTGGAGGAAATTCCTGACATGGCAGCTAAAGACGAAATCCTGTTGATGGGGAATTTCAATATGCCGGAAGTGGATTGGACCACCCAGGCTGCTGCTTCAGCCAGAAGCATGACCATCCTGGAATCTCTGCAGGGAGCTGGACTCAGACAGTTGGTGCATGAGCCAACCAGGGACAAATCGATTCTAGACCTGGTATGGACCAATGGGAACAGATTTGAAAGAATCCAGGTGGAAAAGCAGCTGGGATCCAGCGACCACCACACTTATTTATTAATTAATTTATTTATTTATTAAACATCAGTTTACAACCTTTGAGCGAGAGGCTCATTTACAAAGGTACCTCGTCACAGAGAGGACAAAACAGTGATAACAAAACAGTTACAGGAAAACAATGTACAAGATTTGAAGGAACATGAGTACATAAGATAGTTACAATTTGCAAGGCTACAGTATAGACGAAGTTAACATTGGTCAAGAATAACTAGTTCATCAAGCAAAAACAGAGGAGGGTCAGTAAGGTGAAGTTTGGCGGAGCCAGCAGAGAGGTATCAGGAACCAAGGATAGAGGAGGTAAGAGATTTGAGCAGCCACTCAGGGGGCTTTGTCAGACGAATGAGCAAGAGAGCTTAGAAACAGCAGCAGCAGCTGCGTGTAGTGAAAAGGTGATTCCGGAGGGAGGTTTTAAAATGAGAGATCGTGGAGGCGTCAGCGATACTGGTGGGGAGGGTATTGTACCAGGATGGGGTACGGTAGTGGTAGGCCCTTTGTCCTTGAGAGATCCTTGCCCTAGGTACCTTCAGCGTGGTTTTGCAGGAGGACTGCATTGGTACTAGTGAATTTGCTTGGTGGATAAGGGCAGACAAACCAGGTGGAGATAGCCCCAGGAGAGTCTTTTTTGTTAGGAGGCAGGTTTGGTACCTAAGACATTCGTCAAGATTGAGCAGATTAGCCTGGGCATATAGATGGCAGGTATACGTAAGTCTGGGAGCCTCGGTGATTAGCCTGCAGGCCTTATTTAAGGTGAGGCAGATTTTGTTTAGCGAAGTCTGGTCAGCAGCCCCATAGACTGGTAAAGCATGATCTAATAGCGACAGAATAGAGGACATAACTGCAGGTCGGAGGGCATCAGTGGGGAGACAGTTTTTGTGGCGGTAAAGGATACCCATCCGAATATTGGTGGCAGAGGCTAGGGCGGAGATGTGGGCATGGAACGGGAGGTCAGGGTCAAAAGTTATCCCAAGGTACTTGTATGTGTAGACTTGCTCGAGTGGGAACTTGGAGCTGGCGAGGACCTGAAGTGGAAAATGACTAGCTTTGTTTTTGGGGTGGGTAAAGAGCATTGTTTCAGTCTTTTTAAGATTGATTACAAGTCTATGCTCTTTAAACCAGGCGTCCGCGTCATTATAAGATAGTTGCAGGGATTCATGGAGGGTGGTGGGGTTATGGTCAGAGGCGAAGATGACAGCGTCATCCACATAAAGTAGGAGTTTACCAGCACAGGCACCTGGCAGGGTGTTGAGATAAAGGGAAAAGAACAAGGGCCCAAGAATGGAGCCCTGGGGAACCCCAGAGAGGATAGGGCAGAGGTTAGAGAGTGTCCCATTAATTTTAACGCGCTGGGACCAGGCAGACAGACAGCTGGAGCACCAGGAGATAGGCCCTGCAGCAAAGCCAGTGTGGCTGAGTGCATCCAGCAGGAAAGGATGGGAGACAGTGTCAAAGTCTTTCGACAGGTCAATGAACACCGCGCCAGCTAGAGAGCCCAAATCCAGGGAGGAATGGAGAAATTTAGAAAACTCAATGAGGGCAGTGTTGGTACTGTGTCCGGCACAGAAGCCATGCTGTTCAGGGCAGAGGATACTGTATTTGGTTAGGTACTCTAAGATTTGGTAGGATACTACTTTTTCTAAGGCTTTTGAGAGTGGTGAGAGGATGGAGATTGGGCGATAATTGCCAGAAAGAGACCTATCCCCACCCTTATGTATAGGTGTGACAGTGGCAATTTTCCAGGCAGAAGGAAATTGCCCTAGACAGAGTGATTTGTTGAAGATGCTGGTGATTGGGGCGATCACCAGGTCCAGTACCTGGCAAAGGAGTCTGTGGTCCAAGGAGTTGCTGCTAGTGGTATTGCTCCTTAAGGCCTTGGTCAGATACGGTCTGACTTCGTTGACAGTGACCCAGTGAAAGTGGAAACAGGGGTGCGATAGAACAGGGTCAGGAGTGTGGGGGGGGTCAAAGAAGTTGCTAGGGAGTACAAGGCTAAGGTCAGTAAAGGATTTATTGAGATAGTTGGCGATGAGGGTAGGATCAGTAGAGATGGAGCCCTCAATGTTGATTTGGGATGGCAATGGAGTACGTGTACCTCCATTTAGTTGTTTGATGTTATCCCAGAAGGTTCTGGCATTCCCCCAGGACGAGGTGAGTGAGGCCTGATAGTGATCGGCCTTAGCCTTGCGTATGGCCCAGGTACATTTGTTACGGGCAGTTGCATACACCTGCCTGTCTGCAGGACGGACAGATTCCATGGCTAGGTGCCACAGGTTATCCCTGTGCTTAAGAAGATGGAGCAGGGGAAGGAGTAACCCAGGGAGCATGCCGGACTTTGGAATGAAGTTTGGTTAGGGGTGCGAAGATATCACAGGCTTTGTTAAACATTAAGGTGAAGAAGGCCAGGGCCGTATCAAGGTTGGAGGCGGTCTCAATAGGGGACCAGTCAACTTGGGCTAGGAATTGCTTCAGGCCATTCAGCCCACCTGGTCGTAACCGTTGCCATAGGGTGGGCTGTGCAGTGGGTTTGGGTAGAGAGGTTATCCAATGGAAAAGAATAGGGGAGTGGTCACTAATTCCATCAGGAAGGACTTGTAGATTGCAAATTTGGCTAGGTCGGTTAGTGAGGACCACATCAAGAAGAGTGCTTGACCCCAATCTGGGATTCAGTCTTGTAGGTTGGGCAACAAGTTCTGTTAGGTCAATAGAAGTGAAGGCGTCATGGGTAGAGGAGGATGAGGGGGCTAAGCCAGTTGATATTTAGATAACCCAGAAGGATATGCTCAGAGGAGTGGGGTAGAGTGGTGAGATACTCTATTAGTGAGACCAGGGCCTGAGCTTGATTTTTTGGGGGTATATAGGCAGAGGTTAGAAAGAGGGGGCCTCTAGAGGGTTCAGAGGTAAGTTTTAGGGTTAGGGCCTGAGCACTGAGGTTAAGGACAGGGGCTGGGAGGGCTAGTCCTGTAAGGGAGTCTTTGATATAAATAGCACAGCCCCCACCTCATCTACCTACACAGTCCTCTCAATAAAGGGAATAGCCAGGGAGTGAGACAAGGGAGTCAGGTGTTGAGTTAGATAGCCAGGTTTCAACTAGAGAGATGATGTCAGGTTTGTGAACAGTGACCCAACATTGGAGCGAGTCAAATTTCTTCAGGAGACTGCAGATATTCATGGACGCAATAAGAAGCCCAGGGGATCTTGTCGAGGAATTATTGTGGGTCGGGCCTGGGTTGGGATGAATATTCCTGGACAGGAGTAGGAGGAGAAGTACAGACCTGGACAAGGGGCAGTGGAAGGCGTGTTTGTGTCGGGCAGTATAGTATGAGTAGGGGAGCTTAGGGACACAAGGCGTGGGCAGAGAGGTACAGGCTGGGCAGGCAAGTACAATAAGTTGCCCATAGGTGCAAGGGGGGGGGAAGCTAGGTGGTGACTAGGGAGTGGGTACGAAAAGTTAGGGTACAAGGAGATAGTAGGGAAGGAAGGAGGCTACTCAGGGGCACCAGATTGGAGGACCTGTGGGCCATGGATACACCTGGGTCAGATGGAGGCCACGAGAGGAGGAGGAGGGGGAGGCATGACAGGAGGAGGTGGACAGGCATATTAAGGCAGGTCTGCAGACAGTAGTAAAGAAGAGGATAGAAGAGGGTGAAAGGCCTACCAGTAAGCTTAGATGCCTCTTTGGTACAGTGGTAGAACCCCGCCTCTAGTGCACAGGGTACCAGGATCAAGGCTCACCTGGGGTGATAGGAAATGGCCCAGGGTGGTGGCTGTGATCCACGGTCCAGATGCAGACCACCAGCAGTGAGCGGGCATGAAACTGGGGTGCTAAGTAGCGACTCCTAGTGGCCAAAGATAAAAATAGGCTATTATGGGGAAGGTGTAGTAGGAGCCCAGGAACTACAGGGCAGGGAGGGAGACAGTGGGTGAGGATAGAGGGGGCCTAGAGGTAGGAGAGATAGGGTAGTAGGATAGGAGGGGAGAGAGAGGGATAGGTGGGTAAAGGGGCCGCTGGGATAGAGCAGGGAGCAAACAGGACAAGGATGTTTTAAGAGAGGGGAACACAGTGGCCCCTAGTGGCTAGCAGGTATAACCTGCAAATGGGAAAGTGGGGACTTAGTAGTCCGGCAAGCAGGAAGTGACGCCATGAGGGTGGGCCAATAAATTGAGGGCCACCCCTGGGTGGGTGGGTGGGGCAGGCGGGCAGACGATGTGCAGCGTCATCGGGCTAGCACCCCACACACCAATGTTTAGGAGAAGAGAGGTATCCTTTACATCAGGGCTCAGTAGGTCATCCGGCTTGCAATTCGGCTCCAGGAGGGAGCGAGGAGTTTCCACGCTGCTGCCGCGGTCAGCAGTGAGCTGGGGGGGGGGATGCAGCCTAAATGGAGCAGAGACAAAGGCTAAGCATTAGTATGCAGCGGGAAGGAATTTACAGTCAGCACTGAACTGCGCATGCGCGGGCTAAGTCCCGACTCTGCCGACTGTGCATGCATGTTCTCCCAACATGGTGACTCTGGGGAGAACAGGTAAGTCAAAAACAACAATCAAGAATAAACTTCTGAGCAATTCTAAGGCAGGCAGACTAGGCAGTAATGGTAACAGTCTCCACGATTGCACTCAAACCACCAAAGCCTACTCAGTCTCTTAAAGAGCCCTCACTACAGAGTGCAGACAAGGCAAAATATAAACAGGTATAAGCAGAGGAAACAAAAACTATCTGCACACATGTGGGGACAAAAAAAGACTTTAAGGACATTCAGGTAGCACCCCACACTACTGTTCAGGAGAAGAGAGGTATCCTTTACCTCAGGGCTCAGTAGGTCGTCCGGCTTGCAATTCGGCTCCAGGAGGGAGCGAGGAGTTTCCACACTGCTGCCATGGTCAGCAGAGAGCTGAGGGGGGGATGAGGCCTCAGGGCTCAGTAGGTTGTCCGGCTTGCAATTAGGCTCCAGGAGGGAGCGATGAGTTTCCACGCTGCTGCCGTGCGTGGTATGGTTTGATATGGAGACAGGGACTCAGTTATGCTACACTGGGAAAAAAGCATTAGATTTCAGGAGGGTGGATTTCAATGAAATGGGTAGATGTTTAAAAGCGGCCCTGGAGAAGGTAGAGGTAATGGAGGGGGAGGAGGAACAGTGGGGGAGACTAAAAGGAGCCATTCTGGAGGCAACTAACCAATGCATTAGGATAGTGGCCAAAGGGAAAAGAATAAGGAAACCACTATGGTTTTCTAAAGAGGTAGGATACAAAGTAAGGGCTAAAAGAGCAAATTCAGGAAGTAAAAGGGGACCCAAAGGGAGGATGACAGGGTGGTGTACCTTGAATGTCTCAGGGAGGCAGGGAAGGCTGTTAGGAAAGCCAAGGCACAGACAGAAGAAGGTTTAGCACGGTCTGTGAAAAAAGGGAACAAGACATTCTATAGGTACATCAGCGATAGAAGAACAAATGGGGGGATTGTGAGGCTCAAAAGGGGGGAGGGAGAGTGTAAGGAGGAAAATCTGGACAAGGCAGAAATGCTGAACAAATACAGTATCCACTGAGGAGGGAGAGGGTCAAGGACCACAGTTGGGGAGCAGAAGCAATCGGGGGAAGAAGTGGACACCAGTTCATTCACAGTGGAGCGCGTTCAGGAGGAACTCACAAAGCTGAAGGTGGATAAAGACAAGGGGCCAGATGGCATAAACCCGAGGATATTAAGGGAGCTGTAGAGGGAACTAGCAGCACCTCTGGCCACCCTGTTCACAGAGTCACTTAACACAGGAATGGTCTCAGAGGACTGGAGGTGGGCGCATGTAGTCCCACTGCACAAAAGTGGCAGTAGGGTAGAAGCGGGGAACTACAAGCCAGTCAGCCTCACCTCAGTGGTGGGGAAGATCATGGAGACACTGCAGAAAGAAAGGATAGTGGCACACCTGGAATTCATTGGTGCCCAGAATCTGAGGCAGCATGGAATCACATCAGAAAGGTCTTGGCAAACAAATCTGAGAGATTTTTTTGATTGGGTGACTAGGGAAGTGAATCAGAGAGGGGCTGTAGACATCGCCTACCTGGATTTCAGCAAAGCCTTTGATACTGTCTCACACAGAAGGCTGGTTAACAAGATGAGTAGTTTGGGTATTGGGCATAAGGTGATACAATGGGTTAGAAACTGACAGACAGAAGACAGAGTGTGGTGGTAAATGGGATCCAGTCTGGGGAGAAAGAGGTGACCAACGGAGTGTCACAAGGATCAGTACTGGGATCAGTCTTGTTCAAGGTCTTCATTAGTGACATTGCAGAAGGGCTGGAAGGAAAGGTCTGCCTATTTGCAGATGATGCCAAGATCTACAACAGGGTGGATACTCCAGAAGGGGTGCAGATAATGAAGAGGGACCTGGAGAAGCTTGAAAGATGGTCGGAAGTGTGGCAACTGAGGTTCAATGCAAAAAAGTGCAAGATAATGCACCTGGGTAGAAGGAACCCTGGGGAGACCTACAGGATGGGGGGCAGGTGCTGATCATCACCTAAGAGGAGAGGGGCCTAGGGGATATCATATCTGATGACCTGAATGTATCAAAGCAATGTGCAAAGGCTGCAGGGAAGGTCAGTGGCATGCTGGGGTGCATAGGCAGAGGCATTACTACTAGGAGGCGGAAGTGGTGATGCCATTGTATAAAACACTAGTAAGGCCTCACCTGGAGTACTGTGTGCAGTACTGGAGACCACACATGCGTAAGGACACAAACATGGTGCAGGCTGCCCAGAGAAAGGCGACAAAGATGGTGCATGGTTTGCACCACAAAACACATGAGGAGAAACTAAGAGACCTCAGTATATACTCACTGAAGGAGAGGCGAGAAAGGGGCGACATGATAGAAACTTTAAAGTACCTCAAGGGCACAAACAAGGTGCAATTGGGAGATCTTTTCCAATGTAGATAAGATACCAGAACATGGGGTCACGATATGAAATTGGAGTGGGGGAGATTAAGAGGTAATGTGAGGACGTTTTTCTACACGGAGAGGGTGGTGAACACTTGGAATAGTCTGCCACAAGAGGTGGTAGGGACAAGCACAGTGGAGGGGTTTAAACATGCCTGGGACAAGTACAGAGAAACCTTGGTTGGGAAGGGAGTAATGAAAAGCCATTGACCACTTAGGGTGAGTGAATGCATGCATGCATAGGGCCTCTGGGCAGACTGGATGGACCTAGCAGTCCTTATCTGCCAACAGTTTCTATGTTTCTTGTTTCCAGGTGCAACCTGGGAGCACAAGGAAATTAAGTGGCTTGCTCAGGGTCACACAGTATGCAAGCGGGGCTGATGGGATTCAAACCTAGGTCTCCAGAGTTGTAGCTCAGTGCCCTTAACCATCAAAAAGCATTTAAACATGGATTAACTGTGATTTTGATCATAAATAAAACAAAGGAAGAGCCAAGCTTCCTGTTGAAATAGGCCCCTTCCCTTCCTGGTCATGTTTCTTTTTATATTTTAGCATGATTGGTTAGCTGCTACTATCTTCAAATATAACAAACAAACTCTTTTGCAAGCTTGAATATTTTAAAGAGAAAGGAGTACTGTAGGAATGGTTATAAAGTTATACCTTTGAAAATTACTGGATATTAGAGTTGTATGAAACTGACACATTTCCCTTCCTCTGTTTAGTGTATTTATTTAAAATGTTTCCTCCTGGTTTAGCCACACTATGTGTATCTACTTGTATTTTACTGTACATGTAGTTGACAGAACAGTCAGCAGGGATACATGTTACAGTTTTAAGACTGACTGTCATAGACGTTTAACCATTTATTCATGAAATATAAAATAATGCATGAGTAGCAGAGTATAATACATTTTTTTATACACACGAAGTGTGTGATGCTACATAGACCACAAAAGTGAAGCTCAAGTGGCTTATACAGACATCACATACTGCTATAATATTTTATTATTTTATAACTACTAGTTCTTGTTGTACAGTTCCTCTTTTTTGTCTAGTGGTTCAGTTACTCATAAGTAGGATCATTGAGGGACTGACTTGTCATTCACCAACCACAGCAGACTCAGTTAGAGGAGTGGGTAAGGCATGAAAGGGATAGATTCTTTCAACAAGTTGCCTCCAGGGCAGTTGTGCCTTGGAAGGAGAACTTTACTGTTGTACTTATTCTTTCTCACATTTAAGTCCCTTTTCCTGTATATTTATTATTCTAATTCCTGCCATGCTGCCGTGGATCACCACGCTAGTGAAATTCTGAGAAAAGAAAATTGAGTGGAACTTATGTGGAGTCAAACTCAGTCTCTGGTTTATCAGGCTGTAGTCCTTTCTAGTACACCCACACGCTGGCACAGCAGTGAAGCTCAGCTCTTTAGCTGTAGAGATTAAAACCCTTCCCGACAGGCATCCCTACCCATAATGTCTACCTCCAAAGCAGTGCTGCCTTGGTGGCAGGTCTGCCCTGGAAGCAACTTTGATTGAAACAATCAATTTATTTCTGCTAGCACTAAATCTAGATTTGTGCAGTGTTATTCAGTAACACAGTTAGGAAGATTTCAGAATATGCAAGTAGAAGAAAGGTTTTCTCCTTGATTCTTGCAAGAGGTAAAGTAGAAACCTTAAGTTGCTACAGTTATGATTATCACGTTTTTTATTAATTTATATATTGATTTGTAATTTTAATAAGGAACTATAGAATAATACATGGAGTGGTTTGTTTAACGACATTATGCACCCCTTCCAAGGTGATGGATGCAACATAAATCCCAAGAGTGAAGCCCAGGGGATTTATTTAAGCATCCAACACCAAGGATGTGTGTAAAATCTCAAGTTAAACACACCACCCACTGTTTTATTTGATAGAATTGCTGGGTATAATTTTTTTGCCACAGCAATTCTACAAAAAGAAAAGACATCTCTCTTCGGCTGCTGTCTGCTCAGTTTCAGTGCAGTCTGAGGTCAGAAGCTAATGGAGAAAGAAACGTTTCACTTTTTTTTTTTCATTTTTATTCTTAGAAGCAGCCCCGTTTAACAATATTTGCAGCACAGTTATTTTTTTAAGTGAGCTTACCACCAACTCCAAGTAGTGGTGTGACCAGTACTGAAGAACCATGGCTGGTTGTGAAGATGGGCAGATTGGCGGCTGCACATGTGCACAAGGGAAACCTGGCGTGTGTTCACCGTAATAACCCACAGGTTACAACTGCAAATTATAACTGGGTTTCTCTTTGCATAAAAATGATGCACAATTATTATAAACATATTAAGCTATTATATCTTGTTTCTAGATGCATCCTGGGGGGTGGGTTGCATGGATATGTTTTATTGACACTGAGTTGTCTGGATATTTCCAGATACTGTGTTTTATGATATATCTAAAAGAAATCTCTCTGGTGACCCTACGATGGTGCTACAAACAGACAGGAAATTTCTTTAGAAATATTCAGATATCTGTGACTTTAATTGTTCCTTTTAGTCTGAGTGACCATATTACTCTGCAATAAAATATACCTATTTTTGACCCAGTGTTATCTTTATCTGCTTTAAGTCCAGTAACATTGAGGTTTTATTTTTACATAATAAAATGTGAGTTGCCTGCTATTTATAAAAGCATAGAATTATTTGCTTACACAGCAGAAACAATTAAGAAAACAATGGGGGGGGGGTAGGGATTGGTTAATAATATACAGTTAATGTTTCAACTATATACTGTAACAGTGATTGTCTAAGGGTGTTTTACTGTTTTATCTATAGACTTCATTAATTTTTGTCCAAATGATTGTGTGGGAATGTTTTTCTTATAACATGCTAAGTATCCAGAGGTGAGGAAGTAATAAACATATATTGAGTGATTTGGTCAGTTAAAATGTTGTTAAAGCCGGAAAAGCCTAGCTTTAGAAGCAATCCCACTACATTTGTGAAGTTTTCACTTTGTGATTATTCTTTATTTAAGTGTACATTTATATGATGCATGCATTATTCATTGTTTACAGCCCAGAAGACCATTTTTATACTTTGAAATGTTTATAATAGAATTATCCAGAACCACAAATGGATTCAAATACAGTTGGGATAGAACTAAGGGTATAGTAGCTATTCAGAACAGAAAGAGCTACACCAGGGTGGGTGGTGGTGCTCAGTGATAAATAATGAAAGTACAATTAAAAATTATGGCAATTACCCATGCACAGAAAAAACTTGGAGGCAAGTACAGTAGCTACTTAACAGGAAGAGGGAAGTGGAAACACAGGGAACAAAAGGAACAATAGGATAAGCATAGACCTCACAGAGACAATAGTTTCCAAGGTATGATAGGCTAATATGGACACAGTAGATGGACAATTTGTCTTTTTATGCTATCATTGTCTGTTTCTGTGTATTGTGTATTATGTATTTGTAATGCATTTTATGTGTTATTCTAAAGCTGAAAGTCAAAGCTCACAGTCTTAGTAATGTAATTTAGAAATCAGCATTGATAAATCACAACACTGCTCACACTGAGTCGATAAGGTACTTGGAAGATACAATTGACTTTCAGCTGACTTTTCACTGGTACAGCAATAGTAGTTGTGAAGACTTTTCAATTACACTTATTGAACATTGCCTATGTATACAGGCAATATTCAGTTTTTGATCACTGTCTGTTTAGGTAGGTTTCAAACTCCTTCATCAGCAAAAATATTAATGTATTGTTATCTCCTGTCTGGATTATTGTAATGCTTTGTTATTGGGCCTTCCAAATTCTGTGCTTTACAAATTTCAGTCAGTCTAAAACTGGCAGCAAAACGTATTTCTTGAATGCCTCATTATTACAGATGAGTGAAGCTTTCAAAATTCATGAATTTTGGCAGCTTCTCTTTCCCAACAACAGCAATTGATGTCCTTAATCTCATGGCAAATTAGCCCAATTCACATGGCAAATGGACATCAATTTCCAATCTGTGAGTAAATTAGACAACTCACATGGTGCACCGCATAAATTTGGCTAATTAGCTGCTTAAAAGTGACAAGAATTGCATCCTTTTTACATGGCTATTCCCCCCTCCAACATCCCCAAAACATTTTATTCATGATACCCCTTCCCATCTCCACTAGCATCTTAATCCCTCTTCCCACCCTGCCCTGGGGAATTGCAGAAGTAATGAAATAAAGTAGGAGTTGGACTACTCCATCTGAGGTAGTTAGTCTGAAATAAATTAAACTTAAATACCCTACCCTTCTCCTGCCTGTGCACCAAACATGCTTCCTCACCTCAACCACCCAAGTCCCACCAAATAAATCATCATAACTTAGCCCCTCACCTAACTGCTAAATGGTCCCCACAACTCTCCTCCCTACACCAGCACCCAGAAAAAAATGTACATTCAGCAATTAAGGTGTTACTAGGAGCACAGATGTTGTCAACATACATTCATTTGTGCCATTACCAAGATGAATACTGAAAAAAGCAGATGGTCTGCACTGGGGAGAATTTCCTTTATTAGAGGTTTTTATTCTGGGTGATGGAGGAGGAAGGAGGGTGGTGTGGATCAGAGAGGGACTGGGTGGGGTGCTAAGTTATGATGATTTACTCAGTGGGACAAAGGTGGGGGAGTTTGTTTGGCCTACTGATGGGTGAAGAGTAGGGTATTTAAATTTTATTTTAGAGAAGCAGACACTGAGAAAGATCTTGAACCTGCCTTAGCCTTGTGTACAACCGTTTGTAAAAGTGTATCATAAGAAGAGCATAGCAAAACTGAAAAACAGTGAATGGACACCAAATCAGCTAAGGGGAATTCTGAGGCTGAATAAATTGATTTGTAAATTTGACACCCCAAAAAATAAGCAAGCCTTGATCTAGGTGATAACCATTGCAGCTGTGAGTATAACATACAGTGGCAAGTACGAAATGGGTAATCTAAAATACAACAACCATTACTGTTATAAGCAACTGTTAAGGTATTGAGTTCCCTCTTGTCAGGATTAAAATACATACTAGCACAGTAATTGAAATGTAGCATCAAAGACCCAAGATGGACTTTCGAATGTTAGGCAAAAAATAACGTTGTACCTTATAAAGTAAACCCAGTTTTTAATTTATGGTGCAACTGGCAGACCTAATTTGTAAAGAAAAAGTTAAGGAAGGATGAAGTAAAACAACCCCAATATTTAAATTAAAAAACCCTAGCTAACAAAACACTTGTTGCATCGCAAATCACAAACTCAGGATTAGCATGTAACATCTGAGATATACTAAAAATCATTTACTTAGTTTTCTTTAAATTCAAAGTCAGACCATTCTCGACAAACCAATTTCTAACAACTGAGAACTCTTTCCACAACAGAAGATAATTCCAAAATGGAGTTAGACTGATAAAACAATATCAGATCATCAGTGTACAATAAACTTTCACAAGATTTAAAAGTTGAAGCCAACTGATTGATAAAAAAACTAACCAACAAAGGGCCTACAATTGAGCCTTGGGGTATGCCATACTTCACAGAAGAGACAGAAGAAATTGTGGAGCCAATAGCAACAAACTGTGACAGTCTCAATAAATAGTCTCTACACCAATCCGCCTCTGAAAATGAGAAACCCAGTTGCACCAATTTCTCCAATAATAGGTCATGGTCAATCAAGTTGAATGCCTTGGTCAGATCCACAAAAACCACCCTAGTCATAAGACCTTTTTCAAATCCCAGTTTGGAGGAGTTTGTGAACCTGGCCAAGGCTGTCTCAGTCACATGATCCTTTTGAAAGCTATGCTGCTGCGATGCCATGACATCATACTTTTCCAAATATTCAGTAAATTGATTAGCCACTAATTTTTTGAAAATTTTATTAAAAGGCTTTAAGATTGATATTGGATGAAAATCGCCATGGGGCATGACATTAGATTTCTTTGGAACTGGAACCACTTTATCACACTTCCAACTGAGTGGAAATTGTCCACATGTTAAATAAAGATTGAAAATTGTACTAAGTGGTCCAGCAACAAAGGAAGCTGCCAAATGAATAAATCTACCATCATGCCCTTCCCCACAGTCACCAAACTTAGCTGGTATGGTCTTAAATAACTTCAAGATCTCCTTTCTTGTCACTCTATGAAAATAAAATGTTGGCCTATCGGTCAAATTACAATCAGGTATGGAGGCCAAAAAAGCAGAATTATTGAAAAAATTCTTATAACATGAGAAATCTGAGAGTTTTACATTAAGTAAATTAACAATATCTGGAAGATTCAAAGTTTCACCATCATTTGTGATTAACGTCTTGATGGTAGCTTTTCCCTTGTTAAACAACAGATCCTTAATTGAGTTCCAAAATTTATGAGGATCAGAACAACTTGCATTCAATTGGTTTTGCCAAAATTCTTGCTTAGCTGATTTAATTAATTTGCTAACCTTATTTCGCAAAAATCAATATGAATTCATTAGAATGTTTGAGGGGGCCCACTTATAATCCAACCAGATGGTATCTCTTAGTTTAATCCAGTTTTGCAACTCCTGAGTAAACCATCTGTTATGGGTTCCTCTAACGCTAAAGGTTTGCAAGGGGAATAACTTATTTTGAACTTCCAACAGCTGTTTACAAAAGAAATATACAGCAAGATCTGGACATGGGATAGCCTTAACATAAGATCAATTAATAGTTGATAAATGGGATTGTAAAACAACATTGTCCACCTGCTTAAAGTTGTGAAACTGACCAAAATGTGGAGAAACCCTTACCCTTTTAAAATTCAGGACACAGTATATCACCTGATGATTGGAGACTGATTCAGATGATATCCCCACTTTAGAAACAGCATCCAATCTATTAACAATCAAGGAGAGAGTGATTTCCAGTTTGAACATTTTACCTAGTGGGATCACTAATTAATTGATGCAAATTAAAAGATCGTAATAAAGATTCAAAGCCAGACACATCAGGTAATAACCAGTTTAAATTCACATCCCCTGTCAGGATGAAATCAAACCCAGAAGTAAATGAGCTGACAGAAGTCAAGAAATCTCTCAAGCCCTTAACACCAACTTGGGGGATTATAAAGACATCCAACTGTAACAAACTTCCTACCCCTCAAAATCAGGTGAAGTAACAACCAATGAACCATGGAATCAGTTAAAGCACTTGCACTGATTAAAGATACTTCCAGAAGTTCCTGAAAATAAAGAGCAACCCCACCTCCCCTCATTTTCCCGGCTTGATCCACTCTAAATAAATTGTACCCAGGTATTTTACATAAGGAATTCAGGGATAGAAGATTTAAGCCTGATCTCAGAAATAACTAATAATTCTGGCTTAAAAGAAAGAGCATTACATTCAACTTCCCCTATTTTAGAAGTTAGACGTCTCACATTCAAATGCATTAGTTTAATGCCATGCAATCTAAACCAGGGATTAGAGTCACTTGTGACATGATAATTCAGAAGGGGTTGGGGACCAGGATTAACTTCAACATCACCTGAAATTAAAAGCAAATATAACAGCAAACAAAAATGACTCCCTGAACAAACCTTCCCTAAACCCAGCAAATACTTTTGCCTAGATGTAGCAAATAAGACATAACCACATTTTTGTACAGCAAATTTTTTAAGGGCTAGTAAATTAATGGTGTGCAAGCTTGAGGGTTGAACTATCAAATAATGAGACACTGTATAGTCCTCAGATACAGACCTACTTGACTGTGCAAATATAGGAATGGACATACACATGGTGTTAAGCAGCTCTAAACAACAGGACACCATGCACAATCAAGACCAACACATTGTCATTGCACCTACTCACAATGCATCTAATCAAGCAACAACACAATCTGTACACACACCACCCCTACACTCACTAACTTAATAATATGTACTGATCCAGACTCCATGGCATCCTTGGACTCCCTCTGACTCCCGAGTGCACTTGGCTCCACTTGGCTGCACTGGCCACTGCTGGAAACGTTGCCATGTTTAGCTGGTTGCAGGATTAAAAAGCCCTCAACCATATCATGAATAAAACATTTTTGGGAGGTGGGTGGGGATGACATTACAGTGCAGTGGTTGGGGAGGTTTTTAAGTTTCAGTTTTTTTTTTTAAATATGCAGCCATTGGTGCATCGGCTGTGAAATTCTTGAAGCATGAATTTCTGCAAATTCACACCCACTTCACTGTTGTATTAAAACTTCTCAACCATTTCTTCTACTTAGCAGCATGTGACTCTATTACGGTTACCCCCTGACAGTGACATTTCACCAGCGAGGTCCCCCACAGTGACTACAGCGCGTAGCTGTGGTGGGAGACCCTCTGGAACCCGGCTGTCTAACCGAGTCCTCAAGCCCCCAATCAGCTCTAACTAAAGTTGAGAATCCTTAAGTGAGGGGTTTTTGTGGGTGGCCCATGGGGGAGTTTGGAGGGTGAAGCCCCACTGAAGAAAACACAAGAACAAAGTGGAACCGGCAGCCGACTGCAGAATGCAGTCGACCTGCCGGTGTCACTGACGGGTGTTTGACAAAATTTTTGTCGGACTCCCATCGTGGATGCACTCTATTATTCCTTGATCTCAAGTGGTTAACAGTAACATATAGGATTGGATTATATACAAAGCAATGATATTACCTTATAATTCTTTAAGGGGCAGAGCATCATTGAATATACAGAATTTATTTTCCAGCCATGTGACATTCACACCCCTTTGTTCTGCTGGAGGTTTCAGTCTCACAGGTTTGAAGACTGAATTCCCTCATGCAAAACAATGAACATATACCGTATGCAGAAGCAATACTCAAAGATGTTTGCCCTGCAGCTACTGTAGTGCATGAGACTTTAAATGTTCTAGCAAAAAAAAGTGAGTGAAAGAAACAGTATAGTAAAGCATGACTTAAAAAACAAACAGCAGCACAGCCCATGAATATTTTTGACATTCTTCCAACAGAAAGTGCCAGTAGAGAAACAGAATCACAATAGGACATCTGCTCTACAATCACAGATGCTGTGTATTTGCCCTGTTTTGAAAGAGGGCTTCTAAGGTTTTGAGGCCAGGGTGCAGCATAGGAAGAGTCAATAAATTGCATATGTAGGCGTTTTCCTTTCACAGGCAAATATTCAATTAGTATGCCTACACAGATTTGCCTCCTCCTAGAATGTGGTTGTCTTTACATTGGAAAAGCATAAACACAATGAGTGTCATAGAATGATAGATGACACCAGACCTATGGCCTTGAGGCATTTCAGCAAACCATGGGTAGGGCATCCAAATGCACTCAGCCTCAGCCAGGAATTGAACAGTTTATGATTAGTGCTGCAGAAAATATTTCAGTAGATGTACTCCCCTATTCTTTTTTCTGTAGTTAATGAGGTTAGCCATTTCATGTGGCTGCTGCTGCTGCCAAAGCTCCAGCAATGTGGAATGATATCTATATCTATATCTATATCTATATCTATATCTATATCTATATCTATATCTATATATATTTCACCACAACAATGTCAAATAGAAATGAGTGGCAATAAGATTATGTGCTAGAACTGTTATTTACTGGATAGCACCACCAGTTCAAAGGCTACAATATTAGTTCAATGTTCAGATCATTAAGATTAGATTAGACTGATACAGTACCTCTCTTAGATGTAATGAACTATCTAGCAGTGTTATTTAAAACTTTGTGCAGCATGCTGTTTATTAAAATGCAGCTGCACACTCCCCTTGACCACCCCAACCTCTGACTCCTCTTCCCCCAATTGTGACCCTCCCTTTGGCCCCACCCCCTTTTGAAGCTGCACACTATCTGCAGTGATATCACTTTTTCTGGCAGCTCATTCCAACCTGCCACCACCCTTTCTGTGAAATAGTGCCTCCTCATCTTCCTCTTGAATCTTCCTTTGTCCAATTTCAGACTATGTCCCCCGGTGTCCCTTCCTCCTTTTAACTTAAAAAAACCCTCCAAAATAACTCTGTTTATGCCTTTTAGGTACTTGAATGTCTCAGTCATATACCCTCTCTCCTCCTTCTATCCTCCAGGGTATACATTTTGAGCTCCCACAGTCTCTCCTAAAATGTTTTGTCCCCCATCCCCTGGATCATCTTCGTCACCTTATGCTGGACCCCCTCCAGCAGTCTGATGTTCCTTTTTAAATAGGGGCACCAAAATTGCATGTGTCAGAACCTTCCAAATGTGTCTGGCAAATTTTCACCTTGTTCCACAGAATTTCCTGGCTGAACTGCAGAATAATACACATAAACTGGGGAAGGACAGTTCTTGGGAATTTTGTTCCACAGTTTAATACAGTATATTAATCTGCAATACTTGTAATTATTTTGCAGCTCAGTGATTAGTTCTGTGGAATTGCTTTCTACAGTATAATACATTAATCCAAAATTCATGCATTCACTCATTCCACAGTTCAGTTTATTTTATTTTTTATTTATTTAGAGTCTAGGATTACAAGCACCTTTAAGCCAATGCTTTTTTTACAAAGGTTCCACGTCAATTGAGGTACAATACAAACATTACATAGAGTTGAATAACAATGCAGAAATGGTATACAAGCATTTTTAGCAGCTAAAATACATCACATTTAGGGAAAGTGGGTACCAGAGGGGGCAGAGTAGACAGAGGTAGCTGAGGCTTGGAATGGACACAAAAAGAGCAGTGCAGCCATGGGCATTTGCCAGGCCTCAAAAAAATGCTTGGGGGGGTAGGGGCAAAAATGGGAGGGTAGGCTGTAGGATGAGGGAGAGAGGGGGTGGGAGTAGAAGTGCTATGGGGCAGTGACTCACTGAACTGTGTAATGAATGCATGAATTGCGGATTAATGTATCAAACAGCGGAAATAAATTCCACAGAACTGACCACTAACAGTGAACAGTTCTGTAGAATTTCTTTCCGCAGTTTAATACATTAAACAGCAATTCATAAATTCATTCCACCATTCTAAGTCAGAATTTACTTGAAAGTTGAAAAAGTGCATTCTGAAATTCTGTGCAAGTGAAATTCTGACTTTCACCAAAATTCAGCCAGCGGCAGTTTAATTTCACACAGCCCTACTGATGTGCCATCCAATGTTTAGTAACTGGAAATGCCACTTCTTCAAGGCAAGTGGATATTCAGATTGGCAGAACAGTTTGCCTTGCATATATAATTTTACATTTCCTTAATTCCTCAAATAATGAAGCTTGTCCAGTTGTCAGTGTTTCAACAGTCTGATTCATTTGGTGCACACTATTGTAATTATTTAATTCTCAATGTGGCTTTTGCCATCAAAGCTCATGCTGCCTATGTGTTTTTCTGCTCATTTATCATGCCTTCTGACAGAATATCTAAGAGTTTGGCTGTATTGTGACTGCAACATTAAGAATTACCAGTACCTAGGGGGACTTTGAAAAGGAAGCAGAAAATTTGGAAATTTAATAATTGGTTGAATAAATGGTGTTCGGCTATGGGGTATGGATTAATGGGAAACTGGGACAATACTTGAGATAATAAATAATTCTTTACTAAGGATAGATTACACCTAAGCAAAGCAAGAAAGGATGTCCTAAAGAATAAATTGGGGGACTATATAGGTACCAGGTGGAATTTAAACTGGTAACGGGTGGGGGGGCTGACAACAGGAGGCAGACAACAGAATGCACAATTGGAGGCCAGAGGCCTCTCTCCCAGTACGAGCAAAAGAGGAGGAGGCAGGATCAAACTTGAAAAAGTGGAGGGGGTTAGGGAGGATGGATAGGGGGCAGGTTGGAGGGTGGTCTTGATAAACGGAAGGAGTTTGGGGAATAAGATGCCTGAGCTACAGGCTCTGATGGCGGAGGGGGTGGACATAGCAGCTGTAACAGAAACATGTGCCACACAGCACTATGATTGGGACCTGAAGTTCCCAGGGCACACAACCTATAGGAAAGATAGGATACTTGGCAAAGGAGGGGGGGGAGTAGCTTTGCTTATTTGAGAGGGGATTGAGTGTATCATGGATGAGGACATGGAGAGGAATGTGTAAGCTTATGGGCCACCCTACAAGACAGTAAGGGAAAGAGGGTCAACCTGCGTGTTGTATGCAGGCCACCAATGTAATCAGAAGAAACAGACAAAGAACGGGAAGACAGTATTAGCATACACTGCAGCAAGGGCAGTGGAGGGACTGTGGTACTGGGGGATTTTATATGCCAGGGCAGATTGGAGTACCATGGCATCGGCATCTACAAAAGAGAAAAGTTCTGTTTCCTTATATATTTTATAGTATTTTTTTATTTTCTCTCCGTAACCCATCCCTGATACCTCAGATGCACATGCACAGGTGGAGGCATGTGAACACCACACCTCAAGGCACACACCCACTACATGTCACTCACTCTGCCTACATTGACCACTGGCCCTCCACCCAGTGGCAACAGGACTACGTGGGGGGGCAGCGACCACCCCAGGAAAGGAGAGCCATTCAGTCTAGCTCTGACCCTCCCCCCATGTTGGCTCCCCGATGACTGGGTCCATTCCCAAACCTGGGTCACCTGCGTGGAGTGAGGTAAGATATCCAGAGCCTCAACCCTTAGCCCCACCAGGCCAGCAAAAGAGCAAAAGTTAATAGACACCTTTCAGGATGTATTTCTAACTCAACTGGTGGGGGAGCCAACCAGGGAGGGGAACATCCTGGACTTGGTACTGACAGATGGGGACCAGGTAAATAATTTGGTAGTGGGGGACCCAATGGTAGGAAGGGACCACTAAGTAGTTTGGTTCACCTTAGGCCTGGGGAAGGAGTGGAACCAGACAAAAATGACTGTGGTGGACTTTAGGAGAGCTGACTTTGGGGAGATGGCTGGTATACTTAGGACACATCTAAAAAACATCAGGCTGGGGCTGAACACAGAGGATCAGTGGGGATACTGAAACTTGGCCTGCTGGAGGCTACAAAAGCCTGCACAAAATCCCATCTTAAGACAGCTAGTGCTAGAAAACCTTGCTGGTTGTCCAGAGAAGTGCAGCAGGAGGGTGAGGGAGATGGGGTTGGCTTTCAGAAGGTACAAGTGCTCCTGTAGGATTTACTACAAAATCCTAACAGTCAGTCTCCTGAGCTCCATAAGCCTGAGTTCAGGAGACCGACTGTCAAAAGACTGACAGGATCTTAGTGCAATGCGGGGGGAAGCAGGTTAAAAAGTTATGGGGGCAACAGCAGTGTGAAAATAAAATGTTCCCCTCCCGGGAACAGAGCCCGGGTCAAGAGCACCATGCTGGCTGAGCTACTTGGCTAAGCTACTAGTGGTCTAGCCCTCCATGCCACAGGAGCAACTTGGTCAGCTTCTGCATTTTCTTCTTCCTTGTGGTGCCCGACTAGGGGTAGGTAGTGGTTCATCACATCTGCTACCTTACACCTGTCAGAACCAGCTTCCTTCTGCTGGGCAGGTGTGTGTCAGGCTGACAAACTCAGGATTCCTGAATGTCAGGATTACGATTGTCAATATTTAGTAGGGATACTCTCCCATAAGGAGTCAGATAGGGAGGAGTACCACAGGAGATCAAATGAGGTCAGTAGAAGGGTAAGAGCAGCCAAGGCAGCTAAGGATCTTAGACTAGTACAAGGGATCAGGGAGGGGGATAAGCAATTTTATAGATATGTCAGTGACAGAAAGAATGGGGAGCAGATTAACCGGTTAAAGAAGGAAGGGGGTTTGGTTGAAGGGATGGTAGAGCAGGTTAAAGTACTTAATGAATATTTCTGCTCAGTCTTTACTAGGAAAAGGGAAGGTCCATTACCCCAGGGGTAAGGTAGGATTAGGACAGTGGTTGGGGACACTTACAGATGGTGAGATCCAAGTGAAGAGGGTGAGGGAGGCTTTCAGGTCTTTGAGGACTGATAAGGCCCCAGGACCAGATGGAATCCACCCCAGAGATCTAAAGGAACTGCCGGATCTCCTGACTGCTCCAATGATGGAATTATTCAATTCCTCCCTCCAATCAAGATGGGTACCCCTGGACTGGAGGACAGTGCATGTTGTGCTGCTCCACAAGAGTGGACCAAGGTGTGAACTGGGAAACTACAGACCGGTCAGTCTGACATCCATAGTGGGGAAACTGATGGAGGCCATCGTGAAGGAAAGGTTAGTGGAGTGCCTGGAGGTCAACGGCTTTCAAGATGAAAGCCAGCGTGGGTTCATCCAGAGGAGATCATGTCAGACCAACCTGTCTGAATTCTTTGACGGAGTGACAAGATACCTGGACAGTGAAAGGCTGGTTGATGACCTGTACGTGGACTTCAGCAAGGCTTTCGCTTCGGTCCTGCATGGGAGGCTGATATATAAATTACAGAACCTAGGGGTGGGGGAAAAATGGTGGGATGGATAGCAAACTGGCTCAGCAACTGGCAGCAAAGGGTTGTGGTAGGGGGAGAGGCTTCAACTCCCAGAAGTGTTATCAGCAGGGTCCCTCAGGGATTGGTGTTGGGCCCAGTCCTGTTCAATGCTTTCATTGCGGACATCAGGGAGGGAATTAGGGGAAAAATGAGCCTCTTTGCAGATGATTCTCAGCTGGAAGCAGTGGTAGACAGTGAAGAGGGAAGAAAGACACTTCAGGAGGATTTGGTAAGGTTGGAATGGTGGGCACACACTTGGCAGTTGGGGTTTAATGCTATGAAATGCAGCCACACTACATTTGGGATTCAGGAACCCTGGGTATAATTACCATTTGGGGGAACAGCTGTTGATATCCAAGGAGGAAAAAGACCTGGGGGTGGTCATAGATGCCAGAATGAACAACTCAGAACAGTGCCAGAGAGTGGCTGCTAAGGCAAATAAAATGCTTGGCTGTATCTCTAGGGGAATAACATCGAGAAGGAAAGTAATTCAGCCACTGTACAACTCCTTAGTGAGGCCTCACTTGGAGTACTGTGTACAATTTTGGCATCCTTACCTAAAGAGGGATGTTATCCATTTGGAGAGAGTTCAGAGATGAGCAACGGGGATGATCCACAGCCTGGATGTCCTATGAAGAGAGACTTAAGGAGCTGAACATGTACTCCCTGGAAGTCAGAAGGGAGAGGGGAGTCATGATAGAGGCCTTCAAATATATGAGGGGGATCAATAGGGTAAACACAGAGGGTCTCTTCATGTTGAAGGGGGATGGAAATATTGTTTTGTTTTATTTTAGTCTTTGGTACCGGGTAAGGCCCACTAGGCACAAGTGCCTGTTTTCAGGGGCAACCTGGGAGCACTTGGTGGTTAAGTGACTTGCTCAGAGTCACACAGTATGCAAGTAGAGGTTGTGAGTATCAAACTCAGATCTGATCTGCTGGATGTATCAAGCTCATTCACACCTCATTTTGCTAACCTCTAGGCTATACTGCCAGCCCAAAGCTGTTGTATGTGATTGGCCATAACCTTAAACTAGTAGGGGAGAGATACAGGGGGAGGTGAGGAGACACTACTTCTCAGAGAGGGTAGTGGCACCTTCAAATGCACTATATAACAATAAATAATAAGTGGCACTAACCTATGGTGGCTCTAACTGGGTTTTAAGTAATATGTACAGTACACAAAGGATTTTAATACTGCTAATATGAAAAGAATACATGGTTTGTAATGCATTATTTATGGGACAATGGGTGCACCGAGAGGTATGATGTTGTGGATAGTGGTGCTGAATATTAAATATGAAGAAATATGTAAAGAAAATATTTACTAAACTACTGTTCTGTACTAATTAGATCACAACACTGTGGGCCTGACAGAGTGGCAAAGCCATGAAATGTAGCCCAAAACTTGGGGTGAAAGAATATTGAATAACATTTTTGAAGAACGTAAACCTTCTATTTATTATGGAGTCTGTCCTCACTATTTTTTGAACTGGATTCTGCTAGTCACTTTTGGGATGACCCAATACCATAACACTTGTAGTTGCCCTAATATAAGGGCCAGAGAAGCTTGAACAAACAAAACAGAACAAACCTTTGAACGCACTACCAGGGGAGCTACTGGCACAGGAACAGTGGAAAAATTCAAGGTGGGGTGGGACAGGTACATGGGCAAGATAGAGACTGGGGGGGTAATCTTCAGGGGGCTGGGGGTGTGCCGGGGGAAAGAAGCACAAAATGGGAGGGGGGACAGCAACTAAAACTTAAGTAGGAGCTGCATCTCGGGTAGACAAGATAGACAATTGGGCCTAATTTGCTGGCAACTATGTATGTATGTATTTATGTATATAATGACGAGAAAATATGTTAATGGAATTAAACTGTTGAAGCATTAACAACCAGAAATTTTCCTTTTTGAAGACATGATGCAATATATGCAAGATAAACAGTTATGTTAATCTAAACAGCTTTAAAGATGAGGCATCTCCAGTAGCAAAAATCAGGGGCTAGATATTCAAAACTTTGCCCAGGTGCAAATCCTAGTTTGCCCATGCAAACTGGGTTTTGCATGGATCTCCTTTATTAAAAGGCCTAGTTTGCACCCAGGCAAACTGTGGAGGGGGCACAATGCAAATGGAGGGTCAGGGACCTGAATAATGGTGCAGTCCGATATTCAGAGTATTTGTGCCACGCAAGGTTGTTTGTGTGGTCTCCTTGAGTGGTGCAGATACCACAACTTAAACCATGACTTACTCCCACACAAGCCTAACAGTTGATGAAGGCAGTGCAGCAGCACTCCCCCCGCACTGGTCCCAAGACACCAAAACAGTGTCCTTGGAGTCCAGTGATCCCTTCCCCCACCTGTACCCATGCTTGATGTACACAAGATATCCTTAGTGTCCAGTGGTCCCTCCCTGGTCCCAACCCCCAACCTCATACATATAACCATTTTCCCTGGTATTCAGTGATCCCTCCCCCTGCCCAATGTCCAACCAATATTAAATTTAATTTTCCCTCATGTCCAGTGGTCCCTTCCCCCACCCGATGTCTGCCTGATATTAAATTTAAATTTCCCTGGTGTCCAGTGGTCCCTTCCCTCACCCAAACACTGTCCCTGCAGTGAGAAGCCCCACTTTGTCAATACTTCCCACCGGTGACAGCCAACCACCACTGCTGTGCAGCATGCTTTTATAGAAGTCTCCCCCCAAAGAAACCCCAGCACTGTTCCCAATAGTGATTGCCCCCCAAGCCCATCCCTTGGGTGTGGTTGAGTAGCCCCCTCCACATATAGCACAAACAACCACCCCAGTCCCTCTACTTGCCTGTCAGTGCCACAGTCAGTGAACGGCAGTGACCTGTCTCACAGCCACCTTGGCTGCCCACCATATGAATGGAGCTGGGGCATGCTGCTGGTCTATAGGGCATAAGACACAGCACACTCCTGCTTCTGTCAGATAGCAGGCAGCCAAGGTGGATAATGAAACTGGAGTCGCTCACATCACTGACCGTAACACCGATAAACAGGTGCGGCACTGGGGATGTCTGATAATTGCCACGGGTAGAGTGGGGCCACTAATCACAGTAAGGAATGGGCTCCAGGGCTACAGTTATTGTTCAGGAATGGGTCCGGGGTTTGTTTTGAGGGGCTTCCTTACAAAGCATGCCACATGGAGAGTGGCAGGCTCCGATCACTTAAGGGAGATGCTGACAAACTTGAAAGGTGGATTTCTTGTGTACAGGCAAAGGAACTGGGGGCAGAGGGACCACTGACAAATAGGGAAATTTAAATTTAATATCAGGTGGTCATCAGGTGGGGGAAGGACCACTGGACACCAGGGAAATTTACATTTATTTATTTGAATTTTGATAACCTGGTAAGCCCACTGAGACCATGCAGTCCCTTTTACAGGGGCAACCCAGGGAGGAACACTACAGGAAGATTAAATAATTCTGCATACATAGGTACTGTACAAGTGAATATACATCTATATATACCTGCATACATACAAGTGGCACTTAGTCAAAATACAGAGAGGTATATTGCAAATTACATAGTTGTAGGAAAAATTGTGACTAGTACAAAAATAGGGTAGAGAGTCACAGTTCTGTATATTATTCACTGTATAAGGTAGTGTTTAGATGAGATCAAGGAAGAATATGAGCAAGTTTATGGTTCAGATTTTAGGGGATGTAAAATAGGGTCAAAACTGCAAGGTGGCAGGGTGGACATCAGGTGGGGGAAGTGAACACTGGACACCAAGGAAAATTACATTTAAGATCTGGTGGACATCGGGTGGGGGGAGGGACCACTGGCCACCAGGGAAATTTAAATGTAATATCAGGTGGACATCAGGTGGGGGAGGGACCACTGAACACCAGGGAAAGTACATTTAATATTAGGCGGACATCAGGTAGGGGAAGGGAACCACTGGACACCAGGGAAAGTTTAATTGAATATTTATTTATTCATTTATTAAATTTTGGTGACCGGTTAGGCCCACTGAGCCTCGAAGGTCCCTTTTTCAGGGGCAACCCGGGATAACAATACAAGTTATAAGAATGAACAAGGACATAAGGAACATTTGAGGCATTGTGAGTTACATCATGAGGTGGTTACAGTAAAGAAAAATAGTGGATACAGGCATGGTTACAGGCGTGGTAAAAGAAAAGCAGTGGATACAGGCATGGCTTACAGGCACGGTAAAAGAAAGCAGTGGATGCAGACATGGGTACAGGCATGGTTATCATCATGACCTGTAAGCAATTGGTAGTACTTTGCATATAGTTTATTCAGGGGTTACACATGGCCTCTGGCGAGCAGTTTGTATAAGGCAGGTAGTAGGAAGGTTAAGCTAGGAGACGGGAGTTGGAGAGGAGGGGAGTACCTTAGGAGCTTTAAGTGCCATGACAATGGCATGCGCTTGAGGTCAGCAGATGGGACTTAAGCCTGATGCGGAAGTTCTTGAGTGAGGAAGAGGCCTGGACCTGGGGAGGGAGCTTGTTCCATTGGCAGGCTGCTTGGGAGGAAAAGGATCTTCCACCAGCATTTGTCCTTACCCTAGGGACTTCTAATAGCGTTCTATCTGTGGTCCTTAGGTTCCTTGGGTTGTGTTTGAGGGTTATGGTCCCAGCAATGCTTGGCAGAGCGTGGGGTTTGAGAAGCTTGTTGGCCTGGACAAGCAAGGGGTGTTGGAGGCGGGCGACCAATGTGGGCTTATTGGGTGGACATCAGGTAGGGGAAGGGACAACTTGGCAACAGGGAAAGTTAAATTTAATGTCAGGCAAATATCAGGTGGTGGGGACCACTGGACACCAGGGAAAGTTTAATTTAATATCAGGTGGACATTGGGTGGTGGGGAGGGACAACTTGACACTAGGGAAAGTTAAATTTAATATCAGGCAGACATCAGTTGGGGGGAGGGACCACTGGACACCAGGGACATGATATTTACTATACATGAGTGGGATCAGTTTGGGGGGGCACCATTAGCACCAGGGATAACTCTCTGGGACTAGGCAATGAGGAGGGCATGCAAACCAGCCTCACTCACCATGCAAATGATTCCATAATAGGCATGCAAATGGTCCTTCAGTGCCTTGCATGCCCAATGGACTCATTTGCATGCGTCCATTCGAATATCTGAAATTTAGCACAGGCATAAGTCATTGTGGTGCCCAATTTCAAGAGCCATGTTGGGGCAGCACTAAGTGGCTTAGCACTGGGCCAACATAGCCCCATATTCAGTCAGATAGCACCGGTGCACTATTCCAGTGAACATAGCATCTTCAGGCTCCCGGACTATCACAAGGCAAATGATTGCCCTCTGCTTTGCTAATTTTTTTGAGTATTGGGCCCCAGGCGGCACACAAATATTGGCCAGGCAGTCATGTGAAAAAAAAAAACTGCATTTGGCATATGCTGAGTGATACAGCCTCTAATTCTTTTTGAATGAATAAAGGGATAATATGTTCTGCTGAAATCTACACAATAAATGCACAAAATTATTTTGTGGACAAGGACCATTTTTCTGGAGCTACAAGTTCAAGCACTGGAGATACTGGAATTTCATACCATAGCCCCATTTTCTTGACATGAAATTTGAAGCTGAAAAATAAAATGCATAAATGGAGACTAAGTGCAGCTTTGTTAAGTTATTTGGGCAAGATTGTTTCAAAAGGGTAGTAGACACAGATGTTAATGCATGTTGCACATGTGTCTTCATCAACTGAGCTACATCCAAGTAGTCCAGCTGCTACTTTCAAAAGATGAGTCTATTTTTGACAAAATGTCATGGGGTTGGATTTTCAAAGCCACAGATTTATTGCATCCCTCTTGAGATGTAATAAAACGGTGGCACCTGAGATGCAGCAAAAGCCATGCAGTGTATTTTCATCAATGCACATAACTTTTGCAACAGCTGTGATTATTTGCAGCACCTCACACCAAATAAATTATGCCTGCCCCACTTTTGTGATGCAGATATCATTCTCCGTGGCACAGATTATGGTAACTGTGTCTGAAAGTTAGACTACTTTGTAAGTGGTCTACCTTTTGGGAGCAAGCAACTGATATGCAGCTGGATTGTGTCACAGCTTGTGGAGGATGTATGAAAATCTTGATCATGACTTGTGATAAAAAAATGATACAAATTTTTTTTGCATCATTATTGCCACCACTGTGTCTTTGTCACAAAATCCAGACGGATTCTAGACTGTTTAAAATATGATCTGTTTGGATGCATTTCTGATTTTAAAATAGCAGCAGACACATCTCAGATGGTTCTGAAAATCCTTCCCTTTAAGTACACATTAAATGGATTAAATTACAGTGTGGAAATTTCACCAGTAACTCTCTGGAAGCCTTTCTGAAAGAGGAGTAAAGTAATAAAGAACTAAAGAAACACAGATATATAGAATTTGTTGACAAATAAGGGCCACTTGGCCCACTAAGTCTTCCCAGCTTTACCACAGACCCTGCTTCATCTTCACCCCCCCCCCACTTTCCGCTAAGATTCCCTTATGCCTATCCCATGCATTCTTAAATCCCACCACTGTTTTCACTACCACCATCTCCACTGGAAGACTGTTCCAGGCATCCACCACTCTTTAAGTGAAGAAATACTTCCTCATATCTCTCTTAAATGTATTCCCTTTCAGCTTTCATTGCATGTCCCCTTGTACTCGTACATCTTTTCCTCTGAAACATTTATTTATTTATTTATTTATTTGAACATCAGTTTAACAACCTTTAAGCCAGAGGCTCATTTATAAAGGTACCTCGTCACATAAGGGACACAGACAGTGGCACAGATGACAACAGATAATACAGGTTCAAGCTAAGTGTCATACAAGGCACAGTTGGAAACATACTTCCCTCCTGTACCTTATTTATCCCCATGAGGTATTTATATGACTCTATCATAGCCCCCTTTTCCTTCCCTCTTCCAGGGTGTACTTATTGAGGTCCTTCAGTGTCTCCTTATAGGACTTCTGATGTAGATCCTGCACCATTTGAGTTGCCCACTTCTGGACAGCCCACCCTCTGTCTATGTCCTTCTTATGCATTCCACAAAAGACTTAAGAAATATTCTAGTTCTGATGCATAAGAAGGGAGAACATAAAATCAAGCAATATCCATACAAATTAGTTTAATAAATAAAATAATTTTTGAAAGAGTCTTACTGACTAGATTATAAGTTTAGGTACAGGTGTATCTCTGAATTTTTAATAAATGAAAATAAATAAATTAATTAAATAAATAAATAAATTATAAAGAGATAAACATCTGTATTATAAGCCAGTTTCAGAAAATATTACCCCATTGTAGACCACAGTCTTTGTCTGAGATACAGTACTCATTCCACAAATACTGGAAACATAACATGTTTCATGAATATGCAGTCTTTATTGATTTCAAATACAGTAGATTGACTCACTGGTAACCAGAAAAAAGCAGTTCTGTGGTTTGGATCCCAAAGTTCTAAACTAAAAAAGAAATAAAATTCAACCAAAATACATAGTCTCAAGTTTATATTGAGGTACAGGGCAAGATTACAGAAAAACGTTATACTTATAAATGAGTAAGTCAAGGTTGCTTATTATCATTAATTATATTTCCTCTGCATGTGAACAATATTATTGAAATGATGGAAGGAGAAATCTTCATTTTCCAAAATGGAGAGATATGGGAGTTGGACTACACAATTAGGCAGATAATATGGCACTGACAGCTTGGCCTAAAGTTAGTCTTTAGAAGAGATGGGGCCTGTTTAGATTATTGGTACTGACAATAACAAATTACAAATCAACAGAGGAAAATTATAGATAATGGTTGGCCCTTCGAATTGGGAGGGGTACATATAAACATAGAAAGATACAGCAGAAAACTTTAGGTCAATCCAGCATATCTTGAAACATTACATGTAAAAAGCAATCAAAAGAAAGCAGATGACTATAACATTTTCCCCAACTGTCTGTATTTATCTCAGTTGCTTGTCTGTTATACAGTGTATGTAATGTTTTCTACTGTATCTTGGTTAAATTCAGTCTTTTTGGAATGGCTATTTTTTATATTACATGGGATTTATTGGTTTTGAGCACAAATTGCACAGGTAAAGAGTTGAAATTACAACTGTGGTAACTTTACTAATGTTGGTTTAAATTTTTATCATGCCAGCAAAAAAAGTGCAAAACTGATGATTCCACATTCATGCAAAATTTGTGAAATAGTGCCAAAAGCTACTATAATTTCACACATTTGCTTTTTCTTATAGTGCCACTTTTCTTACCAAATGTTGCATTTTGTATACATTTTATTTTTCAAAATGCATAAATTCAACAAACACTAGCCAATCCATGTGTTGAATTTACAAGTCAGGCCAGCTGTACTAAATTCAAATAGTGGCAAACAACGTATAATTTTAATACATTTTTGAAACTGTGGATTTTGTTTTCTGAAAGAGCAGGAAACAGTTGTATTCCCATGTCCCCAGACATCGTAAGGGGGAGCCAACAGTTGAAAGGGGCAAATACAACAACAGAATGCATTTATTCGACCTCCCTCAAATCGGGTGACCTCCGGACATCACATGGCACAGGCGGGCTGACAAGGCCGCAGATTTAAACTGGTTAGGCAAGCACTGGCACAATCTCAATAATCCATTGTCTTAACCAGTAATAACATTTTAAAATGCAGTTGCAAATACTTTATTTAAAATTTTGAAAGGTTGAATACAGCTTTGAATCACAGTTTATTCTACTTGACATTTAAGCCCAATGGGGCACAGGTTCAACTCCCAACTGGGAAGCGTAAGTCTCATCATCTGCCTTTTAGGAGAACACCTTCACTATTGGTGACCCTTGGAATCCATTTACTGTATATCCACACTCAACCTGCTGGCAAAGAAAGGTGGTGGTCCCCTTGGGGTCCAAGGTGCCACAGACCAAGCCTTCCACTCTCCCCTAAAGACCTGACCTCCATGAGAAGACAGTCCTGAGTCCACATTAATGAGCATGCCTCACAGGGCATGAATTTAGGGGCAGAGGAATGCAGAGCATCCTAAGGGGGTCCAAGGTGGCACTGGACATCTGCCCCCATCCTCACTCAAGTGCTGACCTCCCTGAGAGAGGGTCCCAAAAGTTGAAAACAGCAAGCAGAATTCTCTAACACATTTCTGGGCATTTTTAACATGCTAGTTACAGGGCTAGTAATCAATCTCTCACTTTGTGTGACACAGAGTCACACACAGGGTTTTGTAAACTGTCACATTCTACTATCAGAGGCAGACAGCATTAACTTGACATTTTCTCAGCACATCTTCACTGTGGAAATACCCACAGCCTTTTGGTGACCAAGGGGGCATAAACATTGCCTTTTCTAGCACTCTAATTCATTTTCAAAAAAAGGCCACATAACCCCCTTCACTCAGAGACAGTCACCCCATGACAGAAATATTTCCTTTTCTAACAGGAAACTTTTGTTCAAAACTCAGAAAGCAGCACTGGGTATATAAAACTAAGCGGACTTGTCATTTCTCTCCCTCACAAAATAATGCAAAATATCACATAAGTCTTTAAGCAGTTCTCAGCTGCAGTTCTTCCTCACAGAAGCTCATACGAACTCCAAAAACATGTGTTCCTCCTTCTGGAGAAGGTCACCCCCCTTTTAGGGATGTGGTACAACAGCAGGTGCAATGTACCAACTGTTTATTTCAACACCGACTCCATGAGAAAAGAGGGTTTACACAGAAGGAGCCAGGCACTGCATGCCAGGCTGAAGGCCCCTTCCAACTGACTGCTTAGTTCTTTCAAAACTGAGAGCTCCAGACCTTTCCCTTTGCAATGTTCAGGCAGTGCTGCTGCCAGGTCAAACCAAGGGTACAGATTGGCATCACAGAAGAAAGCAAAAGCCTTCTTAAAGGAACACATACTTACAGTAACTCCCAAAGGGGGGTTACATTCACCCATGTTTTAGGGCTCAACATCCCTGGTGAGCATTCAACTGCCCCCTCTGAGGACCCATCTAGTGGAGGGCGGGACATCCTTCCACCAGCCAGCCCCCAGATAGGTATATGGCTGGTACACTGCACTGGCAGTGCACAAGAACTGGACAAATAAATCTTCAACACCCTGAGGTCTCAGTCCATCCTCCAGGACTTCTGATAGCCCAGCCTCTAAAACACCTGTGGGGTCTGCCTCAGGCGCCCAGAGTGGCACATCAGGTCTAAATACCAGCCAGCTGGGCTACACTTCTATACTCTAAACACATGACCAGGGCACTAACTTCATCACATGTGTGTTGACTACCTGGATTACTAAGATGTACTTATGTCATGCTATTACATGGCATTACATCTACCATTTTTCCTTTTACCTTAAAAATGTACCTATGCTATGCTATTACGCCGCATGACACCTAAACATTTTTCTTGTCTCTTAAGAATGTACCTATGCCAGATTATTACTTTGCATGGCAACTAAAAAATGTTTTCTTACTTAGCAATATACATGTACTGTATCTATAACATCTAATTGTGTATATAACTCTATACTCTATAACCATTCTTAACTATGCTATATATTGAGAACATACAAAATACACCTGCAGTGTATTCCATACCTTCCACCACATAAACCAATCTAGTACATTTCATTCATGCCATCATCAAATCAATAATTCCTCAAATCCTATTGGAATTACAGCCATTAAAGTGTCTCTGGTTTCAGTCACAAAAAGTTAATAGATGGCACTGTTCGAATCCCAGCAAAGTCTAAATTTCCAGACCAACCCAAGGAAAAAAAATGATGGAACAGACTCACCAGTTGAAGTGTTGGGTGGTCCAGATTGGGCATCGTCTCTGCGGTGACTGCTGGGCCTTGCTTCTGAGTGTCCTCTTCCACTCGACCTGGCAGGCAGCTAGGTGAGCTCTTCTTCCTCACTGGAGACTTTGAATGTCCATGGACATTGGCATGAAGTCTTCTCGGCAGAAAATGAAGTCATCATCTGGGATGCCTACCACTGGGCTGAGATTATATTCTAGGGGTGATCCACTGCTGGGCTGAGGTCATATTCTGGGGATGATCCACAGCTGGGCTGTCTTTGATGGTGGTCTCCTCCTGTTGGCGACTCAGCCAGACTTGAGAGAACACCAGCCCAGTGCATGGTGGGAGGTTGGTGGATCTCCTCACCTGGCATCTGTACTCCTCACATGGCACCTACCCACAGGTCATATGGGCAGCAGCTGGGATCTCCATACATGGGCCATACAGTGTCCCACAAGGCCAGCTGGCAGTTGCTGGCTCCTCCATGAAGACAGCAGCTCCAAACCAGAGCAGGCAGAGATGGGACAAACTGAGGGCATTCTCACTAGAACACCAATAGCAGGTGCAGGCCAAACAGGCAGAAAAAAAAGGCAGGAAACAGTTTTTTTTTTTCCATCAGAAGGCATGCACAGTCACTTGGCCTCTGAATTTATGCTCCACACCATGGCTGTCACTATAGCAACACCCCTCTTCTAGTTCTCAGCAACACTCAGTCTGTGTTCATTCTCCATTTATTTCTTGCAGGCTGCAGGGCATAGCAGCAAGGACATAGCCAGTGCATTTTATTTTTATACAGTCACTGGTGCAGGGAATGCTAACTGGCTGCTCTTACTCCATTGCAGCTGTCCGTCTGCTTCAGTTCTTTTTTTTTTTCCTACTGAGGCAGAGAGTAATAGGCAGGGGAAATAGTTCATTCTGCTCAGAACAGTTCTCTCTACTAGTTCACAGTCTGTTGCTATTCACCTTCTCTCTATTTCCTTTGCTCCTTTAAAACTGCCACACTTTCTGGGCTATAGACTACATTTCCCAGAATTCCCTGCATATAGGTGCGATTGAGCTACTGAAGCTCCGATTTCTTAGCACTAGTGCTAACTCTCTCCGTCTTCCCCTAACCTGGGGGAACACCAGGACAACCAGGCACTTACTCTAGGGAGGGGGCTTAACTTCCCAAAACTGGGCCAGCATTCACTTCAGAGGCTTCCCAGCACTGAAATCCAACATGGTGCGGGAGGTGGAAACTGCATTTAGTCTACTCAGTTCTGCTCCACCCTCCTTTTAGAAAGCAGCCAATAGGAGGTGGCAGACAGGACAATGAGGCGGGACCTGAGCGCTTGAGTGACGTGTTCACTCATGACATCAGGAACACGCGTGGGCACACGTCCCCCACACACAGGAACAGTTCAATTATGTGTAATGATTCCTTTATTTACGGGATGTCCCACTTAAAGGATTTTCCTTTGTTAGCAGATTTCCAGGGCTGTGGACTTTTCAGGGACCTTGAACTGAGACAGTTTTGTCTGTTTTCTGTTTTGTTTTTTGTACTGCTCGACCCTTACATGCATTGGACCTGTAATCAGTTGGCAACTTTTCTCCATGTTTTTACTGCATGTTTTGTTTTACACTATTGGAAAACTGTTTTTTTACTTTGCCCTTACTGGACATTTTCTTGACCTAATCTTGCAGGCACACAGAAGAGAGATTCTTGGGTAAGAATTGATGAGAGACTGTCTGACAGTTTTATTCTTATTTTATGGAGCGAATTCTTAAGGACAGTATCCTGAGACATTTAAAATGGTATGAGCATCATTTATCAGACTTTGGAATAGATCTTAACTTATATTTCTGTTTAATTTCATGCTTTATTAATCGGAGGTCCCCAGCTTAGCGAATTTGTTACTGGACATTTTTTTGTTTTATCAGACTCTTGCCGGGAACTGATAGTAAAGACCTCTTCTTGAATTTTTCATTTAGCCCATAAGGGGACAACGCTGACCACAATATTAGATATACTGCATATCTTTGATTTAGTGTTGGTAGCAATTTCTTTAACAATTTTTTTCCTTACATAATTTTTACAGTTAGTTTTACACAGGGGTTAACTTTCTCAATACCTTATATATTGAGGAAGGATCACACTCCTAGTTTATGTTATTACAAATAAAGACTGTATTGAGATTGAAAGAAAAAACAAATTTAGGTGGGGTGGGGTGGGGGACTAGTATAATTGAATTGTTTTTGCGTGTCATTGTTCGCTTTATTATGAGTTCTGGGATACTTCTGGTCCAGTGATGCTCTTGGAATTTATGGTACCCCTATCTAGATAATATTTTTTTAATTTGTTTTGGACGCTAATTATAATAAAACCCCAAGAAGCTGGCTTTTATTCCTTACTGTTTCCTTGGAGAGAGATATTTCATTTCACTGGGTCTCTGTTACAGAGGAAGGGGTAACTAATCGTAGGTAGTACAGATTACATTTGTAGTTCAGTTAACTCCCTTACAGGATTCAGCTGGGTACAGGAAGTTTAAACTTTTTTTCCCTACATGATCTAGCTGGGAGTAGGATATGGGTGGGGATGTTCCTGTTTGGGAATAGCTTTTGGCATTTATGTATTTGGATTTATTTTATTATAGACTTGGCACATATAAGAGTGGGATATATCTGGGCATGGGGAGAGCAGCTCTTATGTAAGTGCTGGAAGTATTTTCTTTTTCAGAGGGTAGTGGGTTAGAGGGAGAGGGTTCTGGAGGGGATCCCCTCCCTTCCCATTATAATCCTTCTGGGATGGAGGGAATGCTCCCTCTGTGAAGAACCCATCAGGTTCCCATGGGCTTTTATTTTCTATCACTGGCCTGCTTTTGCATTGTGAAGGTATTGGCCCCAAGAACCCTTGGGGGGGGGGTATGCATAAGGGATCAGCTTTTTTCAATGGGGTTCAATATTCTGAGTTATTGGTTTTGGTGTATAGTTTCTTCATAGCTGAATATTATGGTGATTACAGTCTGGCACTGACTAGAGATGGGCAAAGTGGCCTCAGTTCACTCCGTGGAGTGATTTCAGGAGTAAAGGCAAATTTGCAGAATGCTCCGCAACTCGAAGCGGAATACTTTGCTTTATAATGGGCAATGCAAAATCCATTGAAGACAATGACTTTGCGTTACTCCACCTTCCCAAACCACTACTCCACCAAATTCTAAGGCGAAGTACATTGAGAACAATGTACTTTGCCTCACATCACCTTGTTTTTAAGCTCCAAAGGCAGATTTTGCAGTTATTCATGGGATTTCAGGTCACATTGGTTCTAGATTGTTCTGCACACCCTCAGTTCAGGGTAGTGTGTATAGGAAGCTGTAGGAGACAGTCTGCTCTGAGAGCTCTCTGTGATTCAGACCTTCTAAAAGCTGTTAAAAAAGTCTTTTTAAGTCATTTTTTTGCTGAAACTTTAGTTCATCGATTGTAGGAAACCCTCCTGTGCTCATATCATCGAGCATTTATTGTTTGTGTGTGGGTTTTGAATGTTAATGTGCAACATTCAGTCTGTGTACTGAGAGACAGTGGAAGTGTGCTTTGGGGGAGGGTATATCTGGTGTAGGTAGATCTAAGTTGGAGAAATGGGGAGTTCTTTGTTTTTTGGTTATATTTTTCTTGTATAACTGACTGTGTTAATGTACATACAGTAATATTTTCAGTAATTGTTGACATTTTTTTGATGATTGTTTATGTTGTCGTCTGGAGGGACCTAGTGCAGCAGTGAGGTAATTTAAAATACGTTGTCTATTACTGAAGTTTTTAATTTGTTACACATTACTTGTAGACAAATTCTGTGTGTGTGTGTGAGTGTGTGCGGTGCGTGACTTGACATCAAATAATACACCTTTTATTGCGCCACAATGTAATTGCAAGTGCAACAGTGTGAACCTGCCATCCACTGCAGCTGCGTGATTTTGTACTGCCATTATGGTATCTTTTCTTGGTTTTGTACTGCAGTAATCTGCAGTTAGTGCTCCGCCCACTGGCAAAAGGTATTCTTTGCCAGATTGGATTGTTTGTGACTTGAGAACACCACTGGTTAGTTAAGGTGTTGTTGAACTTGTTGTGACTTTGCATCTGTATCTGTTGTTGAAGCCACAGTTGTTTTTTTGGCTTCACATCCAGCGTCATCCTCCCCCCAGCCCCCACCCAGAATGAACGTTCCAAAATCTAAATTTGTTTAGAATATTCCTCTTGATCCCCCCAAATGCCCATAAGGAGACATGCAAGCAAAGCTTTTTCTCGCCATGGCACTGCTGCCAGTGGTAAAATTGTCTGTGGGCGTGGTAGTAGTACGCAGTCACAGAAGAGCATTGCTGATGCGAGGAAAGGTATTTCTTCTTCAATGTTTTTTACAGCACAATCAGTAGCTTCACTCATAGTTGGAGGAGATGATGTTGTCCAAGCTGGTGGTATTAGTGCAGTTGCTGGTGTTGGTATGAGTGTTGCTCCCTCAAGTTCCACTTCTGGCCAGTTTACCATGTCCAAAAATATAGTGGAGTGTGAAGCAGTGCCAGTGAGTGACAGTGTAGATGTCATACTCCTCAGTAACATCCCCGTAACTGAACATGAGGATTCTAATCATTATGTCAGTGATAGCACACAAAGTGACATTTCTTCCATCATGGTTCAGGTCATGCATTTGCCATACAGTGATTCACAGTATGGTGAAAAAGTTTCGGGTGATGGTGGTGCTGATGATGACGATGTTGCTGTGGTTGCAACATGCAGTCCATATGCCAGCTTCCAAGCAGAAGATGTGGATGATGTTGATGAATATGATGATGATTTCAGTAACCCCTGTTGGGAACTGGAGAAAAAGAAACTCAAGGTGGCTGTGTCTGGGTCTGTTTGCATTTCCCCCCTTCCGTAAAAAGTTGTGATTTACCAGTTTCAGTTGATGATGATGACCCAGTAATAATGATAGGTAGTCGTGGTGGTCAGTTGCAGGCCAAGTGTGTCCTGCCTGAAAAATCATGTAGCACCACCCCCCCAACTTCATGACTTAAAAAACAGAGTCCAATAAGCAGCATCGGGGAGACATGTTAAAACTACAGCAGCAAAATCCCTTGTTTGGGATTTTTTTGTGGAAGATGCAAATGACGAGTCAGTTGCAATCTGTCAAGTTTGCCAGGTGCATGTGAGTCGAGGTATAAAGGGGAGCCATCTGGGCACAGGGGGACAGCATACACATCTTAAGAATAGGCACATGTCACTGTGGACTCAACACAAGATAACAGCTAATACCTGTACCACAGTAGGGCGTGCACCCTTGTCATCAACCATAATGAGCATGTTATTCCTTTCCATGACTGTAGCATCAAGTAGAAAATTAAATGTGCACAGTAGTGATGAAATAACAGCAGAGAATTACTACAGGCATGATGAGGTGAAAGAGCAGAATGATTTTAAAGTCTTGTCCAGTGGTGTAAGAGTAGCAGTTTTGGTGGTGGTCAATGCAGTATGTCTAGTGCAAGTGGTACATCAACCTGTTTCTAAATCTGGGAAAATAACTGCATTTCTGGGTCTGTCATCACCTGTGCAACTGTCTTCGTCACACGTCCACACTCCACCCCCTGCCATTCATAGAGTAGAACCATTTATCATCACACCCTGTTTAAAATGTTCAAGTCAACCCATGTTACAGAGTGTTTTTATGCATAAGCTGAAGTACCCACCCAATCATACAGTGTCATCTGAACTTCATGCTACTGTAGCTGAAATGCTGGCAATCAATCTTTTGCCCTTCTCCTTTGTGGAGAATTCTGGGTTCCTGCAGTTTGCTGCACGTGCCTGTCCAAAATGGGAAATCCCATCCAGGACATACTTTTTAGACCCATGCTGTCCCCGAGTTGTACCATACTGTGTCCGAATCAGTTAGACATGCCTTTCAACATTTCTCCTCTCCATTCATCCATTTAAGTATGGATATGTGGACAAGTAGCAAAACAGCGGGGAGTTCATATTTGTGTATAACTGCACACTGGGCACAGGTGTCAGGGGTTGTTTGTGCTGTTGGTAGTGTGAATAATCAGTGTAGTAAGGTGGAGTGTCATGGTAGCAATCTTCCAGGAATCTGACAGCATGCAATGACTGCTATGTGCAATGTGACCTGTTCACACACTGGTGAAAACATGTTGGACGTGGTACTGACTAAAACTGACAAGTGGCTGAACCCCCTGTCCCTGAGAGCTGGGTTCATAGCAAGGGTCAGATGTGATGAAATGCATTGCAAATGGTGGCTTTTTTCGGGTTCCATGCATGGCCCACTGTTTAAATCTTGTGGTGCAGGAGTTTCTGCAGAACCCTGATATAAAAGAAATGCTAACAGTTGCACTCCGTATCTGTTCTCAATTTTCACACTCTGCAAAGGCCCATGACCAACTTCGACAGTTGCAGATCTGAAACAGCATCCCACAGCACCGCTTGAAGCTGGAAGTTGTCATCCAGTGGAACTCCACTCTATACGTGGCAGAGAGGTTGTATGAACAGTATAAAGCCATCTCAGAATATCTTGTCATGCACACTAGCCGTGACAGTTCCAGGGACTCCATGTCCATGATGGCTGAACAGTGGTGCCTCATGGACTCTGTAATAAGAATCTTGAGGCCTTTTGAACATGCCACACATGCAGTGAATGGTGAGTCTGCATCCATTAGCCAATCAATTCCACTGCTGCGGGTGCTGAGGCAGACATTGGTGAATGTACAGCATAGCTGTGATGTTGCTGGAGACATTGCTAGCAGTGTGTTGCTGAAACACATGCTGACAGTATTCAACCAGAATCATCACATCTTGAGCATTCAGCATAGTGACCACTTTGCAATAGCAACAATGCTGGACCCACAATACAAATGTGGAATTACCTCAGTACTGGAGGGTGGGCCTGAACAGGTAAAAAATGTAAGTGGGCAACTGGTGCGCTTGGTTCATGGGGCACAGAAGTCACGTGCCATGGTCAGGAAACCTGAGCAGCATAATCAGGCTAAAGATGAACCTGAAGGAGTAGTATCAAGCATATCCTGTAAGGGGAAGGGGACTGCAGCTTCAGGTGGTCTGTCATCAAAAGTGGCTGGTGTTAACCCACTTTAGGAGGCTTTGTCCCAAGTGCGGATTTGTGACATAAATGATAATGGAGAAGTGGATGATGCATCAACCACTGGACTTAGAGCAGCACAGCAAATGGTTGAGTCATATGTGTCTGAAAACAGGCATCTGTCAGTCACTGATGATCCCCTTTAATACTGGAGTGGAAAGGTTAGTGAATGGCCACACCTGACCACTGTGGCACTGAAGTACCCGACATGCCCACCCTCCAGTGTGAGTGTCTAGAGGGTATTCAGCTCAGCAGGTGCAATAGCTCGGGATCATCATATAAACCACTCTCCTGTAAATGTCAGTTTTCTGACATTCATAAAAATGAATGAGAGGTGCATACCAGCTCAGACTGCAACCTCAGTATTCATACCCTGGCATACTCATGGTTTTGCTGATGTTGAAGAAAGGGACCATCCTGGTGGTAGTGACAACATGAAGCGGCCTACCACTGATGTAGATGATAACTGTCATGGCGTGTTGGTGTATGGATAGACACAGGACACATAAGAACAATGGAGGCAAGGCAATTACCAAGCCACTAGTTTATTCCCAGAAGAAAAACAGCCCCAGTTCAATTAGCCCTGGTCAACATGGGATGTTTTGCTATTCCAGTAATACTGGCAGATGTAGATATCATTGGTCTGTTGGACTCAGGTAGCAGACAGACCCTTGTACATAGTGAACTGGTAACATCAAATAAGAAGCAAGGACCTGGCACCTCGGTTATATGTATACATGGGGACATACACCAGTATTCTGTGACTACCCTGGATATGCAGATCCAAGGAAAGACTCATACAATGACTGTGGGTGTTGTTCCTCATCTGCCTGTCCCCGTCATCATTGGTTAGGACTATCCAGACTTTCACACCCTGATTACCTCCCATAATGATCTTTGTGCCATGGCCATGACTACTCATGCTCGTTCCAAACAAAATGAGCAATGGGCCCAGTTGTTCCCTTTTGATGATGATGTATATGAGGTACCTGGAAAGACCCCTAAAACAAAGAGGGAAAGAAGGAGAGAATGGACTCAATGGACTAATGAACATTGTAATAAGGTTTATGATGATATTGTTATTGATGTTAAAAATACTGTTGATGTGATTGATGCTACTCCAAAAGACAGTATTGTTAACATTAAGATGAATGGAGGGTTTAGCAGGGAACAACAGGATGATGAAACACTTCAACCATTTTTTCTATTAACAACCAAGGTGATGAAAAAGGGCCTACTAGTGTTAGAAAAGAGGGGTTATGGTATAGGAGATGCACTCATCCCTTCACTGGGGAACAGATTGACCAACTGTCAGTAACCGAGAAATACAAGGAAAGGTTAATTTCATTGGCCCATGATTTTCCATTGGCTGGGCACCTGGGACAAGATCAGACTACGCAACATTTACTATTAAGTTTTTTTTGGCCAGGTATTCATACCCAAGTGGCCGATTTCTGTCACAGCTGCCCAGAATGCCAATGGGTGGCCACAATTAACAAGAAGGATACAGTTCTTTTACAGCCTTTACCACTTATCACTACACACTTCAATAGGATAGCTATGGATATTGTAAGGCCTCTCCCTAAGAATGTGAAGGGGAACCACTTCATTCTTATTTTGTGTGACTATTGCACTAAATATCCAGAGGCCATCCCCCTTAGAACAGTTACTGCTAAGAAAGTGGCAGATGCACTTATTAAGGTATTTAATTGGGTTGGGATACCCAGAGAAATACTAACTGACTGAGGGAGCAATTTTTGTTCTAAGATGTTGGCACGCCTGTATATGACACTGGGGTAGAGGCCATTCCCACCACCCCCTATCATCCGCAAATGGATGGGCTGGTTGAACGATTCAACCAGACCCTAAAATGAATGCTGCAGAAATACGTAGAGGATGAGGGTAAAACCTGGGATGTGTTTCTTCCCTTCTTACTATTTGCATATTGAGAGGTTCCCCAGGCCTCAACAGGATTTGCGCCATTTGAGTTGTTATATGGGTGGCACCCCAAGGAACCCCTGGAGATCATAAAAGAAGAATGGGAAGACAAGAAAAGGGACTTACCTAGTACCACACTTGATTATATTATTGCCTTTTGGAAAAGACTATTGAAATACACACAATTGGCGCATCAACAAAATACAGCCAATCAAATCATCCAAAAGTATGATCATGACAATCATTACCGGACTGGAGAAGGATGCAGATGAAATCTGTGAAGAAGTAACCAAATAATAAACTATTAATGAGACCTACTTGCAAATATGCTTCCCCACCCAAAAAAAAAATACTTACCTTCTTGAGAGTATTTCATTTCCAATTTTAACGCCAACATTTCTCATCAAGCACTGGAATGTGCACACCAACAGTCTGTGACCTGTGATACAAAACAATACAATCAGTACATGTATATATATATATATGTCAACTATCTCAATTCACCAAGGCTACAATTAGTGTACACACAAAGGGCACCCTTCCATCCAGTTGAGGTGACTGCATCGCATTCATGGGAATCGCAGCACACATTGAGCAATAGTTCTCTCACGGTCATCATTTCTGACCGAACAATGAATGGTTTCATGCCATGTTATCCCTCCTTCACATGGTTTGGCAAGACACTGTGCATCATGACAACATCATCACAGAGTATGTAAATGTTCTGGACCCAAGACAGTTGCATGTTGGGGATGCAGAAAAATCATAGGGATGCTGTGTGACCACTGCATGCATGCGTGACTGTGCAATACATTCTGGGGGCTTTGCATGTGGTATAATGCTCCCATTTCACTTTGTCAGCACTTGGGAATTTTCTGGACACAAGACAGATGCATTTTGGGGATGCAGAAGAAGTCTGGGGACTCTGTGTGACCACTGCACGCATGAGTGACTGTGCAATAAATTCTGGGGGACTTTGCATGTGGTGTAACATTCCCATTTCACTTCATCAGCACTTGGGAATTTCCTGGGCACAAGACAGTTGCATTTTGTGTGTTGTGATTGTGAGCACATAATGTCAGAATTAAATTATAAATTAAAGCAGCAGTGCAACAATGTGGTGAACATTTTGACCTATACTTTTTTATGCTATTTTAGATTGCCAGCCACTAGTTACCCCCTGACTTGTATGATACCCTTCTTTTCACAATTTGTGTCTGCTTTACTACTTTTTCTCATGCCTGAGAAAAATAAAAGGAGCACGCCTTTTAATATGGCACTGACCAGGTTTTCATCACTATTTGCAGCTGTTTTTGAATAAATATTATTCTGTGAGGTCATAAAACACTGCCTGCTGCATAATTGTTAATTTTACAACAGAAGTAATATATAAACAACTGATGGAGAAAAACAGAGTAAAATACTGACGAAGACCTGGTCTACACCGTATTAGAAGGAGTGCTCCTTTTATTATTTCAGTCATGAAAATAAGTACTAAAGCAGGCTCAAATGCTGGAAAGAATGGTATCACACAAGTCAGGAGGTATAGTAGTAGCACCAAATTTGTCAAACAATTTTTTGAGAGTCCCTATTTATCTTTCACAACATTTAGGGAAAAAAATCCTCTAAAATTCTTTCTGTTATACCTACAGAAAGAGGCCAGTTCCTATTACAGTACTTAAGTGCCATCTGGTAGATTTTCAACTACACTATCAGATGAGACAACCCTCTCTGCATGGCAGTGAACACACTAACAAACAAAACAAAATCCCTAACTAAAGGTTTCACAATTCTCAATAGGGATTTTTAAAAATCCTTTGACTAATTTGTTGCTACTACTGTAAGTAAAGTGGTAATGTAAAATAGCATAAAAAAGTATAGGTCAAAATTTTCAACAGATTGTTGCACTGCTGCTTTAATGTCTATTTCAAAAAAGAAATATTTCTGGAACCTCAGTAATGTTTATTTTGTGTCGGGACTCGTGAAGTGTTTGGCAAAAAGCAGGACTGAGCAGTGCAAGTATGTTGTGCTAAACTGTATGTGTGCTGTCAGTGTTCTTTCCTGTGTGTGCAGACATTGTCCAGCTTTGTGCAAACATATATATGGTGTGACTTGTTGCAGTATGTAAAGAACAAAGATAAGAAAGAATACATGACGTATATTTTATTTGTACCATCAGCACCAGTGGAGAAAATGATATGATATTTTTTTTGAGGTATCGGGTCACTGTTCACCTCAGTCACTCACACTGCACACATGACTTTGCAGAGATCATAGCAAAAAAACACATGTTTTCCTAAAAGTCATGTGCACAGTATGTGACTAAGGTGCACTCTGGCCAGACATCTCTGAAGAAATAGCATATCACTTAGTCTGCTGATGATGATGGTGACAATAAAATATATGTTATTCTTATGTCTATTCTTTATACCGTAAACACTGCAACAAGTCAGCATATATATATGTTTGCAAAAAGCTGGGCAATGTCTGAGGTCACACACACACACACACACACACACACACACACACACACAGGAAACAACACTGACTGCACACATGCAGTTTAGCACATCATACTTGCACTTCTCACACCAGTTTTTCCACAACCACTCCAAACACAAAGTAAACATTACTGAGGCACTGGATTATAATAACAGGGCAATAAGGAGCATGTATGTCTGTATGTATGTGTATGTATATATTTAAAGAGAAGCAGTCAGCAACAGGAGCTCCTGCCCCCTGCAAGGCTTACCCTCTGGTTAAGCCTTTTAAGTATGTTGAAGCATTTTTCTCATGCTACAACATGCTTTATTTTAATAAAGAAAAGTCAGTGACCTAGAAGTATGGCGGATGCTATGGGGGGCTCCATTATGTGTAAAGGAAAGGTGCAGCGGTGATGCCATGCACTTAAATACTTTTGTATTGAGCACATGGTGCATCATCACTTTGCACATAATGGACCCTATACATCTCCCATCTGAAGTCATTACTTTTCTTTATTAAATAAAAGTATGTTGTGGCATGAGAAAAATGCCAACATACTTAAAAGGCTTAACCGGAGGGTAAGCCTTGCAGGGGGTGTGATCTCCATTTGCTGACTGCTTTCCTTTAAACTAATACTGTGGCCTTTCCTCTGTCTGTTATTAAACATAAACAAAAGACAAAACACTACAGCAGTGGGGAGGTGCTGAAAAAAAAATGAATGTGGGATTCCTTGATGTTCCAGCAGCAGATGGAGCATCAACATAATCTGTAACTGGTGTTGCTTGATCTGCTCCACCTCCTGCCGGACAGCACCCACCCTCTCATTATTTTCCTCCACCATGGCCCACAAAAGTGTTATGTCTGCCTGAGTTGCAGGCATTGTGGGGACCACTGGTGCAGAGGGGGACCAGGTAGTAGTGGTGGTGAGGGTGGTGCTGGTGGCAGTGGTGGGGGTGGTAGTGGAGCAACTGCTGCTGTGGTCCACCTCCTGCTGCGGTGATGCACAACAGCAGCACCCTGTGCCACTGCCACAGAAGGGCCAGCAGGTGGAGGCCTGGCCTGTTCGGTGGCAGCCTGCCAGTCCACCTTGTGGTGGTTCAGCATATGTGTACACTGGCCCCCAGTCCCCAGATGTGTCCCCCAGAGGCCACGGTGCCCCTGCACACCACAAAGCAGACACACTATAAGGCTGCTGTCCCCCCAACACAGTTGAAAAACTGCCAGACTGGGGAGATGCAGGGGGGACCAGGCACAGAATGGGCAGATGCAGTGCCAGCAGTATGGTCATGCACCTGGGGCTCCACCTGCTGCTGTAGAGGTGGTGCTGCTGGAGCTCCTGCAGCTGCTATTGGTGGTGCTGGACTTGGTGGACGTGGCGGTGGCACTGGTGGTGGTGCTGCTGCTTCTGGAGGGGGGGCAGGACCATAGAGTCTGGAGTGGTCCACCACCCGGCTACGACCCCCATGCATGTGCATTCCCCTCCGGCCACGGGCCACATACTGTCCCTGGTCCATTGCACAAAAAACACTCCTTCCCTCTCCAACATAACACGTGACTTCACACACACTCACACAACACAGGAACACACAGTCACACACACACACAACAAAACTTATAAAACAAAGAAATCGGTCAACAAAAAGAAATGACAAAATAGTACAAAAAAACTAAAGAATTAGCTTTTGAAAAAGCTTTTGGGTTTTTGGAATTTGTTCAAGAAAGAAACTTGTTAACACAGACTCTCCTCTCCTCTCCTCCACAAAATGCTTCCTCTCTCTACCTCTGCAAAGGAGAAAGTGAAAGTATCTGCTTGTATGACTTACTTCCTTCCTGCCTAGCTAAAGCATATGACTTACAGTACTGTAAGCCATGTGATGTGTGGGGGGCTGCCTAAAGTGCCTATATTGTTGTCATTCCACCTTACTTCGTGTTAAGGTGGAATAACAATGCAAAGTCATAATAAAGCAAAGTAAGCACTTTCCAATGGCCACTTTGCATAGCGTAATGATAATGTGAAGTGACCACTTCACATTCATTTCACAGGTGGAATTTAATTTCACTGCATCTCTAGCACTGATCCCTTATTATCTTGGGAAGACAACAAACTCTGATTGAAAATGGGGGGTCTTATGGATGTGGAGGTATTATGTGGCGGTGGGTTGGGGGAGTATTTGGGGCTTCCTGTTTCATGTTTTGCAATTTTGTAATAGGGAGAGATACTTGTTGTGGTAATTTTTTCTATAGTCATTTATGGGTACGTTAACTAATGGTTCATTAAATGTTAAAGGTCTTAACCCTTAGGCTGCCAAAAGAGTTAGAGTGTATCGGAATTCTGGACTGATGTATCTGTCCATGGCACAGTAAGGGTTAATAGTGCTTTGAAACGAGCCAGGGTTTTACAAGAATTCAACAGGCTGAAATGTGAGGTGGGCTTCTTACAAGAAATTAGAACATCTGATATAGAACATGGTTAACTCCATCGTTCCTGGGTGGGGAATGCTGATTCAGCAGCTCACCCTTCAACCAAAAAAACAGGGGTTGCTATTTTAATACATCGCGGCCTCCCACTCTATCCAAATAAAGTCTATATAAATCCAGAAGGAAGGTACATAGGAGTTACTGGCACCTACTTGGGACAGTCGACACACCTATTCTCAGTTTATGCTCTGACGCCACCCTCTGGTGCCTTTTCCAGACAGTTTTTTTTCCCTTTTATCTTCACCACTGGATGGTCAATTAATTTGTGCAGGGGACCAGAACTGTGTTGAATGTCCAGATTTAGACAAAGTTCCAACCCCCCAAAAAAGGTAATAGAGCTTGCTCTAAATTACTTTGAACTCTAATTTCTGGAAGGGGGTTGGGTAGACCCAGCGGCAACACTTTCCAAATTACAAAGATTATACCTTTTATTCTCCTGTGACCAATTCATATGCTTGACTGGATTATTTTTTACACTCAAAAGAATTTGGCACACCCTTTTATAGATATGTGTATCTGTCCAATTTCCCTATCAGATCATGCCTTGGTATTTGGGAAAGTGAACCTGGGCTTGGTAAAAAGGGAAACACTTTGGCATTTAAATGCTGGCTTGTTACGTGATCTGACATTTGTCTCCTCTACTAAAGATGCCATCTAACAATATCTTATAGATAATGGTGAGAAGGGAACTTCCTTGAAATTTCTTTGGGATGGCCTTAAGACTGTGATAAGGGGGCACATGATCTCCTATGCCTCATTTAAAAATAAAGAATACTGGAAACTTTATCACCAGTTAGAAAAACAGTTGTCGAGGAGTCACTTGATGCAGCTGAGTAAGACGTGCTCTGTCTGTGCTTTACTCACACGACTAGCATTTCTGTCTTTTTTTTCACATTTCTGGTGCAAACTGCTTGAGGATTGCTCACCCACTGACTAGAGAAGTCTCCCCTGTTTACTGAAAGTGGATTTTGGGTCAAAATGGAGGTGGATATGTGACAGGCAGCACCTCGACACACGCTACCTGTCACGCCGGAGAAAACACCGAAGAAACCTAGGGCACAGCCTCCTACCACAGGCCGCATGCATACAGCAACGGCTTCTTACCCTACGGCCACAGAATTGATTCTGCTAACTCTGGAATGATTTCTCCTCAAGTTCCAACCTTTCAAGGAAGAGATTTGTTCCCTGGTATCAGATGTTAAGGCAATTTCAGACACACTGGAGAACGTTACCAGGTGCACTTCAGATAACGAGACCCATATTGTCTCGGTGGAGAAGTGGGCAGACAAAATGGATTCTCTCATCACCATTAACCATCAAACCATCAAGAAGCTAGGAAATAAAATTGAGGACTTAGAAGGTAGAAGCCGGCGCAACAGTGTTGTTGTGATTGGACTACCAGAAAGGGAAGAGGGTTCAGACACCATTTTATTTGTGCAAAAACTGATAACTAAACTGGCAGGGCCCTCTCCTTTTGGGTCTGCTTATATCATTGAGAGGGCACATTGGGTGCTCAGACCCATGCCTCCACCAAATGCTCAACCTTGAACCCTGATCTTCTGATTTCTTAATTTCCAGGAAGAACAGCATGTGTTGATGAAACCGAGGGAAATACAAGATATTCTGTGGGAAGGGCAGAAGATACGTGTTACACAGGATCTGCCAGCAACTGTTTGCCAGCGCAGGGCATCATTCCATCCGATAGTTTCTAAATGCATTGCCTCTGGTATAAAATTTGGAATGGCCTACCCTGCAAAACTGCAAGTCCTCCTGGATGGATCTTGGTCCTTCTTTGAAGAAGTGGATCCTGTAATGGAATTTTTTAAACAGAAGCATCCTGCTTTATTTACTGACCACTGAGAGAGCCTAGAAGTCTTTAGGCATTATCCTTTGGTGAAGTATAGCAAGAATATTGTAATCAGCTCCCTGCTTAAACATGAGCTATTTTGGCAAGTGAGTGTCTTGCTTCATTACCTGATGGACCACGGGAGTTCAACAATTGACTTAGTTTTACTATTTGTTTCCCAAAGTCATTTCAGCCTCTGACTGACATTGCTACTTTAGTTTGCAGTGGATATAACTGCTGCCTCAGTTGCCTAAGACTATCTCAGGCTTGCAGAGTTTTCTTTCATTTCAGACTACAATTACAAGGCCTAAGAGATTGCATTAGGCCTAATGGGACTTTCTGTGTTAATGGGTCTCAAGATATTACATTGGCCTAATTCATTTGCAGGGAGTCATATTTCACCAACCTGCTCCACAAACGCGAGGGGTCACCCTCATTCAGAGACAATGGGACATTATTACTACCTATACGGGGACTAAACAGTAGATATAACTGTTCATTCAGTTAACTACAGCTCCTGCCTGGAATTGTTTCTTTATTGCATTTTAAATGTTTTGGGGGGGGGGTAGACGCTGTCTTGAATAATGTAATTGGTACCAAAGTGGTTAAGGAGTTGCATTATACCAAAAGAGTCCTATTCTGTTACAGAGTCTTGGGGTACTCTGAGTTTTCCCTCTTCTCTTTCGTTGTTAAGATTAGTTGTTCTTTTTATTATTAGATTTAGCATAGCCTACTGGGATATCCTCAACCAGGTGCAGAGTTAATACAACCCCCCAAGAAGGTATGTTCTATATCTTTTACTACTACCAATGTTTAATAACATGTTTTGTTGGAGTTGGGTGAGTGGGGGGAGGTAGGGCTATCAATATGCTGATTGCCACAGGCCAGCGCACTGGGGTGAAGGGTTGTTCTTATTACTGCTTCCCAGGTTTCAGGTTCCAAATTTGGTGGTCTAACAAGAGTTATAATTTTGCTTCTAAATTTTTCCTGGCTACAGTGTTAATTCTGGCAGGTGGGAATTTGAGGAAAATTGTGGAAACAAAGGGGGTGGTGGGAGGTGGGGGGTGTTATGTCTACTTTTGAATGGGAGGGTAGTGTGGTGCCAACTAAGAAACTGAAATTGGTTCACAAGCAGGTTGTTAATCTTTGGGACACAGGTGATCATCTTAACAATTGTAACATGCTGATGGCGCAATCGGAGTATAAAGGGGGCTAGACATCCTCTCAAAATGTATGAAATTACTTAAACATCAAGGAATCTTGCAATGTGATGTTATGTTGCTACAAGAAACCAACCTTCTAGAAGTTGAAGGTACCCTATTGAGACAGCAGGTAGGACAGGTTTTCTCTGCTGGTGATAGCTGAAATAGTAGAGGGGTGGCTATTTTACTCACAAGAGCTTTTCCCTTCACTTGTGAACAGTGTATAGGAGACAAAAATGGCAGATATGTGCTAGTTAAAGGTAAACTCCAGTCATTTAACATACTTTTAGGCAGTGTCTATGGTCCTAATTCTGACTCCCCCTCTTTTTTCATGGAGCTTCTATCCATACTAACACCCTTGCTGGATACCCCAATTCTTCTAGGGGGAGATTAGAATCTTCCTTTTGACCCTCTCTTGGACAAATCCACATGACTAAGAACTGGGGGTCTCTCCCCTGCCCAAAGAGCAGTCAGAGATCTAGTTGATCATATGGGATTATGTGATCCATGGAGGGTACTACACCCTAAAGATAAAGAGTATACATTCTGTTCAGCTGTTCATGGCTCAGCATCTCGAATTGACTATTTTTGGTTGAGTAAATCACTTTTGCATGGGCTGATAGACAGCAGATTGGAACTGGGTGTAGGCTCAGATCACTCTATATTGATCTGCTGCCTCTCCCTCTCTCTTAACTGGCGATCAGATAAACAATGGAGATTAAACAATCAACTTTTAAAAGACAAAAAAGTCACTGACAGCATATTAGCCTCTTTGGACCAATTTAAAATAAATAATTGGGGCATAACCCACTCCCTATCTATAGAATGGGGTGCACTAAAATGCTTTCTTAGAGGAGAATTCATCAAAATGTCAGCAACTAAAAAATGAAGGGAAGCACAGGAGACTAAGTCACAACTAGACCAAATTAGAGAAAAGGAGAAATATTTATCCACTCGAGCCACAGATTCAGAAAAGGAAGCACTATTAAAACTACAGGATATATATTCTGAACTATTAAGAGAAAAAGCAGAATGGGCTATTTTAAAAATGCAGGCCGCATATACTGAACAAGGAAAGAAGGCTGGTCGGCTTTTGGCCCTCAGACTTAAAAAAATAGAATCATCAAAATGCATCGCGGCGATACAAAGTGATCCTCAAAGACCTCTTTTAATCCAAGCTAAAGACATTTCTAACAAATTTGAACAATATTACAAGAACTTGTATGCCCAAATGTCTAACCACCCATCCCAGGCCACAGTAGATCATTATCTAGATAATCTTCCCCTTCCCACACTCACCTCAACACAAGCTGAAGGGCTAATTACTCCTTTCACTGAAGAAGATATTATTCAAGTCATTAAAGACCTACCGTCAGATAAAGCCCCAGGGCCAGATGGGTACTCGACAAATTTTTACAAGAAATTCGCTACCCAATTAGCTCCATGGCTCCTGGCAGTCTTTCAAAGCATGTTAAATGCTGAAGACTTTGATACAAGAATGCTGGAGGCAACCATTGTAATTCTTCCTAAACCTGGAAGGGACTCAACATGAGTTTTGAACTATCGGCCTATATCTCTTCTCAATTGTGACCTGAAAATTCTTGCTAAATTACTAGCCCATAGAGTGGACCAAGTACTCCCCTCACTTATAAGTTCTGATCAAGTTGGTTTCATGAAAGGCAGGTCCTCAATCAACCACTTACGCCGCTTGTCTCATGTCTTCTCTGCTTCCCGGAATGCCCCTCAAGCGGTCTCCTTGGACACGAAGGCATTTGATAGAGTTGATTGGCAGTTTCTGTTCAGGACCCTCTATAGATATGGTTTCCCTCCCAGGTTTATCTTACGGCTGCAAGTGATTTACTCTGCTCCTACCACTCGTATCTTCTGTAATGGAGTTCTTTCTTCCAATTTCACCCTAGCGGCAGGAACCAGACAAGGATTCCCCCTATCTCCCTTGCTATTCAATCTATACTTAGAGTCCCTCTTAGTTTCCATACAGAAGTCAACAGGGATACAGGGAATCAAACTAGGTACTAAAGAGGAAATAAATTGCAGTATATGCAGATGACATCCTGTTGCACATTACTCATATCAATTCCTCCATGCAAAACCTCTTACACTTAATACAAGGGTATGGTTCACTCTCAAATTACAAGATTAACACAGAAAAAAACTCTGTTTTCCCACTTAATACCAAAGTCCTTAAACAGGACTTCTTAGATCTGGGCCTCACTTGAGTTCCTAAATCCATTAAATATTTAGGTCTACACCTTTCAATCAGTGACAATCAGTTGTGCAAATTGAATCTAGAAGCACTGCTTATAATAGTACAACAAGATTCAAAATGCTAGCAAGATCTCCCCTTAACCTTATGGGAGTGAGTGAATATCATTAAGATGAACGTTTTCCCATGCTTCTTCTACCCCTTACACCTTTTAAACTTGTGACTTCCTAAAGCTTGGTTTAAATCAGTCCATTCCTATCTCTCCAATTTTCTCTGGAAAGGTAAGCCCCTGAGACGAGCGTTACACAAACTGGTTGCTCTCAAAAATCTTGGAGGATTAAAAGTCCCACATTTTGGTTTATACCATTGGGCCAGTCACCTTAGTAAATACCTTCAGTGGGCAGAACTGCCCGACCCTCTGAGTTGTCAAAATATGTTCCAACATGGATCAGGATAGAAAAGGAATTGATAACTTCAGTGGGATAAATCCAGCAGCCCTACTTTTCCTGAAAGTTAAGAAACTACCTTCTACCCTGTGTCATAACATGATAGGACATTCGGTCTACACAGATTCACAACTATGCAACACTATGAAGTATGAGAACATATATGATTTATCCCAACCCATCTTTCAAAATCCTAACTTTCTGTTGGGAGGGAAAACAATTCATTTTAATTGGAACCCACAAATGCACCACTGCATTGTAAAAGATTTCAGTAATCAGAGCAATGACTGATTGACTACATCTGAGCTCCTACATAAATTTGGCTTTGCACAAAAATGGGCCTTCAAAATTTACCAGATTCATCACATGCTAAAATCTTATTTTAGGAACAAAGTTACTCCTGACAACTTCAGTGATTGGGTCCCTGTCTGCAGAATTCTGGCATTAGCTCCACATGCTGTCTCCTCATTGTATTCCACTCTATACCCTTTGGTTTTTCCAAAAGTAGACAATATTGCCAATCACTGGATCAGCTTGTACCCTAACTCCTCCTTCAGATGGCCTAAAATTTGGGAAACCTGCCATAAATGCATTACACATGACAGACTATGATTAATGCAGTTGCAATTTCTTAATGATATGTATATGATCCCCTATAAAATGTATAAAATGAGAAGAGCGGAGACCCAAATATGTAACAGATGCAACAATGGTACTGGCACTTTGTTCCATTTGTTCTGGGAATGTATCAAAATCTGTCCCTTGTGGGACCTCGTTAAAGCCAAAGTAGATCCCTTACTCAGTATACAGGAATATTTCACTCCAGAGTTATGCCTGTTAGGAGATTTTACAGGATTCCCATTAATGATTAGAAACTACCACATCATGATGATTGCTTTGTCAGTCAAGAAGGTGGTGCTAAGACACTCGAAGGCTCCATTCAATCCTCATATGTAGAATGGCTACAAAAGCTCCTTCACAATTTAAGGGTTGAAAAAATGATGGCTAGCTCTCTAACCACATGGGATCCTATAGAAAGAGTTGGAAACGTTTGCATGTCCTGTATACCTTATAATGTAAGAGATATACTCATAACCAGCTAGATCTAATGTGTCCTTATCATGTACCCTTCTATTACTATCCTAACTGGCACCTAGAGGGAGGGGGAAGGAATTGAGAGGAAGAAATGGGAGGCTGGGATGGGGGAGGGGGGATGTCTACTTCTGTATCCTGTCAAAGTATAACAATTGTGACATATATGTGTTAAGAAAATCAATAAACTTTAAATTAAAAAAAAAGAAAAACAGTTGTTGGATTTGGAGAAAATCCATAATCAGAAAAGAGATCTTGCTACTATGTCCCACATTAAAAAGGTTAGAGAGGACTTAAATAATCTGGCACTTCATAGAGTGGAAAACACCTTGCATTTTTTGAATCAGAAATATTATGAAGGGAGCGATAGGACTGGTAAATTATTAGTCTGGCAGCTATGGAACAGAAAGGTGGAGAGATATGTCCCCCTTATACTCCCTAATACACCTTCACAAGGAGCCCATGTAAAACCCCACCAAATTGTCCAAGATTTTAATGAGTATTACACACAGCTCTAGTCTAGTGAGCAGAAACAGGATCATGAGGTTAAAGTAACTAATTTTCTGGAGGGGCTTGTTACCTACTCTTTCCCAGCAATTTCAAGAGAGTCTTGAATCCTCTTTTACAGAAGCTGAAATTTTGGGAGTAATAAAGTCTTTAAAATCTGGTAAATCCCCCGGCCCTGATGGGTTTATCCCAGAGTTTTATAAAACCTTTGAGGTAGAGTTAACCTCTTTATTGACAAACATTTGTAATATTGCCCATATGCCAGGGGCTCTACCAGAAACATTGGATGAGGCGATCATAACATTATTGCCAAAACCTGGGAAAGAGCCTGACAGATGTGCAAACTTTTGCCCAATTTCTCTTTTAAATTATGATTTTTAAATTTTCACAGAAGCGATAGGTTTGCAGTTACAAAAAGTGGTCCCATCTTTGGTTCATAAAGACCAGATGGGTTTCATTCTGGACTGCCATATGTATGATAAGATTAGAAAATGATTAAATGTCATAGCCACTTCTCAAGACCTGGCCAAGGAGGGTGGGAGGAGCTGCAGTGTCAATTGTTGCAGAGAAGGCATTTGATCACCTTGACTAGGCCTTTTTGTCAGGTACACTTTCTCATTTTCATTTTGACAAGATATTTTGTAGTTTGATTTGAAATATATATAACTCTCTGCAGGCTTTGATCAGGGTAAACAGTCTTCTCTCCCCTCATTTATGGATAGAGAGAGGTACTAGCAGGGGGGTATCCTCTCTTCCTGCTTCTGTTTGCTCTTAGTGTGGAACCCTTAGCTGCAATGGTCCATCATTCAGAGCATTTTCAGGGTATACAGATCACTGGGGAGGATTTACATATTTCCCAATATGTGGATGATACCTTATTGTATCTTTCCAATCCTTATCAGTCCCTTCTGGTAGTGAAAGACCTATTGAAAGCGTATGGCCGGCTCTCTGGTTTCAAGGTTAATGAGTCTAAAACTGAGGTAATGTTTCTAGGCCATTCCCCAAATGTTCTAGCTTTACTGACAGGGGGGTTTAAATAAGTCAGGGGTGAGTTTAAATATTTGGGAATTTGGATTCCCCAGCATTTAACAAATTTATATAAGAAGAATTATGACAAATTGCTATTGGAAGTCCAGGATGATTGTAATCATTGGAGAGAACTTCCCCTATCGGGTGTTGGTCATGTAGAAGTGATTAGAATGAATATTTTACCCCATTTCTGATTTTTATTTTCTACCTTACCTATACCCCTACTGAGATCTTTTTGGTTATCTCTAAAACATATGTTGTCTACATTTATCTTGAAGGGGAGGTGGCCCTGGGTTAGATGGTCAATTTTGTTGGCCCCCAAAAGCAACGGGGGGTTGGCAGCACAGACTTTTAATGTATATTACTGGGTGGCCCGACTCTCTTCAGTAATTACTTCCTTTTCTGGTAATCCCCCCAGCTGGGTAATTATGGAATCCTCCACGTTATTCCTGATCAATTATTGGATATTTTATTTGTAGAGAGGACCTTCCGTCACTCTTTAAACAATACAAATCCCTGGGTAGCACATACAGGGAAGGTGTGAAGTGAGTTATGTAGGACTCTTAGGATTCAAGATGATATTTGTGAAGACTCCCCTATCTGTTCATATGCTAAACCTTTTCCTGGCTGTCCAAATAGGTCTTTTCACAAATGGGCTGCTTTTGGGCTTCTGCGCATTTGGCAGTTCTTTGAGGGGTCCATATTTAAAACATTTACACAACTTCAGGATGAATTCAGTCTTCAGTCCAGAGACCTTTTTCTGTATTTTCAAATTCAACATATCAAATGGAAGTCCAGTAGAGAGATGCCCTTCAAGTGGAAGACAATCCCTTATGTATCTTAATATTATCTTTGGCAACTCAACCGGATGGTAGGGGTTATATTTCAAAACTGTATAAGAGTATTCGAGAAATGGAGGAGGATCCCTTACTATAGATTAAACAAAAGTGGGAATTAGAGACAGGGGTGTGGGTGACAGAAAATAATTGGTCCCAGGTGTGGCAGGGAATTCACATTACCACATCATCACCCTCTTGGAGGGAATTTAGATGGTGGGTGGTTTTACATTACTTTTATACTCCGGTGCTGGTTAAGCACTTTGGCTGACACAGCTAAGATCGGTGCTGGAGAGTTGTGGAGGCCAGGGTACCAAATTCAATGTGTTTTGGTCTTGCCCACCTCTTCAGCGATATTGGCAGGACATTTCAGATAAGATGGGGAAGGTTTTTGGGACCACAATGTCCCTTCTCTTTCAGATTTGGATTCTGGGCCTGTCACCTCCAGAGTTTCAGGGTAAGGCGGCTAAATATTTATTCTTTACTTTAATTGGGGCAACACTAAAAATAATAACTCAGTTATGGTTGTCTCAGACAGTTCCTTTGATAGATCTCTGGTGGAAAAACTGCATAAAAATGTTGACAATGGAATGGATTATGGCTGCTCTTAGACTCCAGAAAGATAAGCTCAAGAGTTTCTGTCTTCACTTTTTTCATCTCCTGGCTGAAGAGATCCTGGCTTATTACAGTTAACATTGGCTGATTATTCTTATGGACTAATTTCTGAGTTTTAGATGGTTGTTTGGTTTTATTCTCTCTCTTTCAGTTGTATTGTTGAATATATTTTTGCATCTCTACAGTATGTTTGTTACATACTGTTTTTGGTTGTATCAATAAATTGGTTTAAAAACTAATAAAGTTTGATTTAAAAAAAAGAAAAGTGGTCTGAGGTGTGGCAACTGGGGTTTAATTCCAAGAAGTGCAAGATAATCCACTTGGGATAAAGGAACCCTGGTGAGAGCTACCGGATTGGGGGGGGTGGGGAGTTGCTGACAGTCACCAAGGAAGAAAGATACCTGGGGGTTATTATTTTGGATGACCTCAAGGTGTCCAAGCAGAATAAAAAGGCTGCAGGGAGGGCCAGTGGCATGCTGGGGTGCATAGGCAGAGGTATTACTAGTAGAAGGAGGGAGGTTGTGATGCTACTGTATAAAACACTGGTGAGGCCTCACCTAGAGTACTGTGTGCAGTTCTGGAGACTGCACCTTCATAAAGACATTGACAGAGTGGAGACAGTTAAGAGAAGGGTGGCTAAGATGGTACAGGGCTTGCACCACAAAACATATGAGGAGAGATTAAAGGACCTCAATGTATATTTGCTGGAGGAGAGGAAGGATAGGGGGGATATGATTGAAACATTCAAGTATCTCAAGGGCATAAACATGGTGTTGGGGAGACATATTTCAATGCTGGAAAAGTACAAGAATGAGGGGGCATGATAAAAAATTGGAAGGAGGAAGATTAAGGGGAAATGTGAGGAAGTTTTACTTCATGGAGAGGGTGGTGGACGCTTGGAATAGTCTGCCATAGGAGGTGGTGAGGGCAAGCACAGTACAGTGATTTAAGCATGCCTGGGACAGGCATAAGGGAACCTTACAGGTGGGAAGGATGGGTGAAAAGCCATTGACCAAGTAAGTTCAGAGGACACAAACTAGTGTAGGACTTTCAAGCAGAATGGATGAGCCTGGTGGTCCTTATCTGCTGACAATTTCTATTTTTCTATGTAAGGTTTTATGCCTCCCCTATGGCTCCTTTTAGATGAGCCATAGTTCCTCTACCACCCCCTTCTTTTTCCTTGCTAAGGTGTCCCTGAGACACAACCCTATCTTTGTGAAGTCTGTCCTCTTGAAGTCCAAAACCCTGGTTTTCATGTGGCATGACCTTTTACTGGAACAATAGAGATTTACAAGTACCATTTCCTTCTGAGAAAGAACTTTGTAAGTTCAAAAGCTTAAGAATATTCCGTAAATCTGTGTTGGTCCAATAAAAGATTTAAAATCACCAATTTTATGCATCTTGCTGTACAAGGACCAATACAGTAACAGACAGCTTTGACAATTAACCCAGAACCTTATAGTTTCATAGTACAATACAAGCTGGGAGATCATGAGACCCAATATCGCTCACCACTTGACTCAGTGGTTGTACCCACATTTTTATGTCCCATGTATTTGCCCAGAGATTTATTGAAAGATTCCACTGTTTTACTTATAACTATAGCTTCAGTTAGGCTGTTCCATGCTGAAACTACTCTTTGACTTAACCATCTTTTCCTTTTGTTAGTTCTGCTTATTTCACCTTTAATTTTGAATCCATGTGTACATGTTGATTTGGTGGGGACTTGTGATGTTAGTCCAACAGTTTCCCACATATAATTATTTCTAGATGCACAATATACTAAGCAAAAATCACCCCTTAGCCTTCTATAGTTCATCAAGTGCATGCCCAAGTCCCTCAGTTTTTCATCATAACTCATCTGGTGTACTGTCCTGATTCTTTTAGTAGCCCTTCTCTGAACCCCCTCAGTCAGTAGTTCACCCATCTTGTTTTGTGGGGCACAAAAAGGTGAACAATATTCGAGATGTGGTCTAACCATAGATGTATACAATGGTACAATCACTGATGAGTTTCTGCTCTTGATACTTCTAAAAATACATCCTAGTATTTTAGTTTCTACTTTAACCTTGGATCTAATGTGGGAGTTAAAGGACAACATATTTGTAATAGTTACCCTAAGGTCCTGTTCATTAGTTGTTTCTCCTAATTGGACACTCTTTAGTTTAAATGTACATTTCTGATTTCTTGAGCCTAAGTGCATGACCTTACATTTGTCCAGATTGAAATTCAGTTTTGTTTTTTTTTGCCCATTGCTCAAGTTGACCAAAATCTTCCTGAAGCTTTCTGGCTGCATTGTTGTTATTAAAGGAAAACTGCTTATAAAATCAGGAAAATATATGTTTTGCCATCCATTGTGTGTTCTTAGTTCATCCCAGTGTTATTTTTCAGCTCAGGCTGTGTGAGGTGTTTTTTCTAACTTTCTCTTGCTATTTTATGGCCCTTGGGGGCTGCCATTTACCTTTCTTGTATTGCTTCTTATCCCAGATAGTCTTCCCAGGGTGCCCTCTGCTCTGAGGTCTAATAGCCCATGCATCTGACCAGTGTCTTGTTACAGTGTCTGTATCAGCAGCACTCACCGCTGCATGCAACCTGTATATAAACTGTTACTTTGCTTAGACTCTCCCTCCCCCTTTTATTCGACATATACAAGCTGCTCTTTAAATATTTAAAGTCGAAGACAATGATACAAGCTGGTATTAAGAACAAAACAGGACGAAATCATGCAGAGGGCTTCTGGTGCAGATCACATGAACACAAAAGTACTGAAGGCTGCTTAGCCAGTGGATGACAACTACTTTAAAAAGATTACATTGGTCTACAAGCATGAATCTTCTACACAGGACACAAGCAACTGAATCAAAAGTACAGAATATGTCGAATAAAAGAGGGAGGGAGAGCACGGGTCTAAGCAAAGTAACAGTTTATATACAGGTTGCATGCAGCGGTGAGTGCTGCTGATATAAACTCTCTCCTCTGCTATGCCCGGGGAGGGGGTTGGGGAGTAAATTAGCATTGTTGGAGCAGACAGACTTAGTTGTGCTCCATGATGTTTGCAAACCATAGAAACCATTCCAGTGCTCCATATTTTCTTTCATCTTGTGGCTACTATAAACAATACAGACACTGTAACAAGACACTGGTCAGATGCATGGGCTATTAGACCTCAGAGCAGAGGGCACTCTGGGAAGACTATCTGGGACAAGAAGCAATAAAAGAAAGGTAAATGGCAGCCCCCAAGGGCCATAAAGTAACAAGAGAAAGTTAGAAAAAAACACCGCACACAGCCTGAGCTGAAAAATAACACTGGGATGAACTAAGAACACACAATGGATGGTAAAAAATATATTTTCCTGATTTTAACATCAGTTTTCCTTTAACAATAGCTCCAACTTTGCTATCATCAGCATACTTCCCTAGCCAAGCCCCTTCTGAGACCTTCACAGATGAAACCACAATATTAAAGAGTGTGAGCCCCAGAACACAACCCTGTAGCACTCCGCTGTTCACCTCTCCCCAAGCTGAACTGTATCCTCTAATGCTTACCCTTTGGTGTCTTTTTTGTTAGTCATGAGTCCACCCAGGCAATTATATAATTGAAGAGATGCAACAGGGTTAACTGCTCTAGTAGAACCTCATGGGAGTTTGAATCAAATGCTTTTGCATAATCCAGAAAAACAATATAGATAGATAGGCATTCCTCTGTTCAATGCTACAGTACACTGACAGGCTCAAAAAAATTCATTAGGCTAGTGAGACAGGATCATCCTGGGCTGAAACCATGTTAGGTTATGTCTATATATCCATCTTTTTTAATATGTTTGGTGATATACACTTGGATAAGACTCTCAAGCAATTTACTCAGGATAGATGTAAGGCTGATGGGCTTATAGTTCTCAACTTTTTTTATCACCTGTTTTGTGAATTGGTGTAACAATAGCTTCCCTCCATTCCTTTAATATATCTTCTTCAATCAGGGATGCATTAAAAAGCATTGTGATGGGTCCCACTAGGTCTTTACTTAATTCCTTTAAAACCTTAGGGTTTATTCCATCTGGTCCTGGTGATTTGATATTTTTTAATTTACTGATTTTATCCAACACTTCCATTTCATAAAACTGTATAATCCCTTCCTCACTACTATTATGCACTTCTGAGTTGGTTTTTGGTTGACATGTACTCAAAAAGTACTTGTTTAATTCATTTGCTATATGTTGCTCTTTATTTATCATGCCTGATAATGTTTATAACATCCCTATACCTTTTTGGTTACCTTTAAGTGAACCAACGTAACCGAAACATTTCTTTTTATTGTCTTTCACTGTCATAACCATCTGGACTTCCACATTTTGTTTTGTTTTCCTTTTTAATCTTTTTGTTTTATTAGCCTCTTTTTTGTAACTTACCCAGTTTTCCAGTGTTTGTTCCCTTATCTTTATAACCCCTAGCAATGATAGTTTATAATTGCTGTAAGGAATTTAGATGGCAACATAACTTTCTATGCCATTTCCCAATTAGAAACTGATTTCAGACTACCTATTACCCCTAACATTAAGCAGGTTGTAATTTTTTTTTTTACCTTTGTTTTACTAAGAGAGACACACTAAGCTGAAAGATTGTTTACAGGTGCAACCTGGGAGCACAAGGAAGTTATGTGACTTGCTCAGGGTTACAAAGTATGCAAGTGGGGGCTGTGGGATTCAAACCCAGGTCTCCAGGTTTGCAGCTCAGGCTTTAAACCACTGTGCTATACTGCCTCCTATGAGTCTAAAAAGGAAGGAGAGTAATTTCAGGACTCCATTATTTTGATCAACAGAGAAAGAAAACAATAAGATTCCAAAAAGAAAATCTAAGAAAAGTCTAAATCAAAAAAGAGAGAAAAGAAATCACAGAAATTAGTGAAAAGTAATAACTGTTTGTTATAAGGAGCAGTGGTTACTGTATTTCATGTGGTAGGGATTTAGAGCTGAACTCGGCAACTGAAACTATAAAAAATGGAGTTCAGACAACACCTATTAGGATAATCCAGTTACTCTAGAGCCAGAAAAATATCTGAGTCCAAAAGTGATAAATGATTAATGCAATCCAATATTTTAATGCTTATCAGGACATGAAGGCCTATTGCATCTGAATAGGGTATTGCATAAAATAAAAGGGACAGAACAGCAATTTTTTTTTTGTCATTTATTTATGCACCCTTACCTTCGGGGCATCTCTCAGGGTCTCTTCACCAGCTGCCAGACACAACCACTCACCTGAACTGACTACTCCGGTCTACATTGGGTATGCAGGGTCTGGGCACTCCCCCGGCCCTTAGGAGTGGCCCCAGACCCAAAGGAGAACGGGGAGATGGCCGGTGTAGGGCGTGAGGTCGGTCGGACTGACTCTTTTTTTTTTTACCGTAATATACTTCATTGAGTTTTCAGTTTTAATTAACAATCTGTTTAACCAATCAATTAAATCATGACAGTATTATACAAGTATTTAAGTACATGAGCATAAATATCAACAAACAAAGAATAATTTATACATACAATTAAATATTAATTCTCTACTCAGTTTAAGACCTGGATATATATGAGCTAAAACAAAAAGACTAGCGATCACATAACTAAACCTAAACATAAAGAGAGTTCAATACAACAAGTGAAGATTAATGTTTTAAGAATAATATCTTCCACTAAATTATGACTACACATTTGAAATGGCCGCTGAGGATGTGGATAGTTGGAGAAAGGGTCCCCAGATATCTACAAATCTATTTAATCTATCCATGAGTAAATACGAGATTTTTTCATTGTTAGCAGTATAGCTCATCACATTTAGCCATTCAGATAGACAGAGTACATGTGGCATTCTCCAATATTTAAGAATTAATCTTTTAGCACAAGTAGATGCAACTGAAAGCCAGAGCCTCTGACTATAAGTAATGTTTAACTGAGGGGTAAAAATTCCCAGAATAAACAAAAGTGAAGAGTGTGGTAGAGTCATAGAAAGGGAAGCTTAACATTTTATTTTAACTTCTTGCCAGAATTTCTTAGGTTTAGGGCATTCCCACAACATATGTAACATGTTAGCATCTAAGAAATCACATTTCCAGCAACATGAAAATGAAGTGACTTCCATTTCAAAAAGTTTAACCAGTGTTCTATAAAAATGATGTAAGATTTTGTATTGAGTGAGCTTACCTTGGATATCTTTGCAACCGTGGTATGCATAGTCCCAGGTAGAATTCCAGTCAGGGTCATCTATCTTGATTCCCAACTCTTCTTCCCATTTCTGTTTAGCAGAGTAAGTGAGAGTTGGTGAGGTAATAGCAAATGTAAGAGATTTATAGACTAAGCTGGCACCTTTTTTAAGTGGACATATTTTAACCAGTTGATCCCACACCTTATTGTTAGGTAAGGAAAAATCTACCTCAGAGAGGTAGTCTACTAGGGTATGTCTTAAGTGTAGGTAGTAGTGAAAGTGGTCCATGGAAGACCAAATTTCTCTTTGAGTTCAGTGAAGGATAAGAGTGCTGCCAAATCCTTATGCAGAAGGTCACCAATACAATTTATGCCCTTTTGTGACCAGATAAAATTAGACAGAGATTTTCCACCTTGTGTTAAAGAGGGATTGGACCAAAGAGGCATCGATATTAGTGGGATAAAGGAAGGATTTGCTATTTTATGAATCCTTTTTATAACATGAAATGTGTTATTTAAACAGGGATTGCTTTTGAGATCTATGGGAATAGGTAAGTATATGAAGTCAGTAAATTTGTTAGGTTTTATAAATGCGAATTCCATCAACATCCATAAGGGGAGTTGAGGGATAATCTTAAGTTCAGGAACCAGAAGGGCAGAGGATTGTTTAAACATGAAAGCACATTGGCACCAGTCCCAGTGAGGAAGCCCTAGTCCGCCCATTTCATAAGGAGCTTGGAGTTTACTCAGACTCAGCCTGGGAGGCTTAGTACCCCATAGAAAATTTCTTACCATAGAATTCACTTTATCCATAATTTGTTTAGGTAGTAGAATAGGAATATTTTGAAAAAGGTAGAAGGTTTTTGGGGCAATGATATTTTTTACTGAGTTAACCTTACCCTATAGAGAAAGGTTAAGGATCTCCCACCTTCTCAGGTTTTGTTCAATACTATCAAATAGCGGAAGGTAGTTTATGTCAATTAGCGAGTCTAGGTTTGTTGTAATTTGTAATTCTAAATAAGTTATCTGTTTTATAACCCATTTATTGTCAAATATCTCCTTAAGGGTTTTTAGAATGAAAGGTGTAGGGTTCAGACGTAATGCTTGTGATTTGTCCCAGTTAACTTCTAGACCTGATAGGGAGCTAAATTTTCTGAGCAGAAGTTTAAGAGCATTGTATGACTGCACTGGTTTAGAAAGAGTTAAGAGCAAATCATCAGCAAAAACAAATGATTTATGCGTATATTTAGTTATTTTAAATCCAAATATCTCAGGATGATCAGCAATAGCTCTAATCAGAGGTTCAATAGCTAAGATAGAAAGGTAAGGAGATAATGGGCATCCTTGTCTGGCTCCACGGGGCAAGGGAATTGATCCAGATATTATTCCATTCGATAGAATTTGGGCTGAGGAATTTGTATATAGTAATGATACCCAAGCTTGGAATTTATCACCACATTCAAAGTGTTGCAAGGCTGGAAACATATATTCCCAAGATAAAGAATCGAAAGCTTTGAATAAATCTAAAGAAAAAATATAAGTAAGTTTCCTTAGATTTCTTAGCTAGCCACAGTATATTTATTAACCTTCTCACACAGTCAGCTCCTGCTCTACCATGAATAAACCCCACTTGTTCCTTGCCAATAATATCACAAATAACTACTTGAATCCTAGCAGTTAATACCTCAGCCAATATTTTATAGTCAGAGTTCATCAGTGAAATGGGGTGATAACTATCACATAATAGCAAGTCTTTATTTTTTTTTTGTGAATAAGGGTGACCAGGGCTTGGGTGACAGTTTTTGGAAGGGAGTTCTGGTTCAAGGCTTCTAAATACATATTAAGCAGGTGTTAGCTATCTTTGAGTTTAAAAATTTATAAAATTCCCCTTGAAGTCCATCTAATCCTGGAGTTTTATTATTGGGAAGGGAGTTAATGGCCTGAGAGATTTCTCCTAAAGATGTCTTTATCAAGCAGTAGTTGTCTATCTCTTGATAACCCGGAGTGCTAATGCTTGCCAGAAAGCAAAATATATTTTCAATATTAACCTGTTTCTGGGAATTAATTTTTGAGTACAATTATGTGAATACCCAGTTTATTTCAATACTTTTATTAACTACTCTCCCTTTTGAGTTTTGAATACCTGGAATGACATTTTGATCCTGCAGTTTTTTAAGTCCATGTGCAAGTAATTTCTCCGCCTTTTCTCCTGACTCCAAATATCCCTGCTTGACATGAAACAGTGCATACTCTACTTGTGCTGAAAGCATTCTGTTAATATCATATTTAACCAGTGCAATTTCATGTAAAAGAGATTTGTCAATTGAGCCTAATATACTTACACGACATTCAAGGCTTTTGAGTTTAATCTGCTTGGCCTCTAATTATTTAGCTTTTTCTTTTTTTTTTTTGACAAAGAAAAGCTAATGATCCTTCCTCTGATAAATGCCTTGTAGGCTTCTCAGAGGCAAGCACAGTAAACCTCATCATTGTCATTAATTAGAAAATACTCATTGGTTTCTTTCATGAGCCATTCAGAAAATTCCTTATCATGTAGAAGGGAAGTATTCATTCTCCATCTGAATTCTTTAGGTCTTCCCAAACCCAAGACCAAATTCATAGAAATTAAGGCATTATCTGAGATAACTATGTTATCAATCTCAGCATTGAGTATTAAATTAACTAAATCAGCTGATACACAAAAAAAATCCAAATGGCTATATGTGGAGTGTCGATTAGAGAAAAAAGTAAAGTCTGTATCCTGGGGATGGATCAACCTCCAAATATCAGTTAGAGATAGAGAATTCAATAGATTATGCAAGGACTGACATGTTTTGGATGATGATAAGGATATCCTAGAAGGGTTTTTATCTAACAACGCATCCATAGCTTCATTAAAATCACCCCCTAAAATTAAGTTTTCAGTAGATAAGTTGAAAAGTATTTTAAGAATCTGATCAAAAAATCCAGATTGACCTGAATTGGGTGCATAAATATTACATAAAGTAACGTGAGTCCCATCCAGTAAACCTGTCAGAATATGGAATCTTCCATCAGGATCAGCCAGATGAGAAGTTTTGACAAAATTCACCCCCTTCCTGATAAGAATAGCAGTACCTCTTTTTTACAGTTATAAGAGCTAAACTCTGCTTGAGAAACCCAGGATCTGGCAAGTTTAACTGATTCAGCAACATCAAGATGAGTTTCTTATAACATAGCAATATTTGTTTTGTTTTTCTTGTTGAGATAAGATAGTACTTTTTTCCTTTTAACAGGGGTCCCTAGACCATTGACATTCCATGAAACAATCCTATATGGGTGCATGTTTAAATTTTAACAGGTAAATTAAAGTATAAATGAAAACAATATAACCAGGAATAATGGATGTATGATACTAAACTTACTGCTATAATGTTACTTTAAATTAAGCAATATAAGCTATAACAGAAAACTTAAGCAATAAAAGTAATAACAAAAACAGACATAATAGAGAAACATAAAGATGAAAGACTTTGGGAACTGATCCTTAAGCTAGTATTACAAGTGTCCCACAATAAACACAGCTGTGGAATAAGGGATATTAAAGGAATAACAGTACTGTGATTCCCTAAACAATCAGAATCTGTTTGTAGAGTTTAATTATCTTATGTTGTGAAAAATAACAAAGCTAGAACTAAGTTAAGGCAGTAAATCGAGTTAACAATACCAGGAGTAGTCCACTCAAAGACAGAAAGGCAGTAGGGTGTAGTCCACTACAAAGCCAGATAGGTCCACCGAACAACAGTTCAAGGTAGTACTGGCTTTTACCTGCAAACAAAGGTGCTCCTTGTCAAAAGCTTATATCAGGTGAAGATGCCCATCATTGAATAGTTAATTTTAAAAAGAGAAAGGGAGTTAAATTGCAAAGAGAGGGATTATTAGGAATTAGCATATTCCAGATAATATTAAAATAATTATAAAATACCTGAGGACTGGAGGAGGGCAGATGTGATTCACCTTCACAAAAGTGGGAGCAAGGCAGAAGCAGGAAACTACAGACCTGTAAGTTTGACCTCAGTGGTAGGGAAAATGATGGAATCACTTCTGAAAGAAAGAATTGTTGAGTACCTAGAGGCTAGCGGGGCGCAGGACCCAACGCAGCATGGATTTACAGCAGGAAGGTCATGTCAGATGAATCTAATTGATTTTTTTGACTGGGTGACCAAAGTAATAGACCAGGGAGGGGCTGTGGATATGGCCTACCTAGACTTTAGCAAGGCATTTGACACAGTCCCACAAAGATTAATAATAAAGTTAGCCAGCCTGGGAGTGGGTCCCAGGGTGGTAGCCTGGGTAAGCAAACTGGCTGCACAACAGGACACGGAAGGTAATAGTGAATGGAACACATTCCGAAGAAAGGGGGGTTACTAGTGGAGTACCTCAGGGCTCAGTACTGGGTCCAGTCCTCTTTAACATTTTCATAGGTGACATTGCAGAGGGTCTGAAGGGAAAGGTATGCCTCTTTGCAGATGACACAAAGATCTGTAACAGAGTTGATACACAAGAGAGGGTAGAAAAGATGAGAAAGGACTTGGCAAGGTTGGAGGAATGGTCAGACATATGGCAACTTAGATTCAATGCAAAGAAGTGCAAAGTAATGCACCTGGAAAACAAAAACCCAGAAGAAGAGTACACAATAGCAGGGGAAGTACTAACAACAACAAAAATGGAAAGGGACCTGGGGGTAGTCATATCAGATGACCTAAAGGTCGGTAAGCAATGTGAAAAGTCAGTAAGGAGAGCCAGGGGGATACTGGGATGCATAGAAAGGGCATCACAAGTAGAAAAAGGAAGTGGTTATCCTCTATACAGACAGTTGGTGAGACCCCATCTGAGTACTGTGTGCAGTTTTGGAGACCTCATCTACGCAAGGACATAGACAGGATGGAAGCAGTCCAGAGGAGGGCAACTAAAATGGTGCAGGGTCTGCAGCAGAAACCATATGAAGAGAGACTGAGAGAGCTTAATATGTATACTCTTGATGAAAGGAGGGACCGGGGAACATGATAGAAACATTCAAGTACCTCAAGGGAATCAACAAATTCCAGGAGGGTGGCATCTTTCAGAAAAAGAGATGTGTAAAAACAAGAGGGCACAATTTAAAGATAGAGGGGGGATGGCTCAGGGGTAATGTGAGGAAATTTTTTTTCACAGAGAGAGTGGTGGATACATGGAACAGCCTTCCTAAGGATGTTGTTAGGTCTAAAACAGTGGGGAAATTCAAACATGCATGGGACAGACACAAGACAATTATAGTGGGGGGTTGTAGGAAGTAGGTTGTTGGTAAACTAGAATCTGCAGCTTATCCAGTAGGTAGGGAAATGGGCAGACTGGGTGGGCCAAGTGGTCCTTATCTGCCGTAAAAGTCTTTGTTTCTATGTTTCTATAATTACCTAGCACACCTCCTGGTTAAGTCTATAAGAAGGATTAATAATGTCTCTGGCCCCATAAAGATACCTCAATGCCCAAGCAGCTCCTTTTAAACTGCCATAAAAATGGTCTTTTGAACAAATCAAAGCAAATGCCAACCCCAGTGAATTAAGTTACGCTGACCTGCTGTGTTCAGATCATTCACGGATTTTACACATACGTCTGGCCTTCTGGGCAACAGAGGTACCAAAAGCCTATAAACAAGCATGTTAAACCTTCTTTGCATCCAGCGCACATATTCTAGACAGATGCCAGTACCGTATAACCAGGTAATTTGGAATAGAAAAAAAAGAAAAAGTGTGTGGGCTTAAACATAATTGAGTATATAGCAAAAGCATTTATAACAGCCTTATCTCATTGCAATCATAAGTGCCAAAATTCATATGCATATTTACAACAACTAAGAAAAGCAACTCACACCTAGGAACAAGCATATCAAGCAAGGGAGATATTAAAATAGAGTGATTACAGCTCCTTTAAATTGAGTATGTTGAGAATTACATCTTCAGTTTTAAGGCTATCCGAACTTCGATGCATACCTCCTGCATTCCTCCTGTATTTTAAATATGTTCATTTGGTTTAAAATGATAGAGCAACAGCTCCAATACCAAAACCAATAGATTCCAACAGCGCCAGGAAGTTTCATAGGTGTAATGTCTAAGACGTGCCCATATTCCCTTTAAAGTTAGACGTAAGCAAGGGAGTGGTTGACCTTGTTACACTGGAAACTTGCATATCCATTTCCTGGCTCGAAAACATCTCCAACGAGTTCCGGTTAGAGGAATGGCTGCTCGCTCTATTTCGGGACCTTTTCTTTGGGTTGTTGTGCAGATTAGAAGGTCGAGGAATGTTAGAAGGATGGTTTAAGGGGCTGGTTTTCCTGTGAATTTCATGATCTTCTGGGGAACTTTTATCCACATGAATGAGCTCCAAAAACAGGTGAGGAGTAGAAACTTTGTAGATCTCTGGGGACGAAGATTTAACTAAGTCACCAGCTTGATTTGATTCTGAAGGCCTGTGGTTAGATTTTTTGTCTTCTGCATGAGGGTTAGGGCATGAGGAGACTGATCTGTAAAGCCCTTGAGCACCTTTTGAGTTTTGGCAGTTGCTGAAGTTTGAGACAGGGTTGTGATAAAGGATCTCTTTGTAAGTTTGTATAAACCCCCACACTTCTTGAACGGTGGAACAATTAACAAGATTCCTTTTCAAGTCCTGAATAATTAACATTGCAGGGTATTTGAAATAATATTGTAAGCCCATATCTCTTAGTTGTTACTTAACTTCATAAAACTCTTTTCTTTTGGCCACAACTCTGGCAGAGAAATCTTGAAATAAAAGTATACGTTCACCTCTCCAGTTCAGTATCCCTCGTTCCCTCGCAAGCCTCATCACTTCTTTCTTATCTGTAAATCTTAAAAAATAGATAATTAGGGGTCTGGGTCACTGATTTTGTAGTTTGGGACCCAAAGCTCTGTGGGCTCATTGAATGTTCATGGGTTTGGGCCACTGAAAATGTAACAGACTAGGGAGGAATTCTTGAATAAAGGAAATAGCATTTTTCCCCTCAGCCCCTTCAGGAACACCAAAAATCTGAATATTATTCCTACGGCTCCTGTTTTCAAGATCATCAACTTTTTGTGTCAGAAAGGATATTTGTTCTGATCGATGCTGTGTAAGTTGTTCTAGATAGCATACTGAGGAGGTTAATTCAGTGATTTTTTTTGTTGTTATTAAAATCAACATGTGTTCCCATTTCCTCATTACGTTCAGATAGTTTAGCCATGGATAGCATAACATCTGTAAAACCAACCTTAATTTCTGATAGCATGTCTTTTAGCTGCTTGATATCTCCCTTGGTAGCGAAGTTTTCACTGTGACCATTTAAGACGTCCTTATTCCGCCGAACTGTCCCAGGAGAGTGGGGTGACTGTGGCCTTTCATTCGGCATGTTGACAACTGATTTTTCTTTTTTTAAAAAGATAACTGATACTAATATAAAGGGTCAATCGGCGATGGCAGAATAAATACTATATCATCTACTCGGGGTGCTTAATAACTCTGATTACCAAAATACAGGCTAAAATCACTAAAAGGATCACCGCGGATCACCGTGGAGTTTACAGACATGCGACCATCTTTCTTAAGTGCTGGCTGGTCAGACTGACTCTGATTGCCATCACCTCACCCAAAGGAAGGGGGTATTTCTGTGGTTTTCTCCCCAGAGCGTTTACTTGCAATGACGTCCTGCCCAGCATGCGCACGTTCCTGCATGCATCCGGAAGACATCCTTGCCATGCTCCAATCCCCAGGCATCTGCTACCATGCTCTGCAGTGCCCCCAGCCTCTGCCAGAGGATGTCAGCACAATGGGGAATCCCTGAACCCTCTCCAGGACTAGAAGAGCAGTCCATGGATGCTCCATCCTAGTCCCACCCTGCTGTCCCCCGGCTCCCCAACTCGTTCCTGAACTCGGGTCACCTGCATAGCATGAAGTGTGGCATCCAGCGCCTCAACCCTCAGCACCACTGGGCCAGCCCAGAACAACAATTGTTGAATACTGTTTAATTACCAAGTACAGGCATCAGGGGCCAGATATTCAAAAGTAGTGCAGGCGCTAAAGGGTGTTTGCCTGTGCTAAGCAGGTTTTGCACCCAATTTATGGGTGGGGTCTATGTTCAGTGACACCCATAGTGGAGGTAGTACTTGTTAGCACTGGAGTGCTAACATATCGCTGCACCCATGCAAATGAGGGTTTTTTCCCTGCATACAGGTGAAGCGGCAAATTCAGAGGTTTGCACCAGCGGTAAATGCTACACAAATGGGCATAAGTTACCACCTTTGCAAACCTAGTCTTAATGGGGCACAAAGCCTTGGTGGCAGACAGCAGTACTGCAGCTGCCTGCCCCGCCCATGAATCCCATCCTGGTGAACTTCTGAATGCCCTGGTCTCGTGGCACCACCCATCTTCAAATCCCATGCCCTGATAGTGCAAACATTCTCAATGGTGTCTACATCAAATAATTCTTTATTTCTAAAAAGTGCTTTTTCAGAAACCAAAGCACTTACACATAAAACCATATAAATAGAGAATTTAGAACAATCTGTTACCAACCAGGACATATATAAATAAATGGTAAACTGAAAATCAAACACCGAAATGTAAGATCATGCAATAGAGTCTGGGAATGCCTGGCTAAATAAATATGTCTTTAATGCTGTTTTGAAGCTCTGGACAGTCAGGCACTCTCAAACCTGACAAGGAAGAGAATTCCACATGGTAAGGGCTGCAAAAGCAAAAGACTGAGCCCAGATGTCTTCAAATGCACCCTGGGAATCTCTAGCAATCCCTTGTTGGCAGATCGGAGTGGGCAGAGGGGGCAGTAAGGATGAAGGAGATCTTGCAGGTAGCAGAGTCTCTGTTCATGTACGGCTTTATAAGTCAGTAATCTGACCTTGAAGGTGATCCTAACTATACTGGCAGCCAGTGCAGTCCATGTAACACAGACATAATATGACTGGTCCTAGAGGTACCAGTCAAAAATCTCGCTACCGCATTCTGCACCAGCTACAAGCAATGGATATCAACCCCGGGTAGTCCTAGGTAGAGGGCATTGCAGTAGTCAAGGCAGGAGGTCAAGAATGCATGGACCAATGTTGGAAGATCATCAGGATGAACCAGATGCTTCACCCAGGTGATATTCCTCAGATGGAAAAATGATGTCTTAGCAACGGCCGAAATCTGAGATTTAAGGGTCAGGCCACCGTCAAAAATAATGCCCAGGTTCTGCACCTGGTCTGAGGTAGTCAGCTGAACACCCCCAAGCCAAAGCCCAGAGGGCTGCCCTGCCAACAAACCCACCTCCTGAGGACCTGGGTCCAGAACCAACACCTCAGTCTTAGCAGGGTTCAACCACAACCAGCTGGCACTCAACCAGTCCTGGATCTCGGAGAGACAGTCATTAAAAGCTGAGAGGAAGCCATCTTGCCCGGGCACAATGGACATGTACAGCTGATTATCATCTGCATAGCAGTGAAAACTCAGCCCGTACTGCCTAATGATATTTCTCAATGGCAGCATGTACGCTGCGAACAGTATGGGTGACAAAATGGAGCCCTGCAGAACCTTCAGAATAGGGGAATAGGGGCTAAAGAATAAATCCAAGACACCACTCTCTGAGTCCTACCCTCGAGGAAAGAGTGAAACCATCTGAGGACTGTACCAGACAGTCCACAGATGAACCGCAGGTGCTCCAATAGCACACCATGGTCCACAGTGTCAAAAGCTGCAGAGAGATCAAGGAGAACCAAGATAGAACAAGTCCTCCAATCTCTTGCTATCAGGCGATAATTTAGCACCCAGAAAAGGGCAGTCTCAGTACTATGTCTCTTTCTAAAACCCGACTGGAGAGAATCATAGACATAATGGATGGATAAATGATAATCCAGCTTCAGAGCAACCACCTTCTCAATAACCTTACCCACAAAGGGCAGGTTAGAGACAGGCCTGTAGTTAGCCAGACAGTCCAGGTCAAGGGAGGATTTCTTAATGAGAGGTCATACAACCGCCTCTTTTAAGGAGTATGGAAAGACTCCCCCTCCAGTGAATGCCCACTCCCTATGATCACCTGACCCAGTAGTTCCAATGTAATGTTGCAATGTTCCAACAAAGATGGTGCATGGATTGCATCACAAGTCCTATGAGGACAGGTTGAAGGCACTGAACATGTACTCCCTGGAGGAGAGGAGGGAGAGAGGGGATATGATAGAGACATACAAGTATCTTACAGGGAGGAACAGGGTGCAGGAATGCACTATTTTTAAGCGAAAAAGATGTTCCAGGACTAGAGGGCATGGGATGAAGTTGGAGGAGGGCGATTCAGAGGAAGCGTGAGGAAGAATTTCTTCACAGAGCAGGTGGTGGACAAGTGGAACACCCTGCCAGAGGAAGTGGTGGGGGCTGAAACAATCACGGGATTTAAGAATGCATGGGATAGACATAAAGGAATTCTGGAGATCAGGGGCAAGGGGCAACAGACTTCCTGGAAAACATAAACTGAACTTACAAACTTAAATGGGCAGACTGGGTGGGCCATAGGCCCTTATCTGCCGACACTGACACTGACACTGTCTATGTAATGTTCTCCCTTGTGTCTAGTGGCAACCCTCACCCTCTGAGCACCCACCCCAGTAGTACAAATATTCTCCCTGGTGTCTAGATGCACCCCCCACACTCCAATCACCCACCCCTGTAGGTCAAACATTCTCTCTAGTGTGTAGTAGCACCCCTCACCCTCCTATCACCTGCCCCAGTCAGGTTTACTGGTGTGTTTGTGCCCTTCCCACCATCTGATCCATCAGCCCCATATTGGAGATGTAGTTCCTGGTGGCTAATAGTACTCCCCAGCCCCTGAATGTCCATTCCATAAGACTTCGGTAGACCCTGGTGTCCAGTGGTCCCTCCTGACTGCTGGTCACCAACCAGACTGGCAAACAAAGGTGGGTCAGATGTCCCCCAGCACTGCCCACACCCAGCACACCACCCCAATAATCCTTCTGTACCTGTGGAGCTGGTGCCATGTGGAGAGCCCATGATGACCACTGACAAAGTCCTCTTTTCACCTCCTCGGCTGTCAGCTGTATGAGAGGACAGGGAGTGCATGTACATACTGCACACATGGTCCCTGTAATCCCATATGACTGACTGAGGAGGTTAGAGGAGGCCTGTGCTGGTCATAATCATGGGCTCCCTGCATGGCACTGACTGTGGAGGTACCAGGGAGTTGGCTGGGTGGTGTGCTTGGTGCAAGCAGTGTGGGGAAGGCTGCTGAACCACCATCATTCACTGGTCCAGTAGGCAACCAGCAGTTGGAGGGGAACCACTGGATGCCAGGGACTTCTGAAGCCTTACGGATGGGGATTCAGGGGGTGAGGGGTACCTCTAGCCACCGAGGACTATGTCTGCATTATGGGGATGGTAGATTGGAGGGTGGGAAGGGCCCCTAGACATCAGGTCACCATGACATTTGACTACAGCAGGTGATCAGAGGGTGGGGGGTGCCACTAGACACTAAGGAGAATGTTTGTGCAATGGGGTTGGGAGATCAGAGGGTGTGGGGGTACCACTAGACTCCAGGGAGAACATTTTAACTATGGTACAAGTGATCAAAAGGCAGAGGGTTCCATTAGACACCAGGGAGTATATTTACATTGAGGGGATGAGCATTCAGGGTGTGTGGGGGAGGGATTGCAACCATGCCTGATGTGGCAGGTGATCACAGGATCAGTGCCAACCTGCTGCTGCTTCCCATGCTAATTATTCCATAATGGGCATGCATATGGCCTCTTATAGCTTTGCATGCCCAAGGGGCTCATTTTCATTCTATAACTGAAAATCTCACCTCTGCTGCCAGTGCTATCCAGTCAAGGGGCACAAAATGGTGTGGTTTACATATGGTCCAGTTCCATGTCAGCACAGTGCAGCTTACCTTTGTGCTACACTGGCATGGCCCTATATTCAGTCAGAGAGTGCAAGTGTGCTGCCCGACTGAATAGGTTACCCTCTGGGTCCGGCACAAGTGCAAGCACAGCACACACCTTTGTGCTCCCCTTTTGCACATATTTGAATATCTAGCCCCAGAGATCAGATGTTAGAATCATTAAGGTGCATTGCCTAGGCACAGAGGTCTCAATGAATCTGGCAAGTTACAAGTATTTTAAAATCTATAGAAAGTGCCTTGGATATTTGGAATGCAACAGAGAAGTCTGAACATTTGGATCTTTATTTAGAATATCCATATAGAAATGATATTCTTATTAATACTAACCACAGTCATGAAAAACAGCCCTTTCCTCAGATAGTAATACAAAAAAATAGAAAATAATTGAAGAGTATAAAAATAATAATTATTCTCTCTAGTTTTGAGCTTCTCACTGCAAAAGGGAAGATTCAAATACCAGTCTGACAGACAAAAAACATTTGTAATTTTCTTAAAAAGCACTTTAGAAAGAATTCTAGACTAGGAATACTTCTAGACAAAGTAAGAGAAAGATAGGTAGAAAAGGACTTGGAAAATTTGGGCTCCAGCCAGATAGATCTTGTTATCAGCCAGGATAAAGCTTTAGCAAGGATGATAAAAGACAAAAAGTGTAAAACTTGTTGGCTTGGGAACCTTTATTATGGACTTTGACTTTAATGGACTCTCAGAACAGAACACTCCCAAACTAACCCTGTGTACTCAGTCCAACCACAATTTCAGAACATAGTGCCAACCCAAGACAGATTTCAGTGTCTCTCAGAAATTCATGCATCCTGATTTAGTCCTACGCCCTTAGAAAAGAATATGCTTAGCATCACCATCCCTGGGAAATATATTAGGATACTTACCTAGAATGTTGGTGAACTAAAGTCAAAACTATCAAACAAAGAATAAATAAAATGATTGTCTCAATATGATATTGTTTTTCAGGAGACTTGGTCCATAGAACAGAACATTAGCCTGGCAGGATTCTCCTCTTTAGTTTTAAAGGCTGTACAGTCTAGAAACAATACCAGACTGATTCAGAGAAAAGCCTTCCTTTTTAGAATTTCTCCTCAGTGAGCCATAATAAAATCTTCATTAGAGACAGAGGATATTCCTATAGTGGAAGTAAATACAGTATAAGAGGAAAAAAGATGATATTAATAAATGCTTAGGTCCTTCCAAATAGTACAAAATATTGTAAGTGTAAACAGCCTCTCTCTCTTCTTCCAGCTCAAGACAGGTTACTAGAGAGAACTTGAAGAGTTTAGCCTGATCCTGAGAGAGGTTTTCTACTGTGCATCAGTTTAAAGACAAGAGGCCCAATTCTCAAAAGACTTAGGCCCCCATATTCAGAGTCAGATGGATGCGTGCAGGATATGGTGCATTGTGCAAATAAGATGTGCTGGCTGGCTCTTTTGTGATATTCAAACAGAATGCACCATCTGACCAGACCATACATTCTGTTTGAATATGGGACCCTGGATGCATGGCATATGTCAGGCAGCTGCCATGCATGGCTTGGCACATCCAGGGTGCAGGGCAGAAGACTATCCATAGGAGAATACATGATGCATACCTGGGTGAGCAGCATGCCCCATGAGCAATATTGAACATGCATGGTGCAAAGGGGCCTCATGCAGGCTCTTTATGTGCTCATTTGCATGGCTGTGCTGGGCTGAATGTGTTGGTGCAGCCCCAACCCCAAGCATCAGTCACTTCATAGAATGCTAACTTTTATTATTCCCTGGTGGTACAGTGGAGGTCTTCCTTCCCCAAACCCTGATTGCTCCTTAGAACTATGCTGTGCAATATTTCCTGCTGGTATAGTGCTGTCCCTCCTTTCCCATACTCTGATTGCTCTGTAGAATAATGTAGGACATTTCCTGGTGGTATAGTGGTGCCCCCCTTCCACAAACCCCAATTGCTCCATAGAATAATGCAGGGAATTATTTCATGGTGGTATAGTGGTGCCCCCTGCCACAAACCCCAATCACTCCATAGAATAATGTAGGGCATTATTCCTTGGCGGCATAGTGGTGCCTCCACCTTCCCAGAACCCGATTGCTCTGCAGAATAATATAGGGCACTATTCTCTGGTGGTATAGTGGAGCCCACCCACCCCAAACCTCGATCCCAGTACAATAAAATCATCACCCACACCCTTAGTAGGTGTGTGTTTTCTTTTCTTTTTCTGTTTCTTTTCATTTAAATAATTAGAAAGAACAAAGCTGCTGTACTTTTTACCTTTCAGTGTAACTCTGTATGTCTTATTTTTGTTAATGATTTTTGCAAAGCAACTTGCTTCTTCCATAGAGATCACCTGGTAAATATAAATTGCCCTTATTATAACCTGTCAATATCATTTAATAAAAATCACATACTGTATTAGAGGAATGGAAATTCCAAAGGAAAATGGGTTAAAATGTATAAAAAAGATAAAAAAAACATTTTTTTTATTATGTTACAGAAAGCAGTTATTTTTTCAACACTAAAAAAGTGAAAATATCAGCTTTGGACCACATTAGAGAAAGGTGGGAATACATTTGTAAATACACTGTTTTCTTTTGCCTTATGAAATGTATTATATCTGGTAACTAAGAATTGCCTTGGATTGGATATAGTGACATTGTAAATTCTCCTAATACTGATAACCAAAAAATAATGTATATGCATTTTGATTTTGTTTTATTTATCATATTTATACAAAACAAGCATTTGTCAATGCCGAATGTTGATTGCGTTGGTCTGTTGAGCTTGCTCAGTGGCCCTGTGTCACTGGCTGAGTGTGTTTGTCCCGGTGCTGCAGGCTGCTGTTTTGTACTGGGCTGCTGCCTGCGTTGGCACCTTGTTCTGCTGAGGAAGAAATCCACAGCTGTCCCGACAGAGCTCCATTGAGGTGGCTCACGCCCCCTCTCTCACTGGCTCATTCTGTTTCTCCTGATGCTGCAGGCTGCCCTTTTGTACTGGGCTCCTGCCTCTATTGGCACCTTTTTCTGCTCACAAAAAATCTGCAGCAGTCCTGACAAAGCTCCGTTGAGCCTGCGTTGCTGCCTTCTTATGCCCACAAAGAAATTTGCAGCAGTTACAGTACTGCTGTGTTGAGCTTAGTCACTTGCTCATTCTGGTTTTCCTGCCACTGCAGGCTGCCCTTTTGTACTGGGCCCTTGCATGAATTGCTGCCTTTTTCTGCCCACAAAGAAATCTGCAGCAGTCCCAACACAGCCCCATTGAGCTCACTGACTCCCCCTCCCTCCCTCACTCGCTCATTCTGTGTCTTCTGGTGCTGTCGGCTGCCCTTTTGTACTGGGCTCCTGCCTGCAATGGTGGCATTTTCTGGCCAGAAAGAAATCTGAAGCAGTCCCGACACAGCTCCATTGAGCTTGCTCACTCCCTCTCTGTCACGCTCACATTCCATTTCTGGTGGCGCTGCATGCTGGCTTTTTGTACTAGGCTCCTGTCTACGTTGCCACATTGTCTGCCCACAAACAAATCTGCAGCAGTCACACTAGAGTTCCATTCAGCTCACTCACTACCGCTCTGTCACTCACTCGTTCTGTTTCTCTTGGTGCTGCAGACTGCGCTTTTCTATGGGGCTCCTGGCTGCATTGGCACCTTTGTCTGCCCACAAAGAAATCTGCAGCTGTTCTGACAGAGCTCCGTTGAGGTCGCTCAATCTCCCTCTCTCATCACTCATTCTGTTTGTCCTGGTGCTGCAAGCTGCCCTTTTGTATGGGGCTCCTGCCTGCATTGGCACCTTTTTCTGCCCACAAAGAAATCCCAGCTGTCTTGATAGAGCTCCGTTGAGCTCACTAAGTCCCCTTGTCTCACTCACTCATACTGTTTCTCCCACCATTGCAGGCTGGCCTTTTGTACTGGGCCCCTGCCTGTATTGACACCTTTTTCATCCCACAAACATCCGCAGCAGCCCAGACAGCGCTTCGGTGAGTTCGCTCACTCCCCCTCCCTCACTCGCTCTCTCGTTCGGTTTTTCCCAGTGCTGCAGGCTGCTCTTTTGTACTGGGCTGTTGTGTTGGGGCCTTTGTCTGAACACAAACAAATCCGCAGCACTCCCGACAGAGCTCAGTTCAGCTTGGTCACTCTCCTCTCTCACTCGGTCGATCTTAATCCGTGACAAACACTAATTTCCCAGAGCGACCGTGCTATTGTCTGGCAGAAGTACAAAAACATATTGTAGCCAGGATGTGAAAAATGACAGCTATAGTGTTCATAAGGAGTTGTGAAAAAATGCCACTGTTGAAAATGTGGCGTGCCAGTATTACAAATTTGCAAAGTTACAAGGGTGCGTGGAAACAGTTCAACGCACGCTTGTCACACAGTCATGTTATGGACTTTCGTCACCAAATTTTCAACATAGGGATTTTAAGACCTCTGCTCATGAACAGTGCCACTGTCATTTTCTTAATCTGTCCCGAACGCTAATTTCTCACAGTGACCACATTATTCTGCACCAGAACTGTGAGAATACATTTCGGTCAGGATGTGAAAAATGACAGCTGTACTTCTTATAAGGAGGTGTGAAAAAATAGCACTGTTGAAAATCTGGTGTGACAGTATTACAAATCCCATTGAGCTCATTGACTCCCCCTCCCTCACTTGCTTGTTCTGTGTCTCCTGGTGCTGTAGGCTGCCCTTTTGTACTGGGCTCCTAACTGCATTGGTGGCTTTTTCTGACCAGAAAGAAATCTGAAGCAGTCCCAACACAGCTCCACTGAGCTCGCTCACTCCCCCTCTTTCACTCTCACTTTCCGTTTCTGCTGGCACTGCAAGCTGACTTTTTGTACTGGGCTCCTGCCTGCATTGCCACATTTTCTGCCCACAAAGAAATCTGCAGCAGTCACACTAGAGCTTCTTTGAGCTCGCTCACTACCGCTCTGTCACTCACTCGTTCTGTTTCTCTTGGCGCTGCAGACTGCGCTTTTCTATGGGGCTCCTGACTGCGTTGGCACCTTTGTCTGTCCACAAAGAACTCCACAGATGTCCCGACAGAGATCCATTGAGGTCACTCAGTCTCCCTCTCTCATCGCTTATTCTGTTTGTCCTGGCGCTTCAAGTTGCCCTTTTGTATGGGGCTCCTCCCTGCATTGGCACCTTTTTCTGCCCACAAAGAAATCCCAGCAGTCCTGATAAAGCTCTGTTGAGCTCACTAAGTCCCCTTGTCTCACTCGCTCATACTGTTTCTCCAACCACTGCAGGCTGGCCTTTTGTACTGGGCCCCTGCCTGTATTGACGCTTTTTTCTGCCCACAAAGAAAGCCACAGCAGTCCTGACAGTGCTTCGGTGAGTTCACTCACTCCCCCTCCCTCACTTGCTGTCTTGTTCTGTTTCTCCCAGTGCTGCAGGCTGCCCTTTTGTACTGGGCTCATGTGTTGGGGCCTTTGTCTGAACACATACAAATCCACAGCAGTCCCAACAGAACTTAGTTGAGCTCAGTCACTCCCCCCCTCCCCCTCTCACTCAGTCGACCTTAATCTGTCCCAAACACTGATGTTCCAGAGTCACCGTGCTGTTGTCCGGCATAACTGCAAAAACATATATTAGCCAGGATGTGAAAAATGGCAGCTGTAGTGTTCATAACGAGTTGTGAAAAAATGCCACTGTTGAAAATGTGGTGTGCCAGTATTACAAATTTGCAAAGTTACAAGGGTGCATGGAAACAGTTCAATGTACGCTTGTAACACAGTCATGTTATGGACTTTTGTCACCAAATTTTCAACATAGGAGTTTTAGGACCTCTGCTCATGAACAGTGCCACTGTCATTTTCTTAATCTGTCCTGAACACTGATTTCCCATAGTGACCACGTTATTCTGCCCCGGAACTGTGAAAACACATTTCGGTCAGGATGTGAAAAATGACAGCTGTACTGCTTATAAGGAGGTGTGGAAGAATGGCACTGTTGAAAAATCTGGTGTGACAATATTACAAACCTGCGAAGTAACAAGGGTGTATGGAAAGTGCGCAACGCACACTTGTAACACATAGAAGCATAGAAACATAGACTTTGACAGCAGATAAGAACCACTTGGCCCACCCAGTCTGCCCATTTCCCTACCTACCTACTGGATAAGCTGCAGATTCTAGTTAACCAACAGCCTACTTCCTGCCACCCCCCAGTACAATTGTCTTGTGTCTGTCCCATGCATGTTTGAATTCCCCCACTGTTTTAGCCCCAACAACCTCCCCAGGAAGGCAGTTCCACGCATCCACAACTCTCTCAGTGAAAAAAGATTTCCTGACATTACCCCTGAGCTGTCCCCCCTCTATCTTTAAAATGTGTCCCCTTATTCTTACACATCTCTTTTTCTGAAAGATGCTACCCTCCTGGACTTTGTTGATTCCCTTGAGGTACTTGAACATTTCTATCATGTTCCACCGTCCCTCCTTTCATCAAGGATATACATGTTAAGCTCTCTCTCAGTCTCTATTCATATGATTTCTGATGCAGACCCTACACCATTTTAGTTGCCCTCCTCAAGACTGCTTCCATCCTGTCTATGTTCTTGCATAGATGAGGTCTCCAAAACTGCACACAGTACTGCAGATGGGGTCCTCACCAACTGTCTGTACAGAGGGATAACCACCTCCCTTTTTCTACTTGTGATGCCCCTTCCTATGCATCCCAGTATCCCCCTGGCTCTCCTCACTGACTTCTCACATTGCTTACCCACCTTTAGATCATCCGGTATGACTACCCCCAAGTCCCGTTCCATTTTTGTTGTTGTTAGTACCTCCCCTGCTATTGTGTACTCTTCTCCTGGGTTTTTGTTCTCAGGTGCATTACTTTGCACTTCTTTGAATTGAATCTAAGTTGCCATATGTCTGACCATTCTTCCAACCTTGCCAAGTCCCTTCTCATCCTTTCTACCCCCCTTGTGTATCAACTCTGTTACAGATCTTTGTATCATCTGCAAAGAGCATACCTTTCCCTTCAGACCCTCTGCAATGTCACCTATAAAGATGTTAAAGAGGACTGGACCCAGTACTGAGCCCTGAGGTACTCCACTAGTGACTCCCCTTTCTTCGGAATGTGTGCCACTCACTATTATCTTCTGTGTCCTGTTGTGCAGCCAGTTTGCAACCCAGGCTACTACCCTGGGACCCACTCCCAAGCTGGCTAACTTGATTATTAATCATTTGTGCGTGACTGTGTTTAATGCCTTGCTAAAGTCTAGGTAGACCATATCCACAGCCCCTCCCTAGTCTATTACTTTGGTCACCCAGTCAAAGAAATCTATTAGATTCATCTGACATGACCTTCCTGCTGTAAATCTGTGCTGCTTTGGGTCCTGTGCCCCGCTGGCCTCTAGGTACTCAACAATTCTTTCTTTCAGAAGTTATTCCATCATTTTCCCTACCACTGAGGTCAAACTTACAGGTCTGTAGTTTCCTGCTTCTGCCTTGCTCCCATTTCTGTGAAGGGTAATCACATCTGCCCTCCTCCAGTCCTCAGGTACCACCCCATCCTCCCATGATTTGTTAAAAAGTGTGGTCAGTGGTGTCACTAGGTCCTCTCTTAGTTCTTTTAGGATTCTGGGGTGAATCCCATCAGGCCCCATTGCTTGGTCCTCCTTGAGTTTTAGGAGTTCTTTCAGGACTCTTTCTTCTGTAAATGGACTGATGTCAACCCCCCTACCCAGAGTGCTTCTATTGTCTGGTTTAGGTAACTCCTCCTCATCTGCTTTTGTGAATACTGAGCAAAAGTATTCATTCAGTATCTCTGCCTTTTCACTGTCTTCCTCTGCCCACCTCCCCTCTCCCTTATTAATCTTCATTATTCCTCCCTTAACCTTTCTATGCTCCCTAATGTACCTATAAAAGGTTTTAGCCCCCTTCTTAACTGACTTGGCCTATTTTCCCTCAGTTTGGGCATTTGCTATTCTGACTGCCTTCCCCACTTCTTTCTGCTTTCATTGATACAGTTCCCTGTCGTGCTTCTTCTTTGATGCCTTATACTTTTTGAATGCAGCCTTTTTCTCCTTAACCTTCCCTGACACCTCTTTTGAGAATCATAGTGGTTTTTTATTCCGGTTCGTTTTCTTTATCTGTTTCACACAAAGGCTTGTTGCCTCTATGATGGCAGTTTTGATTTTTCTCCATTGTTCTTCCACCCCTCTTTTTGCCCATTTGCTAGTGTATTCCTCAGGTTGGGCTATCATCACCAAAATTTCAACATAGGCATTTTATGACCTCTGCTCATGAACAGTATCATTGTCATTTTCTTAATCTGTCCCAAACAGTGATTTCCCACATCGACCGTTCTATTCTGCACTGGAAGTGCGAAAACACATTTTGGCCAGGATGGGAAAAATGACAGCTGTACTGTTCATAAGTAGGTCTTGGAAAATGGCAATGTTGAAAATCTGGAGGAAAATATTATAAATTCTCGGTTATGAGCATGCGTGCTAACTTGCTACGCACGCTCGTAACACAGTGATTTTTTGGAGTATCGTTACCAAATTTTCAACATAGGCATTTTAGGACCTCTACTTATGAACAGTTTCACTGTCATTTTCTTAATCTGTCCTGAACACTGATTTCCCACAGCAACCGTGCTATTCTGTGCCGGAAGTTTGAAAACAAATTTCGACCAGGATGTGAACAATGACAGCTGTACTGCTCACAAGGAGGTGTGACAAAATGTCAATGCTGAAAATCTGGTGTAAAAATATTGTAAATTCATGAAGTTACGAGTGTGCATAGCAACTGCGTAATGCACGCTCAACAAACAGTCATTTTTTTGATTTTTCCACCAAATTTGCAACATAGGCTTTTTGAGAGCCCTCCTCATGAACACTGGCACTGTCATTTCATTAATTGGCCCTGAAGGCTGATTCCACACAGTGACCGTGAAACCACCTTTCGGGCCCAATTAATGTAATAACAGTTTAAGAAGTCATGAGGAGGGGTCCCGAAAACCCCATGTTGAAAATTTGGTGAACAAATTCCAAAAAATGCCCGAGATATGCAATAAAGTTGAAAAAACACTATTTATTACATTATACAGCTTACCGGCATTTCTCAGTTCGCGGTCGGCTTTGAAGAGTGCAGATGTGTTCCTGGTCCAGCGAAGATTGTCATGTTGGGCTCCAGAGGTAAGTATGGGGTATGGGGGTGGGGATGCAGGGTGTGCAGTGGGTGGGTGAGGGTTGTGGGTGGGGGCAGGGTGAGCTCGAGGACTGTTTCCTTTTTTCAGGTGAAAAAAGAAAGACATTGTGGGACCGTTTTCCCTTCACTGGGGTATCTGGCACACTGGGGTGGGCTACCAGCATGCCAACAGAGGCTTCAATTTGGGGGAAAGCAGTAGTTGATGGGGGATTGGGCACCCCCATCGGCAGGAACAAAATGGGGAGGGGTTCATTATGCCGACGGGGATTGGGCACCCCATCAGCAGGAAGAAAAGGGTGGGTGGGTGTGGTTCATTATGCCAACGGGGATTGGGCACCCCATCAGCAGGAACAAAACAGGGGGGCACACAATGCTGACAGGGAGTGGGCTCCCCCGTCGGCAACAAGTAAACGTGGTGGGGGGGAAGGGGTTATATTGTTTGTGAACATGGCGGCAAGGCACCACCATGTTCATAAATAATATCAGGGGTTTCACATCCTGCCCTGCAATGACGTGTCACTCCTTCATTGCAGCAGATGGCTGATGCTGCAATGACAAGGCGGCCCCTGTTTGCAGCAGCTGATTTTTTTAGAAAGTTGTGTCATACTGGCTGAACTAGTGTCAGCAGCAGCATGCCACAGCATTGGGGGATGGGGGACAAGCCTCTGCAGGCTGTGGGGGCATTGGGTACAACAGTGCCACACCTCCACAACCTGCTTGTGGAGAAAGTTGACTCAATATGTTTCTTGCGCATGCGCACAATCAACATAAAAATATAAAGGAGTAACTCAAGTATATATAAATCATTAGTTCTGAAACTAAATGACATTTCCTTACGTAAGGGTATACACATTAAATGCTTTAAATGTATAACCTTAAACATTAATAAATATTTTTTAACTACTGTAGTTGCTGATGAAGCAGTAAGTTAACTGCAAACCATTGGGCATTATGATTATGTGGAAATAAAAAGGAAAACAATTTGTTTCTAAATACTATTCTGGTGAGTGTGTCTGTTATTCTCCACTTCTGTTTGCCAGATGAAAAGGCTCTCATAGACAAATAGGATTAAGTAGTCTGTCCACCATCCAGAAGAGCTGAGCTATTCAGCTTCTCCTTGCCAAAATTTCCATAGACAGAAATATTGCCTTCTTATAAGAAATTGCCCTTTGATATTCTCCATAGTGAACCCTCAATGCTAGTTTATCCTCCTCAGAGCTAGACCTCCTTCAACAATGCTCCAACCTTCAACTTCTGAACTTCATTTCCCTAAGCCCCAGTCAAACCATGGGCTCTCAGGTGTGAAGCCCTAAGTCATATATGGACTGTTGTGACAGCTTCCAAGGCCAAGGCAATGGCCCTGTTACAAATAAGCCTCCACTGCCTCCTCTGATCCAGTCACACAAGCAGCCTTAATGCCCGAGAGATCCATCGCTGCCTGGAGTCCATCTGGGTGCAACCTCTTCAATGGGTGAAAATGAACCATCTTAACAGGGGGTGGGCCATGAAGGGGCCCTAAACAAGCACCTCACTGTGCAGTGATCATGGGGGGTATGGAGGCAAAGCCCCCAACATTGTACACTTTGTTTCCTGACAAGCCAGACGTTTTTATATTGGGCATGTCAGTGACTCAGGCTGGTAGATTATGGAATGTTTTTACTTGGTATGCCGAACGTCAGCATACTAAGTTGTGGGATATCATAGTATATCCACCATATTATCATGATAGCAGCAGACCTATCCGTGTCATCCCATTTTTTATGTTACAGAATGTTGTCTCCTTATTCTTTCAACATCCATCTCAGTGCTTCACAGCAAAATCTTATCCAATGCACCTCCATTCATTGGATTTGCAGCCATTTGTGGTCCATCATGGTTTTCTTTCTTCTGACTACTTGAAATTCTGCAGATACTCCAACTAAATTCCATTCTGTGTCTTCCTTGTTTACCCCATGGTTGCTGCCATCCTTACCTGGGGGCACCTCTGGCATTACCAATGGATTACCATTTTCACAGACAACCAAGCAGCTGCTGCCATAAAAGATAATTTTCTCTCCACTTCCATAATGAATTTTCTAAGATTAATTTGAACTTGCCTTTCTGAGAATGTATGAATGAACTATATTCATATTTATTTATTTAGATTTTGGTAACCAGGTAAGCCCACTGAGACCAGAGATCCCTTATTCCCAGTGCAGCTAACATGCTAGCTGACTGAATGTTCAGCTTTTTCAGGATTCCTATCCATAAGCAAACAAATGTATGACTTCTCCCAGGACATTTAACTAATGTGAATTGCTATATTTCAGTCACAAACAGCATGATATAGAAAAACAGAAACAGAGACAATGCAGACAGAAAAAAACAACAGTTAATCTAATCTGCCTGGATATCCTTACCTCTCCCTATGATCGACTGTCCTGGTGGTGTTTTCACCCCATACCCCTCAAATCTTCCACCATATAGCACCCCTTAATGCAAGTATCAGACCGTTTACTCTGTCCCAGCCATGCTTCACAACAGACGACACAAAGATCTGCAATAGGGTTATTCACAAGATGGGGTGGAAAGAATGAGAAGGGACTTGGCAAGGTTGGAGGAATGGTCAAATGTATTGCAGCTTAGATTCAATGCAAAGAAGTGCAAAGTAATGCACCTGGGAAACAAAAACCCAAGGGATGAGTACACAATGGGGGATGAGATGCTAATAACAACAAAAATGGAAAGGGACCTAGGGTAGTTTTATCAGATGACCTAAAGGTGGGCAAGCAATGTGAGAAGGCAGTAAGGAGGGCTGGGGGAATACTGGGATGCATAGGGAGAGGCATCACAAGTAGAAAATAAGAAGTTATTATCCCTCTGTAAAGACAGTTGGTGAGCCCCCATCTGGAGTACTGCATGCAGTTCTGGATACCCCATCTCTGCAAGGACATAGACAGGATGGAGGCAGTCCAGAGGCAACTGAAATGGTGCAGGATATGCACCAGAAGCCATATGAAGACAGACTAAAGGAGTTTAATATGTATACCCTCGAGGAAAGGAGGGGGAAGGGGGACATGATAGAAACTTTTTAAGTATCTCAAGGGAATCAACAATGTCCAAGAGGGTAGCATCTTTCAGAAAAAGAGATGTGCAAGAACATGGGGCACAATTTGAAGATAGAGGGGGAACATCTCAGAGGTAATGTGAGGAGGTATTTTTTCACAGAGAGGGTTATGAATGCATGGAATGGTGTTCCCGAGGAGGTCATGGAGTCAAAAACAGTGGGGGAATTCACAAATGCATGGGACAGAGATACAGCAATTCTAGAGACAACACACAACAGTTTTAATTAATAAAACATTTATTCATGTTTTCTTTACATAAAATATCCCTTGGATGCCAAACACTTTAACCTAATCAAATGAAAACTTAACAGGACTCTGAATAAGGTAATTTAATAAAAAAAAAAAAACATATTAGAGGAATGGGCATTCAAATCAAAATGGGTTTAGACACTCATTTAAAAATCAAATGCACATATTTTATAAAAAGCTTCAATTTTCTTGAATTCACATCCCGGTGTCATGATAGTTTTCTGAAAATATCACGCTGTTTAGTTGTGTGGTTTTCTTTAAATCAGCATCTGTTAAAGTGCACTGAAGTAACTGAAAACAGTGAAGAAACAGTGAAGATTTTTCTGTCCGTCAGTGAGCAATGACGTCATACTTGTCCAGTCTGCTGCTTCAGCAATTAAGTCCCTGATTGGCTGAATAAGCTGTTGCAGTTCCTAGTTAGAGCAGTCTATAGAGCTAATAGTTTTCACTAAAAGTTAGTTACTAACCCATCTGTTTGTGTTTAGAGAGATTAGCTTAAAATTTATCTTTCTGTTCTCATAAAAAGTTGATCATTTGGGGTTCAGTGCTGAACTGAAGTGGTATGAATGAATGCCTGTAATACATTACCTTGTCTGTATCACAGATATCAGTTGTCTGTCAGCAAAACTCTGCATTCTGTTGTGGCTGTATAACACAGGGTTGTTTAATGGATATAAAATAAATCTACATTCCATTAATTCATAGAAGAAGTATGTATTTAAGGTAGCCTCAATAAATATGTTCATGTGATAACAATGTTGTTTTCATGTCACATTGAGGAACAAGTGTCTGCCACACTCTACTATTTCAGGAACATGTACTGTATGAACTCATAAAATTCAGTTCTTTGAGGATTTCTGTGTGAAAATACATCATGTATGTGTATAACTAGAAACACTATATGGCATCATGATGCCCCTGTCTCCTGCCTCTCAGTTGAGGCAGCAACTCTCTGCTTCCCCCTTTCCCCTGCCCCAAAATCCCCCTGTCTCCTGCCCCCATTTGAGGCTGCTGCAACTCACTGCCCACTGTCTTCTCCACCCAGTCAGGGTTGCTGCACCTTACTGCCTCCTGCACAAACAGTTGAGGCTGCTGTACCCTGCTATCCTCTGTCCCCCACCCTATAACACAAAAGATGAAAGTATTTTAGTTTTTTTATTTTATGTAGTTTTGGGCAGCGTACCAAAGAATCTGACACTAGTAGCAGGGAGCACCATGGTGCAACAACTCTTACTATGGAGGCTTGAAGTTCTTTGGTGCAACAGGGCACAGTGGTGTTAGGGGACAGAGGATGGCATGGTACAGAAGCCTTGACTGTGTTGCAGGACACAGTGGGGCATCAGGGTACAGCAGCACTGACTGTGTGATGGGGTGCATGTGTTGCAGCGTCCCCTGCCCATTTGGGGCAATGGAAGTGGGTAGCAGGGTGCAGCAAAAGCCCCACCATTGGTGGCTTGGGGCAGCATGGAGCATCAGCCCAAACTGTGGATGCAGATGCCCTGGGACTCTAGGGCTTATCAGAGCACAGAACAGCAGCCCTGTCTGTGGAAACAGGAAAAGGGGGCTACAGAGTGCATTGTCTCTGACTGTTGGGGTGGGTGAGAGAGGGAAGTGGGGTGCAGCAGCCTCAACTGAGAGGCAGGAGACAGGGGCATCAGGATGCCATATAGTATTTCTAGTTATACACATACATGATGTATTTTCACATAGAAACCCTCAAAGAACTGAATATTATGAGTTCATACAGTACATGTTCCTGAAATAGCAGAGTGTGGCAGACACATGTTTGTCAATCTGACATAAAAACAAAATTGTTCTCACATGAACCCATTTATTAAGGATACATCAAAGACACAGTGCTTCTATGAATTAAAGGAATGTAGATCTATTTTATATCCATTAAACAATCATGTGTTGTATAGCCAGAACAGAATGCAGAGTTTTACTGACAGAGAACTGGCATCTGTGATACAGACAAGGTAATTTCTCACAGACATTCATTCATACCGCTTCAATTCAGCACTGAACCCCAAATGATCAACTTTAAGATAATCTCTCTAAACACACACCAGATGAGTTAGTAACAAACTCTGAGTAAAAACAATTAGCTTTACAGATTGCTCTAACTAGGAACTGTAACAGCTTATTCAGTCAATCAGGGACTTAATTGCTGAAGCAGCAGGCTGGACAAGTATGATGTAATTGCTCACTGACAGGGACAGAAAAAAATCTTCACTGTTTCTTCACTGTTTTCAGTTACTGCAGAACACATTAACAGATGCTGATTTCAAGAAAACCACAAAAACCAAACAGCATGATATTTTCAGGAAACACTAATCATGACACAGGGACGTGAATTCCAGTGAGTTCAAACTTTTTGTGAAATATCTGTGCATTCGATCTTTAATCACTTGTTATCAATAAAATGCATACAAAAGATAACAAAAACTTTTTTATTATAGTACAGAAAAAAGTTATTTTTTCAACACTAAAAAAGAGTGAAAAATATCAGCTTTGGACCACATTCTATAAAGATGGGAATACATTTGTAAATACACTGTTTTCTTTTGCCTTACAAAATGTATTATATCTGGTAACTGAGAATTGCCTTGGATTGGATATAGTGACATTGTTAATTCTCCTAGTATTGATAACCAAAAAAAGAAATGTATATGCATTTTGATTCTGTTTTATTTATCATATTTATACATAAAAAAATACAGAGGAATAACTCAATTATATATAAAAAAGTAGTTTTGAAACTAAATGAAGTTTCCTTACATAAGGGTATAAACATTAGATACTTTAAATGTATAACCTAAAACATTTATGAATATTTTTTAACTAGATCCTGATGAAGCAGTAAGTTAACTGCAAAACATTGAGCATTATGATTCTTATGTCAATCAATCAATCAATCAACCAATCAAGTCTTTATTTAACCAGGCGTTCATCGTTGAGCAGAAGCTCATTTGCAAGATGGACCTGGGTGGAGCATGAACAATTGTATATACAGGTCAACACAGGTATTTACAAGGCAATACAGATAATACTCTTTACAGAGAGGAAGAAAAAGAAGTTCATATGTACATAGAATTATACAGATATTGTACAGATTACACGGTATTTACATACATAGAAGTGTCTATAGGAAGATAAAGCAGGTTATCTAAGGTTGCAGGAGGAAGTAATGGAAGAAAAATAAAATAAAATATACACCAGGTAGAGGTGAAGGTAGGGGAAGAGAGGAGGGAAGTAGGGGGAGAAAGACTAGGAGGGCACGGTGCACAGAAAGGAGTTGGTAAAGCTGGATGTAGAGAAGGTGGATGGAGAAAAGGAGTATGTGTGAGCCCTGGGATTGAATGCTATAAAGTACGGGGCATGGTAGGATGTCACAACCCAGGGTAATGACTCCTATCTGAGGTTGGGAAAGGAAGAACAAGGGATGGATGGTTTTAGTGTTGATAAGACAGGGGATAGAGAGAGAACAATTAGACTGTGAGGAGCAAGCTGGGGGGTCAGTACTTAAAATTGGGTCTAGGCGTGGTTATATACCAGTGCAGACACCGCGCTGGGTCTGAGCGGTGAAGCAGTTACATACTTCTGATTGTATGGAAATAAAGCATCCTGAAAGCATTTATACCGATTAGAGTGCTTAATTTGAGGGTTTTTGTAGATCGCTCTATAAGGTAGGTAGCACGGCTTATGGCTGCCCTGCCAAGGGGATTTGCTTTGGGTACTTTTAAGTGTAATAGCTGAGTAATCTTAATGAGTATTTCCCAATTATACTCAGGGAAGACAGCAGGAGATAGTAGGCAGCTTATTAGAGATGGCTCTATAGGTCCAGAGCGGCTTCTGTGGCGCCTGAACTTTAGTGATGTCCATCCCACTGCCGATATAGGGTGCAGTGATGTGTGTCAAGGGGAGTCCCGTTATAAACCTCAGTGCTCGGATGGTAGAGTGTGTCCAGTTTAGCCATGTAAGAGTTGGGGCATTGGCTGTAGAGGAAGTCAGAGTAATCAACCAATGATAGGAAAATGGATTGGACCAGTTGTTTCTTGGCATCTCTGGTGAGAAATTGGTTGATTCTGAAAACAGTCCAAGCCTTTGCTGGAAGTCATTTTAGCAAGTCCTCGATATGTTATTAATGAAGGAAAGTCTTTGGTCTATCCAAACTCCCAGATACTTGAATTTTGTAACAAATTCTAGTTTTTCACCTAGAACTGTGGTAATTTGGGAACTGTCCTACTGACACAGGGTTAGCTGTACAGATAAAAGGAGAGAGGACCATCGCTTTAGTTTTTTGGCATTAATGAGTAGCTTTTTGGAGGAGTTTTCTTTGCAAAAGGTTGAATTCTGACTGTAGGTCATTGCAGGCAGCTTCAGGTGTTGGGCGACTCACGTAGAGAACTGTATCATCTGCAAACAGATGGATGTTGGCTTCTTTATACAGTAGTCGATGTTATTAATGTAGATTGAAAAAGTAAGGGCCTAATATAGAACCTGAGGTACCCTCTTGCAGAGTTTTTAAGGGGACAGGCCCCTCGGCTTTAACTTGTTGAAGGCGCCTGTAAGATAGAAGTCAGTGAACCAACGCAGAGAGGAGGGGTCCACACCTATGGTTTGAAGGGCGGAGAGGAGCAGACTATGGTCGAGGTGTCAAAGCCTTGCTTAGATCAAGGAAAACAGCACAAATAAAGTTTCTGCTCTCAAAGAGTACGCTGCCAGTCGTTAGTAACTTTGAAGAGGCTGAGATAGTGCTATGTTTAGCTCTGAATCTGGACTGCATAGGATTTAGCAGTTCCTAGACTCAAGGTGAGTTCTCAGCTGTGCATTTACAATTTCTCTAGGAGCTTGACAGGACCGGAAGGAGGAAAATTGCCTGTAGTTATTGAGATCGCCACGGTCACCTGATTTGAACAGTGGTATGACGTGCTGTCTTCCATATGGTGGTAAGGTGCCCTGAGAGACAGGGATAAGTTAAGGTTGACGGGTATTGCTAGTATGTGGTAGGCAATTTTAGAAAGTAAGGGCCAAGGAGCGCCCCAGCACTTTTTCTAGTATCCAACTGAAGCAAGAGGTCCTCTACCTCTTTCAGTGTGGCAGGTTGAAGTGAGAAAGGCGGCAAAGCTATCAGAGTTTCAGGCAGTTGGCTGGCAGTCTGGGAGAGCGAAGTATGTTCAGAGGAGTTATCAAATGCCATGCCTGCAGTAGCAAAAGTGGTTATTGAATCGTCAAGTATATCCATCTTTTCGGTTATAGTCAAGTTGCCAGAGGTAATCTTGGTCGGGAGTGAATTTCCTGGGAGTGGCCTAGCAGATCACTGATTGTGTTCCAGAGCTTGATTGGGCTCTTTGTGGCAGAGTCGAGTTCAGATTTGAAGAAGGTGGCCTTCGATTCTCTGATTGTTTGGTACATAAATTTCGTAGTCTCCTGAACTGGTTCCAATCCTCTGCAGTGTTCAGTCTGCGTGCTTTTTTCCAGAGCTTATGTCTTTCTAGAAGCAAGGATTTGATCTGAGGGGTGAACCATTTACAGGTTTCGGTCCTAGTTTGAACTTTAATCAGGAGAGCATACTTATTAAGGGCCCTTGATAGAATGTTGTGGAAGATATTGTAAGCTGATGTAATCGTTTTGGCCAGGTAGAAATCTTGCCACTCAGGGGAGTAGTTCAGCTCGTTTAGTTAGTGATGTTCATTGAAGATTCGCCTGGATCTCTTCGAGAGAACTTGCTGATGGGTGCTGGGTTGTTGGTGGATCTTACTCGCAATAAAACAATGGTCGCCACGTCTGAGAAGAAGACATCAGCATGGGAGAAGAGATGAGGTTTGCTCACCATTAGCACATACAAAAGTGTACTTACTGGGGTTCTTACGTTTGGGCGTGTTGGTTCAGTAATAAGTTGGCTCAGCCCATGTTCATCACAGAAGGATGCAAGGGGGACAGCTGTGTTAGAGAGCCAGTCAAAGTTGAGGTCTCCTAAAATAATAGTTTCTGGCAGCCCCTGTCCCAACTTGTCACTTAGATATGACACAAGTTGCAGGCCAGCAGACGGTGGTCTGTAGCATCCTATTACGTAGAGTGCAGTAGTCTGTGTAATTTCCACTTTGAGAATTAGGCATTCGAATTCGCCATGCACAGATGCCGAGGATAAGCAGGAGGCAGAAAATTTGTCTTAACGTAGATAGCTACCTCCTCCTCTGGCATGCCTATCAGCTCTGAACAAGGCATAGTTGGGTATGTTTTACTTCTCTATCAGTGGTGCTGGGTCTAAGCCAAGTTTGAAATCACAAGTATGTCAGGAGAGGTATGATTTGCAGGTTTGTATTAAGTTATCTTTTTAAGAGGCTACATACGTTAATATGCAAGAAGCTTATTCCTTTTAAATTTGCTAGTTCTGCTGGCAAAGCAATAGCTTCTGGGGGCCAGGGGTTGAGTTCTACGTTGCCTGAACAAAGCAGGAGGATAAGTAGGATTTTCTAAGAGCGCTAATTATAAGCTTGTATTCTCTGCCTTTCTCCCGCCTAGTAGATCTAATGTTTTAGGGACTGGAAAGTAGCCACCATAGAAGAGCTGATCTATTGTAGCAAGAGCTAGTACCCCTACCACAATAGGCGGGGAGGAGATAGAAGTCTGCGTGGTGGGAGGTGGGCCTTGTGGTGGGGGAGTGTTATAAGTACTACTGGTATGTGTGGTCCAAGAGCAGGGTTCGAGCTATTGGTACTTGGAATCCTTGAGGCAATTAAAGGATAAGTTGCCATGTGTGATGCAGCACAAGGTGCCGTAGACCAAACATGATGGTAGTTCAGGTGTCCAATGCTGGGCAGCTGGTATCAGCAGAAGAAGGGGCAGTAAAGGAGCCATATAGGGTCCGACATGATGGTACCTCAGAAAGGAACCACTCAATTAGCCCAGGGCCAGTGGGGTTGCTGGATTAATGCAGCTTATCAGTAGCTTTCCAATCCAGGTCGACCCAAATTTGATAGCATTAAAGATATTTAGTGGTGAAGGCACAGCCAAGGAGAACCTATGCGTTTTAGTAAGGCGAGGCCCTGAGAGTTGGATCCGTAGGCTGCATAGAGAAGAGGGGGATCATGAGCTAAGTCTCTATTGGTGGGGCACTGCGCCAGGGACGTGGACTAATATTTTGCAGGAGCTACTGTATTTAATAATCAGCGGAGGTGGGGAGGGGGGTCGAAAAAGTTGCAGCAGTTGCGTACCTTGGGCCTTGGGTCTGTGTCTGCGGTCTTGAGCATCGGCTAGAGGCGCCGACCGCCGTAGCCGGAATCAGCTGCTTAGGAGCTGGGAGCCTGGGTGACAGTTTCTGAGGGAGAGAAGGAGAGTGAGGGTTAATAAAGTGGATTCACATAAAGGGTTAGACAGAACAGCGGAGTCCAACATTTGCAGAACAAAAGGACGTGTATGGTACCAGCAATGCAAAAAGAGGTAGTGATGAGTAGTAGTAAGTGGTTGCACCCCAAGGTAGTTTGTTTGGTGTTGCTGGCCTGCTTAACTGCAAGCTGGTTTATAGTTGAGAGGGTATATAGTCGAATTAGGGTGAGGTCCCTAACAATAGGGCAGGTAGAGCAGTAATTGAGAGGAGTTAGATGGAGTGGCTGGAGAAAAGGTTGAGAGGAAATGTGGGATCCTGTGGGTGGGACTGCTTTAAAAAGTGGCAGTGAGAAAGTGGGTCAAGTCAGGTATTGAAGACAGGGAGACCAATATCATGAAAATGTGCAGCAGTGGAGTGACCAATCTGCTGCTAGGCTGAGGAAGGGGTGGAGTAAGGGTCTATTTAATACTGTGAGGAGGAGGGGGAAGGGAGGTGAACAAAGTACAGAAAGAGATTTCCCTGAGACCAGGAAGCACCAGGCGTTGGAAAATCAGCCAAGGAGTAAAGCTGCCAGTCAGTGCCTGGTTCCTCCACTGGGCATCCAGTCAAAACAGTGGCATTCAAAACCACGAGTTTCGGAGGTCCGGTGCATACCTGAATCTGTCCGGGGGTCAGTCGGGTGGTCTGTTAGCTGTGGCCTGCTTGGAGAGAGCCAAGGCCACAGGAGCAGCTTGGGAAGCCCACAGATGGGCTGTCTGTGGAACAAGGAGGGAAACACAGAGGATTAAATACAGCTAGAGTACAACAGCAAGCCAGTGGGGGCAGGCAACGGGAAAGACAAAGCATGAGGTAAAGAGGTGGTAAATGCAGGGCAATTATTTGGAGCTAGAAGAGGAGTTAATGGGGGTCATCTGTGCTTTGGCACTGGGATGTCTGAGGAGGACAGCAGCAGCAGCGGGGGGGTGTAAGGAAAGGGTTTGTAGGTAAGGCAGAGAAGAAAGTAAGGTGTTTAGAGAGACAGCATTACAAGTGGGGCAGAGAAATTAATAATTGGCAGAGTGACCAGTGTGGGGAAGGGGCAGAGTTCGTAAGTAGGGCAGAAATGGAAAATTGCAGCAGTCTTGCTCAGTAGCTAGGTCAAGCAGTCAAACATCGGCTACTATACAATACAGTTTGTCCAGCACTAGATTGCACAGCACTAAGTAACACTGAGAGGCTAGACTAGTGGCTTGTAATAGACTAGCTAAGCTGGCAGGTAAAGTAAGACCAATTGATGCATAACATATGTAGATTACATTAACAAAAATTCAGTCCAGAACAAAGCACAGAAAGAGATTTCCCTGAGACCAGGAAGCACCAGGCGTTGGAAAATCAGCCAAGGAGTAAAGCTGCCAGTCAGTGCCTGGTTCCTCCACTGGGCATCCAGTCAAAACAGTGGCATTCAAAACCACGAGTTTCGGAGGTCCGGTGCATACCTGAATCTGTCCGGGGGTCAGTCGGGTGGTCTGTTAGCTGTGGCCTGCTGGAGAGAAGCCAAGGCCACAGGAGCAGCTTGTGAAGCCCACAGATGGGCTGTCTGAATCTGTCCGGGGGTCAGTCAGGTGGTCTGTTAGCTGTGGCCTGCTCGGAGAGAGCCAAGGCCACAGCAGCAGCTTGGGAAGCCCACAGATGGGCTGTCTGAATCTGTCCGGGGATCAGTCGGGTGGTCTGTTAGCTGTGGCCTGCTCGGAGAGAGCCAAGGCCACAGGAGCAGCTTGTAAAGCCCACAGATGGGCTGTCTGAATCTGTCCGGGGGTCAGTCGGGTGGTCTGTTAGCTGTGGCCTGCTCGGAGAGAGCCAAGGCCACAGGAGCAGCTTGGGAAGCCCACAGATGGGCTGTCTGAATCTGTCTGGGGTCAGTCGGGTGGTCTGTTAGCTGTGGCCTGCTCGGAGAGCCAAGGCCACAGGAACAACTTGGAAAACCCACAGATGGGCTGTCTGAATCTGTCCGGGGTCAGTCGGGTGGTCTGTTAGCTGCGGCCTGCTCAGAGAGGCCAAGGCCACAGGAGCAGCTTGGAAGCCCACAGATGGGTTGTCTGAATCTGTCCAGAGGTCAGTCAGGTGGTCTGTTAGCTGTGGCCTGCTCAGAGAGCCAAGGCCACAGGAGCAGCAGGAAGCCCACAGATGGGCTGTCTGGAATCTGTCCGGGGTCAGTCGGGTGGTCTGTTAGCTGTGGCCTGCTCGGAGAGAGCCAAGGCCACAGGAGCAGCTTGGGAAGCCCACAGATGTGGAAATAAAAAGAAAAACTATTTGTTTCTAAATACTATTCTGGTGAGTGGGTCTGTTATTCTCCACTTCTGTTTGTGAGTTTCATTTGAGGTTTATTGGAGCATGATCCCTCCATGAGTATCTCTCTTTATGTTATAGGTACCGAGTGGGCCACACTGCTCCCCTGTGGTTTCCTTGAAAAAGCCTTTTCATCTGCTCACTGCAAAACGTTTGCTCAGTTTTTCTCTGATGTAGTGCCCTCTATTAGGGCTGGGATTTCCCCAACCAGGTTGTTGCCACCCATCAGAATCAAGCTGGTTGTAAAAGGGTGCAGTCCTGAGGTCTCAGATGATTTTAGGCTAGTTTCAGTGGATGAGGTGTGTGAGGTGATATCTGAGTTGCAGACCGCCTTTTATGAACTGCACCCGGATCCAACACACCTCTTAGTGAGTTATGTGCGATTTTTGGGACCGGTGCTTGCTGAGTCATTCTAATGTTCCCTTTCAGAGAGGTCCTTTACATTCACATTGAAAAATGTGCTGGTGTAGCCTCTTCTGGAAAAAATATCCCTGGACCTGGACTGCTTGGTGAACTATAGACCAGTCTCTAATCTCCCTTTTGGGAAGGTTATTGAGAAGAAAATGGCTCTGAAGATTGAGGCACACCTCATGGCCTTTGACATCTATGAGCCTCTCCAGTCTGGATTCAGGTCCAAGGTTTCAGGATTCAGGTACAGCGACTGCACTGGTCAGGGTGTACAATGACTTTCTCGGGGCAAAAGACTTTTGATCTGTCAGTTCTTGTTCTCCTTGATCTCTCATCAGCTTCTGACACCATACACTATGGATTGTTGTTGGATCACCTCAGGGAGTGTTGTGGGCTCACCGACATGGTCATCAGCTAGTTTGAGTCCTTCTTCAGAGATAGGATGCAGAGGTAGTGTTGTAGAATTTCTCCTCACTCTCAAAACCCCTATTCTGTGGTGTACCCCAAGGGTCAAGTCTCTCTACAATGTTATTTGTGTTGTATACATTGCCCTTTGGAAGGGTCATTAGATGATACCATCTGGGTTTCCACAGCTATGCAAATGACACACAGCTGTATATGTCATTTGGTCCTAGGATACTTGGTGTGTTAGATGTACAAAAGTTGTGCTTGGCCAAGGTAACAAACTAGATGTTCCCAAGCTGACTGAGTCTTATCCTAGATAAGTCTGAGGTACTCATGATTGAGCCTGGTCAGATGAGAGGTACAGAGACCCTCTGAGGAAGTGGCTGGTCTTGTACTTTTTCCTCCAGTTTGAAGGCCCTCAAAGCTGAATAAGTTGGTAGCCATTCTGGAGAGCAAGTTGGCACTTAAAGCAGCAGTACTGGTTAGCCAGCAAAAAATGTCATCCTACCTTTTATAGCAGTAATGTATTCCTAAGAATCTTTAATTCAGTCTTCTATTTTTAAGACATGTTTAATTGCAATTTTTGTAATTTGTATGGATCTACAATAAAAATGGCAGCCCCCAGCAACTTTCAAAAATTTGCCCAGAAATCACACGCTAACTGCAACCACTGTATTTATAATGCAGATTTTTTATGGTGTTGCCAACATATGTTTCTGATAGTCAGCAAGATAGCATCACCCTGATCTGCTCACATCCATGATGGTGGACCTGGCAAGGGACCAATAATTTTTAAGAACTTCAAAATCATATATATTTCCTTAGGAATGAAATAAAACAAAAGAAAATCAGTTATATTAATGTTTTGGTGTCTCCTAACTGCCAATCAAATTATTTTTTGTTTAACTAGTAGTGCTGCTTTAAGGCTCAGATGTCAGCAGTTGTCTGAGTGGCATTTACCATCTCAGAAACATCACCCAGATTAAAGCCTTGCTCCCACCTGAAGACCTGCCATCATTGATCACTTCTAGACTCAGTTACTGTAATGCTGTATGGCACTGGGTTTGGAACATTACCGTCCAGGCAGTGTAGTCAAGAACTGCATTGCAAAAATGCTGTCTCTTTTGTTTTGTGGGGGCTGCACCCCGGCACCCTCTGGACTGAAAGATTCTTATCTCGGGGAGGATCACAAGGCAAGATGAGAATTTAGGGCTGTGGAATACTGTTTCACAGCCCCATATAAAAAACAAAGTCCCGATCACAGTATCTAAGGAGACCAGGATTAGAACCCTGGTCTCCATGGCTGAGCTGCTCTATGCCTCAGTCCTCCACACCACAGGAGCAGCTTGGCCAGCATCCTGGATTCTGGTGCCCTTGTCCACTGTCAGCAGCACAAAGACACAGGGAGCACTTACTGCAAGTGCTGTAAATCCCCTCTCGCTGTCCATGGTAGCGATATCCAGACTAGCACTCGGTGGACTGGCACTATTTTGGTAGTGCTATTCTAGAGGGTTACCATGCTAGCATACCTCAGGGTCAGTGTAGGTGTGTTACGGTGCCTGCAGCTTGTGCAGAATGTAGCAGCCCAGTTGTTGACAGGCTATCCAAGGTGTTGTTATATAACTCTGGTCCTGCGTGAACTGTATTGGCTGCTGGTTAAGTCGCAAATCACCTTCAAGATTGGTATGCTGACCTGCAATGTCCTATATGGATTGGGTCCTAGTTATTTGAGAGACCTTTCAACTCCATACTAGGCCTTTTGTACCCTCCATTCCCTTGCAGTGGGCCTCCTCACTTTCCCAGGGCCAGACTAAAATCAGTGGGTATTTGAGTCTGCAATCAGATAGTAGCATTTATTTCCCAGCTGTTGTGAATCACCTCTGTATGTTTTTGTATTTTTGCTCGTATCTGTATCGATATATAGATATTCTTGTTGAAAAACGTTGTTAATGCATCACTTAGGGTTCCAGTGACAAAAGTTTGGAATTGTGGTGTTAGGGTTTCCAACCCTAACACCACATACCCACCCTGCACACAGCAACAGGTATGGGGGTATGCATTGGTGTTGTCAGCCCTAATGCTCACCCCATTCCATGAGTAAATAAGCTGAGATGGGTACAGTATAGGAGAATGGGGTAAGGCAACCACTGTATTTATAATGTAGATTTGTCATGGTGTTGCCAACATTGTTTCTGATGGTCAGCAGTACAGCACCACCCTGATCTGCTTGCATCCACGATGGTGGACCTGGCAAAGGACCAATAACTTTTAAGAACTTAAAAATTGCATATATTGCCTTAGGAATCAAATAAAACAAAAAGAAAATCAGATATATTGATGTTTTGGTTTGTCCTAACTGCCAATCAAACTACCAGTATTATTTTTTCTAACCAGTAGTGCTGCTTTAAAGCACAGGTGTCAGCAGTTGTCTGGAGTGGCTTTTACTGTCTCAGAAACATTACCCAGATTAAAGCCTTGCTCTCACCTGAAGACCTACCATCACTGATGCATACATTCGTCATTTCTAGACTCAGTTACTGTAATGTTCTGTACCTCTGGGTCAGTGGAGGTGTCCTACGATGCCTGCAGCTTGTGCAGAATGTAGCAGTCCAGTTCTTGACAAGCTTTCCAAGGTGTTGTTATATACCTCTGGTCCTGCGTGAACTGCACTGGTTGCCGGTGAAGTGGCAAATCACCTTCAAGGTCAGTGTTCTGACCTACAAGGCCCTATATGGATTGAGTCCTGGTTATCTGAGAGACCTCTTGACTCCATAATAGACCTCTTGTTCCCTCCTCTCTTTTAAGGTGGGCCTCTCACTTCCCAGGCCAGATTAAAATCATTGGGAGATTAGGCATTTATGTCTGCAGTCAAATAGTAGTGTTTATTTTTAATTGTTATGAACCACCTCTGTATGTTTTGTGTCTATTGCTCATATCTATATCTATATCTACAGTATATATCTATATCTATATCATATCTATATCTATCATCTATATCTACATCTATATCTACATATTTATAAAATGGGTAGGAAAATTATGTCTGTTGATTCATTGGATCCCATCACATGACCATGGTATATCAGAATGTAACAGCACACCTGCACTTTTACCCCTAAAAGCAATTTTGCCATTTTATCAGATAGATGACCCACTCTATGGTGTGGTCACGCTCTGATATGTATGCACCTTGGGTGGTTGACATACAAATACTTGCCGTCTAAGGTATCACAATGCCCACCAAGGATTTGCGTATATCAGAGCATGACCACACCTAAGAGTGGGTTATCTATAATATTATATCTCTCTCTCCTCTCTCTCTCTAGATATAATATATATATATATATAATTTGTTCTGATTATTTATTTTATTTTTAAGTTACATTTCATTTCCTTATTCATATATACAGTATATATATATTTTTCTTTTATAATTTCTCTTCCGGAGCTCTGACTGCAAGCCTCGCTATCTGTTGTCCCCCCAGCACCAGCCCTCGAAGATCATACCCCCTACCTTATGCACCCTGTGACTTACCCTTCATGGCAGGGTGGTGGGGAGCGACTCGATCCACCCCAACGGATCCATGCCAGGGAGGTGCCTTCTCGGGGACGGCGCTGCGGGGCACAACTTCATTCTGCCAGGCTCTTTTTCCAGTTTTTCTCCCTGCGGGGCATGGCATGCAATGATGCCAGTGACTGGGTGCTCGCATGCTCCCGTGTGTGCCTCAATCAAGGTGTCTGCCACGTCCCCGCTTCATGGCTTATGGGCTACGTGCCACTGACCCCCAGCCTCCATTAGGGGTCAGGCAAGCCCCGGCCACTAGAATTATTTGTATATATTAGTGTGAAGTACTCTGAGCATCAGGGAATTTTTAAGCTATGTTTTGATTCCTTGTTCATATTTATTATGAAACACTCTGAGCCTCAGGGATAGGGCGCTCAACAAATAAAAGCTACTACTACTGAAAAGCCACTAATTGTTCATCAAGGAGGCAGTATAGTGCTGTGGTTTAAGGCTCTGAGCTGCAAATCTGGTGACATTCAGCAAACCAGACCTGGGTTTGAATCCCACAGCTTCCACTTGCATACTGTGTGACCCTGAGCAAGTCACTTAACTTCCCTGTACTCCCAGGTCGCTCCTTTAAAAAAGCTTTCAGCTTAGTGCGCTACTCCTGGTTAAACAACTAAATATAAAAAAAAAATGTTCATCAGAATCCTCCTAATCGACCTCAGATTTGACCTTGTCTCTCCTGGGGCCATTCCTTCAGGATAATATAGGTGCAGCTAGCACAGTTTATGGGAAAAAATGTACCTGCCCTTATCATTAAGATCATGGGGTGCTCATCTTCCTCATGCTTTGAAACTGATAGAAATCTGAATTCGGAAATCCACCAAGCTTATCTTCAGCTAGCCTGTTAATTCATTATAATACTCAAAGGGAGGACTGATCCATTGCCTTGGATCCACAAGGGTCTCCTACTCCTGTTTTTCCCTCTCCTCCATGCCTTGGGTCCCACAATTCCAAAAGTTGGAGGAGGCAGAACTCCTACCACAAAACACTGACATTTACATTTTTCAAGCTACCCCACTTCCTTTAGCTTGGAGAAACCTTCTCTTGGCACTTCTACAGAGGTAGGAAATTCCATTAACAAGCAAGGCCAAGGGCCAGCCCAGTGGCATGGTGGGCTAAGGTGGGGGCCTCGCCACCAGCCACACTGGCAGCCTTAGTTCAGAAATGAACTGCGGTCACTCAGAGGCTGACTGGGGGAGGGAGGATTGAACATCCTGTGACATTTCTCCTCCTTCAAAGAGAGAGGGGACAGTGTGTACTATTGCTTGGTCACCACGTAGCGGAGGCTAAGTGATGTGGCAGTGGTTGCCAAACTGGTTAGCCAGGTGCAAGAACAGAAGCATTACTGTGCCTTCTTGCAGTGCATGCATGCCATTGCATGCCTGCTATACAAGAGACAAGCTGTAAACAGAGAAAAAACAGCTAAAACAGTGAATGATGGCCGTGATCCCAAATGCTCTGCACCACCCACCAAGGCACTAGCCCACCCATGGCAGTTCAAGTGGTAAGGGGATAAGTCCTGGGTAGAGTGGGTGATGGGGCTGGGGGGGGCTGCTTTCAGAAGGGAGACCACCAGAGTGTGAGGTGGATAAAAAAGACTAGGAAAAAGAGAAATAAAAAGAGCTAGGCCAAAATTATGCTGTACTAGCTCCCTTTGTCGATGCACATTGAATGTTAAGGCATTACCTGTGGTTCAGTGGGTGGCTGACAAAGCTCATCCACTCACCCTACCTAATACCTCCAGTCCCAGAACTCCCTGCCTGAGTAGCTTCACTTCACCTCCCTTCATCCCATTCTCCTCCCCTTATGCTGCCTTTTCTTCCCTGGTTTTTCAGGCTGACTTATTTCCTTTAGCCTGGAGAACACTTTTCTTGGCAACTGTACAGAGATTGGAAATTCAATCAGAGATCAAAGCCAGAATTAACCTGCATAAGCAGCATTTTGTCTCCAGCACACCAAATCATCTACCATGTCATTGGTCTATGTAGCAGGATTTTGAATAACAAGGTATATACGTAGGTGATACAGTAGTAATGTGATGGTAATGTATCCTATTCTAAAAGGCTCTACATCTGTTTGTTAGGTCCTGTCCATACTTGCTAAAAAAGTTTTGTGATGTTTTTAAAATGTTTCATAACTTACAATGTTATTCTGCTTTAGCAGGAACTATGTTCAAACATGGTAAAAGTGTATAGATACTTATTATGGCAGTCTGTGATAGTCCTGGTTGGGCAATCACAGTACATTTTCAGGATACACAGACATCGGTGGTAGTGTCCCATGATTTATTTATTTATTTTGTTAACTGGGTAGACCCACTGAGACATACTCTCCTTTTCAAGGGTGACCAGGAATTAATTAGAGATTTGCAAACAGGTAGAAACAATAGGTAGAACAAATAATCAGGACAAGTCTGATAAGGCAGCATTGCTATACAATAGATGTAAGACTATACAATTGGTCAAAACATAAAATTAAACTTGTGATGAGTTAATAACAATCTGGGATTACAAAAAGTAGGGAAGGAAACATTACACCCAAGTGCAAGCGCAAAGGTCCAAAAAGATCCCTAAATGAGGGTGCATAATCAAATTTTAGCAGTGGGTGAGGTCACCTATTGCAGACACTGAGGTGTCATCCTAGTAATATATCTTTAGCCCATATTTAAAGCCTCCAATGGACAGATGGTCTAGTAGGGAAGTGGGTAAGGAGTTCCAAATGGCTGGAGCTGAAAGGCAAAGGACACGTTCTGATCTTTGGCTATCGTGACCCCATGGTCCGTGGCGAATGAATGATTTAAACATCAGTACTTGGGTCCTTAAATACTGGGAATCGGGACTGAACTGTAGCAGACCTTGAGGAGTACACTAGATGTTAGAACAGCTTACCAGTGCTCGTGTCTGTTGAAAAGAGCCGTAGGAGCATTAGATGGTGTGGCAGGCAGACTGGGATGGTGACCGCACATCAGGTGTGATAGCTCTTGTGCCATGCATGTGAAGGGCAGACAGTCAAGCTCTACTGCCAAATCTCAGACCTCAGTCTGCTTTTCCACTGGGAAAGACACCATCGCAGTGGGCAAGGGCTTCCTTTCCATATAGCAGGGTAGTACTCAGTGCAGGTTCGGCTAAGCGGGGGAGGTTTGGCTGAAAGAAGTCATCTGTACTGGTCTCCAGACCAAACAACACCCTGCAGAAGGTAATGGACACAGCTCACTGAAAGGGGGATAGGTACAAAGAGAGTGCAGAAAGACTTGCTAACTGTTAACATTATTTTTCCCCTACATTGTTTTTACCTGCCTATCCAGGTTTTGCCCATTGTTCTGTCTTCTTGAAGGAGGGGCCCAATCACCCACCCCATACCCAACCACCCTGAGCTACTCTACTTCTATAGAATGGAACCCATTACACCATTTCCTGTGTACCTCAGGAAGGGAGGGTTGGCTAGCCAACTTGACAGTGTCCTCACAGGAAGAAGACACAATTATATTATAAGTAAAGTGAAAAGAAAACAAAACTTAAAAAAGAGTAAGAACAAAACGACTATTTTAACTCCATTCTTATTCCGTCAGGGTATAGAGTCACAGAATCAACTAAAATGGATATTGGAAGCTGCTGGAACTGTGAGACAGTCTTCAACAGGGCAGTTATGCAGGACTTGGGATGCTGTCCTACATGTTAGACCATTGCAGATCTAAGGGCTCACCTTTGGGCAGCATGGACAGAAATATCATGCCTCCAAGCACATATAAGGGAGGGAAGGTACTTCAAGAACCACCAGCCATTTCCCCAGCACCCAACTGAAGCACCTTGTCCACAGAGGGTAGTTGGTGTGGGCGGATGACAGGTGGTTAGAAGGGGCAAATCGGGTGCCCCTGGACTCAACACTCACCAGCACATCACCACAAATCTTGTAATAACTTCAAACCAATATCTGCCTCTATCTTCAAAACTAAAAAAAAAGAGGTGGAGGATAATACTAAACAGCAGTAAACACAGCAGAAAACACCCATAATACTGACAAAAACAAAACAAGGAAAGCCAAGCCACTGCTGATCATAGGAGGCCTCATGAGCCGGGGAGTTGATTCCTACCTTCAGCCAGCGGAAATAGTCAGGTGTCTCCCAGGGACATCTGCATGGAGAGATACTGACCGCATTACTAAAATCATGCAGAAAGTAGGGGATACATAAGCATCTTAGTACACATAGGAACAAATGATCTTGCCAGCTGGTCATTCACGGAAACCAAGGAACACCTGACCAGGCTAAAGAAGCAACTGTCATCCATTTCATCCAGAATCTCCTTCTCTGAGGTTCTGGCTATCTTGGAAAAGGGACAGACAGGTAGAAGATCAGGGAAGGGGAAATAGGGGAGCTAAACACTTGGCTCAAGAACTGGAGCTGGGAGAAAGAACACAGCTTTGTAGGTGATTGGCAACAGTTTTGGGAGTGGAAGCTCTTTAGATTCGATGGCTTGCAGCTGACTAAAGAGGGAGTCAGTGTATTGGGGCAGAAATTTGATGTTTTGCAGAACATTTAAACTAGCAAAGGGGAGGTGGTGCAACACCCAATACATCAAATGGGAAAGAAGGCGCCCCCAGCTAGCAAAAAGGCAGTAGCTCAGCATTTTATTAGGCCAGTTGCACTAGCTGAGGAGAAATGGTCCAACTTGCATTATGTCACACAAGGGAAAACTGGACCTCACCCCAAAGCAAATAATCCACCACCTGTCCATTGAAAATCATGTACACAAATGCCCGCAATCTGGGAAACAAGCTCCCTGACCTGCAAGCAACAATGATGGAGGTTAAAATAAACATAGTTGCCATAAGTGAAACATGGTTCACCAGCAACCACACTTGAGAGACTACAGTACCTGGTTATGTACTGTTCAGAAGGGACAGAGGAGTAAGAAAGAAGGGAGGAGTGGCCCTTTATGTCAAAGAGAATATAAAAGCAACTGAAATTCAGAGAACACATGAGGAGGCAGAGGAATTGTGGGTCACCCTGGAAACAGGAAATAGAATAGACAGGACCCTCTCTTCAAGGGCATCTGCTTTCTGGAATTCCCAGCTTCCAAATGCTTGTACAATACTTGATTATTCAAGATTTATTTATTTATTTATTTAGGAAATTGAATTACAACCTTTGAGTCTTAAACTCATTTCCAAAGGTTCCAAGACAAAATAAAACATAGGCATTCCTGCAGTACCTACATAGAATAAATGGGTATGGATCATACAGAGTATAAATACAATATATGGGTTAATGCCTATACATTTGTGTAGCTAAAACAGGGCAGAGCTAGCAACATATTTACCTAATGAGTGGTTAAGACCTATATAATTGGTAGCTAAAGCAATGCATGATATGACTTGGTAGTAAGCCGCCTCAGGGAGGCCTTGTCTTATACATAATACAATGCATTTATACATTGTACAAGCTATTAGTAATTCAGTGGTTGATGTATGCAATTGTTAGGTATGAATGTTTGTTATTAATTTTGACTGTTTTCATTTTGTCTTTGTGATTGGTTGTGTTATTTATATTTTGTATATATTCTTTTTATGACTTGTAACTTACAGGACTGTCTTGTAAACAGGACTAGTTTTGTCCTAATGACTTGTCTCCTGTATAAAAATAAAGTTTTTATATTTTTACATTACATTTTACATAAGAACAGAGGAGGTCTACAGACCTCCAGACCAGGGGGAAGAGCTAGACCGATTATTGATAAAAAATATTCAAAACATGGCAGCAAAGGGGGAGGTTCTGCTTATGGGGGATTTCAACATGCCAGATGTTGATTGGTCAGTACCAACTGAAGCATCCACCACAACTAAAGACACAGTGGATTCCCTGCAGGGAGAGGGCCTAAAGCAATTGGTACAAAAACCCACCAGGTACAGGGCTATCCTGGATCTCATACTGACAAATGGAGAAAGGATCACATATATCCAAGTCAAAGGTCACCTGGGATCCAGTGACCATCACATGATATGGTTCAATTTGGACACTAAAATATAGTCAGCCCATACCAAGGTGAGGATCTTGGACTTCAGAGGAGCTGACTTTGTTAAGATGGGTGAGAGGGTTAAACTGGCACTGGAAAATAGAAGTATAGGAGGGGGAATAGAGGCAAAATGGGCAAGTATTAGAGATGCAATAGTTGAAGTAACTGCCCATTGTGTAAAGGAGAAAAGCAAGGGCAAAAAGAAGGAGAAAACTTCTTTGGTACTCAAAAACAGTAGCAGAGAAAGTTACAGCCAAAAGGTTGGCCTTTACAAAATATAAGGGAAGACAAAGGGATGAAGATAGGGAGGCATACCAGAGTGACCTAAAAGAAGCTGGAGAAACAGTAAGGCAGGCTAAGGCCCAAACCAAGGAATCACTGGCACAAATGGTGAGGAAGGGGGACAAGACATTCTACGGATACATTAGGGAGAAGAAAAAGTCTAGTATGGGAATTACGAAACTCAAATGAGATAAGGGGGAGTGTGTGGGATGACTGAGATAAGGCATCTATATTAAACATATACTTCTGCTTAGTATTTACTGAGGAAAGGAAAGGCAAGGCCCACAGCTCCAACACCATAGACACAGGGAGGGAGATAAACACAGGTCCCTTCACAAAAGAAAGGATCCTACAAGAGCTTACTAGTATCAGGGTGGGCAAGACAATAGGACCAGATGGTATACATCCCAGGATAATAAAGGAGCTGAGGGATGAACTGGCAAAGCCCTTGGCAGAACTGTTTAGTGAGTCTGTAAACACAGGAGAGGCTCCAGAGGACTGGAGGAGGGCCTATGAGATCCTACTTCATAAGAGCGGCAGCAAGGGAGAAGCAGGGAACTACAGACCAGTCAGTCTTACCTCAGTCATAGATAAGATCATGGAGACACTCCTTAAGAAAAGGATTGTGGTACACCTAGAATCCATTGGGGCACAGGATTATAGACTGCATGGATTTACTTCAGGCAGGTTCTATCAAACAAATCTGATAGATTTCGTTGACAAGGTAACCAGAGTGGTGGATCAAGGAGGTGCTGTTGATGTCGCCTACCTTGACTTCAGCAAAGCATTTAATATGGTTTCACATAGAAGACTGGTTAACAAGCTAGGTAGTCTTGAGGTAGGTTGAGTATTGGTCAGCTGGTAGCAAACTGGCTGACAGGCAGAACCCAGAGAGTGGTGGTAAATGGCATCCAGTCAGAAGAGATCCAAGTCACAAGTGGTATACTCTCAGGGATCCATCTCTGGGGCAGTCCTCTTCAATGTCTTCATCAGTGACATTGTAATGGGACTGGAGGAAAATGTATGACTCTTTGCAGATGCCACCAAGATCTGCAACAGAGTTGATGATCAAGACTGGGTGAGTATGATGAGAAAAGATCTGATAAACTGGAGAAATGGCAAACGAGTGGCAACTGTGGTTTAACACAAATAAGTGCAAAGTCATGCACATAGGAAGAGAAACCCAGAAGCTACCTATAGGATGGGGAAGGAGCTGCTGAAGTCACAAAGGAGGAAAGAGACATGAGCATCATCACAGGTGAACTGAAGGTCTCCAAACAGTCCACAAAAGCAGTAGGGAAGGCTAGAGGGGTGTTGGGATGTATTATCAGGGTGCATAACGTCAGAGGCAGGTAATGATCCCTCTCTACAAGACACTGGTTAGGGCCCGTCTAGATTACTGCATACAGTACTGGAGGCCACACTTGCAAAAGAAATTAACAGGATATAGTCAGTCCAGAGAAGGGCAACCAGAATGGTGCATGGACTGCAACAGAAGCCACATGAGTGCAGATTAAGGGGACTAAATATATATTCCTTGGAGCAGAGGAGGGAGAGGGGTGATATGATTGAAACTTTTAAATACCTTAAGGGTATTAACAAGGGGAAAGAATCCAACATATTTCAGTATAAGAAAAATAGCAGCAGAAGAGGAGACAACTTGAGATTGGAGGAAGGTCGATTAAGGGGTAATGTGAGGAAGTTCTTTTTTACAGAAAGGGTGGTGGATGCATGGAACAGCCTACCCAAGGAGGTGGTGGAAATGAGTACCATGCAAGGCTTCAGACAAACATGGGATAGACACAAGGGAGCAATACAGATGAAGGGGTATAAATAGTTCAAGGACAGAGTAGAGCCTTAGGGCTCAATCAACAGGTATGTAAAAACTAATGAGCAGACTGGATGGGCCTGGCAGTCCTTATCTGCTGTCAGCTTCTGTGTTTCTATGTTTCCAATAGAAAATTGCTGGTGGACTGTAAGACCCTCCTAGGCAGTGGTGTCATGCCCATAGGGCCTGAGAGGGCATGTGCCCTCCTTCCCCAATATCATGGCAAAAGCCTTCACGATCCTCTTAAAAATGTAACTTTTCATTTTTTTTCAGTTTGATTGGCTCCTCATAGGCAATGGCACCAGGGGATCCATCTGTAATTGGTAGCCATTATCACTAACACTGTTGCATTGGTAATGGACTGTGAGAGCTGTGACTGTCAGATTAAAATATGTTAATTTATGTGCCCTCCCTATGGAGATGGTGAATGAAAAGCACCTGTTATGGTACATTATTCCCTATTGGTTGACTGCTGGTGCTGCAGAGTCATGATTGGTACTTGCAGCCATCTGTCTCTCCACTCCAGGCCAGTACCCTCATAGGGAACAAATCTTTACTTTGGCACCGGTGGGAACCCAGAGAACAATGAAAGACAGTGTTGCATCAACCGAGCAGCAGGGCAAAACTTAAGGATGATGATGCAAGGCAATAATTTTTTTATCTCCTATTACCACTTCTCCTGACTCCCATAAAGCCATATGTACACACAGCACTGTGTGTAAAAGGCAACAGGGAGAGGTATTTTTCTTATAAGCATAATTATTAGCTGTAGCCTCTGGGCGCCAGGCATCCAGTGTGAAGATTACACCACACAGAATGGATGGACCCATCATCTGACCATACCCCCAGTAATGGACCAGTCTGGTTCATGTCAATTTTGTCCTCTCATCTCCTGACCTCCTGAGTTTCTTCACTCTTCGGGACATCACCCCCAGTCTCTCTTTTTGATGACAGCTGCCAGCTGCGATGCCGACACAGTCACATCACCTCACCATCCACCATCCACCACACCACTAGAACACTAAGGTAAGAAAGTAAAGACTGTTAATTGCAGTCAATTTCTGTTTTCTTTTCTACCAATTTTATTCTAAACGGTCTGTAAGACTATGACAGTCAGTGTTGTGATCAGGGACCATAGTCTGTCTGTTGTGTGTAACACACATAGTGATCATCTGGGTGCCATGGTAGCACGAGTACTAGCTGCAGTAAGGGCAGGACACAGGAACAGTAAAATAACTTGCATAGGTGGCAGCACCAGGAGGTTGGGGTGGTCAGACTGGTGATGATTATGCCAAACCTATAGCAGGCAGACCAAAGTCAGGTAGGAGGAAGTGCATCTCAGTTAAGGTTCAGACATAAGCAAGGTGTAACAGTAAAATGCAAGACACTATGTCAAAGAAAATGCTAGTAAAAGTGCATAAACAATGTGAACGAGGTTTAGTTAACAGAAGGCAACAAGGAAAGAAAGCATTTTATTTAAAATTTGTACAGAATATTAGTAGAATATAAGAAATTACAGTAAGAGAAAAAAACAGCAAATTACTAAGCATGAGCAAATATATTAGTAAGCGAGCTATAATCTTAACTGATTTAAATGAAGTATAAATGAACAGAGGAGTGAAATAATAACAATATAGATCTTTGAATGAAGTGTGTCACATCTTCTTGCAGGCACAATTAGCCTATCAAGAGGACACAAATAAGATGGAAACAGTGTGGAATTTGCAATGCTATAAGAAGTAAAAGCGAACTTATATTCAGGTAGATAACTGCATAGCAGCCGAAGTCAAGGAACGATAAACTGTCCATGGAGATAAAAAATAAAACAGAATTTTTCTATATACAAATAACCAATGGGAAGAGAAAAAGACAAAGGTACAAGTTTAGTGCAAAATTCACACTGTTAAAAAGTAAATAAACGGTGTACAGTATAAAAGAAATGAAAAGTGAACTACTATAATGTCCATAGCAACCACCTGAAAATAAAAATATATTGTTTTATCAATAGTAAAGAATTAAAGAACAAGTGGCAGGGATTGGTAGCACACATGGGAGCCAATGCACCTGGTTATATTGACAGGTAGTCTTTTCTGACACTATGTAAGTAAACGTGCAGGACTGTATCAAGTGATTAACATGTAAAAAAAACTATCAATGTATTAAGCACCATTCATGTATAACACAATCGGTTAAAAAGGACCATGTATAGAATGTAAAACATGGATCAAAAGTTTATATAACAAATAATTATTAAAATGAATACTAAACACAATTTATTCTTCAGCAGTCCCTCAGATTACGCCTATTACAGGCAAACCATTAGGGCTTTACTACAGTAAAAAAAAAAGAAAGAAAAAAAACTTTCTGCAAAGAACATATATTGTGTTAGAGAATTATTTATTCTCTTAAAGAGCAACCTTACTTCAGTAATGACTTATGATTGAAATGAAGCCACCTAAAGGTGCCCAGGACAGCAACATGGTCCCAGCCCTAGAAGCAGAAAGGCAAAACATTACATGGCACCAGGCACAGTGCACACCTTTTTTAATTACTTCCAATGGAGTAAGCTCCTCTCTTGTGGAATACCAATTCACCACATCCCTACATGCAGTACTTCAAATCAAATCAAATCTTTATTTATCCAGGTGATCACCATTGAGCAAGCTCAATTACAAGGTGGACCTGCTGTGGTCAAGGACAAATATACATACATACAATAAGGTGCAGTATACAAAACGATAAACAGGATACAAAAAAAAAATCTTACAGCAACATGTTAGGCGTAATATATACATTCCAATTGTTCACAGACAACCTACATGTGTTGAATAATATATTGCAGTATTTACAACCTTCTTATACATACAAGTTGAGGCATCATGTTTTTTATTGCCTACATGGAAGGGTACAATTATTTTAATTTCAGTCCTCAGTAACTGTTTATGTACTTGGGAGAAGGTCCTAGGTTATAGAGGAACCCACAGTGAGGACTGTATCTCCTGCTTCAGAGGTGGCAAGAGAGTAGAAAAAGAGGTGCCAAGGTTCCGAGGGCCAGTATGGCAGCTGATTAGTGACTAGTTAAATGGGAAAAGTTAGAACTAGATTCATGACTGGGTATGGTGGAACCAGAGAGGTAACCGTCCGCAGGACTGCTAGTGACTATGGAAACACTTACAGTTTTCGGTGAATGCTTTGTCATAAATAGTCCTAAAAAAGGTAATACTGACAGGAAAACTAAGTCTCAATGATCTTTGTATCTTATTCCAGAGTGTGGGCAGCGCGCGACTTATGGCTAGCCCTACCAAAATGGTTACTGATCCTGGGGATTTCAAAGAAATTAGTGAGTGACTTCGTAGGTCATAGTTACTCATTGGATTTAAGGGGAGACAGGCAACAATGTAATCTGGGAGCTTGTTGGTGAGGGCTCAAAGTGTCCAGAGGGCTGCATTTCTACACCATCTGTATTGCAGGAAGGCCACCCTACTGCTGAATATAGAGAGCAATGATGTGTGGAGGCGGGAGATGGTTATGAATCTTAGGGCTCTATGGTACAGGACATCCAGTTTTGCAAGGTGTGAGATGGAGCATTGGCTATAGATAATGTCAAGCGTAAGTCGATTAATGAGAGGAATGTAGATTGAACAAGCTGTCTTTTAGCTTCTGTGGTCAGGAGGTGTTTAATTCTGAAAAAGAGGCCAAGCCTCTGACTAAGTTTTTTCATCAGAACTTCTGTGTGCTCCAAAAAGGAGAGTTTATTGTCAAGCCATATGCCCAGATATTTGAATTTAGGTACAAATTCAAGCTTTTCACCTAGTAAGGTGGTTATGGGAGGAAATGTACCAGCAGCAGCAGTGTAGGCCCCAGTGTAGGCCCCAGTGCTATGCGGTGAAAAGATAATGGCCTTTTTTTTTTTCATTTAGTAGTAGTTTTTTATGAAGAAGCTGGTTCAGCACATCTGATGCCACTATACCGTTGCCCTGCTTAAACACAAGACACATTTGTTGTGTCTTAGAACTGTATTTTATTTTTGTATTAGAAAATGGGCTTCTTACTTGCTGGACTCTCATTGGTCAGTACCCTTAACATAGGGGTATATTAACTTTCAATAGATGACCAGCAAGTAAGAAGTGCCAGTCAGCTGACCATTGTACCTCATTCATATCCTGGTGCCCAGCTGACCACTTCTGTCAACCAGCTCACAATAGTAAACCTGAGATTTAAAAAAGCAAACATGTCTGACCAGCTGCCAATTCATTTTGACCTTATAAGCATTTTAAAGCGCCACAATGTACTCACAGAAGACGACCAGCCAGCACAAGAACCAAAAAGAAGTTGTCCTGCAAAAAACAAACCAGAAAAAGCAGAAGTAAGTGATTGTTTCATTTCTGTGGCAGATCTGCAACTAGATAGTATAGAAAATGAAAGACAGGAACAGAATACATTGAAAATACTAAATGGCAGTCTCTGTTTTGGAACAGTGGCTAACGACAATCACCTAACAATTGACTGGCAAACCATCAGTTTTGAATACTTAAATGATCTCCTCAGTCGATTCTATGCAAAGGTCCGAACAAGCAGCGGGACAGATTACTCTGTAGCTGGGCATTGCGTACTGCGTGGGCATCAACTGCCACCTTGGCAGTACAGATCTCCGTCGGCCTGTCAGCATCATTAGCAACCCAGCATTTAACTCTTCAAACAACGTCCCTAGCAGCGGTGCTGAAATGATTGAGAAAGGCACAAAAACATAGCAAGCCACTATCCACCAATAAATACAGCAGACCTAGAAAACTAAGGAACAGCCCAGAACTAAATCCCGAAACCACCCCTGGGTTAGTATGTAAAGTCTGGTTCGATATCCAGCTTCACATGGCCAGGAGTGGTCAGGAGGGCATCTGTGAACTAATCAGGGACAGCTTCACAATAAAAGAGGATGAAACTGGACATAAATATGTAACCTCACATATAATCAACAGACTAAAACCACAAGATCCACAGAAGCGTAACAAAGAAAACACATGGGGCTACATTTCTGAGCAAAGAAACAACCCGCTCTGCCCTGTTAGTTCCTTCTTAAAATACATAGAAAAATGTCCACCAACTCCAGCAAGCTTCTATCTGCATCCGAAGAGGCTACCACAACAGATCCTTAACCAGCATCAGTACTGGTATTCCACGGAGCCCATGGGGAAAAATTACTTGGGCTCCCTCATGCCTCGACTAAGCAAAGAAGCAGATTTGTCCCAGCATTACACAAATCACAGTATTCGGGCAACCGCAGTACAGCTGTTATCCAGAGCAGGACTTACCAACAAGGAGATCGTGGCAGTGACTGGACACCACTCAGAACAAAGTTTGGCATCATACTGGGCCCTTCAACTACCGACTGGAAAATATGGAGCTCCATACTAGCAGGCAAGCAAAGCAGAACAGAAAAACGTCAAATCAGGCAGCACAGCAGAACACAGATAACCAAAACCCCAGCAGCAGCTGTAACAGAAGCCTGCCACCTAGTGATCTCACACAAACTGCAACACAGAACATTTTCCAGCCTAGCAATTTTACTTTTAATTCACCGATAAACTTCATAACTTATCAGAAATAAATGCTACCCTCAACATGTTTAACAGTATTTCAAATCATTCTGTTTACAGTATTTTAAAGCATTTCTTCAGGCCAGATATTCAAACCATAGTGCGGCGCGCAAACCAATAGCGCGGCAATAGCGCCGGATTAGCGCGGACCCACCATATTCAAAGGACCAGTTAGCGTGCGCTAACAGCATTAGCACAGGGCAAACCACTAATGTATGCAAGGGGCAAAAGGAAGGGGGGGCCAAGAGAGATGCGCAAGGGGATATTCAAAGGTCCAGCGCCGCGCTTAGATACATAGCGCGGCGCTAGTTACCGCCTATAAAAGGCTGGTCTATGACCGGAAGGTCATCTCAAGATCATGTGAGAAAGTTGTTACATATTGCCACTGCTAGAGACTCGAATGTGCCTATGGTACTCGTCTCACTGGACGCCGAAAAGGCGTTTGACAGAGTCTCGTGGGACCTCTTGTTTGTTACTTTAGCCGCTTTTGGCTTTCCAAAGGAATTTGTAAAATGGGTTGAAATTCTATATTCATGTCCCTCAGCCAGAGTTAAATGTAATGGCACATTATCTTTCCCTTTTAAATTAAATCGGGGTACTAGACAGGGATGACCCCTTTCTACACTGTTGTTCAATTTATATCTAGAGCCCTTGCTTTTAAGAATAGCAGGAAATAAGACTATCACTGGCATTCAAATAGGTGCAACAAGATATGCCTATTCGGTATATGCTGATGACATTTTATTGCATTTAGAGAGCCCTGGTTCGCCAGTTCCGGCCGTCTAGGAGAAATTGAGGAATACTCTAAATTATCCGATTATAGGTTGAATCGCATAAAACTAAGATAATGCCCTTGAATTACAAAGTAAACAAGGTAAAGCTTGTTCATTAGGCTTCGTTTGGGAAACGAAGTCTATAGATTATCTAGGTATCAAGATTTTTAGGAATTTGGGACCATAAGGCGAACAATATTGATAATCTAATCACAACAATATCTAGGGACTTGAGAGATGACGATTGTTGCCTATATCTCTTTGGGGTAGATTAAATATCATCAAAATGAATCTATTACAAGGATATTATACCTTTAGGAATGTTAGGGATGTATCTGCCATAAAAATGGTTTTCTAGGCTACAAAGTAGCTTAGCTCCTTTTGTGGAACAAAAGGGTATTCTGAGGTCTTACTTAAAGTTAACAGCACCAAAGTTGATAGGAGGCCTAGCGGCCCTCCTTCTTTTATATTATATAGCTCAACATATAAATAAGTTAGCCTTCTGGCATAACGACATTGAGAATAATGCATATTCCCTCTGTGGTTATCTATTGAAAGATACCTAGCGCCTCAAGTTAAGTGTTCACTATGGGCCTTCTATATGCCTCCCCAAGATATTCCCAAATCCCTCAGTAATAACCCCTTGGGATGGTCAATGAAAGTTTCTCACCAGGTCCAAAGATATCTCGTAGTAAATTGGTACCAACCTCTGCTCAGCCAGTTATCAGTAATCCGCACTTAAGATTGAGGGTTCACCGATATCTACGCCTTTTGCCTCGTTGAACCAATGTAAGGTTTCGAAATGTGGAAGAATGGGAAATTGATCTCTTTGCTCAACTGCAACGGTCGATTGGTGCATTAAATAATGATGCCTTTAAGTATCTCCAAGTTTGTAAGGCCATTACCTCATTTTCTGCGCGGGTCCCCCTAAAAGATCTAGGTGAGAGAGAGATAACTACACTCTTACAGATAGCTTTTCAATCGCATGCTGTCTCTAAATTGTACAAAACCTTACAGGAGTGGGACCACAGATTGCCGTCTGGATCTTGTTCCTATTGGATAAGAGAATTAGGTATCCCAGATGATGTTACTTTATGGAAGACACTTTGGACATCAATGTATAAATTTGTTAAACAAGATAGACTAAGGTTAGTTTGTTATAATACTATGCATGATTTATACCTGACGCCAGTTAAACTCTTCAGATATGGGACATTAGTTACATCATTGTGTAATAGATGTAAGAAAGATACGGGTTCTTTATATCACATGATGTGGCTATGTCCCTATATAAAGACATTTTGGATTTCTATTAATAATACTTTGGACCCTATCCTTGGCTTGAGTGAGCTCTTCACTCCTGAAATTTGTATGATTAATCACTTTCCAGCTGGTACCCCTAGGTGTAGGAAAGCACATATGGCACTTGTGGCTGCATCTACTAAAATAATAATAACGAGGCATTGGACAGATGAGAAATCTCCTTCGGTGCTGGAATGGTATAGGGAGGTTATGATGGCATTACAACTAGAAAGGCACATTGCAACTATGCAAGACAGAGTCAATGCCTTTACCTCGTTGTGGAGCAATTTGGAGGCTATTTTGACAACCTGGAAGCATAAATGATATGAACCTCCTCTTATTTTGCAGTTATGGGGTTATTAATGGTGTGTAGTTCTTGGGGTTGGGTGGTGGGAGGCACTATATTGTTTCTGTGTATTTGCACCTAATGTTTCCGATGGTGGATTGTTCTCTGTATTTAACCTGGTGCTGGAAAACAATAAAGCTTTGTTAAATAAAAAAAAAAAAAAGAAAAAAAAGGCTGGTCTAAACACAGGGCAAAACACAGAGGAGGAGGGACCAGCGCAGGAAGTGGGAATGTGTGCAGTGCCAGTAGCAGTGATGCTGCCATTGATGGCAGCTGTAGTGGAGGAGGAGGAGAGGGAGCAGGCACAACATGGGCCAACACAGGCCAAGGAGACGGTATGCTGCAAACAGGCTGTACCGGCCCAGGGTCTCCTTCGAGACCCTGCCTGATGACCACATCATTGGCCGGTACCGGATGAACAGGGGAATGTTGAGGAAGCTCTGTGAACTCCTGCATGAGCAGCTGTGTCCAAATACCAGACGCAGTCATGCCATGACAGTGGAGGAGAAGGTGACAGCAGCGATGTGCTTCCTTGCCACAGGGATGTTTCAACGACCAATGGGAACACCATTGGGTAATGCAGTCTGCCACCTCATGCCTCCTGACCCAGTTTCTAGAGGTCTTCCTGCCACATGCTGGTGAATTCATAGTATTCCCCAGCATGGCAGCAGAGCGCAGAGAAACAATGCAGCAGTTCCATCGAGTTGCTCACCTACCATCTGTACTGGTGCCATTGACTGCACCCATGTCCCTATCCGCACCACCTGGCGGCGGCAGTGACGCAGTATGTCAACAGGAAGGGGTACCACTCCATCAACTGCCAGGTGGTGTGCGGCGGCTGCGCATCAGCAATGTCTATGCACAGTACCTCGGCAGTGCCCACGACGCCCTCATCTGGCACCAGTCCCAGCTGTGCCAGGCCTTTGAGGAGGGCAGGATACCCAGTGGGCAACTAGTCAGTGAGTTGTAGCATACAAGGCAAACACACAACAGCATGGATGTGGGCAGGCATTGCGGGCCAGGGAAGGGGTGTGGAAGGGCCACAGAGAGGTGCAGGACAGCAGCTGACAGACCACAGTATGGCACTAACAGGTATACATTTCTTGACAGGGGACAGTGCCTATCCCCTGCGACCCTGGCTGCTGACACCAGTACTCCGACCTGCCACAGTGGCCGAGGAGCTGTACAATGAGGCACATGCCAGAACAAGGAACATCATAGAGAGGGTGTTTGGCATCCTGAAGATGCGATTCAGATGCCTAGACACATCAGGCGGTGCCCTACAGTATATACCTCAGAAGGTATGCCGTATCTTCCTAGCCTGTTGTATGCTGCACAACATGGCAATGAACCGTGGGATACAGGCACCTGAACCTGAGGGACAGTCTGACAGTGAGCCAGAGCCAGCGGTCAGGGGGATAGTGGAGCAATCGAGAGGAAGGACCTCACATGGCACGAGGGCCATACAGCACCAGGACAACATCATCAGGACACTGCAACAGACCAGAAGGTAGTACAGACTGCACAACAACCTGAAAGAGTACAAGTGATTAGCATTTTAATGTGCACAGACTAAGATAACAGTGACACCAACAATCACATCAGTAAACAAAACCCAGTGTAATAGACAAATAATGTGTGCATGTAGTGAGTCCGCTGATTGTGCAGCACATATCGTGGGGGACACACACAAATGGTGTAACTCTGTGGGGAAGTGTTATGTGTGTCGAGGAAGGAGTATGGGGAACTGTGCTGGTGGGTGTGTGTGTGTGTGTGTGTGTGTGTGTGTGTGTGTGTGGTGGTGTGTGCGCATGTCTGCACATGCAGGAGGGAGATGCATGCAGAGTACCGCAGACAGCCAGTGGGCATTACCGACTTACGCCACTCCACGATGCTCCATGCACTCTGCACTATGGGATATGGACCCTGGGGTGCTCTGTGCAGAGGACAAAACTGAAGTGGAAGGAGGCAGAGTGTTGACCTCCTGTGTCCCGGGGATGGTGGAGACTGACAGGGTGGATGGACGGCATGGCACCACTGGGTTGCGGTGGTGGGGCGGATGCAGCCGAGCTGGAACCAGTGGCAGCCCCTGCACCCAGCGTTCTGCCTGTGTGCCCCTCGCCATCTGCACCATGGTAACCATCCCATGCCGGTGACCAACAGGCACACCATGCATGACATTACCAATGTTCACCACTGCAGCAGCGTTTCAGAGAAGCCACGGGCTCATGGCACCCACCAGGAAGCCCAACCTGTCCTCTGCTTTGCTGCTCAGCACGGGCAAAGTCCATTGAAATTGCCTCCCTTATCTGACCCAGCCCATGTCGAGCTCACGCCGTGACAGCATGCAGGTCCAGATGGGCCTCCTGCTGGGAGGTGACAGCAGCCTGCTGGAGTGGCTGGCACCATGGCCTCTATGCACCAGAGGCATAGAACCACCAGCAGCAGATGGCAGTGGTGCCTGTGGCAATGGAGCAACCGGTACATCTGGCTGCTGACTACAACTGGCAGTGGTCCGTGGCACCATATGGACGGTAACCCCAGCATATGTCTGACACTGCACACCCTGCTGTCCTGCAACATCACCCACACCACTCCACCACCGCGGTGTTCGAGCCACAGCCACATTGGTGACACCTATGGAACCACCCTGACCTGTTCCATGCCCTTCAGCAAGTCTCCCTTCCTCTGCATCCCCTGGCACAGGAAAGGCCAGGTGCTGTGAATATCTGGAGACATCAGTGTCATCCACCTGGTGACAGTGACCAGCAGTACCTTTCCCACCCCATCATCCTCAGTTTGTGCAACATCCAGGTGCCCACTGTACCTTAACACCCCTAGTGAGGTGTGACTCCCTCCCAGGCAGTTTCACGCCCTGTCCACGGATTGCCAGACATGCATTGGGTCTGTGGTGGCCCTGATCTTGACACAGTCCAGATGTTGATGGACATTCGTCATCCACCTCCTCCGCGATATCGGGAACCTGATTGACATCCGTGACACATCCCGTGAGTGGTGCAGGCCTGTCCGAGTGCTGTGGAGAGAATAGGGACAGGTCAGTCCATCCATCCATGGACACTGTGGCCAAACACCACCACCACTACCACCACCACACCATGCAGCCCTCAGGACAGGTACCCACTTCACACAAGCCCGTGACAACATGCACCCACCCACCCATAGTGACCATGGCCATGCCAGGTATCAGTTCAGTAGGATACAGTAACCCTGTGCAGGACACCAACAGCAGGACGCGCACCCTTGCCTGCACCACATACAGGGTTACACATGCGAATACAGACCTGGTCTTAGAAGTGAGGGTCATCTCACAACCACCACCTGGCACGCCTGTCACTGCCACCATCTGCAGTGTTGACACCACCACCACCATGTGTGGCTCCTCCACACGCTGTTGGTGTTCAGGCGACCACCACCAGTCCTGGTCCTGTCCCTCTGTCAGTGTGCCTCCTCCTCCTGCATCGCAGGAGGTCATTCCATCTTTTTCCGGACTGCTTTGTTGATCTCCCACTGGCTCCCCCGACCACATTCCTACAGCTGTAGTTACTCTCCTCCCAAGCTCACGCACAACAGCATCGGGTGGCCCTGTGTGTGCTGCAACACGCTCCCCTTTCACCCTCATGTGCAAGGGTGTTCAGCTCCATCCTGAGAGAATTTGTGTGCACGGTCGCGCTTCCTGTCGGGCCAGCACACCTATGGATAACTCGAGAGGGGACAGGTGTCAGTGGCTGTGCCAGTGCTGCACTGCTGGCACAATACTGGAGAGAGGCTAGACTAGCGGCTTGTAATAGACTAGCTAAGCTGGCAGGTAAAGCAAGACCAATTGATGCATAACATATGTAGATTACATTAACAAAAATTCAGTCCAGAACAAAGCACAGAAAGAGATTTCCCTGAGACCAGGAAGCACCAGGCGTTGGAAAATCAGCCAAGGAGTAAAGCTGCCAGTCAGTGCCTGGTTCCTCCACTGGGCATCCAGTCAAAACAGTGGCATTCAAAACCACGAGTTTCGGAGGTCCGGTGCATACCTGAATCTGTCCGGGGGTCAGTCGGGTGGTCTGTTAGCTGTGGCCTGCTCAGAGAGAGCCAAGGCCACAGGAGCAGCTTGTGAAGCCCACAGATGGGCTGTCTGAATCTGTCCGGGGTCAGTCAGGTGGTCTGTTAGCTGTGGCCTGCTCGGAGAGAGCCAAGGCCACAGCAGCAGCTTGGGAAGCCCACAGATGGGCTGTCTGAATCTGTCCGGGGATCAGTCGGGTGGTCTGTTAGCTGTGGCCTGCTCGGAGAGAGCCAAGGCCACAGGAGCAGCTTGTAAAGCCCACAGATGGGCTGTCTGAATCTGTCCGGGGGTCAGTCGGGTGGTCTGTTAGCTGTGGCCTGCTCAGAGAGAGCCAAGGCCACAGGAGCAGCTTGGGAAGCCCACAGATGGGCTGTCTGAATCTGTCTGGGGTCAGTCGGGTGGTCTGTTAGCTGTGGCCTGCTCGGAGAGAGCCAAGGCCACAGGAACAGCTTGGAAAGCCCACAGATGGGCTGTCTGAATCTGTCCGGGGGTCAGTCGGGTGGTCTGTTAGCTGCGGCCTGCTCGGAGAGAGCCAAGGCCACAGGAGCAGCTTGGGAAGCCCACAGATGGGTTGTCTGAATCTGTCCAGAGGTCAGTCGGGTGGTCTGTTAGCTGTGGCCTGCTCGGAGAGAGCCAAGGCCACAGGAGCAGCTTAGGAAGCCCACAGATGGGCTGTCTGAATCTGTCCGGGGGTCAGTCGGGTGGTCTGTTAGCTGTGGCCTGCTCGGAGAGAGCCAAGGCCACAGGAGCAGCTTGGGAAGCCCACAGATGTGGAAATAAAAAGAAAAACTATTTGTTTCTAAATACTATTCTGGTGAGTGGGTCTGTTATTCTCCACTTCTGTTTGTGAGTTTCATTTGAGGTTTATTGGAGCATGATCCTCCATGAGTATCTCTCTTTATGTTATAGGTACCGAGTGGGCCACACTGCTCCCCTGTGGTTTCCTTGAAAAGCCTTTTCATCTGCTCACTGCAAAACGTTTGCTCAGTTTTTCTCTGATGTAGTGCCCTCTATTAGGCTGGGATTTCCCCAACCAGGTTGTTGCCACCCATCAGAATCAAGCTGGTTGTAAAGGGTGCAGTCCTGAGGTCTCAGATGATTTTAGGCTAGTTTCAGTGGATGAGGTGTGTGAGGTGATATCTGAGTTGCAGACCGCCTTTTATGAACTGCACCCGGATCCAACACACCTCTTAGTGAGTTATGTGCGATTTTTGGGACCGGTGCTTGCTGAGTCATTCTAATGTTCCCTTTCAGAGAGGTCCTTTACATTCACATTGAAAAATGTGCTGGTGTAGCCTCTTCTGGAAAAAATATCCCTGGACCTGGACTGCTTGGTGAACTATAGACCAGTCTCTAATCTCCCCTTTTTGGGGAAGGTTATTGAGAAGAAAATGGCTCTGAAGATTGAGGCACACCTCATGGCCTTTGACATCTATGAGCCTCTCCAGTCTGGATTCAGGTCCAAGGTTTCAGGATTCAGGTACAGCGACTGCACTGGTCAGGGTGTACAATGACTTTCTCGGGGCAAAAGACTTTTGATCTGTCAGTTCTTGTTCTCCTTGATCTCTCATCAGCTTCTGACACCATACACTATGGATTGTTGTTGGATCACCTCAGGAGTGTTGTGGGCTCACCGACATGGTCATCAGCTAGTTTGAGTCCTTCTTCAGAGATAGGATGCAGAGGTAGTGTTGTAGAATTTCTCCTCACTCAAAACCCTATTCTGTGTGTACCCCAAGGGTCAAGTCTCTCTACAATGTTATTTGTGTTGTATACATTGCCCTTTGGAAGGGTCATTAGATGATACCATCTGGGTTTCCACAGCTATGCAAATGACACACAGCTGTATATGTCATTTGGTCCTAGGATACTTGGTGTGTTAGATGTACAAAAGTTGTGCTTGGCCAAGGTAACAAACTAGATGTTCCCAAGCTGACTGAGTCTTATCCTAGATAAGTCTGAGGTACTCATGATTGAGCCTGGTCAGATGAGAGGTACAGAGACCTCTGAGGAAGTGGCTGGTCTTGTACTTTTTTCCTCTCCAGTTTGAAGGCCTCTACAAAGCTGAATAAGTTGGTAGCCATTCTGGAGAGCAAGTTGGCACTTAAAGCAGCAGTACTGGTTAGCCAGCAAAAAATGTCATCCTACCTTTTATAGCAGTAATGTATTCCTAAGAATCTTTAATTCAGTCTTCTATTTTTAAGACATGTTTAATTGCAATTTTTGTAATTTGTATGGATCTACAATAAAAATGGCAGCCCCCAGCAACTTTCAAAAATTTGCCCAGAAATCACACGCTAACTGCAACCACTGTATTTATAATGCAGATTTTTTATGGTGTTGCCAACATATGTTTCTGATAGTCAGCAAGATAGCATCACCCTGATCTGCTCACATCCATGATGGTGGACCTGGCAAGGGACCAATAATTTTTAAGAACTTCAAAATCATATATATTTCCTTAGGAATGAAATAAAACAAAAAGAAAATCAGTTATATTAATGTTTTGGTGTCTCCTAACTGCCAATCAAATTATTTTTTTGTTTAACTAGTAGTGCTGCTTTAAGGCTCAGATGTCAGCAGTTGTCTGGAGTGGCATTTACCATCTCAGAAACATCACCCAGATTAAAGCCTTGCTCCCACCTGAAGACCTGCCATCATTGATCACTTCTAGACTCAGTTACTGTAATGCTGTATGGCACTGGGTTGGAACATTACCGTCCAGAGCAGTGTAGTCAAGAACTGCATTGCAAAAATGCTGTCTCTTTTGTTTTGTGGGGGGCTGCCCGGCACCCTCTGGACTGAAAGATTCTTATTCGGGGAGTGGATCACAGGGCAAGATGAAATTTGTGGGCTGTGGAATACTGTTTCCACAGCCCCATATAAAAAAAAAAAACAAAGTCCCGATCACCAAAAATCTAAGGAGACCAGGATTAGAACCCTGGTCTCCATGGCTGAGCTGCTCTATGCCTCAGTCCTCCACACCACAGGAGCAGCTTGGCCAGCATCCTGGATTCTGGTGCCCTTGTCCACTGTCAGCAGCACAAAGACACAGGGAGCACTTACTGCAAGTGCTGTAAATCCCCTTTCGCTGTCCATGGTAGCGATATCCAGACTAGCACTCGGTGGACTGGCACTATTTTGGTAGTGCTATTCTAGAGGGTTACCATGCTAGCATACCTCAGGGTCAGTGTAGGTGTGTTACGGTGCCTGCAGCTTGTGCAGAATGTAGCAGCCCAGTTGTTGACAGGCTATCCAAGGTGTTGTTATATAACTCTGGTCCCATGGAACTGTATTGGCTGCTGGTTAAGTCGCAAATCACCTTCAAGATTGGTATGCTGACCTGCAATGTCCTATATGGATTGGGTCCTAGTTATTTGAGAGACCTTTCAACTCCATACTAGGCCTTTTGTACCCTCCATTCCCTTGCAGTGGGCCTCCTCACTTTCCCAGGGCCAGACTAAAATCAGTGGGTATTTGAGTCTGCAATCAGATAGTAGCATTTATTTCCCAGCTGTTGTGAATCACCTCTGTATGTTTTTTGTATTTTTTGCTCGTATCTGTATCGATATATAGATATTCTTGTTGAAAAACGTTGTTAATGCATCACTTAGGGTTCCAGTGACAAAAGTTTGGAATTGTGGTGTTAGGGTTTCCAACCTAACTTTACATCTCCTCACTAGCAACAGGTATTGGGGTATGCATTGGTGTTGTCAGCCCTAATGCTCACCCCATTCCATGAGTAAATAAGCTGAGATGGGTACAGTATAGGAGAATGGGGTAAGGCAACCACTGTATTTATAATGTAGATTTGTCATGTGTTGCCAACATTGTTTCTGATGGTCAGCAGTACAGCACCACCCTGATCTGCTTGCATCCACGATGGTGGACCTGGCAAAGGACCAATAACTTTTAAGAACTAAAAATTGCATATATTGCCTTAGGAATCAAATAAAACAAAAGAAAATCAGATATATTGATGTTTTGGTTTGTCCTAACTGCCAATCAAACTACCAGTATTATTTTTCTAACCAGTAGTGCTGCTTTAAAGCACAGGTGTCAGCAGTTGTCTGGAGTGGCTTTTACTGTCTCAGAAACATTACCCAGATTAAAGCCTTGCTCTCACCTGAAGACCTACCATCACTGATGCATACATTCGTCATTTCTAGACTCAGTTACTGTAATGTTCTGTACCTCTGGGTCAGTGGAGTGTCCTCGATGCCTGCAGCTTGTGCAGAATGTAGCAGTCCAGTTCTTGACAAGCTTTCCAAGGTGTTGTTATATACCTCTGGTCCTGCGTGAACTGCACTGGTTGCCGGTGAAGTGGCAAATCACCTTCAAGGTCAGTGTTCTGACCTACAAGGCCCTATATGGATTGAGTCCTGGTTATCTGAGAGACCTCTTGACTCCATAATAGACCTCTTGTTCCCTCCTCTCTTTTAAGGTGGGCCTCCTCACTTTCCCAGGCCAGATTAAAATCATTGGGAGATTAGGCATTTATGTCTGCAGTCAAATAGTAGTGTTTATTTTTTAATTGTTATGAACCACCTCTGTATGTTTTTGTGTCTATTGCTCATATCTATATCTATATCTACAGTATATATCTATACTATCTATATCTATATCTATATCTATATCTATATCTACATCTATATCTACATATTTATAAAATGGGTAGGAAAATTATGTCTGTTGATTCATTGGATCCCATCACATGACCATGCGTATATCAGAATGTAACAGCACACCTGCACTTTTACCCCCCTTAAAAGCAATTTTGCCATTTTATCAGATAGATGACCCACTCTATGGTGTGGTCACGCTCTGATATATGTGCACCTTGGGTGGTTGACATACTCGGCCTGCCGTCTCGTGCATACAATGCCCACCAAGGTGTGCGTATATCAGAGCATGACCGCACACCTAAGAGTGGGTTATCTATTACATATATGTATCTCTCTCTCTCCCTCTCTCTCTCTAGATATAATATATATATATATATAATTTGTTCTGATTATTTATTTTATTTTTAAGTTACATTTCATTTCCTTATTCATATATACAGTATATATATATTTTTCTTTTATAATTTCTCTTCCGGAGCTCTGACTGCAAGCCTGCTATCTGTTGTCCCCCCCAGCACCAGCCCTCGAAGATCATACCCCCTACCTTATGCACCCTGTGACTTACCCTTCATGGCAGGGTGGTGGGGAGCGACTCGATCCACCCCAACGGATCCATGCCAGGGAGGTGCCTTCTCGGGGACAGCGCTGCGGGGCACAACTTCATTCTGCCAGGCTCTTTTTCCAGTTTTTCTCCCTGTGGGGCATGGCATGCAATGATGCCAGTGACTGGGTGCTCGCATGCTCCCGTGTGTGCCTCAATCAAGTGTCTGCCACGTCCCGCCCCCATGGCTTGCGGCTACGTGCCACTGACCCCCAGCCTCCATTAGGGGTCAGGCAAGCCCCGGCCACTAGAATTATTTGTATATATTAGTGTGAAGTACTCTGAGCATCAGGGAATTTTTAAGCTATGTTTTGATTCCTTGTTCATATTTATTATGAAACACTCTGAGCCTCAGGGATAGGGCTCCAACAAATAAAAGCTACTACTACTGAAAAGCCACTAATTGTTCATCAAGGAGGCAGTATAGTGCTGTGGTTTAAGGCTCTGAGCTGCAAATCTGGTGACATTCAGCAAACCAGACCTGGGTTTGAATCCCACAGCTTCCACTTGCATACTGTGTGACCCTGAGCAAGTCACTTAACTTCCTGTACTCCCAGGTCGCTTCCTTTAAAAAGCTTTCAGCTTAGTGCGCTACTCCTGGTTAAACAACTAAATATAAAAAAATGTTCATCAGAATCCTCCTAATCGACCTCAGATTTGACCTTGTCTCTCCTGGGGCCATTCCTTCAGGATAATATAGGTGCAGCTAGCACAGTTTATGGAAAAATGTACCTGCCCTTATCATTAAGATCATGGGGTGCTCATCTTCCTCATGCTTTGAAACTGATAGAAATCTGAATTCGGAAATCCACCAAGCTTATCTTCAGCTAGCCTGTTAATTCATTATAATACTCAAAGGAGGACTGATCCATTGCCTTGGATCCACAAGGTCTCCTACTCCTGTTTTTCCCTCTCCTCCATGCCTTGGGTCCCACAATTCCAAAAGTTGGAGGAGGCAGAACTCTACAAAACACTGACATTTACATTTTTCAAGCTACCCTTCCTTTAGCTTGGAGAAACCTTCTCTTGGCACTTCTACAGAGGTAGGAAATTCCATTAACAAGCAGGCCAAGGGCCAGCCAGTGGCATGGTGGGCTAAGGTGGGGGCCTCGCCACCAGCCACACTGGCAGCCTTAGTTCAGAAATGAACTGCGGTCACTCAGAGGCTGACTGGGGGAGGGAGGATTGAACATCCTGTGACATTTCTCCTCCTTCAAAGAGAGAGGGGACAGTGTGTACTATTGCTTGGTCACCACGTAGCGGAGGCTAAGTGATGTGGCAGTGGTTGCCAAACTGGTTAGCCAGGTGCAAGAACAGAAGCATTACTGTGCCTTCTTGCAGTGCATGCATGCCATTGCATGCCTGCCTGTACAGGGGACAAGCTGTAAACAGAGAAAAAACAGCTAAAACAGTGAATGATGGCCGTGATCCCAAATGCTCTGCACCACCCACCAAGGCACTAGCCCACCCATGGCAGTTCAAGTGGTAAGGGGATAAGTCCTGGGTAGAGTGGGTGATGGGGCTGGGGGGGGCTGCTTTCAGAAGGAGACCACCAGAGTGTGAGGTGGATAAAAAAGACTAGGAAAAGAGAAATAAAAAGAGCTAGCCAAAATTATGCTGTACTAGCTCCTTTGTCGATGCACATTGAATGTTAAGGCATTACCTGTGGTTCAGTGGGTGGCTGACAAAGCTCATCCACTCACCCTACCTAATACCTCCAGTCCCAGAACTCCCTGCCTGAGTAGCTTCACTTCACCTCCCTTCATCCCATTCTCCTCCCCTTATGCTGCCTTTTCTTCCCTGGTTTTTCAGGCTGACTTATTTCCTTTAGCCTGGAGAACACTTTTCTTGGCAACTGTACAGAGATTGGAAATTCAATCAGAGATCAAAGCCAGAATTAACCTGCATAAGCAGCATTTTGTCTCCAGCACACCAAATCATCTACCATGTCATTGGTCTATGTAGCAGGATTTTGAATAACAAGGTATATACCGTAGGTGATACAGTAGTAATGTGATGGTAATGTATCCCTATTCTAAAAAGGCTCTACATCTGTTTGTTAGGTCCTGTCCATACTTGCTAAAAAAAGTTTTGTGATGTTTTTAAAAATGTTTCATAACTTACAATGTTATTCTGCTTTAGCAGGAACTATGTTCAAACATGGTAAAAGTGTATAGATACTTAATATGGCAGTCTGTGATAGTCCTGGTTGGGCAATCACAGTACATTTTCAGGATACACAGACATCGGTGGTAGTGTCCCATGATTTATTTATTTATTTTGTTAACTGGGTAGACCCACTGAGACATACTCGTCCCTTTTTCAGGGGTGACCAGGAATTAATTAGAGATTTGCAAACAGGTAGAAACAATAGGTAGAACAAATAATCAGGACAAGTCTGATAAGGCAGCATTGCTATACAATAGATGTAAGACTATACAATTGGTCAAAACATAAAATTAAACTTGTGATGAGTTAATAACAATCTGGGATTACAAAAAGTAGGGAAGGGAAACATTACACCCAAGTGCAAGCGCAAGGTCCAAAAAGATCCCTAAATGAGGGTGCATAATCAAATTTTAGCAGTGGGTGAGGTCACCTATTGCAGACACTGAGGTGTCATCCTAGTAATATATCTTTAAGCCCATATTTAAAGCCTCCAATGGACAGATGGTCTAGTAGGGAAGTGGGTAAGGAGTTCCAAATGGCTGGAGCTGAAAAGGCAAAGGACACGTTCTGATCTTTGGCTATCGTGACCCCATGGTCCGTGGCGAATGAATGATTTAAACATCAGTACTTGGGTCCTTAAATACTGGGAATCGGGACTGAACTGTAGCAGACCTTGAGGAGTACACTAGATGTTAGAACAGCTTACCAGTGCTCGTGGTCTGTTGAAAAGAGCCGAGGAGCATTAGATGGTGTGGCAGGCAGACTGGGATGGTGACCGCACATCAGGTGTGATAGCTCTTGTGCCATGCATGTGAAGGGCAGACAGTCAAGCTCTACTGCCAAATCTCAGACCTCAGTCTGCTTTTCCACTGGGAAAGTCACCATCGCAGTGGGCAAGGCTTCCTTTCCATATAGCAGGGTAGTACTAAGTGCAGGTTCGGCTAGCGGGAGGTTTGGCTGAAAGAAGTCATCTGTACTGGTCTCCAGACCAAACAACACCCTGCAGAAGGTAATGGACACAGCTCACTGAAAGGGGGATAGGTACAAAGAGAGTGCAGAAAGACTTGCTAACTGTTAACATTATTTTTCCCCTACATTGTTTTTACCTGCCTATCCAGGTTTTGCCCATTGTTCTGTCTTCTTGAAGGAGGGGCCCAATCACCCACCCCATACCCAACCACCCTGAGCTACTCTACTTCTATAGAATGGAACCCATTACACCATTTCCTGTGTACCTCAGGAAGGGGAGGGTTGGCTAGCCAACTTGACAGTGTCCTCACAGGAAGAAGACACAATTATATTATAAGTAAAGTGAAAAAGAAAACAAAACTTAAAAAAAAAGTGTAAGAACAAAAACGACTATTTTAACTCCATTCTTATTCCGTCCAGGGTATAGAGTCACAGAATCAACTAAAATGGATATTGGAAGCTGCTGGAACTGTGAGACAGTCTTCAACAGGGCAGTTATGCAGGACTTGGGATGCTGTCCTACATGTTAGACCATTGCAGATCTAAGGGCTCACCTTTGGGCAGCATGGACAGAAATATCATGCCTCCAAGCACATATAAGGGAGGGAAGGTACTTCAAGAACCACCAGCCATTTCCCCAGCACCCAACTGAAGCACCTTGTCCACAGAGGGTAGTTGGTGTGGGCGGATGACAGGTGGTTAGAAGGGGCAAATCGGGTGCCCCTGGACTCAACACTCACCAGCACATCACCACAAATCTTGTAATAACTTCAAACCAATATCTGCCTCTATCTTCAAAACTAAAAAAAAAGAGGTGGAGGATAATACTAAACAGCAGTAAACACAGCAGAAAACACCCATAATACTGACAAAAACAAAACAAGGAAAGCCAAGCCACTGCTGATCATAGGAGGCCTCATGAGCCGGGGAGTTGATTCCTACCTTCAGCCAGCGGAAATAGTCAGGTGTCTCCCAGGGACATCTGCATGGAGAGATACTGACCGCATTACTAAAATCATGCAGAAAGTAGGGGATACATAAGCATCTTAGTACACATAGGAACAAATGATCTTGCCAGCTGGTCATTCACGGAAACCAAGGAACACCTGACCAGGCTAAAGAAGCAACTGTCATCCATTTCATCCAGAATCTCCTTCTCTGAGGTTCTGGCTATCTTGGAAAAGGGACAGACAGGTAGAAGATCAGGGAAGGGGAAATAGGGGAGCTAAACACTTGGCTCAAGAACTGGAGCTGGGAGAAAGAACACAGCTTTGTAGGTGATTGGCAACAGTTTTGGGAGTGGAAGCTCTTTAGATTCGATGGCTTGCAGCTGACTAAAGAGGGAGTCAGTGTATTGGGGCAGAAATTTGATGTTTTTGCAGAACATTTAAACTAGCAAAGGGGGAGAGTGGTGCAACACCCAATACATCAAATGGGAAAGAAGGCGCCCCCCCAGCTAGCAAAAAGGCAGTAGCTCAGCATTTTATTAGGCCAGTTGCACTAGCTGAGGGAGAAAATGGTCCAACTTGCATTATGTCACACAAGGGAAAACTCGGACCTCACCCCAAAGCAAATAATCCACCACCTGTCCATTGAAAAATCATGTACACAAATGCCCGCAATCTGGGAAACAAGCTCCCTGACCTGCAAGCAACAATGATGGAGGTTAAAATAAACATAGTTGCCATAAGTGAAACATGGTTCACCAGCAACCACACTTGAGAGACTACAGTACCTGGTTATGTACTGTTCAGAAGGACAGAGGAGTAAGAAAGAAGGAGGAGTGGCCCTTTATGTCAAAGAGAATATAAAAGCAACTGAAATTCAGAGAACACATGAGGAGGCAGAGGAATTGTGGGTCACCCTGGAAACAGGAAATAGAATAGACAGGACCCTCTCTTCAAGGGCATCTGCTTTCTGGAATTCCCAGCTTCCAAATGCTTGTACAATACTTGATTATTCAAGATTTATTTATTTATTTATTTAGGAAATTGGAATTACAACTCTTTGAGTCTTAAACTCATTTCCAAAGGTTCCAAGACAAAATAAAACATAGGCATTCCTGCAGTACCTACATAGAATAAATGTGGGTGTGCGATCATACAGAGTATAAATACAATGAGCATGGGTTAATGCCTATACATTTGGTAGCTAAAACAGGGCAGAGCTAGCAACATATTTACCTAATGAGTGGTTAAGACCTATATAATTGGTAGCTAAAGCAATGCATGATATGACTTGGTAGTAAGCCGCCTCAGGGAGGCCTTGTCTTATACATAATACAATGCATTTATACATTGTACAAGCTATTAGTAATTCAGTGGTTGATGTATGCAATTGTTAGGTATGAATGTTTGTTATTAATTTTGACTGTTTTCATTTTGTCTTTGTGATTGGTTGTGTTATTTATATTTTGTATATATTCTTTTTATGACTTGTAACTTACAGGACTGTCTTGTAAACAGGACTAGTTTTGTCCTAATGACTTGTCTCCTGTATAAAAATAAAGTTTTTATATTTTTACATTACATTTTACATAAGAACAGAGGAGGTCTACAGACCTCCAGACCAGGGGGAAGAGCTAGACCGATTATTGATAAAAAATATTCAAAACATGGCAGCAAAGGGGGAGGTTCTGCTTATGGGGGATTTCAACATGCCAGATGTTGATTGGTCAGTACCAACTGAAGCATCCACCACAACTAAAGACACAGTGGATTCCCTGCAGGGAGAGGGCCTAAAGCAATTGGTACAAAAACCCACCAGGTACAGGGCTATCCTGGATCTCATACTGACAAATGGAGAAAGGATCACATATATCCAAGTCAAAGGTCACCTGGGATCCAGTGACCATCACATGATATGGTTCAATTTGGACACTAAAATATAGTCAGCCCATACCAAGGTGAGGATCTTGGACTTCAGAGGAGCTGACTTTGTTAAGATGGGTGAGAGGTTAAACTGGCACTGGAAAATAGAAGTATAGGAGGGAATAGAGGCAAAATGGGCAAGTATTAGAGATGCAATAGTTGAAGTAACTGCCCATTGTGTAAAGGAGAAAAGCAAGGGCAAAAGAAGGAAAACTTCTTTGGTACTCAAAAACAGTAGCAGAAAGTTACAGCCAAAAGGTTGGCCTTTACAAAATATAAGGAAGACAAAGGGAAAGATAGGGAGGCATACCAGAGTGACCTAAAAGAAGCTGGAGAAACAGTAAGGCAGGCTAAGGCCCAAACCAAGGAATCACTGGCACAAATGGTGAGGAAGGGGGACAAGACATTCTACGGATACATTAGGGAGAAGAAAAAGTCTAGTATGGGAATTACGAAACTCAAATGAGATAAGGGGGAGTGTGTAGGGGATGACTGAGATAAGGCATCTATATTAAACATATACTTCTGCTTAGTATTTACTGAGGAAAGGAAAGGGCAAGGCCCACAGCTCAACACCATAGACACAGGGGGAGGGAGATAAACACAGGTCCCTTCACAAAAGAAAGGATCCTACAAGAGCTTACTAGTATCAGGGTGGGCAAGACAATAGGACCAGATGGTATACATCCCAGGATAATAAAGGAGCTGAGGGATGAACTGGCAAAGCCCTTGGCAGAACTGTTTAGTGAGTCTGTAAACACAGGAGAGGCTCCAGAGGACTGGAGGAGGGCCTATGAGATCCTACTCATAAGAGCGGCAGCAAGGGAGAAGCAGGGAACTACAGACCAGTCAGTCTTACCTCAGTTCAGATAAGATCATGGAGACACTCCTTAAGAAAAGGATTGTGGTACACCTAGAATCCATTGGGGCACAGGATTATAGACTGCATGGATTTACTTCAGGCAGGTTCTATCAAACAAATCTGATAGATTTCGTTGACAAGGTAACCAGAGTGGTGGATCAAGGAGGTGCTGTTGATGTCGCCTACCTTGACTTCAGCAAAGCATTTAATATGGTTTCACATAGAAGACTGGTTAACAAGCTAGGTAGTCTTGAGGTAGGTTGAGTATTGGTCAGCTGGGTAGCAAACTGGCTGACAGGCAGAACCCAGAGAGTGGTGGTAAATGGCATCCAGTCAGAAGAGATCCAAGTCACAAGTGGTATACCTCAGGGATCCATCCTGGGGCCAGTCCTCTTCAATGTCTTCATCAGTGACATTGTAATGGGACTGGAGGAAAATGTATGACTCTTTGCAGATGCCACCAAGATCTGCAACAGAGTTGATGATCAAGACTGGGTGAGTATGATGAGAAAAGATCTGGATAAACTGGAGAAATGGGCAAACGAGTGGCAACTGTGGTTTAACACAAATAAGTGCAAAGTCATGCACATAGGAAAGAGAAACCCAGAAGCTACCTATAGGATGGGGAAGGAGCTGCTGAAGTCACAAAGGAGGAAAGAGACATGAGCATCATCACAGGTGAACTGAAGGTCTCCAAACAGTCCACAAAAGCAGTAGGGAAGGCTAGAGGGGTGTTGGGATGTATTATCAGGGGTGTCATAAGCCGTAAGAGGCAGGTAATGATCCCTCTCTACAAGACACTGGTTAGGCCCCGTCTAGATTACTGCATACAGTACTGGAGGCCACACTTGCAAAAAGAAATTAACAGGATATAGTCAGTCCAGAGAAGGGCAACCAGAATGGTGCATGGACTGCAACAGAAGCCACATGAGTGCAGATTAAGGGGACTAAATATATATTCCTTGGAGCAGAGGAGGGAGAGGGGTGATATGATTGAAACTTTAAATACCTTAAGGGTATTAACAAGGGAAAGAATCCAATATATTTCAGTATAAGAAAATAGCAGCAGAAGAGGAGACAACTTGAGATTGGAGGAAGGTCGATTAAGGGGTAATGTGAGGAAGTTCTTTTACAGAAAGGGTGGTGGATGCATGGAACAGCCTACCCAAGGAGGTGGTGGAAATGAGTACCATGCAAGGCTTCAGACAAACATGGGATAGACACAAGGGAGCAATACAGATGAAGGGGTATAAATAGTTCAAGGACAGAGTAGAGCCTTAGGGCTCAATCAACAGGTATGTAAAAACTAATGAGCAGACTGGATGGGCCTGGCAGTCCTTATCTGCTGTCAGCTTCTGTGTTTCTATGTTTCCAATAGAAAATTGCTGGTGGACTGTAAGACCCTCCTAGGCAGTGGTGTCATGCCCATAGGGCCTGAGAGGGCATGTGCCCTCCTTCCCCAATATCATGGCAAAAGCCTTCACGATCCTCTTAAAAATGTAACTTTTCATTTTTTTCAGTTTGATTGGCTCCTCATAGGCAATGGCACCAGGGGATCCATCTGTAATTGGTAGCCATTATCACTAACACTGTTGCATTGGTAATGGACTGTGAGAGCTGTGACTGTCAGATTAAAATATGTTAATTTATGTGCCCTCCCTATGGAGATGGTGAATGAAAAGCACCTGTTATGGTACATTATTCCTATTGGTTGACTGCTGGTGCTGCAGAGTCATGATTGGTACTTGCAGCCATCTGTCTCTCCACTCCAGGCCAGTACCCTCATAGGGAACAAATCTTTACTTTGGCACCGGTGGGAACCCAGAGAACAATGAAAGACAGTGTTGCATCAACCGAGCAGCAGGGCAAAACTTAAGGATGATGATGCAAGGCAATAATTTTTTTATCTCCTATTACCACTTCTCCTGACTCCCATAAAGCCATATGTACACACAGCACTGTGTGTAAAAGGCAACAGGGAGAGGTATTTTTCTTATAAGCATAATTATTAGCTGTAGCCTCTGGGCGCCAGGCATCCAGTGTGAAGATTACACCACACAGAATGGATGGACCCATCATCTGACCATACCCCCAGTAATGGACCAGTCTGGTTCATGTCAATTTTGTCCTCTCATCTCCTGACCTCCTGAGTTTCTTCACTCTTCGGGACATCACCCCCAGTCTCTCTTTTTGATGACAGCTGCCAGCTGCGATGCCGACACAGTCACATCACCTCACCATCCACCATCCACCACACCACTAGAACACTAAGGTAAGAAAGTAAAAGACTGTTAATTGCAGTCAATTTCTGTTTTCTTTTTCTACCAATTTTATTCTAAACGGTCTGTAAGACTATGACAGTCAGTGTTGTGATCAGGGACCATAGTCTGTCTGTTGTGTGTAACACACATAGTGATCATCTGGGTGCCATGGTAGCACGAGTACTAGCTGCAGTAAGGGCAGGACACAGGAACAGTAAAATAACTTGCATAGGTGGCAGCACCAGGAGGTTGGGGTGGTCAGACTGGTGATGATTATGCCAAACCTATAGCAGGCAGACCAAAGTCAGGTAGGAGGAAGTGCATCTCAGTTAAGGTTCAGACATAAGCAAGGTGTAACAGTAAATGCAAGACACTATGTCAAAGAAAATGCTAGTAAAAGTGCATAAACAATGTGAACGAGGTTTAGTTAACAGAAGGCAACAAGGAAAGAAAGCATTTTATTTAAAATTTGTACAGAATATTAGTAGAATATAAGAAATTACAGTAAGAGAAAAACAGCAAATTACTAAGCATGAGCAAATATATTAGTAAGCGAGCTATAATCTTAACTGATTTAAATGAAGTATAAATGAACAGAGGAGTGAAATAATAACAATATAGATCTTTGAATGAAGTGTGTCACATCTTCTTGCAGGCACAATTAGCCTATCAAGAGGACACAAATAAGATGGAAACAGTGTGGAATTTGCAATGCTATAAGAAGTAAAAGCTAACTTATATTCAGGTAGATAACTGCATAGCAGCCGAAGTCAAGGAACGATAAACTGTCCATGGAGATAAAAAATAAAACAGAATTTTTCTATATACAAATAACCAATGGGAAAGAGAAAAAAGACAAAGGTACAAGTTTAGTGCAAAATTCACACTGTTAAAAAGTAAATAAACGGTGTACAGTATAAAAGAAATGAAAAGTGAACTACTATAATGTCCATAGCAACCACCTGAAAATAAAAATATATTGTTTTATCAATAGTAAAGAATTAAAGAACAAGTGGCAGGGGATTGGTAGCACACATGGGAGCCAATGCACCTGGTTATATTGACAGGTAGTCTTTTTCTGACACTATGTAAGTAAACGTGGCAGGACTGTATCAAGTGATTAACATGTAAAAAAAACTATCAATGTATTAAGCACCATTCATGTATAACACAATCGGTTAAAAAGGACCATGTATAGAATGTAAAACATGGATCAAAAGTTTATATAACAAATAATTATTAAAATGAATACTAAACACAATTTATTCTTCAGCAGTCCCTCAGATTACGCCTATTACAGGCAAACCATTAGGGCTTTACTACAGTAAAAAAAAAAGAAAGAAAAAAAACTTTCTGCAAAGAACATATATTGTGTTAGAGAATTATTTATTCTCTTAAAGAGCAACCTTACTTCAGTAATGACTTATGATTGAAATGAAGCCACCTAAAGGTGCCCAGGACAGCAACATGGTCCCAGCCCCTAGAAGCAGAAAGGCAAAACATTACATGGCACCAGGCACAGTGCACACCTTTTTTAATTACTTCCAATGGAGTAAGCTCCTCTCTTGTGGAATACCAATTCACCACATCCCTACATGCAGTACTTCAAATCAAATCAAATCTTTATTTATCCAGGTGATCACCATTGAGCAAGCTCAATTACAAGGTGGACCTGCTGTGGTCAAGGACAAATATACATACATACAATAAGGTGCAGTATACAAAACGATAAACAGGATACAAAAAAAAAAAAATCTTACAGCAACATGTTAGGCGCAATATATACATTCCAATTGTTCACAGACAACCTACATGTGTTGAATAATATTATTGCAGTATTTACAACCTTCTTATACATACAAGTTGAGGCATCATGTTTTTTATTGCCTACATGGAAGGGTACAATTATTTTAATTTCAGTCCTCAGTAACTGTTTATGTACTTGGGAGAAGGTCCTAGGTTATAGAGGAACCCACAGTGAGGACTGTATCTCCTGCTTCAGAGGTGGCAAGAGAGTAGAAAAAGAGGTGCCAAGGTTCCGAGGGCCAGTATGGCAGCTGATTAGTGACTAGTTAAATGGGAAAAGTTAGAACTAGATTCATGACTGGGTATGGTGGAACCAGAGAGGTAACCGTCCCGCAGGACTGCTAGTGACTATGGAAACACTTACAGTTTTCGGTGAATGCTTTGTCATAAATAGTCCTAAAAAGGTAATACTGACAGGAAAACTAAGTCTCAATGATCTTGTATCTTATTCCAGAGTGTGGGCAGCTGCACTTATGGCTAGCCCTACCAAAATGGTTACTGATCCTGGGGATTTCAAAGAAATTAGTGAGTGACTTCGAGGTCATAGTTACTCATTGGATTTAAGGGGAGGCAGGCAACAATGTAATCTGGGAGCTTGTTGGTGAGGGCTCAAAGTGTCCAGAGGGCTGCATTTCTACACCATCTGTATTGCAGGGAAGGCCACCCTACTGCTGAATATAGAGAGCAATGATGTGTGGAGGGCGGGAGATCGGTTATGAATCTTAAGGCTCTATGGTACAGGACATCCAGTTTTGCAAGGTGTGAGATGGAGCATTGGCTATAGATAATGTCAGCGTAGTCGATTAATGAGAGGAATGTAGATTGAACAAGCTGTCTTTTAGCTTCTGTGGTCAGGAGGTGTTTAATTCTGAAAAAGAGGCCAAGCCTCTGACTAAGTTTTTCATCAGAACTTCTGTGTGCTCCAAAAGGAGAGTTTATTGTCAAGCCATATGCCCAGATATTTGAATTTAGGTACAAATTCAAGCTTTCACCTAGTAAGGTGGTTATGGGAGGAAATGTACCAGCAGCAGCAGTGTAGGGCCCAGTGTAGGCCCCAGTGCTATGTGAAAAGATAATGGCCTTTTTTTTCATTTAGTAGTAGTTTTTATGAAGAAGCTGGTTCAGCACATCTGATGCCACTATACCGCTGTCTCTGCTTAAACACAAGACACATTTGTTGTGTCTTAGAACTGTATTTTATTTTTGTATTAGAAGGTCATTTCTTACTTGCTGGACTCTCATTGTCCAGTACCCTTAACATAGGGGTATATTAACTTCAATAGATGACCAGCAAGTAAGAAGTGCCAGTCAGCTGACCATTGTACCTCATTCATATCCTGGTGCCCAGCTGACCACTTCTGTCAACCAGCTCACAATAGTAAACCTGAGATTTAAAAAGCAAACATGTCTGACCAGCTGCCAATTCATTTTGACCTTATAAGCATTTTAAAAGGCCACAATGTACTCACAGAAGACGACCAGCCAGCACAAGAACCAAAAGAAGTTGTCCTGCAAAAACAAACCAGAAAAGCAGAAGTAAGTGATTGTTTCATTTCTGTGGCAGATCTGCAACTAGATAGTATAGAAAATGAAAGACAGGAACAGAATACATTGAAAAATACTAAATGGGCAGTCTCTGTTTTTGAACAGTGGCTAACGCACAATCACCTAACAATTGACTGGCAAACCATCAGTTTTGAATACTTAAATGATCTCCTCAGGCGATTCTATGCCAAGGTCCGAACAAGCAGCGGGACAGATTACTCTGTAGCTGGGCATTGCGCCTTGCACGTGGGCATCAACTGCCACCTTGGCAGTACAGATCTCCGTCGGCCTGTCAGCATCATTAGCAACCCAGCATTTAACTCTTCAAACAACGTCCTAGCAGCGGTGCTGAAATGATTGAGAAAGGCACAAAAAAACATAGCAAGCCACTATCCACCAATAAATACAGCAGACCTAGAAAAACTAAGGAACAGCCCAGAACTAAATCCCGAAACCACCCCTGGGTTAGTATGTAAAGTCTGGTTCGATATCCAGCTTCACATGGCCAGGAGTGGTCAGGAGGGCATCTGTGAACTAATCAGGGACAGCTTCACAATAAAAGAGGATGAAACTGGACATAAATATGTAACCCTCACATATAATCAACAGACTAAAAACCACAAAGATCCACAGAAGCGTAACAAAGAAAACACATGGGGCTACATTTCTGAGCAAAGAAACAACCCGCTCTGCCCTGTTAGTTCCTTCTTAAAATACATAGAAAAATGTCCACCAACTCCAGCAAGCTTCTATCTGCATCCGAAGAGGCTACCACAACAGATCCTTAACCAGCATCAGTACTGGTATTCCACGGAGCCCATGGGGAAAAATTACTTGGGCTCCCTCATGCCTCGACTAAGCAAAGAAGCAGATTTGTCCCAGCATTACACAAATCACAGTATTCGTGCAACCGCAGTACAGCTGTTATCCAGAGCAGGACTTACCAACAAGGAGATCGTGGCAGTGACTGGACACCGCTCAGAACAAAGTTTGGCATCATACTGGGCCCCTTCAACTACCGACTGAAAAATATGGAGCTCCATACTAGCAGGCAAGCAAAGCAGAACAGAAAAAACGTCAAATCAGGCAGCACAGCAGAACACAGATAACCAAAACCCCAGCAGCAGCTGTAACAGAAGCCTGCCACCTAGTGATCTCACACAAACTGCAACACAGAACATTTTCCAGCCTAGCAATTTTACTTTTAATTCACCGATAAACTTCATAACTTATCAGAAATAAATGCTACCCTCAACATGTTTAACAGTATTTCAAATCATTCTGTTTACAGTATTTTAAAGCATTTCTTCAGGCCAGATATTCAAACCATAGCGCGCGCCAGAACCAATAGCGCGCAATAGCTACGGATTAGCGGACCCACCATATTCAAAGGACCAGTTAGCGCGCGCTAACAGCATTAGCACAGGGCAAACCACTAATGTATGCAAGGGGCAAAAGGAAGGGGGGGCCAAGAGAGATGCGCAAGGGGATATTCAAAGGTCCAGCGCCGCGCTAGGATACATAGCGCGGCGCTAGTTACCGCCTATAAAAGGCTGGTCTATGACCGGAAGGTCATCTCAAGATCATGTGAGAAAGTTGTTACATATTGCCACTGCTAGAGACTCGAATGTGCCTATGGTACTCGTCTCACTGGACGCCGAAAAGGCGTTTGACAGAGTCTCGTGGGACCTCTTGTTTGTTACTTTAGCCGCTTTTGGCTTTCCAAAGGAATTTGTAAAATGGGTTGAAATTCTATATTCATGTCCCTCAGCCAGAGTTAAATGTAATGGCACATTATCTTTCCCTTTTAAATTAAATCGGGGTACTAGACAGGGATGACCCCTTTCTACACTGTTGTTCAATTTATATCTAGAGCCCTTGCTTTTAAGAATAGCAGGAAATAAGACTATCACTGGCATTCAAATAGGTGCAACAAGATATGCCTATTCGGTATATGCTGATGACATTTTATTGCATTTAGAGAGCCCTGGTTCGTCAGTTCCGGCCGTTCTAGGAGAAATTGAGGAATACTCTAAATTATCCGATTATAGGTTGAATCGCACAAAACTAAGATAATGCCTTGAATTACAAAGTAAACAAGGTAAAGTTGTTCATTAGGCTTCGTTTGGGAAACGAGTCTATAGATTATCTAGGTATCAAGATTTTTAGGGAATTTGGGACCATAAGGCGTAACAATATTGATAATCTAATCACAACAATATCTAGGGACTTGGAGAGATGACGATTGTTGCCTATATCTCTTTGGGGTAGATTAAATATCATCAAAATGAATCTATTACCAAGGATATTATACCCTTTAGGAATGTTAGGGATGTATCTGCCATAAAAATGGTTTTCTAGGCTACAAAGTAAGCTTAGCTCCTTTTTGTGGAACAAAAAGGGTATTCGCAGGTCTTACTTAAAGTTAACAGCACCAAAGTTGATAGGAGGCCTAGCGGCCCCCTCCTTCTTTTTATATTATATAGCTCAACATATAAATAAGTTAGCCTTCTGGCATAACGACATTGAGAATAATGCATATTCCCCTCTGTGGTTATCTATTGAAAGATACCTAGCGTCTCAAGTTAAGTGTTCACTATGGGCCTTCTATATGCCTCCCCAAGATATTCCCAAATCCCTCAGTAATAACCCCTTGGGATGGTCAATGAAAGTTTCTCACCAGGTCCAAAGATATCTCGTAGTAAATTGGTACCAATCCTCTGCTCAGCCAGTTATCAGTAATCCGCACTTCAAGATTGAGGGTTCACCGATATCTACGTCTCTTTGGCCTCGGTTGAACCAATGTAAGGTTTCGGAAATGTGGAAGAATGGGAAATTGATCTCTTTTGCTCAACTGCAACGGTCGATTGGTGCATTAAATAATGATGCCTTTAAGTATCTCCAAGTTTGTAAGGCCATTACCTCATTTTCCGCTCGGGTCCCCCTAAAAGATCTAGGTGAGAGAGAGAGATAACTACACTCTTACAGATAGCTTTTCAATCGCATGCTGTCTCTAAATTGTACAAAACCTTACAGGAGTGGGACCACAGATTGCCGTCTGGATCTTGTTCCTATTGGATAAGAGAATTAGGTATCCCAGATGATGTTACTTTATGGAAGACACTTTGGACATCAATGTATAAATTTGTTAAACAAGATAGACTAAGGTTAGTTTGTTATAATACTATGCATGATTTATACCTGACGCCAGTTAAACTCTTCAGATATGGGACATTAGTTACATCATTGTGTAATAGATGTAAGAAAGATACGGGTTCTTTATATCACATGATGTGGCTATGTCCCTATATAAAGACATTTTGGATTTCTATTAATAATACTTTGGACCCTATCCTTGGCTTGAGTGAGCTCTTCACTCCTGAAATTTGTATGATTAATCACTTTCCAGCTGGTACCCCTAGGTGTAGGAAAGCACATATGGCACTTGTGGCTGCATCTACTAAAATAATAATAACGAGGCATTGGACAGATGAGAAATCTCCTTCGGTGCTGGAATGGTATAGGGAGGTTATGATGGCATTACAACTAGAAAGGCACATTGCAACTATGCAAGACAGAGTCAATGCCTTTACCTCGTTGTGGAGCAATTTGGAGGCTATTTTGACAACCTGGAAGCATAAATGATATGAACCTCCTCTTATTTTGCAGTTATGGGGTTATTAATGGTGTGTAGTTCTTGGGGTTGGGTGGTGGGAGGCACTATATTGTTTCTGTGTATTTGCACCTAATGTTTCGATGGTGGATTGTTCTCTGTATTTAACCTGGTGCTGGAAAACAATAAAGCTTTGTTAAATAAAAAAAAAAAAAAGAAAAAAAAGGCTGGTCTAAACACAGGGCAAAACACAGAGGAGGAGGGACCAGCGCAGGAAGTGGGAATGTGTGCAGTGCCAGTAGCAGTGATGCTGCCATTGATGGCAGCTGTAGTGGAGGAGGAGGAGAGGGAGCAGGCACAACATGGGCCACAACACAGGCCAAGGAGACGGTATGCTGCAAACAGGCTGTACCGGCCCAGGGTCTCCTTCGAGACCCTGCCTGATGACCACATCATTGGCCGGTACCGGATGAACAGGGGAATGTTGAGGAAGCTCTGTGAACTCCTGCATGAGCAGCTGTGTCCAAATACCAGACGCAGTCATGCCATGACAGTGGAGGAGAAGGTGACAGCAGCGATGTGCTTCCTTGCCACAGGGATGTTTCAACGACCAATGGGGAACACCATTGGAGTAATGCAGTCTGCCACCTCATGCCTCCTGACCCAGTTCCTAGAGGCTCTCCTGCCACATGCTGGTGAATTCATAGTATTCCCCAGCATGGCAGCAGAGCGCAGAGAAACAATGCAGCAGTTCCATCGAGTTGCTCACCTACCATCTGTACTGGGTGCCATTGACTGCACCCATGTCCCTATCCGCGCACCACCTGGCGATGGCAGTGACGTGTATGTCAACAGGAAGGGGTACCACTCCATCAACTGCCAGGTGGTGTGCGATGCGGCTGGGTGCATCAGCAATGTCTATGCACAGTACCCCGGCAGTGCCCACGACGCCTTCATCTGGCACCAGTCCCAGCTGTGCCAGGCCTTTGAGGAGGGCAGGATACCCAGTGGGCAACTAGTCAGTGAGTTGTAGCATACAAGGCAAACACACAACAGCATGGATGTGGGCAGGCATTGCAGGCCAGGGAAGGGGTGTGGGAAGGCCACAGAGAGGTGCAGGACAGCAGCTGACAGACCACAGTATGGCACTAACAGGTATAATTTCTGACAGGGACAGTGCCTATCCCCTGCGACCCTGGCTGCTGACACCAGTACTCCGACCTGCCACAGTGGCCGAGGAGCTGTACAATGAGGCACATGCCAGAACAAGGAACATCATGAGAGGGTGTTTGGCATCCTGAAGATGCGATTCAGATGCCTAGACACATCAGGCGGTGCCCTACAGTATATACCCCGGAAGGTATGTCAGATCTCTCCTAGCCTGTTGTATGCTGCACAACATGGCAATGAACCGTGGGATACAGGCACCTGAACCTGAGGGACAGTCTGACAGTGAGCCAGAGCCAGCGGTCAGGGGGATAGTGGAGCAACTCGAGAGGAAGGACCCTCACATGGCACGCAGGGCCATACAGCACCAGGACAACATCATCAGGACACTGCAACAGACCAGAAGGTAAGTACAGACTGCACAACAACCTGAAAGAGTACAAGTGATTAGCATTTTAATGTGCACAGACTAAGATAACAGTGACACCAACAATCACATCAGTAAACAAACCCAGTGTAATAGACAAATAATGTGTGCATGTAGTGTGAGTCCGTGATTGTGCAGCACATACGTGGGGGGGACACACACAAATGGTGTAATCTCTGTGGGGAAGTGTTATGTGTGTCGAGAGTAAGGGGGCAACCTGCAGGGAGTGTGTGTGTGTGTGTGTGTGTGTGTGTGTGTGTATGTGTGTGGTGTGTGCGATGTCTGCACACATGGGAGGGAGATGCATGCAGAGTACTGCAGACAGCCAGTGGGCATTACCGACGACGACACCCACGCATGCTCCATGCACCCGTACCATGGGATATGGACCCTGGGGTGCTCTGTGCAGAGGACAAAACTGAAGTGGAAGGGGAGGCAGGCAGTGTTGACCTCCTGTGCTCCCGGGGGATGGTGGAGACTGACAGGGTGGATGGACGGCCATGGCACCACTGGGTTGCAGGTGGAGTGCGTGATGCAGCTGAGCTGGAACCAGTGGCAGCCCTGCACCCACGGTGTGCCTGCCTGTGTGCCCCTCTGCCATCTGCACCATGGCCAACCATCCCATGCTGGTGACCAACAGGCACACCATGCATGACATTACCAATGTTCACCACTGCAGCAGTTAAGCCAGAGAAGCCACGGTCTATGGCACCCACCAGGAAGCCCAACCTGTCCTCTGCTTGCTGCTCAGCACGGGCAAAGTCCATTGAAATTGCCTCCCTTATCTGACCCAGCTCATGTCGCAGCTCACGTCGCATAGCATGCAGGTCCAGATGGGCCTCCTGCTGGGAGGTGACAGCAGCCTGCAGGAGTGGCCGGGCACCATGGCCTTCATGCACCAGAGGCACAGAACCACCAGCAGCAGATGGCAGTGGTGCCTGTGGCAATGGAGCAACTGGTACATCTGGCTGCTGACTACAACTGGCAGTGGTCCGTGGCACCATATGGACGGTAACCCCAGCATATGTCTGACACTGCACACCCTGCTGTCCTGCAACATCACCCACACCACCTACCACCGTGTGTTCAGCCACAGCCACATTGGTGACACCTATGGAACCACCCTGACCTGTTCCATGCCCTTCAGCAAGCCCCACCCCTGCATCCCCTGGCACAGGAAAGGCCAGGTGCTGTGAATATTCGGAGACATCAGTGTCATCCGCACTGGTGACAGTGACCAGCAGTACCTTTCCCACCCCATCATCCTCAGTTTGTGCAACATCCAGGTGCCCACTGTACCCTAACACCCCTAGTGAGGTGTGACCTCCCTCCCCAGGCAGTTTCACGCCCTGTCCACGGGATTGCCAGACATGCATTGGGTCTGTGTGGCCCTGATCTTGACACAGTCCAGATGTTGATGGACATTCGTCATCCACCTCCTCCGCGACATCGGGAACCTGACTGGACATCCGTGACACATCCCGTAGTGGTGCAGGCCTGTCCGAGAGTGCTGTGGAGAGAATAGGGACAGGGTCAGTCACCCATCCATGGACACTGTGGCCAAACACCACCACCACTACCACCACCACACCATGCAGCCCTCAGGACAGGTACCCACTTCACACAAGCCCGTGACAACATGCACCCACCCACCCCATAGTGACCATGGCCATGCCAGGCATCAGTTCAGTAGGATACAGTGCACCCTGTGCAGGACACCAACAGCAGGACCGTGCACCCTTGCCTGCACCACATACAGGGGTTACACATGCGAATACAGACCTGGTCTTAGAAGTGCGAGGGTCATCTCACAACCACCACCTGGCACGCCTGTCACTGCCACCATCTGCAGTGTTGACACCACCACCACCATGTGTGGCTCCTCCACACGCTGCTGGTGTTCAGGCGGACCACCACCAGTCCTGGTCCTGTCCCTCTGTCAGTGTGCCTCCTCCTCCTTTGCACATCGCAGGAGGTCATTCCATCTTTTCCGGACTGCTTCTGTTGATCTCCCATGGCCCCCGACCACATTCACAGCTGCAGTTACCTCCTCCCAAGCTTGCCGCACAACAGCATCGGTGGCCCTGTGTGTGCGTAACACGTGCTCCCTTTCTTTCACCTCATGTGCAAGGGTGTTCAGCTCATCCTGAGAGAATTTGTGTGCACGGATGCGCTCCTGTCGGGCCAGCACACCTATGGGATAATCAAGAGGGGACAGGTGTCAGTGGCTGTGTCAGTGCTGCACTGCATCACACAGTGGACATCACGATATCATCCCCTACAGTGCCACAGGCCACATGGACATATCAGATCACTGCATGTGCCTGTACGGTGCACACGCCCACATTGCCACTGTCTGTCCCGTGTCTGGACAGCGAGTGGTGTACACACATGTGCACTGCTGTGGCCTGTGTCTGCCATGAACCCCCATGACTGTGTTGTGCCCCATTTGAGCATCACAGAGTTTGTGAGGACAAGTGTGCTAGCAATGTCAGGACACCATGCTACATGGGCGGCACATCACTGGTACACTGTGTACGTCCTGCGGGGCACAGGCCATCACGCCACACATCCAGGGAGACAAGTCAGTGCGCTATCATGGTAGTGCACCAGTGCACCTGGCTGGCAGACACATTGTGCATGCAGTGGCACATGGCACAGTTAACTGCAGGGGAATGTGCACAATGCAGTGGACGTTAGTGGTCCCACGATGGTCATACATACCTGCCTCTCGCTGCTCATCCCCTGTTGCATATCTCTTTCCATGTTGTACATTCACACTGCTGTATTCCCGCCGCAGTTCCACAACACAACACTGGTGGTGCACTGCTTGACCTTTTATAGCCCACCCAGGCAATCATGCCTGTTAGTCATGTAAATGAGTGCATAATGATATGCTAATCACACGGTTTGCCCCAAGCATACACAAGTACCCTCATTTGCATACACCTGTTGAATATTGCTCTGAATAGCCCTGTGCTAGCACAGCAGCACTGGGCAAAGGCCAGCGTAGGGCTATTGGAGGGTCAGCGCCACACTAGCCATCTAGCGCTGTGCTATGTGCAGTACGCATGCTCATGGGGCCCCTTGTCCGTGCTATCACCCTGTCATAGCATGATGTAGCGCTGCGCTAGCCAGCATTAGCGCAGCGTTACATGCATGCGTGGTACATGGGCCCAGGGTCATGGTAGGGGTCATGCATGCGCATTGCGAACACTTCCTGTTAGTGCGGTGCTACGGAATACATCAGCGCGGCGCTAGACTGCAGTACTAGGGGGTGTCAGGGTGTGTGGACAGTCGTTGTTTCACTGTTTCACTTGATAATTTGCCCCCTTCCACAGCAGCAATGTCTGTGAGACATAGGCAAAAGGCAGTGGTGGGCTGTGACAGGTGGTGGGATGAGGCGGAGATGGCCAACCTGGTGCAGTTGACTGAGAGGCGCCATCGGTGCCTATTTGGACCTGTCTGGGAGGGCGACCTTCCCCGTAGACAGGTCTGGGCTTCCATTGCCCGTCGCCTAACTGCCATCACGGGTATACCCCGTGATGGTGAGAAGTGCCGCCATCGCTACGTTGACATCAGGCACAGGCAGCGCCCACTGCTTGAACGCTGCAGGGCAATGGTTTGGGAGGGGACTGTGCCTGTGCCAGGTAAGTGATGACTGTCACGGCACTGCTGGCATGGATGGTGGGGCTGTGTGTTCCGTGGTGTGCTTGTGTGCATGTGTCTTGCTGTGCTGGATATGTTGCTCATGTGCCATGGGGTCCACCGATCCATTCGGTGTGTACTGTGTGGGACAGGGGTAGACGGTGTGCACTGACCCGTGTCATACTTGGCATGGCTTTGGTGGTGCACTGCACCCGTGTGCCAGTGATGCGTGTGTTGTGCTACACCACTGGGGTACAGGGTGGTCTTTAGCGTACCATGGTGGCTGATATTGTAGTAATGCTGCTGTACCCTCTTCCCACTGCAGAGCGCCGAGGACACACCGGAGACAGGAGGGATGAGACGCAGGCCGGACAAGGGCCGTCCACCGACAGGTGCAGGGTGCCTCCGATGGCACAGCGCGCAGCGGAGAGCAGTGATGGTGACAGGGGTGTGTTGCATGAGTACTGTGTGATATTATGCTTTTCTGCTATGTGTCTTACTTTACAGGGCAGGCAGTAGAGCAAGGGGTAGCCAGGCATAGGCACTGTACACATTTGTGTACAGTTTTGTGTAGTGCATGTCTCAATCTATTTGCCTCTCTGTCAACAGTTACTAAGTACACCAGACATTTTGGGTCACTGTAGGCCACTGGGGTGTGTCCCTGTTTGAAATGCTGTTGTGTAGGAGACAGATACATGTATAACCTCATTAGAGAGTAGGGGAATCATCTGACAGACATCATACCCTTTTGGAAGGGGTGTACCATTTGGAGTTGCTGAGTACATCATTTGTAAGGGGAGTGTGGCTGTTGGGGATTGTGTGTACACGTGAATGTCTGGCTACACCCCTGCACTACAGTGCTGTGTCAGGTGTCGTGGCCCAGTTGGCTAGGTAATCCAGGACAGATGTGAGATGGCTGTGTGCATTTCTGTTGTCCCCCTTGCCTCCATTGCCTTGCCTGCTGCTGCGAGGCCTGAGACATGGCTTGCTGTGTGTCTTAAGTATTGTTGCCATTGCCGCCATGTGTACTGATATCTGTCTTGTATTGCCATGTGCGTCATGTTGCTGTTATGGCCACCATTGTGGAGGGATGATGCATGTATCTGCATGGCTGTAGGCCAGTCATCATGCCTGGGGGTTGGGGATTACTGGGGTTGGCCTGTCGTGCCGCCTGTTACTGCTGCTGCTGTTGTCCTGTCTGCCATGGCAACAGTGTACTCCACCTCTCATGGCATGTGTCATTTACAGTACCACGTATAACATGTCAGTATCTGTGCAGGACATGTTGTGAGAGCATTCCAGGGCTATACACAACATGGCGTGCGGGGGGACACCGTGTCATGTAGTGCAAGCATTTCCCTGGCAGTGTACTGTCATGGTGGTGTGGACACAGGTATGTTATTTTGTGTCCTTGTCCAACCTCCATGGCGGACATGCATGGGGCTGTTGGGGAGGGGTCCTTTGGGACTATGGTGCCACTCGGGTCTGCGTGGCTGTACATTGCATGTGTGCCTGTTGTGGCATGTGTGTCGGCAGGCATCCTCCAAACACTCAATGGTGGGCAGTTTGATTTCTGGTGGGGAGTTGGCCAATGGGCAATGAACTGCTTACTTAATGTATGATGCCTAACAATGGCAATGTTGTACCTTTCTGTGTTTAATTCATTGTGGTGTACGCTAGGAGGACTGGTCACTATGACTGTCTGTGTATCCCATGGCCATTACAACTGTACAGGTTGTGGGCTAGTATGTGGGTGTCTTGGGTAGCAATGCATAGCTTAGTATTTACACATGCAGGGCAGCGCCCATTGTCATGGGTTTCATACATTGTATCTTGAAGGCCACTGGTGGCAACAGACACAGTCATGGTGTACATTGGTATTTTGTCAGGCTACAGTCCGGGGTGGGGTAGCCCACCCTAACAGTGGGGAGGGGGTGTCAGTGTGTCCACATGGTGTGCAGTTGTGGCCTCCCTGGCTACACCCCTGCCTGTGGGCTCATGCTCTGATGTGGGGGCCATTTTCCCCCAGAGGGTGCTGTCCCTCTGTCCCTGCAGTGCATGTTATTTGTGCACATGTTATGCAGGTGTGCTGCAGGAGTTGTTCTGTGGTAGCATGGTGTGCTGGTTGTCAGCCCCTATGGCAGATGCTGCTCCCACAGGTGTGTGTGTGTGCCTCGCCATGCCTTGACCACCAGGGTGACACTGTCCTGTGCATGCCATTGGCCTACCGCTGCAGTGCCACTGGTGGACCGTGCCCGGTGTCTGTGTTTCACATGTGTGTGTCTTCTTGCATGTGCACCTTCACGGTGCTGCCACTATAGGTGGTGGCACAGCACTGTGCCATTCTCTTCACCACTGTGGGACCCTCACCCTTCTGTTGTGGCAAGTGGTGTGGGTGGGCATTGGCACTTCCCCTGGTTGTGTACTGCTTGGTTACCTGTCCTGCAGTCCCTACTGTTCTGTTGCCAGTGTCGTTGTCCTCTGTGGTCATTGGGTCTCTGTGGTCCATGTCGAGTCTCTATCTGTGTCACTTGCCACTGTTGCACACTTATGTCAGTCACCCACCTGTTCAGGGCTTCCTGTCATTATTTGTACAGCTGCTGTGTTATAGCATCGTGGGTGGCAGTTTGGCTGTGTCTCAACAGTTCTTGTGGAGGACAGCAGTGAGGGTGGACCACTGTTGGGGTTGTACAAGACAGGCATGTGTGGTTACACACGTGGTTGGGGCTGTGGCACCTTCTCCAGTTGGTGTCATCTGTATTGTGTATCATAGCTGTGTGACCGTAGGCAGCATGTCCCACCATGTGTCATCCCATGTGCATATCATTCAGTGTCCACTTGTCGTTCACATCTCTGGGGGTGGCTGTCTGTTTGCACTGTTACAGTCTGCACGCCGCTGTGCTGGCTGGCCTCCACATTGTTGGGTTTCTCAGCATACATCCATGCATATCCATGTACATTGGGTTGTTGCATGCTGCCTGTTACGTACTGCCTTGTCCTGCAGGCACATGTTAGTGTGTGTTGTGGTTTGTTCCATACTAGCACATGGGCATGGTTGTTGGGGCATGCTGTCCACCGTGTGGTGGTACATGGTGCCTTTGTGTCATCGTCATGACCTGATATGGTCCCCCTTTCTTCTGTAGGTCCACGTTGGTAGTCACTGTGGGCCACCCGTCTGGAAGAGGGTGAAGGCACAGAGGAGTTGTTACGGAGGCTGGTGTGGCAACAGCGTACCCTAATTGAGCAGCAAGCTGTTATGATTGCTGAGACACGGTGTGTTGCGGCCATCCTGGATGAACATCTGCCAGCGCCTGCCCGCACCTAACCCCTGCTTACTGTTTCCACTAGCCTGCTTTCTGTCCCTGGCCCACTGTCCCTAGCCCTGTATCTGCCATCCTGTTCCCCTCCATTGCTTCCTATTTCCACAGCCCTCTCCCATCCACATTCTTACCCCATTGTTCTGTTGCTATATTTTACTTTTGCCTGTTTGCAATGTTACTGTTGTTTTCCCCATTGTTTTCAGTCCCTTTGTTGTGCCTGCCTTTTTCCCTTTCATTATGTTTTTCTTGCACCCCATTTTTATGAACAGTGTTCTACTCTGTTTTGGTTATTTTTTCTGTATATATGTTCATATTGCCTTTGTGCCTTAGATGTTCATGTTTTGCATTATACTTTATTATGCTTGACATTCCTGTGTCCTGTGTCTTTTTGGGGTGGACTTGGGATTTGACAGTGTTCTGTGGTATTTTGATTTCACTTGTGGTTCCAGGTTATTCCATTCCTTTCACTAGTACTGCAGTTGTGTCTGGCTGGGCTGTTTTGCTTTCCTGTGTTCCTGGACGGCTGCTTACACCTCTGACACTTTGTTTCTGTGGGTGTTTGCACTGCCTCTGTCTGATTGCTATATTCAGTGCTGTCTTCTCTGCTATATTCAGTGCTGTCTTTATCCTGGGCAATGTTTGCCCTGCACTCCTGGGCCTGTTTGCCCGGCTTCCTTCGCTTGCTATATTCAGCTGGTTTTGCACCGGGCTATTCATTTTGAATATAGCTATGTTTTTGCTCTGGGCACAGTTTGCCCACTGGGCAGTGCTAATTTAGCCCCGGGGCAAAGTTTTGAATATCTGGCCCTTAATGTTTAACAGTATTTTAAAACATTCTGTTTACAGTATTTTTAAACTTATCATAACTAAATGCTACCCTCAAAATGTTTTAAATGTTTAACAGTATTTTAAACCATTCTATTTACCGTATTTCAAAGCATTTTAAAGCATTTCATGTTTAACAGTATCTTAAACCATTCTATTTACAGTATTTTTAAGCATTTTAAAGCATGGTAAAAATGGACTATTTTTTCTCAACTTTTAAAACAATGTTAAAAATAAAAGTTATTTATTCACACAAAAAAATTCTGTCTATTTATTTTTCAACAGTTAGCCCATTTTTCTAAGCACAATAATGCCCTCCATGGTGGGCAGTATGGGCAATACCAGACCGGACAGGAGCCATAAGGCCCTCTGCCTCCGGCATCGGGCCTCATTACAGCCCTGGCCAGTCCAGTATTGCCCAATACCGCCCACCCTGTCGGGTATTATTGCTTGCATAGCACAGTGCATCCCATTACATGGCACTGCCACTGCCCCCACCCACCAGTTGATATAGTTGCCCAAAACCCTTGTCCAGCATGACCATTCTGTAATGTAACCCCACTGTCTGGCAGTGGTCTCCCACAAGCGCACACAGAACTGTGTGAAAGAGTCTTGCTGATGATGTGCCACCCTGGAATCCAGGTGTTTTGTGTGCTCTTGTGAGAGGTCATTGCCAGACAGTGGGATATATTGCAGAATGGTCAAGCAGTGATGTCTACAGATAAAGGTATCCTTTTTCTTTGTGCCATACTGTTCAGCATGCAGCATACAACAAAGACTCTGCTCACCTTTTCATGGGCCAGCGGAAGTATACCAGAAGTCTTATCCAGACACCCGAAGTGCATTCTCATCATCTCAAATATTCACTGATACACCTGGTCAGTCAGTGGTCATAATTATACCATTACTGTGCCACATTCCATGGCTGCAGACATGGTGCAAGGAGGTATGTCCACAGTAGATATCCACTGTTATGATATACCAGTGTGCCAAACAGAGTTACAGAGTTCATGACATTTAATGTGGTAAGAGCTGACTGAGATATGTCATCATTCATCATTTTCCAGTAAGCATTTCCTAAAGATTAAGTTAACAACTGTGCTGTGCTGTACAACAGTGTAAAGAAAGAAGCAGAAATAATCCTCTCTCACAAGCCAAGCCATCTTGCCATAACAAGATTTGTAAAGGAAACTTGATATATTCAAATAAAACAAACAAGAAAAAATTAACGAAATATTCAGAGCACATGGTATTGACTACTACCTGATTCCAAGTGTGGTGTTTCATGTTTAATTTACTGGATACAGCCTCCCCCCTTGAGCCCGGGTACCTTTTTTACTCTCCATTTGAAGCTGTGGCTCCCCCCCCCCATGATCCCTGGCCCTGAATGTCCTGTTTTAATATATACATATAGCTAGGGTAGGAGATGAGCGGGCCACTGCTTGGCTTATCTCCACATTCCCATACATAGGCAACTGGGTGGGACAGCCAAGTGCTCCTTCTAGTTAAAGTGAAGGATAGCACATTGTGTATTCACCCACTCACCATTAGACTAGTGCTACAGTTAATTTAAAGTTATTAAGTGTTACAGTTAAGTGTTTTCATCTTTATACCCCGGCTAGGAGATGCTGTTAAAGTTTATACTCTCTAGTTAATAAATCAATTTGGAACATAGTTAGTGGTGTAACTTAAACTGTTGTCTCTTTTTCCATATATCAGGCTACCACTGCAGTTGCTGCTTGTGTACAGACTGCCTCGCTGCATTTGTCACCTGTTTCCTTTCTCCTGTTGTCCCGCAATCTGTGATCTCCTGCTACTCTACCACCTTTGAACAGGGTGGTGAGTACTGGTTGATACCCATTCTCAAGAAAATATGCAGACTTCTAACTCAGGGGTAAATCTCATATCATGGAATGTGAAGGGACTTAATCACCCGGTCAAGAGATCTATGGTTCTCAGGCACTTACACTCCTTGCAGGTGGATGTTGTACTCATCCAAGAGACCCAACTGACTGCAAGAACTGTAATGTGGCTTAAAAAGGCATGGGTGGACACAGTCCTAGCAAGCTCTGCACCCACTAATACTAAGGGGGTAGCTATTTTGGTTAAAAAATCATGCCCGTGGGTTCCAGAACAGATCACTACTGACAAACTGTGTCGCTGGATAGCAGTCCACTTTGCCTACCCTGGGGGATGGGTGCTGACAGCTAATGTTTATGGATCAAATGTGGATGACCCTGGCACCTTGCTAGGCATTAACAAGGCAGTCAGTTCCCTCGCTACTGATCATCTGCAGATTCCTATAATGATGGGGGAGGACTTTAATCTTACCCTGGATATTTTTCTCGACAAATCGAAATCAACCCCCCTATAACATCCTAAAACACTGCTGGCACTGCAAGAAATTATGGAAGAGTGGGGTATGGCGGACGCTTGGCTTAAAGATCACCCATCTGGAAGGGATTTCTCCTTCTTCTCAGCAGTGCATTCTATGTATAGCTGGATAGACCTTTGGCTCATAAGTTCCTTTGCAGCAGGTGACATCTCTGACACTAGAATTCACAATATTCTGGTCTCAGATCATGCACCAATGTCATGCCTCTATACCCCCTTTGGGCAAGGGGGTTAGGCACCAGATGGAGTTGCAACCCACTACTCCTCCGTGACTCTAATTTCCACTCCATGATCAGAGATATGGCTAAAGATTACTTATCTCGCAACTTGGCTGCAGACACCTCAGCCACCATGGTATGGGAGGCCTTTAAGGCGGTGCTGAGAGGGCAAATTATTGCCTACTCTGCACACCTTAGCAAAAATAGATAAATGGAATTGAATAATTTGCAAACAGAACTCTCCACACTTGAAACTAGATCCAGGAACTCCCCTACCAGAGTATCAGACCCAGCTCTTCTCAGGGATATTGTTGGGTTAAAGTACCATATCAACACCCTACTTCATCAGAAGGCAGAGTGGGTGCTTGTCAGAACCAAGCATACGCACTGTGAAGGAGAGGAAAAAGACATCAAATTGTTAGCTTATCAGTTGTGAAAGCAACAGGCGGCCTCCTGGATCCATGCCCTCAAGGATGCGAGGGGTCAGGTGGTCATGACACCCCAAAAAATTAATGAGTGCATGCAGCTATTCTACCAACAATTATACCAGACACATGCCACTCTAGATTCTAGTCAGTTTCAAGAACAACTGGCAAATTTCTGCACAGCTGCTAAAATTCCTAAACTTCCTGAAGGTCTCAGGATTGCTCTAGACAAACGATTTACAGAACAAGAGCTCCTGGACGCACTCAGTCAGCTGGCCAAAGGTAAATCTCCTAGTCTAGATGGTATGACTACTGAGCTTTCTCATGCCATGCTTACTGAAATTAGCACTCCCCTTCTTTCTGCGCTGCAGGAGTCATTTACCACTGGTATACTCCTGCCATCCATGTGCGAAGTTCTAATTACTCTTATCCCAAAAAAATTAGATGATCCCCAAAACTGCACCAACTATCATCCAATTTCCTTAATATCAGTTGATAACAAAATAGCTAAAATGCTGCCCACATGTCTAGAAGAGGCACTGCCTTCAATTATTCATCAGTCCCAAGTAGGATTCACTAAAGGGAGAGCAGCAGCGGATAATATAAGATTAGTGTTGAACTTGAAGTGGCTGGCAATGCAATCAAAAACTCCCATGGCTGCAATGGCAGTGGACTTTTCTAAGGCCATCAACTCTGTCGAATAGCCTTACTTCCATGAAACTCTCCAGCACTATGGGTTTGGGCCCTTTTTTAGTCAGTGGATACGGGTGCTGTACAACACTCGCTCGGCAAGAATCCTAACTAACAAGGATATAACATTCCCCTTTTTTCTGCAGAGTGCAACAAGACAGGGTTGTCCCCTCTCCCCTCTACTGTTTTTGGTGGCCTTGGACCTCCTCACAAGGAAACTACAGGCAGTGGAGGACGTCAAAGGTATACAGGGGAACAGCAATTTCCTGACCGCCTCATATGCGGATGATTTGCTTTTAACGTTAACCAGTCCTAAGGAGTCCCTCCCCAAAGTACTGGAAGTCTTAAACCAGTTTGCACAGCTGTCTGGTTTGCAAATTAATCAAAAAAAGACTAAAGTAGCCTCTCTCAATGTGGCTTGTACAATGTTGTGTATGCATGGTCTAAACCTGGCTTGGGCTCCATGTAGTTTCACATATCTCTGGATCAAAATCCCTGCCAAGTGGCAACATGTCGAGAGTGCCAATTTTGGTCTCTTAATAAATACCCCAATGGTGGAGATAGATCGTTGGTGCTGCCTGAATCTCTCTCTAATGGGCAAAGTAGCAGCGATTTGGATGCTGCTCCTACCAGAGTTGCTTACTTCCTAAACAATCTCCCTATAGCCCTATCAACCTGAGTGTTTCACCCGATAGATAGATTTATTGCTTCCTTCTTTGGGAAGGCAAGACACCCAGGTGGAGCTGGGGTAAATGATGGGAGCACAGGACTAAAGGAGCCATGGGACTTCCATGGCTGCAGGGTTATCATTGGGCTTACATAGCAGCTCAGGCCACTAAATGGTTTGTTCCTTCCCCCCCCACCCAGTGGATACAGTTGGAAACCCAACTGATGTGGAATACCCCCTTGGGCTTACTTTTATCCAAGGCCCCCACAAACTCCAGCTTCATTACTCTAGTGATGGCCGAGACCAGGAAGGCTTGGTTTAGCCTCATGGCAGCTTCCAAGACCCCAAAGTCCACAAGCGCTGTTCCTTTTTGTTACATGACTCTCAGGCATAACCCTTTTCCCACAGTGGATAATAAACCACTGGACTAGATGACATGGGAGAACAAAGGGATACATTACGTACAAGACCTATATATCCCCAATTCCTGCAAAATTATGTCTTTTGCACAGCTTAAGGCCCAATACTCCTTGCGTGCTAGGGATTTTTGGAGATCTCTGCAGCTCTGTGATGTGGTTCAGAAAGTTAAAAGCACATATGTAGCTGACCCCGAATGAAACTGGATGTCCTCTCTGCATCTCAAAGTATCCCAACTGGGTCTAATCGGATATTCTATGGCACATGGTGGGAAGCACAGCTGGATCATACTACAGCCTGCAGGAATAGTTGGGGAGCAGATCTTCAAACCCCGATCACCACAGACACATGGTCCTGCTGCCTCCACTTAACTCCCTCTGTATACCTGGATATGAGGAGTCAGTTGATACAACTTAAGATTATCCTCAGATGGTATCATACACCAGCAGCTCTCCACTCGAAGGGAATTCTTCCTCATGCAAAATGTTGGAGATGCAACCATGACCCAGCAAACATGTTGCACATCTTATGGGAGTGTGAGGCCCTAGTCCCCTTCTGACAAGGACAATAAGAGCAGGGATGGGGGAAAAAAGGATAAAGCCAACATTAAATGGAGGGCAATGAGTACCAATGCATGTAGTCTGGGAAACAAGCTTCCTGAGCTAGTAGCCCTGATGGAAGATGAACAATTGGATATTGTGGCAGTCACGGAAACATGGTACACCGAGAACCATGACTGGGATGTCAACATACCAGGGTACACAATCTACAGAAGGAACAGGGAAGGTACAAGATGAGGTGAAATAGCTCTATACATAAGGGAAGAGATCAAAGCTACAGAACTAAAAAGTAAAGGGGGAGGACAAGAGGCACTCTGGGTCACCTTGGAGACAGGAAATGGCATCACAATCTGCACAGGGGGTTGTATACAGACCCCCCATCTCAAGGGGAGGAAATGGACAACAAAATGATAGAGGACATTCTCAAAATGGCTGAAAAAGGGGAGATAATGTTGATGGGGGACCTACTATGCCAGATGTTAACTGGATAACATGTACTGCAGCCACATCCAAGAGCAGGGTCATTCTCGATGCCCTGCAGTGGGCAGGCCTTAGACAGCTAATGTTGGAACCCACTCGGGAGGGAGCAGTACTAGACCTGGTACTCTCAAATGGAGAGAGGATCACAAATTTAGAAGTCAGTAGACATCTGGGAACAAGCAACCACTGCACAGTGTGCTTCACAATGAGCACAACCATGGAGATAAGCCATACAAAAACAAGGATACTGGACTTTAGAAGAGCTGACTTTGGCAAAATGGGTGAATACCTAAAAAAATGCACTAGCAAATGACCAAAAGGAGGGGTGGAAGGACAATGGAGAAAAATCAAAACTGCCATCATAGAGGCAACAAGCCTTTGTGTGAAACAAATACAGAAAGCAAAGCGGAGTAAAAAACCACTATGGTTTTCAAACGAGGTGGCAGGAAAGGTTAAGGAGAAAAAGGCTGCATTCAAAAAGTAGAAGGAATCACAGAAGGAGCATAACAGGGAACTGTATAAATTAAAGCAGAAAAGAAGTGGGGAAGGAGTCAGACTAACAAAGGCCCAAACCGAAGAAAAAATAGCCAACTCAGTTAAGAAGGGGGATAAAACCTTTTATAGGTACATTAGGGAGCATAGAAAGGTTAAGGGAGGGATAGTGAAGATTAATAAAGGAGAGGGGAGGTGGGCAGAGGGAGACAGAGAAAAGGCAGAGATACTGAATGAATACTTTTGCTCAGTATTCACAAAAGAAGATGAGGAGGAGTTACCAAAACCAGACAATAGAAGCACTCTGGGTAGTGGGGTTGACACCAGTCCATTTACAGAAGAAAGAGTCCTGAAAGAACTCCTAAAACTCAAGGTGGACAAAGCAATGGGGCCTGACGGGATTCACCGCAGAATCCTAAAAGAACTAAGGGAGGACCTAGTGACACTACTGACCATGCTTTTTAACAGATCTTGGCAGAATGGGGCAGTACGTGAGGACTGGAGGAGGGCAGATGTGATTCCCCTTCACAAAAGTGGGAGCAAGACAGAAGCAGGAAACTACAGACCTGTAAGTTTGACCTCAGTGGTAGGGAAAATGATGGAATCACTTCTGAAAGAAAGAATTGTTGAGCACCTAGAGGCCAGCGGGGCACAGGACCCAAAGCAGCATGGATTTACAGCAGGAAGGTCATGTCAGATGAATCGAATTGATTTCTTCGACTGGGTGACCAAAGTAATAGACCAGGGAGGGGCTGTGGATATGGCCTACCTAGACTTTAGCAAGGCATTTGACACAGTCCTGCACAAAAGATTAATAATCAAGTTAGCCAGCATGGGAGTGGGTCCCAGGGTAGTAGCCTGGGTAGCAAACTGGCTGCACAATAGGACACAGAAGGTAATAGTGAATGGAACACATTCCGAAGAAAGGGGGGTTACTAGTGGAGTACCTCAGGGCTCTGTACTGGGTCCAGTCCTCTTTAACATCTTTATAGGTGACATTGCAGTGGGTCTGTAGGGAAAGGTATGCTTCTTTGCAGATGACACAAAGATCTGTAACAAAGTTGATACACAAGGGGGGGTAGAAAAGATGAGAAGGGACTTGGCAAGGTTGGAGGAATGGTCAGACATGTGGCAACTTAGTTTGAATACAAAGAAGTGCAAAGTAATGCACCTGGAAAACAAAAACCCAGGAGAAGAGTACACAATAGCAGGGGAGGTACTAACAACAACAGAAATGGAAAGAGACCTGGGGGTAATCATATCAGATGACCTAAAGGTGGGTAAGCAATGTGAAAAGTCGGTAAGGAGAGACAGGGGGATACTGGGATGCATAGGAAGGGGCATCACAAGTAGAAAAAGGGAAGTGGTTATCCCTCTGTACAGACAGTTGGTGAGACCCCATCTGGAGTACTATGTGCAGTTTTGGAGACCTCATCTATGCAAGGACATAGACAGGATGGAAGCAGTCCAGAGGAGGGCAACTAAAATGGTGCAGGGTCTGCAGCAGAAGCCATATGAAGAGAGACTGAGAGAGCTTAATATATATACTCTTGATGAAAGGAGGGACAGAGGGACATGATAGAAACATTCAAGTACCTCAAGGGAATCAACAAAGTCCAGGAGGGTAGCATCTTTCAGAAAATGAGATGTGTAAGAACAAGGGGGCACAATTTAAAGATAGAGTGGGGACAGCTCAGGGGTAATGTGAGGAAATTTTTTTTCACGGAGAGTGGTGGATACATGGAACAGCCTTCCTGAGGAGGTCATTGGGTCTAAAACAGTGGGGCAATTCAAACATGCATGGGACAGACACAAGGCAATTATAGCGGGGGGTTGCAGAAAGTAGGCTGTTGGTTAACTAGAATCTGCAGCTTATCCAGTAGGTAGGGAAATGGGCAGACTGGGTGGGCCAAGTGGTCCTTATCTCCCATCAAAGTCTACGTTTCTATGTTTCTGGAATGCCATTGCAATGGACTGTTCTAGAGTGCTGGGATTACCTGTAGACATTTCTAACCCATCACTTTTGTCAGGAGATACTACCCCACAGGGCTTCCTATCAAAAGCTCATAGAGAATGGCTCCTAGTAGCTCTTCTGGAGGCTAAAAGGCTCCTACTTAGGTACTGGAGACAGGCACTACCCCAGCTATTACCCTATGGCACTCTGCTGTTGCAAGGCTAGTTATGTTTGAAAAACTTACTTTCACCAGTCGAGGGCAACTTTCCATCTATTATCAAAAATGTGGAGCTTATCTGAATTCCACCTTATGCAGGGTTCTCCTTCCTCCACTGCCCAACCCCCCCTGAACAATAAGTATCTGAAGGTGGCGTAACATGTAGAGCAGAGTGCCTTGTGGGGTTGGCTTCGAACTGTGGAGGAGCAGTTACTCCTTACTCACACTTAACTATAACTTTTCTCCTGCTGATGCTTTGCTACTTTCTTTAAATCTTCCTATAGCATTACAAGGGAAAAATATAATACTATCATGATTTATTTATTTTATTTAAATTTTGGTGACCAGGTAGGCCCACTGAGACAGAAACAGTCCCTTTTTTCAGGGACGACCCCGGAATTTATTACATACATCTATAAACATAACAAAATATATACATGTCATTTCACAATTAACAGTCAATATAGCCATACTGACCCAGCCAATGATACAATAACAGGTTAATTACAATCAATGTCAATAGGAGTAGAAGTACTTTTATACACAAGACAATCACAATCAGACTGATGTCCCAATAAGGTTAGATCAGCAGCAGGAAGTCTGGTAGACTCAGCAGTAGCAGTTGCAGAGACTCAGATCCAACAGGTGGGCTTTAAGACCCTTCTTGAAGCCCCCAAGGGAGGTACATTCCTGGAGACTACTAGGGAGACTATTCCAGATAGGAGGGATGAAGACAGCATAGGGCCGGAGTTCTAGGAAAGTCCTTACACTAGGGACATGGAGAAGCTGGCTGCCAGAGGATCTTAGTGTTCTTCCATTCTTTTTGGAAGCTAATGTGTTAATTAGGCTAGGAGGGGCGCCATTTTGCTGGAGCTTAAATGCAAGGCAGAGTGATGGCTATTATTATCTGCTGTCTAGAGAAGGCCACCTAAGAGATAATAATACCTTGCAGTGATGCTCCCATGGTGACACCCCTGCAGCGAAGCACCCTATCCTGTGATACAGTATTTTTAGCCTTTGCATTTCAGAACTTCTCATAGATTGTAGTAAAGGGGCCCCATATAGCGAGGCTGGAAGGATTATACCAATGGAAGCCTTGAGTTTGGATTCACAAGTGAGGAAAGGGCTCAGGCGATATAATAGACCTAACTTTTGGTTGAGTTTCTTGGTCAGATGGTCCATGTGGCTTTTAAAGGGTCAGTCTTGGTCTAAGTATACACCTAGGTATTTGATACAATTGATCACTTCAATTTCTGAGCCATTGGAAAGAGCTGGGGACAATAAATGTAATCGCATTGGGCCTAGGCTTTTAGGGCAAATATCATGGCTTTGGTCTTTTTACTATTTAGAACTAATTTATTAACAAAAAAAGGCAATTCTCAAGTAGACCAAGGTCTTGGCTAAGAAGGTTGTTTATTTGGACAGTGTCTTGGGAGGACCTATAAAGCACGGCATCATCTGCATATAAGGTCACCTTGACCCTTCCACAATGTTGAGGCAAATCATTAATAAATAGGGAAAACAGGAGAGGTCCCATTATTGAACCCTGGGGTACGCCATCTGTGATAGGGCATTTGTTGGACGTAGCACCATGCCATTTGACAATTTGTGATCTGCCATTAATGTAGTCTGTGAACCATTGAGTAGACATATGATCAAGACCAAGAGATGTTAGTTTAGTGATAAGCTGCTGATGATTTACCAAGTCAAATGCCTTGGTGAGGTCTATAAAGATCGCACCAGTTGAAAGGCCATCATCTACAGCCATGAAGATATCCCCAGTAAGGCTAATCAGGGCTGTATTGGTACCATGATTTTTTTCTAAAACCATGTTGTCATTCAGTTAATATATTGTTCCGTTCAACATATTCCTGGACCTACTGTTACACAATCCTCTCTAACACTTTACTTAGAGTGCAGAGGATGGATATCGGTCTGTAATTGTCAACATGCTCAATATCCCCACCTTTAGGGATAGAAGTGACTAAGGCATCTTTCCACACAGTGGGGACTTTGCCTTCAAGCAGGGTCTGTTTAGGAGCCAAGTAACTGGAGAGGCAATAATGTGGGCTGTGATTCTGAGGAGTCTGGGCTCCAGCTTGTCAAACCTAGCAGAGCCAGAGGATTTGATTTTTTTTAATAATTTTTGGACCCTAGATGTAGTTGCAAGTTTGAAGTAAAAATTAGGGTAAGGGGTTTCCTCTTGTAGATGATTCTGGGTAAGAGGGGGGCCTAGAGAGATTATTTTTAAATTTGTCCAAGTCAGTGAGGAATGTGTTTAGTGCATTAGCAGTATCTTGCGGGTTGGTATAGCGGACTGGTGTTACCCTTTAGGAGAGAGTTAATTTGGGACCAAAATTTTGTAGGGTCCGAAAGGTTTTTAGTTTGTAGGTTCTGGAGGTATTGTCTTTTAGCTGATTTTAGTTCCTTTTTACACTTGTTTCTCAGTTTTCTATATACCACCCAGTCCTTAGTGATGATTCCTGCAGCAAGGTAACTGCTGATTTATTTAACATCTAATTTAGTCTAGTCTTGTTTAACTCTATGTTGATAAGACTGCTTTTGTTAGAATTGTCTGTAATGCGCCTTTTGAAGAGCAGAGTCTAGCTGATAGTGACTCGTGACTATTGTAATGGCCTAGGGAGAGATCTGTTTAATTGTGAGCCTCATGTTAAAGAGGTTACTTGTGATTGTCGAGAATGTATACCCTATATTTCTGTATACGTATGTTATGACTTCGTATTGCTAAAAATAATAAAAATAAAAATTGTTCAATGATAAAAAATAATTTACTGGATATGGAAGAAATTCAGATGTGATCAAATGGGGTGGAATGGTTTCATTCTGTTTGTTTCTCAGGCAGAAGTTACATCTACTGTAAGTGATAACCATAAGATATGCTTATCTTTCCACTGGTTGAAACTTTTTTATCCCTCCTTTCATGATAAATTCATTTTATGCTACGGGGGGGGGTGGGCTCTCAACTCTCCCTGAGTGTGTGTGTGTGTGTTTGTGTGTGTGTGTGTGGAATTGAACAGAGCAAATGCTATGTGGAGGGGGTGTTCTTAACTCTCCCTAATTTTTTGGGGAGTGATGGGTGGTGGCTCCTAATTTTCTCTGATTTTGTGTGTAGAAGAGGGGTGTGTTGAACAAAACCTATGGCATATGGGTGGGTCAGGAGGCTCTCAGCTCTCCCTGAATTTTTCTTTTTTTTTGTGTGTGTGGCAGTGTTACCAATGTTCCTGATTGAGAGTGTGTGTGAGTGTGTGTGTGTGTGTGTGTAATACACAGTAAAGATTACACAATAAACAAAGTATCAGCAAGAATAGATGACTTGTGTCATTATTTTTCATGCATAGCATTTATAGTAGATGACTGTTATAATATGACTATTCAAAAGTGGGGATTGCTCCAGCACTGCCATTTGCCAGCCCATTTCTATACTTTCACCATTCTCAAAAGCACTTGAGAGAATCATAGCAGATCAGATCATTGAGTACCTCCAGAAGTATGACCTCCAATGCCCACAGCAGCACAGCTTTCAGAAGAACCACAGCATGACTACTGCCTTGGTGGAATTTTCTGACTATGTGCACATGGCGATGGATGGTGGCAAATTTGTAGGATCTATCTTTATAGATCTCACCAAGGCCTTTGACACTATCAATCATTCTATACTTCTTGAGCAACTGCTATCCCTGGCTTTGTCCTCGGAAGTAGCCCAGTGGTTCAAGAACTGCCTGTCTCATAGGTCACAGAGTGTCAAAGTTGGATCAACTACTTCCACCTTTAGAGAAGCTACACTAGGGGTCCCTCAAGGATCCATTTTAAGTCCATTACTGTTTAGCTTATTTCTGAATAACCTCCCAGAGGACTGCAAGAGTAAAATAATTCTTTATGCTGATGATGCGGTCATTCTAAGTAGCAGTTCTCAGCCTTGTCATCTTAAAGAAAGAATTACAGTCTACCTTCTACCAACTGGAGGACTGGTTTAGCGCACATAAACTGCTTCTTAATTATAAGAAGACTAAGACAATGATGATTTCTAGCCACCAGAACAAGAGAAAAATACCCTGTCCTATCCATTCTTAACAATAAAGCTGCTTCCTGGAACAGATCCACTCCTTTAAGTATCTTGGGGTTACTACTTATGATACATTCTTCTTCACACAACATATTGACCTTGTAGTAAAAGCCATCAATATCAAATTGGGGATCCTAAACCATCACAAACAATAACCTTTATTTATTTAGTCTTTGGTAACTGGGTAAGGCCCACTAGGCACAAGCGCTTGTTTTCAGGAGTGACCTGGGAGCACTGAGTGGTTAAGTGACTTGCTCAGAGTCACACAGTATGCAAGTGGAAGTTGTGAGAATCAAACTCAGGTCTGGTCTGTTGGATGTATGAAGCTTGTTCACACCTCATTCCTCTAGGCTATACTGCCAACCTAACGCCATCTGCCCTCAAAATGTCTGTCTCTAACTCTATCCTCACTCTCTGATTATGGCTTGGTTGTATATGGAGCAGCAACTGACAGTGCACTCAAGCAGGTAGAGACTGCCCTCCACAAAGCATGCGGACTCACCTTAGAGGCTGATAAACTAACTCACTCTTTTTCACACTTTGTACAAACAGAGCGGCCAAACCTGAAGAATAGGATAAAATGCCAAACATGCCTCTTGGGCAAAAAAAGCACTTCTTGGCAAAACTCCACCTTGTATTAGGGGCATACTGCAAGTTAATCTCTCTAGCTATCAGATAAGGAGCATGGCCCGGCGCCCCCACTCTCTGTTCCCTACAGAAAAACCTCTCTTGGGCAATGATCCTTTGCATATAGAGCCCCAATCTGATTAAATGAGGTCCCTTCATCCTTACTTAACTTCGACAACCTCCCATCCTTCAAAACTGAATTGTAGCACTACCTTATTGTAATTGGATCCTGTAAGTGCAGGTTCGGGACCTGATCCTAGGCCCATGCCACAGTTTTCCTGAAGCCTTCTTTAAGCCTCCTACATCAGACCATGGGTTTGTATGCTTTTAATTGTCCTCTTTTTGTTTTGCACTGACCCCAATGTTGTAGCTGCACTAACCGCTATTGGTTACTTACTAATGTCTACAGGTTCCTTTTCTTTCACCTATTTTTACCAACTGTCACCTGTTTTTCTCACCTCCAACTTATGTCCCTCTTTCTCTACTCCCCATGTATCCTACACCCCTTCCTCACACCCCCTATGCTCTCCCTTAATGTCCCCACCTTATGCCTCACTCAGCTAATTTTCTTTTGTAACTACCCCTACCCCTATACACCTCTCTCTACTCTCTCATGTCTATTCTTTACCTATACTCCTGTATTCACCCCTCCCCTGTTCTTTTGTAATCTTGACAATGCCTATTCTCTAGGCTGCTCTCCTCAGCGGTACTTAGGCTCTTGAAGGGCAACTTTCAATATGGAATGGTTTTCTTTGATTCAGTTGTGGCTGTAATTAGATACGTTTTTCAGGTTCTGCTACTATGTAATCCTCTTAAACCTATGTTAATTGTGTGTATATGAAATGTAGTTTGCCTGGTTTATCTATGTATTGTCCTGTATTTGCTAGCGTGGAACTTTTAGAAAAGAGCATTTTGCTCAAAGATTATTTCCAAGAATTGAAATAAATAAAGAAATATAAATGTTGCATTTCTGGCTTTTAGTAGGTAGTGAATCAGCTAGGAATGGATAATTAGCTAGCTGATTCACTGTATGGTAAAAGTTACCAAAATGTACCAATTCAGTTCAATTTTTACAAATTTTCTTTAAAAATACAAAAGGTCACTGTCCACAGACTGAACAAAGACAGAAAAAAATATATAATTGCTCTATCATTATGATGGCATTTAGCATGTTGGGGAACAGCTTCTTGGCCACTAAAAGTCACCAAAATGCACCATTTGACTCATTTTTTCAGTATGTTCCTGGGGGAACATGCCCCCAGGACCCTCTAGAGAGGTTTGTATTTTGTGCCTCTCCAAAAGTTCTGATACCATGATACCCCTGCTCCTAGGGGTCTTATGTTTTAGAGTATCTCACAGACTAGAGGGCAGGGAGGGACCCTTAATGAGTCTGAAGGCCAGACAGAAAAGAAGTTACTCAAGTTGACCCTCAAGGGATGGCCAGGCCAGTGAACAAAGTACATTACAATGGTACTCACTGGATGGAGCACCTGTGGCATTGAACCCAATTTTGTTGTATAGGACTTTGAGTTTATTGAGTTCAGAGCACCTAAGGGACTGCAAGACAGTGGCACCATATTACTGGAGGGAGGAGTAGCATGCCACTGGCAGTTATGGGTCATAATTATTTTATAATAACATTGCCAAGTCAGCAGAGCAGACCAATTTTCTTGTGAAGGGTAAGCTTTATATAATCAATGAGTGCTCTGTAGGAAAGCACCTGGTTCAAGTGTACCCCTGGGTACTTGGTGTACTTAATTACTTCTACTAGTGATCTGATAGAGGTAGTGAGAGCAAGTAGGTGTTGCCTAGCCAGGCCCAAGTTCCTAGGACCAAACAACATTGCCTGTGAGTTTTTTTTTACATTTAGGACCAGCTTACTGGTCTTAAACCAGTTTTCTATCTTGAGGAGGTCAGCCTTAATCTGGACATTAATGCAGCTTGGGTCCCTGTAACTCTTGTAAAGCACAGCATCATCTGCATACTGTAGAATGTTTGCCTCCCCACAATTCCCTAGCAAGTAATTTGCAAATAATGAAAACAGCAGGAAGCCTAACATAGAACCCTGAGTGACAACATCAATAGTAGGTTTATTTTTGGAGAGATAGCCCTTCCATCTTACCAGTTGGGATCTATCACTGAGGTAGTGGGAGAACCAGCTGAGGAAGAGAGTGCACCAATACCAAGATTCTTTAGTTTCGATAGGAGCAGGCTATGACTGACAGGTAGGTCGATGAAGACTGCACCGCTGAGCATTCCTTTATCCATGGCACCCAAGTTATCAGTGGTCAGTTTGACAAGGGCAGTGTCAGTACTATGATGCCTCCTGAAACCATGTTGCCTACTGGTCAGCAGGTGCCTCTGCTCCAGGAAGTGAAGGACCAGGTTATAGACCAGACATTCAAATACTTTAGCCACAGAGCAGAGGAGAGAGATAGGTTGGTAGTGCTCAATAGGTTCTACTCTGCCACCGTTATGTACAGGAACAACTATGGCAGTCTTCCAGCATTCTGGAACATATCATACGAACATACGAATATATGAAGAAGACAGCAAAAGAAGGCCATTGAGTCTATCAAGTCTGCTCATATTGCAGGGTCCACAGCCCTCTCTACCCACTCCTCCCATCCTCCGTACCCACGATTCTTACCTTCCCCTATGCCTATCCCAGCCTCTCTTAAAGCTGCCCACCATCTTCAATGAAATTACCTCTTCTGACAGTGCAATACAAGTGTCCACCACCCTCTCTGTGAAGAAGTACTTCCTGATCTCCCTCCTTAACCTTCCACCCTCCAGCTTAAGACTGTGCCCCCTTGTGATATAGTTGCCACTCATCTTAAAGAGGCTCTCCTTATTAACCTTATTTATCCCTTTCAAGTACTTGAATGTCCCAATCATGTCCTCTCTCTCTCTCTCTCTCTCTCCTATCTTCCAGGGAGTACATGTTCAGTGCCCTCAAACTCTCCTCATATACCTTGCCCTGCTGACCGGCTATCATCATTGTAGCCCTCCTCTATACCTTCTCCAGCAGGTTAGTGTCCTTTTTGAGGTGTGGGCACCAGTACTGAACTCCATACTCTAGATGCAGCCCTACTAGTGACCTGTACAACGGCAGTATAACCTCATCTCTCCTACTACTGATCCCCCAGCTATGCATCCCAACATCTCATTTGCCTTTTCTGCTGCTTTCTTGCACTGCGTGGAGTGCTTCAGGTCACTAGTGATCATCACTCCCAGGTTCTTCTCCTTCTCTGATGCAGATACTCGGACTCCACCCAGGTAATACTCTGTCCTGGGATTATTGGCTCCAATATGCATAACTTTGCATTTCTTGGCATTGAAGCCTTCAGGTAGGGATTTTTTGATGAGGATTGTAACTGCAGAGACTATAACAGGAGCAGCAATTTTCAACAGTTTGGGTTCAAATTTATCAAAACCTGCAGATCCTTCTGCTTTCAGGCTCTTTAAAAAACAGCTAGTTCCTCCTTCTGAGTAACCAGCTGAAATTGAAACTCTGGGAAAGATAATGCTGGTTCAGGAGGGATAGGGTAGAGCAAGGTGGTACCCACAGAGGGAGTTTTGAATCTCTCCAGGTCGGTGAAGAAATCACTGAAATCACTGGCTGCAGCCAAGGAGTCACTAACTGACTGTCCAGCCACTAGAATATCATGTTCAGTGGATTTGGGATGGCTTTTAAGTAAGGAGTTAACTTGTGCCCAGAATCTTTTAGGATAAGACAGATTTTGATTTTGCATTTGAGAGAGACACGATCTTTTGGCAGCTTTTATCTTTTTTTAACAAGTTTGTATGACACAGTGTTCCCCATTCATTATTTTTGCATGGTGGACCACCACCCTATATATATATTTTTTTTTACCACCACTCTATTTTTTACCACCACCCTATATATTTTTGCCACCACCCTATATTTTTATCCATTACTGATTGTTTGTTATAAAATCCTCCAAAATTGTCTTTTATTCTCATCCTTTATTACAGTACTAACCCTGTTCTGATACCAGTACACTATATTTTACTTAAAATCCACTTATGCACATGTACAGTGCATATAGGAGATCCAGAAAAATAATGCACCTTTGGACTTGATCATCACTGCCACCACCCTATATTTTCAGACAGTGGGGAACCCTGTGACCATTCCAAAAACTTCAGGGAACATGTGGCCAGGGTCCCTAATGTGCCTTTTGAAGATTTCGTGAAAAATATTGAACGGTTCAAAAGTTATTCAAAAACAATTTTCCCATTATAGTCAATGGGAAAAGTTAACAAAAAGTTTGACAGTGTTGCAAATGCACTTTTTAGTGTCGTAAATGACCCAAGTAGTGACTAACAGTACGGCGTCTGCCACATAACAGGAATTATTTGCCATCCTGCTGCCAAATAACGGTTTGGTCTTTTGGGCTGAAATTTGGAGGAAAGAAAGCCAACATCCCACAGATGTGCCCCTTGGTAGTTTGGTGAAAAAATGTTACAGGGCGGCAAAGTTATGGCATTCTGAAATTCACATTGTTTCCCATAGGATAACATTACGGCATTGGCTGTGCCTTTTGGGGCCAGTATCTCGGAAATGGTGCGAGATACAGACTTTTTGTCGGAAAAATACTTAGCCCCTCAAATGAGGGAAAAGTACCAAACTAGCCAGGAAAGTCATAATTCGTAGGAAATTTTAATTTTTTTTCTACATCGTACGGTTACTGAGATATAAGCAATTTAGTATTCCAGCACCTTATTTTCTGCTATGAGCACCATTATTATGCATACATTCTTTGTACTCACTGTCTTTCTCTATGCAGCTGCTGGGGAAAACCAGGGTGTGCACTTACATTACTGTTACCCTAACCATTTCCACTTGCAGTTCCGTACCCGTTTGCATTACCATTCCCGTGTACGCCACTATGTGCACTACCATTTGCGTTTTCATTTGCAGTTGCGTTTGCATTACTGTTAGCATTTGTGTTCCCACTTCTATTTGTCTTTGCATTTACATTTGCATCACCATGCACATTTGCATTTATGTTTGCAGCCGCCCTTCTGTTTGCATTTCCATTTGTCTTTCGTTTGGTGTCATCGTTGCTCTTACCATTACCATTTGCATTTCCAATTGCATTACCATCACTGTGCATGTTACGCTTTGTGTTTCCATATGCGCTTGCATTCACGTTTCTGTTTCTGTTTCCTTTGGTGTTATTGTTGCTGTTACAGTTACCATTTGCATTTACAATTGCGGTACCATGACCGTGCGCATTACGGTTTGCATTTCCATATGCGCTTGTGTTTGCATTTCTGTTTCTCTTTGCTTTGGCGTTATTTTTTCTGTTGCCATTATCATTTGTGTTTGCAATTGTGGTACCATGACCATGCATGTTATGCTTTGCATTTCTATACGCACTTGCATTTGCATTTGCATTTCTGTTTCCTTTTGCGTTATTGTTGTTGCTACAGTTACCATTTGCATTTCCAATAGCAGTACCTTGACCGTGCGCATTACCAGTTATGTTTCCATACACGGTTGCATCTCCGTTTGCATCACTTTTCACTTTGGTATCAATTTCCACTTGCGTTTCTATTAACGTTTACTTTATCATTTACATTTGTGTCACCATATGCATAAATGTTAGCGCTTGCGTTTGTGTAGTGGTTACCTTTACTATGTCACACAAAATCACGTGGTGGGAGTGTGGGGCCCAAAGGGCCCGCACTCCCACCACCACATTCCATTAACTATTTATAGTCCTTATTCTCAAAAGAAGGGAAATTCATGGCAAGAAACTCTGTTTAATGCATCAGTTAGGAGCTGTTCTGGCGACAAAAGTGAGAAATTTGGTGTTAGGTTAAGCCCCCTTGCACCACAGCTCGCCCCAACCGGCATCGGGGTGTGCTGTCGGTCCTCTCAACCCTTTTCCTATACCTCAGCTTGTTTACATGTGATGGGTTGAGTTAAGTACCATTTAATGCACACCCCAATGCCAGTTGGGGGGTTCGAACTAGGGTGGTGCAAGGGGCACTCAACCCCAACACCAAATTTCCTCACTTTTGTCACTGTGAAAACAACCTAACTGATGCATTAAATGGAGTTTTTGCCATGAATAATATATATATATATATATATATATTGATATGACATGGCCTGACTTAAGATATCACATTTATCTTCACAAGAGACCAATGATATCATGATATCTGATGAGTGGCAAAGCCATGAGTGAGATATCTTGATGTCATTGGCCTTGAGTGAAGATAAATATGATATCTTCAGTCAGGCTTTGTCATGTTCTGTTTATACAACATATGTTTTGGGCACCTTGAAACACAACCCCTCAAAGACAACTCCACATATCCCCCACCAACATAATAAATGGCAAGTTACTTTAATAAATTATCTGGTTGATCCTTCTATTTTGAAGTTATTTAAAGAAACCTAACTGGTTGATCCTGCTATTGTTTTTAAATAAGTGATAATTTTAAAATGCATCTGGTTGATCCTGCTACTCTGCCATTCCATAAATGTAACAGTAGTTTCACTTTCTGCCCCAAAATTTAACATGACCGAATGGTACCAACACTGACATGTAACGCACTGCCAGACTTTAATACTAAGGCAGCCTGTCTCAGAAAAGTTAGGAAAACTGCAGTAAATTTGGTCAGATTAACAGTTTTTCTTCAAAAGAAGCTCCCAACTAGACTAATGGGACAGTGAGCTAGTTGGCAGCTTCAGAATGGGAGAAGGAAGCATGAGTGCATGTTGGTATAGCAACTTGCTATAGCAGCACATGCTCGCACTTCCTTCTCCTGTTCTGAAGTCACTGACTCTATTGCTGTCCTGTCAGTGCAGTCAGGGGCTTCTTCGAAGAAAAACTGTTAATCTGACCAAATTTACTGCAGTTTACTAACTTTTCTGACACTTGCTGCCTTAGTATAAAGGTCTGGCATTGCACTATGTGTCAGTGTTGTTACCGCTTGGTGATGCTACATTTTGGGGCAGAAAGTGAAATTACTGTTAGGTTTATGGAATGGCAGAGTGGCAGGATCAACCAGATACATTTTAAAATGATCACTTATTTAAAAAAAAAGTCAGGACCAACCAGATGTTTAAAGCATGTGGTGTCTGAGCCTGTGTTGCTATGGCAGCACTCATTCGGTGTCTGGGCACATTTCTGTCATTGCTAAGCAGCTTCATCTTGTACTGGTGGAGTTGGGGCTTAGTAGTTTTATCGTCAGATTGTTGGGTTACTTTATAGTAAGTATTTTGCTTTTGTGTATTTTGTGACAGAGTTTCACTTCTTGTTCTTTGGAGAGCCTTCATTCACCACATGGCAGAGTGGGGAAAGTGAGAGTGCTACATGGTAACGGTGTGAACCTACAGTACAGCCAATCAGAATTGTTTGTGATGATATGGGAGTTTGGAAGATAACATGATGATGTATAGGAACATGGAGATATCAGTAATATCTCCACTGGGCTACTTCAGATATTACATTTTATACTGGCATTTACCTTAAAACATATGTTGTATAAATATATATATATATATATATATATATATATATATATATATATACACACACACACCCAGTATATATGTAGCAAAAAACTTCATTAATGCATCAGTTAGGGTTGAAGTGACAAAGTAGGAAATGAGATGTTAGGGTTGAGCCCCTAACACCCCCCAGCCAACCCCACAAGCCCACCCCACAACCACCCTCCACACACCAACAGGCATCAGGTTGTGCCTTGTAGTCATTGGGTCTAACTCTCACTCCACTCTCCTATACTGTACCATTTCTAATTTCTTACACATGGAATGGGGTGAGAGTTAGGCTTGACAACCCCAAGGCACACCTTGATGCCTATTGGTCTCTGAAAGGTAGGTTTAGGGTGGGCTGCTGGGGTTGAGTAAGGAGATGTTAGGGGGTCAGCCTTAACATCTCATTTCCCTTCTTTTGTCACTTCAACCCTAATTGATGCATTAATGAAGTTTTTTTCAATGTATTTCCTCACTTTTTGAAATAGTGTAATAGTATGTTTATTTTACTGTGGGAATGCAGTATCTGAATCCCTCCACAGATGCACATTACTAGGTTTACTAAGTTTTTTGGGGAAAGAAGAAGGCCAAGGCCCATCAAGATTTTCCACCTCATTTGAGTGGAATAACAAATGAGATTAGGATGTGAAATCAACCAAGCATCTAGTCTATTTTTAAATGTACTAAAATTATTACAATCTATTAATTCTTGTGGTAAGATGTTCCACAGTCTTGGGGCATGTAATGAGAAAACATAATGCCTATTGTTTGTTTTTGCCTTATTAATCACAATTTGTTTATTATGACGTCTAGGGATGATACGATTTTTTGAAAAGATAAGATTGCAGTGTTCCATTAATTGAGGTGACTTTAGCGTCTTATAGAGAAATAAAATGTCCCCCCTACATCTCCTAAATTGCAACAAATGTAACCCTGTGGCTGTTAATCTATCCTGATAGGTCATAGAAGAAAGTCAAGGAATCATTTTAGTTGCATGTCTCTGAATTTTTTCAATTTGTATTATACCCCTTTTAAGGTATAGACTCCAGAAAGGGGACCCTTAGACAATAAATGGTCTGATGTAAGATCTATATAGTGGTATAAGGCATTGTTCTGTTCTGGTCACAAAGGTATGTTGGCTCTGTCTAATCCATGTGTTGTTGTATTTGCCACTTTTATGCAATGGTCATAGGATGAGAGTCTGTTGTTTATCAAAACACCCAGATCTATTTCCTTACATGATGATTTAAGTGGAATTTTGTTAATATGATAAGTGTTTCTAGGGTTTCTTGAACTAAAGTGGAGAACTACACATTTTTGCATGTAAAATTTCATATCATTTAACTGTGCCCACTGTTCAACGGCAGTGAGGTCAGAAATGAGATTTTGTAAGTTTTCATTGGTGTCCACCTTTCCTTCCAATTTTGAGTCATCGGCAACTTTTGTAAGCCAGTTTTGAGAGATGACTTGCATGTTGCCAATATAAAGATTGAAGAGTATGGGCAACAGAACTAAGCCCTGGGGCATGCCACTGGTAACCAGATATTGGTCTGATAAGGAGTTGTTAATCCTCACTCTCTGTGTCCTATTTTTAAGCCATAGGTTAATCCAGTTTGTCAAACAGAGAAAACCCTAAAGATTCTAAATGAATCTAGCTGTGGAAACACAGGGATCTCTAGCCTCTGCACTTCCACACATTAAGATTCAAGCAGGCACAGAGAAATTGCAACAAATAGTCATAACTGTGTGTAACAGAAAGGTATATGTGTCCCCGTCCCGTATTTTCTTTTCATTCTTTACTTTGTTCATTATCTTATTCTACCTCTTCTTATATTCTTGCCAGGGTGGCCAACCTGGCAAACTTAAATACTCCCTCTTTGCTGTCCCCATTATGCTGCCCTGAGTTAAAATATAAATGTATTCATCCAGGCAATGTAAAAGAGTGCTGAGAGCACTTTGAAGTGATCTCAAGTCTGGAGATATTGAATAAGAGCATGGCATGCTTTCTGTTTAAAACCCTGGTGCCCCTGATGATACTTGAGTGTCCGAGGGTTGGATAATTGACTGGTGCCCCAGAATAAATTATTAAATCTAGTGCTCGCTCCTGAGGTGCTGAAATCCTGGGCTGCCACTGCTGAATGCAGCTCCTGTATTAGATATGGCTCTGGTTTCAAGGTACAACCAATGAATGCATTCCTTTTTGGAGCAGAAGCTCTGTGCCTAGGTTGTCACTGAGTGTGGTTAGGGAAGCATTCTTTGTGTGGAGCATGATAGAATGGCATGCTTCGGAGCAAGGGCATGCTCCAAAGCAAATACCGACTGCCACACATAACAGCAATATGAAAAGAATATTGCCAGCTGATGGGACACTATGGGCATGAATATGACTAAGCCCAGTAGTGTCCCATACCTTTAATCAAGTGTGTGCTATAAAGAAATAAGTAGCCCCAGATATGTTGTAACTGGGACTGCATAAAATAAAATAAATGTGGGCCAAGCATGAAAAATGGGCCCAAAGGAAAGGTTTCCCAATGGCTAAGATTTCAGTCGTCGGCTGAAAAAATATTATGCTGCTGAAATAAGCAGGGGCTCAAGAAGCAGAATAAAAGAGGGCCCCTGCATGGCTAATAATGATGCAGCAAGGGAAAGCTGCAGAGAGAAAAAACAAGAAGGAGTTTGTCTGCTTTGTTTAAATTCAAGAAATAAACATCAACAAACTGACTGCTTCAGCAAATAAGCTTCTCAGGTCTCCTGAGCTAGCAGGAGAAAGAAGATAGGGAGCGTGCCCCTAATCTTCCTTTCCCCTAGCCAACCTAGAGACGCCTGTGGAATACAATGGATAGTACAAAGCTAATAAAGGTGTAATTATCTGTGGGGAGCTGTTTAGCCAGAGGTGTTTCTATAGGGCTGGCTGGCATGAAACTGACCCAATTTGTATGTTTTAAAGCCTGTGATGTTACAACCTATGGAAACTCCTGAATTATGTGATGTAATCATGAGGAGCTATAAAAAAGGGCTTTCCACTAGGGGAGTTTAGATCAGTTGAGTCAGTTGGTGTACTGACAGTGAAGGAGAAGGACCTGCTACTGTGTGCTATTAAATTCACAAAAGAATTCAGAGTTGGAGAGTACAAGCAGTGTGTTACACTCAGGTATGCTAGCTGAAGCTAAGCCACAGACTCTATGAGGAAAGTAGAAGCCTGAAGATTTCTTTTGTGCTGTTGTGCTGGACTAAAGTTTCTTATTATTATTTCTGTACATATATATTTTATATGTATTTAAATAAAATGATAGACACATTTATGTGCCTTTTATGCATCTGACCTCTGCCTAGTTGTGTCCAGTTATTATCCCACATGCTCACACTGTGCCATCTTAAATAATTTTCACCCCAAATGTTCAATATAACCTTATTACCTCACTATATGTACCCAGTACAGAAACTTTCAAATCCCTGTCGAAATATAATTCTGCGCAACTGTAACGCTGTTTTGCACCACAGATGTAGAAAAACATTTTTGGCATGATCTGAAAAATTACAGCTGTACTATTCATCTGGTGGTGGTGTGAAAAAATGGTAATGCTCAAAATCTGGAGTGGAAATATGAAAAATTTGCTAAGTTACAAGCGTGTATAGAAACTGTGCAACACATGCTTGTAATGCGGTAATTTTTTGGAATTTTTCACCAAATTTTCAAGATTAGCTTTTTGGGACTTCCCCTCATGAACACTGGCACTGTGAGTTTGTTATCCCATTCCAAAAGTTGATTGTGCACTGCAACCACATATTCTGCACCATAGGTGTGAAAACATGTTTTAGGCAGGATGTGAAACATGACATCTATACTGTTCATAAGGAGGTATGAAAACATGGCAATGCTGAAAATCTGGAGTGAACATATTAAAATTTGGCCAAGTTACGAGCCTGCATAGAAACTGTGCAAAGCACACTCATAATGCAATCGTTTTTTGGAATTTTTTCACGAAATTTGCAACATGAACTTTTTGAGACCCCACCTGATGAACAATGGCACTGTTGTTTCATTAATCCGTTCCAAAAGGTGATTCTGTGCAGCAACTGCGAAATCACCTTTCTGGACTGAGTAATGAAATGACAGTGCAAGTGTTCATGAAGTGTGTTCCCAAAAACCCCATGTTGAAAATTTGTGGCCAAAATTCTAAAAGTGGTTGAGATATCAACATAAGTTGAAAACCTCATTGACTGCCATTATACAGAGCTTACCTTGATTCTCCAGTTTGCAGTTTGCCTCTGAAGAGTGCAACCGTGTCCCGATCCGTGGAAGATGACAGCACCCTACAGAGGTAAGTATAGGGTAAGTGTGGGGGATGTGGGGAAGTGAATGAGCAGAGGGTGGGTAGGGATTGGGGAGAGTGACAGCGGGGATGACGAGGGACCATTTTGTTTTTTTCAGGTAAAAAAAGTCATCGGGGAACAGTTTTCTTTTTTCAAATTTTTTTAAAGCACATTTTGGCACACTGGGAGCCCAGTAGTGGAAGGGGGGAACACATGCTGAAATGGGGACTGGGCACCCTGATGTCAGCAGAAAACCATAGGGGGCAGACTGGTTCGATGCAGGATTTTACATCAAAACTTTCGATGCAGAATTCTGTATAAAAAAAAGACATCGGAGTCTGTTTTCTTTTTTCAGGTACATAAAAACATACATTTTTGGACACAGTGGGAGGGCTTCCCAGTGTCCAAAGCTTCTGGTGTGGGTTGAGGAGGTAAAAGCTGACACAGGGATTGGGTCCCACCCCCTGATGTCAGCACATTTCAAAGTAATGGGCTGTGGGTAGGGCTATCCAACACAAGGGGTTAGGAATTCTGGTGTTAAAAAATACAAAAAAAACAAACAAAGAAAACAGGGGAAGGCAATCAGAGGGTGAGGGGGCCACTAGACACCAAGGAATGTGTGTTTTAAGGGAGTCAGAGGGTGCACTAGACACCAGGAAAAAGGGCACAGTTAGCTTTAAGAATTACTTTTCATAATCCCTTTCAGCCAGCCAATCTGGCAAAAAGGGATAGGCTATCAAAAAGGGATTGCAAAAAGGGATTTTAAAGTGCAAAAATGCCATTATTAAAGTTAAAAAAAAAAAGGCATGGGGGGGGTAGAGGACATCCCCCATACCAAAACCCATGGCTTGGTATTTAGAAAAGACAACCCTGGGACAACTTGTGAGGTTTTGTTTTCTCTCCTCGCTAAGGAAGAAACCAAGATGGCAGCTGATGAAGAGGGAATTTTCTCATGAAGAGGGATTTTCTGAGATTTCCCCCAATCCTGCTTAACAGTCCCTCTTCACCAAACCTTCATGAACAGGAAACCTTGATCGAAACTGTGTATCTATCCCAAAGACTGAACTGAGTATGCTCAGAACCCAAAACTTCAAAATTTAATAACTTTGAAACAGATTAATATATTTTCACCAAACCAGTGCTGGAATGTTTCTTATGATAACCTCTTTCTACCCTGAAACTTTCAGGGAAAAAAACCTTACTCGGTTACCAAAGACTTACATTTTCTGCTTCGAGAACTGAAGGTACTAGTTGGAATCACATTTTCTGGATCACAAACCAGAATGCCAAGTTAGAACCACTTTTTTTGGTTCACTAACTCAAACTTGTAGTTCAAATCATTCCAAACAGTGTGCAGACAGTGCAATGTCACAAAATGACCATGACATTTGCCAAAAAAGTGAAAAATGCATTTTGTGATGCTTCACTGTGCAAACTCTGCAAATCCGATCAAAATACAACTTGGCAAATCAAGAGAGCTACCATCAAAGACCGTGTATTCTTAAATTTTGTGCAAATCCGTTGAGCAGGTGCAAACTTATTAAAGTGCAAAATTTGGGGTTTAACATTAAAGTTCCTACTGAACCCTAAGTATAAGGGGTGACTGCACCTTATAATATATATATATATATATATATATATATATATATATATATATATATATATAAATATATATATATATATATATATATATATATATATATTTACATTACAAACAATTTTGTTAATGTACCAGTTAAGGTTAAAGCAATAAAAGTAGGAAAATTCTAACCCTGCAGGCATCTACCTGTGTTTTCGCAAATCAGGCATGGTATGTACCTTGAGGCTGGTAATGCTAATGCTTACCCCATTCCATCAGTAAATAAGCTGAGATGTGAAGAGTATACATGAATGGGGTGAGCATTAGGGTTAACAACCCCAAGGTACACCCCATGCCTGATTTGTGCAGATGCAGGAGAGGTGAAACCATAATGTTTTTTCCTGTTGTTGATTGCAGAGTTGGGGTTGGGTGTTAGGGCTGGGAACCCTAACAGAATTCCCTGCCTTTTTTTAACCCTAACTGGTACATTATTGGCAATTTTTGCAATGAATTTCCTTACTTTTTGAGATAGTATAATTGTATACTTTTTTGCCTGTGGGAGCACAGGGCCCTCTGGGCCCACCACTTCCATCCCTCCATAGATGCATACATCTATATTGGTGTCGAAGCACAGGGTCTTCTGGGCCCTGTGTGCTTCCATTTCTGGCAAAACTGGAATTTACTTGCTTGGCTGTATGGCTTATTAAGCAAGAGACCAACTTATCATGCCTTTGTGTAACTCTCTGGTGAAGACATGTCTACAATATAAACTTCACTACTGGTGCCCATGCCTCAAAAAGCACATTAACCTACTGGAAAAGTTCCAGAGGATAGCTAAAAAGATGATAGTGGATCACCATGGTTAGGCATATTATGACAGGGTTAGAGCAATGGACATCTACTCAGAACAGAACAGAGATATGGGACTAGACTAAGACAATTAAGTACTAGTGACAGATAAATAACATGGATATGGAAGCCCTCTTTAACTTAAATGGTAACCATAACATGACAGACCACAGTGTTAAGATGCAGGCTGGGAGGCGTAGCAGCAAACTGACAATGCACTTCTTCATACGTGGGATGGTGAACACTTGGAATGCACTGCACTTCAAAAGGGGCTAGAATAGCCATGGGGGAAAATATTCTCCATGAGTAGTAAAGATGGGAAGCTTGTGAGGAGTGAGATGGTGAAGCAGATCCAATACATCAACCTCTGGACACTGCAATAAGAATAGACTACATAGACCAAATTGCCTTCTTCTCTTAGCTTCTCCATATTTTCGTATTTTCTACTTCACTAACTGAAAGTCTAACTTTTAAACACATTTTGTGCCACACGAACCAGAAGTAGTAGTTTGACCTATATTTTTTGGTTCATGAACCAAACGTGGTACTTTGGAACAGATTTTCTGTGCTGGTAGTATAGCCTAGAGGTTAGAGTAACTAGCTGTGAATGAGCTTGGTACATCCAGCAGACAGAACCTTGATTTGATTCCCACATCCTCCACTTGCATACTGTGTGACTCTGAGCAAGTCACTTAACTGCCCAGTGCTCCCAGGTTACCCCTGAAAACAGGCCCTTGTGCCTACTGGGCCTTATCCGGTTACCAAAGACTTAAATTTTCTGCTTTGAGAACTGAAGTTACTAGTTGGAATCACATTTTCTGGATCACAAACCAGAATACCAAGTTAGAACCACTTTTTTTTGGTTCACTAACTCAAACTTGTAGTTCAAACCACTTTTTCTGGGTTGTGAACCAGAACATTTTTAGTTTGACCCCAACAAAGTGGTTTGAACCAGAAATCACTGAAGAGAGATTGTGAATGTGTGAAAATATAACATTTGGGCAGATTTCCCCATAAACAGACTATAAAATCTTGCATAGCGAAAACATTGTACATCAGGGATGTTTTAGTTTTGCAAAAATTATATCTTTAGAAGTGTTTTCTAACTTCAGTACTAACACAAATAAAGAAGCTTGATGCTGGCCATCGTGAACCAAAAAAAATAGTTCACCAGTGCAGTGGCAGGGAGGGCTGAGGCACTGGATGCCTTACCTCCTCCCATGCTGGTAACCCAAGTTTGGGAATGAGCCTGGGGTGCTGGGGTCAGCCAATGGAGGGGGGGGTGAAGAGCAGGATTGACTGCCTGCAAGGCAGCTCTCCTCTCCTGTGGGTTTCCCTGGCTCTTAGCTGCCACCTAGAGGAGGCTAGGTGGCAGCACCAAGCCATAAGGAGCCAAGCATTAGGCCAGGTGGGAGGAAGGGGCCATCACCAGCCACAGAACACATGCGCACCTCCACGTGCATGCACAACCATGTTCTGGGGTCCTGGGAGGACCACAGTATGCTTGCCCTCAGATCCCTGAGAGAAAATGCTGTATGAAAAAAAATTGTTCATGAGACCAATTTTTGATTTGTGATGCATCAAATTTGCAAACCACAAAATACTCCCACGAACCAGAAACATTCATTTCACATGGGACATGTACCCGAAACCAATTTTTAAATCCTTATAACTCAGGAATCTTTTAATATATTTTCACCAAACCTTCGGAAGGCACTACCTCAGCACAAACCACATGTACCCTGAAAGTTTTATGCAGAAATTCAGTACCATGTAGCCTGTAAATGAGAGCAAAACAATGCAAAAAAAAACAACCAAAACATGTTAAGTATAGGGAAAAATGATTCATGTTATAATGTGTTTGTGTTTAAGAAAGAATAATCTTAAATAACATATTGCTCCTACATTCCGCTTCTGTTTCTCTGTTTTTACAAACATTATGCTTATGGTTCTAGTATGTGTTATTGACTATTGTACCTTGTATATTCCTGATGTTTTAATAAAGTGTTTAAAAAAAGAATTAAAAAAGGTATAGGGAAAAAGATGACCCTTTTACAAAATAAGGGTTCAATCAATTAAACTTTATTTAACTAGGCAGTTACATCACTCAGCAAGCTCATTTTCAAGATGGTCCTGGACACAGAGGACACTTTTGCTTGCAGTAGACAACACTTCATACAAAAGTAGACATCGGTACAGGCAGTTACAATATACAAAATCAGTACTTGGATGAATCAGACATGTAAAGCAAGTGCAAATATATGCATTTAAAGTGCAGCGTATACAGGTTGTAGCTTATAGTACAAGTGAGGAGAGGAAGGTGGGACATAGCGAAGGGCAGTGGGAAGAAAGGGTATCAGACACATAGTTGAGAGGAACAATATGGCAGCCTAATAGAATGAGGACCCCTACAAAGCTAATTGATGGGGGAATGGTCGCCCTAAAGGGTTATCCAGATCTCAGAAACTGCACAAGGTGTGGTCATGAAACTCTCCATGTTTTCACAACATGGCAAGTCCATGGAAAATGCAAAAGTGTGGGCTATTCTGACAAACCCCGTCAGAGTTATTAAACTGCAAAGTTAGGGATTTAACATTGAGCACCCTACTCAACCCTAACTATAGGAGTCCTACCAGGCCTCTATAATATATTATAGTGGTGCAGTAGCACCACTATAGTTAGGGTTGAGTAGGGTGCTCAGTGTTAAAACCCTAATTTTGCACATTAATGGCTTTGGCATCATTTGACAAAATCAACTGCAATTTTGCATGTGTGATCTAGGAAGCAAAATCCTGCTCTGTGGAAAGTTTTGTGATGGCAGCTTGTGTGGTTTCTGAGACCTCGCATGTGTAATTTTCTGCAAATGTCTAATTTTTTTCCTATACATATCAAGTTTTTTTTTTTTGCTCTTATCTACAGCCTACATTTATTTTTATTTATTTTATTTATTTGTATTTCGGATGACACCTTTGAACTGAGGCTCTTTTGCAAAGGTTCCACATCAAGGCAATAAGGACAGTAAGGTACAAAACATAACATGATCATTACAATGGAACTTACAATAAAAAAGACAAATAAGGTTACAATAATAGCAGCCAAAGGCATTGTCAAGGAATTTTGTTGTGAGTTAATTGTACAGTACAAGTCATAGGTGGCTCAGTGAAGCTTTGTTAGGAGTGGGTTAGTGGGAAAAGAGAAAGAAGAGTGGTGGTGAGGGGGTGGTATGGAAGACAGAGAGAAGGAGGAGGGGAGAAATGGGGAAGGCATTGCGTTGGGTATGTGGTAGATGGGAAACAGCAAGGGAGGAGGAAAGGAGGGGATGAAAAAGAAAAGGAGACAGATTTATCCTATACCCAGTAATGGGGGTAGAAGAGGAGGAGGAGCTAAGGCAGTGAGGATGGATGCTTGAGGGTAGTATGCCTGGAGGGGATTATAAGAAGCAATCACAGAAGGCACTAGCCACGAGGTGTTGATGCAGTTTACACTTAAAAGCACCAATTGTGGCAATGTTGGAGATTTCTGTAGGTAGCAAGTTGAACCAGGTGGAGGCTCTGACAAGGTAAGAACTCTATGCTTGAGAGGTCCGACAGTGAGGTATTGTAAAGGTTAGACTGTCCGATCTTCTAGTTAGGTGGCAGACACACTGCGGGGTCAATATTGATTGGACTCCAGGGGGCATAAGGCCCAGTGATGTCTTCTTAGCTAGGATGCAGGTCTGGTACTTTAGCCTGCCAGATAGCTGGAGCCAGTTAGCCTACTTGTAAATGTCGCACATGTGATAAAGGCAGGCAGCTGAAATAAGGAGTCTACATGCCTGATTAAGGGCTACAGCTATGCGCTGGAGTGCAGTATCAGTAGCGGATCCATAGATAACAAGCCCATAGTCAATAGTTGAGATAACAGAGCTATGGATAGCGAGGTTCAAGGCTTCAACCATTAGGCAATGTTTATGCATGTATAGTAGCCCTATACGGGAGCTCACAGTTTTAGCGATATTATCAATGTGTTTGGTATACGAGAGGGAGCAGTCAAGGCTCAGGCCCAGATATTTAAACATATCCTCCTGCTCAAGAGTGACGCCTTCGTGGTTGTTAATTATGAGCTCATGGTCCTTGTACTTGTGGGTTCCATGGAACAACATTGTTTTAGTTTTTTTGTGGTTAAGGATGAGTTTATGTGAGCAAAACCAGTCTTCCACTTCTGTGAAACTTTTCTGTAGTTGAGACTGAAGGGAGGTGGGGTCGGTGTGGCAAGTGAATTACTGCATCATCTGCATACAGTAACATTCTGTTATGACAGGAGGCAGAGAGATTGTTCAGGAATATGTTGAATAACGAGGGACCCAGGATAGAACCTTGGGGTACTCCAGAGTGGATTGGTAGGGATGATGAGAGGAATTCACCAATCCTGATCTGTTGGGTCCGGTTATTGAGGTAGCTTTGAAACATGGAATGGAATTTTTCCCCAAACTTGTAGGGAACAGGTGTCATGTCTGAAACCAGTGCTTTTGAAAGGTCTGGTGAAAAAATATGAAATGGTTCCAAAGTTATAAGGCTTTGAAGTTTTTTTTTTCCTGTTCTGAGTATGCACAGTAGGGTTTTTGAGATAACATTCTGGTGCAAAATGAAACATTCTGTGACCCTTTTTTGGTTTCTCACCACTTGCTTCTCATAGCACAAAGCATTTTTTCTGTCATGAGACCACCATCTTGTTGATTTTCTCCTTGAACGAACAATTATGGAAAATACATAAAAATGCTATCCTTTTAAAAAACAAACACCAGAGCCTAACTAAAAGGGTCGCATTCACCTGAATTCTGATTTTTGTTTTTTAAGTTAAGGCCCAGAAATACCTCTTCTGGGTATCCAAAATCCCAGGTGCCCAGCTTAGCAAAAGAAGCTATTCACACGTGTTCTTTGTATGAGAACAGCTAGACTTTCTTCACTTCTGCAGTCACAACTGGAACTTGTGCTTTGTGCTGCAGTGAGATCAGTAAGCCACCATTTCCCTGGTGTTTAGTGGCACCCTTCACCCTCCAATTGCCATCTCCATATTTATTTAATGTCTCCCTGGTGTCTAGCGGCACCCCCACCCTCCGATTGCTGTCCTCAAAATTTGTTTTTCTTTCTCTGGTGTCTAGTGGCACCCCCCACCCCACCCTCTGATCCCCATCCCATTATGTATTTGTCTTTGCCTGATGTCTAGTGTCACCACCAATCCACCAATCACCATACCCATAATATTGTTGTTCTTTCCTGGTGTTTAGTGGCATCCCCCACCCTCTGATTGCCCTCCCCATATTAAGTTGTTCTTTCCCTGTTGTCCAGTGGCACCCCCACCCTTTAATCACTGTCCTTGTAATAAGCTGTTTTCCCAGTGTCTAGTAGCACCCCCACACTCTGATCGCTGTCCCGTAATAAATTGTTCTTTTCCTGCTATCTAGTGGCACCCCCACCCCCCAACTGCCATCCCTATAATTTCTTTTGTCTTTCTCTGGTGTCCTGTAGCACTCCCACCCTATGATCACTGCCCTGATCTGAAATAAAGAAAAACATCCTTCAATATTTTTTTTTAAACCTGCAAAAACAAAAATGGTACCTCAGCGATCTGATCCCCACCACCACCTCCCACTCAGCACCCACCACCCCACTCCACCTAGTACACCACCACATACACTCACTCACCTGAACAGGTCACAGGGTGAAGATTCACTCTCCAGTCAAAGACACAACTCGCTGCTGGAACCACAGACTGCAATATGAGAAATGAAGGTAAGTGTGGTTCAATGTATTTCTATCGGGTTTTGAATTTTGATGCATAACTTAGTCATTTTTGCATATTTTGACTCCACAATTTCAACATGGCCTTTTGGGGACCCCACCTTATGAACAATGGTGGTGGAATTCTGCAAATCTGGCCAGAAAAATGATTTCATGGTAGCTTGGTGAAATCACCTTTCAGGCAGGATTTGAACATTTTCAATGCTCCTGTTCATGAGGTGGGGTCATAAAAAGGCTAAGTTGAAAATTTAGGGTCATAATATATAAAAATGGCAAAGTTATGTACACCTGTTGAAATTTTACTATGTTTGCTCATATCTTTGGTAATTTTAAATGTTTTCACCAAATTTTCAACATAGCCATTTTTTTACATCACCTCATGAACATGACAGCTGTCATTTTTCAAATCCTGGCCAAAATGTGTTTCACACCTGTGGCGCTGAATGACATTTCAATGCTGTGGAAAGACATTTTGGTGAGTATTTGAACATTTTCAGCAAGGTGTTCATAAAGTGGGGTAATAACAAGGCTATGCTGACAGTTTGGTTGCTGTTTTGGCAGAAATTCAAGCACTGTGCCTTCTGGGCCCTGAGCTTCCAAGGCAACATACGTGTAGGCATCTATGGAGGGATGGGAGTGCAGCGCCCGGAGGGCCCTGTGCACTGAGAGGGAAATGGAGATATGATTATAGTATCTCAAAAAGTAAGGAAATTATTTGCAAAGAACTGCATTAATGCACCAGATAGAGTAACTTAATGCCAGAAAAGTAGGGAAATGTGGCATTAGGGTTTTCCAACCCTAATGTCCCCCTGCTCCCCCAAGCAACAAAAGGAAAAAAGCATTAGGGTTTGAGTCTCTGGAGTCTTGGAGAATCAGTGGTCTGGTCTTCTTTGTAGGTTATTAACCTTAATATTCACCCCTCTCCCCAGCCCCTAGCCTCCAATCCTAAGCACAAGGTACAGCTTGAAGCCACTGCCTCATAATGATACACTCTTCAAAGGCAGAGAAGTATGTCTCACCACAGGTTGCCAACACAGTTTGTTGTACCTTTCTTCACACAGGGCCCTGTAGGCCCTGCCTGAATAAAGAAGATCATGTGTGATGTTGTTTGCTCATGGAATGGAATGGGCATTAGGGTTAACAACCTCCAAGATAGACCCCATCACTGATTTGCCATGACTACGGAGACCCAAAACCCTAGTGTTTTTTTCCTTTTGCTGCTTGGAGGGTGGTGGGGCTTTAGGATTGGAAAGCCTTATGCCACATTTCCCTACTTTTCTGTCATTAAGTTATCCTAACTGGTGCATTAACATAGTTTTTTTTGCAAAGACTATAAATATAAAAACAGGGCTGAAAACCCACAAAGGAGACCATATATCTCCTGTCTTACTTCCTCACAGATAAAAGCCACTACCTCAAAAACAGACTCTGTGCCACCCTTAGATAGTTCTATGTGATAACAGTGAGCACTGAACAGCAACCCATGTTATCGCGAAATCAGGGAGGCAAAAACAATTTTGCCACCCTGACATCCTTGGCGCATGGAGGAACGGTGCTGGGGACTTGGTTCTTTTGCTTTCTGTGGGGGCTGTACCCCACACACCCACCACATGGAGGGTATCACCCCCACACCCCCTACTAAAAGATTCTCAACTCCAGTGGGGTGCATGTTGGGGGGGGCAAAAGGAAAAAAAAACACAAGTTTCGGGACGGGTGCAACAAAAATGCAGTCTTGCCCGGACCCAGATCCAAACCTAGTACCCCATGCACCGCAAGGGGAGGCCAACCCCTAATGCCACAGCGCAGCTTGGCAACTGACCAGAGTGCCACCCTCTACATCCTCTCCACCCCCTCCCAGCCCAGGCTCGCTGTGCTCACTCTCTCCCCCCATGTGTGTAGATATAGAGACATCCTGTTGCTGCAGTTGCCCACCCCACCACATCCGGTCATCCTACCCCCCCATCGCCATTCGGGCTTTCGTCCACATCTTGTTGCCATTTTGGATGGTGCCTTAATTCAGGTGCCCACCTCATGTGCTACCCCTTTAGACCATGGCTCTTTCTAGACTCCATGCCACCTACCGACCTCTGCTCACCTGCACTCAACTTGAAACACCATGGCACTAACAACCCAATCTGATCGCAACCCCTGGACTGTGTGCCAATAAAATGTACCACAGCACCTCATACCTCATGATCAGCATTCATTTCAGCTCTCAGGACTCCTTAATGCAGTTGTCATTCAGTGCTTCAGTGCCAATCAGTAACACTCCCCAACAGCTCCCGGCAAGCCACTCACACTGCCCAGTAGCTCTGTTGTTAATACTGAAAGCTTGTAACTAGTTACAAAAAAAGCACAATAAAAAACAAGCAAAAAAAGGAAAATGTGCATGCGTCTTTAGTAATACTGTGTGTGTGGGGGGGGTTGACTAGTAATGCTGTGGGATTGACTCCCAGCTCCTTCTCTATTCCACCTAGCAATATATGACTACTTCTCTAGAGAGGAAAGATAAACTATAAATAAAATGAAGACTTTAAAAAAAATATAAGCTTTTTAATAATTAAAAAAATCCATTGTATAATCACAGTAATCCAGTCCAGGATGCATAGATACATAGATGTTGATGGCAGATAAGAGCCTTCAGCCCACTTAGTCTGCCCATTTACACACATAACTGCTTCTTCAAGCTTCCCTAGTACTAGGTTGTCCCGTTCCCTTGACTACCAGGATCCCCTTATGCCTATCCCATGCATTCTTATATTCTTTTAATTGATTCTGCCCCCACCACCTCTTTCAGCAGGCTGTTTCACTTGTCTGCTACCCTGTCTGTGAAGAAGCACTTCCTCACATTCCCTCTGAACCTCTCTTCCTCTTGCTTCATCCCATGTCCCCTAGTACTAGAACATCTCTTTCTTTGATATATTGTGTTTTCCTGCACCTTGTGCCTCCATGTGAGGTACTTATATGTTGCAATCATATCCCCCCCTCTCTCCTTTCTTCCAAGGAGTACATATTTAAGTCTTTCAGCCTGTCCTCAAAGGGGTTGTGATCTAATATTTGCACCATCTTGTGTGCCCTCCTCTGAACTGTCTACACCCTATTTCTTTATGTAGGTACGATCTCCAGAAGTGGACTCTGTCCTCGAGGTGTGGCCTCACTAATGTCCTGTATAGTGGAATTATGACCTCCCTTTTCCTGCCGGTGATACCCCTGCCTATGCATCCCAGCATCCTGTTTGCTTTTCCTGCCATCTTGTTGCACTGACTCCCTACCTAGAGGTCAGAAATGATAACCCCTAGGTCCCTTTCCTGCTTGGAACATTCTATATCCTCCACTCCAACTGAAATGTTGTTCCTGGGTTTTTGTGTCCCACATGAGACAGGCACTACTTGCCAACTACAGGCCTATCTCCATTCATCCCCCTCTATCCAAGGCACTTGAAGCAATTGTTGCTGACCAACTGGTAGATTTTATGGAGATATACAACCTGCAATGTCGTCAGCAACATAGTTTTCAAAAAGGCTCAGTACCACCACTGCCCTCCTTGAAATTATGAGCTACATACACCATGTTCTCGACCAAGGCCAGCTAGTTGGCGCTACCTATATTGACCTTACCAAGACATTTGATATGGTCAGCCATTCCCTGCTGATTGAACAGCTAGCAGAATTAGGGCTATTGAGGGACACCATAAGATGGTTTAACAGCTACCTCTCTGGCCGCTTGCAACAGGTGAGGATTGGAGATTTACTATCAACTAAGCAACCTGTCCAGTTAGGTGTCCCCCAAGGGTCAATCCTGTGGCCCCTACTCTTCAACATCTTCCTGAATAAACTCCCTGCCTCTTACCCAGAACAGATCCTCTTGTATGTGGATGATGCTGTAATTTTCACGAGGAACTCTGATCCCTTCCTCCTGGAGAACCAGCTTCAGAACAGCTTTGCAGATGTTGAGGCTTAGTTCAGTTCTCAGAAGCTCATACTAAACTACTGTACAAAAAAATAAAAATAATGTTATTCCATAGCTCACACAGTAAGCATAAAACCAAAGATCTGACAGTCAGAAACTTATTCTGGCATTGCTCTTTAACAGACACAACTGCTCAAGTATCTAGGCGTGACTCTGGACAGCACTCTACCTTTTGTTAATCATATAGACAATGTTGCCAAAACAGTGAATATCCACATCTGGCTACTGTATAAACATAAGTACTGCCTAATTACTCAAGCTCCCAATCTAGCCATCCAAAGCTCGGTTGTCTCCATCATTGACTATGAGATTGCAAGTTATGGATTTGCTACTGACACTGCCTTATGTCATATTGCTATTGCGCTTAGCAAGGCCAGTCAACTCCTTACTGGGGCTGCATATTGCACACACACACCAGTGACCTCTATGAGCAGGAAAACTGGTTCCAGCTACAGAGCGGAATCTCATATCAAACCTGCCTAGTGGCTAAGAAGGCCTGACTTGGTCTCCTGCCCCATGGGGTGCTGAAGCTCCTCAGGCCGTCCTGCAAAACCCACCACAACAGACGTTTTGGAAACTCATCTCTCCAAGTTCCCTGCTGTTGTACTTCACAAGGTCAATGCTCATTTGCAGTCAGAGCTCCAGAGCTGTTTAACTCACTAAACTGTGATGTCTCAAACACAACCTCACTTGGCACATTTAAACAAAAACTATGGCAACTCCATGTGGCTCATGCCATTTGTGATTGCTTCACATAAAACTGCTGAAGACCACTACCATTCAGCCTTCATTCTATGCTAGCATCTCCACCCTTTACCCCCCACGGTTTTGCACCCACGGCCACCCCTTCATCTCTTTCCCTTTCTATAATCCTTCCCCCTTTATTCTCTGCCCACCTCCTATTCCCCCACTCATCTCCTCTTATTCTTCTTTGCCCCTCAGGGTCTCATTGACTGTTTTCCATCTCACTTATCACCCAAACTCTGCATCCAATCCCTATCCCCTCTCCCCTCTCTTTCCTCTCTACTCCAACCCCTTTCTCAGCTCATTCCCCCCTTCCCGTATCTCTCCCTGTTACCTTGACAATGCCTTTGGGCAGCATTTACACCACTTGTTCAGTTGGAGTTTTGCACTAGTACTATTAAACGCCTTCATATTAGGTCAAGTTTTTTTTCTTCTACATTAGTGACAGGCATACATTGTCCGATGTCTGTGTACAGTTTTGGTTACTCAATACTATTCTTTTTTTCTTTTATTTGACAACGTCTTAGGGCTGCACTCATCATATGTACAGTGTGAATGTCATGTTCAATTATTGTAACTTGTTCATTTAGCTCTAGTTTATTAGTCTCTAGTCACATACCTGCTTACAACCTGTTGCTCAGATTATATCTTTTTTTTTGTTTGCTTAATTGTATTTCATTCTCAACTGTCCTTCTTTTTATAATATGTATTGTACCTGTCTATGTACCTTGACATGGAACCTATGTAAAACAGCCTCAGGCTCAAAGGTGTTAATCCAAAATTTATATAAATAAAAATAAATAAATAACTAAAACATGAATTACCATACTTTTTTTTTTGCATTAAATCTCTACTGCCACTCCCTTGACCAGTCCTCAAGCTTCTGCAGATCTCTCCTCATTCTATCCATACCCTCTGGTGTGTCCACTCTTTTGCAGAGCTTTGTATCATCAGCAAACAGGCAATTTCTCCCTTCTAGGTCCTCTGTAATGTCACTTATAAAGATATTGAAGAGGACTAGACCCAGCACTGATCCCTATGGAACTCCACTGGTCACCTTTCCTCAGTGGAGTGACAGCCATTTACCACCACCCTCTGTGCCCTGCTATCCAGCCAGTTCTCCACCCACTTTACTACTGTCCTACCCACTCCCATGTTCCCCAGCTAGTTTATCAGCCTTCTATGTGGCACAGTGTCAAAGGCCTTGCTGAAGTCCAGGTAGGCCACATCCTCTGCCCCCTCCCCCTGATCCACCTCCCTTGTCACCCAGTCAAAGAACTCAATGAAGTTAGTCTGGCACAAGCTCCCTCCCATAAAACCATGCTGTCTTGGATTCTGTAGATGACTGGCAACCAGGTGTTCCACTGTTCTTTTCTTCAGTAGTGTGTCCATGATCTTTCCCACCACTGAGGTCAGGCTGACTGGTCTGTAGTTTCTCGCTTCCTCTCTGTTTCCACTTTTGTATAGGGGACTACATCAGCTGTCCTCTAGTCTTTGGGAACCTCCCCTGTTTCTAGTGACTGGCTGAACAGGGTTGCCAGAGGTTCTGCCACCACCTCCTTGCTCCCTCAGCACCCTGGGGTGTACCCCATTTGGCTCTATAGCCTTATCCAGTTTCACTCCTTCCAGTTCCCTTAGGACCCTTTCCCTTGGAAAGGGACTTGTATCCATTTCTGTGCCCTTTCTATCCCTTCTGCTCCTTTCTTGCCCATTTCCTGCCCCCTTGTCTGTAAAGACTGAGCAGAAGTATCTGATAAGTATGTTTGCTTTATGGCTGTCATCATCCACTCTCCCCACATCGTCCCATTTCAGTCTCACTATCCCTCCCTTTGCCTTCCTTTTTTCTCTGATATACTTATAAAAGGTTTTGTCCCACCCTCACCACTGATTTCACAATTTGTTCCTCCATTTGTGCTCTGGCTTCCCTTAGTACTCCCTGCCTCCCTTTGTTTCTCCTGTTACCTCTCCCGGTCCTCATCTTCCTGTGTCTTCTTGTACTGTTTGAATGCAATTTTTTTTTTTTTTTGCTTTCACTTTCTCAGCAACCTCCTTGGAATACCATAATGGTCTTCTCTTTCTTTTCCCCTTGTTAGCCTGTTTTACACATAATTGTGTTGCCTTTGTTATACCAGATTTGAACACCACCCACTGTTCCACCACCCTCATTTTCTTCCCTATACAAGTTAATGCCTCTTCCAAGCATTTCCCCATTTTTCCAAAATCTGCCCTCCTAAAGTCAAGGATTCTTGTTCTTGTGTGGCTGGATTCTGCCCCTTCAGTTATCTCCAACCCTACTGACTGGTGGTCACTGTTTCCCAGGTGTTCCCCAACTGTGACCCTTGTCACATTGCCCCCATTTGTGAGCACTGGGTCCAGAACTGTCATCTCCTGTGTGGGTTCAGTTACCAGTTGCTTAAGGAAGGCTCCCTGTAGGAAGTCCAGGATGAACCTGCTCCTCGTTGTTGCTGCTGCAGGGATGCTCCAGTCTATGTCTGGTATATTGAAGTCACCAACCAGTACTTCCTCCCCCTTCTGTGTTATCTTTTGAACAGCCAACATCACATCCCTATCTATCTCCTTCCCCTGGGTTGGTGGTCTGTATATTACCCCTGTGCAGATGACTGACCCTGTTTTTCTTTTTAGCTTAACCCACAATATCTTCCCTCCTCCATGTTCCCCTTGAATCTCTATGGCTTTTATATTATCTTTCGCATGAAGCACCACTCCTGCACTCTTAATGCCTGGCATATCCCTCCTGAATAGATTGTAGCCTGGTATGGCCATCTCCCAGTCATGGTTTTCATTACGCCAGGTCTCTGTGATGGCCACAATGTCCAGGTCTGATTCTGCCGTGGCCACCTCAAGGTCCTCCATCTTGTTACTTAGACTCAGGGTATTAGCAAACATGGCTCTCCAGCATGTGACTACCCTCCCCCACTTTGTTGACATGAGACTCCCCTTTTCCTGCTCATCCTTCTTACCTGGTCCTCCCTGTCCACCTCCTTTGTGCTGAATAGTGCCCTCTGGTGATTTATCTTCACCTAGAGTACCCATGTAGAGCCTGTGCTCATGGGGGGATACTAAGCCTCTTGACCTTCCTGTAACCCCTCCAGGTGGGGCCCCAGTCTTCCATGAAGCCAAATTCTTCCTTTCCATACCATTCCTTTAGCCAGGATTTGAAGTTCTGGATGCAGAGTGCCCTAGCTTCCCCCTTGCTGTGTACGTGTAGTACCTCTAAGATGGATACGGATCATGCTATCTACTTTAGCCCCCCCAATGTCCTGAAATCCATCTGAATTCTGGCTATCTCCACCTTATCCCTTGCCAGGTCATTTGCCCCCAGGTGAACAATGACATCCAGTTCCTCCCTCCTTACTACTGCTTTGCAATTCTGTGCATATGCTTCACATCCCTCCATGCTGTCCCTCCTGGAAGGCACTAAACCTCCCTCTCCCCCCCCCGCTAGTTGCCCCCAGCTTAACTCCCCAGACTATTGAGTCCCCCACCAGGAGTAGCTTCCTCTTCGTCTGGGGTCCTCTGACCCTCTTTCCCTGGGCTCCTTCTTGGAGAATCCACACATCCTCCCTGGTCTCAACCTTGGGTGCCCTTGTGGGGCTTTCCTGCTCCTCCAAGAAACTGTAGGAGTTTTGTAGCTGGACTGGTTGGGGGATGTGCTTCTGACCCACCTCATGCACTGTCCCTGAGCCCACTGTGGTCCATCCATGCCTAATTCTGGGCATCCTTTGAGGTTCTGGCTGTGGACATGGTGACCTCTAGGTAGGGGTTAAAATCTCCTGAATCCTAGCCAACTTGGCCCAGAGACAGGCAACCTCCTCCATCAGCCCAGAGAGGTGCCTGCAGATGAGGCAGCACTGCATGATCCAGAACATTCTTCTGTACATTGCAGTCCCACACCCACTACACTGCACCACTCCCTACATCTTCTCTGGCTCCATTAGCTATGCCCCCTATTACCACTGCTACTGTCCTTCGCTCTTTGTATTCCTTTACTGTGTTGGGCTCCCTTTGTTTTTTCTTTCTTCTTTCTTCTTCACTCCTTCCCTGTTGCTTTAACCTGCCCTCATTCGTACTCTGCTGTTATGCAAGATTGCAATCTCAATCCCACTCTTATGTGGTTATATGATGTGGCTGTAATCCCTCCTTCCTGACCTAAATCAGGAAGTTGCATTCTGTTCCTGACCATCTGTCTATATAGGTGGACTAGACTGGGGTGGGTGGGATGGGAGGGTGGACCTATGCTGAGATTTATCCACTTTTGGTGTGGTTTAATCCCAGCATTGTCCACACCCTCTCATGGTTTATTGCTTAAATAACCATTGTGATGCTACCTATGTCATTTATAAAGTGAATGTTTGTTGAAGATTTAAAATATAATGTAAAACAGCAGCAATGACTCATATAGCATGCTAATACAGAAACTGATGCATGGTCCCAAGATGAGCTACTACGTGACTTCAATGTAGTCTAAGTGAACACTTCACTTATGAGATCATGAGTGAAGAAATTAATTGCAGGTTGTCCTGCAAAATAGATTTTAGAGGGGGTGGTGGTAAACTGAGTTCACTCTGAGGAAGGGAGAGTGACCAGTGGGGTACCACATGGATCTGTGCTGGGACTGGTCCTCTTTAATGTCTTTATTAGCTACATTACAGATTGTCTGGATGGAATAGTCTGCCTGTTCGTGGATGACAACAGAGTAGACAGTCCGGGTAGGGGGACGAAAAATGAAAGGGGATCTTAAAAAGTTAGAGGAGAGGTCAAGGATATGGCAACTGGGCATCAATGTAAAAAAGTGCAGAATCATTCACTTGGGCACAGAAACCCAGGGGTAGAGTGCAAATTGGAAGGAAAGGTACTGACGACCACCAAACAGGAAAGACACCTGAGGGTTATCATATCTGATGATCTAAAGGTGACTAGGCAGTGTGACAGGGCAGACAGGAGAGCTAGTGGGATGCTATAAGGAGGGGGATCACCAGCAAAAAGAGGGAGGTGGTGTTACACCTGTATAGACCATTGGTGAGGACTCATCTGGAATACTGTATCCAGTTCTGGATACCTCCTCTCCAGAAGAACATAGAAAGAGTGGAAGTGGTCCAGGGTAGGGCAACTGAAATGGTGCAGGGGCTGCATCAAAAGCCCAATGAGGAAAGACTGAAGGTCCTTAATATGTATACCCTGGAGGAACAGAGGGAGAGGAGGGATATGATAGAAACTTTCAAATACCTCACAGATGTAAATAAGGTTCAAGAGGAAAGTATTTTTCAGAAAAAAAGATGCTATAACAAGGGGTCATGATATGGAGCTGGAGGGGGTAGACTAATGGGAGATGTGAGGAAGTACTTCTTCATGGAGAGGGTGGGGGAAAACTGTAACTGGGTTCAAGAAAACATTTGCTAGGCAAAAGGAAACCTTAGTGATAAGACAAGGGGGAGATAAGCCAGAAATCAAGCAGGGTCTGTGATAACCAGCCTGGTGCCACTGAGGGTTAAAGCATTAGATGCCTCACCTCATGCTGCACCAGCAACCCAGGTTCAGGAATGAGCCCAGGCCATTGGGGGTTGGTAGGGGAAGGGAGGGATTGAGCATCTGGCAGATGGCTCTCCCTTCCTGGGGAGGGTGTAGGGAATGCATCACTCTTGAGTGACCTCTGACAGTAGTCGGTAGCCAGGAACATGCAATGCTGCTGTATGGCCTGGGGGTGGAGCTCAGCAGATATTGGCCATCATTGCACGTTCGCACTCTGGGGGAGGAACAGAAAGAGGAAAACTCTGGTGCCCAATAGGCGAAGATGGGACCAGTGGTTGGTCCCCATGCCCAACGTCGGGCCTTCCAGCTCTATCTCGGCAACTCCCTCTGCTCCCTGGTCGCTCCATTAAATTTGAGATTGAGCACCAGAGAAGTCAGTGGTCCCACCTTAGGGACTGGGAGGCCAGGTGGAGTGGCAGGGGGATGGGCCCATATCCGAGAGATGAGTCAGGGCTTCATTTGGGAGGGAACAGACCGCACCGAGTGTCCTCACTGGAGAGAGGTTAGGCTGCTGGTGATAAGGGGGCATAGAATGAGTTCACAAAAAAAAGGGTCTGTGGTGATACAGTAGGTAGGGAAAAAGAGACAGACTAGGTAGGCCAAGAAGTCCTTATCTGCAATCAAATTCTATGTTTCTATGTTTCTGTGTTATTGTTTGAGGACTGACTGACTATCTGCTGTTGAGCAGTTTGAACAGTATTCAGACTTTGACTATGGCTCTGTAACATTAAAGAAAGCTAATGATTGAGTGGCTGTAGTGGGACCACATATGAGCAATGGGGGGGGTCTCCATTTGTGTTGAGTGCATTGAGTGGTTAATATTTTCAACATGATCTGGAAGAACTGAACATTTTGTTTTGCTTCCTGCTTCCTCAGTCTTTTTCTATTTTTCTCTCTTCTTTGCCTCTTACTCTATCCATGACCATCATTTGAGTATGCTGCTTTAAAAACATTTTACATGTTGGCTCTAACGCTGACTCCATTGGTTCTTGCATGCCTGTTGTTCTCTTTTCCTTTCAAATATTTCAGAACAGTGACAATGCCATTATACAAGACTTACATGAGATCACACCTGGACTATGCATCACAATTTTGGTCACCTTATTTATGAAAAAAAAAATATGCATCCTAGAGAGAGTACAGAGTAAGGTAAAAAAGAATAATTCCAAAAAGCCATTATCAACTGTATGAGGTATGATTATCACATTTGTGTCTACACAGTTTGGAAAGGAGAAGGGCTAGAGGGAAGTTTCTGACAATGTTTAAAATAGTACTCGATGATAAATTAATGGAAGAACTAGACCTAATATTTTTAACACAGTATCACAATACAAGGTGGCACAACATATAAATTGAACTAAAAACATTCAGTACATACTCGAGAGGCTCTCATTTCACAATATGGGCTAGCAGGGAGTGGAATAACTTACCAATGAAAGTGGTCAGTGCAGAGAAACTGAGTAGATGCAAAACTAGGTTGAATTCTTATATGGATTTAAATTATTGAAGAAGATTTTGTTGATCTTCGGACAAGACATTCTTGACAGACACTTTTTAGTCTTCTTATGCCTCTGTAACCTAAATGTATTGAAAAGTGTCTCACAGCTGGTAATATGTTTGCTGACTCTCCCACTTGAACTCTGTGATGTATCTGTTGATGTGAAGGTGGTCTTTTTTCATGTCACTGATTTGCCTTCCAATAGTTGTTGATTTTCTGCAGTCACAGATGTTTCATCCTGGTGTTCTGCTTCTGTCAGATCAAAACATGAGACAAGCATCACAGAAAGCATGCATTATAATGCATCTTCAATCAAAGGAAATGTTTCACAGGACAAAACTGTTTAGCTATTTCAAAAGAAGAAGCAGAGTTATGTGTAATCACTACCAGTAGTGCTTTGCAGATAACTCTGCTTTTTCATAAAAGTGCTTTTAAGTGCTTGTACTAATATGCCCAGATATTCAAAGGGTTTGTTCCTGGTGCAATGGAGTTGCACCGGAGCAACCCCACATTGAACCCCAGCAGGATATTGAAAAGGCTGCCTGGCGCAGCACAAATCCTGATGCGCCGGGTGCAATAATAATGTATGCGGCGCAGATGCAGGGGGCGTGCCCATGCACATGTGGTATATCCTGATATTCAGCCAAGGATGTGCGGCGCATATGCTGGTGCACCCCTGCACTTCGCTGCATATGGGGGATCTAAGTTGAGCCCATGCAGAGTAGGAGCAAATCCCGGCCACCCACAGGTGGGCTGCTGCATTGTAGGGCACAACAGAGCAGCCCAGCCATGGGTGGACACCCACCCACCCAGAACACCGGCTGCAAGCACTCATATCCCTGGTGGTCTAGTGGAACCCCCCGCCCATAGCCGCAATCATGCAGAACATGTTTCTAAAGATAGCCCTGGTAGTCTAGCGGCCCCCCAGTCCAGGATGCCCTTATGTGTATGCAACATGACCATCCCTGGTGGTCTAGTGGCCCCCCCACGTAAGTCCCAGATTCTCTGATAAATGAAAATATGACCTCCCTGGTGGTCTAGTGACCCCCCACTCATTGCCATGATCATGGTAATATCCCGTATTGAAATGCCCTGGTAATCCAGTGGCACCCCACCCCACCCCCACCCACACAGAACCCTAGCCTCCCCACTCCCCATCGTCATTGGGCATCTGCATCCCTCCTGCACACTACCCAGCTGCCCACAGAAAGACAGGTACAGTATGGGCTGTAAGCCCATTTGTCCCCAGTGTAGACCAATGAGCTTGAAGGGCATACTGTACTTGATGGTACAGATTTGTTTAGCTAATTGTTTATCACATTTGCAATGGAGGACTTTAAAACAGTTACCTGATTCAAGAGGTTCTGCTTCAAAACACCATCACCACCTGCATCAGCATTGTTTTCTCTTTCTGGTTCTACTGCAGTGCTTTCAAGAACAAACTGGATATAAAACATAGGTTTAGTGCCCCAAATGTTGTTCAATTGCTCCAAGAAAGGACAAAAAACCCTGCCTCCTCCAGAGAGCTTAATACTGCCTTTTGTTTCGTGATATTTCACTTTGAGTTGATTTATCTTTTCTCTAGGTTGTTTAGGTGTATGCTCTATCCACGTTCAATAAGAAAATTTGAGACTTTGACACTTTCTACTAAATATTTTTCTATTACTTCCGTAATATGTAAGATCTTCTTGGACACACCCCTGTGACAAATATTGAATTAGAATCATACTAGGAATGTGAAGAAGCACAGAAGGCTGAAGCCCATGAGTAGCTTTCTTAAAAACCCAATAAGCCCTTAATTATGATCCATCATGTTGTTGTTTTTTAAATTCTAATTTTGTTTTACTCAAGACTACATATTCTGGAATGCTGTACCACAACTCCACCTCCCTCTGAGTAAAGAATTGTTTTCTAGCAGAGATTCTGAATAACTGTTCCTTTAGCTGTAGTGGGTGACCTCTTGTTTGTAAATGACATTTCTTTAAGGAAAGATTTAATACAGTCATCATATATTCTCTTGAATGATGTCCTACAGTGCTAAAAGGTCACCTCTTAGATGCCTAACATTTAATGGCATTAGACACAAGAGTTCAACCTAGGGATAGGAGAGATTGTTTAGGCCTTTTATACTTTTTGTAATTCTCTGCTGTATTTTCTCTTACTTACCATCCTATTTACTAGTTTGAGGGTTCCATAACTGACTATCATAGTCCAAGTAGAGATGTATATACGATCTATAGAGTGGGATGATAACTTCTGGCTCCCTGTTCTTTATGTGCTATTTTATTGGCCACCATGTCTTGTTGGCCCTTGAAATGCCATCTTGTCTATGATAGCCCAGTATGACACACTCTTGAAGGCTTTACAAAAATCAATATATATGATATCTACTTGAGTTCTACAGTTAAAGGCCCTACTAACTTTTTCATAAAAACAGAGCAAGTTAGCGAAGCATGACCTGCCTGCTTTGAATCCATGTTGCTCAGGGTCATCACTATTAGCCTCACTAAGATGCGTTTTTATTTAATCTGTTGTTATGGCTTCCATAACTTTACCAGCCGCTGATGTTAGGTTGATAGAGCGGTAATTTTGCATGTCTGCCTTATTGCCCATTTTGAATATAGGTATCATCACAGCCTTTCTCCAATCATTTGGCACTTCCCCAGTACTAAAGAACTTATTAAATAATATTGGTAATGGTTTCAGTACACTTTTATCTATTTTAAACATGTTGGTTTAGATTTTGTCTGGACCGGGAGATATGGCATCTTTTAATTTCTTAATTTTTTCTTTAATTTCAGATTCCTGAATGAACATTTCTGTGGCAGTTTTGTCATTTAAATTGAACAAATGACCATCATATTTTGTAAACACTGTACAAAAATAATGGTTAAATGAATTGGCCAAAGTTTTAGAGTCAGAAAAAGTAAAACCCTTCTGGTTTATTGGGCCTGTTACATTCTCGCACTTTTTCAATGAGTTTATGTAACCATGTGGTTGTTTAGATTTACATTTTTAGCCTGCTTTTCCAGCTCCAATATTGTCTTTTTTTGTGGATTTATTAATGGAATTTTTGCATTGTTTTAGTAGTGCTTTGTATTTAGTCCAGTCTGTTTGTGATCTTGGTCTTAGATATTTGTTATATTTTTTTTTTTTTTTTATCAGTTGAGATATATTAATATTAAGCCATCTAGGTTTGAGACTTCTGTTATTATATTTCTTGACCTTAGTTATATGCTAATCCCTAATACTGATGATATTTGTCTTTATCTTGTGCCATATATCCTCAACTAAGCAATTACTTAGGTCCTCTTCCCAATTAATGCTATTCATTTTGTCTTGTATTATTTCATTATTTGCAGATTTGTAAAGGAAAACCTCAGTTTTTCCATTTGCTCTGAATGTAGTTAAACTAAGTGAGAAATAAACCATGTTATGATCACTATTAAGAACTGGTTCTTGCACTTCACTAGTTACAATATTAGTATTATCAGATTTGAAGACTTAATCAAATATATTGTTCTTCCTTGTTCCAGTGTCAGCCACCTGTTTTAAATTAAACTGTAAGCAGGTGTCCACAAGCTCTTTGGAAGCCCCATTTGAAGCCTGTCTAGTTATCCAATTTATATCTGGGAAATTAAAGTCACCTGTAATAACTACACTACCTAATTCACTTCCCTTTCAAATTCAGCCATAATGTCTGCATTTATATTCCTTTCAGAGTCAGGTGGTCTTTAAAATAAGTCGGTAATTTGACTGGTTAGCTTTTTATCAAGCATTTTAATCCACAGTAATTCTATACTTGAGTTTGGATTCTTAATGAGATCTGATATATCAATAGCTGTTACACACTCAAATGTATAAATGGTATTTCCTGCCCCCTTTTTGTTTTATCTTTCTCTTCAGAATAGATTATAACCCAGGATATTTTTGTTCCAAGTATCATGCTCCATCTACCGTGTCTCTGAGATAAGAATTCTATCAAAATTTTCTTCAAAGCATCTTAGTTCTATTTCAGCATTTTCATTATTCATACTTCTGGCATTCATCAGTAAGCAATTCCATTTGTTATTGTTATTTGTAACTGCCTTTAAGTGCAAGTTCTTTTTTGGAGTGATTAGTTTTCTTTTGCTGAGCCCTCCCCCATCTGATTCAGTTTAAATGTGACATGTCCATATTAGAGCAAATAATGGAACCTAATTTAGCTGCTCCTTTTTTATTTAAGTGAAGACCATTATGGGAGAATAACTGGCATTGATGTACAAAATCATCCCATGTATTTATAAATCAGATTCCTGCTTTGGAATACCATTTGGAGATCCTACTGATGATTCTTTCAGTTACATAGAAACATAGAATTTGACGGTAGATAAGGACCGCTTGGCCCACCCAGTCTGCCCATTTCCCTACCTACTGGATAAGCTGCAGATCCTAGTTAACCAGCAGCCTACTTCTTTCTACCCCCACCCCCCAGAATTGCCTTATGACTATCCCATGCATGCTTGAATTCCACCACTGATTTTGACTCCACAACCTCCTCCGGAAGGCCATTCCATGCATCCACAACCCTCTCTGTGAAAAAATACTTCCTTAAATTACCTCTGAGCCCCCCCCTCTATCTTCAAATTGTGCCCTCTTGTTCTTGCACACCTCTTTTTTTGAAAGATGCTACCCTCTTGGACTTTGTTGATTCCCTTGAGGTACTTGAAAGTTTCTATCATGTCCCCCCTCTCCCTCCTTTCCTCGGGCTATACATATTAAGCTCCTTAAGTTCTCTTCATATGTCCTCCGGTTGCAGATCCTGCACCATTTTAGTTGCCCTCCTGAGCAGCTTCCATCCTGTCTTGTCTTTTGGAGATTGGGTCTCCAGAACTGCACACAGTACTCCAGATGGGGTCTCACCAGCTGTCTGTACAGAGGGATAATAACTTCCTGTTTCTACTGGTGATGCCTCTCCCTATGCATCCCAGTATCCCCAGACCCTCCTTGCTGCCTTCTCACATTGCTTGCCCACCTTTAGGTCATCTGATATGACTACCCCAGGTCCTTTCCATTTTGTTGTTGTTAGTATCTCACCACCCATTGTGTACTCTTCCCCTGGTTTTTGTTTCCCAGGTGCATTACCTTGCACTCTTAGCATTGAATCTAAGCTGCCATACATTTGACCATTCCTCTAACTCCTACAAGTCCCTTCTCATCCTTTCCACCCCACCCTTGCATCAACTCTGTTGCAGATCTTAGTGTCATCTGCAAAGAGACATACTTTTTCTTCCAGTCCTTCTGCAATGTAAACTATAAAGACATTGAAGAGGACTGGTCCTAATCTGAACCCTCAAGTGTCCCGCTAGTAACCCTTCTTTCTTCTGAGTGGACTCCATTTACTATTACTCTCTGTGTCCTATTCTCCAGCCAATTCTTTACCCAGGCTGTCATCTTGGGACCCACTCCCAGGCTGGCTAACTTATATATTAATCTTTTGTGTGGGACTGTGTCAAATGCCTTGCTAAAGTCTAGGTAGGCCATGTCCACAGCCCCTCCCTGATCTACTACTTTGGTCACCCAGTCAAAGAAATCTATCAGATTCGTCTGGCATGACCTTCCCGCTGTGAATCCAGTTGTTCTATTATTTTCTTCTAACACACTTGGTTCCAGTAAAATGCTGCTTATTAACACCTCACATCCCTCTCTTTTTAGTTTCTGACCCATTTCTAATAATTTTAGACAGATGCCTTTTTCATGATTCTTGCCTACATTGTTATTTCCAAGATGAAATGCAACTACATGGTTGGGACAAGCCCCTTTAAGAATATGGGGGAGTCTAATTTTAAAATCTTGAATTTTTGCTCCAGACAGGCAAGTCTCCATTCTGTTTAACTTGTCATATTTACGTGTAGTAGAATCACAATATTTGATTATGGAATCTCCTATTACTATTTTTGATCTTGTTGGTTTGCTAGTTACAGCTACCAAAGGGTTTGGTTCAGATTCTTCATTAAGCAATGTAAGAGGGGTGGATTTATTTTCTGTGGGAGCAAACGAAGAGGCAAATAGTTCTGAGCTCCTAGTCTGAATTTTTCATTAGGTTGAACCACGCACCAATCATCATCTGTAGAGATTTTTGTTTCAGCCCTAGCTCACTTTGATTGCCTATCAGCTCTGTTCTGCTTAGATTTACCATCATGTTGATTTAGTAGGGCATTCTCAACTTCTAGGGTTCTTACAAATGTTTCAATTTGATTTACCACCAAAGCATTTTTTTAACTTTTTTAGCAGAGTTTAATTCAATCAATACAGAATCATATGCCGCACATTTAATGCAAATTAAACTTTTTATCTCATTGTTGGTTGATTGTTCTGCATACATTTTACATTTACTGCTCTGTACAACACAGTACTCTCTGCACATGAGAACTAAGATTTCAACAGTAGGGTCCATTGTAAGTTACTTTAAAAATAAGATTGTGCCTTCGGGTTACCTGAATAAGTGTTAGCTTTATTCAGTTTATTTGTTTCCCATTTTTGTAAGGATAATACAGGATTCCTGGCTCCTGGCATCCTCTGGCTGATACTGGCAGATGCTGCATGCATCTATCATGTGTCACCTCCACTGCATGCTCACCAATGGGTACAGGAGGGATCATGTGATGCCTTCCTTGTAAACATAGAAACATAGAAACATAGACTTTGACGGCAGATAAGGACCACTAGGCCCATCTAGTCTGCCCATTTCCCTACCTACAGGATAGGCCACAGATCCTATTTAACCAACAGCCTATATCTTCCTGCCCCCCACAAGAATTGCCTTATGTCTGTCCCATGCATTCTTGAATTCTCCCACAGTTTTAGACTCCACAACTTCCTCAGGAAGGCTGTTCCATGCATCCACTACTCTCTCTGAAATAATACTCCTCACATTGCCCTGAACCGCCTCCTTCTATCTTTAAATTGTGTCCCCTTGTTCTTGCAAGTCTCTTTTTCTGAAAGATGCTACCTCTTGGACTTTGTTGATTCCTTGAGGTACTTGAAAGTTTCTATCATGTCCGCCTCTCCTTCTTTCCTCAAGGGTATACATATTAAGCTCCTTTAGTCTCTCCTTATATGGCTTCTCTTGCAGACCCTGCACCATTTTAGTTGCCCTCCTCTGGACTGCCTCTATCCTGTCTATGTCTTTGTGGAGATGGGGTCTCCAGAACTGGACACAGTATTCAGATGGGGTCTCACCAACTGTCTGTACAGAGAGATAACAACTTCCTGTTTTCTGCTGCTGATGCCTCTCCCTATACATCCCAGTATACCCCGGCCCTCCCTACTGCCTCTCTCACATTGCTTGCTAACCTTAAGGTCATCATCTGATATGATTACCCCAGGTCCCTTTCCTGTTTTGTTGTTGTTACTACCCCCACCCATTGTGTATTCTTCCTGGGTTCTTGTTTCCCAGGCATTATTTGCATTTTTTTTGCATTGAACTCAGCTGCCATACGTCAGACCATTCCTCCAACCTTGCCAAGTCCCTTTTCATCCTTTCCGCCTCCTTGTGTATCAACCCTGTTGCAGATCTTTGTGTCATCTGCAAAAAGGCATACTTTTCCTTCCAGTCCCTCTGCAATGCCACTGATGAAGACATTAAAAAGGACTGGACCCAATACTGAACCCTGCGGTACCCCACTAGTAACCGCCCTTTCTTGAGAGTAGACTCTATTTACAATTACCTTCTGTGTCCTGTTGTCCAGCCAATGTTTTACCCAGACTACCACCCTGGGACCCACTCCCAGGCTGGTTAATTTGACTAATAATCTTTTGTGTGGGACTGTGTCAAATGCCTTGCTAAAGTCTAGGTAGGCCATGTCCACAGCCCCTTCCTGGTCTACTACTTTGGTCACCCAGTCAAAGAAATCTATTAGATTCATCTGACATGACCTTCCCGCTGTGAACCCATGCTGCCTTGGATCCTGTGCTCCACTGACCTCTAGGTACTCAACTATTCTTTCCTTCAGAAGTGACTCCATCACTTTCCCTACCACAGAGGTCAGACTGACAGGTCTGTAGTTTCCTGCCTCTGTCTTGGTCCCACTTTTGTGAAGGGAATCACATCTGCCCTCCTCCAGTCCTCGGGTACCACCATCCTCCCATGATTTATTAAAAGAGTAGCCAGTGGTTTCACTAGTTCCTTCCTTAATTCTTTTAGAATTCTGGGGTGAATTCCATCAGGACCCATTGCTTTGTCCACCTTCAGTTTTAGGAGTTCTTGCAGAACCCTTTCTTCTGTGAAAGGACTGGGATCGACCCCCCTATCAAGAGTGCTTCTGTTAATTGGATTAGGCACTTCCCCCTCCTCTTTTGTGAATACTGAGCAGAAATATTCGTTCAGTATTCCTGCTTTTTCACTGTCCCCCTCTGCCCACCCACCGTTTATTCTATTCAGCCTCACTATCCCTCCCTTTGTCTTTCTACGCTCGCTGATGTACCTATAAAAGGTTTTATCCCCCTTCTTAACTGAGTTGGCTATCTTTTCCTCAGTTTGGGCCTTTGCTATTCTGACTTCCCTCCCTGCTTCTTTCTGCCTTAACTGGTACAGCTCTCTGTCCTGCTCCTTCTGTGTTTCCTTATACTTCGGAATGCTATATTTTTCTTCCTGACTTTCACAGCCACCTCTCTTGAGAACCATAGTGGCTTTTTCTTTCATTTTGATTTGTTTATTTGCTTCACACAAAGGCTTGTTGCCTCTGTGATGGCAGTTTTGATAATTCCCCATTGTTGCTCCACACCTCCTTCTAGCCTGTTTGCTAGTGCTTTTCTGAGGCACTCTCCCATCTTGCCAAAGTCAGCCCTCCTAAAGTCCAGTACCCTCACTTTTGTATGGCTTGACTCTGTAGCTGAGTTTAACGTGAACCACACTGTTTGATGGTGACTTGTCCCCAGATGGCAACCCACTTCTAGATCTGAGATCTTCTCACTGCCCCCGTTTGAGAGTACGAGGTCTAAGATTGCTCCCTCATGAGTGGGTTCCAAGTAGCTATTCAATGCCTGCCACCTGTAGGGTGTCAAGAATGCCCTGCTCTTGGATGTCACTGCAGCAAATGTGCTCCAGTTAACATCTGGCATATTCAGGTCTCCCATCAACAGTATCTCCCCTTTCTCTGCCATTCTAAGAATGCCTTCCATCATATCCTTGTCCATTCCTTCCCCTGACATGGGGGTCTGTACACAACCCCTGTGTGGACTGTGGTGCCCTTTCCAGTCTCCAAGGTGACCCACAGTGCCTCCTCTCCTCCCTGTTTACTCTTTTGTTCAGTTGCTTTTATCCCTTCCTTTACATAGAGAGCTACTCCTCCCCCTTTTCTCCCCTGCCTGTCTCTCCTGTAGGTTATGTACCCTGGTATGTTACCATCCCAGTCATGGTTCTCTGTGTACCATGTTTCTGTGACTGCTATGATATCCAGGCATCCCTCTTCCATTAAGGCCACCAGCTCAGGGAGCTTGTTGCCCAGACTACAGGCATTGGTACTCATTACCCTCCATTTCCTGATGGCCTTACCCTTTGCCCCCATCCCTGTCCTTCTTGCCTTTGTCACTTTCTCCATTTACCCCTGCCCTTCTCCCTATCGACACCTCCATGTTGGTGTTTGCCACACTTACTACCGTGATTGTTTGGGGGCTAGGATTTCCTGCTCCTTTCCAGTGCCTCCCCTTGGCTGGTTTAAAGCTTGCCAATGAAGCATTTAAACTATCACCTAGGATCCTGGTTCCCCTCCCGGACAGATGCAGCCCATCATGCCAGTACAGGCTTGCATCACTCCAGGTGGACCCCCAGTCCCCAATGAAGCCAAATCCCTGAGCTCCACACCAGTTTTTCAACCACTGATTGAATCCCATGGTACGGAACACCCTAGCCTCTCCTATGCCATAGATATGTGTCTAGCTCGCTTCCACTTCAGTGCTTTATAAAATCAATTTAAACTTAAATCTCTACAAATACTAGCCAGCCTACAACAGATCAACTGTTTACCAACAGTCTTGGGATTTCTTCAGTGCCCAGTCTGATCAGAAAAGCCAAAAATGTAAGAGAAATGGGGGCTGAAATGAAGCAGGCCATCCTGCCGTGCACACCACCTCCAACCCTGGACAAGCAGTCCAAGTGACCTAAGACTCAAAGCACTACCACAGGCAAGTCCTCATATCCTCCTACCACTACAGCACCACTATCAGAAGATAAATTCCTGGATGAACTGGCCCCACTAAAAATGGCTTTCCTGGAGTTCACCTCAGATTTAAAATCTATTAAAATGGAGCTAAAGAATATCAACAAAGCTCTCTCAGACGTCTCAGCTCATACTGCATCACTTGAAAAATGGTAAACTCAAGTTGAGCCTGACATCACTGCACTATGACTAAAGCTCAATAAACTGGAATTAAAAATGGAAGATCTGGAAGGCCAAAACAGGCTGAACAACCTGGTTATTTTCAGTCTCCTAGAAGAAGCTGAAGAGCACTCTCTGGTGGTCTTTGATCAAAAGTTGCCACAGAAGATAGCGTGCCCTCTGCCTCACTCCACCTCATACATAGTTGAGAGGGCCCCCAGATCCCTAAGGCCCCAATCACCTCCAGGATCCAAGCCCAGACCATCTATCCTGTGTCCCTTTAGTTACATTGATCATCAACATGTCCTGACCACAGTAAAGGATCTTCAAGAAATTAAATAGGAAGATTCAAAGCTGAGAATTTCCCAAGACCTCACAGTTGCCACTCACCAGAAGTGAGCAGAATACCACCCCTACATCACAAAATTGACCGCCGCTGGCATTAAATTTAGGATGCTCTATCCAGCCAGCTTGTCAGTGCTATATCAAGGCACCTGGAAATCCTTTGAATATGCAGAGCAAGCTGCATGGGAGATTACAACATTATTCCCTGACCTCTTCAATTAACGTTGAGCCATTACTACTCGTATTGGTTTTGGTTGCCTGGACTGGTCTGCGGCAGACCTGAGTGAAGAATTAAACCTGCTTTTGTTAGTCCTTCTACTCTTATGTGTGAGACATCTGAGCTGCTCGATCATGCACACAACTGCAGACTTACCACACAATAGTGTGAACATTTCCATCCAGCATACATTCTCCAGCAAAAAGGTTTTTGCTAGCCTCTGCCCGAACACCAAACCTAAATGGATTTAGCCTTTCTGGTTGAATGTGCAGAGCTTAATGAGCATAGACATGAGTATATGTTTTCTCTTATTTTCCTTTTTTTTTTGGATCCTTAAATTAATGTTACACTCAGCATAAACTGGGCATGCTGTGGCTTGACCCATAATCACATATGGCTCGCATTACTGTTTTAGCTTCAACCTCTACACCCACTTGCTTCAATTACAGCCTGCTTTTAAAATTTAAAATCTGGTTTTATCAGCATAGTGAGATTATTAATTTCTCTTTATATACCAGGTATAGACCAACATATAAAATATGTTTGCTCCCCTTACACCCCGCACCTTTCATTTTGAATCTGCCTCCCTCTGTCCTATATTCTTATTCATCTCTCCCCATTTTGACATCTCCCCTCATTTTGCTACCCTCCCTTCTTTATTTTTTTTTATTAGTTGTTTAACCAGGAGTAGCACACTAAGCTGAATGCTTTTTTACAGGTGCGACCTGGGAGCACAGGGAAGTTAAGTGACTTGATCAGGGTCACACAGTATGCAAGTGGAAGCTGTGGGATTCAAACCCAGGTCTGGTCTGCTGGATGTCACCAGATTTGCAGCTCAGAGCCTTAAACCACTGTGCTATACTGCCTCTTTACATTCCCCCTTCCTTCCCAAACCCCCCCCCTTTTTTTGTTATGTCTTCTGCTCACAGGATCCATATTATCAGGATACACTTAAGTGTCTTTGAAGTCATCTAGGGCATGTGCATTCATGTACACTGCCCCTACCCTTTGGGAATTCTCTACCCCACTGGCTACAGAAATGCATGACAGTGGGAGGCTTTAAGCAAGCACTCAAAACTTATTAATGGTGTCAGGTCTTTGATGGCACTTAGTAAATGAACCCTGCTGTATTTTCCTGTTTTATACTGTTTTCACTGTTTTATTATCTTTTAATTATTTTGCAAAGTGCCTTGAAATCTGAAAGGCACTTTTGTGAAATAAAATTATTATCATTATTATTATTATTATTATTAATGAGTGATCTATCAGATATCACATGTGCATTGGAAAAGATTCAGTCTATCATCCCAGGCAATTTAACTTGTTATTAAGCTGCAATCAGCTATTTAGTTATGTAGTTAACTGTTATAACTAGTGTTATAGGACAATTATCAATCTAATTGTAAGGTCTACATTAACTAGATTCTATACTGATTTTAGGATGTTAGGCTTAGTTAGTGTAGTTGAAGTTTACTTGTCAACAAAAGATGGTATGATGCACTGTTTACTTACTGGCTTGGGGTGGAGGGATGTACATGGCTGTGCAGTTGTTGGGGAAGCAATCATGAATTGGAAAGTGGGTTTTGAACCTCCATTACTGTTATCCCATCATGGGATCCTTTTCATTCTAATCATCAATATCAATATTGTGGGGTTCTGGGTGGGGTTTTCAAAGTTTGTTTTTTATGGGTCTAGATTGCTTGAGAGGACTTTGGGTGGGAATGTGGGAAATAATTAAGGGATTGTCTGCCACTGAAAAAGAGTCTATTATTCTTACTTCACATGCTTTGGACTGGTTGGTTCCGAGCAAGTCACCTACCACTCACTTCCATTTTATCAATTTCTATGGCAGGGTACACCTGGGCATGCAGTGGAGTACAGACAAATTAAAATATCTAGGGATAAATCTTCACCCCTCCCCCTGTATTATGCAAAAGCTCAATTTGGATGTCATTGTAAGTACACTAAAAGAAGATTTTAAATGTTGGTCAAAACTATCCTTATCTCTGTGGGGATGAATAAGCATAATAAAGATGAATGCACTATCTTGTATTTTGTACCTATTACAAATGTTCAGTTGGACCCTCCCATTATCGTGGTTCACACAATTACATGGAATCATCAGTTCTTTTGTATGGCTGGGGAAAAAAGTCAGATGAAGCTACCTTCAACTTACTTTCCAAAAAGCAGATGGAGGTCTTCAAGCCCCTAATGTTTAGCTATATTGCCTAGCTATTCATTTACCCAGACTCAAACACTGGCTACACCCCACAGATACTGTTCTGGATTCCACTTATTGCCCCATTTGGGTTAAAATTGAACAAGCTCTGTGTTCAGTGCATGACATTAATCCTAAAGCTCTTCCCTTTACTACAAAAAAGAATCTTCCCAAATGCTTGAAAAACACATCTCTAGGCTCCATGCTCCAAATACAACACCAACTAAACTCTTTCCTCAAAACGGATGGATATAGTAACATAGTCAACCTATTTTTCATAATCCTAACTTTTAAATTTAGGGTAAAATACTTAAACCTCATCTTTTTTGGTCGGATATGTGTGTGGAAAAGGTGGAACAGTTGGTTAAGGAGCAAAAGCTGCCTTCATTTCAACAAGCTCACTCTTTTTTCAAATGGTCCACTAGCCATATCTTTAAATATTTTCAAATATCCCACATGCTGACACAACACTTTGGCTTACAGGCATGGTCCAGGTCTTTTACGTCTACTCTTTCCACTTACATAAGCTCTGCCCCAACTTCTCACCCGCTGTCATACACATATAAATATCTAGTATCTACCATTGCAGTGCTAGAGGGCCACAGGTTCTATTGGTGGGATAATACTCTGCCATTGACTACCCCATACAGGTTTTGGTCAAAACTTTGGAAGCACCTGTATAAGTATATTAAGTGGGATAAAATGCAATTTCAGATCAATCATAATCTATACTATACCCCAGTTAAACCCCACCAAATGGGTAAATTGTCCTCTAGTCAATGTCCCAAATGTCAAAATGCACCTGGAGATTTGCTCCACATGTTATGGTCCTGTGAAAATATTGCCCCCTTTTGGCAAACTATTCAAAACCACCTTGACCCATTGCTTGCATTATCTGAGAACTTTACACCTGAAATTTGCTCTTGGGAGATTATACACAGCTGAAAAGGTGCAATCAAAGAGCCCATATGGCTTTAATTTCAGCTTGTCCTAAGAAAGTAATATTGAGACATTGGCTAGATCTGATCACCCCCCAACCATGTAGTATGGTTCAAGGAGATTATGTTTGCCCTACAAGCCGAGCTTATTATTGCTGTAGTCACTAATAGGATGAGCAGATATAAACAAATTTGGGAACCACTGTATATCCTTATATCAATTTGCTAGTACTTAATCGCATATACTGTCATCCCTTAAGACAGTTCTCTCCCCTCTTGTGAAATCTCCACAGTGGACTTTCATTAATTCAGTCTTTTACAATCATCCTTAAATAGCATTCAATGGTAGACAGGCATGGGCCGCGAGGGTAGGGAGGGCTGGAAGGGTTGCAGACAACTGTACTTAGCTACTGCTTTCATATTATTGAATTCTTTCACTGTATGCTGTATATTCTTGTACCTGGATTGCACTGAATATGTTCCACTTCAGCATTATCATGTTGTCTGTATATTGTGGCTGTTTCTTCAAAAAAAAAATAAAGCATACTTAATAAAAAAAAACTATGGGCACAGAAGTGCTGTCAGGTCATGTCTGGTTGGTGAGACCGATACATGTTTGTTAGATGTCTAAAAGTTAAAAAACAGTCCCCAAATAACCTCTTAAAGAGGGTTTGAGCTGGTGCCTGACCTTCAGGTCACTCACTTCTACTGTCATAACTGACAACCGGCTTAGATATACAGCGCTAGGACTTGGGGAGCTGTACACTCCCAGAGCCTAGCATGTCACAAAACGGAGTTTTAACAACAGTGCTGTCCAAATTACACTCTTCATACCCTTGGATACAGTGCTTGCTACAGTAAAGTTGCATGTTTGCATGGTATACCGAGAGGCACGCAATTGCAATACCCATTGAATAACATGTATATTGCTACCACGCAACTGGAAGTGCTGTCAAGTCATTTCCGGTCAGCGAGACGGCTAAATGTCTGTTAAATGTTTAAAAGTTTAAAAAGCAGTCCCCAAATAACCTTCTAAAGAGAGTTTGAGCAGCTAGTGCCCGACCTTCAGCTGTTCGCTTCCCCAGTACAGACTGACAAGCAACTTGGATATACAATGAAAAGACTCAAGGAGCTGTTGGCTAGCAACATTACAGTCCCAGAGCCTTGCATGTCACAAAACAGAGTTTTAACAGCAGTGCAGCCAAAATTATACTCTTCATGCCCTAGTACAGTATATTCAGTCAATCACACACAGGTTCATTCCAGAGGAGAGTTTACAGAAGACATGTGGCCCCATCAGACCAGCACCGGTCTCTCATCCAGTCAGAGTACCTTAAAAACAAAGCACTGGGCCAATGATGGAAAAACATGTTTTTCAACCTGTTTTGTTAAACACACCACTAACAGTACTTTCACCTGATATTCAGTTTTGGTATGAGTTTGAGAGTTGCTGGATCATTTGCCTACCTTTTGGTTTATAGCCATTTTTAAATGCTCTACACATGTACTGATACAGGCAAAGACTGCTGGGATTGCACCACATAGACTCATGGTCCATAGGAGGACATAGCAACTAGAAAATGGTTCAAAAGTCCATCTGGACAAATAACACAACTGTGTTACAGCAAAAACTGTGTTCAGAAGTGGCTAAGGAGCACCCTGAAACAGTGCTTAAACTTGGTTTTGTACCATGGTTTAAAACTGTTACAAATGTGGATGCAAAGTGTGTTAGGTGGTTTTAAAATATTTTAAGTGGCTAAAACCATTTTAAAACCAACTGTGTGGACTGGGCCTTAATCTTTCAGAGATATTGTAAAGGAGTTATTCATTGAAGGTGGCCATGCCCCATTGCCTCTACTGCAGCTTTGTGATGAAGATCTGGTTGTACATACTAGTGAAACCCTCTCTTTGTCTCTTCCTCTCAGTGGAATATTTTGCTTAGATGTCTACTTAATTGTGAAATTGGATTTTGCAAAGGGTTGAGAGGGTTGAACTAAAGTGGCATCCATCCTTTTTTGGGATGATTGATTATGGTGTAACTTATTAGTAAAAGTGAGGGTATCTGTCAAAGAAAATATTGTTTTGTGATTTCTTGGGTGCAGTTGTGCCTCTGGGTAACCATGCTCCAAAATGGCTCAGGTTTCTTAAAAGGTTTTGAATTTTTCAAAGACCCCATTAATATTCAACCTATGACCACAGGAAAACAGAGATGATAAAGGATACACAGCTTATGCAGGGAAAGATGTACTGGAGTATACTCATCCCTCTGAGCTGTAACATCAGGTGTATAATCTTGAAACACTGAAATTCTAATTCTCTCGATTCTGAGTTCTCTTGCAATTGGCAGTACTTTTTCTTTGACTGAGCAATAAGCATTTTTGGAGATAGAGTAATAGAACTGTGTACTTGTTCAATAAAAGGAGGGTTTGGAACTTTGGGGCCCAATACCTTAGGGAAAACATTTTCTAGAAAATCAGTCTTTCTATTAGGACATTCTTCTGGTACTTCCCTAATTCTTATATTGTTATGGCTTCACTTGCTGTCTTGACATTCTACTAATTCATTCAGGTGTCTTATTTGATGTCCTTGTTCTTGGACAATTTTCTTTAATTGATGGATTTAAATGTTATGTGGTAGCATTTTCAATGCTAGATTTCAATGTTATGTGGTAGCATTTTCAATGCAGGAGCTGAGCACATGGCAAAGTCCACAACCAATGTGCATAATAGCTCAACATGGCCAGAGTGGTATATGGAACATGTACAGTATATAGCTGGCCTGTGCAAATACTCACCTGAGAGTACAGTACAATGAAGGGACACACTGAATGCAAAACCACCTACTGGCCTAAGAAGGTTAGACAACTAGGGTCACTGCAAAGGTACAACACACATACACTGGAGTGAATAAGTCATTCACAGAGGACAAACCTGTTTGCTCCTGAGAACCACAGTCCTACTATATAATGGAAGCATAACATACAAATGATCCTGCAGTCCTAACAGGGTGCCAACAGGTCATTTGCTTCATAGCATAGCCTCATTACAATGTGAGAAGTAGTCTTTTGCCTCTAGGATTTCAAGATGGGTGTGTGCTCTACACTGCATCTTGTGGTTGGCTGGGGGTGCTGCTAAAACCATGTGCCATGACACCATGGATTCCCAACCCCCATCTCAGATGACTCCTGAAAATACATTTCTCTGGCTTCTGCTAATCCCCTTCCCCTACCTGATCATCAATCCTGCCAAACAGTTATATTCCAGTATCTATCCCTTATTTACAGTATTTCCCCCCCGACCCCTGACCCTGCTGAACAGAACGATACCTTGCATTATTTAACCCTGGTGTCTAGTTGTCCCACCTCCCACACCAGATTCCCCTATCCTGTTAAACAGAAAGGTATATTGCAATATTTATCTTTGACACCTAGTGGTCACCCCTTGCTGAACCTAGATCCTGATGAACAGAAAAATATATTATAGTATATATATCCTGGATCCAGTGGTCCCAATCACTCAATCATTGAGCCTGCTAAACAGAAAGATAGATTGTCATATTTATCCCTGGCATCTAGTGATCCTGTCTTCCTTATCCAGTCTCTGATCCTACTAAACTGATATAGTCCTGGTATCCAGTGTTTCTCCCCCTTTCTGACAAACCCAGTCCGCAGCCTCACCCCCAGTAGCTGGCACTTACCCTTCACTCTCCTTCCTGGCTGTTCAGCCTCTGCCCTACATGCTTCAGTATCATGGTCTGATGGCTAAGTCCTTACACAGCATAGCTGCCCATGTGCATGGACTTAATGTATTTGAAATTCATCAGTGGATCTTTCTGGACCCATAACTCAGTTATGAGGCAATTTATTGCACCCAAACATAGGGTGCAGCTTTCAGACCACTGTCATTACCACTTTTGTGAGGATCCATAACCCCACCCTAATTGGGTGTTACATATTCCCATCCTAAGGTGCCTTACAACTGAGTTTTGGGTCTGAGACGATCCACTGATGAAATGTGGCTAAGTCCATGCACTTGTGCAGCCCCATTGTATACAGACATAGCCGATCAGCATGTGGTGCAGCCAGTGGCCTAACAAGGAGCTGAGCAGAGGATAAGTGCTGACAGTCAGGGGGTAGGGGGCTACTGAGGAGTAACCACTGGACACCAGTGATATATTTGTCCTGAAGGATTGGGGATCAGGCAAAGGAAGAGGGGACGACTGGATGCCAAAGAAAAATATTACAATATTATTTTCTGTTAAGCAGAAACAGGGATATGGTGATGGTGCTGGATGTTGCATACAGGCAGACAGCCTCCAAAAGTTTCCACCTCCACTGAAGGAAATGGAACAGGGCTTTGATAGCCAGATGAGAACTTATCAAATCAATCTGGAGAAACCTGAATGAAGGGACTTTCTACCTCCATGGCTTTTCAATTTAATTCATCTTCACCATGCACCCTGAGCCTTGCTCTGACACAGCAGAGCACCTGCACATGGGAAGGACTCTGGTGTGGACCAAACCCTATAACAGGAGGCAATCTTGGAGTGTCCTGTTCCAGTCAAAACTCCTTTACCTCTCATTTCAGGATGCTGCATCCTGCATATCTTCTCTTTTTGGGAATGCAAACAGTGCTCTTGTGGCCTAGTTAGATATTGCCATGGTGGCCTAGTAAGGCCTGTAAAGTACCTTGGTGGCACATTCTTTCCCCAGACCTGACTCTTTTCTCTGTCTGTCTTTGCAATCCCTCTATCCTTTCCCCCTCCTTTTCATTTTTATTTCTAATCCCTCTTCTTTCCCCTCAACTTTTTTCTGTTTCTTTTATTCAGACCATTATTAAGAACATCTTACTTGTTCTTTGTGTGTAATTTGTCTTGCATCAACTTATAAACTACAATATGTCAGTGGGTGTTCTAGCTGTATGTCTATAAGGGAAATAACCGTATTGTACAGTAGGCACTAAAAGCATCAGGGTTTGTTTTGGCCTTTGAATTTCTCCCCTCTCCCCTTTTTTGCTAAACTAAAACTGTGTTCTGGTACTTTTATTATTTGCATGGTAATCACAGTATATGATCAAAATATGAGGTTTAAAGGAAACGTAATTAAAGTCCTAGGATCAATTTCAGCTCATGATAGCCACCCTGTAGACAATGTACTTGTGTTCCCTTGATTTGGATGAGATTAAATATTTGTTGACTATTTTGACATATAGTAGTTTAAGGGAAATTCATTTGAAATATTTACATTCTACCAGCACTATTAATTATTGAATTGTTCCCTCTTTTGGACACTTTGCAATGGCATCTTTAATATTCTGTTTTTATTGTTCACTTGCATGCACAAACCTGTGAAGTACTACACTTTTAATTGTTGTTTGCAATTATTTGCATTTATTTGATGTTGATGTATTTCATGTTATTTAAGACCTTGGGCACAATTTTCAAAAGTGTCTGTTTGATGCAGGATACCTTCACTGAACGTATATGATGCAAGTTGCACTTTCACAACTTGTATAATTTAATTTTTTGATCGCAGGTTGAATCAAAATTGACATGCCTTGTGCCCAAGCTGCACTTCAAAACACTTACAGCAGCAGTACCCAGGTGCCAGGTTGCAAGGGGGCCTTCACTATGACAGAGCTGCAACATCCCCTTTTTTGTGATTTTGTAAGCCCCACCATGGATGCAAGGGGTTCCATTTAGACCAGCCAGAAAAAGATCTACGGTAGACATGTGCCAGTGTCACTCACTGTGAGGAAGGGGGATTGGGTCTGAAACGGGTCTGCTGGGGCAGAAGGGGCACAGGCAGTGCCATATGGGGAGTCAGGGAGACAGCTGGACATAAGAAGAAGTGATGTGGTACATGGCGGGGTGCATTTGCACTGTAATTTATTTGTTATTGTCTATCAGTTCTTATTGGTGAACTACATAGTACTCTACCTATTAATTATACTCTAAATACAGACACAGATCAGGTCCAACACATCCAAGGAGGGGCACGTGATATTTCTGAATAACACAGCATCATATTTAAATGTAACTCAGCAGACCTCAGAATAATTTACTATAGACTGTACCTATAATTGGGGTGTCATTTGCATATCCTCACAGCCGATAGAATAGAACAGCTGGGGGGGGCAGGGACAGAAACTGACATGGCACCATATGGGCAGCCTTGGTGATCCCATCCCATCAGTTGTGAGGCTATGGACACCACAATACAGAAAGGGCATTGAAACAATTGAGAGTGCCCTGCACAGGATCAACAAGTTACCTATCAGCTTAGAGCACCATGTATATGAGAAGAGACTGCATATAGGGTACTGAAATGTATTTAGCCTACAGGAAATAAGGCTCAGAGGGGAATGATCCTGGTGTTTTGAATACCAGAGGGGATGGGCAGAGTAATGGATACACAGTGGCAGGATAAGGGAATCATTTGAAAGCATTACTTCACACAGATGGTGTTTAACATATGGAATAGCCTATTCAGTGTGGTTTGGAAGCTATGGTAGCAATGGCCTGGCCTTTAAAGCAGGACAAGGCAGATTACCACGTGAGAATGGTTTATAGGTATACTCAGCATGTGTAGAGGTAGTATTCTAGAAGGCAAATTTGAATGGGTGTCCATAGTCAAACTGGGTATAGTCACTGGTGTGTGGTAGCTAGGGCAAACAACCGTAAGTCCCTTCCATCATTTAAAAACTATGTAATTGTATATGTTGCACCACTGAGTTGTTCAGTTGCTTCATTGTGCATGTATATTTATTATAGTTAATCGACGTGATTTTGATAGACGAGCATAGAGGCATAGAACACCAGATAAGATTCAACTGGTCAGTTCAGAAACAATCTGTTAAGTAAGACATGCTGAATGCATCAGTTGCTGGACAGTATTTACAAGAGATGAAGTAGATTACAGTTGCCACTCTGACTGTCCAGTGATAGCAGATCACAGTACAGCACTACATGGGTGACTCACAGTTGGGAGTAAGCCTGGATCAATACATGTCTGGCAGCCTGTGGTTGAGGGTGATGCCAGTGACTGTGCTTCCTGGCTTGGCAAGGGAGATGCCATACCCAAGCCCCATAGCATTCCCTGTGGTGGGCAATGGAACTCAGTTTTTTCCACAGAGCACTGCAGACCTTGAGAGTGTCATGTGCAGTGCCTCAGGGAAGGGGAAGAGCAGATACAAAACCACAAATAAAAATACTCCATCAGTAGCATGATGATGAGGTGTGGGTACTTGGGTGACCCTGTACCACTCAATTTTTAACCAATGTTGGGGCTGAGGGATCACTTGAGATGGTTCAGTATCCTATCTCCATGGTAGAGGGAATAAAAGACTATATAAAAGGCAGTTTGCAGTTGAAACAAAGTCTTTTGTTGAATGACTTTGAAAGAAGAGAATATGAGCATCATTATTTTAACTTCACACCATTTGGCATATTATCTGGGAGCTTACTTAGTGTTTCTGGGACAATTGCTTTTGACAATGGCGCTTGTCGACAAAGCAACATGTGAAAAGGTTCTTATTTATCACACTTGATCTAAAATATTCTAAGTATGACTTCTTTGTTCAAGTTAGTTTTAAGAGTGAGAAGAAGAAACTCGTTGCGTGTAGAGGTGATGATTGATAATGTGGTCGAGACAGCCAAGGGCTACTGTTTGGTAATACTACTGTCATTTTTGTCCCATGACTTAAGCTACTGAAACTTTTTGCTGATAGCTGAAAGATTAGCTGAGTATCTTAAGAGAAATTTGTTTCCTTGTTAATTCTTAGGAAAAAAAATAAATACCAGCAATGGGAGTGGCATGATCCTCTCCTTGACACACGAGGTGTATAAACATAACTACTATAACAACAAGGTAAGATAAACTTTGAACCACTTACAGTATTTGAGGGATTAAGTACAGCAGGTTTATTGGAATAACAATGTGTGAAAGCATTCCTTTGATTTAAGGTAACTTTGGTGTTTCCATTGGCAGAGGCAAACAAAGAAGTGTGGCAACTGCTGTCTGAAGTATACACACCAGAGATGAGGAGGAGAAGAAAAAAGGATTTTTTAAACCAAAAATGAATGTACAGTATGGTACCTTAGAGAAGAAGGGCTGACACCATGTGTCATTCTCCAGCACAGAGGGTGGTGCTATAATTTCTTATTAGGGAGTAGCTCCACCCTCTACACTCCAGTTGACAGGCCAGAAAAAAAGATGGTTGGCAACTCATCAGATGTCCCTTGAGGCCGCAGTACTTTATCCTGGTTGTTCTGGCTTAGCTGCAGCAAAATACATGTTCAGATACAGTATTTATTTATTAAAAACTAGGAATTATAATACCTTTGAACCAGAGGTTCTTTTACAAAGGTTCCATATCAAGCAAGATACAGACAATGGATCATAATACAGTTTAACACAAGAGGAAGGTATACAAACTAATACAGTTTCAATTGGCAAATTCTTGTGAGGCATAAGCGATAATACAATAAAAAGGAGCAGTACAACCAAGAAAACAATGCAGTTGAGAAGGTGACTTTGTCAGCTAAGTGTTAAGGAGAAAATAGTATGAAGAGTGACAAGAGAAAAAGGAAGGGACAATTAGGAGAAGGGGGAGAGGGTAATTGGGGTCAAACAGGGTAGAGGGAAGTGACAGAGGAGGGTGAAGGGGGAGGTTGGAAGATAAGGATGAAAAAAAGGAAAGTAGGTATTCAAGGAGGGAGAAATAAAAGAAAAGGGAGATAAGGGAGAAAAAAGAAGAGAAGGTGGTCAAAAAGGGAGAAAGAAAAGCAGGGAAGACATGGAGGGAATGAGAAATCAACAAGGATTATAGGTGAGAAATAATGAAGTTGGACTTTGTGTACTTAGTAGGATATGAGGTGCAGTGAGATAGCTTAGGATGGGCAATCACAGCTACTAAGAGCTTTGAGGTGCTGGCATAGCTTAAATTTAAAGGGGCCAAGGGTAGGCCCAGTATGGATATCAGAAGGGAGGCTGTTTAGAAAAGAGGGGTCTCTGAACCTAAAAGTTTGCTGTGCCATAGTGGTCCAGCAGAGAGGGATGAGGCAGGTCTGTTTGGAAGAACTCCATGTACTGCAAGGGTTAGAAGCTGGGACAAGAAGGGGCAAAGTGGCTGGAGGGGGGGCTGGCCTAGGCTCAGTAAACAGGTCTGGTTAGTAACCCTGCCCTTAAGGTTCAACCAGTTGGTCTGCTCATAAAGATCACATATGTGGGTGCACTTTTGGGCCCCAGAGGCTAGACGGCAGGCCTTTTTCAGTGCCACTGTAATACTTCTGAGGGCAGTATCAGTAGCTGCTCCATAAATGACTAGTCCATAATTGATGAGGGATAAGATTGAGCTGGTAACAGCTAGTCGGAGAGCCTTAGGGGTCAGGCAGTGCTGGTGCCAGTAGAGGATTTCGATTCTTGAATTTATTACCCTAGAAATTTGGTTAACATGAGTGCCGTAGGACACGGGGCAATCGAATGTTATGCCCAGATATTTGAATTCATGGACTTGTTCGAGCGGTAGGCTTTGATTGTTTAGAATTGTTAGGTGGGATAATTTGTGCTTATTGTGTATGTTGGAGAAGAGCATGACTTTAGTTTTCTTGTAATTCACAAGTAATTTGTGTTGTGCAAACCAGAGCTCTACTTACTCAAAACTGGATTGTAGGTCATTTGTGAGCAGGAGGGGATCAGCCTGACTCGAGAAGAGGACAGCGTCATCTGCATAAAGTACAATGTTACTGGAGCAGGCTTTTGGGAGGTTATTGAGAAAGAGACTGAAAAGAAGGGGTCCAAGGATGGAGCCTTGGAGGACACCAGAACACACTGGCTGGGAGCAGGAGAGGGTATCACAGCTTTTAACTTGTTGAGTTCTGCCCTCAAGGTAGCTTGAGAACCAACCAGTGACCTCATTGGAGAGACCAAGTGCATGGAGTGAGTGCAGTAGAAGGGTTATGGCTTACGGTGTCAAAGGCCTTGGTAAGGTCAATATGTATATGAGCCCCACAAGGTGACCCCAGTCCAGAGCCTTGTGTATGAAATCCATATATTCAAGCAAGGCAGTGGTCATACTGTGTGCTTTTCTAAAGCCATGCTGCTGGGGACATTGAATGTCATATCTGATCAGGTATTCTGAAAGTTGGTCGGTGATAATACACTCAACGGCTTTAGCAAGGGGGGAGGGATTGAAATAGGGTGATAGTTTTCAGATTTTGATCTGTCTCTGCTTTTATGTACAGGTGTAACAATAGCAGATTTCCAAAATTGTGAGAATTGCTTCTCAGAGAGCGAGAGAGATAGATTTAGAATTGTGATAAGGGTTTGAGGACAGTGTCAAGGGTGAGATGTAGCAGTTTGAGGTCAAGGGTGTCACTGCTGAATCTGGAATTGCCTAGTACCCTTTGAAAGTAGTTCTTGGCTCTAGTCAGGGAGACTCCCCTGAAGTAGAAGTGTGGGGGCAGGGCAGTAGCAGGGACAATAAACCCATCATTAAACAACAAGTCTGGTCCATTAAAAAAGTTGGGGGGAAGTATACCACTAAGATCCATAAAGGCATTATTGAAGGTGTCAGCAATTTGTTTGCGGTCCTGTAGGGTAACACCATTTACTTCTATCATAGTGGGGGATGTTTTATTAGGCTTCCTCATGAGATCCTTAATATTATTCCAGAAGCAGCTCCCCTTACCCCAGGAGCTTGCAATTTCACACTTGAAGTGTTCTATTTTAGTCCAGCGAACTTCTCGGGTGCAAAAATTCCTAGCTGCTTTGTACTGCTGCATATTTACCTGCTTCCCAGTGATCAGTGCACGGTGCAAAAGATTATCCCTGTCACACATCATTTTCAATAAGGGGGTGGTAATCCAAGGGCTAGTTACACGCTTAGTCTTACATTTACGAAGTGGGGCAAATATATCACAGGCCTTGTTAAATAGGATGATAAAGTAGTCTAGAGCATAGTCAACACTATGAGCCATGTCCAAGGGGGACCAGTCACATTGTCAATCAATCAGTCAATCAAAATCTTTATTTACCCAGACAATCACCATTGAACAAGCTAATTTACAAGGTGGACCTGCAGTTTGCAAGGATGAGGGTACAGAATAGAGTACAAGTAAAATGTACATAAAACAACAGTAGCAAGACGTATACAACAAAATATATACAGTGTAGAAATAAAGGTAAATAATATATACAGAGATGCCTTTATAACCCTATCCATCAATAACATGTTCATAGCCCGTAAAGGAGTCCCTGGGATATGGAAAAGCGTACGCGTAGGAGGCAGGGACGCTGGCAGAAAGATTCTGGGATACTAAGCAGGTGGTATCAGGGCATAAGAGTGGGCAATGGGGGGGGTTGCAGTGAGTACATAGTACCGGTGGGACTGGAATGGACTGAGGTGAACCAGTAGTACTGGTGGGACTAGAATGGACTGAGGGGAGGGGGGGAGTAATCTTGGTAAGGGAACACTTAGTTTGAACAGGAAGGACTTAGATTGAGTGGAAACATCAGCTGGACAACTAGGAATGGTGGAAACAGTTACAGAGCTCCACAAATGTTTTGGAATACAGGGTGTTGAACATAGCTAGACTAACAGGGAGCTAAGTCTCAGTGATTTCTGTATCCTACTCCAAAGCATGGGCAGGACAAAGCTTATGGCTGCTCTTCCAAAGCGGGTACCGACCCTAGGTACTTTCAGGGAAACCAGTGAGTGACTTCTCAAGGCATAATTCCTAATCAGACTTAGTGGAAGACAGTCAGCAATGTATTGCGGGAGTTTGTAGGTGATGGCTCAGATCGTCTAGAGGGCTGCATTTCTATATTGCCTATGTTGAAGGGAGGGCCAACCCACAGCTGCATATAATGAACAGTGGTGGGTGGAAAAGGGGAGGTCTGTTATAAATCTCAGAGCTCTATGATACAGTACATCCAGTTTAGCAAGGTGTGAGGCTGGGCACTGGCCATATATGAAGTCAGCATAGTCAATTAGTGAGAGGAATGTGGATTGGACGAGCTGTCTTTTGGTGTCTGTGGTCAGGAGGCAAGATAAGCCCACAGGTGCTTAAGTTACCCTTTTTTTAGCATGCATTGTAGTATGATTTTAGTTGGTAACTTGGGGGCCTTAGTGAACCAGCTGCAAATAAAATGTAAGTGGTAGCTCAGAAACTTTCTGGGTGGGAGGTAAAGATGAGGTCAAGGAGTGAACTGCTCCAGGTCCTGTGATTGATTCTTATGGCGGTGGTCACAAGATGGGTAATATTAATTAATGGCCACAATAGCATCCTTGTATGGGTCAGCCTTGGGGGCCAGCCAATTAATGTTGAAGTCACCTAGTGCCACCACCTCCACCCAAGAGGGTAGGTCAGTAGGTATTTCTTAACATTTCTGTGATATCTCTAGACTCTAGAGAAATTCCTTGCCTTCCTGCAGTAGCACAGTAGGGCCACCAGAGATAATCTTTTTAGAAATATCACAAAATGTTTGGAAATATCTGATTATATCTTTTGCTGCTACTGTAAGCAGTTTTGACAGTCCAGGCCTTCATTATTTCTCTCTTGCTCTCTCTCCCTCTTGCTGACTGATTTTGTGACCATTTTACATGCGCTTTTTTGCTCCATTACCCAGGCCATGTGTACTTTTCTAAGTCAGGTAAGGACGTGGATGGCCACACAGCAATGTAGTCAGTGACAGCAGCAGAGGAAAACCATAAAATAGTGGAATGTCCAATTCAGCTGATCTGGTGTTAACTGAGTCAGCAGATGAATTAAGAGACCAAGAGTTAGGATATGCATCCTGTGTAGAGGTGTGCAAAGTTAGAAAACTTCACTTTGTGTAAATTTAACAAATTCGCCTCAGTTTATAATGTAATCTGCATGTGAAGTTCAAATTTGCATCAGAGTTAAAAGTTTGAGAATGGCAGATTTGATAACTTTGATTGCAGATTGGGGTCCACAGGTGAAGTTTGCAATGTTCCATGGGATTGGCGGTCACAAGGTGCTGCAATGAGCTATATTGTCATGCATAGGTTGAATTCAGTACAGTCTTATGTACAGAGTTGGTGTTAAGTCTGCTTTGAATCTCTGTGCCCAAAAACCTTTCAGAAGTGCTTGAAACATGAAATCTTTTGAATAAATTCACCCCCAAAAAAGTTCTAGTGGGCCTTGTACCTCTAGATTATCAATTTTGTTTTCACTGGTCTTCCCTCCCCTGGTCAGCTGTCATTCAGGAAGGTGCCCTAGTCCTGTACCCCCAACATCCACTGGGATTTATCATCAGTCATCTTCCCCAGGGCTTGCCCCACTGGCAAGGTCGATGGGGGGGGTTCCCAGGCCCCCATCATGGATCAGATCCAGTTCAGGCTGGTCAGCCCAGCTAGTTGGGAAGCAAGACATGCGGGCAGCTGCTGTCATCCAGCTGCTAGCATTTTCCAGTGTTCTGGTCCCCTGGAGGTGTGGAGTTCAATGACATCCAGGCAAACACCATGTGCTCCCATGAGACATGTGATGGAGCAGACTGCTCCATCTCCCGATCTCCTGACCCAAGCTACTTTTCCCCCAGCTTCCACCGGGAAACAGGAAAGCAGTGAGTGCTACCCAACCCCCCCAGAGGAGGAGAGTAGTTGGTCATATGATTGATCCTCCTCCCCTTCCTTCTGTCTTTCTTCCCCACATGCCTTCTCCATTCTCGCTTGATCTCTGATTTCAGTCTTCCATCTTGCTGCCACTTCTGGCTTTTCTGGGTCCTCGCCCCCACCCGTATCTCGTGTCTTCTCTCATTTTCCTCATTTTTGTCTTCCATTTTTCTCTCCATTCCATTTCTGCAGTAGCTCTCTATAGTCCTGTCTCTTCCAGGTTTGTGACAATGACATCACTGCCCGACTTCAAGCTACAGCACCCTTTATATTCTACTTGCCTCCTATTAACTTCTCCTTAGTTTTTCCTACAACTCTGCATTCTTCCCCTATCAGCCCTTTTCAGTCCTGCATTTTTCTTCTGATCCAGCTCTGTCCCTCCTAGTATTGCTTTATCTCTGCCAGCTTTGTCCCTTTTTACTAGATGCACCCTTTGCTGTTTCACTGCTCTTTTTCCAAGCCTCACCAAACAAAATATTCCTTAAAGTACTGGACTATTGCATGCCTGATTTCTGAACCTCACAAGATTGGCATTTCCTACTCAGCATCTACTTGGAAATAAGGGCTATTTAATCTGTTTGTAGCAGCCAAATCCCAGCATGCTGGAACTCCTGCTCCTAACCAACCAGTCCTACAACTAGTCTCTGCTGCTTTATCTGAAATTTGAGACCTCATAGTTCAGCTCACTACCTCAGTATCTGACTTTCATTTGCTTATCATCGCCCTCAAAGCTTGCCTTCTCTTGCAGTCTACTCTGGATTCTGATTCATCAGATCCTGCTACTCTTCTGTCCTCCAGCCATTCCAAAGAAGTGGTCCCACCTAGAGCTTCTCCTTGCTTAAGCACTCCATCGACTTCAGATCTGCAACCTCATCAAAATTCAGTTACTTCTTCTTTGGCCACTACTTCTCTGTTTATGTCTCCTGTACACCTCATCCTAAGTCATCTTCACAAGGACATTAAAGAAGGAAAGAATATCAGTTTGATATTTCTACTTACTTCATCTCATGACACCATAGAAAACAGAAAAGAGTGTGTGTGGGGGGTGTCAAGATGGCGATCTAGCAGCAGCAGTGTTCCTGAGCGCCAATCTAACCTAGGCACAAAATAATGATTTTATGACATACAAACAAAACAATTTTATAAAATAAAAGGAGAACATTGAATGTTACTGCTCACAAATTTGTCTCATCTAAATCAACATTGCTTGAACAGCGGATTAATTCCATTACAAGCCTGGAGAGTGGTAGTGGAATAGCCTCCCCAGTCACCCCACAGGCTATGGTTTTCTTTCCATCTAGCAAGCCAGGATGCATAGCAATTGAAACAGCATCACCTGAAACATACCTTATCAGAGCACAGCCTGTTTTTCAATCCTCCTCGTGGAGCAAAAACATTACACTCCGATTCACTTGGTAAAACTTTGGACAAGTTATTCAAGTGGACTGAGAGATACGACCATCAGTTTGAAGCCATGACAAAAAAACAAACAAACAACTGATGATTACCTGCAAGCAGAGGAAAAAAGATAAATCAGCTGCAACAGAACAGATCTTGGCAGACCAAGCCTCTAAATTAGAACAAGAGGGAAAACTGCAAGCAGTTAATGCCACATTACAAGGTGTAAAAAAGGGAAATTTAAATATTTATATATCGTAGTTAATTTTCATTTTGATCCAACTTACATGAAATATTTAAATGGATCAAAAATGAAAATTAACTACGATATTGACATTTTTGAATGGCTGGCATTCCTCAGTCACTGGACACTGAATTTAGTACAGTGCGAGATCTGGTAAAAACATTGTAATTACCACTCATGAGCTTCCAACTGATAATCCCGCTTTGTTGGCTCATGCTTTCAGGCTACCAAAGAAAAATATTGACCCAGGTGCAACAGCAAAATCTACAATTAAGGCAACCCTGGCATTTGATTCAGATAGAGATTTTATGTTTAAATTGGCAAAATTGAAGGATGTGCTAATATATAAATACTGTCAATAGTATAGTTTTGCTGATTACTGTTACTAGACACAGCAACAATGTCATACGTTCCTTACTTACAGACAAGAAGTATTGGAACTGGGGGCACAATTCTCTTTTCTACCACCAGCAAAAGTTAACGTTTTCAAGGACGGAAAAACTAATATTTTCTTTGAAATTGATCAGCTTGTCACATACCTCAGATCGCAGTACTCCACTACTTCAAATGCATCAGAACATGACTTGACCACTTCTCCAACTGACCCAGACCAACATATACTAACTTCCATGTGAAGGATGGACTGCTGATGGTCCTTTTTAAGTTGTCTTTTTTGAAAAAAGAAATAAAATTGTATATTGTTTGCTTTAATCTAATTTGGGTGTGACATGGATAGCTTAGGTGGAATTTTAATGTTTAACTAAATGAAGTAATGTTTCTTATAGTTCAGCAGCAAATTTGCAAACTTAATAATCATTATAATACCCTACCCATGACATCCCCCCATGAAATGGGTTAATGCTATGCTCAATGGTTAATGGCTAAATGTTTATCTCCTAAGAAATGTCTGAGTTCTGCTTGTAAACGTTGTATAAAAATTCAATAAAATATAAGAAAAAAGAAAACAGAATAGTATTCTGCAGTGATGTTTCCATCATATTGAAAAACCCTAGACTCATGAAGAAACAGACTATTCCTGAATTCAAATTCTTGAATTCATCCTTGCCTTCATCTTGTATCAGGGCATCCCACATTTCCTTCCAGGTGTGAAGAACTGGACTCATATTTATATCTCTTAGTAGATCTAGGCATTAAATATGGAGAAACACATTTCTATGATTACCATCATTCCTTCTCTGCAAAAGCAGCAACTGTACTAGTTCATTTCAATAGTAAGCTGAATTGGGCCGTCCATGATAATGAGCTGTTTTGTTATCCTTTTGACAAGCAACAAGCTGATTCCTGCCCCTTATGTGGCTCCTTTGGCCATTTTATCTACCTCTGTCCTTTGTCAGTGCTTGAGATCCCTTCATCAGCCAGTTCACCCAGCAAGGATTCATCATTTGGATTAGTTCCTCCTTCCTTTTTCTTTTCGAGATTGACGTGCATGATTTTTTAACCTATCACTCTCTCCCACCCCAACTGGGATAGATGAGGCAGACAAATAAAATATGTGGGAAACAAGCTGATTTGCAATAACTTCAACAACGAAGGATGCTCTGGCTGTTAATTTTATCATCTCTGCAGTTTTTGCTGTGATGCACATTCTTGAATCATTTGTCCAAAATGTCGCAACTGAAGCATTGACAATTAGTGCATCCCTCCACCTATGTTAATGTTCAAGCCTTAGCTCAAGTGCTAGCTTTCCATCCTTTGCACCAATTGGTGGATTTTATCATTTCTGGATTTTCCGAAGGCTTTCATATGGGCATTTCAGTAATTTCTTCTGATTCATTTATATATAAGAATGTATAGCCACTCTAAAGGAACCAGAAGTCATCCAGCAATTATTGCAAAAAGAACTATAAAAGGGCTTTCTCATTGGTCCTCTTGAGCATCCACCATTTCCCTCCTATTGGATTAGCCTTATTGATGTCACTACCAGAAAGGTTTCAGGCAAGAAATTACTGATCAAAGTTCTATCAGCTCTTCATTCTAAATGCATTCCCAGCATTAATTAAGTCATTACACTGGATGACTACTTTCTCTCGAATGCTTGTATTGATGATGCCATCACCATTATTATATGATTCAGCCCTGGCTCTTGGCTTTCAAAGGTGGATATTTCAGATGCTTTTAAATTACTTCCCATCCATCCATCCATCCCTTGGCATCTCTGTGGTATCAAATGGGAAGATCACTACTACTTTGCCATTCATCTGATCTTCAGTTGTAAAAGTAGCCAAAAACTATCTGACATGTTTTCAGAGACACTTCATTGGCTATTGTTCAATATTTGCCATCGTACAGCTTTCATCTATCTCCTAGATGACTTCCAACTAATCAATTCACCTGATTGTTTTCTAGCAGCTGGCATCTCTGCAAACACGTGGTCCTTCTATTTTTATTGAATTCCTCGGCATTGAATTGGATTCAGTACACATTCATCCAGATAAACTCCAATGGATCCAAACTCTCATCAAATCATTCTCCATTCATTCTTCCTGTACCAAACTTAAATTTCTGTCACTATTAGGGTATCTCAAATTTGTCATGCAGATTATTCCACAGGGCCACTCTTTTATTTCATACCTTCTCACATTGGCTTCATTCATCTCTGAGCTGCTTCTTCACACCACCATTACCACTGTAGCCAAATCAGAACTAGCAATGGCATCCCATTTTCTAGCATACTGGAATGGATGTTCTATGTTGTACAAGGATCCATCTCCAGATTTTCCTCCAAGAATTTACACTGAAGCTTCTCCTAGGTATGGCTTTTCTGCAATTTTTAAACATTCCTGGTTTACTGCTGCTTGGCCCCCAGAAATGTATAGCCTTTCAAACTTTTCAAAGACATCTCCGCTATTCAAAGTCGAACCAATTTTGGCTGCTGCTTTCACATGGGGCCATTGCTAGCCCCACCAGACCATCTCAATCTTCTCAGACAATCAAGCCATGATCAATAGTATTAATAAAGGCAGATTCTCATCTCATTCCATTATGTTGTTCATGCATATGCAGACTTGGTTATATCATAACTTTACCATGAAATGCTTTCACATTCCTGGTTATACGAATGTAGCAGCTAATAACTATCTTGATTTCAGTTCTGGAATTATATCATATCTTTCTCACAGCAAACTCAACCATGACTCCCTCTTCTCAAGTCACCAATCTTACTATGAACTGACATTCTACCATCAAGCAGCTGAAGCCCTCATGGGGTCAGCATTAGATCCCACTATTAAAGCTACAGTACATATTCTACAGCTTGGAAGAAATATTCCTCATTTTGTGCCTTCCAGTTAATTCAAAACAATCCATTTTTGATCAATTATATACTAGGGTTCATAATTCACTGCCATCAAGCACTGAAATTATCATACAGGACCATAAAACAATACTTATCTGGAATACAATGTTTTCTTTCTCAATCAACTCCATTCACGTCCTCAATTCTACCCAGTTCCTCTATTAAGCTCCTCCTACTTGGAATCTATAAAGCATCTCTCCAAAAGATTCCTAAATGTCTTCCTATCAGTAGACCTATATTTCAGAAATTGTTGGATTGCTCCATTCTAATCCATTCTAATCCCTTTGACTCTACTACAAACATCATGATTTTCTCAGCTACTTATTTAACTTTTATGTTTTTCTATACCTAGGTGAGTTTAGAGTACCATCAGCCTCCTCTGCTTCTTTTCTTTTTTTTCGTATTTAAAAGTTTTAAGTTTCCCGCAATACAACATGTGCAGGTAACAGTTAGAATAACACAATATCATCGCTATCCCATAAAGTCAAACAATATACCCAAAACTATGCATTAGAAAACAATAAAATAAAAATCTTATTTGTCAGGTAATGCTTCACCTGTAAAACAAGCAAAAGAGATGAGAACAAAGATAGGTCTCAAAAATTGTCACATACTGTCCTGTATACAGTAACAAAAGATAAGAACCATGGCAACATCTCTGAAATGCTCTATCAGCTCTCATTTAGATAAAATTAAGAAGAAGACATTTTTTGAGAAAAAGCCTGCAAAAACCCATGGTACTCTCGCAGATCACCTAAGAGAGTTATCCTACATAAAACAAATCTATGAATTCACTATGAGTCAGTTTCAGGTATACCTTTATCCACAGCAAAATGAGAAAGCCATGGTGACCAAGATGCATAAAAGATTGAAAGTTTCCTTTTTCTCCAAAACAAAACTTGCAAAAAGGAGGCAAATTGAGACATGGCCTGTAACCAACTCATATAGGAAAGGGGAGATCGACTTCCAGTTAACTATAAGAAGCCTTTTGGCCACCATCACTGCGGTATATAAAAATTCCTTATACTTTAAAGCAGGCTGAGTAAGTGAGAGAGAATCTCCTAGGATACAGAAACATGGGGTATGAGGTAAGGATAAACTATGGGTATGCTCTACCATTTGAATGATTCTCTCCCACCATTCATTTAATAAAGGTCATTCCCACAACATATGAAAAAGTGTCCTATCCAAGCATCTCCAACACAGATTGGAGGTGGCCAGGCCCATTGAGACTTAATGATATGGGGTCCAATACTATTGACTAAGAATTTTTCTTTCTCCATCGAGGCCACTTCTTTCCTTGATTGCTCCACTCAGACCTACCCATCAGCTGCTCTCTCAGCATAAGAAGCAGTTTGAACACTTACCCAAAATTTCTTGCTGCTGTATGTAAATCAACATTTGTACTGCTGTACCACTTCTAAAATAGTGGTCAACTAATAGAAACCTCTTAGCTGGAAGCAACAGCTCAGATACAAAGGGCACCCCTAGGAAGCATACCCAAAAAGTGGTCCAGCCCCTAGCCTTACTGTCTGCTGTACCCACCACTAAAACAGTGGTCAGTTAATATAAAGCTCTCAGGCAGAAACAACCAAAAGCAACAGCTCAGACACAAAGGGCAAACCTAAGAGGCATAGGCCAAGTGCAGGCCAGAACCTAGCATTACTGTCTGCTGAGCTTCACTGATTTTCACCGAGAGAGAGAGAGAGAGAGAGAGAGAGAGAGAGAGAGAGAGAGACTGAGACTGAGACTGAGACTGAGACCAATCAATTAATCATGGAGGGAAGACAGACTCCAACAGGTGTAAAAGCACGGATTCCTTGACAGCAGTTCTACCTGGCTGAATCTGACTTGGAGTGCACAGTCCAGGCTCCTATCTCTGCTGAGGAGATTTCTCTCCTCGATTGCTCTGCTCAGACCTAGCCAGCAGCTGCTCTCTTCTGCTGAGCTTCACTGATCTTTACTGACTGGGAGACAGACCAATCATGGAGGGAAGGCAGACTCCAACAGGTGCAAAAGCAGGGATTACTTGACAACAGTTCTACCTAGCTGAATCCCCCTTGGAGTGCACAGTCCAGGCTTCTGTCTCTGCTGTGGTGACTTCTCTCTTCAATTGCTATACTTAGACCCACCCAGCAGCTGCTCTCTCTGCCTAAGAAGCAGTTGGAACACTTACCCAGAATTCCTAGCTGCTGTATGTAAATCAGCATTTGTACTGCTGTACCACTACTGACATAATGGTAGACTAATAGGAAGCTCTCAGCTGGAAACAACAGCTCAAACACAAAGGGCACTCCCTAAGAGGCATACCCCAAGAGTGGTCCACCCCTAGCCTTACTGTCTGCTGTACCCATCACTGAAATAGTGGTCAACTAATATAAAGCTGTCAGACAGAAACAACCAGAAGCAACAGCTCAGACACAAAATGGAACCCTAGGTGGCATATGTCAACTGCAGACCAGCCCCTAGCCTTACTGTCTGCTGATCTTCACCGACTGGGAGACAGACTCTGACAGGTGCAGAAGCAGGGATTCCTTGACAGCAATTCTACCTGGCTGAATCCCCCTTGGAGTGCACAATCCAGGCTCTTATTTCTGCTGAGGTGACTTCTCTCCTTGATCACTCCACTCAGACCCACCCAGCGGCTGCTCTCTCAGCATAAGAAGCAGTTGGAACACTTACCCAGAATTCCTAGCTGCTGTATGTAAATCAGCATTTGTACTGCTGTACCACTACTGAAATAATGGTCAACTAATAGAAAGCTCTCCGCTAGAAGCAACAGGTCAGACACAAAGGGCACTCCTAGGAGGCATACCCCAAGAGCGGTCCAGCCCTAGCCTTACTGTCTGCTGTACCCACCACTGAAATAGTGGTTGACTAATATAAAGCTCTCAAACAGAAATAAAGGGTCAGATACAAAGGGCAACCCTAGGAAGCATAAGCCAAGTGTGGTCCAGCCCCTAGCCTTACTGTCTGCTGAGCTTCACTGATCTTCACTGAATGGGAGAAAGACTAGTCATAGAAAGAAGGCAGACTCTGGCAGGCACAGAAGCAGGGATTCCTTGACAGCAGTTCTACCTGGCTGAATCCCCCTTGGAGTGCACAGTCTAGGCTCCTATCTCCACTGATTCAACTTCTCTCCTTGATCGCTCTGCTCAGACCCAGCCAGCAGCTGCTCTCTCAGCATAGGAAGCAGTTGGAACACTTACCCAGAATTTCTAGCTGCTGTATGTAAATCAGCATTTGTACTGCTGACTGAAATAGTGGTCAACTAATAGAAACCTCTTAGCTGGAAGCAACAGCTCAGACACAAAGGGCACCCCTAGGAAGCAGACCCAAAAAGCGGTCCAGTCCCTAGCCTTACTGACTGTTGTACCCACCACTGAAATAGTGTTTGGCTAATATAAAGCTCTCAGACAGAAACAACCAGAAGCAAGAACTCAGACACAAAGGGCAACCTAGCCACTAACCTTACTGTCTGCTGAGCTTCACTGATCTTCACCGACTGGGAAAGAGACCTTCTCTCCTCCAGTCTCTAGTTGCACTACTAAGTGGCAAACCTTAACAAAGTGATTGCTTTTTCAACAGGAAAGAGTAACAAAGGTCAGGAAAAGGGGACATGGTGCTGGTGGGGGATTTCTGTCTGCCGGACATAGATTGGAATACCCATATAGTGGCATCACAGAAGAGCAGGGAATTCCTAGTCACACTACAGGAAGCAGGCCTATGTCAACTAGTGACATCACCCACAAGGGGTAACGTGGTTCTTGATCTAATATTCACAGATAGTGATAGGGTTATGGGTGTTGAAGTAGGGAACCACCTGGGCAACAGTGATCATAACATGGTATGGTTCAAGGTAAAAAGGACTGTAGACTCCACACACATGCCAAACAGAAGGTCCTTGACTTCAGGAGGGCAGATTTCACAGACATGAAGGCCTGCCTAAGACACAACCTTAGTAACTTGACAGAAGGAAGCACTGAGGAATATTGAATGAGGTTGAAGGATGCAATAACCATGGTTACATCACAGTGTGCCAGTCAGGTTAGTAAGAACAAAAGGAGGAAAAACCCACTATGATTTTCCAAGGAAGTGGCAACCATGGTAAGAGAAAAGCACATAGCCTTCAGAAAGTACAAGGAGTCGGGGAATGAGGCGGGAAAAACATAATATAAATAGAAACTAAAGGAGACAGGGAAAGTGATTAAGAAATGCAAAGTGTCAAACAGAGGTTAGGATAGCTCAGGAAGTAAAAAAGGGTAACAAAACCTTCTACGGGTACATACATGAAAAAGGGAAGACCAAAGGGGGCATTGCTAGAATCACAAAAACAGACGGACAAACCACAGAGCAAGATGGGGAGAAGGCAGGTGCTTCTGCTCAGTCCTCACACAGGAAGCAGATGGTAACAGACCAACAATAGGCATAAAGAAGTGTCTGACTAAAGGAATAGACATGTGTCCCTTCACAGAGGAAAGGGTCCTGGCAGAAATAGACAAGTTAAAGATAGATAAAGCTATGGGGCCAGATGGGATACTCCCAAGAATACTGAAAGAACTAGGGAAGGAACTGGCAGCCCCCTTAGCAGTACTCTTCAACAAATCATTAAGGAGCAGGGAGGTGCCAGAGGATTGGAAGAGTGCAACAGTAGTACCACTCCACAAGAGTGGAAGCAAGGAACAGCCAGGTAACTACCGTTTGGTTAGTCTAACATCAGTCGTTGGAAAACTGATGGAGTCCCTGCTGAAGGAAAGAATGATAGCTTTTTTGGAGCAAACTGGTCAGCTCAACAAAAATCAACACCGTTTCACATCAGGGAGGTCCTGCCAGACAAACCTGGTTGATTTTTTCAAACTGGGTCACCAAAACAGTGGATCAGGGTGGGGCAGTGGATGTGGTTTGCCTGGACTTCAACAAAGCTTTTGACTCAGTTTAGCACAAGAGACTGGTCAAAAAACTGGAGAACATGGGAACTGGGCCTGAGGTTACAAACTGGGTCAGAAACTGGTTACATGGGAGAACTCAGAGAGTATTAGTAAATGGCACTCTGTCTGTGGAGGGGAGGGTGACTAGCAAGGTCCTGCAGGGCTCAGTTCTGGGGCTGATCCTCTTCAATGTATTCACCAGTGACATTGTGGATGAACTGGAGGGAAAGGTATGCCTGTTTGTAGATGACACCAAAATTGGCAACAGGGTAGACACAACAGAGGGACTGCAAAGCATAGAAGCTGATCTCCAAAAACTGGAGGAGTGGTCCAAGGCCTGGCAATTGAAATTCAATGCCAAAAAATGCAAGGTCATGCACCTGGGAAAGCATAACCCAGGTAAACTGTACTTAGTGGGAGGGGAGCAGCTGGTGGCTACTAGGCAGGAGCGAGACCTAGGGGTGATCATATCAGATGACCTCAAGGTCAGTAGACAATGTGAAAAGGCAGCACTAAAGGCTAGTGGTATCCTGGGATGCATAGGGAGGGGCATCATGAGCAGAAGGCATGAAGTAATCATGCCCCTGTATTGGTTCCTGGTCAGGCCTCACCTGGAGTACTGTGTCCAATTCTGGAGGCCACACTTCAGGAAGGACATAGATAGGCTGGAGATGGTACAGAGAAGAGCAACAAGAATGGTGCAGGGCTTGCATCAGAAACCGTACAAGGCAAGACTGGATGACCTCAAATTATACTCCCTATAAAAATGCAGGAATCATGGGGACATGATAGAAATGTTCAAATACCTTAATGGCAACAACAGGGTGCACGTGCAGAACCTCTTTCAGGTAAAGGACTATAGCAGGACTAGCGGGCATAACCTTCGACTTAAGTGAGGAAAGTTCAGAAGCAATACGAGGAAATTCTTCTTCACAGAGCACGTTGAGGAACCATAGAATAGTCTGCCAGTGGTGGTGGTGGGAGCCAAGACAGTGAGGGAATTCAATCAGGCATGGGACAGACACTCTGTGATACACAAGCAGGCAGCTAAGTAGGAGGGTAGGAAGCCAAGGGCAGACTTGATGGATCGTACAGTCCCCATCTGCCGACAACTTCTCTGTTTCTGTTTTGCATAAGTTGAAACCCGGGGCTTACCAGGGTAAGGCTTGGTGAGCCTTTTTCCACAGTTTACCCAACTCTTCTCTGATATGAAAATCTGTAGTTTGGTCACCCATTTAAGTTTATGAGGATCCCAATTGGGCAAGTAATGGTCCCGCACTAACGTATACATGTGACTGACCTGGCCCTTAGGAAGCTGTACCCACATTTGTAAATATTTAATAAGGTCAGATAGAACTAATGTATAATCTGTGGTGAGCCAAGGACAAAGCATATGGCACAATTGAAAATATCTTCAGAGGTCTCAAGCAGATAGACAAAATTCTTGTTGCGACTGATTAAAAGCTTTGAAAACTCCTATTTCGGAATCCAGAAGATCCCCGTCAGTTCTACTCTCCCTGGAGATCCACAAAGGCCAATAAACCTGAGGCTCTCCTATCTGTATCCTGGAGTTTTGCCAGAGGGGTTGAAAGGGCCCAGATATCTAGCGTTCCACTTAAATAATTTCAAAAACTTTAACCAACAGTGTACAGTAAACTTAATAGGGAGGGTATATTTATTAGAATTGCCCTTGAAATCCCCAAGGAAAGTCGCCAATGGTACATCACCCACAATAGCTTGTTCGATGTCTACCCAAAGTGGTGGAATTCTAAAGGGCAAAGATATCCACTGTACAGCTTGTTTTAGACCCAGTCCCATATGATATGCCCAGGGCCAAGTCATGTTCTACCCTCTCCATGGTCCTTGTGCTCTCAACACCTTCCTTGCAAACCGTGGAATCTTCCCCTCCCAAATGAAGTTAGAAAACAGCCTATCAATTAAATCCCACAAACTTTAAGGGATAGGCATGGGAAGGTTACTTAAACAATAAAATACTTTAGGATGTGCCATTTGCTTTATAGCTGCTACTTTACCAGGTAGAGTCAGGTGTAGTTTTATCCACTTATTAAAATCTGCCCTCAAATCGGCCATAACCATTAATATATTTTTGGAGCACATATCAGATGTATCCTTGGAGATATACATACCTAAATATCTAACTCCCCCAACCCCGCAGACCATTTAATTGACTTGCAAACAAATTGTCGACCAACTGGGTTTACCATGATATAGGGATAATATCTCAGTTTCAGCCCAATTGACTTTTAGGCCAGATGTAGCACTAAATAAATCCAGCACCTCATATGCGTTTGGAAGAGAAATTTCAGACTTGGACAGCAATAAAAGTAAATCATTGGCATAAAGTAAAGTGGAAAAGGACTGGGTGCCTATCGTGATGCCATGAATTGATGGATACTGCCTAATAGCTGCATTCAGAGACTCCATGGCTAACAAGAAGAGTAAGAGGCTTATCAGGCAACCCTGCCTGTTACTGTGAAAGAGAGTAAAAGTCTCTGATAGCACCCCATTTGCTATAACCCTGGCCTTCAGCTAAGTATACAAACAGCAAACACAGGCTTGAAAAAAACAGGCCTATACCTACCACCAAAAGGGCATAAAATAAATCATCCCATTCAATAGAATCAAAAGCCTTTTCGGCATCAATTGCCAGTATATCAGTGGAATCCGGATCTCTTGTGGCAGTTTGAATGAGACTTATCAGCACCCAAAGATTATCACTGCCCAGTCTACCCTTCATAAAGACAGACTGCTACCTACGTATTAAATACTGAACAGCAGTTTCCAAGCGTGATGCCAATATCTTAGCTAAATTTTGCAGTTGACATTAAGTAATGATATAGGTCTATAATTAGTGCAGGAAGTCGGATCTTTATTAGGTTTAGACAGGACAGTGATGGTGGCCTCCTGCATTGAGGGGGACATAGTTACGGCCACATGTATGTAATGATAAAGTTAAAGGAGATGAGGAGAGAACTCCTCCTGGAAGGCCTGGTAAAAATCTGAGCTAAGACCATCTGATCCAGAGGCCTTACCAGAGGTGAGTTGATGGATAGCTAATTGAATCTCAACTACAGAGATGTAAGTTTCCAAGACAATTGCAATATCCTGTAGTAAAGAGGGTAATGTAATTTTTGCAAAAGAAACACAGTCATAAAGGTCTTGAGAGGAGGAAATAGAATAGGTGTAGAGATTTTGATAGTATTCAAGAAACAGATCTGATATTTGTTTAGAGTCTGTTACTTACTGGTCTCCATTTTGCTTTAAATAAATGATCTGCGTCTCTATGGCCCAATGTTTCAGACGGTTAGCTAACAATGAGCTGGCCTTTTCCCCTGACTCCAAATAAGCCTGCTTTTGGAAAACAGGGCCCTCAAGGCTTGCTGATGGATGATAGTCATTAATCTGTATTTACATTCTAAAAGTTCCTGGACCTGAGTGGAGCTATCCAAGGGCTGCTGATAAATAGCATCCTCCAATTCTTTAATACGAGTGGCTAACATGGAAACTTGTTGTTTCCAATTGTTATTCTCTTTGGATGCAAGGGAAATAACCCTGCCTCTAATAAATGCTTTAAAAGTGTCCCAGAGTGTAATGGCTGAGATGACAGGGTCTGCATTTGTCTCAAAATAAAAATGAATTTTGGACTGTAACCACTTTTGGAACCCTACTGTGCTCAAGAGGGCAGAATTAATGTACCAACGAGGGGATTTCAAAGGGATCCCAGATGGCACCCTGACCAAGCTAACTGGGGTGTGATCCGATATTAAGATGGGATGGATGTTCACATCTAGCAAGTAAGACACCACTGAGGGGCTGCCCAGAAAAAAATCCAATCTACTACATGTATGAAACCTGTTTGACCTAAAAGTAAACCCATGATCTTTGGGGTGAGAAAGCCTCCAATAATCTGCCAGGTTAAATTCCGTACATAATTGGTTTAACACAGCTCTGGAAGATTGATTGGAAGGGGTACCTGTAGGCAGTGGCATTCTATCAGTAAAGGGGTCTAAAACAAGATTAAAATCTTTCCCTATGATAACTAACGTGGTGGGTTGATACCATTCCAAGATATGTTTGGCAAATTGTAAAAAAGTACTCTGGATTATCCACATGAGGTGCGTAAATATTCACCAGCAATAATTTAACCCCAAAATGATAATATAGCAACCTTCTTTATCAATAGATGTACATTCAACATGAAATGGGCAACGCCTTCTAAGAAAAATTGATACACCTCTTTGTTTCCGAGAGTAGGTGCTGGAAAAAGCCATACCTGCCCAACCTCTCACCAATTTAGGTGTTTCCACTTTCAAAAGATGGGTTTCCTGGAGTAGAATGATGCCACAATTACGTAACCCTAAATATGAGAGCACTTTCCTCCTCCTAATGGGGTGTTTCATACCTGGAATATTCCATGTTACAATTCTAATAATAGCCATTTAATACCATAAAATAAAATTAGGATCCCAGTAGCAGCTAGCAGGCTAATTCATGCCTGAACCAAGCTGCTGGACCGCTCCTGCAGTCTCAAGACCCAGCCTCCTGAGGACTTCCGGGGTTGAGCCACTGCCCTGCCTACTACCAGCGGACTGTGCTCCCCTAACGGCGGTGATTTTTTTTCCACCTAAAGAAACCGAATTTCAACAGCTGAGAACCACGCTGGTGGTTTGTTGTACAGACTGCTGAGCAGGCTAATCCATGCCTGAACCAGGCTGCTGGACCGCTGCTGCAGTCTCGAGACCCAGCCTGCCGGGGACTCTCTGGGTCGAGCCACGGCCCTGCCTACTACCGGTGGACCGCGCTCCCCTAACAACGCTGATGTTTTTTCTATCTGAAGAAACCAAATTTCAGTAGCCGAGAACCACACCGGTGGTTTGCTGCACAGACTGCTGAGCAGGCTAATCTGTCCATGAACTGGGCTGCTGGACCGCTCCTGCGGTATTGAGACCCAGCCTGCCGAGGACTCCCTGGGTCAAGCCACTGCCCTGCCTTCTATCAGTGGACCGTGCTCCCCTAACAGCACTGAATCTTTTACCACCTGAAGAAACTGAATTTCAGCAGCTGAGAACCATGCTGGTGGTTTGCTGCACAGACTGCTGGGCAGGCTAATCCATGCCCAAACCAGACTGCTGGACTGCTCCTGCTGTCTCGAGACTCAGTCTGCCAAGGACTCCCTTGGTCAAGCCACAGCCCTGGCTACTACCAGCGGACCGCACTCCCTTAACGATGCTGATCTTTTTTCCACCTGAAGAAACCAAATTTCAGCAGCTGAGAACCATGCCTGTGGTTTGCTGCACAGACTGCTGAGCAGGTATGTTTGTGCACCAAGCGCGAATTTCCTCGGAGCAGAGACTAACAAAGAAACAAAGAAATTTCAAATTTTGGTGCCTTTTCATAGACTGGTGTTTCTGCTAGCAGTGATTTTCTGGGATTGGTGACTGCTGAGGACTCCGGTTTTTAAACTGCCGTTTTTACTCACTCCCATTGCCTGCTTCTGTTAAATCTTTCAGTTACTTCGAATTTCAAATGCTAAACCCTCTGTGGAACTGAAACATCATTTTTCTACCATTTCTGAACTGTCCGTGGGACTTAGAGTTTATTAAGTATTTCTGGATCCCTTATTAGTTAAGTGCTGCAAATGTTAAGTTTTTTTTGACTGAAGTACACTTGATTGTGAGAACCACTTACAAAGCCCTTGAAACAGCTTTTAAAGTGTTAAGTTAAAATCCTTTCTTTCCCCATTTCTCTTCTATCCCTACTCTCCTTCTCTCTGTTACATACTAAAATGCCAGCAGAATAGGCCTAACAGACTTTCGTGTCTGCTCGTTTGGTCAGCCCCCACCCTGGGAGCTGACCTTGCTGCCCCCCTCGGCCTCTCTGGCTTCTCCTTTCCCAGTTCCAGATATTCTTGCTGCACTGGATTTTGCTTCCAGAGCCCTTCCCCTGTACCTGTCCCACCCCTTCTTGAACCCCTCCACCATCTCTGCCTCCACCAGCCCCCTGGGCAGTGCATTCCATGGCTCCACCATCCTCTCAGTGAATTAGCACCTCCTCCTTTCTTCCCTGAATCTTCCCCCCTCCAGCTTCAACCCATGCCCTCTAGTTGCCCCCTCCTCCTTCCTTTGAAGCACCCTGACTGCTCCTCCCCTATTTACCCCCTTCATGTACCTGAAGACCTCTATCATGTCCCCCTGGTCCCTTCTCTCTTTCAATGTGTACATATTTAGCTCTTCGAGCCTCTCCCCATAGGTCCTGTCTCCCAAGCCCCACATCATTTTGTTTGACCTCCTCTGGACCCTCTCCAGGAGTTTAATGCCCCTCTTTAAGTGTGGCCTCCAAAACTGCACGCACTACTCGAGGTGCAACCTTACCAAGCAGTTATACAGAGGGAGTATCACTTCCCTCCTTCTGGAGGTGATCCCCCTAGAGATGCTTCCCAGCATCCTGTTGGCCTTGGCTACTGCCCTGCTACAAGTCTCCGAGTTGTTCATCTTGACATCCACCACCACCCCCAGGTCCCTCTTGGCCATCTTGACTTGTAGCATTTCCCCCCCCCCAGAGTGTGCACTTGGCCCTGGTTTCTGGCCCCCGGGTGCAGTACCTTGCATTTCCCCTGCACTGAACCTCTGCTTCCACTTTCTAGACCATCTTTCCAGAGCCTCCAGGTCCCCCTGTAGGGCCACCCTCCCTCCCTCCTCTACCCCATCCACCACCCCCCAGTTTTGAGTCATCCGCAAAGAGACTCATCTCACTCCTGATACCTGTCCTTATGTCAGAGACATAGGCATTGAACAGGAGGGGCCCAAGGACTGACACCTGCGGGACCCCACTAATGACCCTCCTTGGGGATGAGACTATCCCACCAATTACGACCCTCTGAGTCTGGTCCTGGAGCCAATTGCCTAGTCATCTGATCATCTGGTTCCCCACCCCCATTTCTCCCAGCTTATCCAACAGGACCCCATGAGGAACAGAGTCAAATGCCTTGCTGAAGTCTAGAAAGAGGATGTCCACTATTCTACCCAGGTCCAAGGCATTCGACACTCAGTCATAGAACTCCACAAGGTTTGTCTGACATGATTTCCCCAGGACAAATCCATGCTGTCTATTCACCCAGGCACCCTGACTTTTTCAGGTCCTCTCCTAGCCTCTCCTTGACAATGCCCTCCATCACCTTACCCACCACCGATGTCAGGCTGACAGGCCTGTAGTTCCCTGTCACCTCCCTAGATCCCCCCTTGTGGATAGGACTTTGTGCCTGCCCAGCTCTTCTGTTCTGATACAACCCTCCCATAGCCCTCCCTTACTTAATCTTCCCCCTCCCTCTCTTTGCAGGCTAATCCATGCCCAAAGCGGGCTGCTGGGCCTCTCCTCTGGTCTCAAGACCCAGCCTGCTGAGGACTCCTTGGGTTGAGCCACGGCCCAGCCTACTACCAGCAGACTGTGCTCCCTTAATGATGCTGATCTTTTTTCCACCTGAAGAAACCAAATTTCAGCAGCTGAGAACCACACCAGTGATTTGCTGCACAGATTGCTGAGCAGGTACGTTTGTGTGCCAAGCGCAAATTTCCTCGGAGCAGAGACTAAACCATGCTGGCACTTCGCGACGGCTCCCAACCCACCCTCCTTGCTGGACTCTTTCTTATATACCTGCACAGCATGAAACTGACAACATGTCTGTTTTCTCATTGGCCCCTTATACTGCTCAATCACTGGGGCTAAATCAGCTAAATATTGCTGTTTTAGCTGTAACTAAATGTTGCCTGTCAATGCATTACTAGTGCTAGTGTAGCTGACAATTTACCCTTCACCAGCTGTGACAAACAGTCTAAAAACTGCTACCCTTACAGGCTGAGGTCTGTTATTGACCATTAACCTCAGAGAAATTGTTACTCTTTCTCTTCTTCTACGACTCCCTTATCTAAAAAACAGCTATTACTAGGAGTAGCTTGGCCCTCCCAAACAAAATATGGCCAAACCATAGTCTCCACTAAGTTTCTCACTTTACTGATCTTATTCCTGGTGCTTCTTATTCTCTCCATGATTTTGATTGTCCGGTTCACAAATTCAGATATCCCTCCTCCCTCACAAAGTGAGTTCCACTTCTCTAACCTTCTTGTACTGTACGTAAAACAGTACGATCTCACCCCTCTTCTAATTCCAAGGGGTTTCATCTACATTGTAACAAAAGAATCTCGGAAATACTTCTATGGTCCACTGGGTCTTAATCCACTTCTCCAACATAAACTATGGTATCTCATCCTGATTGCTCTCCTACTTTCAGGGGATGTCAAGTCAAACCCAGGCCCAAGCACTCATTACTGCCATGCTAACTTCTCAGCACATAATGTGAAAGGACTCCACATAGCCCACCACATCAGAAGTCTAACGCACAACTTAGTGGGTCTTGAGGCATTGGTTACCCTTTACAAGCCAGACCTACTCTGCCTATCGGAGACTTGACTAAAACCTACTGTTCCCAACTCTTCCTGTTCACTAGCTATGTATAAACCTATACGGGAAGACAGACTCTCCTTCAAAGGGGGGGGGGTGGAGTTGCCATATATTACAAAGAACATTTAAATCTCTCTATCATCTAAACACCCTCCCTCCCCCATTGTGAGTCACTCCATGCTCTACTTGCCCTGGGTGCAAATAAATTGCATATTGTATGTGCTTACAACTCCCCAAACAGTGGCCTGACTGGCTTCATAGAGTTACTCAATGAAGTATCCCTATCAGCTGAGCTAAATGAAGTTATTATTATAGAGGACATAAACTTGAATTGGCTAGGTGAAAATCAAACCAATTTACTATCCCTGATCCAGAGCCATAAATTTCACCAGCTAATTACTGAACCCACTGGGTACTAACAAACTGGCCTGAGCATGGTTTTACCATAGCACTTCAACAGCGCTAGCACCGACATCCCCTACAGCGACAGCTACTATGCCGACCAGTGGCACTGTAGCTTTGGGGATGTCAGTGCTTTCTATCTGGGGTCTCTAGGATTCCAACTCTGAGTCGGAGTTGGACCAGGGGGGCAAAACACCCAGCAAGGCAGTCTCAGTCACTGCACAGACCATCACAGTGACATGTGGGTTTCACCCAATTCCTGTCACTGTGATGGTCTTCGCAGTGTCGGAGTCACTGCAGTGACGGTATACCCCCTCAGCACACCCTTGCTGTAGGCATACTTGCTGATGCACTCACTGATCACTCACCTATTTTCTATATCTGGACCCCTGTATCTACCCCTTCTCCACTGCCTAGGTACATCACTTTCAGAAACTATGCAAACTTTGTCCCAGAAAACATTCTCCTTAATGTTGCACAAACTGACTGGAGATGCTTTAAATCCTCTGGTCTCGAGGCTAATTACAACTCCTACAGGGCCAACTGTAAAGAGTGTAACAAGCATTTGTCAATGCCTAATGTTTGCTTGCTGGCATTGGCAGTGGTAGTGTAGAAGTTACAGAGCTGCGTAGTAGGAATGGCAGTGAAGTATTGAACTGAAGCCAACCCCACCACCACCCTGCGGAGAGTGACAGGCATTGGGGTGTGCCTTTGGTTCGTCAGGCATAATGGCCACGCCATTTCACCACACCCCACCCTGCAGACACTGACAAGTGTCATGGTGTTCCTTGGGGTCTTTGGCTCTTATGCGCATCCCATTCCATTAAGAAATACGGTGAGATGGGTGCAATATAGGAGAATGGGGTGAACATTAGATCAAGAGTCCAAGGCATACCGATGCCTCTCACTGGCTGCAGGGTGTGGAATGATATGAGCATTACAGGCAAGAATCCCAAGTCACACCCCTGATGCCTGTCATTCTCTACAGGGTTAGGCGTTATGGTTGGAAACCCTAATACCTCAGGCATTCATTGGTATTTTCACTCCAAATGTTCAACATGGTTTTTTTGTGACCCCACCTCATGAACAGGGGGAATATCAGTTTGTTAGCCGAAAGCTGCTTATGCACAGCGACTACGGCATTGAGCACCACAGATGCAAAAGCATTCCAAACAGGATGTAAAAAATGACAGCTGTACTGTTCATGGGGAGGTGTAAAAAATGACAATGTTGCAAATCTGCAGTAAAAATATTGAAAAAAATGGTGAAATCACAAGCGTACATAGAAACTGGGCAACGCACACCCGTAATATAATTAGGTTGGGGATTTTTTTTACAGCAGATTGTCAACTCAGGCATTTTGGTGCCTCCTATCATGAACAGTGTCACTGTGGTTTTCTTTTTCTGTCCTGAGCAATGATTTCCCACAGCGACCACGCATCTCTGCGTTGAAAGTGTGAAAACACACTTCGGCCATGTTGTGAAAAATGACAGCTGTACTGTAAATAAGGAAGTGTGGAAAAATGCCACTGGTGAAAATCTGGACTTAAAATATTACAAAGTCATGAACTTACGAGGGTGCGTGGAAACTGCGCAATGCTCACTCGTAACACAGTCATTTTATGGACTTTTGTCACCAAGTTTTCAACATAGCCATTTTAAGACCTCTGCTCATGAACAGTGTAACTGTGATTTTCTTAATCTGTCTCAAACATTGCTTTTGCACACCAACAGCACCATTGTGCGCTACATGTGTGAAAACACATTTTGGGCAGCATATGAAAACGGGCAGCTGTGCTGTTCATAAGGAAGTGTAATAAAATGGCAATGTTGAAAATCTGGAGTGAAAATATTAAATTCGCAAACTTATGAGCATGAATAGGAACTGCGTAATACACGCTCGTAAAACAGTCATTGTTAGGAATTTTTTCACCAAATTTTCAACATAGCCATTCTAAGACCTCTGCTCATGAACAGTGTCACTGTGATTTTCTTAATTTGTCCTGCGACACAGCCAAGACACCGGCTGGCGCCATTGTGCTTAAGCATGGGCAGTAGTAGAAACACGTTTGGGTGAGATGTGAAAATGACAGCTGTACTGCTCATAAGAAGGTGTGGTAAAATGGCAATGTTGAAAATCTGGAGTGAAAATATTGAAAATTGTGGTTTACGAGGCGATGGTGAACTCGCGCAACACACGCTTGTAAACAGTCATTTTAGAATTATTTCATCAAATTTTCAACATAGTCATTTTAAGACCTCTGATCATGAACAGTGTCACTGTGGTTTTCTTAATTTGTCCCGCGACATTGTTTTCAAGACACCGATCAGCGCCATTGTGCGCTTACATGGTGGAAACACATTTTGGGTGAGATGTGAAAATGACAGCTGTACTACTCATAAGAAGGTGTGGTAAAATGGCAATGTTGAAAATCTGGAGTGAAAATATTGAAAATTCGAACTTACGAGCGTGCGTAGGAACTGCGCAACGCACGCTCATAAAACAGTCATTTTTAGGAATTTTTCCACCAAATTTTCAAAATAATCTTTTTGAGAGCCCACCTTATGAACACTGGCAGTGTTATTTCATTAATCATTCCAGAAAGGTGATTTCACGCAGTGGCTGCGAAATCACCCTTTGGACCCGAGTAACGCCATGACAGTGCAAGAATTCATGAGGAGGGGTCCCAAAAACCCCATGTTGAAAATTTGGTGCAAAAATTCCAAAAAATGCCTGAGATATGCAATAAAGTTGAAAAAACCCTATCTATCCCATTATACAGCTTACCGGCATTTCCTCAGTTCGCGGTCGGCTTTGAAGAGTGCAGAAGTGTTCCCGGTCCACAGAAGATCGTTCGCCATGCTCCGGAGGTAAGTATGGGGTGGGGGATAAGGGCAGGATGTGCAGTGGGTGGGTGCGGGTTGTGGGAGGTGGGGCTGGGAGACTGCATGGGACCTTTTTTGCTTTACAGGTGTTTTGTTTTTTTTAAAGATGGCGTGGGACGTTTGCCATGCTGTGGTGGGCTCCCAGTGTGGCACAAGGATGGCTGGGGGCGTGAAGCCGATGGGGATTGGGCACCCCATCGGCCATAGCATCACTGCCACGCTGGGGTGGGCGGGGAGAGTGAAGACTTGGGATTGGGCACCCCGCCGGCGACATAGCATGGGTGGAGGGAGAGAGACAGTGAAGCCGATGGGGGATTGGGCACCCCATCGGCTATACATTGAGTTGCCACGCTGGGGTGGGCACCCAGCATGACATCTGTAAGGCTTTGGGGAGCTCAGCACAGCCGACGAGGGATTGGGCACCCCGGCCGGCTATGAGTGTGCGTGGGGGGGCAGTAGGCAGTATGCCAGTGTGTGTGTAGGGGAGCGCGATGAGCAGACGACATCTTATCGCTGTCACTGAAGCGCAGCTCCCCTGTTCAGTGGCTATGCTTACTGCATTTTGGAGCTTGTCATAGACAGCTCCAGCATGCATTGGCTTACAGGGGCCGCGCCTGCCAACACACTGACTGAATTGGAAAAGGGGGTGACACACCTCGGAAATCTCAGATGATGGCACTATGTTTCTTGCACATGCGTGCAAGCAAACATAAAAAGCAGATAAGAACTGCCAAAAGTGTATATTGCAAAGGTCTTCTTACATATGCTGCAGGGGACCCTAGAAGGTTCTGGACACATGTCAGAACATTTCTAGGGTCAACTCAGTCCCTTACTCCAAATGACATGATACTACATGATGCCCACTGTAATGACCCTTGGATGATAGTAAATTTTTTCAACCGTCAGTTCTCAGACCTGACCAGATATACTTCCATCTTTCCCACCACGCAGCAAACAGACCTGCATATCAACTCCTCCCGCAACATAACCACACATCCCTTTTTATTTCAAGGCTATCACAAGGGTAGAGGTGCTAAAACTTTTACACTCTATCTCAGGTAGCACTAGTACAGGTTCTGACTGTATCGAACCTAGACTTCTGAAGATCGCTGCCCCACAAATAGCCTCTCCTTTGGCACAGATTTTAACCTAACCTTTTGTCAGGGCTATGTACCTGACATCTAGAAAATCACCCGAGTCACCCCAGTTTTCAAAAAAAGAGGATTCCAAAGACCCTTCAAACTATAGATCCATTGCAATTTTTTATTTTCATTTATTTATTTTTTTATTTAGTTTTTGTTGACCGGGTAAGTGCACTAGACAAATCCTGCCTATTTCCAGGCATGACCCGGGGGAGGGGGATACAGAATGCCAGTTGACCTTGAATCAGATTAAACTGTTGGTGGTATTTTTAGTGAATGAGGGAAATTTGGCCAGGACACTGGGGAAATTCCCCTACTCTGTGCTGCTGTCTCAGTGGCCAGAGGGGGAGTATGGGTGTAGAGGTGTTGTGACTGACAGCAACATGGCTCAGTCAGAGGTTGGAGCGGCGGAGAGAGCGCTGGTGAGCGCAGTGTTGGAGGAGGAGACTACGGCGGCTGGCCGTCAAACATGCGAGGAGGAGCAGTTCACTGCTGGTACAGATAATGAGGAAGCTCAAAATTTATGCAAGATGCATGGTACCTTTATTGCTGGAGGAGCGGAGGACTCGCTGATGCCAAGAGCAGTTCTAATGGATTTGGTGCCTTTAAAACCGGCTAGGGATGCCGGCAACGCGGAAATGGAGAAAGGAGTCAGTGTTGGTGTAGTGCCGTCACTAGCGAGACTGGCGAGGGCGATATACGTCACCGTGAGCCGGAAAGCAAGTATGGAGGTCGGAGGGGGAAGAAAGGCGACGGAGAAAAAGAAAACGTCTGCAGTGGCCATATCGAACATGGAGAAGGAAGCGAGAGGGACTGGGTTAAGTGCTGACAACTCGCGATTTGTGAGTAACCCGAATTTATTTCAAAACTTTGCCCCAATACAGATGAAAAAGGACTCGGGATTCGTGCTTAATGCTACAGTTGTGGATGATACTGGAAAAGATAAAGTGACTTATCAAGTCAAGACTGATCAACAAACTGGGGTGACTGATTTTATGTTCCCTTCTGGTACAAATTTTGGAAAGTCCAGTCCAGAAAGAATGTTTGCTAAGAAAAAAGGGGCTGATAGTTTAGAGGGGGTAGGGGATCATGATAGCTCCTGGTCTCCACAATCAGCATTACAGGCAGCTGGATGGAGGCAGAAAGTACAAGGGTATGGACACCTGATTCCTCTTGGGAGCATTCTTGGGGATGGCAGTCTGTTGCTCCTGAGTGGAAGCCAAGGGGGTTCCAGGCCTCTACCTCTGACGCTGTGTCTGTTCAGGTATTTGATACAGAAGAACGAGGCGTGTAACAGATAGTGAGAAAATTATATACCGCTGAGAAAGGAAGAGAATATTGATTTAAATGATTCAGTTCAGTTAAACATTAATGTGGAGAAGCCAGAAAAACCCCTTTTATCTAGTCTTTTTTCACAGAGTAAAAGGGAAGCAGCCCCTAGGAGGAATGCGGTGAGGATTCGCTACAAGGGTGGATTAAAAGATAGACCCAACAGATATTATGTGGGTAAAACTTTAATTTAAGATTCTTTGAAATTTTCTCCTAGGGATGTCTTTGCATTTATTAACATTTCAGGTGAGGACAATTATGATGTCAGTTTTCGTTCTGGCGTTACTTGACCTTTTTGGGAAAGATATAACCAGGTGAAGTTTTTACCTCTGTGGACTCCCTTTTTCGTGATTCCCTTGTCTAAACCCCTGATAAAATTTGTCACTGTGATGTTCAGAAATGAGGGTGTTCAGGTGGAAGACATTAAGTTTTGGCTTGCACAAAAATGTGAGGTCTTAAGTGACCCCGAACCCATTTTGGATTCGGAATTATTTTGGACAGGAAGTTGGAAGTTTAAAGTTAAACTTAAACAAACAGCAACAGGTATAAACCATATTCCAAACTCTTTTATGCTGGGAAGAGACAGGGGGGTATGTTTCTATAGCGGGCAGCCCAGAGCCTGCTATAGATGTGGGTCTAAAACTCATTTATCTAGTGTTTGTGACCAGCCAAAATGTGACAACTGTGGAGAGGTGGGCCATAGTATTCTTTCTTGTACAAATGTGTTGAAATGTGAATTGTGTGAAGAGATGAACCATGCTTTTAAGGACTGTCCATGGGCTGTTCAGAATAAGCAAGTTAGTGGTGTGTCAGACCTTTTGGTACAACAAGCACAAGAAGCAGGAGAGTCTCGACATGAGATAACCATTGGGCAGGAGGAGGTTTTACCCCTAATAAAAAGGAGACTTTGATGGAGAAAGTCCTGACTGGAGGAGAAATGGTGCAGCAGAGAGAACCTAGGGAGGGAGGGCTTGACCTGCTACAGCCAGTTTGCTACCATGATACTGTAGAAGAGAAGTGTGGTAGGAATCAGGGTAAGCTTGATCCCCCTAAACCCCCACCATTACTACGTAGGTCTGGTAGGGTAGTGAAGAATGTGGTACCAGTGGAGATGGAGGGTATAGAATCCAAGAATCCTTTCGAGGAACTTGCATGGGGGGACTCAGAAATGGACATGGGGGATACGGATTCCCAAATATCGATTCAAGAGGGAGAAAAAGTACAAAAGGATGATTATAAGGGAAAGAAAAAGAAAAGGAGGAAGAAATGACATTAGAGTTAGTAGGCTAGCTTGATTAGGTTACTAAATGGAGATAACTTGGGCTTCCTTTAACACCCATAGTTTATTAAAGACAATAAAGAGGAGAGCAGTGTTTCAGATAATTGCTGACTTACATATTTCTATTTGCTTCCTGCAAGAGACCTGGATGTTCTCTAATTTACAGTTTAATGCTTTCTCTAAGGATTGGCCTTGGGGACCTTTGTTTTGGTCATTTGGGGAGGACAGGGCGGACGGGATAGGTATTCTCTTTAACTCCTTTAATTTCAAGTTACTTAAGTTAATAGAAGTCTGTCCGGGGAGAGTTTTAGTGCTTGATGGCTTGTGGTATGGTAAAAGATCAGATTAATTAATATTTATAGTCCACAATCAAAGGCGGAAGGGTGGAGTGTTTTTGGATGTACGTCCTTTAATAACTACATTGCCGATTTTTTGGGAGAGTTTTAATTGTAATTGTAAGGCCAGAGGGCAGGTGGTTTAGAGAAAGGAAGAAAATATATTGTGACTCGTTTGTCTCCAGAAGATTGTTAAAACTGCAGATCTGATTAGTTGTATAGATAGCTCGAAAAAGAGAGGGATAGGCACTTTCTTTACAAAAGGAAAGAGCTTTGAGATAGATTATCTTTTATATCTAAGGGTATACAGTTTCACAGTCCTCAGGTTATTCCCATGGAATTTTGGATCATGCTTTGTTACTAGTAAAGGTAGGGACACAACATGGGTTTTTCGCATAAATCCATTTGGAAATTAAAACATCAAGCCTTAAAGAGAAGGTAGTACAGGATGTCATCCAGGGTATTTTGAAAGCTAGGTTGACAGTAGCCTTTTTGTACCATGATCTTGGAAGATGGTGGCAGGAGACCAAGGAAGATTGTATTACATGGTTTAAACAGTTTGGGGTAAGGAAAAGAAATGATAATTTTTTTGAATATCTCAAACTTAGAAGACAACTCCATCATATTCTTACATGTGCAAATACTTCTAGAGATAATTATGTGGAGCAGATAGCTAAGATTAAAAGTTTAATGAAAAGCAAGCAGTATGATAGAGCAAAATCTTTGCATGCGTTAGTTCAAAATCATTTAAAGAAATCGGTTTTTGGAGATCCCTTTGAACTTTGCAAAACAGTTAAGGAAAAGGTGAAACTAGATTTTTTAATACAAGGGCATACTAAGGTTTCCTCAGTTAGTGCACTAAGGTCGATTATTAGAGATCATTTCTGAGGACTAGAGTCACAAGTGGTATCATCATCTTTACGAATTATGCAGTTTTTGGGACCCAGTTTAAATCACAATGGGGAGAAGGAAGATTTGAAGGATCTGGAGCGGCCTATTTCAAAATCTGAAATTTTGGGAGCTATTACTTCACTTAAGCAGAATGTGTCCCCCGGAATGGATGGGTTACCCAATGAGTTTTATAAAGTATTTTCTTCGGATTTAACAGAATGTCTCTGGATAGTATTTAATTTTTTTTCTAAAGTCTGGAGTGAGTCTAAATTCCTTCATGGTAGGACGGCAGATTTATATTTTTAAATCTGGAGATAGAGGAGATTTTAAGAACTGGAGACCATTAACCCTGTTAAATACCGATTACAAAATTTTGGCTTCTATAATCAATAATAGACTGAAAGGGGTGGTAGAGGATTTATTTTACCTGTGCAACATAGTGGGATTCGAATAGAAGAATTCATACTATATTAGGATTCATCAGGGATATAATTGAGCAAGTTGGGGATGGAGGTTCTTCAGGGGTCATTGTTTCGGTAGACCTTGAGAAAGCTTTCGACAGGGTTAATCATGAATTTTTATTTTTAACGCTGCAGTGGTTTGGGATTCCGCAGGGTATTATACAACTCTTAAGGGGATTATACAAGAATGCAAAAGTATATCCAGTGTTGAAAGGCACTCTGGGAGAAGGCTTCATTATGAAATGTGGTGTGAGGCAGGATGCCCTTAAGTCCGCTTCTTTATAACTTTTCCTTGAACCCTAATAAGAGCAATCTGCCTCCCACCATTATGGATAGGAATGCAAAGCAGGATTTAACTCTGGCCTAATACAGGCTTTTGCGGATGATATTTGTTTATTCTTTTCTAACCATTTAGACTTTTCGAAATTCATTAAAGTTTTTACAGATTATGCAGAAGTATCTAATGCCAGACTAAATCCGCTAAAATCTAAAGGGCTTTTGTTGGGGGATTACCAAAAGGACCTGTTTTCTATAGTTTAGTAGAATTTTCACACAGGCCCTTAATTATTTTAGGGGTAGAATTTCAATCTCAGAATTGCCCAATGGAGGTTTGGTTAAGAGTTCTAGATGCATTGTCACAGAAAGTAAGCATTTGGAAAGGGTTTAAATTTACTAAATTAAAGAGAATCCAGATTATTAAACAATTTGTATTACCTCGACTACAGTATATTGCAGTTCTTTATCCATTACCCGGACAGTTAGAAACTAAATTATATAGTATATGTTTCCAAATGTTATGGGGTAGTAGGTTAAATCCAATTAAGAGAGGATGCACATACCTGAGTAAAAAAGGGGTTTAGGATGGTAGACCCAGTAGTATTTTGTTTTTCGTTATTCTGTACCTTTTCTTTGAAGAAATGTTTGCAGGGTTCATTAGAACTAGACAGTATAGTTTTCAGGAATCTTTTGAAAGCATACCTGAATATGTGGAGATCTTTACCTCCAAAATGGGCAGCACGATTTGGGACACCTGATTATTTTAAGCCGGTAGCTCAAAAATTATTTAGATGGCATATCACACAAGATATGATTTTAAGATACACTGCAAAAGGTTTATACAGAGAAATTATGACAAAATATGTTCTGATTGAGCCAACTTTTAAAAATTTGTCCTAATGAGAATATAAACAATGTGTTGGAACAGTTGAATAACCATAGATTGCCTCCTTATATGTGGGAGAATATGTGGTTAACTATGTATGGGAAACTAAATGTTAGAGGAACCGCAAAACACAAGGCAATCGAAGAAAGAATATGTCCTTATCCAGACTGTGTTAATGTGGAAGAGTCGATGGAACATTTTTTCTTTCATTGTTCCTTTTCCTCAAAGTTATGGGGTTACTTAGCTCAGAAATTGAACCTTACATGGTTAGCTAACATGGATTAGGACCTTTTGTGATTGGTATTTTCCCTAGTTATTTGAGCAGTTTGGAGAAAGATACATTAAGGGTTTTTTTGGCCACCTCACGGTTTTGCCTATGGCATACTAGGGTTCAATGGGTGTTATACCAAAAAAAAACCTTCCTTTGAAGGTTTTAAACTTTATGTTACAAATATTTTAAATAAGGTATATAAGGAAGAATGTCAATTTTATAATGCAAAGAAAGTCAGAATGTGGTGGAGGGATTTCTTCATTTTGTTAAATTTAAATAAACAAAATATATAAAGAAAGGGAGATTAGTAGTGGAGAAATTACTAACATATTATAGATGACACCATAGAGTAGTATAAATTTAAACGGAGACTGTTTTTACTTTGTTATATGTGTGATATTATTTTGTATGGTTTAACACTTATCTTTTTTGGTTATGCTTTATGTAGAATTTTTCAGTTGTATTAATGTATTGTTATGTTTTTCTCCTGCTCTGGATGTATATGTGTTTATTCAATAAAAGTTACCCCTACTCTTTCAATAAGTGCCACTGGATCTTTTAACATCCACCTGAACTACCACCAATCCAGGCAGATGGGACCTCGGTTTAATGTCTCATCTGTAAGAGGGCACCTCAGAAGTGCAGCACCCCTCTTATGCTGCACTACAGTGTCAGTACTGGGATATTAACCCAAGTGCCAGATGTGGGAACTGAACCCACAGCCCTCTGATCTCCTGGCCTCAGAGGTGAGTGTGCTACCTACAGAGCTATTGACACTGCTATCAGTACTAAGTAAAATCCTCGAGAAGCTAGTTGCTGCACAAACCATTGATTTCCTGCACAAAAATAACTTTCTGTCTTTAGCCCAACATGGTTTCCATGAGGGCCACAGTAGCTTCACCGGCTACTCAAATTCACCACAGATACACTTTCTGCCATGGATGCTGGCCTTCTTACTGGGGTGGTTTTCATTGACATGACCAAAGCTTTTGACCTGGTTGATCATCCCATCCTTCTCTCAACCCTGAAATCAATGGGTTTTAGGGTGCCTGTAGTGGCCTGGTTTAGTAGTTACCTGTCAAACCGAGTCCAACTTGTGAAGTATAATTCCACCCTCTTGAACCAGGCTATGATAAATATAGGGGTCTCCTACGGCTCCATTTTGGGTCCCCTCCTTTTCTCTATATTTATAGACAGTATTACCTCTGGTCTTACTTTCTGCTCATCCCTTTTATAGGTTGATGATATAGTATTGTGCACTAGCTCCAAAAACGTATCTGACATAAACTCATGCCTCTCCTTCAACTTTCACAGAACTCAAACCTGGCTCTCTATCCATAAACTGGTCCTCAATGTAACTAAAACTCAGTCAATGTTATTTGGGAATGCTGCCAAACTTAAATCCTGCAAAGATGACATCAAGGTCTCCTGCCCTGGCTCCTCTTCTATCCATACAGTTACCTTGTTCAGATATCTTGGGGTAGTCATTGATCAGTCCCTAGACTTTGATCCACACATACAATCAACCTGCAAATTGGTAAACTCTAAGATGGGAATTGCTTCTCAGACCAGCTATACACTCACTCTCTCTGCAAAGGTGGCCATTGCCCATGGTATATTGCTACCAGCTCTGACCTATAGTGTCATCACATACGCGTCTGTACCAAAGACCACACTTCATAGTTGGGACACCACTTATAATAACATATGCCCCTATGCCTCCTCATTACCTCAGCTCAAACATCACTGCCCACTCTATTCTGACCTTAACTAGCTGCCACCCTCCATGCTGAGATTTCATTCTGCTGGCTCTCTTGTGGGTAATATCAAAAGGGCACAAACTCCTACCTGTCTAGCAGTGCTGCTGATTCCTCAGACATCCTCTTATGGTTTACAGTCAGTTGATAAATCCCCTATTAGAAGTCCCAAGGAGTAAAACCTCTAAAGGTTTCCAAGCTTTCTCTCACTATGCTCTGCTGCATTGGAACTCCTTCCCTTTATCAGTTCGGCAGGTGCCTTCCCATGCTCTCTTTAAAAAAGAGCTTTACACTTTCATATCTGTTTCCATCTCCTGCTCATGCTTTAACCCCCTGTGATATTATGCTCCTTTTCTCTCCCTCCCACCCACTGCACTTACTCTTTTTTACTCTTTCTCTATCCCTCCCCCCCCCCTTTTCTGTATGACTGGACGCCTGGCATGTCATCACTCCATCGAGTTCTGATTTGTTCCTCCTCCTGTTAAATGACCTGCCTTTCTTCCTTGACCTAGACTTATGATTGATACTACTGCTTTGCACTTTCCAAGGGCCTGAAACCATATTGTTTTAATTCCTGACTTCCTTCAATGGGACATCTGAACTGTGTTATAAACTGGCCACAAGCCATGTACTCTATGGATCTCTGTAATTTTACTTGCTGTTTTGCCCCTCACTGTGTGTCGTCAGTAAGCAGGATTTATGTATTTTACATACTTATCTTTTGTATATGCCCTACCTGTTGCACCCTGGTCCCCACTAGGTTTTATACTTTGTTCTTATCTGTGAAATGTTTACACTGTACACTTTTGCTTTGTATGTTGTACCGATACCTGCTGGTTTGTCAGTGTTTGTAGCCTCTAGGGTCATGACAGAAAATAGTCATTTTATGGCTTGCTCACCTACCCAGTAAACAAAAACGAACTAACTAAATAAATAAATAAATTAGTGAAGTACCATGAGAGCAAAAAAAGAGGTGGTGTCATGTTAACATCATGCCAAATGGTTATATCTGGAATAGGTAAAGCAAAAACTACTTTAAACAAAAGATAACCCGACTGTGTTACAACAACCCCCTTCCCTCCAAAAGTGTAAGCAGTAATACAGGATACAAAATGTATGCGTGAATAGAAACAATGTCTATACAAATTTAAGAACTCCCATCTAAATCCCTCAATAACGGAAGGGGTAAAGATAAAAAGAGAACCAACTGGAATGAATACCCCTTTGATAATGAACCACTGACTTCCATAAAATACCCCAAATAATAAGAAATAATCTGAAAATCAAAAATCAAGGAGAAGGGGTACAATAGCCATCAAGAGAAGAAAAAAAACTAGCAGCTCAGGTGGTGGGAAAAACAGGGGCCAATAGTAATATCCCATTTAGGCCCTCCCACCCCCCAGCAGACATGATGTCAGGCATAATAGCCGGTCATTGAGGTGACCCCTCTTACTGGCTAACCAAAAAGTTCCCCAATCCATCTCATTATATTAATCACAAACTACAATGACCAAACTGAAAATCACATAACATCCTTCAACCTAAGCAAAATTGAGCAGTCTAACAGAATTCATAATAACTAACCCTAGAACTAATTTTTTAAGGCTAAATAGGCATACCCTCCAAACTAGGAGGAAGCAGTGTCACAAAAAGAAAACAACCCCTTAACTCTGAACCACGTGTATTTGCTCATTCCCTCTACAACAATAACGTTTTAGCTGGTATGCCAATGGTACAGCGAACCAAAGAGCGCGAAGACAATCACAGCGACAGGAATCAGGTGAAAACCTTGTGTTGCTGTGATGATTTCTGCTGGCATTGGGACTGCCTTGCCTGGTGTATTGTCCTTTCTCCCGAGACAACTTCAACTCAGAGTTGTATCCCTGAAGTCTGGGGTGTGTAGGGGGTGGAGCCACCCACATTGGGGATTCAGGGGCACAGCCCCCTAACACAACACAGAGGCATCCCCAACAGTGCAATGCCAACACTCAGCATTGCGGCTGTCGCTGTCAGGTATGTCGGCATGGTGGATGTCACAGCAGCATAGCAAAACTGTTTTAGCCAACCTCCTCCCCCCAAACCAAAGTAAGAAACATTAAAACAAGGAAAAGTCCAAAGGAGTCCCAAACACATGAAACAGTGTCAACCAGTCTCACTTGACTTTCATTTCTACACCCTCATGGCTCAGCAGTGTAATCCACAACTTATGATCAGTCATCAGACCAGGCTGCCATGTTCGAATGTAATGATTGTCCATCTTGCTGATCTATCGACGAACCTGTAATCATGGCAGCAGAAGAAGGTGACACCGGGAAGTCTGACAGAAAAGAAGCTACCAGCTCCTCTTCTAAATAGTCATCCCATTCCATGTCACCTGCTTGTGCACTTTCCAGATGATTAGTGGGGGAGAGATGAAGTTGTTTGGGATCAGGGTCCACCAACCAACCCTGATTAGCCAAGGAAGATGACAGATCCAAGGAGATGGTATTCTGCACTGACAGTGCATCCCCAAATTCTTGCGCTGTAAGGCTCCATCACCAGCAGGTATGCAATGCAGGACACTGTACCGTTTAGGCTTCGGGGCTAAGCTATTCACTGCCCTGGGAGAATCAACCGCAGTTTTCTTAATGGGCTGACTGGGGGTAGGACCTGAAACTGCAGGGGGGATGAAGAGAAAGCATCTTTAAACACAGCCACTCCCTCTCTACTGGCCTGTTTTACAGACATGGAGTTTCTTGGGGCCTCTGATGCCATAGACTACGAAGGTCACCACTGGTCCTGAAGAAAATGCTGCACATCATGCAAAGAGTCAAAACACAGCCAGCAGCCATCCCACAGGACCATAAGAGTTGCAGGGTACTTTAGTGAATATTGAAATCTCCTTGTGGCAAGTTCTTTTTTAATTGGGACAAAAGCATTCCTACTGGCTGCAACATCTTTAGAGTAGTCCTATAAAAAATGAATGGAGTGGCCATTCCACTTCAAGGGGCCCTTCTCCCAGGACAATTTGAGAACTTGCTCCTTTTTTTTGTAAACTCTTTTTCTTGGCACAAGGGGACCAGGACATCTTTCAGGAGTGCTCTCACAGCTGTAGCCTCTACTCCCAGACTGAAACCTCCCCCCACCGGGAGTACAATGACTGAGCACCCTCCTCCCTGGACCCACAGACCCATCCAACCCTTGGATCACCCCCCCCAGGGAAGGTTCACCTCACCTACCTGGTGACCTATCTGTAATTAGATGGACTGTCCAGGGCTGGATCGATGGGCTTGTGACAGCCCGTGGGAGGTTGGTCTGGCATTGGGGTGTGGGCATTGGTTCCTGGGGTGAAGGTTGCTGTCGGGCAGACAGCCACAATAAATTTTGAAACTTTTTCATTCAGTTTGGATTCCACGAGTGCTGATTTGAACAGTTTTTTGTTGGATCCTGGGGCCTATGTTGCCCCCCTGAGACCTCCAGGGATTTTTCTTTGTTTTGTCCCCCTGGAGCACGGACATGCGATGATGTCTGTGCACTACTGTGCTGACATCTGCTGCCGCTCCATCACCTGTTGTGACAATGCTTTCTGCAGGGCCCCCAGTTTCCATTATGAGTCGCTGAGGAGTGATGCAAGTCCAAGTACCCACCCCAGGAGGGGAGAGCAGTCCTCTGGATACTCGATCCCCTCCCTACCCTGCCGACCCCTGTTGGCCTGAGCCTGTTCTTGAACCCGGGTCATCAGCATGGTGCAAGGTGTGGCATCCAGCGCCTCAACCCTCAGTACCACCGGATGGGCAAGAGAACTTGCTCCTTAATAGAGAACGACAAGAAATATGCAATTATGGTTCAGGGGGCATACTTTGAGCAGGTCGGGGCCCTAGAGACCTATTTCAAGGGGTTGATCCCTATAAAAATCCATAATTTGAGGTACTAGTTGTCGTAGAGATTCAGGCATGTTAGGGCCCTTGAATTCCTCTGGAACACCAACAATCCTTATATCATTTCACCTCTTCCAGTATTCAAGATCCTCAATTTTAGCCAAGGCTGACTTAGCTGTAACTGCTGTTTGAGTCTGGTAATGCAGTTTCCATATCTAGCCATATCCGACTGAACTTTGAGGGAGAAAAGTTCATTCTCAGCAGTGCATTGCTCAGCCGCCTCTGTGCGTTCATTTAGTTGAGACACCGAGGATCTGATATTAGGTATATCTTGAGTTAAGGCATGAAGCATTTCATGAATGTTTGACAGGTCCTCCAGTCCAACTACATTGTTGGTCTCTGGTGTTGCCATGCTGGAAACAAAGAAGCAGTCCACCGCTAGCAAATGACGCAGCACTCAGCACTCAAGTCCTGATAAGGAATTCCCTTTTAAAAATTGTATCAAACGATAGCACAAATACTCTAACAAGTAAAATTAATAGGATAAGGCAACTGCAATTATTTGTGGTCAGATGTAATGGATTTTAGCAAGGTGGAGAGGAGTCATTAAATTCAGCAGCCATTCAGGAAACCCGTGCGCATGTGCCCTCACCTCCTCTACTAAATTTTCTCATAACTGCTAGTTTAAGAAAACAAGCAGCTCATTATATCCTGCATTTGCCGAATTCAAAAACTGACAGACTGCTCACAGAAATTCAGATCACATACAATCCAATGCATAACAACTGGTGCCCAGTACCAATCATCGATCAGCTTATGCAATATCATGTCAGACCTAACCCCTCAACCTTTCCTGTCTGCTAATAACCATTCTGTAATGACCACCAAATGGTTTATGGAACATATGAGATTTCTACTACAGTGACTTGTACTCAGTCCTTTTTCTTTCTCAGGTCAATCCTTCCTGATCGGAGCAGCTTCCTAGCCTCACAAAACAACGTTCCCTCTCACATTATCAAAAGGCTTGGAAGATGGACCTCCTCATGTTTTGAAACTTACATCCCACATCCAGAACAGGAAATTAAAAAAGGGCTTAGGATTATCTCCTTGTAGTATGCCCAGAGGAAGGGCAGTTCAGTAGCCCCCTCCCCCTTGTGGAGGAAACCTCTGAGGAATGGGATGGCTTTGCCCTTGATTTGGGGGGGGGGGATAACTCCTCCCATCAGCCAAATAAAAACCTGCCTCTCCCTTCCCTCCACACTCAGTGTGTCTCAAACCCTCCATCCTCCCCACCTCCTCCTCCTCCTCCTCCTCCTCTGGCACATTTTTCATTTTTAGTGCTGGGCCTTTTATTCCCATAACACTGCCTGGCACCTCTACTGATGGTGGGAATAGAGAAACGTCAAATTAAAAGTTTGCACAAGCACTCACACTATTCACCAAACATTGAATTATTTTTTCTGTGATTTGTAATTTCAGTTCTGTAGTAAAGTTTAATGCGTTTTATTGAATTATTTCTGTCAGTGTGGTTTGACTATATTGATTTCAGTTATTTTGTTTAGTTATTGAAATTACAGTTTTACTATAATGACAGTAACATCTTTAAATTATATCAGTGTTTGCATGTCTCCTTATTCCCTGAATTCCATGTCATGTATTGTTTGTGTAAAAAAAGAATAAAAGGTTTAAAACAATTATTTTTAGTGTTGTTTTACTGTCTGTAGCTACTGTTAGCTCAGTAACGTGTGTTGTGTTCCAAAATCTACATATGAAATGCCCAGAAAGAGACGTCTTAGTAAAGTTGGAGTTCTTGCAGCAGCAATGTTGCCAAGAAGAGCCTAGGTTTTGTGGTTCAGATGGATACTATATCTAAAACAACTTACTTCTGTTGCAGGTTCATGGGGGCTGGTAGTACTAGTATTTGAAAAGGAGTCATTGGGGCAAGTGGTGGGGGAATTAGTGTGGCCAAATCTTTCTCAGCCACATCTGTGGAATCAGTACTGGTGGGTGCTGGTGCCTGACACTGCTGGCAGTGGAGGCAGCGACAATAGGAACAGTCAAAGAACGACAAAAATGCCTTGCTCTGAAAATGTAGTTGAGGAAGACGAGGTGGTTGATGAAGTTCCCAAAACTGATTCTGATGATGGTGTTGATGAGCTTGAACATGACTTACAGTCCGATGCAGAATTTCTGACTGCTGCATGCAGGGAATCAGATGCTGAGAAAGGAAAAGAGGATACAGAGAGTGAGGAGGAGGAGGAGAACAGATCTCAGAAGGAGATTATCAGCCTATGTGGGGGTGGGGATGATAATATGGACCCTCAGTGGGAACCTGAGGGAAAAAGTAAGGGCCATGCTTCTGAGCCTTTGGTGCAATGCACACTACAGTTTCAAGGAATTGCCAAAGTCCCCACAGTCCTCCAGCTTCTGTTGCTGTTAGCACTGTTGAGGCAATAATAACAAAGCATGAGTCACCTACTGTTGCAGCAGTGGTCAGTTGAAAACAAGTATTTGTCAATGCCGAATGTTGTCTCACTGGCATTGGCAGTGGCAGAGAGGCATAGCGCTGTGAGTTTGTTAATGTGTCTCAAAAGGTGATTTTGCACAGCGAGTATGCCACTGTGTGGCAGAGCTGCAGAAACGCGTTTTGGGCAGGCTGTGGAAAATGGCAGCTGGACTGTTGATAATGAGGTGTGCACAAATGCCAGTGGTGAAAATGTGGCATGAAAACATTGCAGATTGACAAAGTTACAAGAGTGCGTGGCAACTGCGCAATGCATGCTTGCAACACAGTCATTGTCTGGACTTCGCCACCAAATTTTCAACATAGGCATTTTAGGACCTCTGCTGATGAATAGTGTCACCGTCATTTCCTGAAAGTGTCCCAAAAAGTGATTTCGCACAGTGGCCGTGCAATTCTGCACCGGACGTGCGAAAACACATTTCAGCCAGCTGTACTGTTCATAAGGAGGTATGGAAAAATGGCAATGATGAACAGCTGGAGTGAAGGTATTACAAATTCACAAAGTCACTAGCATGCGTGCAAACTGTGCAACGCACGCTCGTAAAACACTCATTTTATTGACTTTCATCCCTAAATTTTCAACATAGGCATTTTAGGACATCTGCTAATGAACAGTGTCACTGCCATTTTCATAATGTATCTCGAGCATGGGCTTTCCACAGTGACCGCACTATTGTGCGCCGGAACTGTGAAAACAGATTTTGGTCAGGATGTGAAAAATGACAGCTGTACTGTTCATTAGGAAGTGTAGAACAATGGCACTGTTGAAATGTGAGTGAAAATATAAGTTTCAGGGACCTTACGAAAGCGGCGCAACTTGCACAACGCACGCTTGTAACACAATCATTTTATGGGGTATTGTCACGAAATTTTCAACACAGGCATTTTAGGACCTCTGCTCATGAACAGTGTCACTGTCATTTTCGTAATGTGTCCCAAACAGTGATTTCGCACAGTGACCACGCTATTCTGCACCGGAAGTGTGAAAACACATTTCAGCAAGGATGTGAAAAATGACAGCTATAAAGTTCGCAAGAAGGTGTGGTAAAATGCCAATGTTGAGAATGTGGTGTGAAAATATTGCAAATGTGCTAACTTACGAGCATGCGTTGCATAGTTGCTACGCACACTCGTAAAACAGTCATTTTATGGAGTATTGTCACCAAATTTTCAACACAGGCATTTTAGGACCTCTGCTCATGAACAGTGTTACTGTCATTTTCATAATGTATCCCAAATACTGATTTCACACAGCGACCACGCTATTCTGCGCCGGAAGTGCGAAAACACATTTCAGGCAGGATGTAAAAAATGACAGCTGTACAGTTCACAAGAAGGTGTGGTAAAATGCCAATGTTGAGAATCTGGCATGAAAATAGTGTGAATGAGCTAACTTACGAGCGTGCGTTGCGCAATTGCAATGCATGCTCGTAAAACAGTCATTTTTTGGACTTTTCCCACCAAACTTGCAACATAGGCTTTTTGAGAGCCCCTCTCATGAACAGTGGCACTGTCATTTTGTTACTCAGTCCCAAAAGGTGATTCCATGCAATGACTGCGAAATCACCTTTCGGGACCGAGTAACGCCATGACAGTGCAAGAATTAATGAGAAGGGCCCAAAAACCCCACGTTGAAAATTTGGGGCCAAAATTCACAAAAATGCCAGAGATATGCATTAAAGTTGAAAAAACCCTATTCATTCCATTATACAGCTTACCGGCATTTCTTCAGTTTGCAGTCGGTTTTGAAGAGTGCAGACGTGTTCCTGGTCCACAGAAGATTGTCGTGCTGGACTCTGCAGGTAAGTATGGGGTGAGGGGAGAGTGAAGGGAGGCAGGGTGCGCAGTGGGTGGGCGGGTGGGGAGGGGGATTGAGACTGAGGGACCGTTTCATTTTACAGGGGAAAAAACTGAAAAAACCCATCGCCGGACAGTTTTTTAGGGGATTTGCACGCTGGGGTGGGCTCCCAGCATGCCACCTAACTGTTTGGGGGTGTCTGTAGCCGATGGGGATTGGCACCCGCCGGCACACAAAGGAAGCTGAGGTGCAGCCGAGGGGATTGGGCACCCCCCTCAGCATTCAACAATTGGGGGAGGGGTTTATGCTGACGGGGAGTGGGCTCCCCTGTCGGCACACAAAGAAAGTGGGGGGGTTAACCGAGAGGGGGATTGGGCAACCCCGAAGTCAGCAATAGTTAGGTGGCCACCCGCTCGCCTACCATGCACATAATGGTGGTGAGCATGGCAAGAAAAGGACCGCTGCATATGATGAGCTTTGCCTGGATTGCAGCGGACCATTTCTTAGATGTGCTCGCCACATTATGTATGCATGGTGTGGCGCCGGCATGCAGGCTGATTGGGGAATGCTGGATGTACCTACTGGTGCATGCCCTGCATTCACCCAACAGCGACCCCGCCTCCAAAGCTGCACTGTCCCACGATGTTGGCTGCACAAGCGCACCAACATAACAATTATGACTGACTTATGACATATTATGACTGATTTTTCCAACTAGTTTGAAATTTGTGACTTCAACTAACTAAAGAAAATCCAACCAATTTTTTCAACTTCCACCATTGTTGAATTTTATTTATTACTTCTCAGAAAGTTCACCAGAGATGCTAGTCACATAGCGCAGGAGCAGAAGAGATTACATTATTCACTGTAGTGCATGAACTAACTAGTTGCTGATACCGAGTTGAGGTCAACAGTACTGTAAATTAAAAGATACTCAGAAGGGAAGGGATAGCATATTTCTTGTTGTAGGCTGGAAAACCTGGTGTGCCTCAAATGTTTTCAATACTAACAATATAAGTTGCTATTAAACACTTCACTTATTTTTTTATTCTCGTGGTTTTGGTTTGGCCTTGCTTGCTTGCCTTGCGAGGAATGCAAGACTACTTCTCTTGTACCCCTCACACACACCCGGCCCCAAAGTCACATAAACAGCTGCCTTAGACCCTGGTGTGAGAGTATGCTGCTGTACACCCTCGTAAGCCACATACAACCTTAAAGCCTTGTGGTGTGGGATATGCTTCAGTATACCCCATAAACCAAAAACTGCCTTAGACCCTGGTGTGGGATGCTGATGATGTACTGTACACCCCAAAAGCCACATAAAAAGCAAAACAGCTAGTATACCATGTGGCTTGCAGCAGTAGCAGCACACCTGCAAAGCCATAATCACATAAACAGCGTTATGGTGTGGGTCCATGATGGTGTACACCCTGAAAGCAAAAAGCCACATAATCAGCCAGCGTTTTGTCCTTCCAGTGTGGGATGTTGCAGTACTGCAGTACACCCCGGAAGCTTCAAGCACGTAAAAAGCCTTCGGCCCTGATATTTGTTACTGCAGTAGTACTACACCAGTACATCTTCAGATTTAATCAACATAAACAGCATGCTACTTTAGACCATTCTGTGGGTTGGATCATGCTAGCTACACCCCACCACCCCTGAAGTAAGCCACATAAACAGCAGCAAGAGCACAGCATCGGTACAGCGAGTGACAGTGATACTGGTGTGGGATGCTGCAGTTAGTACACACCCCCACCCTGGCTTGAAGCACTCTGTGAATGATAAAAAAATAAACATAATCTCACTTGTTTAATTTAATTTGTACACCCCTGTGCCACTCACTCACTGTCCAGCCAGCTAAGCCAAGGCAGGGGCATGACACGAGGCAGGCTTAGCCCTTACCCACCCTCAGCCAGTTCAGCTGGCAACCACAAAACAAAAATACCACAACAGCTGAATTTTGAAAATATAAAACTCTTCAGTGCCAATAGTGCCAAACAATAGTATTGTTTTAGTTAATGCTGCTGCTTGTTTTGCTGCCTGTGCCTGACAGAAATCTTCACTGCCTGGCTGCCTTAAGTGTGTATAGTAATGCTTCAGAAAAAAATGTTTCAAGACAGAGCATTCCAAACAAAATACAGGTCAGCAAAGAAAAAATCTCAGTTAATGTCGGTTTTAATTTTAAAGTGATTTAATAAGCTCCATATTTATTTCTCACACACAAACAGTTCCAAAAAGCTTAATTAATAAGTAATATCAAATAAATCTGTATATGAGACATGACAGTCTTCCAAGCAATATGTCCTGAACTGTTACTGCTATGATTAAGTGAGTTATGTTAGTTTTGCACTTAGTAGTTCCGAACAACTTAGTGCAAAACTAACATAGCTTGTTCAGTCATAGCAGTAACGGTTCAGGCAAGGATATATTATTCAAAACTTCGGAACACCATCATATGTCTCATATACAAATTTATTTGATATTAGTTATTAAATTAGCACAGAACAGGTGCAGAATCAGATGAGATAAGTTAACACGTCAGCCCGTCCTGCAGTGTGCTGCATTTATCAATGCCAGCTAGCTTTTGCGCGTTCAAAAACACAGAATCCAAGAAAAATATCTATTTAAGGATGTGCTCAGATAATATGAAAAGACAAATGGTTCCAACTCACTGTCAGTCTCCCAGAAATTAAAAAAGAACTTCAGCAGTGTTTATTTTCAATTCATTCACTAACATACCAGTTTTTCGACGCCACTACTGCTCGAAAGTCTCTCTCTCTCTTTCTCTCTCCCCCTCCCCTCCCTCTCTCTCTGTCTCTCCAGCCCCACCATTGACAACAGTGACTCCCTCCCTCATCCTTCAAATATGTGGCAGCTCTACTCACATGCATCAAGGTAACAACTGACTTCACTGACCAGAACTCCTAGCAAGGCAAGGTCACTGAGTTGACTAACCACCCTCCGAGTGACCCATTGAGTCCCAATTGCTGCTCCAGGCACTCCACGAACATGTAACAATCTGGTCCAGACTCCAGACCACCACCCCTCCACCACAGTCTCCCCTGTCCTCCAAACCCTTACCGAAGGCCCTTCTCACTAGTCTGTCTCCGAGACTAGTAAAATGAGTCTCACTCTCCTCCTCGCTTCTCTACTACCTTACTACAGGCTACTTAAAAAGAATTTAATATTTCCCCCTGGAAGGTTGTCTAAAAGAAACTTTGAGCACAGAAAACAAAGAGACTAAACTTTACATTATTCCAGTTGTCTGCACACTCAGACTTGTCCCAAGTAACTGCAACACTTTGACAGACTCCTACACCTACATACACTGATGTTAAATACATCTGAAACAAAGAAAGTGCAAATACCTGACCTGAGGTGTAGGTTTACCAGATGTTCTCTTTAACCAGGACAAGTCCTCTTTTCTAGCTGCCAGATATTCTTCATGTACATTCTCCATCCTGTTGTATTGTATTTATTATTTTTTACTCTCACCTTCCCAAGACCTCCTTGTAAATGAGCTGTGAAGGTGGTGGAGGCTATAAACCTATTTACTTGGGGGTCAGGCCCAAGGGCTCATCAGGCAAGACACTAAGTATACTCTTTCTGGCATCACAAAATTTGGTAACTCTAGATGGCACAGTAGAATAAAGGGTACTAGGAGGACAAACAGATTTACTGGGTTTTGTGACCAGGTTAGCTGAATGATACTAAAAGTCCCAACTCCCATTATAGATTCAAGAGAATAGAATAGAAAGAATATGAGATAGTAACAGCAAACCTGCCCACGGAACACTGAGCACAGAATCCTAGAACTATTCATCGTCTCATGTTCCAAAAGCGAAACTATTTTTAAATGAAGATATGGTGTGGGCAGTTTGTTCAGTCTTATGCTTAAAACTAACACTATACAGATTCCCAATCATATGGTGGTTATAAATTACAGGGTAATTCTCAGGATGACCTCAAACAAACTACAGAAAGTGACAGTGATGGGAGATTGCATACAAAACTGAAATTCCTGACTACTCCCTAGCTTAGTAAATTACTTAACCAGAGAATGTACCAGCAGCAAGAAGAAATGAATATACTGAATATACTTGCTAAGCAAGGAGCCATGGCTTGAGGAAAAATAAAACATTTACTCAAAGCAGGGGAGCATCAGAAATTAAAATTTTGCATAAACTCCCTGATCACTGCCATCCCCTGTGGCTGCTTGAGACCATATTGAGTATCACACATTTTTAACCACCACACACTGGAGATTCTGTATAACATTAACACAAGTTATAAGCATCAGACCGAACACAGATTGATATATCATCAATTTAAATTAAATTCTGCTTTTTGAAAATAAGAAAGGGAACAGCTCTAGCATACTGTGCTCAGTGTTGTTCCACGGCCAGGTGTGCAGTGACTGTCACATATTCTTTCTATTCTGTTACTGACCACTTAATTCTTGGTTGACTGCAAATGGCTCTGTGTTATAAAATTACTACCATGCATGAAATGCCTTTTCAGAACCAAGCACAGACAAACCGTCATGTTCAAATCTATTTCTATTGCAAGTGTTTGTGCTTTGGAATTGCTGACACTATATTCTGTTATTTCATTTTCTGAAGATTTTCAAATCCTCCTTCAGTAGCCTTTGAAGATCCTAATATGTTCTCTAAGCATTTTTGCACTGTCCATTCTGTAGTTGTAATGCTAGCAGTTTCAACATTTTCTCCGTGGCAGTATTTGTAACATTTAAGAAAGCAACTCTGTCTCTCACACAGATAAAATGTAATTTCTGAACTGTTTCCTGAACTTGCTACCTGGGTGAAAAAATGCCAAGCCCTTAAACTCAAGCCCCTTTCTGGACTCCTCTGGGGAACACACAAAAGCATAAATTCAAAACTTTAGATAGTTGTACAATAACAACGTGCTTTCTTTAACTAAATCTCCAGGCGCACCGTTCTCTGAGACTCTGACAGAGCTGACTGGAACTCTTATCACCCAATTTCACAAGTGCTCAGTCCAAAAGCTACCAATCTACTGTCCTCCAGCCACCCTTCTTCAAAGAATTAAACTGTTTCTGGTGGGGGAGGAGAGCTGACTGTCCATATAACCATAACCTGGTGCTGACAGCAGCTGCTTCAAACAATCATGTGTTTAACCCTTAGACTGCCAAAAGAATTAGAATGAAAGTGAATGTATTTCAGCTCTGGGGGGCAGATGTTTAAACATGTCACATGCTACTTAAAAACAAGGTATATAATTTCCCTCGGCAGGCTGTCTGAATTCTGACCCTAACTTTGAGTGAATAGCAAAAATCAGGTTAGTAAAATGTACACACGAAGCCTGTCCTGTGCACATTCTCAACTCAGACCCATCCCCAGCAACAACACTCCAGAGAGTTCTGACGCCCATGCACATACACTAATTATTTCAAATGCTGCTGTAGTGGAATTGGAAGAAGATTAGCAAAGAAAAGCAATGCAAATACCTAACAGAGCGACTACACTGAAGAAATACTGATCTCACTCACACACAGAAGGTGCCATTCGGTAGTACGCATCTTTAGATTCCAGAGATTCCAGACAGTCCCTCACTCAGTCAAGCAAAGCAGCAGTACTCGCTCCCATTGCCACTGATAGCAGCTCTGTTCTACGTTCAAATTGCCCTGCTTTCCTAATCTCCTGAAGTCTTCTTTTCAGTGGCAGAGCCAGGTTTGGGAGCATTTGGGAGCTGGCGGGGCCATTCAGTCAATCATGGGCTCCACAATGGGCACTAAACATTGAATAAAGATGGTGGTGGGGTACCACTACTCACATTGGGGCAGCCAGGAGGGGACTGCCCCCTCTAACTCCACCACTGCTTCTCTTCTACATGGCTCTGAATTGAAAACACTGTGCAGGAAGTACGTTGCTTGGGCATTTTTTAAACATGCCGCCCTTTACCAGAAACCTGACACCAGACACCACATCCAATCCCGGAAATACAGCACGATGTGGACCCAACTGAAACATTCAATTGCAACTTCAGCAGATTAACTCCACCCCCCCCCCAAACAAAGCTCATAGGGATTAAGTCAGGATCGGAAAGCCAAACAAAGAAAGACAGAGGACACGCTGGCATGTTTACTACCCTTGCTGTTTTTTTGCAGCGTGCTTGGCGTATCAGTGCCTATGCCTTTGAAGCCAGCCAGCCCAGAAGCCATGACAGAATCATCGATTTTAGTCAAATAGAACTGCACTAAATTACGGCTGCAATTCAGTGCAATTGCAACTAACTGCAACTGCATTGAATTGCAACCCACAATTTTGACTGCTGACGGTGGCTACGGGGTCTATGCAGCAGTGCATAAATTAGATCACAAAACCCCCTTTTTCACCCCTCCAATGCCCCAGTACTCAGTCCACCACCATGTAAAAACAAAGGCTTCAAAATCCCTAGTTTTGGATTTTTACATTCTGCCCCAGCTGATTAAACAGGGGCTATATGCTAGCTATGCTGAACACATGTCAGCCATAGGAAAAAGGGGAGCCACCTAGGCACTGTTGGGCAACACACTCACCTCAAGTCTAGGCACCTGTTATGATGGACTCAACACCAAAGGGAAGCTGGTGCAGGGGGACCGTCTCTCTTATCATTCTCACTGTGCAAGGCATCCTGAAGTGGCATGGATACAGTCCCAGTGGAGTCAGAAGTGACTACAGATGACTACTACATAGATAAGGAGGGGCCAGTGGGATTGCATATGGCCAGAGTAGCAGTGGTTATATGAATAGTAGTGGCCAGCATCACTAAAAGACATCAATCCCACTCCATAAAACAAAAAAAATTCATGTCATTCATTCCCTCAGCAACAGTGACCCCCCCCCGAGTCAAAAGCTACACCACCAGCCATGCTGCCAATGTGCAGAGTTCAGTTATTTGTTATCCCAAGCCCAACACCCCAAAAGGTGCTGCCTACACTGCATAGCATGTTTGAGCATCATACTAAACACCCATCCAATCATGCTGTTGCACAGGAACTTAATGCTGCTACCCATGATGTATTGATGTATTGTCATTCTCTTTCATAGACAATGTAGGATTCCAAATGTTGATGGCATGTGTCTGACCAAAAATGGCAGATTCCATCATGAACCTATTTCTTAACCCATGCCATTCTGGAGCTTTATAGGACTATCCCACACTCAGTAATACATGCCTTTATTCAGCACCACCATACATACATCTTAATATGGATATGTGGACTAGTGGCCACAGCTGGTAGCTTTTATCTGTGTATTACAGCACACTGGCCACAGGTACCTGGGGTAGTATTTGACACATTGGAATGGGGAACAACTGTACGAGCCCAACTGCAGTGGTAGCAACATTGTGGGTATTCACCAGCATGCTGTGCTGGCAATGAAGAGTGTAACAGGTTCACACACAGGTCAAGAACTACTCCTGACTGAAATTGATGAGTGGCTGCACCCTCCTTCCCTGAAACTGGGTTTCATTGTGAGCGATAATGGCTCTAATGTGGTTAATTGCATTAATGATGTTGGTTTTCTCCATGCGTGGCACACTGTCTTAATCTAGTGCAGGAGTTTCTATCATATCCTAAAACCAAGTCAATCTTGACTGTGGCCAGATAAGCTTTGGTGTACCCTTAAATGTGTTCTGTGAGGAGAATTTATTAGAATGACCTCCATGCAGAAGTGGAAATGAGAAGCTGCTCTTTGTCTCCTCTTAGATTGGATTAGGGCTCTAGAGGATAGTCCCTCTTTAGAAGGTTCTGAAGATGAACAAGTGTTATTAATGACATTGAGGAACCAATATGCGAAGAGCATGAGGGAACGGACTGAGTATGCCCCCCTTAAAACCCACTCAACCTATGTTGATTAAGGAGGGATGTCTTCTCATTCTCCATTTAAGGAAGCAGGAGGCCTCCCATATAGTTCTTTCCATAATGTCCCTGGCTGATAACTCCTCTAAGATGTCCCCAAAGGAGATAGTCCACAAATTTGAGTCGTATTATTATGAACTGTATAGTTCCCCTGATATTCTGCACTTATTCCAGACATCCAAGGTTATCTCTCTCCCATTCAGCTCCCTCTGTTAACCCGAGATCATCAGTCCTTCCTAGAATGTCCCATTTCACTCCAATAAATCTTTGATGCAATTCAGTCTCTCCCTCTGGATAAGGCCCTGGGCCAGATGGCTTCCCCCCTAATTTTTACAAGGCATTTGCCACGGGGCTGGCTCCAATCCTTCAACAGCTTTATTGCTACTTTTGTGATATGGACATATCAGATTTCTCCTTACTGGAAGCTTTGATAGTGGTCCTGCCTAAACCCAGTAAACCCCCAGATAAGGTGACCAACCATCATCCCATTCCCCTTATGAATTATTATGTGAAATGCTTTGTCAAAATTTGGGCTAATAGGGTTATGCAGGTCCGGAAGAATTGACTGGGCCAGATCAAGTGGGCTTTATGAAAGGCTGGTCTTTGGTGGACCATTTGTGAAAATTGTATCATATTTTTTCTGCTTCCAGAGAGGCCAACCAACCTATGGCTCTGGTCTCACTAGATACAGAAAAAGTGTTTGATAGGGTTAACGGGGCCTTTCTATTTACAGTTATGGATAAATTCGGCTTCCCCCTATCTTTTATAAGCTGGATTCGAGCGTTGTACTTCCAATCCAGTGTAAAGATATATTGTAATGGGGTGTTGTCACTTGTCAGAAGGCTTTGTTCTACATTTGGGTACTCATCAGGGATGTCCCTTATCCCCTCTATTTTTTAATTTTTTCCAGGAGCCCCTGCTGCACCTTCTTAAATCCTTGCCCCTTATCAAAGGGATTCCTATTGGCCCATTGAATCTCAGGCTCTCTGCATATGCAGATAATATTTTGCTGCATCTCTCGGATCCCACTGCTTCTGTTCCTGACATTTTACATATCATTCAGGACTTCGATAGGTTTTCCAATTACAAGCTCAATATCAACAAAATGGTGGTAATGCCCTAAATCCCAAGGTCTTTCAATCGAACTTCATTCACCTTGGCCTGGCATGGACTACCAAGCTTAAATATTTAGGCATTATCCTTTCTCAGAACGTTACCCTAATGAAAAAGATAAATTTGGATGATCTGGTTGTTACCCTTCAGCAAGATCTATATAGATGGGCATTCCTCCATTTGTCCCTTCAAGGCAGAATCAGCATTATCAAAATGAATGTCCTTCCCCAGTTGTTTTACCACTTTCTTATGTTGAACTTCTTGCTTCCCCTTGGCTGGTTTCAGAAAATCCATAGTCTTATCTTCACTTTTCTATGGAAAGGCAAAATCTCGTGATGGTCTTATAGCCATTCAGGGGCCCCAAAGTGCCTAGGAGGCCTTAGATTACCTAATGTTTTCATCTATTAACTGTCAAGTCATATTGCTAAATATGCTAAATGGCATATTTCCATCACACTGCAAGGTATTTTCCAGTATGTCCCATTGTGGCTTCAAATAGAATGGAGTCAGATTGTGGAAGCTGGTCTCTCCCCTAATAGTTCGCATTTTATCCCCCCTAAACAACTCCCACCACAGCTTCAGAAATCAGTCATCTTCACTTCTCTGAAGATTCACACTCAACTGTGTAGAGCTATGCATTATGACAACCTTATGGATGTCTCTCAACCATTATGTAATAATCTTAATTTTAAACTGGGGGTCAAGTGTTGACCTGGGTGGTGCCTTCACTGAGAGAGAAGAAGGTCTCTGATCTTCTTTCTGATGGCCGGATTATTAGCAGTCAAGAACTGTTAGTGCGCCTTAACCTGCCACCTAAATATGTTTTTGAAATTTACCAACTTCAGCACTTGTTGATTAGCTGGTTTGGCATGGCCTGTTGGACCAATAACCAGGGGGAGTTCCTTCACTTACTCCAAACCTTAGCATAGCAACCCCACTCGGTCTCCCAGATAGCATCTGTACTTTTTTCTAAGCTTTTCCCAGAAATTCTGGGTGGCTCTAGCTACTGGTCCTCCTCATTCCCCACTTCTAATTTCAATTGGGATCATATCTGGGTGGATTTATACCTTTATATGATGAATGATATGCTGTGCCTTACTCAGTTTTATATTTTACATACTACATATTTTACCCTGTCCACTTGGCTAAGATGGGGAAATTGCCCTCTTCCCTGTGTTCCAAGTGTTGCCAGGCAGAAGGCTCCCTTTTACATGTGTTATGGGATTCTCTAAAAGTCGCCTCACTCTGGGAGAAGATTAGACAATGGGCAGATCCCCTTTTGTGGCTGGATAAGGACTTCACTCCTGAAATCTGCCTGGTGGGAGACTATTTGGGAATTCCAGTCAAAGAATGGAGATATTATTTATCCATGGTCTCTCTTTCAGTGAAAAGAGTGGTACTCCACAAATGGAAGGATCAGTCTGAGATTCCTTATTCTGAATGGCTCACTGAATTGATATATAACTTGCGGCTTGAAAAGATAATAGCTAGTCTCTGTAACAGTAAGGAGGCGTGTAATAAAAATGGAATAAATTGTACACTTTATTTTTGATATCTTCTTTCCCTGAGCGGGTCAATGGAACATTGGTGTACCTTATGATTTTATTTATGGTGTATTGATGTTGGGGCACGGTGTCAGGTTGGGGCTATGGTAAAATTCCCCCCCACCCATTACCTTTCTTTAGATAGGTTTTTGGTTCCCTGATTTACATGGTTATTTTTAGCTCACTTTATTTAGTAATAGATATTTGTGACCTGGATTCCTGTGCCATGAATCTTTACCAGATGGACCGTTTTACTGCTGCTCTTAGAACCTACATGGGGAGGGGTGGTGGGTAGGGGGAGCTGGGGTGTTTTGTGTGTTGTATTTGTTGTTGGTCATATGTTGGTTTGCTTTGTAAATTTTGAAACTTCAATAAAGCAAATTAAATTTCAAAAAAATGTTGACTGTTGCCCACCACATCCATACCCACTTTGCTCATTCCAGAAATGTCCATGACCATCTAAGGTAGCTGCAGATCCAGAACAAACTGCCTCAATACCATCTGAAGGCGGAAGTTGATACCAGATGGAAATCGACACTCTGCATGATTAAGCACTTGTATGAGCAGTACAGTGCCGTCTCTGAATATCTGCTGCTGCATACAAGCTGTGACAGGTCTTGAGTATCATTATCTCTCACAACAGATCAGTGGTAACTAATGGATGGTCTGATAATGATTCTGAGGCCATTTGAACATGCCACACAGGCAGTGAGTAGGAACAATTCCTGTATTAGTCAAGCAGCCCCACTTTTAAGGTTGCTGAGGCAGATGTTGTTAAATGTGCAGCAGGTGCTACAGGCAGGTGGAGATAGCAAAAGCTGTACCTTTAGAGGGACGCTGTCAGCTTGAGGTGATCATATTTTTTGTGACATTTAATAAAAAGGTGTACTGCATAAACAGTTTCCCTGTGTGTTTCTTACACTCCTATGGTGCCATTTTTACTGGTAGTCTTAATTGAAATTAGTTTTTATTTGATTTTCCATGAGTAGCAGTTTGTCAGTAATCTTGTCCTCATCTGTGTGCACAGAGTGCATCCCCATCACTGATCAGCTGCTCAAGGCAGCAGTTTCATTTGTGAGCACAGAAGAGAATAACGTGCCCACTCGAGAAGCTTGACAGGGGCACATTCTCTCTCTGTCAGTGTGAGTCACACTCTGATGGCTGCCTGTCAGTTTTTACCTTTTGCTCCCAAACTCCAGCAATGGTAAGCAGTTGTCAGAGGTAAGATTAGTGACAGAATTTTCTTGATTCATGCACTTGGATCACTTTGGGTTTTTTTTTCAGTTTCTGATGTAGTATTTGTGATCCGGGAGAATGTTTACTGGCAGACCGTGGTGAAATCAAAGTACTTCTTAGTGACTTGATTCAAGTAAGTTGCCCACAAGACATGCAGTGTGATTGGGTTTGGGGAGGATGAAGGGTTCTGATCAGGTAGCAACATAACTATGTTTATATTTTATTGACAGCACTTATCTATTATCTTTGTACAGCAGGATGCGTTGTGTGTCATTGCTATAATACGCATTCGATTGGTTCCAGTGTCACAAGCTCTGTCCAGCATATCACAACAATGCCACTAGATTGAATGGGCAGGCAGGAAACTACCCGGTTGTCAGCCAGATACCCAAATGCTGTCAATAAAACATAAACATAGTTATGTGGCTAACCTGATCAGAATCGTTCCTACCCCACAAACCCGAACACACTGTATGTGCAGTCGACAATTTTCTTGAAAGAAGTCACCAAGAAGTACCTTGACTTCACCACTGCCTGTCAGTAAACATGAACTTGGATCATGAATCCTGCATCAGAAACTGAAAAAAGTGATCGGAGTGCATTAATCAAGAAATCCAATCACAAATCTCACCTCTGACAGATTGCTTACCATTGCTGGAGTTAGGTGACATAGGTTAAAACTGACAGGCGCCATCAGAGTGTGACTTGCACAGAGAGAGTGCATTCCTGTCAAGATTCTTGTGTGGGCATGTCACTGTCTTCCATGTTCATGAATGAAACTACTGCCTCGCACAGCTGATCAGTGATGGGGACACGCTCTGTGCACATAGCTGAGGATGGGATTGCCGACGACCTTCTCCTCTTGGAAAATCAGATAAAAACTAATTTAAATGGAGAATACAAGTAAAAATGGCACCATAGGAGTGTAAGAAATACACAGGGATGCTGTTTAAGCAGTACACTTTTTTATTAAATGACAGAAGAAATTATCACCTCAAGCTGACAATGTTCCTTTAATGAAACACAGGCTGCAAATATTTGACTGTAATACCCATATTTCCAGCATTCTGCAGTCTGCAGATTCTGGCCACCATGCTGGACCTATGATATAAAGGGAGCCTGTCATCAATACTTGAAGATGGGTGTGATCAGGTACAAAATCTCACTGATCAGCTAAAAAGACGGGTTCATGGGGGAACAGATGGTACGGTCACGGTTAAGGCACAACATAACAGTGATAACAGACTGCTGTTGCAACCACCATGAACAGTGTCAAGTTAAACAGTTAAACAGGCTGAAAAAAACATAGAAACATAGAAGCTGATGGCAGAAAAGGACTGCAAGGCTCATCCAGGCTGCCCATTTTACCTGGTAACATGAAAAATGACAATGAATCCACTTTGGGATGCTTTGTCCTAGGTGGGAATTGCAGACCTGGAAGAAAAAACAGGAGAAGACTGATGAGTCATGTGGATTGAGTGCAGAGCAATGCATGGCAGATACATACTTGGCAGACACAGGCACCTTAACATATTGGAAGACCTTCTGCTGTACTGGAGTAGCAAGGTTACTGATTGGCCAGCATTGACCTCTATAGCAGTGAAATATGTCAGCTGTCCATCCTCCAATGTCATCAAGAAGAGGGTATTCAGCTTGATGGGAGCTATTGTGCAGGAGAGGCATACAAATCTGTCCCTTAGAAATTGTGCCATGCTAACATTTATTAAAATGAATGCTTTAAGGAGAACAGAAAAGTAAAATTAGAAAAGAACAGAGCCAAGAAAGAAAGAAAGTAAAACAGACATTAATCCTGCATTACATTATTAAGATTAGGTGACTACTAGACCTGTGGCAAAAAAATTATAAATGAATTTCCATTTGGATAAAAAATACCCTTTTGTCCCACCATTAAATGTGTTAACCTTTCTGTTTTAATTATTTCTAGACATTCTTTTCCATTCATCAGCACTGGGGGATCTATGTTCCATCCAAATGTTTAAATGGGAGAGCTGAGGCATGAGGTTCAATGTGGGGAAATAGCTCCTCCCACATTCTGGATAAAATCCTTCTCCCAGTAGCTCACGCTTAGCGTGTTTTGAAGTAAGTGCATGTTTGAAGTACTCTGGGCTCCCGTATGGCTAATGTTTGTTCATTTATACCCCCACTTCCTTACTACAGTGGCGTGAAAAAGTATTTGCCCCCTTCCTGATTTTCTCTATTATTGCATATTTGTCACACTGGATGTTTTCAGGTCTTTAGAGAAAATGTAATATTAGATAAAGGGAACCTGAGTGAACAAATAACACTTGTTTTTTTTTTAATTTCACTTATTTAATGAAAAAATTAACCAACACCAACTGGCACTGTGTGAAAAGAATTGCCCCTTACACTTAATAACTGGTTACGCCACATTTAGCTGCAATGACTGCAACCAAACACTTCCTATAATTCAAAATCAGTCTTTCACATAGCTGTGGAGAATTTTAACCCACTCCTTCCTCGTAGAACTGCTTTAATTCAGTAACATTTGGTAGGTTTTGAGCATGAACTGCTCGTTTAGGTCCTGCCACAGCATCTCTATTGGGTTTAAGTCTGACTTTGACTAGGCCACTCCAAAACTTTAATTTTACTTCTTTTTGCCATTCTGATGTGGACTTGCTTTTGCTGTTTTGGATCATTGTCTTGCTGCATGACCCAACTACGCTTCAGCTTCAGCTGACAGAAGGATGACCGGACAGTCCCCTTAAGAATTTTCTGGTACAGAGCAGAATTCATGGTTCCTTTAATTATGGCAAGTCATCCAGGTCCTTGAAAGTAACATCCCCACACCATCACACTACCACCACCATGTTTGACTGTTGGTATGGTGTTCTTACTGTGGAATGCTGTGTTTGCTTTCACGAGACATTATGGGATCCATGTCATCCAAAAGTTCCACTTTGGACTCATCTGTCCATAGAGCACTTTCCCAAAGGCTTGTGGATCATCCAGGTGCTTCTTGGCAAATGAGATGAGCGTTTATGTTCTTCTTGGTTAGCGATGGTTTCCGCCTTGCTCTCTCACATGAAGCCCATTTTTGCTCAGTCTCTTTCTGATTGTGAGTCAAGAACACTGACCTTAGCTGAGGCAAGAAGCCTGCAGTTCTTTTAAATGTTGTTTTAGGATCCTTTGAGACTTCCTGGATGATTTTACGCTGCACCCTTGGAGTAATTTTTGGCAGGCCGCCCACTCCTGGGAAGATCTACTACTGTTCCAAGTGTTCTCCATTTGAGACTATGGCTCTCACTGTGGTTCGATGGAGTCCCAGAGCCTTAGAAATAGCTTTGTAACCCTTTCAGACTGATAGAGGCAACACATTTTTTTCTGATCTTTTCAGGAACTTCCTTTGATCATGGCATAATGTGCTTGTTGAATCTTTGTGCTGTAGCAAGTGACTCTGATGGTAAGGGTCAAAATAAGTGAGGTTTATATTGAGCAGGGCTGGCTGTAATCAAGTCTGTCTGTGTTCAATCAGCTGACTCTAATTATCCCTTTAATTGGGTTGATTTAACTAGGGGCAATTACTTTTTCACACAGTGCCAGTTGGTGTTGGTTAACTTTTTTCATTAAATAAATGAAATAGGTAAAAAAAAGAAAGTGTTATTTGTTCACTCAGGTTCCCTTTATCTAATATTATATTTTGTCTAAAGACCTGAAAACATCCAGTGTGACAAATATGCAATAATAGAGAAAATCAGGAAGGGGGCAAATACTTTTTCACGCCACTGTATGTCTTACTCTTCCATGCCCTGTTTGTTTCTGCTGTTCCTGTTCCCCCAGGCTGTTCTCTGTCATTTTTGTTCTTTGTTCATTTTTCCCTCCCCTCCATTCCCTCCATTCCCTTCCCCTGCTGTCTTTCATCTGTGGTTCTTCCTACCTCATCTTCTGAGCTTCATTCCTCTATTTCTCCTCTGTCTTCTTTTTAGGCATTTTCTTGCTCCTCTCAGAGTGCCTACTCCATCTTTGTACCCACACTTCTGGGTTGAGCATGCTCCCATAGTACTCAGCTTAAAGCTATACCCACCTAATTTTGTCCTCCTAGTGCTTCTGTTTTGCTGTACCTTTAGTTTATACAATTTTGCATCTTATCAACAGTGCATGTTTTGTCTTCCTTCTTGCTGTTCTCAATCCTCCTTTCCCTGCTCCTTATCCCCTTCCTATTGCTAATTATTTCTGCTCTCCTTATATTGTTCTAGTAAAGCAGCAGTCAGCTGCTCTTTCCTTGCTCAGCCCATACTAGCAGTCCAACAGTCTTGGTCCCAAACTCATACCTTGTGAGGTATTTGAGTGAAGGTAGAGAGCTGAAGTCTGAGGTTCAGTGTGGGAGAATAGCTACTCCCACATTCCAGATAAAATCCAGCCTGTCCTAGCAGCTCAAGCTTAGTGTGTTTTGAAGTAAGTGCATATTTGAAGTACTCAGGGCTCCGCTGCGGCTCATGTGGCTGTGCCTCCTTCAGTTTCCTGCTACTTGCTGCTGCTTCTTCTCTACCTTGACTATTTTTTGTCTGTTCCCCAATTTTGCTCAGTGCCTGTCATCCCCCCCTTCTGTTTCTCTTCTTCATTTTGTTCATTTGTTCCTCACGCTTCCTCACACCGTCTTGTTATTTTATGCCCCATTTGTTTCTGTTGTGTCTTTTCCCCAGCATCACTCTCTGTCATTCTTGTTCTCTGTGCATTTCCCCCTCCACTCCATTTCCTCCACATTCCTGCCTTTTGTCTGTGGTTCCACCCCACCTCATCTTCCGTGCTTCATTCTTCCGTTTCTCCTCTGTCTTCTTTTTAGGCATTCTCTCACTCCTCCCAGAGCCCCCGCTATGTCTCTGCACCCACACTTCTGGGTTGAGCGTGCTCCAGTAGTACTCAGCTTAAAGCTATACCCACTTCATTTTGTACTCCTGGTGCCTCTGTTTTGCTGTGCCTTCAGTTCATACAATTTTGCCTCTTGCAGGGCCGGCTTAAGAGTTTTGGGGGCCCCCAGCAAGACAAGTCATGGGGCCCTTCCTCAATCCAAACATACTTCATATTTTACTCTGTCCAAAATGCACAACATTTTATTTTCAATACAACCAGTAATATTTGTGTTTTTAGGGAGTGGTAGCAATGTTAGTTTTTGGGGTCCCACTGTCCATTAAATCAATGTCTGTTCATTAGCCTCTGAGTGGACAGGGCATAACTTAGCAAATCATTTCATTATGTTATAACACCACAAAAAAAGGCTCCACAGAGCCTAGTGATGTCTTTTGGTTCTGTTTTACATTCAAAATGAATAATAATTAAAAAGAAATTAAAGTGGTACTCTGGATCTGGCTGGGGCCCCTTGTTAACAGGGGGCCCCCAGCAACTGCAGGGTTGGCTGGTGCCTAAAATTGGCAATGGCCTCTTGTCAATAGTATATGTTTTGTCCTCCTTGCTGTTCTCAAGCTTCTTTTCCCTGCTTCTTATCCCCTTCCTCCTGCTATTTTTGCTGTCCTTATATTTTTCTAGTAAAGCATCAGCCAGGTGCTTTTTCCTGTGCTCAGACCATACCAGCAATCTGACAGTCTCTGTCCCTAACTCATACTGTACCTTGTGAGGTATTTGATTGAACGTAGGCTTACCCTGTCTCCTGGGTATGGGAGTCTGTTTCATCCAGTTACAGCCTATACCAGCAGTTTGACAGTCTCCATCCCTAGCTCATACTTTGTGAGGTATTTGAATGAAGATGGGCTTGCTCTGTCTAGAGGGGATGGAAAACTATTTCATCCAGTTAACATCTTCTTCTACTTTTGCCTGATTCTCAGTTCCATAGGTCCTACAGAATGAGATTCAGGTCCGCCATCACCAGTTGGAGGTGGGAATCCTCGAACCAATCAGAAATGCATCTTCCGTACCTGGGCTTTTCATTTAGTTTTGTACCTGGCCCTAGCTGCCTGGGGTTACTCTCTTTAGCTCTCAGCACAATATGTAGCGCATATTGGCATAATGGCATCTTCTTCACCTACCGATGTTATGCCTCCAAACCCTGAATAAGGTCCCGTAAGGTCTCCTCAGACTGCTTCCCAAGCCCCATCAGCCTGTAAGCTAGCTTCTAAATTAAACTACTCCAATAAAGATTGGACTATTCCCCACCTGTAGCCAAACTAAAGACAGGGTACAGTAACTAACGCCCGACTACTGCCCACAAACAGGAGTTGTATGATTTGTTCTTAGCTTCATAGCCTCGTTTTGTTCAGGATCCTGGTCCAGGCAGCCTGTTCCTGAGCCAGAATCTTCTCTGTTGTCTGAAATTCAGGACTTCATGGTTCAGCTTGCTTCATTAGTTTCCATGAGCAAGGAATAACTGTACTGTCCCCTAAAATGCCAAATAAGAAATAAACACTAAAATTTTGCAACAAAATATGTTTTTATACCATTTATTCAGTGCAAAACAGCCCAAAAGAGCCAGCCAAAAACACATACATCTCACAGAGAACACTAGCAATCACCCACAGAACAAGCCTCCAACCAGTTTCACCTTAAGGCATCATCAGGGAGTGCCTTCGGTGTTTTAGTGCACACCTTTATTTGTGTCTCTTACAGGCACAGTGCCCAAAACTTATTTATACATTAAATAAACACATAATATAAAGTTTATAAAAATCCTCCAATATATCTAGAAACATGATATGTGCAAAATATATACTGTGTGTACCATTACTGAAGACAAAAAAGAACATCTGCCAGATAAACAATTACATGTATTCATATATTTATATACTTATATGGGGGGAAAGGTTATTTACTTATAGAAGGAAGAGGGATATAAAAAAAGATAAATAAAAAAGGACTGGAGTAACAAGGGGGATGTTATTTATCTATAGAAGGAAGAGGGATATGAAAAAAAGATACATAAAAAAGGACTGGAGTAACAAGGGTTTTTTCAAAAAGAGCTAATCCTGGTCTCTATATAAATATTATAGTAGTATTTTAAAGAATCACCATATATAAACATGAATGATAAAATGTTATCATGAATAATAAATATGATTGATAAACCACATACATACAATAATTTCATAAATATTAGTGTAGAACGTTAATAGTCAAAACTGCATATAAAATGCCACTTTTTTGTAGTTCTACATCTACCATAAATAAACAAAATGAGATTAGGTTTGTTACTATTTTCATTTCATACTTAATTATCACAATGAAAAAAATACTTAATTCAGTCAAAAATAATGACAAATCTATGGCATCATTCAATCCTGGATATTGTAAAGCTCCCAGAGTATATATCCAAAATGTTTCCTGTCATTTCGGAAGTAGATCCTGATCACAACCCCTTGGAACTATACATACTTGCTCGATTCCTTGAAATTGGAATACATGTTTACCTCTATTCATTTTTCTGTATATGCATTGCCAAAGCTTTGTGCTTATCTCTCAATCTAATAGATCTCAAACGTTCACATACAGTATTCTATTCTTGAGCATACATTACGTTTTCCCAACATAAAGGCTGTACAGCAACATGTGGTCAGATAAACTATACTTTCTGAACTAATTCACAAACTGCCTAATCTCAAATGTTTTATTATTGACAGTACTTGAAATTTTAGTTTTCTTAATATGTTTACAGTATACGCATCTGCCACATGTGTAACAACCCATAGGCTTCACAGGTATTCAATTCCTCATTTGTGGTGCTTCCTTTGGGAGAAAGCTGTGCACTAGTGTATCTCATATTTCTCCCTGTTTTATAGGTAATGTTTGATGGTTCTTGAACTACTTCTGCTAATGTTGGCTCTGTTTCTAAAATGTGCCAGCATTTATTGAGACATTTCCTAATAATGCCACTCTTGTCACAAAATTGTGTTACAAACCTAACATGATCAGTCCTGTTATTCTCCTTTACCCTATATCTCAAAAGTTCCAATCTATCAATCCTGCTGACTGTCTTCTGCTTGTGCAATCAATGAATAGCTATAACCTCTTCTTTGTCTGAAATGTAGTTGCAACTCTTCACTCCTTTTGACATATACAGAGGATTCAGTACACTTTATCTTAACCCTCATGTATTGGGATCTAGTGATGTTGCTGATGGTGTGGCAGGGATGGCAACTGTTAGCTAAAAGTAAATTATTACGGTCTTTCTCTTTTCTATATGTCTGTCTGTATAGTTCCATCTTCATTAACAAACATGTTTAGATCTAAGAACTGTACATTACTGTAACTGTATTGGGCCATAAACTTCAGATTTGGATTTGTTTTTCTCTAAATAATCAATAAATTCCAACAGTTCATTAGTACCACCCCACAACACCATCAGCACATCTTAAAAAAAAGTTTCCAAAGGTCAGTCTTATAATAAGGGTTAGTATCTAAATCATAAATTGCACTCTTCTCCCATAAGCCAAGGTACACATTTGCATAAGTGGGGGCCAAAGTTGTCCCCATTGACGTACCTTTGACTTGTAGGAAATGTCGCCCCTGAAAAATAAATGTGTTCATAGTAAGTACAAACTTTGATAAAGTACATACACACTCAGTTAGTTCCAATGAAAAGTTGGTTTTCATGTCCATCCAATAAAAAAGTGCTTCTAAGCCCCTATCATGAGACACATTAGTATACAATGATTGTATATCTAGGGTGACCAACAACCAACCAGTTTCTAATTGTAAATTCCCCAGGACACCCAAAACATGGGTTGTATCTTTGATATGTTATCTAAGTTCAGGGACCAGATGATTAATATGTGCATCCACATATTTCGATAAAGGTTCAGTTAATGAACCTATACCTGATACAATGGGATGTCCTGGGGGAGTCACAATATATTTGTGTATTTTAGGCAAGACATAGATTGTTTAGCTGGATGTTTTACTGTAAGGAACTCATAAACAGTATCAGAAATAATGTCTTTCTCATAAATATAGGTCAATTTATTTCTTAAAATTCATGGTTTGGTCAGATTTTAGCCCCACACAAAATTTATTATCTGCCAACTGTCTGAAAATCCCAATTCTATAATCCTCTGTATTCATAATAACTATGGAACCCCTTGTCTTCTGGTTTAATTGTGATGTCCAAGTTTTTATTAAGTTCCAGCAGTGCCATTCTCTATAATGTGGTGACATTTGAATACTGGGTGTTCTGCAAGTCCATCCTATGTTTTTCAAGTTCTTTTAACAGAGCTTTCTCAAACACCATCACTGTAGGTGAATATTGTGGAACAAAGGTGGAGGGGTTTCTCAGTTCATTACCATATTCAAATACAGACAGACTACCAGGATTGCTGTTCAGATCAGTGGCAGTTTGTGACTCCGTATTGTCTGATGTACTAGTATTTCTTTTAGAATACTGTATCTTAAGATTCAGCTTTCTAGAAAAATTTTTTATGTCTACAAAGAAATCAAAGTTCTTTACCTTATTGTTTGGAACAAGCCCCACTCCTTTTTGCAGAACAGTTTCTTGGGCAGCAGTCAGCTGATAAACTAAAAAATTGATGACATTCGTATTTATTTGTTCCTCCCTCTGTTGTTCCATCTCCCCCATCCTTGAAAAGGGTGAGCCTGTCCATCCCATTTTTGTTCCTGGTTGTTGTGATAGCTGTGAGTAGTGCATTTGTTGAGTCTTACATCCTTTGTTTCCACCGTGTCTTGTAGGTTTTCTCCTTCCTGAAAGTCTTTGAATTGAACCATCTGAAGACTGCGTCTGGGCCCTGGTGCTGTTGAATCCACTGGTGTTTGTGTCCATTGCTCCTCCTCCTCACCTACCTCTAAGAATCACCCAACGATGATTCTGAGGTGAAACAGTCTCTAGATGCATTTAAAGTGGCAGTTGACTTTAAAATAGAGCGGGTTGTTGAGGTGGGTGCTACATCCCCTGTACCCAAGGCCCAGACGCAGTCTTCAGATGGTTCAATTCAAAGACTTTCAGGAAGGAGAAAACCTACAAGACACAGTGGAAAGAAACAATGTAAGACTCAACAAATGCACTACATGCCGGTTAAGAGAAATTGTACTGAGCCCTCTGTGTATGTTGAAAGGAGCAAAGAGTTGCAACAACATTTCAGACAAAGAAGTTATAGCTATTTGTTGATTGCAAAAGCAGAAGACACAGTCAGCAGGATTGATAGATCGTAACTTTTGAGATGTAGGGTAAAGGAGAATAACAGGACTGATCATGTTAGGTCTGTAACACAGTTTTGTGCTAAGAGTGGCATTATTAGGGAATGTCTCAATAAATGCTGGCACATTTTAGAAACAGAGCCAACATTAGTAGAAGTAGTTAAAGAACCACGAAAAATTACTTATAAAAGAGGGAGAAATATTAAAGATATATTAGTGCACAGCTTTCTCCCAAAGTAAGTACCACAGATGAAAAACGTGATACCTGTAAAACCTATGGGCTATTATACATGTGGCAGATGTGTATCCTGTAAACATATTAAGAAAACTAAAACTTTCAGTACTGTCAATAATAATAGAATATTTGAGATTAGGCAGTTTGTGAACTGTAGTTCAGAAAGTATAGTTTATCTGGCCATATGTTGTTGTACAGCCCTTATGTTGGGAAAACTAAACATATGCTCGAGAACAGAATATGTGAACATTTGAGCTCTATTAGATTGAGAGATGAGCACAATGCTTTGGCAATGCATACACAGAAAAACGAACATAGCGGTAAACATGTATTCCAATTTCAAGGAACTAAGAAAGTATGTATTGGTCCAAGGGGTGGCAATCAGGATCTACTTCTGAAAAGACAGGAAGCATTCTGGAAATACACTCTGGGAACTTTACAATACACAGGGTTGAATGATGCCATAGATTTGTCATTATTTTTGACTAAATTAAGTGTTTTTTCCATTGTGATAAGTATGAAATGAAAATAGTAATAGATCTCATCTATTTTTTTTTTATTTATGGTAGCTGTAGAACTAAAAAAAGAGGCATTTTTATATGCAATTTGGCTAGTATATGTTCTACATTAATATTTATGGAATTATATATATATATATATATATATATATAGTTTATTAATCATATTTATTATTCATGATAATATTTTATCATTCATGTTTATATACAGTGATTCTTTAAAATATTACTATAATATATATAGAGACCAGGATTAGCTCTTTTTGAAATAACTCTTGTTACTCCAGTCCTTTTTTATTTATCTTTTTTCATCTCACTCCTTTCTATAAATAAATAACATCCCCCCATATAAGTATAAACTGTAAATACATGAGTTCATATAATAATTTATCTAACAGTTTTTTTTTTGTCTTTGGTAATGGTATACACAGTATATATTTTGCACATATAATGTTTGTAGATATATTGGATTATTTTTATAAACTTTATGTTATGTGTTTATTAAATGTACTAATAAGTTTTGGGCACTGTGCCTTTAGGAGACACATATAAAGGTGTGCACTACCACACCTAAGGCACTCCTTGATGTTGCCTTAGAGTGAAACTGGTTGGAGACCTGTTCTGTGGGTGATTGATGGCATCCTTTGTGGGAGGTATGTGTTTTTGGCTAGCTCTTTTTGGCTGATTTGCACTGAATAAATGCTGTAAAAGCATATTTTGTTACAAAACTTTAGTGTGTCTGTTTCTTATTTGGCATTTTGGTGGACAGTACAGTTTTTCTTTACTCATAATTCTTCATATTATAGCTTGCATGTCCTTGCCAGTGGGATGGTTTTATATGCTTTGAATTCCTTAGTTTCCAACCCGCAATCCCCTATGACAGTAATTGAAGCTTGCTTCCCAGCTCAGCCTACCCCAGCCTCCAAAACGTCAGCTCCTGCTGCTATCCCATCCACCTGCCATGCTCCAGACATTCCTGCTCGACTGAATACTCCTGCAAGTGTAAATACTCCATCTGCCTCAGAGTTATCACCACTCCAAAACTCATGGAGTGTGACATCTCCCTCATCTTCTCCAGTTATCGCTCCTGTTCACCTTATTCCAGATCAGTTACCCCCCCGACAGTGACATTTTGCCAGTGAGGTCCCCCACAGTGACTGCAGTGCCATGCCGCTGTGGGAAACCCACTGGCACCAGGCGCTGTCTGTCGGGGGTCCTGCACCCCCTCAATTAGCTCCAACTCAGAGTTGATAATCCTTAAGGGGGTGCGGGTGCACAGCCCCCCCATGTGAGGGGTTCTTGGGGCGAAGCCCCCAAAAGAAAACACAGTCAGCCTCTGGAAACTGGCAGCCAACTGCAGAATGCTGTTGAACTGCCGGTGTCGCTGACGGGGTGTTCGCCAAAAATGTTGTCGAGCACCCATCGTGGATCCATTCCAGATCACCTCTGCAGGGAAATTATTGATGGGAAGGACATTAACCTGATTTCCCTTCTCATGTCTGCTCATGAGACTATAGACAACAGAATTGTCTTCTGCAGTGACATTTCCATGATATTGAAGTCTAAAGCTCCTAGACTCTTGAAGAAACTGACTATGTCTGAGTTCATCCTAGCATTCAGCCTCTACTGCACTGTGACCTGTTCAGCATTTCCTTCGAGACATGAGGAACTGGACTTCTATCTATTGTGCAGCATATCTTTTTTGGATTTTCACATGTATTCCACACAGGCATCTCAGTGCTCCCCTCTGATACCTTCCACTGTCATAATTATCAGTTTGCTGTGAAGGGACCTGCAGTTACTCATCCACTGCTATGAAAGGAACTTCAAAAAGGATTCATCCTGTGTCCTGTTCAGTACCTGCCATTTCCTGCCTGTCAAATCAATCCCTTTGTTATTGCTACTAGAATATTTTGTATCAAGAAGCGTCTCATTATTGACCTGTCTGCACCTCAGTCCTCATTCACCCCTATCATCAATTCATCTATTCCCTCCAATGAATAGTCTCTATCCTTTGCTTTTATTGCCAATGCCATAATGATCGTTAAATGCTTTGGCTGTGGCTTTTGGCTCTCAAAAGCCGATATCACTGAGGCATTTAAACTTTTACTCATTCATCTGTCTCTCTGGCATCTCCATGGATTGTCTTGGGAGGACTGCTATTACTTTGCAGTAAGTCTCACGTTCAGCTGCAAAAGCAGCCCAAAGCTTTTTGACGTGTTTGCTGAAGTGCTTTGTTGGGCATTCCTAAGGCTTTAAGTATTTCACACAACACACGGATTTTATGATTATCGTGAAAATGGGACATTGCCATGAAATATTCACAAAATTAAAAGTAACATTTAATTTACCTATGTTCTGTTTATTTTTCATTAAAAAAGCATGTTTTGCAAAAGAATCAACTTCCTTAATACCACTGTTCCATTCAGGTATTTGTTGTGAAGTGCAGGCACATTACAATTTTGAGTTAATTGCATCACCTTTGAGTTCATCTAATCGGTCATCAAATTCAATGAGAAAATTGCCATTTGTGATCTGTCTCTTTTATTCTGGCACAATGTAGCACTGTAATGCAACATTAATGTGTTAATCAAGAAACTGGTGAAGCAATTAATAAATGCTGAAAGAGATGAGAATGCTCAACTCCATAAGTACTATATCAACAAAATATTTGAAATTAATTTCTAGTTTACTTTGAGATGGTCAGGTGTTTCATTACTGAGCAGCAAGTCATCAGGATGCAATGGTAGGAAGTAGTGGCTAATGCTTTACAGTACCAGCAAATTTGAGAATGTATTCAATGCTGCAGCAGAATTAATTGGACATGTTATTCAGTATATTATTATATTTATTGATTTTTATTTCATTTTGTCAGTCTGTAAATGCTGATTTTTAAATCTGATGTTTTAATCGCATTTTTATATATAAACAAAATCATTGCATCTAAGTCTATCAACTGTTGCTGTGTTTTCCATGAAAACATGTAATGCCATGCAGCTGCCATGAAAAACAGCAATTTTTACTGTGAAAAACATACAGTCTTAGGCATTACTTAATGTTGTACCTGTCTAGCAGTTATTCATCCATTGGATGACTTTCTCCTGATTGATCTGCCATTTTCTCCTCCAGTGGCTGATATTGCTGCTCTTGTCCAGCTGTTCCACAGCCTTTCAGTTCTTCTGTCTAAAGAGAAAACCCTACATCCAGCAACATCCCTTGAATTCCTTTTATCATAATATTGGATACAGACCTTATAGAAGCTATATTACCTCCAGATAGACTACACAGCTTTAGTGGAGTCCTTTTCAAACTGATCCTCTTGCATGAAATGTGAACTTCTTTCCCTCCTGGGATACCTTAACTTCAAAATGAGGATAATTCTTCAACATCAATCCTTCATTTCCTACCTCTTGACACTGGCATCATTGGTTCACAAATTGCACCACCATGTCTAAATCATGGCCACTTCAAACATCAGCTCTATTGTAGCTATGTGGTTCCAATTTTTAGCTTACTGGAATGGCTGTTAAATTTTATACAAAGACCTTTCTCCAAACTGGCACCCCAGAATATACCCTGATGCATCTCCAACACAAAGCTATGCTGCTATCTTTGAGCAATTCAACATCACTGCTTCCTGGCCTCTGGACATTACAACTGTTCATGATTTCCTCATCTACATCTCCTTTCTTCAAGATATACCCAATTGTAGCAGCCAAGTTCCTCTGGTGTCATCACTGGTCCCTTCAGACAGTATCCATCTTTTCTTTTTTTTCAATTTTAAACTCTTTATTAGTTTTCAAATACAAAACTAACAATGAGTTAAATTGGAGCATAAAATGAAGGAGAAATATAATAATGATAAAACAATAAAATTACACAACATTCCCAGCCTTCCCCTGCCCATCCCCACCTTACCAACAATACTTGAATTATACAATCGATATCAAGACCTCATTAAGAAAAGCTTAATTAAATAGGGTTTTACAGAATCCAAGGTATAAAATAAAAATAAAAAAATGTCATACATAGCATCAACAACCAATCTAGAAAGAGCTAGAGCTGAGAAAGGTTAAGAATCAAAACCATAAAAGTGCCCCATTTAGCTTGGAAGCCTTCCAGGTCATATCTCAGAATGACTAACAAATGTTCAGATCTTAGATGGAAATGAACTTTGTTTCTCCATTTCAGTAATGAGGGAGCTTGATGATCCTTCCAGTGGGTTAGAATTACTTTCTTGGCCATTAAGGCTAACATTTTAATATGATATCTATGACTAGGGGTTGAAGCATATGAAATGTCCCCCCACTAAGCAAATCTGAGGTGTAAAATAGTTAGCCAGACCCAGTTTTATGCCTATTTTACCTTTAAGGGAAGTCCAAATGGGGATAACCAAGGGGCAGCCTCAGAATACATGGGAAAGAGAACCTGTATCTGAGCCACATCTAAAGCAAGCTTTATTTGACAAAAGGCCAAATTTAAATAATTTTAGTACAGAATAATACATGTTATGTAATATGCTTATTTGGATTAACTTTAAAGAACAGCTGACACTTTCATGACAACTTTAACAAACCATAGTATTTAGACACAGTTCAACTTGTGTTTCACGTTAGTTCTGTATTCCTCCTCCCCATTATGTGTTACTGAGATCATTTTCATTGAAACAAAATATTTGTTCTTGAAGAGTTTGGCTATTTCTGTTGCTTTCTCCCTACCTAAGGTTATAATGCACTGTTTGTCACATCACAGTTACTTTCATGGCAACACATTGTGATGTCACAAGAGAGAATTAAGACTTGAAGTAAGGAGTAAGCTATAGAGGCAGATGAACTCTAAGGGAACTCTAAGGTATAAAGATCATGTAGTCATGCAAATTTACTTACTGTAAATAATAGGGAAATGAAATATATAGAATGTATATGGAATGCAAGCTGAAATGTACCTAACTATTATGTTTTTCAAAGTTTTCTTTGAGGTGTCAGTAGCTCTGTAACTTATAATTTAAAATCTATTGTACATTCATACAACATGATGACAGTGGTGATGAAGAAGAACCAGAACACCATGGTGGTATCAGCATTGGCAAATTGCCTATCATTGAAGCAGATGACACAGTAATAGAGAAAGAATTCCCATGTAGGGATAACTCCTGTCTGAAAGACTGTGAAGGCTGCTTCCATGATGATGATTATGGCCATGCATCAACAGAAAAGTGTTAGATCAATCCTTTCCTCCTCATCAGTTTAATGATTTCCTTCATGAATCAGTTTTGTTTTGTTTTCCTGTGAATATTTCCCCAAGTTGTGTCACAATTGTATAAACCCATCTGATTGACACCATCTGCCTTCTCCTATGTAATAACCACAGACACAGTATAAAAGCTTTGTGGACTATATCAGTTAACCAGCTCACCAGCCTGCCTACCAGGCATCCTGGCATCCATCCCACCAGCCACCCTGCCAACCATTGTGCCAACCATCCTACCATCCAGCTTGCCAGTGATTCTGCCAGTCAGCCTGCCAGCCTGCCTGACAGCCATCCCATCAGCCATCCAGCCAGCCATCCAGCCATCCAGCCAGACCTCAAGGCAAGCTTCCGGCTCACCAGCATGCCTACCAGGCATCCTGGCATCCATCCCACAGCCACCCTGCCAGTCATTGTGCTGTCCATCCTGCCAGTCAGCCTGCCAGCCTGCCTGCCAGCCAGCCTGCCAGACCTCAAGGCAAGCTTCCAGCTAACCAGCCAGCCCATCAAGACAGCAAAACCAAACTGCCTCGATGGCCCAGTGGCAGCATGGTGCAAGGCCATGTTGGCAACTCAGGTTTGGAAGTGAGATTGGGAAGTCATGTTGGGAGACAGGTCATGACAAAACATCTGCCACCCAGTAGTGCCTCTTGGCTGGCGGGAATGGCAATGGAATCAGCAACTGCAGTGACCCCTGCAGCTGAGCCAGGGAGCTTGCTTTTGTCACGTGGGTGACAGCTGTGGCTGTGCAAGGTTGTTACAGGCATGTTTCATACCAGAGGAGGTGGGAGGAGCAAACACTGGGGGAAAAAATGGTGAAACTCAGGATCTGTGAAGTTCCACCCCCTGCCCTGACCAGTGCCATTGCCTGGACCATGATCCACACTACATTATCCCCCTGATGGGGGAGGAAAGCCCTCCCCTTCCTGGGTCCACTATGGGGGAAAACTGTGGAGTCTCCAGATTGGATCCAGTGGGAAGCAGTAGCCAATCACAGAGGTGGGAGGGAATGGAGTTAGCCATCTGAGCTCAGCCTTGAGGGGAGGAAAAACCAATATGAAAAAAAAGGAAGCAATACCATGAAGTCTAGCAAAGGCCAACATTATCTGCTGTGATGGTGAGCTACTTTTATTGTTTTTCACACTGATCCTCCCTGTTGGTGGTGATTCCATCATCACACAGGAGGGGCTTCTATAGTACCAGTAGTAGCCAAAGACATGGTCAGATATTTCCAGATATTTTGTAGAATTTCTAAAGAGTTTCTCTCCGCTGCCCCTACTGTAGAAATGCAGAAAGCAGGAGATTTCTCTAGAAATATGACATAAATTTCAGGAAATATCCGACCATGTCTTTGACTATGCATGTATCTTGCTTTCAAGATATTAAAATGTGTTTATTTCTTTCCTTTTGTCTCCATCTCACTTCAGACAGCACACCAGAAGCCACAGACTAAAGTGACATCTTCCTCCATCACCACTTTCTGTGGTACTCTTGTGCCAGTACACAGCATGTCCATCGCTAGTTTGATGGTAAATATCTGACATTATTTTTTTCTGTTTTTAAGTTTTAATGTTAGCTGTTTTCTTTCACAGGTGAACAGTAACACAGCGGCCATATCAATTCAGGCCAAATGATTTCCATTTTTTCCTCATAGGTGACAGGTACAGAATAAAAGAGATTGGACAAAGGATTTATCATGCAAGGTCAGGCAAAATACATTTTTTTTCTTCACAGGTGACACACACAGTAGGACTTGGTGTGGACAACATATAAACTGTCCATGTGGTCAGTCACCTACAGTGGTCACTTTAGTAAGGGCTACATAATTTTCCTTTGTTTTCACAGATCTCTTCCTCCTGCCCTGCTCTGTTCTCATCCAGGAAACAAGACTTTCCCTCCTCTTCCTCCCCTGTCTGGGGACCCTTCATTCCATATCAAGGCTGGTCCATCACCAATGTGACGGCAGGTATACTTTCAAAAAGTTCTTTTTTCTTTAATTTTTTTTATTTTGTTTTATTTTCACAGCTAAACTGTAATCCAGTATGGAGTATTCTACAGTCTAAATCAATTCTGTATTGTCTTCACAGCAGGTCTGTATACAATCTACCATCTAGATGAATTCCTCGTCCTCCTACAGCAAGAAAATGATTGCCATCTTCTAATTTACACCAGCTCATTGATGCCATCAACCTTGCTGACTAATGTTCAGACCTTGTCCTCCAGCACTGTATGTGACGTTATTACAGTCAACTTGTCCTCTGTATCAAGCATATGTAACAGTCCTCCAACTGATGATGCTGCCTCATTGTACAGCTTGAAACTGACATACATCGTAAACATACCTGAAGCAAGAGAAATCAGAGAAGACAACAGTTGCTGTATATAGTGACGTATGGCTACGGATCAAATTTAAGAAAAAAGAAATGAAAAAATGTGCCTTCTTTGATATGAAATAGTAAGAAATTAAATAACCATACTGTATGTGGGCAAGACTCATGCAACAACAGGATACATGCACTCTAGTGATAAATGCCTGCAAAGAGAGAAACAGACAAATGATGGTTAGAAATACAATGATTTTAAATACCCTCCTACACTCAAGACCCCAAAAAAGAAAAATAAATTGCTCACTTTTGCTGGTAGGTCACAACAAAACAAAGTGATACTCAAAGATTATTATCTGGATCCTGATGTTGTAGACTACATTCACAAAGTACAGCAGCAGCAAATAACACTTGAATTTTTGAATGTTATTAATAGGGACAAACCTTTAGGCACAAGTACCTATTTTCAAAAGTGACCCAATCAAGTTACAATAAACCAATACATTACAAGTAAGACAGTGACAATTATATAGTATATAAATACCTTGTCACAATACATAGAACCAGATCATTAGAAGTAGTGACTATCTAAAACAGTTGTTTAAAATCATGTAAACACTTCTGGGAGCACATCTCATTTCTAGTTGTCATGAGGATTTTTCCAGTCATCGAAATTCACTTCTATTTTCCAGGCACTAAAGTGCATCTTGACATTTACTGTGGAGTCTTGTACATCAGCTAACAGCAGCAGCAGCAGCATATAACACTTCTGAGAGCACATCTCATTTCTAGGCATTATGTGAAAAATTCACAGCAGCAATGCATTTAGCATCATGGCATATTTATTCTCTGAGTTACGCCTGAAAATATTGGAACACAGAATGTGCTTTTTGAGAAAAAAAATCTTGGATTGCAATTAATGCACAATTAACACAAAGGATCCAATTCTAGAAGTTGGGATGTGGGTGAGGTGCTGCTGCTGGAGGAACAGAGGAGTCCAATGATGAACAGGTCTGCTCTGCGGGGGTGGGGGGTGCAGGTAGTGAAACCATGATGAGGGAACAGAGGGTTCTTGACTCTCCCTCTTAGGACTAGGAACAGAGGGCTGCTATTCCTCAGTATCCCTTTCTGGCTTCTGCTGCTGGTGTTGGTCCAGGGCAACACTCATCTCCTCCTGCTCTGGGTATGGTCCTGTTGGCAGAGAAGTTGGGGCTGCTGCCACAGCTGCTACTGCATGGCTGGGAGGAGGTAAGGTGCTACTGGGGGAGTGCTCCCCCAAAAAGGCAAGATGGTGAAGAGATATGGCACTGCCACAGGTGCAAACACCTTCACAGCTATGTCTCTCCATCACAAATTCAGATCAGAACAAAAGAGGGAGAGACTTGAGAGAGAGAGATAGAGAGAGAGACAGTCAGACAGACAGATAGACAGATGGACAGAAAAGATTCAAGACAATGAGGAAAATGAAAGTAACAACTAGATATAACAAGGTCTAGCCCAAGCCAGCAAGGATGCAGTCACACTCACTGAGCTAACAGCAGAACAGTCCGCCATGCCCAAGATTGCTGCAGGAGTGCAGTTCACATATGTGACTTCACTTCCGTAGTTGTGACAAAGTCACACATGCACACTGAACTTCAGTAGCCATCTTGGGCATGCAGGACTGTTTCACCAGGACCTCAGTGCCACATGGGCTCCAGCAACTAAAGTAGTGCACCTGCAAGGGGAGGGTTGAGTGGAGTGTTCCAGAGTTGCGGATTCATGCTGCAACTCCGAATTTGTTGTTCGGCTGGATCCAGTGGATCATTTTTGAAGGCGCTTGCAAGACAGCTGAAGGCTCTGCCCACTGCAGCCATAAAAACAGATTCAAACTAAAGACTAACTATTAAAATAGTGTCTAAAGTATGATAAAAGAAAGACAAAAAGATAAAGAAATTGCTGCAACTGCATCTGAAATACATATTTTCTTTCTGGGGCAGGACAGTTTCTGGTGCAGAACAGTCTCTTTCCACTCTGTTTGTCTGACTAGAAATGAAAACCAGAAAGCAAGCCAGGCAGTCACCATACAGATATGTACCATGTGACCTGCAGAATCTCTTCTATGTGACCTTTAGACAAGTTGTTTACCAAAAGCATAATTTTCACAAAAAATCACCTTGGCAATACCAAAGGAGAGGTTAAGGTACAAGGTGAAGTCAGAAGGTGAAGTTGGAAATTCACAAGTTTTTACCATGGGGCAAAGGTTTGCAAATGTATCCATAAAGGCAGAGTTTGGCAATTCACATGAACTTTGCAGGAACAATAAAACTTTTCAACATCTCTACTCCTGTGCCTTTTGTCACTTGACTCCTTCGGGCATTAGGTCAATCTGCAAGACCTTCATACAGAATGAAGCTTCTAATAATGTGCACAATGTCAAGTGACAGTGAACGGAATTCATATGAGTTAGACTTAGGTGGTGAGAAGGAGCAGAGGGATTCATCATGGAATTTCTCTGGTATAGAAAATGAACTGACAAAAACATGACGACACCATGGGCAATGTGATTGGGGGAGCTAATACCCTAGCTCCCTCCCACAAAAATAACTAAAACTAGTTCTAGTTAATATTTTAAAACAGGCCTTGGCTCATAAGCCTGAAGAATTTTGGAAACATTTTGAAAACCAGGGCTGGTCTAAGGGGACTTAGAATATGCTCTGCTGAGTGCATCCCCTGTATGTGGCACTATGCTGCAGCCCTCCAGTGGAGCCAGGGACCATGTCATGCCCATGATATTGTACACCCCCATCCCCCATGCAGCCCATGGTACATATGTGGTACTGTCCCTTCCCCACCCCAAACCCTGATGCTGCCCCAATACATTTACTGCTAGTGCCACCCACATGGTGAAATAGTGCCCCCCCACCCTAACAGGTAGTGCCCACCCCATCCCCAGATAGAGCAGGGGACCAGCATAGCCCTCCACACACCTCCGTGGAGGTGCCTGACTGACTAAAATGTGCAGAGGACTGTACAGTGTACATGCTAATGTTAGCATGTACACTGTACAGTCCTCTGCACATTCCGGTCAGTCGGGGATCTCCGCAGAGGTGTGTGGAGGGCTATGCTGGTCCACTGATCTATCTGGGGATGGGGTAGGTACTATCTGTTTAGGTGGGGTGCTGGACCACCACTGGGAGGGTCATTGGCCTGTGTTGGGGTCATCGGGGATGGGGTACAAGCAAGGGGCTTGCAGCACACCCCGTCCATGTGCCATGTGTTAGATGCATGGTGGGGTGCAGCCACACAGAAGCGGACTTAGGCTCCGGGATGCATCCTGTGCCTGAATTGGGTGCAGGGTCCCTGGCACAAGGGCCATTGGGGCAAGCTGCTGTTTGTTGCAGCTTGCGCTAGATGCAGCCCTGTTTGTGAATTGGGCCCTATGTGTCCATCTGATAGGTGATAAGGGGAACTGCCTGGCTTTTCTTCCCACTCTGAATTTTCAGGGAACAAGACCTCTGGAGCAGATCCTTTTTTTGTGAAAAACATAGAGTCTTCTGGTCAATACAGTTTCAGAATGTCTTACACCTGCGACATAGAGTGAGAAAAACAAGAACTGTAGTTTTGAGATCCAGTACCTGCTGCTACTAATATTTCCACAATGCAGGAAATCAGTTTTTAATACAGTGTTGTCCAATGGCAGGATCCACTATAACAGAAGATACCCTGACACTTGGTGCTGTGCTATGCTGGACTGCTCAGGGGTGTAATGAGGCCCAACGCTTCAGGCAGAGGGCTTTATAACCCCTTGAAGGTCCAGTATAGCACAATACTGCCCAACCTGGAGGGTATTATTGCGCTTTGAAAATGGGCACTGTGAAAAAAAATGAAATTTAATAAAAAATGTTAATGAAAGATTATTTTAAAGTCAGTTTTGTAATGAAGTAGTTCCTCCATTTGCATTAGAATGTGTTTTTATGCTGCCTGCCTACTATTAGTATTGACTCTAGAGGGCACTGTAGCTGTAATTGTGAAAGCAGGATTCTCAATCACATCCCTCCTCTCTATTATACAAAAAAAACCCTTCAGAGCATTTACTAATAAGATGAGGCTTACATTTTATTTTTATATGTTAATCACATCAGCAAGATCCCACCCTGCATCCCAGGCACCTGCAGGTGAAAACGTGTGCACTGACTTCCTAGTTCACTACACGAGTTGGAGTGCACCTGAAGGAGAGGGCTGGATAAGAAAAAAAATTAAGGTATCTGTTGTGCAGAGAAATAAAGTAAGTTACAAATGTTACTCTGTTTTTATTATGTTTTCTTACACTTAGGTTGATTGGTGCTGGAGGCAGGGCAAGCTGGGTGAAGCAGTCAGCTGTCTCAGTACTTTTAGTAGTGATGCTGTGTTCTTACAGAATAGGCATGCTGATGAAATGCAGACAAATGAGCTGTACAACTTCCAAGGAGGCAGGGTACACACGTTGTGATGTGTGACACCATTTTAAGTTTTATTTTTAAACTTCATTTATATAGGTACTGATTGATTGGTTAAATTAACTAATGTGAAGCTGGCTGCTTTATAAAATCTGTCGGGCACTGGATTGTGTGGTACAGGAACCTTCTGGACTCTGCATGCTATCGCCCATTGAGTGATGCCTGCTGCCGGCTTGGGGTTTCAAATTTAATGGCTTGCTTTATGGATTGAGACACAAACAAGTGAATCTACACTTTTTTTACAATGGTAGCACTTTCTATAATGCTTTTTTTTTTGTATAGATATACAACTTTCACTTGATTCTGGCTTACAAATGTTATTTGGTGGGGATGTTACAGGCTGTGTAACAACAGGCCAATGGGACACTACGGGGAAAGAAAAATGGTAGTGTGTTAGTGTTTAACATTCCATGGCACTATACTATGTGTGAACAGGTACAGTACTTGCATCGGCACTTTTAAAAGCAGGGCTCTATTGTCTGATAGACAAGCAGATTGGGAGGCCTATCAGCCAATTAGAGCCCAAGGATTTTTTTTACCTATTTTCTAAGAGTTATTAAATAACATGCTGCAAATTGACTAAAGTTGCCACTCATGTCATTAAAATGTTTGCACATACATTAAAGTCTCTTCCAGGTTAGTAAAAGTTAAAAGAACATGGAGATATGAAATGCTTAACAAGACACTTTTCAAAAATGAAGTTTCCTTGCTCTGGTATGGATTCACTTAGTGGGAGCCCTGAATTCCATGCTGATGGGGAACTCAATTTTAGCACAAAGATGCCTTGAGAACTTTGAAAGCAAAATGAATTACAAGATCCTACCTCTGCTTGGTGACCCACATGGTGATTCTTTTTCAGGAGATGTGTTGTACCTTGTGACAGAAATCATGACTGAGGCATCAGGTTATCCATGGCAGATCATATAGCCTATTCAGAAGGAGTACTGAATCACAGTTAGAGATTCCAAAAAAAAGGAATGACCAACCGGTAGCAAATAGATAAATAACTATAAAAACTGCAAACAGGGAAAATGCGATCTTCAGCCCAAGAACTGGACCAAGACCTGCCTCCACATATAAGCAGCATGAACAGTGTTCTCGTATTTCATTTCAATTTACATTTGAAATGGAAAGGGATAGAGATGAGAGTTGGAGTAATTGGAAACACTGGTTCAGCTTTGAGTTGAATCCATAAATTCGATTTGACTTCAAGAATACAGCTGAACCACTTCTGCCCTGAATATAGCAATTGGTTTAGGGTAAAACAGAGCCTGGAGATCAACAATGCATTTGAGTTACTGTACAAATTCTTGACTTCTGCAATGCTCTGTTCCTAGGGTTACCAGAGGTGGATCTCTGTCGCCTGCAGTTGGTGCAGAATGCAGTGGCCAAGATGTTGACAGGGCAGTCAAGATCTTGCCATGTCATACCTGTGCTGCTTGAACTGCACTGGCTGCTGGCGTGATGGAGGAGGATCTTCAGGGTCGCATTGCTGACCTATAAGACCCTACACGGGCAGGGACCGGGTTACTTGTAAGACCTCCTGCGACCTTACCGCCCTCTCTGCTCCACCGATGAGGGATTGCTAGAGGTTAACAGGGACCGTTTACAGACATTAGGTGCTAGGGCTTTTGCTTTTATAGCTCCGACCCTGTGGAACTCTACCTCACCGGATTAGAGAATGCCTGTCCACTGAGACATTTAAATCCTCATTGAAAATGTATTTATTTTATCTAGTATTTGGGGAAGATACTTAGCCATATGTATGCTGACTTTTAATTCAGTATATTTTAACTGTGTGTTAGTTATTTTAAATTGTAAATGCTCTTTGATTTAAGAAAAGTGCGTTAGAAATAAAATATGATTTGATTTGATAACTTACTTGTGGCAGGTATTGTTGGCCTTCATTTGTAGTGGCTTACTGTTTATGGTGCTGTGACATAGTCTGCAAAACTCACTAAGACTGCTACAACCCACTATGATCTACAGTAATAGTTACTATTCACTGCCAATCTCAAACCACATACCCCGTAGTAGTCTCTGCTTTACCTTTATGCCAGTTACTATTTTCTCTCTGGCCCCATTAATTTTCAAATTATAAAACACCTCCACCAAAAAACAACAACAGATTCTGCATTAAAAAAATTTGCAAGTAAAGAGAACTGAAAACACATTAAATGTAAAGCGTTACATTGACCTTGACAGATTTTCTTTAACTGATGCTGAGTCGTTGTGCTCTGTGTTTTCAGTGGCACACCTAATAATATTGGGATTGCTGCTGATGACAGTAGAGACATGGAAACATAGGCAGTAACCACAGAAAAAGAACAAAGGTCCATCTAATCTACCTGGAGTTCTCTATATACCCAGGACCTATTTTCCATATGGGGTTTTATCCCTTTTGGTCCTTCTCCCCGCCCCCACTCCCTTTGCTACTGCTACTAAACTGAGCAGCCACCAAACCCTTCACTCTGTTCTAGCCATGCATGAAACCATTTTTGGTCTTGGAGCCCACCACCTCAGCTGGCAGACTGTTCCACAGCTCCACCATGCTTTCTATAAAATGGAACCTCCTTGCATCCCTCTTAAATCTTCCCCTAACCAGTTTCTGCTCATGACCATAGGTTCTTGACTTTGTACTCTAACTAAATAGTTCTCTGCAGTTCACCTTGTTTATTCCTTTCAGGATTTTGAAAGTCTCTATCATATCCACCCTCTCTCTCCTACTTTCCAGTGAGTACATGTTCTGTGCCTTGAGATGATCTTTGTAAGATCTACTGTTGGCCCTGGTTCATTTTGTTCACCCTGTGTTGAGAGGGTTGGCCTGGCAGGACAAGATGATGGTTGCTCTAGTGCAGCTCCTGCATAGCGCTAGCTAACAATGGCTGAACAAGTACTTTTAAATTCACTGCAAGCAGTTTTTCTACAGAAAAGAGCATTGTATCTTGATAGCTACCCAGACGGCAAAAAAGAAGCAGACCTTACTTAAGTTTGAACCAGCAGTAGTTATTTCTCAGTCAGCACCCATCCAACAAGAGGGCCCCACATGGACAAGAGCAATGGCAGCAGGTGGAAACCCTGATAATGCTGGCATTGAGGAATCTGACTGCTCTCTGACAAACTTGATCCTCAACCTGCAACTGGAGATGAAAGTAGGCTTTGAAAATGTGACTGCATAAATTTGGCATGTACAATCTATAGTGATTGGTCTTATAGAAACTATCAATGCCCACGCAACATGATTTGAGGAGGCTGAGCAGAGGGTTAGTGACTTGGAAACATAAAAACATAGAATTTTATAGCAGATAAGGACCGCTTGGCCCACCTAGTCTGCCCATTTCCCTACCTGGAGGATAAGCTGTAGATTCTAGTCAATCAACAGCGTACTTCCTCCTACCCCCCACTAGAATTGCCTTATGCCTGTCCCATGCATTCTTGAATTCTCCCACTGTTCCTGACTCCACAGCCTCCTCAGGAAGGCTGTTTCATGCATACACAGCCCTCTCTGTGAAAAAATACTTTCTAACATTACCTGTGAGCCATCTCCCCTCTGTCTTCAAATTGTGCCTTCTTGTTCTTGCACATCTCTTTTTCTGAAAGATGCTACCCTCTTGTACTTTGTCAATTCCCTTGAGATACTTGAAAGTTTCTATCATGTCCCCCCCTCCCTCCTTTCCTCAAGGGTATACATATTAGCTGCTTTAGTCTCCTTGTGTCTTCTGATGCAGACCCTGCATCATTTTGGTTGCCCTCCTCTGAACTGCCTCCACTCTGTCTATGTCTTTGGCGGAGATGGGGTCTCCAGAATGCACACAGTACTGCAGATGGGGTCTCACCAACTGTCTGTACAGAGGGATAACAACTTCCTGTTTTCTATTGTTGATGCCTCTCCCTATGCATCCCAGTATCCCCCCCCCAGCCCTCCTTACTGCCTTCTCACATTGCTTGCCCGCCTTTAGGTCATCTGATATAATTACTCCTAGGTCTCTTTCAATTTTTGTTGTTGTTATTAACTCACCCCCCATTGTGTACTTTTCCCCTGGGTTTTTGTTTCGTAGATGCAGTACCTTGCACATCTTTGCATTGAATCTGAGCTGCCACATATTTGACCATTCCCCCAACCTTGCCAAGGCCCTTTTCATCCTTTCCACCCCACCTTGTGTATCAACCCTGTTACAGATCTTTGTGTCATCTGCAAATAGACATACCTTTCCTTCCAGGTGCTCTCTAATGTCACTTATAAAGACATTAAAGAGGACCAATCCCAGTACTGAACCCTACGGTACCCCGCTAGTTACCCTCCTTTATTCACTGTGGACTCTGTTTACTATTACACTTTGTGTCCTGTTGTCCAGCCAGTTTTTTATCCAGGCTACCACCTTGGGCCCCACTCCAAGGCTGGCTAACTTGTTTATTAATCTTTTGTGTGAGACTGTGTCAAATGCCTTACTAAAATCTAGGTGGGCCATATCCACAGCCCTTCCCAGGTCTACTACTTGGGTCACCCAGTCAAAGAAATCTATTAGGTTCATCTGACATGACCTTCCTACTGTGAAACCATGCTGCTTTGGGTCTTGTGCCCCACTGGCCTCTTGGTACTCAACAATGATTTCCTTCAGAAGTGATTCCATCATTTTCCCTACCACTAATGTCAAACTAACTGATCTGTAGTTTCCTGCCTCTGCCCTGCTCCCACTTTTGTGAAGTGGAATCACATTTGCCCTCCTCCAATCCTCAGGTACCACCCCATCCTCCCATGATTTGTTAAAAAGAGTAGTCAGTGCTGTTACTAGTTCTACCCTTAGTTCTTTTAGAATTTGTGGGTGAATCCCATTAGGCCCTATTGCTTTGTACACCCTCACTTTCAAGAGTTCTTTCAAAACCCTTTCTTCTGTAAATGGACTTATATAGATCCCCCGTATTCAGAGTTTCTCTCTTGCTTGGGTTAGGTACCTCCCCCTCCTCTTCCATTGTGAATACTGAGCAGAAATATTTGTTCAGTAGCCCTGCTTTTTCACTGTTAACCTCTGCCCACATTCCCTCTCTTTTATTAAGTCTCTGTATCCCTTCCTTGTTCTTTCTTCGCTCCCTAATGTACCTATAAAAGGTTTTATCCCCCTTCTTAACAGAGTTGGCTATCTTTTCCTAAGTTTGTGCCTTTGCTATTCTGAATGCCTTCCCTGCCTCCTTCTGCTTTAACTGATAAAGTTCTCTGTCCTGCTCCTTCTGTGTTTCCTTATATTTCCTGAATGCTATCCTTTTCTCCTTAACCTTCCCTTCCATCTCTTTTAAGAACCATAATGTTTTTTTCCTTTGTTTTGTTGATTTGCTTTACATAAAGGGTTATTGCCTCTGAGATGGCTGTTTTGATTATTCCTTATTGTTCCTCCACCCCTCCTTCTTGCCCATTTGCTAGTACTTTTCTGAAGCACTCTCTCATTTTCCCAAAGTCAGCCTTCATAAAGTCCAATATTCTTGTTTTTGTATGGCTTGACTCTATGGCTGTGTTTATTGTGAACCACATTGTTTGGTGATCACTTGTTCCCAGATGGCTACCCACTTCTAAATCTGAGATCCTTTCTCCTTCCCCATTTGAGAGTACCAGGTCTAAGATTGCTCCCTCCTGAGTGGGTTCCAACACTAGCTGTCTGAGGCATGCCCTCTGTAGGGCATCAAGAATGACCCTTCTCTTGGATGTGCCTGCAGCAAAGGTATTCCAGTTAACATCTGGCATATTCAGGTGCCCCATCAACAATATCTCCCCTTTTTCTGCCATTTTAAGGATGCCTTCTATCGTTTCCTTGTCCATTTTCTCCCCCTGAGATGGGGGTCTGTACACAATCCCCATGCGGATTGTGGTGCCATTTCCTGTCTACAACAGTAGAAGGCAACTTTTTGATTGCTACCACTGTATGTGTGTATGTGTGCATGGTGCATTAACATACATAAAAATTACAAACATAACTATAATTGTGGGTAGCCTGTGTATTAAGTGACTGCAACTGAGTGCTTTCAAAAAGAGTGTCTCAATCACAATGCTTTTACATGTGGTTACTGGGAAGGGAGGGTGACCTGATGGGGGGCCAGCAAATATAGCAATGGGATGTCACTATATGTACATGGGTGGGGTGGAGAGGGACCATGCCATGTGATGGGTAGATGGGGAGGGAGGGTTTGTGCTGTGTAGTGCGGTGGTGGGTTGCCGAGCTGGCTGTGTGGCATGGTGGGTTGGTAGCAAGCTAGGGTTGGGAGGGTAGAAGGTTTGGTTCTGGGTGTCTGCTCATTTTTTGCGCAGGTTGGGGATTTATTTTTTTCTGCCATTATGCACTCCCCCCAACATGTACCCCACTGGAGTTAAGAATCCTTTAGTAGGGGATGTGGGTGGTGAAGCCCCCAGTGGGGGAGGTGTGGGTGGCGCAGCCCCCCTTCATAAAAATAAAAATATAAGTGTCCGGAGCCCTTTTGCTGAGCACTGTGAGTCTACATTGCCAGAATAAATTTTTGTCTATGTTGACTCATCCATACAGCGATCACTGTTATGCACTCACCATTATCACATGGAACCATAATTGTGTTAGTCTGTAACTGTATATTTCTGCATTTCTGACAATCATGCAACACACTGCAGCACACCAGCAACTCCATCATCTAACTCCTTCAACACTGTATGATCCAGCACACAATCCATAGTAGTCATAGCCCACCCATGCTGCCCATAACATTGCTCATTCTGTCATTCATTACACACTGTCTCCAGAGCAGTATTCACACACACACACCAACATGACACATCACTTGTGTTTTATGCATGTCCAGGGGTGGATCTAGGAGTCTTGTAGATGGGGGAGCTCAAGTCAGATAAAAAAGAAAAATAATTGGCTGGGGGTCTGGTGGGCCGCCTAGGCCCCCAGAAATTTTTTAACATTTTGGTGCATTCTGGTGCATTTTGGAGGGTATTTCTAATGCAATTTCTACTCATTTCCTCCTTCCCCATGCTTTGTTAGTTGCACCCTAGCACCATCTCCAGAGTTCCCACAGTCCACATGACAGTATGTTGCCCAAAATACCCATCCCCCAAAAAAACACACAAAATACCAAAAGACTGCAGCTGGGCAGCAGCACATCCAAAACACGTAAAATGAGAAAAGTTGAACGAGCCTTGGTGATAAAGACAAATTGCAGACAAATTAAATGACAATCCAAGTAAACAAGTTCACAAATGTCACTCACTTCAGCACATCATGACATTACCATAAAGCCAACCCATCCCAGTTTGTCCTGCAGTACATATTAATGTATCCCCCAACCTTATCTCAGTAGAAAAATAAATACAATAACTATAGAAATGTGGGAACAAAGTCACTTTGGTATCTAGTTTCTGAAAATATAATTTCAAGTCTGCTTGCTATTTTTACAAAACATTTTATTTAATAAAACAATTTATTCCAAAGAAAATACATTTTTAAAATAAAATATTTTTTATTGTTTTAAAATGTCCTTTACTGGGATAACCCCATGGCATGAGGCATCTCATTTTTATGATAAGCCCAAAAAGTCAGTAAGCAGACAGAAAAACAGTTTTTAAACAAATATAAAAATGCATTATTTTTATTAGCAGCAGCACTTGCTTGGGTACATTACAACTTGCCCCCCCCCCATTCAATGCATATAACTACATAAACTAAATATTTGATTCTATCACTTTTTTCCACTTTTGTAACTGCCTATGTCAATGAGCCAAACAAGATCTTATCACTTCTGTTGCCAATTTTGCTCTCCAAGCATGCAGAAACATCTGCACATACAATAATATACAGCAGAACACCTTCAAAGTCCCTATGTCTATTAATTCCCTCTGTGCTCATTCACACTGTACAACCACGACTGAAAAGACAACACAGATTAGACATAAAGTACATGCTGAAATTTTTACCTCAGTTTAAAGGTCTCATGTACCAGTTTTTGCCTCTCCTGGTTCATGCTGTTGCTGAGACCAGACCTGCCCCAGCGTTAGTTTTGTACCATTCCTAGCATGGTACAGGAGGGCACTACTCTCCAACTCCCTCTCCTGCAAATCCACACCAAAATCAATTTGCCATATAGGACAAAACTAGCATTGACCTTAAACAAATTTAATGTCATGAATTTAAGCTCCCCATACTAGAAATTAATAACACTAGTACTACATTTATTACACACCCAGTTTGATGGCTCACTAATGTCCTGTCCAATCCCAGCAGCTGCCCCCTGCTAGTTTAACCAGCATCTTTTAATTAGTGCCACTGACTGCATTGAATTATTTGACTTCACCATTGGAAATGAATCTGACTGAGCCTGGAGCAAGAACTTAAGTAAGCAAGGTACTACTAATATATTCTTTTCTGTAAGGACAGGGGTATCAAGATTCTGCTCTCACACCTCCGATAATCTGATTTGCAAACAGGTTTAACAACTTAACTTTTCTGGAGGTGTGAGTGAGAGAATAGAGAGGATTAACATGGGACACCAGTAAGGTTACCGCCTGTCAGTTTTTTACCTGGTGATAAGGTTTTCAGGGTCCCTATCCGGAAATCTGGTTTTGCTCTCTGCTGGTCAGGTTTTTAAACCATTTTGAGTGCTCACATACTTTTGAAACATAATTTGTCATATCATTCATTGTTTCACCTACATGTCCAGGTTACAAACAAGTTATCTTGCCAATATAGCCCTTTGTGAAAGTAGTCAACCTGAGAGGTGTAAAGTATGGCCATTAACACCATTAGCACTTACTTAACCTAATCTTTTCCACTGCAGCAAAGCTGCCCCCACCTTTTGTGACAGTAACAGAGCCAGTTCTCTTCCACTTTCATTTACTTGTAAACATTTTCATCTCTAACAACATTTAGGCATTTTTAAATGTTTTCATTTTTTTTTTCCAAAAGAAAAAAGCATGAGCCCCCAAGGTGCAGGGGCACAGTTTGCACCTAGCTAAGGCCAGCTTTGCTGGAGGACAGATGAGACCTGTGTGGCTCAGGCAGCTTTCATGGAGGCATTAGTGCATACTGATAAAGAATGCAGCACAGTGTGTTACTAATAGAGAAACTCTATGGTGGGGGAGCTATAGCACCCTTAGCCCCCCTCTAAATCCACCTATGCATGTCCCCTCAAATCCATTAGTAGTAATGCACTTATCAACATGAGATTAGTGTTGTGTGAAATTGGAAAATTTCACCCAGTGAAATATTTAATGGAATTTGCATATTTTGCTAAATATTTCAGTGGGCAATATGTGAATTTTGCCCATTGGGTGGGTGGAAAATTTGCCTATGAACCAGCAACATTTGCTGCTTGTGGGTGAAATTTCTCCACCTGTGGGCAAAATTTCTTAATTCTCCCACTGTCCCCCAATCTTTCAGAAAAAACAATCCCATCACATAGCATGGCAGAAGACACCAGGAGAAAGGACTGCTGCGTGACTAAACTTCTCTGCTGGGTCTACAGTAGAAGAACTTTTGTACTTGGACCTTTAATTTAGGGTAAAAAAAACTAACTTACAAAACAAAAAAAAAGTGTGTGTTTGTCTGGGTTAACTGAACTGAATGGGTATCTGAACAGTTATTTAGGTGTACATCTCAGGTGATTGAAAGGACTTAACTGTTGTGAGGTTTAAATTACTTGTAGAAAGATCTAGTAAGTAGGGGAGTGGCTTAGCTAGAAGGAAGCTACATTTAAAGACTGCCTTAGAAAGATTCTGCTAATAGCTTGGCAGAAGACACCAGGAGAAAGGACTGCTGTGTGACTGAACTTCTCTGCTGGGACTACAGTAGAAGAACTTTTGTACTTGGACCTTTAATTTAGGGTAAAAAAACTAACATATAAAACAAAAGAAAAGTGTGTGTTTGTCTGGGTTAACTGAACTGAATGGGTATCTGAACAGTTATTTAGGTATAAATCTCAGGTGATTGAAAGGACGTAACTGTTGTGAGGTTTAAATTACTTGTAGAAAGATCTAGTAAGTAGGTGGAGTGGCTTAGCTAGAAGGAAGCTACATTTAAAGACTGCCTTAGAAAGATTCTGCTAATAGCTTGGCAGAAGACAACAGGAGAAAGGACTGCTGTGTGACTGAACTTCTCTGCTGGGACTACAGTAGAAGAACTTTTGTACTTGGACCTTTAATTTAGGGTAAAAAACTAACATATAAAACAAAAGAAAAGTGTGTGTTTGTCTGGGTTAACTGAACTGAATGGGTATCTGAACAGTTATTTAGGTATAAATCTCAGGTGATTGAAAGGACTTAACTGTTGTGAGGTTTAAATTACTTGTAGAAAGATCTAGTAAGTAGGTGGAGTGGCTTAGCTAGAAGGAAGCTACATTTAAAGACTGCCTTAGAAAGATTCTGCTAATAGCTTGGCAGAAGACACCAGGAGAAAGGACTGCTGTGTGACTGAACTTCTCTGCTGGGACTACAGTAGAAGAACTTTTGTACTTGGACCTTTAATTTAGGGTAAAAAAAACTAAGATATAAAACAAAAGAAAAGTGTGTGTTTGTCTGGGTTAACTGAACTGAATGGGTATCTGAACAGTTATTTAGGTATAAATCTCAGGTGATTGAAAGGACTTAACTGTTGTGAGGTTTAAATTACTTGTAGAAAGATCTAGTAAGTAGGGGGAGTGTCTTAGCTAGAAGGAAGCTACATTTAAAGACTGCCTTAGAAAGATTCTGCTAATAGCTTGGCAGAAGACACCAGGAGAAAGGACTGCTGTGTGACTGAACTTTTCTGCTGGGACTACAGTAGAATAATTTTTGTACTTGGACCTTTAATTTAGGGTAAAAAAAAAACTAACATACAAAACAAAAAAAAGTGTGTGTTTGTCTGGGTTAACTGAACTGAATGGGTATCTGAACAGTTATTTAGGTGTAAATCTCAGGTGATTGAAAGGACTTAACTGTTGTGAGGTTTAAATTACTTGTAGAAAGATCTAGTAAGTAGGTGGAGTGGCTTAGCTAGAAGGAAGCTACATTTAAAGACTGCCTTAGAAAGATTCTGCTAATAGCTTGGCAGAAGACACCAGGAGAAAGGACTGCTGTGTGACTGAACTTCTGTACTGGGACTATATTACCCTCCTTCCCTCCCCTCCACCCCCCCTACCCAAAGCTAGTTCTATTTTAATAGGCACAGGATTTGACTGACAACAGGAACTTCCTGTTTGGGAGCAGGAAGTGAGTGATCACAGAACCACCAAAGACCCACCATCCTAGAAGGGCAAGAGTAGCTCTCCGGCCCCCTCTAGCTGCTGGAGGTCTGCCTCTGAGCAAGTAACTGGTCTACTGAGAAATATAGGATTTTCTTGTCTCAGAACAGGACAATCAGGAGCTTAAAAGGCACACAGGGAGAAAGTAAGGAGAGGGAGAAAAAAAAACAGAGGAAAGAGTAAGGATTGCAAACAGTTAAGGGGCCAGAAATAAGACATAATTGGAGTGGTGCAGTGTAGTGGCTGTGGAGCAGCAGTCTTCCGGGAGACGTTCTGGAGGATGCGGTGTTGTCCCATCTGCAGGCACCTCTCTGGGCTGAGGGAGGAGGTTGCTCATCTACAGGCTGAGTTGGCCAGGATTTTTGGGACCTCCTCTTCCATCCAGGGACCACCAGTGCCTCTGCCGTTGCCTCGGAGGTTGCCAAGAATGAGGAGCGGTTGGACCACAGTGGGCTGAGGGATGGTGAGGGTAGTGGAACAGAGGTGCATCCCTCCAGTTGTACCTCTCCACAATTCCTATGCCATTCTGGCAAAGTGTGGTTTCTCTATGGAGGCACCCACAGTGGAGACCAAGGAGGATGCTGGGAACCTCCACAAAGGATACCCACAGGAGGGTGGCAGGGGACCCTGCAGGGGAAGGAAACAACTCCTGGTGGGGGACTCCATTGTTAGGAAGGTAGAACTGGGGGAGGAAGGGGCGAGGGAGGTGAGGTGCCTGCCTGGCGCCATGGCTTGATGGAGAGGAGGAATCCTCAGGATTGACGAGCAGCTGCACAGGGAGGGAGCTAGATGTCATTGTCCACCTAGGGACAAATGACCTGGCTAAGAGAGGGATTAGAGAAGTGCAGGAAGAGTTTATGGAATTGGGAGGGGCCTTAGTCAAGTAGCACGCACAGTAACCTTCTCGAGTGGTGCTGCCCATCTATGGCATAGGAGAGGTTAGGTGTTCCATGGGATTCAATCAGTGGTTGAAAAACTGGTGTGGAGCTCAGGGATTTGGCTTCATTGGGAACTGGGGTCCACCTGGAGTGATGCAAGCCTATATTGGCATGATGGGCTGCATCTGTCCGGGAGGGAACCAGGATCCTAGGTGATAGGTTTAAATGCTTCATTGGCAAGCTTTTAAACTAGCCAAGGGAGGAGGCACTGGAAAGGAGCAGGGAAATCCTATCCCCCCAAATAATCATGGTAGTAAGCGCGGCAAACACCAACATAGAGGTGTCGATAGGGAGAAGGGCAGGGGTAAATGGAGAAAGTGACAAAGGCAAGAAGGACAGGGATGGGGAAAAAGTGAGTAAGGCCATCAGGAAGTGGAGGGTAATGAGTACCAATGCCTGTAGTCTGGGCAACAAGCTCCTTGAGCTGGTGGCCTTGATGGAAGAGGGATGCCTGGATATCGTAGCAGTCACAGAAACATGGTACACAGAGAACCATGACTGGGATGTTAACATACCGAGGTACATAACCTACAGGAGAAACAGGCAGGGGAGAAGAGGGGGAGGAGTAGCTCTCTATGTAAAGGAAGGGATAAAAGCAACTGAACAAAATAGTAAACAGGGAGGAGAGGAGGCACTGTGGGTCACCTTGGAGACTGGAAAGGGCACCACAATCTGCACAGGGGTTGTGTACAGACCCCCATGTCAGGGGGAGGGAATGGACAAGGATATGATAGAAGGCATTCTTAGAATGGCAGAGAAAGGGGAGGTACTGTTGATGGGAGACCTGAATATACCAGATGTTAACTGGAACACATTTGCTGGAGCCACATCCAAGAGCAGGGCCATTCTTGATGCCCTACAAGTGGCAGGCATTAGACAGCTAGTTTCAGAACCCACTCGTGAGGGAGCAATCTTAGACCTCGTACTCTCAAATGGGGGCAGTGAGAGGATCTCTGATCTAGAAGTGGGTTGCCATCTGGGGACAAGTGACCATCAAACAATGTGGTTCACATTAAACTCAGCTACAGTGTCAAGCCATACAAAAGTGAGGGTACTGGACTTTGGGAGGGCTGACTTTGGCAAGATGGGAGAGTGCCTCAGAAAGCACTAGCAAACAGGCTAGAAGGAGGTGTGGAGCAACAATGGGAATCATCAAAACTGCCATCACAGAGGCAACAAGCCTTTGTGTAGCGAAATAAACAAATCAAAATGAAAGAAAAAGCCACTATGGTTCTCAAAGAGGTGGCTGTGAAAGTCAGAAAGAAAAGATAGCATTCCAGAAGTATAAGGAAACACAGAAGGAGCAGGACAGAGAGCTGTACCAGTTAAGGCAGAAGGAAGCAGGGAGGAAGTCAGAATAGCAAAGGCCAAACTGAGGAAAAGATCGCCAACTCAGTTAAGAAGGGGATAAAACCTTTTAGGTACATCAGCGAAAGAAAGACAAAGGGAGGGATAGTGAGGCTGAATAGAATGAGCGGTGGGTGGGCAGAGGGGACAGCGAAAAAGCAGGGATACTGAACGAATATTTCTGCTTAGTATTCACAAAAGAGGAGGGGGAAGTGCCTAATCCAATTTACAGAAGAACTCTTGATAGGGGATCGATCCCAGTCCTTTCACAGAAGAAAGGGTTCTGCAAGAACTCCTAAAACTGAAGGTGGACAAAGCAATGGGTCCTGATGGAATTCACCCCAGAATTCTAAAAGAATTAAGGGAGGAACTAGTGAAACCACTGGCTACTCTTTTTAATAAATCATGGGAGGATGGTGTGGTACCCGAGGACTGGAGGAAGGTGGATGTGATTCCCCTTCACAAAAGTGGGACCAAGACAGCGGCAGGAGACTATAGACCTGTCAGTCTGACCTCTGTGGTAGGGAAAGTGATGGAGTCACTTCTGAAGAAAAGAATAGTTGAGTACCTAGAGGCCAGTGGGGCACAGGACCCAAGGCAGCATGGGTTCACAGCGGGAAGGTCATGTCAGACGAATCTAATAGATTTCTTTGACTGGGTGACCAAAGTAGTAGACCAGGGAGGGGCTGTGGACATGGCCTACCTAGACTTTAGCAAGGCATTTGACACAGTCCAATACAAAAGATTAATAATCAAATTAACCAGCCTGGGAGTGGGTCCCAGGGTGGTAGCCTGGGTAAAACATTGGCTGCACAACAGGACACAGAAGGTAATTGTAAATGGAGTCCACTCTGAAGAAAGAGGGGTTACTAGTGGGGTACCGGAGGGTTCAGTATTGGGTCCAGTCCTTTTTAATGTCTTCATCAGTGACATTGCAGAGGGACTGGAAGGAAAAGTATGCCTTTTTGCAGATGACACAAAGATCTGCAACAGGGTTGATACACAAGGAGGCATGGAAAGGATGAAAAGGGACTTGGCAAGGTTGGAGGAATGGTCAGAAGTATGGCAGCTAGGATTCAATGCAAAGAAGTGCAAAATAATGCACCTGGGAAATAAGAACCATGGGGAAGAATACACAATGGGTGGGGAGGTAGTAACAACAACAAGAAAGGAAAGGGACCTGGGGGTAATCATATCAGATGACCTTAAGGTTAGCAATCAATGTGAGAAGGCAGTAGGGAGGGCTGGGGGTATACTGGGATGTATAGGGAGAGGCATCAGTAGCAGAAAACTGGAAGTTGTTATCCCTCTGTACAGACAGTTGGTGAGACCCCATCTGGAGTACTGTGTCCAGTTCTGGAGACCTCATCTCCACAAGGACATAGACAGGATTGAGGTAGTCCAGAGGAGGGCAACTAAAATGGTGCAGGGTCTGCAAGAGAAGCCATATGAGGAGAGACTAAAGGAGCTTAATATGTATACCCTTGAGGAAAGAAAGGAGAGTGGGGACATGATAGAAACTTTTAAGTACCTCAATGGAATCAACAAAGTCCAAGAGGGTAGCATCTTTCAGAAAAAGAGACTTACAAGAACAAGGGGACACAATTTAAAGATAGAAGGAGGGCGGTTCAGGGGCAATGTGAGGAAGTATTATTTCACAGAGAGGGTAGCGGATGCATGGAACAGCCTTCCTGAGGAGGTTGTGGGGTCTAAAACTGTGGGAGATTTCAAGAATGCATGGGACAGACATAAGGCAATTCTTGTGGGGGGTAGGAAGAAATAGGCTGTTGGTTAACTAGGATCTGCGGCCTATCCTGTAGGTAGGGAAATGGGCAGACTAGATGGGCCTAGCGGTCCTTATCTGCCATCAAAGTCTATGTTTCTATCTATGTTTCATCCCATGTCCCTGGTGTCTAGTTGCTCCCCCGGCTGATCACCCACCAAATTGAAATCAAGAACCCTCCCTCCACCCCCAGTCACTCTGAGCCCAGTCCCCAATCTTTGTAACAAAAAAAAAAAAACAACAATCCCCTCCCATGTCCCTGGTGTCTTGTGGTTCCCCTTGGGCTGATCACTGGCTGAATCAAAATCAGAACCCTCCTCTCCCCAGTCACCTGAGCGTGACCCCATATCTTTGTCAAAAAATCCCTCCCCTTCCCTGGTGTCTAGTTGACCCCCGCCCCCCACTCTGTCTTAAGTCAGAGCCGACTCTGCTCCCAACCATACCCCGACTGGGCCACCGGCACAGCCCTCCACTCATCTTCACAGCCGGCAGCCCATCTGAGCACTCAATGAATGAGTGCATGCTTGTTCAAGCACGCGTGCATTCATTGACAGATTCAGACAGACAGTGCTCTTACTGCACTACCAGTAGTAGTGAGAGTGCTGGCTGTCTGAATCTGTCAATGAATGAGTGTGTGCTTGTACAAGCATGAACTCATTCATTGAACACTCAGATGGACTGCTGGCCATGGAGGTGAGTGGAGGCCTGGTCGGTGGCCTGATCAGGGCATGGGGAACTGGGCAGCTCTGACTTAGGGTGGGGGTGGGGTCCACTAGACACCAGGAACAGGGGAGGGATTTGTTTGCTTTTTTACAAAATATGGAGCCAGAGTTCAGGGTGACTGGGGAGAAGGCAGGGTTCTTGATTTTAATTCAGCTGGTGATTTGCTAGGGGTGGGCACTAAACACCAGGAACATAGGAGGGAATTGTTGGAGGGTTCAAGATTGGGGCTGGGGCTCAGGGTGACTGGGAGGTTCTTGATTTGAATTCAGCAGGTGATTGTCTGGGTGAGACCACTAGACACCAAGGACTTGGGGGGGGGGGGTTACAGAATGGCATACAGTATGCAGATGTGGGTGAAATTGCTGGCGAAACTTTGCAATTTTACAAAATGTTTAGAACTGCAAAATTGCCGATTTCTTGGCAATTTCACTGGTGAAATAACATTTTGCAACATCTCTACATGAGATGACCTGCATGGAGTTCCCTTGGCATGTCTTCTCTCTCTATGTCTCTCTTGTTCACTGTCTACAGTTCTCCTTCTCACTTACACTCCCAGGGCACTTTGGACAATATGTACCTGCATAACAAACTTGCATCATCTATATAGTTCCAATTAGGATATAATTATAATGCAGGTTTCTACTTGTGTCATGTCATGTCACTTATGATGTATATATGAAAATATAATGCAAATATGCTGATGCATCTGTATGACATCATTTTGCCTATTTTGACAAAACTGTCATATTTGGACAGCTTTGGAATTCCTAACCTACATGTTTAAAAGATAATGGATTCTAGCAGTAGTATCTTTCTTGTGTTATTACTTTATAGTGTCATGTATGTTTAAGTCACTGCCTCCTAAAGAGCATTATTCTTCCTTGTCTCTCTAACCCCCTGGTGAAGATGCAGTGAGCACTGAAGTGATGGATTAAGGAATTATTTGTCTCTGTTATCTCTAAAACTAGCATTAAATATTTACATTGCAGTATTTGTCTTGTATAGCACTGCTTTTTAGGGTCTGTACTACAAGTTTGCTTGCTAGTGGCAACATCTGACCACTTTATTATGTGTTCTGACTTTAGTGCAGTTGCTTCAACTGCCAGTGCATGTCCTCATTGTACACTGTCTTCTCTCCTTGCATGATTTCATGACTAGCCTGACTGCATGAAACTACTGTACAATTAAATGTAATGAGAATTAGCAAATTGGAATGATAGTGCATAATTTTCTGATGAGTTTAAAAGTTTTCTAATCAAAACTCACTCTACTCTTTTTCACATAAAATAAGCTTCTTCAGAAGCCAGGTCCTTCACTTGTGAGACAGAGCTAAACATTGCACAGAGATGTTCAGATCATGTGGCTTGCCAAAACGTGATCATGCTCAGTGCTTGTTCCCTGTAGAAAGTGGTGCATCATAACATTGAAGTGCTTGAGGAAAACGGAATTCCTTCGAACCTGTTTCACTGGAGTCCAAAATGTTGAATTTCAGCACATTCACTGAATGCAAATTTGGCATCAGCTGATCCTTAGGCAGTGAAGTTATTCTTAAAATTACTGGAATGGAAGGAGGCCACAAGCAGAACTACACACAGTAGATGTATTCAATGGTGTTTACCCATTTCCATAAAACAGAAGATGGTGCTTTCTAACACAAAGAATGAGTTGAGATTTATTGTGATTATAAAAGGGGTGCAAGAATAATTTAGTGTATTTTTTATTGTAAAATGGATGATTGTTTCAGCTTTTAAACTGGAAAACTTTTTGTCCTAAAATGTAGTGTCTTATTTTTAAGGAGAAAAGTGTGTTAAACTGTGTTTATCTCCTCTCGCCTCAATTGTGTTATACTGAGTGTTAATAATAGTAGCATGAGGTCCCTGTTTTGCATGAAACTGGAGAAAAAGTGTATTGCTGTGACCCACCTGCCCACTTATGTTCCACGTACATGGTTCTCATGCAGCATTTGACAAAAAAACAAGACTATCATAGAGTAATTCAGCATGTTACAGTTACAGTTATTGATTGCTGACCTCAAAGTGTATGCTTCCCTGTAGTCTCTGCTTTGCCTGCATGCTAATTACCTTATTCCCTTTGGATCCATTGATTTTCAAATTGTAAATAATATCCTCACCACTGTCAAACAAAAACAAGTTATGTATCAAAAATGTAAAAAAAAAAAGAAAGAAAAAATCTAGGGCATTACATTACTCTTCACAAAAGTTTCCATCCCTGGATGCATGTTTTTTTATTATTTTGATTTTAACTGCTGTGATGACTCAGGTAAAATAGTAGCAGTCTAACCATCTGCTTTTCAACCACATTTAACATTGCTTTAATTCTTTCCCCCACCACCAGTGCGTGCCATGGCTACCACCACCACCACCAGTCTTACTTTATTGGGTTGCTGTAGAAGATCGTAAATAGTAGTCTGTGTGGCATTCAAGTAGACTCATTATGGAAATGGCCATGCTAAGGGTTGCTGATTCAACAATAAAATTAACAATCCCCACACCTTCTTCAAAAGTGGCATCATCTGTATGCATACTGCTTATGCATGATGGAAAGAACATGCCAAGAAAATGTGAATTTAGAAAATCTAATTCCAGAAAACTCGACTGGTCTTGACTTTGCCTTTCTTACTTCATTTTATATGATGTAACTTGTCCTGACTTTGTCTTTCTCCCCTCATTTTACAAGAAATGATTATATTGTCTTAGTAGTCCCCATACCTCTTCCCTTAAAGAATATGTATGTGTGTGTGCGCATGTGCGTGTGAGCATACACACACACACACGGTTTTGGAGAAATGGCCAGACATATGTTTATTCACTGATATTACGCTATTGGAGAGGCATGTGCAGCTGTGAGATCTTGGCAGACACCTCCGACCCATGCATCCCTTCTAGTGAAGGATCGACCCCTTTGTACAGGCTGAAGAAATGAGATACCTCCTGGGTTAAATATAGAAACATAGAATTTTACGGCAGATAAGGCTCCCTTGGCCCACCTAGTCTGCCCATTTCCCTACCTAATGCATAGGTTGCAGATCCCAGTTAACCAACAGCCTACTTCCTCCTCCTACCCCCCACTAGAATTGTCTTATGTCTATCCCATGCATTCTTGAATTCCCCCACTGTTTTTGAGTCCACTACCTCCTCAGGAAGGCTGTTCCATGTATCCACAACCCTCTCCATGAAAAAAATACTTCCTCACATTACCTTTGAGCTGTCCTCCCTCTATCTTCAAATTGCACATCTCTTTTTCTGAAATATGCTACCATCTTGGACTCTGTTGATTCCCTTGATGTACGATTGATACCTAAGCCCCAAGAGTGGGGAGGTCATGTGGTTGAGTGGTGAGTGACTGCCTGTGTCTGTTGGCACTACATCTGCAGACAATGATGATGAGGTTGAACTTCAGCCCCCACAACCAGAGTCCATGTCTTGCAGTCCCATAGGTCACATGCTGACTGGAGGAGATGAGCCTTCAGAAGAATTTGACTCATCCCCTTTTTTCCCTCATACAGTCATTCTGTGATACTCCCAAGCTGCCATGTTACATGACTGTGATAGTTGAAGGTCTATGCTATACTACCTCTTTTATCCCTTTTGAGGAGGCAAAAAACATAGAAAAAAAGACTCTGAGCTAAAAACAGGAAAACTCACTCCCCAATCCCTAGTGCAGTCACACTTATTGGGTCAGCTGGAGCCCTGTATTAACCTGACTGACCCTAACACTAGTTTTATGAGGTTGGATGGGTGATCTGAAGAGGAAGGCAAAAGTGAAGAGGAGGTGCTGGCTTTAGCTCTTTTGAACCCCTCACTGTCTGCCCCTTCCAGATGGCCTCAGTGGTTCCTCCTCTGGGAGTGGTGCCAGGGCTTGTCCACCACACCTGGGGCAGAACCCTACCTACTTGGTTAAGGTTGCAGGGGAGTGAACACATAAAAAAGTGAATGTCTGCAGCAATACTTGGGCAGTCACTGTATTGTCTTTCTAGTCCTCATATCTATTGCAATGAAGAACGAACACACACACACACACACACATACACACACACTCACACACAAGATATGTTTATTCGCTGATATTACACTATTGGAGTGGCATGCACAGCTAGGACATCTTGACAGACACATCTGGCCCCAGCACCCCTTCCAGTGTAGACTCAACCCCTTTTGCAGGGTGAGCAGATAATGTACCTCCTAGGCTGGCACCCAAGCCCCAAGAGTGGGGAGGCTGAGTGGGAAGTGACCACTCAGGTCTGGTGTCACCACACACCTTCAGCATCTTGAGGTTAGACAGTGACCCCCCCTTCCCAACCATAGTCCAGGTCTTACAATACTCCATGCCTCATGCCAAACAGAAAAGACACCCAGAAGAATTTTGCACATCCCCCCCTTTCCCCTGGATCATTGGTCTGTGATATTCCCAAGCTGCCACAAGACAAATACAGTCCAATTCCCCAAAGCAGCTCACTCCAATTGTTGCTCCAAGAGCAGACAGAAAGAGTCCAAAAACAAGTCTGTTCCATCATCACACAAATGAACACCATCCTTGGTATAAAGCCCTTATCAAGAAGTGTTGCTGTCCTTGTGCTGAGCCATAGTTACCCCAATAGACTCCTTAAATGGCTGCACTTCTCTACTGATATAAATGCATGCTTTGTCCACATCTTGGAAGCAATTGCATGCTGCCAGTGTACTGGTCGGATAGGACTAAATGATCTTGGTCGTAGGCTGCCCTTTCTTTATGGACTATGGGGCTTCCTTCATCCTCAGGAGCAAATCAATGGTTTTCATTCATCCCAGGTCAATCCCACTCACCTGAATCACAAGGGTGCCTGGTGAATTCCCCTTGCCAGACCTCAACTGTCAGGGTAGGTAGATGTTTCTCACTGAGTATGCCTCTCTTGTCCATTTAGTGTCTTCTGATGCTTATTGATAGGTTCTTACCCCAAAGCCAATGAGCCATTCTCCTTGCTGCTCAGTAGATAAAAGAATGTCTACATATGCATATTCATGTGCCTGAAGCCATCAAGGGAACTTGGAAAAAGAGCGAAACAACAAAAGTTAAAGCAAATGCAATGAACATAGTGTGAAACATTTGGGACTTCAGCCACCCCATGGCCTGGATCTCACTATCCACAAGCCTCTGGGTCCTGGCAGTCATTATTGTCCAAAACCTGCATGATTGGGTACTGTATTCTTGGCATTTCAGCCAGCCAGCTGGACTACCAAACACAAAATGTGTCTAAATTGATAGCTGCCATGGGCTTGCCATCTGCATGTTGCAAAAATGCTTTGCCGTCTGCTGTGCAAGGGCCAACTATGCGCCCGTCTACTATTTGTGACCCATGCTAATCTGGCTGAGGCCTCCACTGTGCAGCAGCAGCCAGTACTCCTCCACTTTGTTGCTCAGTCACAGCTGTCTGAAGGACCCCTCTGGGGTCAACATGACGTCTATGTCTGCAAGGCTCACCCCCTCCCCAGATTGGATGATCTGCACCAATTCATAGACCAAAGCTGCCGGTAGAGTAGCAGGCAGTTCTGGTCTTAACTAAAGTGGCCTCATAGGCCTCCCAGAAAACCTCTGGGAGCACTGCCTACACCTGCTAGAAAATTGCTATAGTGAGTGGTCCCGAGTATTCAACCAGCTGGTATGGCCCTTTCCTCACTGTTTGAGGACACTTTTAAGGCATGGGTGGTGTCTGCAAAGTCCCAAAACACAGGACTTGGCCAATTATTTTGGCCAACCTGTCTCTGCTCAGGCTGCATATCAATGCTTTACCAGCACCAGTAGGCCACCCTACTAGGGGAAGCAATGGCATTACCTGTGTATTCCCAGATCTCAAGGTCATTGCCTTCCCCAGAAATGATGGGTCCAGTCATGGAATCTATCTGCCACTGGTGCCAAGTCCCTGAATTTCTGCCACCATTACTGGGAGAAAGCGTCAGCAATATCATTCTCAATGCCAGGGACATGTACCGACTTAAATGGATATTTTGTAAATACCTTCAAGACAAATATTCCCATGAATCACCCAACCAATGGCTCTGTCTTTCTTGACCTATCTAAAGCCTTTGATATGATTAACCATTATTTCCTCTTAGTTTGCCTATTCCTCCTACGGATTTTCCTCAAATGTTATCACTTGGTTTTCATTTTACTTACAGTTGAGAACTCAATCTGTGATATCGAATGGTTGCCTTTCTTCTCCTCTCTATTTTCTCCTGGGTTCCTCAAGGGTATATACTTGGTCCTAGTCTTTATAATTTTTTTTTAGATCCCCTATTCTATATTGTGGATCACTGTTCAGTCTGATTTTATGCTGCTACCATGGTTGTTTTTATGTTCAGAAGAATCCATCTTCACTTTACCTGATTCTCCAAAAGGATTTAGACAAAATCATGAAGTGGTTTTCCGATAGCCTCTTACTTTTGAACTTTTGAAATACCAGGATTTCTTTACGTCTCCATTAGTACCTGTTTCCCCATTAGCAAGAAATGGTTATACAGCTCCTCCACTGTAGGGTGTATACTTAAGCAAGCATCGTTCATGTTCTACTTCCCTAGTACAGGCTATTCAGCTGGATACCTGAGAAAGCTTTATTTTAAGTATTGTGCCCCTTCCCCTCAGTAGCAAAGCAACTCTGTTTAGCTACACCCCCTTGTTGTAGTCCACTATCTACCAAAGTCTGCCCCCCTCTGCTGCTCCTTGACTCTAAGGATGTTTCTTCTACACTCAAATCCTTCTCCCTTCTTCCTCCTCTCCCTAACCTTATTTCTTACCTTCTCCCTACCTGCTCCTCCTGGTTTTACTGGCCCAGAGCCCTATAACTTCAAATCCATCCAAGCCCCCTATCTCCAGGGCCCAACTTATATTCATGCTATTTCTCCTGCCCCCCTAACATATTCTTGTCTCATTCCCTCATCATTCCACATGCATCCCTACTAACTTTACCAAATTTCTTTGCTGTCATCCACTTCCTGCTTCCTCACTATACCACTCCCTTCTACCTCAGTCACTCGGCCTCCAAGCCCCATCACACCAAATCCACCAAGCTACACTTCCTTATCCTAACTCTACTATTACTCACCTAGGGGAACATTCACCCCAACACCGGTTCTGTTACATCCTTCACCCCTGCCATTTCCCCACTGCTGCTACCCATACCCCTACCCCAACAGCCCTCATAAAGGGTTTCAAGATATTACACTTAAACATTAGCAGCCTAGTTCAAAAATTAGACCTCCTGCAAGCCATGGTTGCTGCCCTGAAACCAAACATTCTAATTATAACAGAAACATGGCTAAAGAGCACGATTTCTGACCACTCAGTCTCCATCCCCGGTTACTCCATCCTAAGGATAGACAGAGCAGGCAGGGGTGGTGGAGTGGCCATGCATATCCATGCCTCCCTCCAATATTTACAAATCTTCTCCTCCTCCAACCCAGCAACCCATGATGCCTTAGCCATCAATGTATCCCTTCTTTCTCACTACCTATCCTTGTATCTATTGCCGTCCAAATGTCCAGCCTGCTGTCTCCCTTGATTTCCTAACTTCCATTACTTCCCTATCTCAATCCAGTGAGCTTTACATCCTTGGCTACCTCAGTTTAAATTGATTGTCTCCGACAACATCTATCACAAGGAATGCTATCAGTGCCCTCAACCTCACACAACTAATTACAGAACCCACCCACCCTAATCACGAGACCCAAAACCACTCCATACATGATCGGGCCCTAACTTCCCACCCCCATAGAAGCATCACCTCTGGCATCCTTCCAGATGCTCTCAGTGACCACAACCCAGTTTTCCTGGTCAGAAAAGTTCACAGCCCCAAATCCACACATAAAACCTTACAAATACAGACCTATAAATCCCTAGAATTGGAACATCTCCTGCATAGCCTTGCCCTTTCAGACTGGTCCCCTCTAGCAAGCACCTCCTCGGTTGATAAAGCCCTAATCTATTTTAAAGACATCTTCCTAGCTAATTGGAATGCCTTCACACCCCTAAAACAAACAAGGGTTAGAGGTCATCACCTCCCCTGGATTATCTCTGCATTACTAGCTTGCCACAGAGCCAGAGATCGGGCCTGAAAATGGCACAAAGTCTCCCAGCTTCCAAATGACCTTCTTATTTACCGGAAACTCTGTAATGCCTGCACCCAGGCTACCAGGCTAGCCAAAACAAAGCACTTTAAATCTACCTTCGTAACAAACATCAACTCCCCCTCCAAATTCTGGAGAGTGATTCACGCCCTCTTTACTCCCCCATCCTGCACACCCACACCTATATTTAAGATAAACGCCACTTTCCTTGCTGATCCAGTTGCAGTAGCTACTGAATTCAACTCCTATTACACCATTTGTGCTGATGAGCTACTCCAATCCCTCCAAAAATATTACCCTCCCTTCCCCCTTCCTATTGCCTATGAATGACCCCTCTCCAATTCCCCCTACTCCTTCACTACTGTCTCCCCAAATGACACCCTAAATGCTCTGCTAGCAATCAGCCCTTCACAAGGCTCCTCCCTGGATGGCCTTGACCCTAAACTACTATTCCTCTCAACCACAGCCATCACCTACCCACTCTCTATTATCCTAAACCTCTTTCTCAACTGCCTCAGTGCCTTACCCATGGAAACACACAGTGGTCCTTCCTCTCCACAAAGGCAGAGACCCCACCTCCTCTGGCAACTACTACTCCATCTCTCTTCTCCCTACCCCTGTCAAATGTCAGGAACACCTAGTCCTCTCCCAGATCATCGCTTACCTCAATGAGTCCTCAATCTTCACCTCTTATAAATCTGGCTTCAGGAAAAATCACTCCACCGCCACCTCCCTTCTTCGGCTCACTGATTCTATCCTCACAGGAATGGACAATGGCCAAATCACCTAAGCCATTTTTGTCAATCTGGCCAAAACCTTCAACACAGTCTCCCACTCCCTTCTCCTTGACACCCTGTGAACAGCTGGGCTATCCCCCTTAGCCACAGACTGGTTCAAGGCATACCTCACTGACAGAACTCAATCAGTCAAGATCTCTGACGCAATCTCCCCACCCCTCCTGAAAAGAATTGGCATCCCCCAGGGATCAGTGTTAGGCCCCATACTATTCTCTATTTTTCTAAATGATCTCCCATCCACCTGCTCTCCATTCTCCTCCATTCACGTGTATGCTGATGATACAGTCTTGTATGCATCTAGCTCCTGCCCCACCGAGGTTGCTTCCAACTTGCAGCATGACTTTGACAAAGTTCAGCCTTTGTTTGCAAACCACCAACTATCTCTCAATGCCAAAAAACAGTCTCCATGACCTTTAGCACCAGGCAGAGACTTACCAAGTATCCCTCTCTACCCTCCTTTCACACCCTTGATGGGACTTAACTTGAGGGCACATCCTCCTTCAGGTATTTAGGTGTCTGGCTGGACTGATACCTGAACTTCTCTGGTCATATCAAAGCCATTCAGAAAAAGTTTGCTTCCCAAGCTCAGTGCCTTATTCAGGAACTGTGCCTGCATCCCACCCATGGCTAGGCTTGAGATTGTCCAGAAGATGATCCTACCTTTCTTCGACTACTGTGATGTAGTCTACAGTGCTGCCACTAAGTCCTCCTTGGATAGACTAGATACCCTCTTCATCTCCTTTCACCATTTTGCCCTTGACACCCCCCTCCACACTCACCATTGTGATCTCTACCATGCCCTATCCTTCCCTTCCCTGACAAACCGACGTCTCTCTCACTGTGCAAAATTCACCTCCAAGCACTGGCTGTGTGAACTTCCCTCCTATCCCTCCCCAGCCTTTACAACCATCCCCCCTCCTTCCCACTCCCTAAGATCTACAGACTCACAAACCCTGGTGGTCTCAAGCTCCTCCACCCTTATTGGTCAATTAGGTTATTCTTATCACCTCCCAAAAATCTGAAATTCACTCTCCCCTCAAATTCATCACTCATCCTCTTGCTACTCCATTAACTCTGCCTTCAAGAACTTCCTTGCACTTTCCTGTGCCTGCCATGACCCTCCCTAATCCCCTCTACCATGTTCTGTAAGCCCATATTGCCATATGCCTACTCCCCACCATTCCTAGTTCCCTCTGACCATGCTCCTCCTCCTTGTCCTCTAGTCTAGCTCCTCTTAAAGTGTTCCTCTCCCTTCTTTCTCTACCCTTACTCTATCTCCCTCCTGTGAGCTTGATCACTGCCTTGTGCCGGCAGGATACATAGTGCATGGTGGGCAACAACATTATCCCCTTTCCCCTATTTCTCCTTTTCTCACCCCCTCATTCACTGCTAGATCACTTCCTTGTGAAAATAGGGTCACCCAGCACACCAGTGGGGTTCTACCCTCCACTATAGTTGGCTTCTGTTCAGGCTCATATGCCTACTGCCCACCACTCTTTTTTCCCTCTGATCGTGCTCCTCCGTGTCTGCTACTCTCCCTCTTCCTAAAGTCTTCCTCCCCCTTCTTTCTCTGCCCATATTCTATCTCCCTCCTGTGAGCTTGATCACTGCCTTGTGCAGGCAGGATCCATAGTGCATGGTGGGCAACAACCTTCCCCCTTCCCCGATTTCTCCTTTTACTGCACCCCCTCAGTCACTGCAAGATCACTGCCTTGTGCAGGCAGGGTCACCCAGCACACTGGTGGGGTACTACCCTCCTACTATAGTTGACCTTTGCTACCACCTCCCGCAACATCCCATATCCAGCACCTACCTCTCTCACATCACTATATATAAACAATTGTCATTGCATATAACTGGTGTCCTACCAGTAGGGCTGTTCACCATTCTGCCCAAATAGGGATAACAGGACACTATTGAATTTCAACTCCCCCTCTTCTCCCCTTGGATACACCTCACCTACAATACCTCTCTCATTCACCCTGCCACACTCTACCTCTCATCTCCTCCTACCCCACTTCTGGTTAATGTAGCGTAACACTGGCCTACACCTACACTCAATTAAACACTTATAACCTACCCCTACACCCCTCTTACATGCACTTTAGTTCACTCTGTCATCTCTGTTTGCCTCGAAAATCATGTTCTGTCTGTGTCTTTCTGTAAATTTCCTTTCCTTTTTCCATTCTACCCTCCGCAATTTTTCATTCCCTCCTTCCATTCTTCCTCTCTTTACTCAAATCACTGTAAATCTTGAATATATATGTTACACTAATGGCTACCAGCTGTCACCAACTGTTACCAATTTGCTATACATGTGTATGTATTCATGTCTACTATACTTAACTGTTGTATTGTTAGCTAATGTTATCCACCTTAATTCCTCCTGCTCTCATTGTTTGAAAGTAAACAGATTATATTCCAACACTGTCACATTTCTCTGTATTATATCTCATTGTTCCCTACCCACCAGGTCACACCGGGAGACGAGCAGCAAGTTGCTCAGCATGCCTTCATGGTGAAATATTTCAATAACTCAATCAATCAATCAATAAATAAATAGTACAAAGACTCAAATCATGCTGTTCAGATCTCAGTCTGCAGTCTCTTAGGTAAATTCCTCCTTCTCTATTACCTTAAACAATCACTTGAGCTCATAAGCGAATTCAAGCATCTCAGTATTACCTTCAATTCCTTCTTGACCTTCAAACCTCTTAGTGACAAAACTATTTTAAAAGTCCACCAATGCCTAGGTCACCAAAAATGCACCAGGCATTGCTTGTCAAGTTTGGATCATAAATACATTATCAAAGCCCTTCTCCCTATTCTAGATTATGGCAATACTATTTACTGCCATGCCTCTGCTTCCACTCTTCACTCTTTGAATGCAGTTAATTACCAGCTACTATGGTTTATTGTAAAATCTAAATGGGATGAACACCATTGCACCCTTTTGTACCAATTAAATTGGCTGACCCTTCTCCAGATGCACCTCCCATTGGTTATCACTTATCTACAAAACCACGAGCAACCAAACTCCCACTTATCTATCTGAAAGGCTTACAGTTCCCACCCATAGACACTGTGTCATAATACCTAAAAGAAAAACATCTCTGACAACAAGCGCTAAGAAACAACAGCTATGGCAAAAACAGCTACTTGATAAAATGCTGAGCAGTCAAAACCTCACAAAGCAGGCCAAGGAACTATTCCAAAGAAAACAACTGTAACCAGGGCTGAAGCAATTTCTTTACAATGTTATGGATGGCTCCACCCCCGCACCCCCGCACCCCCCCCCAATATTTATATAACAACTCCAGTCCATGCTACAGTTGACACACGGCAATGAAATTGGTGCACTATAAATGCAAATGCTATTTTTGACACCCTATTATTCCTTAGCTATACTTCATACTGTATACTGACTGGTAACCCCATAAATACAGTATTGGAGATGTGTCCCACTGTGGCCTCTCTACCTAAGTTTCAAGCACATTTTGAAAAAGAATGCTTTTCTTATGCTGTTCCACTCTCATGGAATAACCTCTCTCACAAGTTCAGAATTTCACCCACTCTTGGTATTTTTAAACATGGCCTAAAAATTGTTATTACAGGAATAATCTGTTTGTACTTGTCTTAACTGTTCTTGTGTGTGTTCTGTCCTTGTACATACTGCTACTGACTTGGGGCATTCTGTAACTGAGACTTGTGTCTCATAGAACTTATCCTATAATTTATGCAACTTATAAATAATTTAAAATAAGTAAAAAAATAAACCATCTCTTTGCCCCCATCTGCCTATGCATGGTATTGTCCATACCCATTTTGTCAGCTCAAAAGATAACCTTCTTATCCCTCAAACTGGGACCCCATAGCACAGGGCCTCTTGCTTTGGAATACCTCAGCTTTGCTGTCTGCCTAGTCAGTCTCTATGCCCATGATGTCATCATAGTGCTTGGTACTTCAGCTTTCCAGGGAGCTTGAGTTCTGCCAAAAAGTCCTTGCAGGTCTTTGGAAGCTCCCTGTAGGCTGTCTCCTGTTGGCTATCAAATTCCTGGAACACCAGATACAAGAAGAGGCTATATAAAGGACATGTTAATACTGTTTTATGAGTGTTCTCATCATAGCCATCCTGTATGCCTAATATGGAACCCATAGGCGAATCAGACTGGTGCCTACTTTGGGCCCATAGGGAGGGCATTGCTAAGCTGGTTGTCTACTCATCAGTGTCCTCTGATACACCCTGAAGTTTATTTATTTATATATATATATATATATATATATATATATATATATGCATCAGGCGAAAAAATTAAAAAAAAATACCATAAACACATTTGTCTGAGTCACTATATGGATAAATAAATTTATCCACATAGTAACTACATCATCCACAATTTATTCATATAGTATGTACGTCATAACATACCACAAACCGGACCTAAATTCCAATGCTGAGAAAAAAAACTCCTACTGATCAGAACGCTTAATTTAATGCCATCTCGTGCAAAGCTGGCACACTTACCCCTCAATTCCTTGTGGCAAACCAAATGCCAACTGACCACAGTAATGAGAGTAACCTCCAATGTGACAGAGTTACCTAAACAATAGTGACACACTACAAGAGAAAGTCATTGTATACTTTTGAAAAAAATGTCCACTGAGAGCGATTAAATAGCAGTTTTCAACTAGAACTAGATGAAACAATGACACAAATACAAGAGGATACAGACCCACTGGAAGACCCTACAGAGCCAACCGCTACTACCTCAATGACTTTCACCATGCCAACCTCTACCATCATGACAAACCTTCAACAAGTGCCATGTATGAAGACAGTAACAGCTGCAACACCAACAAAAATGTTTCTATCGATGAAGAAGAAATACAGAACTATACCAACAAAGCAAAAAATATAAACACAGCAAAAAAAAAATGCAAACCAACATGGGTATGTTCATGAAGTACCTCACAGAAAACTTTAATGAACAATGACCTCTGCATGACATGCCACCAGCTATAATGAACAATTACCTATGCCACTACTTTATAAACTCCCAAAAAAAGATGGTACAGAATATGAACTACTGACATTAAGAGCCACATTCCAGAGAATCGAGAGGTATCTAAATAACAAAGATTATCCACATTCACTGTCATCCTCAGGGGAATTTGAAAAGGCAAGGCAAGTACTACTCTCAAAGCAAAAAAAAAAACTAAAATGTGAGGGCAAAGGTTAGAAACCATGAGCGGCAGATGAGCTAACAGACAACATGCTAGAGAAAGACTGTGAAGAGCAGCTCCTAGGACCCCACACCCCTGAATCTCGGCTAAACACAATGTGGGTAATAGCAAGCATGTATTTTGGCCTAAGGGGTAATACTGAAATGAGAAATTTGAAATGGGGAGATATATCCCTAAAAACGGACGAAAATGGGCTCAAGTACTGCCAGTATGACCAAGAGCACCAAACAAAGACCCACACTGGAGCTAATCCAAAAGAACTCAGGAAAATCAGACCCCGGGCATATCAACTGCAAAACAACCCATACAAATGTCCAGTACTGAACTACATAACCTACAAAGAGAAGCACCCTCCACAATCTCTCACAGACAACTCACCATTTTTTCTAGCCACCAACTACCATGCCAGCAGCACCCACCAACTACATGGTTTAAAAACCAGCTCATGGGATACCACTGTCATTGTAAAAACAATGATATCAAAATCATCCATTGAAACTGATAAGCACTTAACAAATCACTCGGTAAGAAAGCATTTAATTCAAAAGCTAAATGACTCTCGCATACTTCCTATTGAGATAATACAAATCTCAGGGCACAAACAGTTGCAAAGTTTAAATGACTATTCAAAACTGAATGATGACCAGCAACAAAAAACCTCTAATATTCTCAGCTCTGAGCCCTACACCCCAAAAGTAACTGCAACTCAAGCAAAAAAGCCATTGACAACCATACCAGACAACTATTCAGAAATCCTTGGTAGCTGCTTTTACAAGCCATCCATCCAAGCAAACCAGATTAGCTTTACCATCATACAAGGTAATCACCTAACATTTTTCACAACTCCACATCCCAAATCCCTATTTTCTCTCCCCCCAACCAACACATTTACTCATTTCTTTCCTCAGTTTACTACAGGTAACAAATATGACTCATATACAAGAAAATGTCCCAGGGTGCTCAAATCTGAAAGTGACTCAGACTAAACAAACAGTTACAAGATCCTGAGGATTACAAAAAAAAGTGCAATAACGCATCAAGAAATAATTTCCTATATGCATATTACCCAAATAACAGTGACAACAGATCTGAAGACTTATCTAACATTCCTATACTGTATACTGAGGCACATCACAAATACTCAATAAACATACCCATCTCAAACAATTCTACACAACCTAAATGAAGACTGATCCTCAAGAACTGTTCGAGAGAGAAGTTTGAACTTTTTTCCAGTATTTCTCTTGAAAAGCAAAGTTGTAAAATCCTATTGTGATTTGCATGCAATAATTCATATGTTCATTCTGCTAATAAACATTTGTTTCCACAATATTAAAAAAACTATGTAACCTGTAACTCACAGCACTACCAAACATTGCCTTTCTATGTCTAAAAAAGTAAAATGAGCACAAATGTAAACAAATGTTGCATAATCACCAGTTCAGTTACCTTTACCCTGAGCACTACAATAAAAACTTTGAATCTGACTTACCTTGTCATCCATGACTCAAAATTCAAAACCCCCAAATAAAAGTAATCCACAAAAAAATTGTGACTCTTCCTGTCATAATCCCACATTTCCAGATATCAACTACAACCCTCCAACTCATATTCCCACAAAGTCCAAAAACATCTCCCCCAAAAAAGCATCCATCAATAAAAAAAAAGCAAAATCCAAGTCTAGATGCTGAATCCATAATCCATGATCCAACTTCACATGACATCCACTGAAGAAAATTCTCAAAAAATCCAGTAAAAAATAAAAAAAAAGTATTCCCAAGAGCAAATACTCTGACTGATGTGAAGATTCCACAAAAAGCAAACGCTGATCCATTGCCACAACTGAAGATCCAGCTATTCGACCAACAAAATCCTGGTCAAGGCATCAAACACAGGCCCCTGAAATCATTGATGTTGAACATTACAGCCTGCCTCAAAAAGGAACTCCTCCCATGGTATCCACAATATGGCACTCTGCTCCCTTGACCACTCCTTCAGCATGCCAGACCTGCCAATCCTTTCCAAACTGTGCTACAAATCGAAGACCCACCCCCACACCAATAGAAACTCTCTCATACAGACAGACACATCAACCCACCAATCAGAACACTATACACACTCATCACAGCCTCCAGCCAATCACAGCCACTTATCAAAAATCTATCAAAAACCACACCTCCTTCCCCAAACAAACCAATCAAATTACAGACTTACGATCCCCAACCAATCAAATCCTTCATTTTCAATCCATTCAAACCACCAAGCACAAACTCAAAATAACCAGCTGAATACCCTTGGAACAACCCCACACACAGCAAAATAATTCTGCCAACTTTTCAAGAAAATAAAACATACACATACTTAATAAAAACACCACCAGCCACAAACACCAGTCACCAGTTGCATAAATAGAATATGAGAGGGGTGACTGTGTTATAATGTATTTATTTTGTACAGTGTACAGTGACCTCTTGTAACACTCACTCATGCCTGCAGAAGTCATGAGGTTACTTGAGGTCACTGTACACTGAACAAAATAAATCCATTATAACACAGTCACCCACCGCATATCATATATATATATATATATATATATATATATATATACACATACATATATATATAACTATATAATAAATATCTCATATATATTTCCCAAAGATGATACATCTTGGATCATTCTTCACATATCTAAAATATGTCTTGAAATATATCTGAAAAGTGTGACTGTATCTGACATATGTTTAAAACATGTTTCGGGATACAAGGATATATTTCAGATCTTAAAAAATATAGATCTTTTCCATATGGGTCTGTGCAGTATGTCCTGTTTGGAACCCCCTCCTTCTACCTTTTTCAGAAAAATATAAAAGGCAGTACTTTGCCATTCATATCAGCGTCATACAAATCCCACATCTAACCCCTCAAATATAGGGTGCTGTTAGGGACAGGGAGCATATACCATTGGACAGCCCTGGCCATAGGCAACCTTAGGTCCATGAGTCCCCAGCTTGAAAGAGATGTCTGGTACATCACTGTCCATAAAGTGTGCTGCTATAGATTCACCAAGTAACTCAAGGCCAGGACAAGTCAGTAGGTATTTAAGGGTAGGTCAGGACTTACAGGTCTAGCAGCACCCCACCTTGGAGGAGTCACCTGGCACTTTTGGATCCAATTCCATGCAGTTGCATTATACTGTAGCTGGATCAGTATTTCAAACCAGAGTCCATCAGCAGGCAGACACATTGGCTAGTGGTATAAGGGCAATTCCTATCCAAGGAAGACACTTCCACATAGGCACCCAGGGATAAAAGTAGTGGAAAAAAAATAAATTATAATACTGCAAATAGATGGATGGATAACTAAAAAAAAACCCTATAAAATACATTGATATAATCAATGATTTACTCAATTAATAAATTGTTAGGATGAGCTAGAATATATGTATGTGTGTGTGTGTATCTATATCTCTCTATATATATAATATATGTGTGTGTGTATATATATATATATATATATATTATAGTGGCACGGTCGCGCCACTATAGTTAGGGTTCAGCGGTCAGTTACATATTAAAGTCAAAAGTTCGGGCATTAATAACTTTGGACCCATTCAATGGATTTGCCTGAAATTTGGTATGCATGGTGGGGCATGGTAGGTCTCTTGATGTGTCAAATTGGTTTCAGCTGGAGTGACAGTCTTTGTGTACGAAATCGCTGAAAAATGCAAAATTATCCATTTTTGGAGGCACCTTTTGGGATTCTGAATGTGGCTCTGCATGGCCGTTGTGTAGCATGCCACTCTGTGAGATGGCTAGTTTGAATGAGCTTTGGTGGCCAAACATGCAGCTTTTCATTTGGTGAAAAAATATTAAGGCATTCAGAAGTTATGGCACTTTTAAGTTCCCATGATAAGTCAATGGGAAAATTTATACAGTAGTAGCCACAGACATTGCCAGCTATTTCCAGATATTTCACAAAATTTCTGAAGAGTTTCTCTCTGCTGCCCCTACTGTGGAAATGCAGAAAGCAGGAGATATTTCTGGAAATATCACAGAAATTTCGGGAAATAGCTGGCAGTGTCTGTGGCTGCTACTGTATGTATATCTTGCGAACAAAGAATGGCATTCTGGCCATCTGGTCCCACCTGGTGGTCAAAGAATTTGCAGCCTCATGGATCAAGAATGTTTGTCCCTGAGGATTTTTCAAATTCTTTGATCGCGAGGTTCACCATCTTGTTTTCAGTTTTCCGATTGTACAAACACAAATATCTTGGCTCAGGAGTCACTTCTGAAGTAAAACTTGGATGGGTTTTACTCAGGGTTCCCCAATTTATCGAGCCATGCCTTTGGTTCCATCCAAATCAGTCAAAAAATAGAGCTATTAGATTTTAAAATCTTTGTTCGTGGCTCACTAATGATCTTTGATCTTGAGCCTACAAATTCTTTGATCGAGATCATGCATCGCGAGTGAGGGATGAGATGGCCAGATTTTAAAATGGATATTTGTAGCCCAGGCGTGCCCTACAAAGTAATATAAGGGTAAGTTTTGCTCGGGGGCTTCATTCTGCCCCATCTGAAAAAAAAACATTAGTTTTCATTATCCCTGGTAGTCTAGCAGCCCCCTCCCCATCATAATAGTGTACATAGCGATTCCTCTATCCATGGTAGTCTAGTGGCCCCCCATGAGTATTTTGTTAATATGTGTGTTTTTTAGCCATGGTAGTCTAGTGACCCCCCTCCCATGTGTGTTTATATTTATTTCTCATATTCCTGGTAGTCTAGTCGCCCCCAATCTGTATTTCATTATTATTCATATACCTGGTAGTCTAGCGGTCCCCCTATCACAATAAAATAAATAAGCATGTTCAATGTCCTGGTAGTCTAGTGGCCCCACCCAGCCATGCCAGCCCACCCAGCACCCCGAACCCTTCTCCAGCCGGTGACTGGCACAGACCACCTCTCACCTCCACGGCCAGCTGCCGACTGTGCATATTATGAGTGCTAATTCAAACAGATGCTCTGAAATTATTTCTGCATTACTTTCACTATTTCTCATCATCATTCTCAAAAAGAAGGGACATTAGAGGCAAAAAACTCTGTTTAATGCATCGGTTACAGTTGTTCCACAGCTACAAAAGTGAGGAAATTTGGTGTTAGGGTTGAAACCCCCCTTGGACCCCTCCAACCCACCCCCCCAACTGGCATCAGGGTGCGTGTTGGGGTCATCGGTCCTAACTCTCACCCCATTGTCCTATTCCTCAGCTTCTTTAGACATGTGATGGGGTGAGAGTTAGGGCCAACAACCCCAATGCTCACCCCCATGCCGATTGGGGGGATGGGCTGGAGGGGTCCAAGGGAGGTTTCAACCCTAACACCAAATTTCCTCATTTTGTCACTGTGGAACAACCCTAACTGGTGCATTAAAAAGAGTTTTTTTTTGCCTCTAATATATATATATATATATATATATATATATATATCTGTATTTTTTATGGCAAAAAACTGCATTTAGTGCATCAGTTAGGGTTAAAGTGACAAAAGTGAGGAAATGAAACATTGGAGTTGAGCACCTAACCCTCCTCCACAACCCACACACCCATCTTCCACAGACTGACAGATGTCAGGGTGTGCCATGAGGTCATCAGGCCCAACTCTCACCCCATTCCATGTGTAAGCAGGTTTACATGCTACGTAAAGGAGAATGGGGTGATAGCTAGGCTTCACAACCACGTGGCACACCCTGGCATCTGTCAGTCTGTGGAGGATGGGTATGTGTGTTGTGGGGGGTTAGGTGCTCAACCCTCACATTTCATATTCTCACTTTTTTGCTTTAACCCTAACTGATGCATTAAATGCAGTTTTTTGCCATGAAGTCCCTTACTTTTTGAAAAAGTGTAATATAACTAGTAAAAAACATGTATTGGTGGGAGTGTGGGGCCTAAGTTGCCCATTACTGCATAACAATATGCATGTGTGGGAGCACAGGCCCCACTTACGGATAGCTATACAGCAGCCCTATACTGCAAGGAACCCTTGTAACACAAATTTGACAATATCTCATTAACCGTGCAATCTACAAAAAACAAAAACCACTGCAGGCTTACTTTATGGTTTAAAATCTTGTTCCGGTGGTATAGATTACCTTCAGTAGCGAAAAGTCTTTTATCTCACTTTGTTTTCGAGATAACGGTGCTGAAAGGCATGACAGACACCACAATGTAATCCTATGGGGAAAACATCAACTTTGTCGTGGCATATCTATGCAACCACTTAATTCACCAACACCTAAACAGCATAATTCACACCTGTAGGGCATCCCCTCAAAACCCTGTAAATGTCACGTAAAAAGATCAAACCATTAATGAGCTATGCAATTCTAAAGTTTTGACACTTTTAAAAAATTTTCAGTCATGGTATAGCAAAATCCTTGGTCATGAGATAAATCCTAGTCCATGACCTAACAAAATCCTAGTCCACAAGTGGACATCTGGCCATGCCAATCTGGGCCATCTGGTCATCCCTAGGGCCATCTAGTCACAAAATTCCAGCTATCTGGTCAGCTCCTCACGCACAAAGCTCGAGGACTAGGATCATCTCAAGGACCAGGATTTTGCAGGCTTGCAAAAGAAGATCATTAGTGAGTCACAAATGAATATTTTTTATTTTTTAAAAACCTGTTTTTTGACAGAACTGAAGCAAACCAAAGGCATGGCTTTGTAGAGGGGGTCATCCTGAACAAAACCCATGCCTCATTTGGCCCACAAGTCACCCGTGGAGAAAGCTACAACATTTTGTTTGACTTGAAAACTAAAAACAAGATTGTGAATTGCGAACAAAGAATATTTCTGATGGACTAGGACTTTTCTTTTGTAAGCTGACAAAATCTTTAACCATGAGACCATTTATCTTTCGCAAAATATACATCAAAAATTTTGAGTGAATTGAGCATGCTCAGAAGTTAAAAATTAAAAATGTAATAACTTTGGAACAAATTAATATTTTTTACCAAACCAATGCTGGATTGTTCCTTGACCCAACCTCTTTCTACTTTCCAAGTTTCAGACCAAAAGACCACATGGTGTGGTTGCAGGGCAACGGGCAAAAAACACGTCAAAACTGGTGAAAAGTGCATTTTATGGCATTTCACTGCACAGAATCTGTATGTCTGACTGAAACACAACTTGGTAAATCAAGAGATCTACCATACCAGACCACGCATTCCAAATTTTGCTCAAATCCATTAAATGGTTACAAAGTTATTAACATGCAAAATTTGAGGTTTAACATTAATGTGCCTACTCAACCCTAACTATAGGGGTGTGACAGCTCCCCTATAATATATATATATATATATATATATATATATATATATATATTTATTTCAATATAAGATTACCTTTGAGCAGAGATCCACTCATTTGTAAAGGTTCCACATCAGAAAGGGTGGGAGAACATACATTGGGAACAACACAAGAGTCGCTAGCTAAACAGTTGTATAAATAAAATTAAGCATTCGATAAACAGTTTGAAATGGTATGGAGATAAAATCATAAAACAAGAACTTTTAAAAAAAAATTGCCAGTGTAGGCAAATATATATATTTTTCCTGCACAGTAGCGCAGGTATAGTTAGGGTCGAGTAGGCACTGTAATGTTAAATATCAACTTTTGCACTTTCATAAATTTGCAACTGTTCAACCAATTAGACCAGAAATTTTGCATGTGCGGTCTAGTACCATCAATCTCTGGATGTGGAAAGTTTTTTTCCAGTTGAATTTGGGGTTGTGGAGCTGCAGAGTGTAAAAAAGTGTGAACAATCTTCAATTTTGTGGAATTCTTTGTGCGTCTCCACATCCCGAATGGTTTGTCAGTCTGGTCTGATATTTTACTGTCTTTATTTAATGTTTGTATATGTTTTTGTACTACTTGCCACTTGTGAAAATGGGCAATCATGCTCATTAAGTTATCAAGTATACAAAAATAAAATGAAAATGAAATTTTCAGGGCATATGGGGACTGGGTCAAGGAAGTACCTTTTGAAAGTCTGGTGAAATAATATTAATCTGTTCAAAAGTTATTAAAGTTTCCCATTAAAGCCTATGGGAAAAATACATGTTCCCCACAAGAGCACTTTTTGCTTTCACAAAATCACTTTTCACTTTCGCAACTGGGATTGGTACTTTTGGTGACTATATCTCAAAAAAAGCTTGAGATATGGATTTTTCTGCTAAATGCAGCTTAGTACTAAGCATACATACATGTTGCCAGGTCATGTTTACAACTGTGGTGGAAGGTTTTTCAAAGTTCCTATGGTTACTGAGATATTGCCACATCTGAAGCACAATGGTTACTTGGAATGTCTCTAGGCCTGCACTATGTCTCCATAACTATGGGTATATGGGAGTGCAGGGCCCAGAAGGCCCTGCACTCTCACATATGGATAGCATTATACAATAATGGGAGTGCAGGGTCCTCCATTATGAAGTACTGGGAGCGCAGGGCCTGGAGGGCCCAGGGCTCCCACAGGAAGATGGGGGTTCATTACAATGTCTTTACAAGATGGGGCACTGCGCTCTCAAAAATGGATACCATTATGGAGATATGGCAGTGTGATGGGAGCACAGGGCCCAGAGGGCCCTACCGCAACTACACCTGAGTAAGATTACACTTTCTCAAAAAGAAGGGAAATTCATTGCAAAAAGCTTCGTTAATGCATCAGTTAGGGTTTCTATTACAGTGACAAACATCTGGAAATTTGATGTTAAAGTTACCAAGCCTACCACCCAACCCCACTCCCCCACACTCCACACACCAACAGGCATTGTGGTGTGCCTTGGGGTCATCAGGCCTAACTCTTATCCCATTCTCTTATACTGTTCCATCTGAGCTTCCTGACACATGGAATGGGGTGAGAGTTAGGCCCCATGACCCCAAGGCACACCCTGATTCCTGTTGGTATGTGGAAGGTGGTGGGGCGAAGTGGAGTTGGTAACCCTAACATCAAATGTCCAGTCTTTTGATGCTGTAATAGAAACCTTAACTGATGCATTAACAGAGTATTTTGCAATGAAAAAATATATATCTATCTGTTGTTGTTTACCAAGAGGCATTATTTTTTGAATTACAAAGGTTTTCTCCATCATTAACTGAAAACAAGATGGTGGCTGCATGACAGTAAAATGTGCTTTTGCACGGCACATACTGTATATTTTTTTCCCATAGGCTACAATGAGAAACGTAAATCTTTAATAACATTTGAAATGATTAATATTTTTTCTCCAAACCTTCAAAAGGCACATCATGGACCCAGACTCTGCATACCCTGACAATTTCAGACCAGACCCCAAGCAAAGAATTTGCCAAGTGTTTTTTTTTTCACATTTTTTGGCACTCCACAGCTCTGCAACCACACATCCGACTGGAATGAAACTTACCAGATCCAGATATCTATGGAATTAGATGGAATCAGATGGAGCATGCTAAATTTCAGGTAAATCAGTTAAACAGTTTCAAAGTTTTGAAGTGCAAAATTTGGAGATTAGCATAGAAGTGACTGTACAACCCTTCATATCTATGTATCTATATATATATATATATCTATATATATATATATATATATATATATATACACACACATATATATATATATATATATATATATATATATATATATATATATATATTTCAATGTTATGTCTCTTGAATAAAATTCAAAATAGTTATTTGTGAATACACATTATTGCAGTTTCTACATATTTTGCATTTTAGATAAACATATATTTTGAATCTATCCAGTCTGTTTGACTCCAGGGAGAACTGGAGGGTTGTGGGCAGGGAAAAGGGTCAGGAAGGCAACAGGGGTGGCCAGAGGTAATGGAGGCATGCCAGGATTTGGGGGAGAAAGTGGATAACAAGAGGTGAGGAGGAAGAAGAATGGGAGTCAGGGGACTGGAGCTCTGAGATGTGGGGGTTCCTGGACACCTTGGGGTACAAGAGCATTCACTGAAGGAGGGGATACATTTTCCACAAGCTTTGCACAACTAGCAACTATGAAGGACAAGGGAGCCATGAAGGTGGAGAGAGGTGAGGTCAGGAGGGGATAGGCAAGGCAGGGAACAGACAGGACACAGGAGGAAGTGAGGAGTGGGAATGGGGGTGTGGAAAATGGAACTGAGGTAGGAGGGGATTTGGGAAACAGGGTAAAGCATACTGAAGAGGAGCAGGGTAGTAGAACAGGTGAGCACAGGAGTGGGGTGAGGGAAAGGGAACTGTGCTAGGAGGTGAGGTGGGGAGTAAGGGGGGACATGCAGGAGGGAAGCTGGGTAGTAGGAGAAGTGAGCACAGGAGCAGTGTAGGGAAAGGAGAGCTGAGGTAGTGGATGAGGTGGAGAGCAGGGTAAGGCTAAATAGAAGGGAACAGTGTCATACAGAAGGCAAGCACAAGACTGAGGGGTGGTAGATGATGGAAGGGAAGAGCCAAGAGGAAAGTCGGGGGGGGCAAGCAGATAGGCAGAGACTAGGAAACACGGGTGGAAATGGTGAGGGAAGATAAGGGAATGTCTGAAAGTGGTTCTGAATCTGTATAGGGAGAGGAGGCATTGGGGAGAAAGTGGGGTGAGCAGAGGGGCCAAGGGGCAGAGTGCTCAGGGAATACAAGTAAGGAGCAGTGGGGAGAGTTGGGGTGGAAGAGGGGAAACAGAAGTGGCTTGAGGACAGAGCAAGCCAGGGAATACAAGCAAGGGGCAGGGAGGGGCACTAGGGAGGTAGTGAGGGTAAGCAGAGGGCTGCTGGGTGGGGCATGAGGGACACCAACAAAGGGATCAGTGGGCAAAGGAAGGGTTCACTTCAGGCAAGGACTGCCTCATTGACAACAGCAAGAGAGGTAGAGACGGTCATGGCCTTCAGGGACTTGATTATTAAGGATATACATTGGCTTAGGATGGGGGTAAGCTACAAGAGGAGATCAGTGTTTTATAAACCAGGGATGGAAGTGTGGAGGGTGATGCAGAAAATCAGGAAGGGGGAATGGGTGGTGGGGGAAAACCATACCTAGTCATTCATTTGGGTACAAATGATCTGGCCAGCAATAAGGTGAAGGAGTGACAAGGGTGGTGGAATAGGGGTGGGTGGACTTGGCCTACCTGGACTTCAAGAAGCTTTTGACTCCATCCTTCACAGAAGGCTGATTAATAATTAGAAAGCATGGGGGTGCTTCCAAAAATAACGAGGTGGGTAGAAAACTGGCTGTGGGACAAGAGTAAGAGGGTGGTGGTGAATGGTTTGCATTCCAGGGAGGAAAGGGTGATGACTGGGGTGCCCCAAAGGTCAGTGCTGGTGCCCATACTTTTTAATATATATATATATATATCAGCGATATAGAGGAGGGACTGGAAGGGAAGGTGTGCATGTTTGCAGATGATACTGAGATATGCGATAGTGTGGACACTATGGCTGTGGTGGAGGCAATGAGGAGGGACCAAAAGAGGCTGGAGGAGTGTATAGAATCATGGCAGCTGAAGTTTAATGTGAAAAAATGCACTGTGATACACATGGGGCATAGTAATCTGCATCAGCTACATTCTGGGAGAAGAGGAAATAAAGTCAACCAGGCAGGATAGAGATCTGGGGGTTATAATTTTGGATAACCTCAATATAGGGACTCAATTCATCAAAGTGGTAGGCAGGGCAAATGGAATGCTGGCACGCATTGGGAGGGTTATGGCAAGCAGGAAGTAGGAGGTACTGATGCCCCTCTATAATCCCATAGTGAGGCCTCACCTAAGGTATGGGGTACGGTTCTGGAGGCCCCACCTGAGGAAGGATATTGATGGGATGGAAAGGGTCCAGAGAAGGGCAGCAAAGATGGTGCAGGGCATGAATCAGATGCCCTATGAAGAGAGGCTGAAGGAGCTGGACTTGTGCTCTTTGGAGACTAGGAGGGAGTGGAGGAGCTTGATAGAAATATTTAAGTATGTGAAAGGGATACACAAGGTAGGAGTAGGGAGCTTATTCACAAGGGAAAGAAGTGATAGAAAAAGAGGTCATGGTCTGAGGTTGGAAGGGGAAGATTCAAGGGCAGTACATGGGTTTATTATTTCACTGAAAGGGTGGTAGACCCCTGGAACAGTCTACCAGAGGAGGTGGTGGGAGCGGAAACTGTAGAGCGATTGAAGTGGGCATGGGACAGATGTAAAGGATTGGCCAGAGGGAGGCAAGAGGTGTATCTGGATGGGGGAGAATAGGGTGGGGGGAGTATTGAGGCAGACTCGATGGGCAACAGTGTCCTTTTCTGCTGACAGTCTTCTATGATTCTATGTATATTCTGAGTTACTTATACCTTTTCATTTTTTGTTTTCCTTGTAAGAAGCTAAATATATAAAAAACTCAAAAATATAATCATAACATACTACCCATATGGAAAATAACTATACTGTATTTTGTTACTATGTAGACTATATCTGAATATGCTTAAATCAAATCAAATCAATCAAAACTTTATTTGTAAAAGGCGCCTTTCCAGACCAAGGCACCTGTACAAGAAAACCACACACGTCTTTATAAATATCCAAATAAAATTCAAACTAATAAATACAATAGCAACTTTAGTTGTTAGACAATGCCAGGCTAAAAAGATGTGTCTTCAAAGCAACTTTAAAGCTTTGGATGGTCAGGCAATCTTCTACCCGATGAGGCAGAGAATTCCACATGGTCAGGGCTGAAAAACTAAATGTCCTTGCCCCAGATGTTTGTAAACAGGCTCTGGGAATCTCTAGCAATCCCTCATCGGTCGATCGGAGAGGGCGGAGGGGAAAGTAGGGGTGAAGGAGATCTTTCAGGTAACTGGGTCCCTGATCATGTAGGGCCTTATAGGTTAACAACGCAACCTTGAATGTGATCCGCCACTGTATCGACAGCCAGTGCAGTCTGCGAAGCACAGGAGTTATAGGACTGGTCCTAGAGGTACCAGTCAAAAGCCTGGCATGGCATTCTGCACTAGCTGCAAGAGGTGGATATCAACCCCTGGTAGCCCTAGGTAAAGGGCATTGCAGTAGTCAAGGCAGGAGGTAACAAAAGCATGAACCAACGTTGGAAGATCATCGGGAGGAACCAGGTGCTTTACCTGGGCGATATTCCTCAGATGGTAAAAAGAGGTTTTGACAACTGCCGACACCTGCAGCTTTTATGGTCAGGCAGTCATCAAGCATAATGCCCAGGTTCAGCACCCGGTCTGAAGTAGTTAGCTGGACACCTCCAAGCCATAGACCTGAAGGAGATCCTGCCAACACACCCGCCTCATGATGAGCTGGGTCCACAACCAACACCTCAGTTTTTTGGGGATTCAACTGCAGCCAGCTCACATTTATCCAGTCCTGAATTTCAGCTAGACAGCTGTTAAATACCAAGACAGCATCATCCTGATCAGGCACAAAAGACATGTACAGCTGAGTATCATCTACATAGCAGTGAAAACTCGAGCTGTACCACCTAATAATCGCTCCCAATGGCAGCATGTACACTGCAAACAATATGGGCGCCAAGATGGATCCCTGCGGTACCCCACAGGATAGGGAGAATGGAGTGGAGGAAACACCCAAGACACCACCCTCTGGGTCCTACCCTCGAGGAAAGATCGAAACCATCTGAGGACTGATCCCAATAGTCCACAGACAAACCGCAGGTGATCCAACAGCACACCATGGTCCACAGTGTCAAACGCCACAGAGAGATCAAGAAGGACCAAGATGGAACAAGTCTTTTGATCTCTCGCTATTAGGAGGTCATTAAGCATCCGAACAATGGCTGTCTCAGTACTATGTCTCTTCCTAAATCCGGACTGGAAAGAATCATAAATATTGTGGCTGGTCAAATGGTTATCCAGCTGTGACACCACCACCTTGTCAATAACCTTACCCACAGAGGGTAGGTTAGAGACAGGCCTGTAGTTAGCCAGACAGTCTGGATCCAAGGAGGACTTCTTAAGAAGGCGCTGAACCACAGTCTCTTTTAAAGCATCTGGAAAGATCCCCCTCTCCAAGGACAACCAGACAATCTTGGCAAGGACCGGGCCGATGGTATCCACACAACCAAGTAAAAGTCGCATGAGGCCTGGGTCCAAACTACAGTTGATTAGATGTAATGACTGGATAACCATCACAATATCACTGACTGTGGGCCAGCTGAAGTCACACCACACAAACTGGGTGTCCAACATCTCCTGCCAACCATCACTACTCCCTTGAGAGATCAGGGTCTGATTGTGGCAATCTTATCCACGAAGAATCGAGCAATCTCCTCACACCGCTCTTGTGAAAAAGCGTTTCCAGGCTGAAGACAGAGTGGATTGCATAGTCTGTCTATGGTCTGGAAAAGCTGAGTTGGTCAATTCTGGGCAGGAATTCTGCCTTCTTATGGGTAACTGCTGATTGATAGACTGAATAGTGGCCCATCAAACTAAGTCTGTCACACACCAGGCCTGACATCCGCCAGCACCTCTCTAACCTTCATCCGACTCCCCAATATCTGTGCATTTTTCCAGTCATATTTTAGATATTTGCAGAATTCAATGAGATGATTCTTACAATTGGCACTGATATACTAAATGTATATATGTATTATTATACTATCAAAGAAAATATTTTGTTTTACTTTTTAATGATTTTATGGACTCTCTAATGAAAAATTATTATAGTTTTATGCATGCGTAATTTCAATCTGTAATTTCTACAAAATGTGTATGTTACTAAACACATATTTTCATTATATTAAAGATGTATTTTCTGAGATATATTTCATATATGTTAAAATGAATTTGGCCTGATACATACATATATCTATCTATCTATCTATGTATCTATCTATCATATATATATGCCATACCCGTGAGGATAAAAAAAGGCAAATATTTTCGATATTCTCAGGGTGGTCAGACCTACAGTGAGGATATCACATTTATCCTCACTGCAGGTAAATTTATCCACGCAGTAGGTAGAGATTGGTTCATTCAGAACTCATTTGCATATTCAGCTGCAGTAGCAGTGGTAACTGTGTTCAAATGCAAATAACTTTAAAACAAAAAATGATACTATGGTACTGTGAGTGTGAAAGTTGCTCAGCACAAAAATATCTACAAAATGAGTGGTGTTTCATTTATGGGTAACTTTTATTTTTTATATAATTAGCTGAAAAACAACAAAAAGTGAATTTTGTTTCACTTTTTTCGACGAACAAATGTGAATAACTTTAAAACGCGAAATGATAGCATGGTACTGCAGCACGAACGTTGTTCAGCACAAACATATCTACAAAATGAGTGGTGTTTTATTTATGACTAACTTTTATTTTTATATAATAAACAAAAAAAAATCAGAAAATGCTATTTTGTTTTACTTATTTGACAAACAAATGTGAATAACTTTAAAATGAAAAATGATAGCATGGTACAATTAGCATGAAAGCTGTTCAACACAAAAATATCTACAAAATGAGTGGTGTTTCATTGATATATACCTCTTAGTTTTTTTGTAATTAGCAAAGAAACTGCAGAAAATTCTATTTGTTTCACTTTTTGCAACAAACAAATGCATATAACTTTAAAATGAAAAACAGTAGCATGGCACTTTGTGACAAAAGTTGATCAGGACAAAAATACCCACAAAATGAGTGGTGGTTCATTTATAGTTTTCTTTTAGATTTTTTATCATCGGCAAAAAATGGCAAGAATTTACTTTTTTTTTCACTTTTTGGAGGTATGGCATCAATGGAATACCAATCTTTCTTCACTGAATATGTCGATATTTTTGTTCTCGTACCAATTGACCTGATAACATCACTCATGGCTTTGGCACTCATCATGTTATCGGGTCAATTGGTACTCAAACAAAAATATCTACAATATTTCCAGTAAGGGGGTTGCATATCCCTTATATATATATTATGGTAGCATGGTAGTGCTACCATAGTTAGGGTTGAGGAGCCATTTACATGTTAAACCTAAAATTTTGTACCTTAATAACTTTGCAACTATTCAATGAATTTGCCTGAAATTTGGAATACACAATCAAAAACCATACATCTTGGGACCTGCCAACTTTTGTACTGTTTGGATATACAGCTGTGGAGTTATTAAGCATGATCTGCTCTCACGTTTACGCTTTTTTGGAATTCTTTGCTCATCTCTACAGGTTGCATGGTTTGTGTGACCAGTCCGAAATCTTCAGGGAATGTGCAGCCGGGGTCCCTGATTTGCCTTTTGAAGGTTACTTGAAAAAATATTAAACAGTTCAAAAGTTATTCAAAAAACAATTTCCCATTATAAGTCAAAGGGAAAAGTTAACAAAAAGTTCAACAGTGTCGCAAATGTAGTTTTTACTTTCGCTAATGGCCCTTTTACTGTCACAAATCCACCATTTTGTTTTCAGTTGGTTATCAGAAAAATGCTTGGCATTTAAATTTGGGACCCTCTAGCAACCTAATTCTTTTTTGTATTCACCTAGTCGGACCCTGAGGATGCTAGGCATGTCTTTATTTTGGGGTAAAACACCCCAGAAATATGTTTTTCACATTTCTGGAAAAAGTACTTTCACAAAGTACTTTCGCATTTCTTGACCTGTTTCATGAATTTGAAAAACTTTCGCAAAGTTCAACAGTACTTTTCCAGGCTGTGGGAAAATGACAGCAATTCTTTGCCACCCTGCTGCAAAAGAATGGTTTGGTCTTTTGGGCTGAAATTTGGAGAGAACGCAGCCAGTATCTCACAGATGTTCCTTTCTGTATTTCAGTGAAAAAATATTACAGGCCGGCAAAGTTACAGCACTCCAAAATTTATGCTTTTTCCCATAGGATAACATTACGGCCAAAGTTATGGCATTCCGAATTTCTCTTTTTTTCCATAGGATAACATTACGGCATTCGCCATGCCTTTCAGGGCCCATATCTCGGAAACGGTGTGAGATATGGACTTTTCGTCAGAAAAATGCTTAGCCCCCTTCTTCACACATTTGATGGGGTGAGTGTTAGGGCCGGCAACCCCAACGTGGACCCTAACAGGGGCTAAGTACAAAACTAGCCAGGAAAGTCATAAATCATATGACTTTTAAAAATGTTTTTCTACGTTGTATGGTTCCTGTGATATAAGCAATTTAGTATTCCAACTCCTCATTTTCTGCTCTGAGACCCATTATTATGAATACATTCTTTGTACTCACTGTCTTTCTCTATGCAGCTTTTGGGGAAACCAGCCTGTGCGCTTACATTACTGTTACCCTTACCACTTCTGCTTGCTGTTTCACTTACTGTTCCCGTCTATGGCACCATGTGCATTACCCTTCGCGTTTTCATTTGCGCTTGTGTTTGCGTTATTTTAACCATTTGTGTCTACAGTACTGTTTATCTTTCTGTTTCACTTTGCATCACCATGCGCATTACCATTGGCATTTGCAGGCACTGTGTTACTATGTGACAAGACATCACGTGGTTCTGGCCCAGCGCTCCCGCCACCGCATTACATTCACTATTTCTCATTATCCTTCTCAAAAAGAAGGGAAATTAGAGGCAAAAAACTCCATTTAATGCATTAGTTAGGGTTGTTCCACAGCGACAAAAGTGAGGAAATTGGCGTTAGGTTGAAAGCCCCATGGAACCCCTCACTCATACCTCTCAAACCGGGTATCGGGTGCGATTGGTTGTCGGTCCTAACTCTCACCCCATTCTTCTATACCTCTGCTTCTTCAAACATTTGATGGGGTGAGTGTTAGGCCGCAACCCCAACGTGACACCGATGCTGGTTGGGGCTGTGGGCAGGGGGTTCAAGGGGCTTTCAACCCTAACACTAAATTTCCTCACTTTTGTCACTGTGGAACAACCCTAACTAATTCATTAAATGGAGTTTTTTGCCTCAAATATATATATATATATATATATATATATATATATAGATAGATAGATATATAGATATAGCTGTGTGGACAGTATTTGAGAGACAAAGTGTGACATTTATACACTCAAAAAAAGTTTTATAATTAGGCATGAATCAACCTTAATTTTAATATGTATATGTGGTAGTTGCATAATACAAAATATAAAGATAGTTCTGTATTTCTAATTTTGGAAAAATGGCACAGTTATTTATGACATGTAAACTACTTTCGTGGGTAACTCGGTGTCTATTATGCATTATTTCCCATTTCTAGTAATAAATAACATTTTTGAATGCAGTGTCTCTGTCTTCTATTTAAGTACATGCATCTGCAGCATCTAATGATTTGATGTTCTTCCATACCTATGTGTTGCTATTTATCCTCCAATGTAGATAGCACTAAAAATACAAACAGAAGGTTACCAAAGTTTCATTACTTCATGATTATACTGATTATGCCCAGTCTACATGCCTTTCACACTTAAGCTGGACATTAAGTAGAAAGATAAACATGAACAAATCACTTGGTTGTATTTGATTTATTGTGTGACCATCTTTGTTGCATACTACTACTGTGGGTAATGCGGACACCACAGTAGCAATGCAACATGTGAAATACATGGTACAACTTTTTTTAATGGCTTATTATCAACCAGACAGCCAATATACATTGATAAGTACCATGCCACTTCAGGGGTCATTTTGACATCACTGTAGCTCCACTGAGCCAGACTGAGGAGAGGCCCAACCACAGTTAACAACCAGAAAGCACCCAGGCAAGCTGTTTGGTACTGATAACTATACATTAGGGTGCCACATGATGCTCCCTGGGAATCCCATGCCAGCCTTTGAGGGGAAAATGATGCCAGAATATCACACAGGCACACCCTAACCTCACCACCCTGTGCATCACAAGGATGCTGCTGCAGCGGGGTTCTTTTTCTGCACGTGGAATGCCACATCTAAACTACTCTACAAGTCAAAACAATACACAAAAGTTCCTCATGAACAAGCAAAGGCAAGGAAAGATACAGCTGCAAGTTACATGTTGGGCCTGAGCCACATCAGGGGTCATTTTGACATCACTGTACATCCACAGAGTCAAACTGAGGGCAGGCCCAATCACAGTTACCAACCAGAAAGCACCCAGACAATCTGTTTGGTCTTGATAACTATAGATGCAGTCACTGCATGGTGTCCCCTGACAACCCAGTGCCAGCCATTATGGGGAAAATGTTGCCAAAATATCACACATGCCTACCCTGTGTTCACCACCAGGAACATCACAGGGACACCACTGCTGCAGAGTTCTTATACTGCACATGGAATGCCACATCCAAATTGCTTGAGTCAGGCCCAGGTGATGTATTTTTTTTTATTTTCTAACAGTTCCAAGATATTATGCTAACACTTGACATTTAATTTATAGGCAGTCTCATTATAAATAAATCTGCTAAATGTTTTTGCCAGATGAATCCAAACCACTGATATTGTCCAACAGGCACTAGTACACCCAGGCAATGACCAGATTCTAGTACTACATATGGTATCCCTCCCATACCCCTGAATGTACTAAGCAATGCCATGAGCAGCCTTTCTGAGGTAAGGCTAAGTGCTGTATTTTTTTATTTTTAAACAGTTCCAACATATTGTGCCATCACTTGACATCTAATGTAGAAACAGTCTTATTATAAATAAATCAGGAAAATGTTTTTGCCAGATAAATCCAAAACAATGATGTTGGCCAACAGGCACTAGTACACCAGGCAATGGCCCAGTTATTACACATGGTACCCCCCATGCCATTAGCAGCCATTTTGAGGTAGGCCAAGTGCTGAATTCTTTTATTTTTAAACAGTTCCAACATATAATTTTTAATTTGCTTTTGTTAACCCGGTAAGCACACTAAACAGCCAAGTTCCTATTTTCAGGTGCCACCACTTGATGTCTAGTTTAGAAGCAGTCTCATTCCTTCACGTGGTAACCCTCCATAACCTCGAATGAACTGACCAATGCCATAAGAAGCATTTCTGAAGTAGGCCCCATTGCTGTAATTTTTTTTATTTCAAACCATTCCAATATATTATGCCACCACCCACACTGATCCCCTAGTTCAGTATGCCAATACAATGATGCTCCTTTATAATCTGACATCAAGAAAGGCAACTTTATCATTTTAAAATAACACCACACACACATATGCACACACACACACACACACACACACACACACACACACAAAGACCTACCTTAACCAAAGCCAGCTTCACCCCTTGTTTTCAAAAATTACAAGCATCTCTCACAAATTGCATTTATTTTTATTTAAAACATTTTAAGAGTGCATCTTTTATATTCATTCCACATAAACACTTCTAAAATAGAGCCATCATCACCTCAACAGGTGCAGCATTCAATCGACAAGTACACATTCTCAGAAGTGACCAGTAGGAACCCCACAGGTGTTTTTTTCCCCATTTAAACACCATTAAAGTCATCAGCAGGGGAAAGCTCACCAATATTAGCAATATTCTGAAAAATCAAATTATACAATGAAAACCCACTGAATGGATTGTAAACAAAACACTATAAATCTCAAACAAAACTCTATTTGATTAGACTGGTCACATATATGCACAGCCCCATTTTGAAGAGGGGCCCTTCACAAACAGCTGGGCCATGAGAGAACACACAAATTTAACTTTTCTTTCCCCAAAGATGATAGAATACAATTGCTGCACTATAGCCAGATAGTATTTAATATGCCCTATTTAAACAGTGCCAGCACCAGAGGAAGGTTCAGCAGATAAACTTCCCAAACAGAACTTTAAAATATACTATTTAATATGCCCCATTTAAACACTAACCACACCAGAAGAAAGTTCTGCTGATATACTTCCTATACACAACTTTAAACTATACTATTTAATATGCCCTATTTACACAGTGCTAGAACCAAAGGAAAGTGCTGCTGATATACTTCCCAAACAAAACTTTAAAATATACTTACTGTGCTGCACAGCCCACTAATCCAATCATCCTCTATTCTGAAGAGGGACCCTTCACAATCTGCAGGACCATGAAGTCTTTAGATGAATACTTTACTTTTTCTATCCCCAAAATGATACAGAATAACTGCTGCACTTTAGCCAGTCACTATTTAATATGCATCCCAGAATTTTAACTTACAGTTTTGTAGCAGAATGCTGAAGATCATGTTTTCTAGTGACTAGAAACCTCTGAGATCCATCCAAACTCCCGTGCAGCACACCAGATTTAAAATGGATGATGCTTCATTCTACCTGTTTTTAAGAATGGTAAATGAGAGAAGCAGCGGGAAGAGAACAGTTTTGCTTAGAGCCAGAGTACCAAAACTGAATGCCTGATGTCACATTTGGATCCCAGCTATTTGTACCAATACCAGCATCATCATCATCCACGTGGGTAACATGGACATGACAGCAAGAGCCACAGCTTTTGATGCTGCTGCTCCTAGCAGGCTCTTATGTTCCACTGCATTAAGACTGCAGATTTGTGTGGGGGAAGCACATTAAGCAATGTGAACTGATACCGAAGAAAAACCTCAAAGCATAAAGGCAGAATACACACAAAAAATTATGCAGTTATATAAGACACCACAGTAATGCACAAAAGTAGTAAATTACATGTAGTGTCATATAAATGTAATTACATCTGCATAAAATCAGTAATCACTGGGGGACAGTTACACATTCACTCTGTCTACTAAAAAAGAAAACTTTAGTATTGTACTTTACATACAGTAAATTTAATGGTCACCAAGATGAGTAGCACAGCCATGTCACAAAATGGCTGCATTTTTAAGGCTATTTTCATTATTAAAATGTTGCCACAATAAAATAAAAATACATGCACCTTTTTTTTATGTACACTATCTCTTGACCATATTGGCAACAGTACAGAACACAAATTCTGTATTTTTAATAAATTATGAGTAAAATACAGACCTTATTTTAAGTGCATACCCAAGTCTCTTGAATACTGTCCACACACACACATATATATCTATATATATGTGTATGTGTATATATATATATATGTAACATATGTGTGATATACGTAATATGTAAATATATATATATATATATATATAGAGAGAGAGAGAGAGGGAGATATATAGGAGATACATGATGGGCATGAGTGTGGTATGGCAAATATTGTCACTCCTGCAGAGTGAGATATCCAGAGCTCACGATGCAGGAGTGACAATATTTGACATAGCACATGATCTGACCATCATGTATTTGATATATATAATAGGGCCATGAGTTTTAGAAGTTTTGTTATGCTCTCTTGTGTTCTGTTCCTGTTTATATGTTTGCTCATTCGTGTGTGAGCTTTTCTGAATGGGCTGGCAGTATTATAAACTCTGGGAGACACATGAGTGTGATTTGCAATGCTAAATGAGTTAGTTTTAGGTAGGAGTGAAAAATATTCTTTTGTGAGGCTGTATTGTTTAGAAGTCTGGCTGCAGTGAAGCTGAGAGCATCACAGTAATTGTAATGAGCTGAGAGGCAGAGTGTCAGAACAACTGATACTGTTTTCAGTGGTAATTAAATTAGCTGCAGGCAAAATGCAGAGTGTTCTGTGAAACTGTAATCTTTAGGATTCTGGCTGTAGTCAAGCTATAGTATGACAGTAATTGTAATGGGTGAGAATCAGAGTTTGAGGAACAAGTGAGAGTGTGTTTCAGTGGTAGCTGAATTAGCTGCAGGCAGTAGTTTAGACTATTCTGTGAGGCTGTGCTGTTTAGAATTCTGGCTGCAGTCACAGTAATGAGTTGGAAGTTGGCGGGGGGGATAGGTGTGTTTTGTAATGCTCACCGAGTTAGCTGTAGGCAGCAGTGAGACCTCTGAAGTAGTTCTGCATTTGTGTCTATGGTAACAGCACAGATATGTCTTGCATGCTGAGAGGAAAGCTGCCTAGAGTGATGACCTTTTGTGACCTGTGTAAATGGCTGATATCATCACAATAGAGCAGAGGATAAAAATATCACACTGTTTTATCTCACTCATTTACCACTCACCCCTGTTGTGTGTATGTATATGTATAAATATATACATATATATATATATATATATATATATATATATATATATATATGTGTAGTGGGCAGGAGTGGGATATGGAAAATATTCTCACTCCTGCAGAGTGAGACATAGATATCTCATGAGTGCCAAAGGAATGAGTAATATATCCAAGCCTCAAGATGCAGGAGTGAGAATATTTGCATATCCCGCTCCTGCCCATCATGTGCTCGATTTATACAATAGGGGACTGTGTATTTAGTTGCTTTACTGAATAGTTTTGTTTTGTTAAAACGTTCCATTTGTGTGTTATTCTGGCTGAAGTGTAAAGCTATAGAGTTTGTTTGAATGAACTGTGTGTGTGGTTAGGTTGTGCTGTTTGATTGGTTGTTTTTCTGAATGACTGTGTTGTGATTGGTTGGTGTTGTTGGCTGTTGTTTCTGATTGGTTGTGTTCCATGTGTTTCTGTGAGTTGATTGCTTGTTTGTTTGGAATGGGTTGGAGTTTCTTTGGCATCTTCCTGAATCTGGATTTCAATTGCACTTTTTATTTCAGTGGTTTTCAATTTGTTTGCCATTATTCTTTTTTAGTTTGGCATGGTTTGTGTTGCATGGACTATTGCAAGTAATATGCTGGGTCCCTGTTTTCTTTTTTAGTCTGTTGCAGTTATCATTAGAAGCGGTGTGGTGCAAGTCCCTGAGTTTCCCTTTTGAGTCATTTGAAACATGCTTCACTTTTTCAACAGTGGTTTAAAATGTGGAGCTACGCTGAGCAGTGAAGATAAAAATGAACAGGTAGTGGTGCAAAATAAAAGAATGGGATTTGGTGAAGGTGTCTTGTTCTGGGGATGAGGGGTATTGTATGTGTATTTCTGTTGTGGCAGAGGTTCAACTCAGATGTGTATTATTATTATGACAGTTGTACTTTGTTGCTTTGGATTGCACTTACTATGAGATTTTGTGATTTAATTGTATGTGTTATGGCTTAGTGCTAGGAATTTTGTATGGCATATGATTTGGAATATTGTGTAGAGAAGTAGTCCAGTTAGGGAGGTGCATGTGGCGATGTCACCAAAGTGGAGCTATTGGTTTCTGATGTAGCAACTGCATATGTAAATGTAAATAATCTCACAGTTGTATGTTACCAGGATTTATCTCACTCCAGTGAGAATATGTGTTTTTATTTATGTTTATCACCCACCCACCCCTATTGAATAAATATATATATATATATATATATATATATATATATAAAGGATATCAAAATATAAGCAATCTGATTGGCCACTGAGCGTGCAATAAATTGTCTAACGCACTGAAAAAAGACGCAGCAATACCTAGTGGGCATTGATATGGGTGATACTACCGCCTCAGAACTTTCAGAATTGAAACAGCTGCCATTTTGTTCTCCACTAGCCACACCAGTCAAAACACGAAAATAAGCAGCTCACTGTCATGTGTGCCCAGTCCAAGTTTAACACATAAAACCTATTTCAGTTTGTTTCAACACATAAAACCCCAAAACAAACTTATGACTGCCACAATCTCTTCCAATCCTACCAGTCTGCCCCTCTCAGTCGCTCGCAGTCCCCATTAACCAACCTGCCAACTGATAGATACTTCCATCTTACCTCCCATTTATCACCTCACATACTGCTGTCAGAGATGACTTTGTTAATAGTTTTGCCACCTCTTGTATAATTAATAATAGCCATAGTGTTAATTCTTCTATAAAAGCCTGAAAGAATTCAGCTGTATAACAATTTAGCCCTGGTGTTTTCTCTTTAGGAAGTGTTTTAATAACTTCTTTTAATTCTACTTCATCAAAGCTCCCCTCTTTACATGTTATTGTGGTCAGTTTTGCATCTCTTAAGTAATTTAAAATATCCTTTTCTGTGCCTAATCTCTGTCTTTGGTAAATTCCGTTGTATGTAGCATTAATAAGAACAGCCATTTTATCATCCTGTACTATATTATTTCCTTGTGAATCCATTAATTATTCAATTAGTGCTTGTTCTTTTTGTTTTTAAGGAGATTTGCCAACAATTTTCCCGATTTGTCCCCTGAAGATAATTGAATATTTTTAATTTATTTATATTTACTAGGGTATCCTGGTTATTTAACTCCATATACTGGGCTTTAAACTGGTAACATTCTTCCTTATATTCTTCATAATGTGTAATTACTATTTGATCTCATTTTTTAAGCCTCTGTTTAATTTTCCCATTGCCTTGCCCTTTAATTGTAATACTATATGCTTGATATGAAATACAAGCACCTCTAACTGCTATTTTAAATGCATCCCATATTTCTGTTACTCCCATCAAAATAAAAAAAAATAGAACTCTTGCATTACATCATCAATTTTGCTAATAAATTTAATGTCCTTTAATAACTGATTGTCAAAACACCAATTTTGTGTATACTTCCTACTTGGGTTCTGGGCCTTTACATCTAATGTTATTAATGGATGATCTGAATATATATAATAGTTGTAATGTCTGCATCATAAACATTCTTTAATAAAGATTTTGATATAAATGTATAATCTATCCTTGAAAAACCTTTGTTCTTTTTGTCATAATGTGTATATTATCTAGCTGTAGGTTTCTTTATTCTCCAAGGTTCAACTAATTCATGTAACTGCAAGAAATTTTGAAGAAGCAGTAAGACCACCCACAAAAATCAGAGAGCACAGGACTTTGATGAAAAAAATGAAGTCCTTTTATTTAAATACAAAACTGCATGTTACATGTGTACTAAGTACCAAAATATAAGCTGTAAAAGCTGTACCAACACTAATGTTTCTCCTGACCACTGTCAGGCATCATCAGAGTGAATCTAAAACATCACAACAGTGCCTCCATCTAAATAGTGACTAAATTACATGTTACTAATTAATTATAAACAATCATGAACTAAAAACTATTTAGTTTTATTATTAAAAGCAGTTTTCAATAAACAACACTATTAACCATTAATTCAGACTTGAAATAGAAGCAAGGTTTGTGTGGAACTTTAAACTGCACATTTGAATCACACTGTTGTCCTTTACATCAGTAATAGTAAGGTGAACCACAAGATTAACTTTGTTGGCATAGACATGGTTAGACCTGATTTGGGGGGGGGGGCATCGAACAAATGATTGACAGATGAGAATGTTTTTGGATTTATGAACTGTGGAGCAGATATGGACAGAGTTTAAATGATGCCATTGATCTAGAATCATTTTTAAAGAAATTTTGGAAGAAATAATTTGTACCATGAAGTTGGGGTGAAATAGCTAACATATAAAATGAGTTCTGATAATTCCAGAATGTTTTTAAGAAAGTGTTTCAGATATGTCCAGTTCTTTGCTGACTGAGGGTGCGACATACCACGTGATGGTGACCTTTCTATTTTGGTTTAAGGCACAGAGGTTAATAAATATATCAACAGACCAGGTGATTTAAGATCACCCTTAGCAAAATATTTTATGGAGAGAAATCATCAAGTTTCTAGTCTCCAGTTCTTTGGTATACAAAAAATACATGAATCAACTAGAGGTGGAGATTTGGAAAGATTTTTATTAAAAAGAGAAGAATGGTGGATTTTCACGTTAAAAACTCATTTACCAAAATATGGTCTTATGGTCTTAATGAGACTTTGAACTGGACAGTATATGATTGAGTAGATGTATAATTTCTATATATACACCTCTGTTTGTACTTTTGTGTCCAGTAACATTTATGTACAATAGGAATACTTTCAAGTTTAGGAATGCCTCTGAGTTCAGATTTAGCCCTGACTTTGAAATTTGTAAAGCCCAGTGACTGATTGAAATTACTTATTGGAATTGCTCTCTACCTTAACATTTGCATTTAGATAGTATAAAAACCAGTAGACAGGTTCTGCATACATCTGTCTGTTTGTTTATTACTTTAAAATGGTTGAATATTTTAGGAATCTTTTTGATTTAATGGTAAATCTTTAAACATCATGTCAGTATTTTTCCCCTTTTTTACATTGCTGAAGGTTAAATCTGACCCTGTAACTGTTTAATAAGAACTTAAGATTAAGGGGGACTCTCCATTACCAAGTAACACGGGAGAGTTTCATTTCTAATGACCGAGCTGCCCAGTTCAACGTCAGCAGTGATGTAGCACGGTTCACATGCTCACCTGAGCAGCTCTGCTCCTTTCTTCTTTTCTTTATAAGCACCAGAAGATAGGTGCAACATTTGCTATAAGGTGGTGTGATGTGCTAATGGCAGCGGGTCAGTCTGTCGGCTTTGGAAGTGGGTATCTTTCTAACTAAATGCACATTGCAAGCAAAAATATGAGGTAAAAGTCCAGTGCATTTAAATAAGAATAATGTATAACAGGTTTTAGAATGTGGTAGTTCTTTAAAAGACTTATAAATGAAAAATACTCATTAGATTGATAATAAACATATTTCTATTAAGTAAATAGTATGTTATTGAGATCTCAATTAGCATATATAATTTTTAAGTTTATAAAAAATTCTCATTTCCCTTTTTTTGAAAAATACAGTATCTGAGAAATAATTTTTGCCCCCACCCCCATTAGCCACCTCTTTGAATTAAGCAGATTAGTTTTACCAGCTTCATTATGGTTAAGTATTTAAACATTTCAAATTTTGATATAGAAGTAGAGATGTTAAAGAGTGAAGGGGACTCTTCATTTTAAGCTATACGGGAGAGTTTCATTTATATTTAATTGGCGGCAAGCCAGTCTGTTGGCTCTGAATGTGGGTGCTTCTATAATTAGATGCATATTATAGGATAGAGTATGAGGTAAAAGTCTAGTGTATTTAATAAGAATTCTGAATGTATTTTAGAATTTGGCAGTTCTTTGAAATATATGTTTATTTTTAGTTTCAAAAGATCTGAGAAATTGGAAGAAAAATATCAATGAGATTGGCAAAGTATCCCTATTAGGTAAAAAGCATAATTTTGAGATCTCAATTAATATATATAATTATAAGTTGGACTTTTTTAAAGTCTTTTTCTTCCTTTTTTATAGAATTTGAGAAATAATTCAGACAGCTGCTTCCTGCCCCTCACCCCCACCCCCATTTGCCATCACTTTGCTGTTAGTAGGTTAGTTCCACCTGCTTTGTTTGTTTGTGGTAAAACATATAAATATTTTGATACATTTTTAACCAACCATGTTATAAATTAGTAAATAGTATATTTTCATTTAAAGAATAGCTCCACAGTCTGAGGAAGGAATTATTTATTCCGAAACGTTACTGATATTTAAGGAGCCTACTGGTATCTGAAAGAGTTTTTTGAGAAATACTTAATTTGAAGCTTGAAAACAGACTTTTGAAATTTTATGAAAATCATCTAAGATGAAATGTTCTTGTAACACAGACAATATAATATGTCAAAAGGACAATAAAATTGATGTCTAATAGAAAATTAATCTGGTTTGGTTGTGGTTGAGACATGTTCCTCTTTAGATTTCCTAATAAATATATAAAAAATGTTTTGTGGATATTGCATATTAATTTTGTAAAGCATAGTAGCATCTCCAACGCAGTAAGTGGAGTGCCTGTAATAGCAGCTAATTTTTGCGTATTGTAACTGCAAAGGTTTCATGATTTATAAAATGGGGTTGCATTTGAGGGAAATAAAATAAAATAATTTATTGGTAACTTTGTTGAACATTATATATTATACAGATGGGTTGGAGCCTAACAGAGTTTTTTGTTTAACCTTCATAACAAATAGTTAGCTTAACACATTTGCTGTAGCTGCACCATCTTTGTTCCTCCAGTCATGGATTTATTCTGTATATGGATTATAGGTCAGAAGTATTTAAATAAAATATGAGGTAGCAAAATACAATATAATGAGGTGTTGCAACCAACAATGTATGAGTGTGGTAATTGTTTTAGTTTTAAATGGCAATAGTGCGATTTAAACAGATGGGTTGGAGCCCAACATAGTTTTTTATTCAAACCTTATAACAAGTAGTCAGCTCAATACATTTGCTGTAGTTGCACCCTCTTTTTCCTCTATTCACAATTTTATTTGATTCTTTATATGGATCATAGGCTAGAAATATTTAAATGAAATATGAGGTAGCAATATGAAATAAAAAGAGGTGCTGCAACTAGCAGTGCATGAGCATGGTAACCCATGTAAAGGACAACAGTGTGATTCAAATGTGCAGTTTAAAGTTCCACACAAACCTTACTGTTATTTCAAGTCTGAATTAATGGTTACTAGTGTTGTTTGTTGAAAACTGCTTTTAATAATAAAACTAAATTGTTTTTAGTTCATGATTGGTTATAATTAATTAGTAACATGCAATTTAGTCACTAGTTATATGGAGGCACTGTTGTGATGTTTTAGATTCACTCTGATGATGCCTGACAGTGGTCAGGAGACATATTAGTGTTGGTACAGCTTTTACTTATTTGTGGGACTTGGTGCACATGTAACATGCAGTTTTGTATTTAAATAAAAGGACTTCATTTTTTTTCATCAAAGTCCTGTGCTCTCTGATTTTTGTGGATGCTCTTATTACTTCTTTTGTTACTTTTGGTCAAAATGAGCACCACAGTAAATTGCCTGGTGCTCCACTTCACTGTTTTTCTGCAAGAAATTTTGAAGCACTTGTGATAATGATCTATTAATTAGTGTAACTTTTAAAGTTGCATCTAGCTCTGGCATGTGTAAAATATTAAAGTTCCCTTGCAATATAATATTTGTGCCCTGAATCAAAACTAAAGCTTGTATAATATCTGATAGTAAGTCATTATAATTAATGAAGGGTGCATAGCTAGATCCCACTGTATGAACTGTATTATACATTTTAAGTTTCACTAATACAATTCTCCCTTCATTATCTCTAAATGTATCTATGATGAAACAACTAAGGTTCTTCTTTGCTAATATTGCAACTCCTGTTTTTTTTCTTGTTCCTGGTGAGGAAAAAATATAAGAAATCCATTTCCTTTTCAACTTTAATATCTCTGTTTGCTCTAGATGAATCTCCTGAATTGCTATACATTCAATTTTACATTTACTTAAATAATTTAGGATCCTAGTCCTTTTAATCGGTTAATTAATTCCATTTACATTCAATCATGCCATCCTTATTATATACAGTAAGTCTGGCTATCCATACTAAGTTAAACCAAACATTAACTCAGTATTATTATCAAAGCATAGGTCAATTATTTTCTTTAATAGATGCATTCTAAATCTTGCTTTAAAAATCATTGCATAGCATCACAAAAACAATTCTGTAAATATTCATATACCATATAATTTCTATTCCCCAATTTATGTTCACTAGTTATCATAGTTCCTGCTATCGTGTCTTTAAACTCATTTGTTGTTGATCCATGATACATTACCTCTCCCTTTGTTTTTTCCTTCTACCCATCTGTACCACCCCTCCTTTCCAGTGATAAAAGTTCCCTTATTTTGGACCCCTAGGAAACAATTAATTAATAATAACAGAAACTATTTTTACACTAAAAACTTTTCCAGGGAAAATATTTCATAACAAATATCTGGTAACTATCTTAGCCAAGTATCTGACCACATACTACTTAAGCTTCTTCCTCTTGGCTGAGTTTTCCCTTTTTTTTACCCTTATACATGTTTTTCAAAGATTTTTGGGCACTTAATTCTAAGGTCCTTGTCTGCTTCTTCTACTGTATTGCATACAAATCTAGTACCATCAATTACAACTTTGAGTTTTGCTGAAAAAATCATAGGGCCTTTTATTTTATTTAACCATAATATATTTCTTAAGGCATAATATTTTTTTCCTTCTATTAAAATATCTTGTGGTAAGTCATTATAAATTGCAACTTGAGTCCCCATCAGATTTCTTCTTTTTTTATAAACAGCAGCCATCAACCTTTCTTTGTCTTCTGACTTCATAAATTTAACCATAATCAGTCTTGGCGGGGCCTGATTGGACTGATTAGGCCTATAGACCCTATGTATCCTATTCAAGTCTATGTTCATCTCTGAGGGCAATATGTCTAGGTAGGCTGCTGCAACTTGTTGAAAAGTCTCTTTCAGTGTCTTTCCTGAGTCCCAAGATTCTGGTATGCCAATAATTTTTATATTCTTTCTTCTTGAGCATGATTCAAAGTCCACCATCTTTTTACTCAGTTCTTTATTCATATTATCCATGTCCACCATTTTCCTTTGCAAAGGTGTCTTTTCATCTTCTAGATCTAACACTGTCTGCTGTAAATCAGATATTTCTTTCCTTATGTATTGGTTTTCAACTAAAAAGCTGTTCACTGTTGTATAGAATATGTTCATTTTTTTATTTGACATTTCCAGAGCCAGCAGTTTTTCATTCATTTTTTAAATCTGATGCAGTAGTAATGTGGCCCATTAGGCATTGATTGGTCTGAGTCCTGTTTTGCATTCTTTTAATCCTCAGAAATCTCCTCTGAGCTCTCAGAATTGTCTGACAACTCACATTCTAAGGTCTCTAGTGAAGCCGAACTTCTGTTTGGGGAAATTGTCATAATGATTCTTTGTGCAAAACTCATATTTTGCTCAGTATCCCCTTGGCTATTCAAGGTCCTGCCTTTTTTTCATTTGCATTAAAACCATCCCCTGTTACTGGAGATTTAGGCCTGTAGTTTAACGTCATTTGTGGTGAGACATCAAGCCTCTTTTTACATTGCTTGCTTCTTGATTTAAGGCACTCTCTAGTTCCTTTTCCTCCTGTATTAATTCCTGTGATACATCATCCCTTTTGTGACCATTCTGGATTCCGTCTTCTATATTTCAGAGAAACCATCCCTGTTTGAAGGGGATATAGGCCAAGGGATATTCTCCTCCAATGTGTTTTTATGAGACGTTATATTTGTTAATAATGCTTCACTTTTATTTGAAACAACCTGCATACTTAGTGATTCCTTTGGTTCAGTTTTATCAATTTTAATATTAATCAGTTCCATCACATGAATGTCTTCCCCAAAATTAATGTCTTCATTTTTTTCAGAATTTCTTTTTAGCGTAAGAGAAAAATCAGCACCTGTTGCTTCATGGATTGTAGTCTTTCTTGGTGCCCGTAGCTTTAATTCATTTCCATGCTCCTTCTGTTGCTTGCCAACCTGGAGGTTCCTCTCGATTAACACTGTATTTGCACTAGGGCTGGAGCATGTCTCTGAGGCTCTGTCTCCTTGCTGCTGCTGCTCCAAAAGTTCTACATTCCCTGGCTGGACTCCACTAGGTGACTTCGCTGACTTCTCTACTCGCTTCCCAAAATCTTGCAGGTCCTCTGCTTTTATTTTTCTCTCTCTCTCTCTCTCTCTCTCTCTCTCTCTCTCTCTCTCTCTTTCTCTCTCTCCCTCTCTTCACAAACATAGGTGCAGGTAAAGTTTTGAGTTTTGGAAGTGAGGGTGAACCGTTTTCTACCGGATCAAAAGGAAGATTTTCATTCACAAAAGCTTACCATTTTTCATTTGGAGATATGGATTTCTGTGCAACATTCTTCTTTATTTTCCTACTGGCTTTGAATCTTGTCTGCATTTCTAAAGTTTTTATGGTTTTAGCATACTGCTTCGCCACCATCCAATTCTTATTACTGCCTTCCGGTTTCTTAGACTTTGTCAGAAGACCAAACGAAAAGTAGATTTTAAAATCCTTATGAATCCCTTCAGTTTTGTTTCCGATACCTGGTGTTAGCTGCATTTACTCCAAAAATCTAAGCGATCTCAGCTTTGCTCCTTAGTTCAATAATTCTTTGGTGCATGAGTTCATGCGAGTTGGGGATCTCCTGAGCTGCAGTGTTTAGCTACTCTGAATCGCCATCTTGGATCCACCTGGTACTTGATAGTAACTCCAGGCCAGTCTTACAACTGTAAAAGTCCTGAAAACACTACAACCATGGCAGCCTGCATAGGTCAAAAATTCTCAACTCAAAAAAGAAAGCACATAGTAAACTGGCAGAGGAACTATTTTATTTAAATTAAACAAAAAGATGTAAGTGTTTTACTACTTAATACAATTGTTTTACTTTTCATGACCATCTATAATTTAGATTACCATTTCATAAGTGCAATAAGTCATTCTGGGGTGTGTGTTGGACACTTCTAATGCATGTCTGGGGGCCAGACACACTCAGACCATGGCCTTGTGCCTCACTATGCCCCTAGCCATGCGTTAGAACTGTCTAATGCACACCCTGATGTGCCTTATTGCTTATATATGTGTGTGTGTGTATATATATATAGATAGATAGATATTATAGAGGTCAGTCACATCCCTGTAGTTAGGGTCGGTAAGGCAGTTTAATGTTAAACCCAAATTTTGCACCTTAATAAATTTGCAGCCATTTAACAGATTTGCATGAAATGGGTATGTGCTGTCCAGTGGGGTAGGTCTCCTGACCTGCCAAGTTTTGTTGAGATTGGATATGTGCTTTTCGGGTAATGCTTAATGAAAAAAGTGTGTTTTTCACTTTTTTTTTTTTGCAGATTTTTGCCCATTGCACTGTGGCCACACCATTTGGGATTGTGGCTTGAAATTGTCAGGGTAGGAAAAAGGCTGTCCAAAGAAACAAGCCAGCATTGGTCTGGTTAAAAAAAATATGAATCCATTCTAAAGTTATTCAGATTTGAAATTCTGGGAACTGAGCATGCTCAGTTCAGTCTTTGGAAAATATATATATATATATATGTTTTGTGAAGGAGGATTTGGCTCACAAATGGGGGATTTTGACAGCTCACGAATGGGGATTGTGCTCACTTTGTGCATTAATAACTTCAGAGCTGTTCAGGCAATTTACATGAAATTTGGCATGTGCTGTCACAGACATGTATTCTTTTGATCTACCAAGTTTAAGGTTGAGTGGGAGTGCACAGCTGGAGATATTAAATCCCAAAATGTGTACATCTGCATGTTTTGTCAAATTCTTGCTTTGATTGTTTCACTTTGTGCATTAATAACTTTTCATCTGTTCCTGTCATTTTCATGATATTTGGCACATGCCCTTACAAACTAGAGATCTATTGATTTACTAAGTTTTTTTTTTATAGGATGTACACAACTGGAGATATACAGCCCCAAAATGCATACATCTGCATGTTTTGTCAAAGTCTTGCTTCAATTCTTTCACTTTGTGCATTAGTAACATTGCAATTGTTCCTGCAATTTACATGAAATTTGACATGTGCCCTCACAAACTGATGATCTCTTGATCTGAGAAGCTTCAGTTTGAGTGGGAGTGCACAGCTGGAGATATTAAATCCCAAAATGTGTACATCTGCATGTTTGTCAAATTCTTGCTGTTTCACTGTGTGCATTAATAACTTCACAGCTGTTCAGGCAATTTACATAAAATTTGGTTCAGGTGATGTGTATGGAATTTGCCATGCCCCATTATGAAGCAGACATCTCATGAAGTTGTAAGTTTTGTTTCTCTTGCATGTGAGGGCATAGAGATATAGTGTCCCAAAATGTGCAAATCACTTTTTTTCCCTCACCTGCAGGTTATACTGTTTGACCACTATTGGCCACCAAAACACTACATTTGTATTTATTTATTGACTTTTGTTAACTGGGTAGGCCCACTAGGCCCACTGAGCCCCAAAGGTCCCTTTTTCAGGGATGACCTGGAATTAGTTATACAGTATATAGTAAGGTATGGACAATTGGAACAATACAACACACTAGGAGCTATGGTGGTTAGCAGAAGATGTCGGGCACCCAGTTTGTGTGGTTTGACTTTAACCTACCCACAGTCAATGCATTGTGATGGTCATCCAGTCATTGCGACCCACCAACTGTAGTTTGGACCCAGGCCCCACATACCTTTTAATAGGATGTGTGGATAAAATTAGCCCAGTCCTTGCAAGATAGTCTGGTTGTCTTTGGAGAGGGGGACCTTTCCTGATCCCCTGAAGAAAGCCCCTTCTTAAGAAATTCTCCATGGACCCAGACTGTCTGGCTAACTACAGGCCTGTCTCTAACCTACCCTTTGTGGGTAAGGTTATTGAGAAAGTGGTTGCGTCGCAGTTGGATGATCATTTGACCAGCCACAATGTCTATGATTCTCTCCAGTCCAGATTTAGGAAGAGACATAGTACTGAGACGGCCCTTATCTGGGTACTAAATGACCTCCTAACAGTGAGAGATCGAAAGACCTGTTCCATTTTGGTCCTTCTAGATCTCTCTGCAGCATTTGATACCATGGACCATGAAGTGTTGTTGGAGTGCCTGCGGTTTATCTGTGAACTGTCTGGTTCAGTCCTCAGTTGGTTTCAATCTTTCTTCAAGGGTAGGACTCAGAGGGTGGTGTCTGGGATTTTTTCCTCTGCACCACTCCCAATATCCTGTGGGGTACTGCAGGGCTCCATCTTGGCATCCATGTTGTTCACAGTGAATATGCTGCCATTGGGAGTGATTATTAGGTGGTACAGCTTGAGTTTTCACTGCTATGCAGATGATACTCAGCTGTACATGTCCTTTGTGCCTGGCCAGGGTGATGCTGTTACGGTCTTTAACAACTGTCTCAAAGAAATCCTAGAATCAGGACTGGATGAGTGTGAGTTGGTTGTGGTTAAACCCTGAAAAAACTGAGGTGTTGGTTGTGGACCCAGGTTGTCGGGAGGTGGGTTTGCTGGCAGGATCACCTTCGGGTCTTTAGTTTGGGGGCACCCAGTTAGCTTCCTCAGACTGGGTGCGGAACCTGGGCATTATATTTGATGACTGCCTGCCCCATAAATCACAGGTGTCGGCTGTTGTCAAAACCTCTTTTTATCATCTGAGGAATATTGCCCAGGTGAAGCACCTGGTTCCTTCTGACTATCTTCCAATTTTGGTCCATGCCTTCGTTACCTCCCACCTTAACTACTACAATGCCCTTTACCTAGAGCTATTGGGGGTTGATATCTGCTGCTTGCAGCTAGTGCACAATGCAGCTGCCGAGCTTCTGACTGGTACCTCTAGGACCAGTCATATAACTCCTGTTTTCTGTGGACTGCACTGGCTGCCAGTACAATGGTGGATCACCTTCAAGGTCAGTTTGCTGACCTATAAGGCCCTACATGACCAGGAACCTAGTTAACTGCAAGATCATCTTCACCCATACTGCCCCCTACCCTTTCTGATCCACCAATGAGGGATGCCTAGAGATTCCCAGGGTCCGTTTGAAGACATCAGGGGCCAGGTCATTTAGTTTCATGGCCCTAACCCTTTGGAATTCTCTACCTCATCAAGAGGGAGATTGCCTGATCATCCAAAGTTTTAAAGCAACCTTGAAAACTTATTTATTTAGCCTAGTGTACCCTGATTTTTAACAATGTTATGTTGATTGGTTTTATTATATTGTTTACTTTCTGTGTATTTTAATTATTTATTGTGCAAGCACCTTGGCTTTGGAAAGGTGCTTTTTTATAAATAAAGCATGATTTGATTTGATTTGATTTCTGGACAGGTCATACAGGATTACATTTAGGACAGAGTACAGAGAGGGGGGCATGGCTTGCTGCCTAGCTGATCAGTCACAGCTTCAGTGGGCTCCCAAATTGACATCCACTATCTATCAACTAATTTCTTAAAATATCTGTCCTAGAGCCTTGCAGCTTTTCTCATGGGTTCCAGAGCATGTGTGGACTGAATGGTGCATTTTTCACCACTATGGGTCAGAAAACAGGACAGCAAAAAATGACTTCTTTGCATCATGCGGTGGGGCCTGCAAGACACTGACCACTCCTGCAACTTCTTCATCAGGGGAGCAGAGATTAGAAGGCGCTGGCCCAGTGATGTTGGAATCTCTTCAACAAGCAGTGACCAACCTGACAAAAACTGTCCAGCAAGTTGACAAAAAAATGAACACTTGTAATGAGAGGATGGTACTGGTTGAACAGAAACTAGACGCAGAGGTGGAAGTGGCGAAAGCCTCTGAGTGGTCATCAGAAAGAGCCCAGGCTACAGCTGCGACATGCATAAAAGAACAGGGCCTCCTGAAATCTCACTTGAAATACTTGTAAAATGCTACCCTGTCTGCAAATGTACAAATTATTGGATTGCCAGTAGGGGTGGAAGGGGAAGATCTGCTTTCCTTTATCATTGCCTGGTTGCTGGAAACTCTGGGTCTTGACATCCAGACCCAAGTGATTAGTGTCTACAGAGTCAATCTCTGTAGGGCGGGTGGTACTTCCGAGGGAGCGAGGACAGTTATGCTGGTCACAACATCTATGGCTGTATGGGATAATATTTTACAGGCTGCAAGGAGAAAGAAGGAGTGTTGATGGACGGTTTTAAGGTGTTGCTGTTTTCAGATCTATCGTATGCCACTCATATGAAATGAAAGTGTTTTGATGCAGTTCATCGCTAGCAGAGGGATTTGGAAGTTCCGAATAGTGTGATGATGCCAGCGTGCCTGCATGTAATGGTTGATAGGAAATCTTACATCTACACTGACTCTAAGGAAGCCATTAAGTTGGTGGACAAACTGGAAGCTGAGTGAGCAGCAAAGGAGGGTGATTCATCCTTGGAATCTGAGATCGGGGACACCTAACTGTCTTACTTCAGTATGTCTATCTTCAATTATAAGTTACCCACTGGAGCAGTGATCAGAGGGTCATATATTTGAGTTCCAAAACCGATAAAGGTCTAGAGGAGAGACTGTTCTTTTGATTTCTACTGGATTATTCTCTCCATCTGTTTTGGATGAGAAGGACAACTGCTTTCTGATTGGGAAATTTTTTTTTTTTTTTTTTTTTTTTACAAGTCAGAGGGACAATTTAAGGGATTTACAATCCTGCATTTTAGGCAACAAGTTTTCGGTATATAATTAATAGATATTAATTGTTTGAATGCCAATATATGTATAAGTGCCTCTCATGGTTTTGCATGCAATGGGATGTCAAGGGGGCTATACTGAGAAATTACCTGGAGTTTTTCACTTCATACATCTTAAATAAACAGGCCTGTTTGGCCAGAATTTGGAATTTAAAATGTATAATTTTGAGCAGATTTAAGATAAAGCATTGGCAGTTCTGCTTTAAGAGTTGAAGTTTATAGCATGTTGTTAAATATATAGTCTAGACCCTCATATCTTGTACTGAATGTAGTAAAAGTCTTATAAATCTGTTTATCACCAAAGTCTGATATATGTATGATGTATAGCTTTACTCAGTGTAATTGTGTACAATTAACTGTCATAAAAACTATAAATAAAAAGTAAAAAAAAAGACAGAGTACAGAGATACATAGTACCCTGAATTAGTTATGTGTAGTGAGGTATAGACAATTGGAATAGTACATTTCTGGACAGATCATACAGGATTACAGTTAAGACAGAGTGTAGAGATACTTCGTACAGCAAACTTTCTCACTTTCTGCTCCCTCCCCTCCACACCATTTGATATTTTACTCTGATATTTTCAGGGTAGAAAGAGCTTGCGCCACAGAACAAGCAAATGTTGGTTTGGTGGAAAAAATATGAATCCATTCCAAAGTTATTTCAGTTTAGAAATTTCAGGTTCTGAGCTTGCCCAGTTCATTTTTTTTGGAAAGCTTCACAGTGGGGAAGAGGGATTTGTGCACACTAAAAGGGATTGCAAAAAGGGATTTTTAAATCCATCTTCATGAGACAAAAAATCTCTTTTCGTGAGCTGCTGTCTTGTGTTCCATTTTTCCCCACATACAAAATGTTGTAACTTGCCCCACAGATGTGTTGTGCGCTAACTGAAGCAAGGGTTTTGTTCAGGGTGAACAACTCTACAAACCCATGGCTTTGGTTTGCTTCGTTTATCTTAAAAAAATGGCTATTTTATATTTTAAAAATCCTTGTCACTCGCTTCAAATCCTTGTTCGTGAGGTGACAAAATCCTTGCTCACAAGCTGATCCTTGTTCACGAGCTGCCAAAATCCTTGATAGCAATTTCCAGACCAGATGGCCCTATCTTGTGAACAAGGATTGGCTCATGAACAGGAATTTTGTTAGCTCATGAAAGGGGATTTTGACAGTTTGTAAAAGGAATTGGTTTTATTGAATCCCCCTTCACGAGCTGTCAAAATCCCCTTTTGTGGACTGTCAAAATCCCCTTTTGCAAGCTGATCCCCTTTCGCAAGCTGATAAAATCTTTGATCGTGATTTCCAGACCAGATAGCCCATCTCACGAACAAGGATTGGCTTGTGAACAGGGATTTGTCACCTGACAAAAAAAGATCAAGTGACTAGAGGGGATTTTGACAACTCGTGGAAGGGGACTGTTTTTTTTAAATCTTCTTTTGCCAGCTGTCAAAATCCCTTTTTGCAAGCCAATCCCCACTCGTGAGCTGATAAAATCCTTGTTCATGAGATCAGGACCAGATGATCAAAATCTGATGAACTAGGAATTCTCATGCATAGGGATTCTGACAGCTCGTGAATGAGGATTGACCTTGCGAATGGGGATTTTGACACCTCATGAAGAAGGAATTTAAAAATGTTCCCAGTGTACTACCATAAAATGGTTTGGTCTTTTGGCTTGAAAGTTGTAGAATAAAAAGGGTGTGTCCCACAGATGTGAATTAAGCTGTTTAAGTGCAAAACTTTTTATTGGTTCCTTAGCTATGCCTTAAAGTTGAGATGTTCCCCTTGGGGTAAAATTGCGTTGCCAGCTGCTCCTTTTGGTGCCCGTATCTTGGAAGTGATTCAAAATATGGATTTGTCACTCCAGGTAGCTTACTTCACCTTTAGGTGAGCATGCATGAAGATTTTGAAGTCATGAATACAATTGCAGTGGATTTTTTTTCATAGCTGCTATGGTTACGGAGATATTGGCAAATTAGTGTTGCAGGGGTTCCTTTTCAGCCCTATAGGACTGCTGTATGGCTCTGTAGTTAGTATAAGTGAGAGAGCAGGCCCAGAAGGCCCACGTCCCACATCATTATGCAAAAATGGGCAGCTTGAAGGGAGTGTTGGGCCCGGAGGGCCCACACTCCCACCAACATATACCAGTTACTAGTTACATTATACCTTCTCAAAAAGTAAGCACATTCATTGCAAAAAAATGTTGTTACTGCATCAGCTAGGGCTGAAGGAACAAAAGTGAGCAAATGAGACATTAGGGTTGAGACCCTAACACCCAACAAACCCTACCACCCCACCCCCAACCACCACAGACTAACAGGTGATGGGGTGTGCCCTGGGGTAATCAGGCCTAACTCTCACCCCATTCTCCTCCACTGTATCATATGAGGGTTGTTATACATGGAATGGGGTGAGAGTTAGGACCGAAGACCCCCTATGCACACTCCTTCACCTGTTGGTCCATGGTGAGTGGGAGTGGGGTGGTAGGATTTGGGGGGGTGTTAGGGTGTTCAGAGAACTGACTTTGATATGATGGCCAACAGAGTTAAGCTAGCTCTTGCAAGAAGAAATACAGGTGAGGGAGGACAGGCAAAGTGGGCAAGCATTAAGGATGCAATACTTGAAACAACATCCCATTGTGTTAAAGAGGAAAGGAAGTACAAAAGAAGAAGGAAACTACTTTGGTTCTCAAAATCCATAGCAGAAAAGATCAGAGCCAAAAGGCTGGCCTTCAGGAAATATAAGGGAATGCAGCAGGATGAAGATAGGGAGGCATACCACACTTCCCTTAGGGAAGCAGGGAAGGCAGTAAGGCAAGCAAAGGCCCAAACTGAGGAAACACTAGCACAAACAGTAAAAGAAGGTGACAAGACTTTCTATAGATACATTAGTGAAAGGAGAAAGTCCAGAGGGGGTATTGCTAAGATCAAAGGGGATAAGGGGTGTGGGAGGAGGAGGAGGAAGACCATGTAAAGCCATGTATCCTAAATAGATACTTCTGCTCAGTATTTAAAGAAGAGAAGGTAGGGCAGGGCCCACAGCTCAGTACCATGGACACAGGGGGAGGGAGGTGTGCACTAGTCCCTTCACAAAAGAAAGGGTCCTACAAGAGCTCAATAAGCTCAGGGTGGACAAGGCAATGGAACCCGATGGCATACATCCCAGGGTACTAAAGGAGCTAAGAGTGGAACTAGCAGAGCCATTATCAGAATTGCTTAGTGAGTCTCTGAGCACAGGAGAGGTCCCAGAAGACTGGAGAAGGGCTCATGTGATCCCACTCCACAAGACTGGTAGCAGGGAGGAGCAGGGAACTACAGACCAGTCAGTCTTACCTTAGTAGTGGGCAAGATTATGGAGGCACTCCTTAAGGAAAGGATAGTGCAACACCTGGAATCCATAGGAGCACAGGATCTAAGACAGCATGGGTTTACAACAGGAAGGTCCTGTCAAACTAATCTCATTGATTTATTTAACTGGGTAACCAGAGTGGTGGACCAAGGGAGAGCAGTTGATGTCACCTACCTCAACTTCAGCAAAGCTTTCAATACTGTTCCACATAGAAGATTGATTAATAAGCTGGGTAGGCTCGGGGTGAGTCAGGCATCAGTCAACTGGGTGGCAAACTGGTTGACAGACAGAAAACAGAGAGTGATGGTAAATAGTATACAGTCAGAAGAGATGCAAGTCACAAGTGGGGTACCTCAGGAATTAGTCCTGTGGCCAGTCCTCTTCAATATCTTCATCAGTGACATTGCAGATGGACTGGAGGGTAAAGTTTGTCTGTTTGCAGATGACACCAAGATCTGCAACAGAGTAGATGATCCAGATGGGGTGGGTAGAATGAGAAGAGATCTGGATAAACTGACAAAATGGTCAGAAGAGTCGCAACTGGGGTATAATGCAAAGAAGAGCAAGATCATGCACATAGGAAAGAGAAACCCTGAAGCCACCTATAGACTAGGAGGGGAGTTGCTGGCAGTCACAAGGGAAGAAAGAGACTTGGGCATCATCATCATAGATGACCAGAAATCATCCAAGCAGACCACAAAAGCAGTAGGTAAGGCTAGAGGGATGTTGGGGTGTATTAGTTGGGGTATCACAAGTCATAACAGGGAGGTAATAAACCCTCTTTACAAGACACTAGTTAGGCCCCATCTGGAGTACTGCATGCAGCATTGGAGGCCACACCTTCACAAGGACATTAACCAAATTGAGGCAGTCCAGAGAAGGGCAACCAAAATGGTGCAGGGACTGCATCAGAAAACATATGAGGACAGATTAATGAAGCTCAATATGTATTCCCTAGAGCAAAGGAGGGAGAGAGGTGATATGATCGAAACATTCAAACACCTTAAGGGCATTAACACAGTGAAAGAGTCTAACATGTTTCAATATAAGAAAAATAGCAGGACAAGAGGACACAGCATGAGATTAGAGGGAGGCCGATTAAGGGGTAATGTGAGGAAGTTCTTTTACACAGAAAGAGTGGTGGATGCATGGAACGGCCTACCTCAGGAAGTGGTGGATATGAATACAGTGCAGGGCTTCAAGCAGGCATGGGATAGGCATAAGGGAGCAATACAGATGAGTATGAGTAGATAGGCCATTGACAGAGCAAAGGCCAATGGCACATTCATAAGGTAGAAAAAGAAATGGGCAGACTGGATGGGCCTAGCAGTCCTTCTCTGCCATCAACTTCTAGGGTGTCAATTCTAATGCCTCTTTTCATCACTTTTGTCATGTCAACCTAACTGATTTTTATATATAATATATATATATATATATATATACTTTTGTTTATTTGTTTGTTTATTCGTTTAACGGTTAGGCACACTGGAAAACTAGTTCCTTTTACAGGTGCGACCCACATAAAAGACATACATACAAAAAAATGTACAATAATAAAATAACAGACTAAAAAGTCTCCGTTACAAAAAACTAAACATCATGTAAAACAATTACAATTATACAATGGCAAAGAAAAATCCTGGGCTCCCATTGGTCACTCTGGGACTGGACCCGTGATGTTATCCCAGCACAACATCACGGTTCTAGTCCCAGCAAACAAACAACCACATCAACCAGCATAAAAATTACTCCACGGAGCCTACATAACAGATCTCTGCTCTGCTACTCGCCTGCTCACTCTGCTGCTCGCTTCACCCGCTCGCAACCTGCTTTACTAGCTCCCTAGTTCTGATTCCTTCACAACTAAAAGATACCCCCTCATAACACTCCCCCAGCACTGACCATTCCCTAAACTAAATGTCATTTTCTTTTTTTTTTAACTTATCATACCGCTCCATAGCATCCACTTCACTTCTGATCACGCAGGCACAGCATCACAACAGAGCATGAGGTCAGCCATTGTGTCAGGAAACAGCAGATAGTGGCTGATTCCGAAAACGGCAAACTGAATCAATTTTGGCCATGTTCCTCGTAGCGCCATCTCACAACACCTGATCCAAAACCTCACCCATCCCAACAGCTACTCCAACAGTGAACATCACTTGCCATTCACAGAAATCAGAAAATCTCCACAACTCACGTTTCCTTCACAACACAGTTTCTTACGGAAAAAAAAAAGTAGATGAACTTGATTGCATCGGAGGATCAGTGGGGGGGCAGACTACAACACAAAAGAAAACATGTTTCTATACAAAGAATGGGCAGGGACAGCAAAGAAAAAGTAGCTAACAAGCAATAGCACCACATACTGCACAGAACAGAAATTTGACTTTTTTGTTAAAAAGTATACCTCCACATACAAAAAAATCATAAAAAAACTTAAACAAATATATTTTTTTTTAATTTTTTTTTATTTTCATAAACGAGTCATTGTATAATAGCAATAATGCATGCCAGGGTGTGTTTTGTGCTGGGATAACGTCACTTCTGGGGTGATTAGTCGCAGTCGGCCTGCGGCCTTGTGCCTAATCATCCCAGGCGTGATGTTATCCCAGCACAACACACACCCTGTCATGCATTATTGCTTAATTAAATTGTAATTCAAAGAACATTCTTAATTCATTTACAGATATATTAGCAGAATGCATTTGTCTTATACCACAAGGTATTTCATTTCAAATCGATGGAGCAATATAAGCAAAGGCCCTCTGTCTGCATTTCGTTCTCATAAAAGGTATATTAAAAACCAAGCCATCTGTCCTATGCTGAGAAAAATAAGCTTCATCATGCGGTCTCAATAAATTGCTAAGTTTTTGTGGGACCCCAGAGTTGACAATTCTGTGTGTAAATTTAGGCACACAAAAATGATAGTTCAACAAAACTGGAAGCCAATCTATTTCTTTCAAAATTTCACAATGATGAGACAATTTGGGGTAATTTAAAGCAAATTTAGTGATCAGTTGTAATAAAGTAGATTTTTTTGAAATTACTGTAGAAGAAACATTATCAGTTATGATAATGGCATAATTTACAATAGGGACCAAGCAGTGATTCGAAATAGCTAACCTGGATTTCCTGATAAGAAGCTAACGAATTCTATATAAAAAGGCCATTCTACAATGTATTCTAGTAGTTACCTTTGCAAAATGAGGTTCATAACTTAGATTAGAGTCTAATATGACCCCAAGATACTGAAATGTATCCACTTGATCAAACCCAGACCCATCAAGAGATTTAACCTGCAAGCAATGGTCCATAATTTTAATCTTGCTCAGTAGTACCAAAAGCATCACTTTTATCTTTGCTTTATTTAAAACCATACCACTAGATATAAGGGATGATTGAAAATTAATCATTTCTTTTGTTAGGGAGTCACTTAGGTCACTAACAGAAAGGCCTTGCATATATACTACTGCATCATCTGCATAAAGAGTTAAAAAGCATTATTAATTGCTGACACATGCTGATCAAAAAATAAAGAAAACAAAAGTGGTCCTAGTATGGAACCCTGAGGGACCCCACACTTAACCCCTGCAGATTCAGAAGTAGCACCACCAAATTTAACCCTTTGTGACCGATCTTTTAAGTAATCCCCAATCCAAGCCAAAAAAGACCATCCTGCTCCGAGAGACCTCAACCTAGCAATCAACAATTGGTGGTTCACCAAGTCAAATGCCTTGGTTAAGTCCATGAACATAGCCCCAGTCAAACAACCTTTATCCATACCATCTAGGACCATGTTCGTGAACTCAACCAAGGCAGTCTCAGTACTTCTACCTTTACGAAAACCATGTTGGTTTTCAGACAGTAGACCTAATGAAGCTATATGTTCAGTCAGCTGTTTATAGAATATCTTTTCCCATACTTTAGCTAAAACGGACAAAATTGAGATTGGCCTATAATTTCCAAAATCCTGGTGTGAACCAGATTTATGGATGGGAGTCACCAAAGAATGTTTCCAGATTTCAGGCACAATACCTGTAGAAAAAGACAAGTTGAAAATAATACTAATTGGGTACGCTAACACTGCAACATCTTTCAAAAGGACAGGACATAAACCAGCAGAACTATCTCGTTTGATTTGTCTTAGTAATTTCTCAACTTCTTTAGGAGTAGTAATCTTTAAGTAAAATTCACGGATGTTGGTAGGTTCAGCACAAGAATCTTGATGGTCCACAACTTGCTGCTCAGTACAGAAGTTACCAAGAACCGTAAATCTTTTATTAAACTTGTTAGCTATTTCAGTGGGACAGGTCAACAAATCATCATTCAATTTCATAGAACTATGTTGAACAACATTAGGTTTAAAAGTGTATTAATTGTTTCCCAAAAAGTTTTAGTGTTGGACAAGCCTGCACATTGTTTCTGTTGGATAAATTCCATTTTAGCTTTTTTTATCTGGTTTTGCATTGATTCCGTAGGGTTCCATACATCTGATAATCAGACACAGAATTCCTGCTTTTATATGTTTTCCATGCCTTATCCCGATGTCTCATGAGCTTAATAAAGGAAGGCATTAACCACCCAAAATACTTTCCACGTACTCTTCTTTTAACATATGGAGCACATTGATCCAAAACATGTGTATATTCAGAAATAAAAAAATCCAAAGCAAAATTCACATCAGGAATGGAATATAAATAAGACCAATCTATATTACCCAAGAGTAAACAAAAAGTTTGCAAATCAAACCTAGTAAAAGATCTTGAAACTCTTAGAATTGGCTTAGATTTCTTTAATCCACCATGATTCTATATGCAAAACACAGGGTGATGGTCACTTAAGGCATCAGAAATTAAGCCACACTTCATCACATTTCTATGTTTATTGGATAAAATCCAATCCAATAATGTATGATTATTGGATTTGTTATTGTGTCGAGTAGGTAAAGTAACCAGTTGTTGAAAGCCAGACTGAAGCATGACCGTATTTAATTTAAAGACCTCAGGACCAATCCAATTTAAAATACTGATAATACATGTCAAATATATGTTTTACATCGCAAATAAATATGTTTTATAGTTTATAAATATGACTGGAATATATATTACATATACCTTTAGAATATATATAGACGACTTTCTGTAAATATACAGTGGCATGAAAAAGTATTTTCCCCCTTCCTGATTTTCTCTATTATTGCATATTTGTCACACTGGATGTTTTCAGGTCTTTAGACAAAATATAATATTAGATAAAGGGAACCTGAGTGAACAAATAACACTTTTTTTTTTTTTTACTTATTTCATTTATTTAATGAAAAAAGTTAACCAACACCAACTGGCACTGTGTGAAAAAGTAATTGCCCCCTAGTTAAATCAACCCAATTAAAGGGATAATTAGAGTCAGCTGATTGAACACAGCCAGGCTTGATTACAGCCAGTCCTGCTCAATATAAACCTCACTTATTTTGACCCTTACCATCAGAGTGACGTTGCCAGCACAAAGATTCAACAAGCACATTATGCCATGATCAAAGGAAGTTCCTGAAAAGATCAGAAAAAGATTTGTTGCCCTCTATCAGTCTGGAAAGGGTTACAAAGCTATTTCTAAGGCTCTGGGACTCCATCGAACCACAGTGAGAGCCATAATCTCAAATGGAGAACACTTGGAACAGTAGTGAATCTTCCCAGGAGTGGGCGGCTGCCAAAATTACTCCAAGGGCTAGCGAAATCTTCCAAGAAGTCTCAAAGGATCCTAAACAACATCCAAAGAACTGCAGGCTTCTCTTGCCTCAGCTAGGTCAGTGTTCATGACTCCACAATCAGAAAGATACTGGGCAAAATGGGCTTCATGTGAGAGTAGCAAGGTGGAAACCACTGCTAACCAAGAAGAACATAAATGCTCATCTCTCATTTGCCAAGAAGCACCTGGATGATCCACAAGCCTTTTGGGAAAATGTTCTATGGACAGATGAGTCCAAAGTGGAACTTTGTGGACGACATGGATCCCATAATCTCTCACGTAAAGCAAACACAGCATTCCACAGTAAGAACACCATACCAACAGCCAAACATGGTGGTGGTAGTGTAATGGTGTGGGGATGCCTTGCTGCCTAAGGACCTGAAAGACTTGCCATAATTAAAGGAACCATGAATTCTGCTCTGTACCAGAAAATTCTTAAGGAGAATGTCCAGTCATCCTTCCATCAGCTGAAGCTGAAGCGTAGTTGGGTCATGCAGCAAGACAATGATCCAAAACACAAAAGCAAGTCCACATCAGAATGGCTAAAAGAAGTAAAATTAAAGTTTTGGAGTGGCCTAGTCAAAGTCCAGACTTAAACCCAATAGAGATGCTGTGGAGGACCTGAAGCGAGCAGTTCATGCTGAAAACCTACCAAATGTTACTGAATTAAAGCAGTTCTATGAGGAAGAGTGGGTTAAAATTCCTCCACAGCGATGTGAAAGACTTGATATTGAATTATAGGAAGTGTTTGGTTGCAGTCATTGTAGCTAAATGTGGCGTAACCCGTTATTAAGTGTAAGGGGGCAATTACTTTTTCACACAGTGCCAGTTGGTGTTGGTTAACTTTTTTTCATTAAATAAGTGAAATAAAAAAAAAAACAAGTGTTATTTGTTCACTCAGGTTCCCTTTATCTAATATTACACTTTCTCTAAAGACCTGAAAACATCCAGTGCGACAAATATGCAATAACAGAGAAAATCAGGAAGGGGGCAAATACTTTTTCACGCCACTGTATCTTGCATGCACTATTTCCACATACAGTATCTTCTTATAGCAAAATATGTATATAAGTAAAGAAGATGGCTCCAAAATATAGTGGTGCTCACAAAAGAAATGTAAACAGCACTCATGGTAAAAGTGAGGCACACACACACACACACACACACACACACACACACACACACACACAGTGGATCATGAACTCCAGAAAACAATTCCTAGATTTTCCACCACAGTCTTTATTTGTATGAAAAATAAAATATTGTAAAACTAAAGCCTAAAGTAGCAATAGTAAAATACAGACCACACCACAGGACTGACATTTCATGCTGTTCTCCTGCTTTTTCAAGAACAGTGTGAAACGCTGGTCCTCTGGGGAGGTTTGTTTTTCACTAGTGCTACTTCTGACTTTAGTTTTTACAATTTTTCTTTACTGTGCAAATTAATTATGAGATGGAAAGTCCAAGAAGGGCTTTCTGGAGCACCTGGAGTCTCTCCTGACTACTGCCTCCAAAGCACTTACTGTACTATGCTCGCAATGAGTGCACTTGCTATTGTAAAGCTCCTATCATATTGTCTCATGACCTGCATTTGATCAATACTGCTGCATTTGTTGTTTATGAATTATGCTGTAAAGTTGTCTATTTGTGCTAATTGTATGTACTCTCATCCCCCGGTTGCACCTGGAATTGAGCCTCGGCTCAATGTGCCTTTATCAAATGTTTAAATAAATAAAATAAAAAAACAGGTACATGCAGGAACTCACCCCAGCCTAAAAGGGAACCAAACAGGGGTGGTATAAATATCAGTCTGAGTCTTTATAAATTGTGAGATCAAGAGGAAAGTCCTATATGTAGGTATAAATGTATAATGTGTAAGTCTGTCATAATAGTGCATCATTAAATGATAATTCTACTATAGATATCTAACTGGTTACTATTAAGAGGAATTCCAAATGTACAGTTAAAGAAATGTTACATTGAGATTAATCTATTGCCTTTTTGTCTGGGTATTTTAAAATGTTTTAACGATGCATATATTTAAAAAATATTTTAGAAATATGTCAACTACATAAAAAAGTATATCTATTAAATAGTCAAGAGATATGTGCAGATACAGTATATAAAATATATATTGTACACCTATAATAAATATATCATGAAAATACATTTATGATATCTTAAATACATATATCATACATTTTCTGCAAATAAATCAGATATTTCAAAATTGTCCAAATATTGGAAGACCTCATCATGTTCCATTTATGTAATAGGGAGGGAATTTAAGTTAGTGGTTGCATTTTTTCTTAAGTTACTGTGTTTTTTTTCTAAAGAAATTCTTTGGACTATTTTGTGCTCTACTATCTATTCTTGCCCAGTTTACAGAAGGTTGCTAGGGACAGTGACATGGTTGCTAGGGGTGCCATGTTTGCACATTAATAGCACAAGTTCTGATTGTCTATTACTTTCTATGTGGGCAGGCTGAGAGTTTGGAAAAGATGGCGATTCTGTTTCTTTTTTAGCAAGAGAGGCAGATTGCTGCTTACCATAACAGCGTTGGAATTATCTTTGTTTTTTTTCACTAAAATGTAATACTTTTTTAATCTAGTTTATCCTGTGTTTCTATGTGGTCCGTACTGGCTACAGAGCATTGGATTGGAGTTGAACCAAGTGAGTGGGATTGTCATAGTGTAAGCACTGGTAATGTGAGATTCAGGTCTGCAATTTAACAAAGAAAAGTGAAAAAAAAATGTTTTTGCAGTCTCATGTGCCACGAAGAAGAAGTTGATGTGGAGCTCACTTATTTGGTAAGCAAGAGTCAGGATATATGGAGTAGGTGGGCAGACAGCATGGAGGTCAGTTGGCAGGAAGCTCACTTGCTGTGGAGAGAGTGGGGGACATACAGGTAGCTGTACTGAACAGTGGTTTTTATAATAATGAGGAGAGAAAATAAGTTACCATGAGGAAAAAAGGCATCATTTTATGATTTTTTTTATAACAGCATTTCTACTGGGCACTAAAGTAGGTCCAGCTATGCAAATGGTTCGGCATAGAGTACTGCTGCAATCGGTATTCTGTATGATATGCCTGTAGTGTATATGAATGCAGATGACATATCTTGAGTGTAAATAAATGAATTATTTATACTCCAGGCATGTCATAACTGCAAATAAATGCATTTATTCTGATTTTTTTTTTACTTCCCCATTGCATAAATAGGTTATTTTTGGCTTAGTATAACAGGCCTCTCATATTCACATGCAATTTGTGATGTGACCCTCAGCCCATTTTTTGTTAATAACTAGAGTGTTTCTGCAGAGTGGTAGTCTTATTCTTGCTGGGCATTGTCCAAAACTGTAATAACCACTACTCTCCCTGAAGAGGCATGTTAATAAGGCTCTGACTTGTAGCCTTTATGCATGGGTGGAGGGCCTTAGACTTACTACTAAGTCTCATCCCTATGCCCCGCCCCACACTTTTGAAATATATATATATTACAGTGGCATGGTACTGCCACTATAGTTAGGGTTGAGTAGGTTGAATAATGCTAAACCTCTAACTTTGCACCTTAAGAGTTTTTGCCTCCATTAAGTGGAATTGCATGAAATGTTGCATTTATGGTCTGGGGGAAATGAAGTCTCTTGATTTGCCAAGTGTTCTTCCAGTCAGATTTGTGGAGTCCAAGATCCAGATTGTGCATTGTTAGGAAAAATTCGGGGGGGGGGGTGCTGTGTTTTTGTCACTGCCTACAGCCCAGACAGTTTAGAATGTTGTTCTGATATTTTCAGGGTAGGAAAGGTTTGCCCCAGAATGGTGGCTTTCATTGGTTTGTTGAAAAAATAATAATCCATTCCTAAGTTATAAGGATTTGAAATTTCAGTTCTGAGCATGCTTAGTAGAGTCTTTTGGATACATGTTTGATACAAAAGAAGAATTTCACCATATAAAATGATTTCTCTTTTGTGAGAAGATGATCCCTTTCATGAGAGAAAATTCTTCTTTCTTATAGTGGCCATCTTGTTTAAATTAAAAAAAAATGGGGAAACCCCTTTAAAATGATCACCTACAGAGACACAAACACATGAATCTAGCTAAACAAAATCAGTTTATCTGGATTCTGGACTTAGATTTTTGAAAAATTACGCCTACAGTAAATATGTTTTGGAACAATTTTTAAATCCTCCTTCATGAGACAATTTTCTGGCTCATGAAAGAGGAATAGGATCATTCGAAGAAGAATTCAGCCTCACTGAAGAAGTATTTGGATTTTTTTCTGAATCTTCTTTCGTGAGAAGGCATATTCTTTCATGAGCTCATAAAAATCTCAGAACAATGATCCTGGGCTGGATTCTCAAAGCGGTGAAAAAAATCACGCAGCTGCAGGAAAAAATAGGCGCAAGTGGATTGCCCCTTGCTAATCACAGATTCTCCTGCTGCTACAGTATTCTCAAAAGTGCAGCCAGCTTATGACTAGCTCCACAATTTATGGCAGCTTGTAGGTGTTTTGTACCCCGCAGCTGTGGGAGATGTTACTGCTGCTAGTGGGACCAGCTGTAACATCTCCCGCAGCAGTGGAATGAGAATTCAAGTCTCCACAGATGCAGAGATTTCAGTCCACACTTGAAAATTTGGTGTGGGACTTAGGCCCAAATCAGTTTGAGAATCTGGCCCCATTTTCACAAAAGAAAAATGTTGCACTTAGTTTTCTTTCACATTCTTCTTTGTGAGAACAAATCTTCTTTCACGAGTTCATGAAAATCTCATGAAAGAAGATCCAGTCTCATAAAAGAAGAATTTGAATTTAGGTTTTCATATTCTTCTTTCATGAGAACCAATCCTCTTTCATGAGCTCACAAAAATCTCATGAACGATGATGATTTCTCATGAAAGAAGAATTTGGACTTAGATTTTTTTTCCACAGTCTTCTTTCCTAACTACCAGTCCTGTTTCACGAGCTCATGAGAATCTCACAAAAGAAGATGATTTCTCATGAAAGAGGATTTTAAACTTGTTTTTTTTCCAGATAGGGAATTTAAAAAGCCATAAATATGTAATCTGCTGGAGTTAAGGGACAATCAATACATCAGAAGAAAGGTCTCAATGAGTACTACAAGAGTAACACATAAGACCCCCTAAAAGTCAAGAAGCATAGGCCACACCCTAAAATTACCTCCAAATTCACCCTGGCATCAGATCCACAGTTAAAGTCCAGTATTCATCAAATCTGCATTAAATTTGTATCTCTGTACCTAAAACACACATACACATTTCTGCCCATATATGGTACAATCAAGTACCTGGAAATAAGAGGAACACTTCATATATTTTTTCGATGAATTGAGCCCAGCAAAATAAATCTGGAATGAAGCAGATAAATTGTTTTTCAGATTGTCCGAAGTGCCTTAGAAAAAAACATAAAACTTAAAAAATGAACATGCCCATAGGATAACATTGCAATGTTAACAAGTTATAGCTCTTGCAATCTTTGGAGTTAAGGAACAATCCATATAACAAAAGAAAGGTCTCAATTGGCACTACTCTATTAACATATAATACCTCCAAATCATCATGGGGTTTGCACAGCACCCCAAATTATCTACTAAATTTACTATGGTGCCACATTCACAATTGAATGCTGATAATCATCCAAAGTGCATGAAATCTGTATCTCCTCAAGGACTACAAGCATACCAATTTACAGTCCAAACTGATAATGATTGACTGAGTTATGCCAAAAAAAACCCACCAAGCACATTTTTGCCCATATACAATCAAGCACAGGTAGTTAAGAGGAACACGTCATATACAGTAAGTTTTCTTTGACGCAAACTTGACAAAACCAAATAAGACTGAAATATAGGTGTGGCTTAGCAGTTTAGGAGTACAAAAGCAGCTGTCTCCAATTACAGCTTCCTGCTGTTTTTTGACAGAGGATAACTTTGGTTTCAGAGCAAGAGACAGCAGTCTAGAACTACAGATTTTTTACTGATAAATCACTTCAATCTCAGCAGGAGTCAGTACCTGTTTGGATTAAGCAAACAGATACTTTGTTAGAAGAAGGGGGTCTTATTTAAGTAAAAAAAATGAAGAAAATCACTGTGTGTTTCTCTGAGGAAGGGGGCTGTATCAGCTTAATTTACTGAGTCAGAGCAGAGGGCGAATCTAACTGGGGGTGTGGCTTAGCAGCTTAGGAGTACAAAAGCAGCTGTCTCCAATTACAGCTTCCTGCTGTTTTTGACAGAGGATAACTTTGGTTTCAGAGCAAGAAACAGCAGTCTAAAACTACAGATTTTTTACTAATTGTCCTCCTTCCCATCCCTCCACCCTCACACCCAAAGCCAGTTCTACTTTTATAGCCACTGGATTTGACTGACAACAGGAACTTCCTGTTTGGCAGTAGAAAGGTAAAGATCACTGAGACACATTAGTTGCATCATCCTTGAAGGAACTTAAAACAATAACTCTTTCTCCCCCTGGCTGCTGGAGGTCTGAATCCAAGCATGGAAGTAGGAGACTACTGAAGACTACAGGAAGTTCCTGTCCCAGAACAGGAAGGGCAAGAGTTGTAAGGGCACATAGGCAGTAGGAAAGTAAGTATAAAAATACATAGAGGGAGGAGACCGTAAGCATACAAAGCAACAGGAGAGGGGACACAAAATAAGTCAAGATGGGAGTGGTGCAGTGCAATGGCTGTGCAGCAGCAGTGTTCTGTGAAACATGTTGGAGGCTGCAATGCTGTCCTGTTTGCAGGCACCTCTCTGGTCTGAGGGAGAAGGTTGCCCATCTACAGGCTGACCTGGCTAGGATTTGTGAAACCTCTTCCCCTGACCCAGGGACCATCAGGGCCACCACCGTTACCTCAGAGGTTGCCAAAAAAGAGGAGTGGTTGGACCAAGGTGGGCTCGGGGAGGGAGACAGTGATGGAAGAGATGTGCATCCCTCCAGTTGTGCATCTCCACAATTCATATGCTGTTCTGGCAAAGAGTAGTTCCTCTATGGAGGCACCTGCAGTGGAGACCACAGAGGATGCTGGGAACCTCCACAAAGGAGACCCACAGGAGACTGGAATGAGACCCCACAGGGGAAGGAAACAACTCCTGGTGGGGGACTCTATCATTAGGGGGTAGAAGTGGGGGAGGAAGGGGGATAGGGAGGTAAGGTGCCTGCCTGGTGCCATGGCTCAGAGGGACAGTAAGTGAATCCTCAAGATCACAGGAGCAGCTGCATGAGGGAAGGAGCTGGATGTTATTGTCCACCTAGGGACAAATGACCTGGCTGTGAATGGGATCAGAGCAGTGCAAGAGGAGTTTGTGGAGTTGGGGAGGGGCCTTAGACAAGTAGCACGTATGGTAACCTTCTCAGAGGTGCTGCCTGTCTATGGCAAGGATGATGCTAGGGTATTCTGCACCATGTGATTCAATGAATGGTTGAAAAACTGGTGAGGAGCTCAGGGTTTTGTCTTCACTGGGGACTGGGGAGCCACCTGGAGGGATACAGGCTTATACTGGCACGATGGTCTGCATCTGTCCAGGGGAGGAACCAGGATCCTAGGTGACAGATTTAAATGCTTCATTGGTAAACATTTAAACTAGCCAAAGGGGAGGCACTGAAAAGGAGCAGGGAAATCGCAGCCTCTCCCCCACAAAAGACAGTAGTTGGAGAGGTAAACACCAAGGTAGAGAAGTCAGTAGGGAGCAGGACACGGATAGATGCAGAAAAAGGCAGTAAGGACAGGGATGGGGCTAAAAGGGGTAAGGCCAGAAAAAATAAATGGGAGATGATGAGTACCAGTGCCCGCAGTCTGTGCAACAAGCTCCCTGAACTAATGGCCTTGATGGAAGAGGGATGCCTGGATATTGTGACAGTCACTGAAACATGGTACACAGAGAACCATGACTGGGATGTCAACATACCAGGATACACAGTCTACAGGAGGGACAGGGTAGGTAAAAGAGGAGGAGAAGTAGCTCTCTATATAAGGGAAGGGATTAAAGCAACAGAACTAAAGAGAAAGCAGGAAGTTGATGAGTCACTATGGGTCACCCTGGAGACAGGAAATGGCACCACAGTCCGCATAGGGGTTGTGTACAGACCCCCATCTCAGGGGGAGGAAATGGACAAGGAAATGATAGAAAGCATTCTTAAAATGGCAGAAAAAGGGGTTATATTGTTGATGGGGGACCTGAATATGCCAGATGTTAACTGGAGTACCTTTGCTGCAGGCACATCCAAGAGCAGGGTCATTCTTGATGCCCTACAGGGGGCATGCCTCAGACAGCTAGTGTTGGAACCCACTCGGGAGGGAGCAATCTTAGATCTGGTACTCTTAATAAGGGAAGGACAAAGGATCTCAGATTTAGAAGTGGGTAGCCATCTGGGAACAAGTGACCACCAAACAGTGTGTTTCACAATATACACAGCCATAGAGTCAAGCCATACAAAAACAAGAGTATTGGATTTTAGGAAGGCTGACTTTGGTAAAATGAGAGAGTGCCTCAGAAAAGCACTACCAATCAGGCAAGAAGGAGGGGTAGAGGAACAATGAGGAATAATCAAAACAGCAATCCAAGAGGCAACAAGCCTTTATGTGAAGCAAATCAACAAAACAAAGGAAAAAAACACTATGGTTCTCAAAAGAGGTGGAAGGGGAGGTTAAGGAGAAAATAATAGCATTCAGGAAATAGAAGGAAACACAGAAGGAGCAGGTCAGAGAACTTTATCAGTTAAAGCAGAAGGTGGCAGGGAAGGCAATCAGAATAGCAAAGGCACACACTGAGGAAAAGATAGCCAACTCTGTTAAGAAGGGGGATAAAACCTTTTATAGGTACATTAGGGAACGAAGAAAGACCAAGGGAGAGATACAGTGACTTAATAAAGGGGAGGGAATGTGGGCAAAGGGTGATAGTGAAAAAGCAGGGATACTGAACTAATATTTCTGCTCAGTATTCACAATGGAAGAGCAGGGGGAGGTACCTAAACCAAACAAGAGAGAAACTCTGAATGGGGGGTCAAAACCAGACCACTCATCTCACAGAAGAAAGTGTTTTGAAAGAACTCTTGAAACTGAGGGTGGACAAAGCAATGGGGCCTGATGGGATTCACCCAAGAATTCTAAAAGAACTAAGGGTAGAACTAGTAACACCACTGACTACTCTCTTTAACAAATCATGGGAGGATGGGGTGGTGCCCGAGGACTGGACGAGAGCAAATGTGATTTCTCTTCACAAAAGTGAGAGCAGGGCTGAGGCAGGAAACTACAGACCAGTTAGTTTGACTTCAGTGGTAGGGAAAATGATGGAATCACTTCTGAAGGAAAGAATTGTTGAGTACCTAGAGGGCAGTGGGGCACAGGACCCAAGGCAGCATGGTTTCACAGCAGGAAGGTCATGTCAGATGAAACTAATAGATATCTTTCACTGGGTGACCAAAAGTTGTAGACCAGGGAGGGGCTGTGATATGGCCTACCTAGATTTTAGCAAGGCATATGTCACAGTCTCACACAAAAGATTAATATACAAGTTAGCCAGCCTTGGAGTGGGTCCCAGGGTGGTAGCCTGGATAAAAAAATGGCTGGACAACAGGACACAAAGGGTAATAGTAAACGGAGTCCACAGTGAAGAAAGGAGGGAAAGTAGTGGGGGTACCGCAGGGTTCTGTACTGGGACCAGCCCTCTTTAATGTCTTCATAAGTGACATTGGAGAGCACCTAGAAGGAAAGGTATGTCTCTTTGCAGATGCACAAAGATCTGCAACAGGGTTGATACACAAGGTGGGGTGGAAAGAATGAAAAGGGACTTAGCAAGGTTGGAGGAATGGTCAAATATGTGGCAGCTAGGATTCAATGCAATGAAGTGCAAGATAATGCATCTGGGAAACAAAAACCCAGGGAAAGTGTACACAATAGGGGGTGAGATAATAACAACAACAAAAATTGAAAGAGACCTAGGAGTAATTATATCAGATGACCTAGAGGAGGGCAAGCAATGTGAGAAGACAGTAAGGAGGGCTGGGGGGATACTGGGATGCATAGGGAGAGGAATCAACAGTAGAAAACAGGAAGTTGTTATCACTCTGTACAGACAGCTGGTGAGACCCCATCTGGAGTACTGCATGCAGTTCTGGAGACCCCATCTCCGCAAAGACATAGATAGAGTGGAGACTGTTCAGAGGAGGGCAACCAAAATGGTGCAGGGGCTACACCAGAAGACATACGAGGAGAGTCTAAAGCAGCCTAATATGCATACCCTTCAGGAAAGGAGGGAGAGAGGGGACATGATAGAAACTTTCAAGTATCTCAAGAGGATTAACAAAGTACAAAAGGATAGTATCTTTCAGAAGCAGAGATGTGCAAGAACAAGGGGGCACAATTTGAAGACAGAGGGGGATGGCTCAGAGGTAATGTTAGAAAGTATTTTTTCACAGAGAGGGTTGTGGATGCATGGAACAGCCTTCCTGAGGAGGTTGTGGAGTCAGGAACAGTGGGAGAATTCAAGAATGCTTGGGACAGGCATAAGGCAATTCTAGTGGGGGGTATGCTGTTGATTAACTAGAATCTGCAGCTTATCCATCAGGTAGGGAAATGAGCAGACTAGGTGGGCCAAGCGGTCCTTATCTGCCATCAGATTCTATGTTTGTATGTTTCTACATTTCTATAAATTGCTTTCCATATCGCCCAAATTACATAGAAATATAAAAACATAGAATATGACAGCAGATAAGGACCAAGCAGTCCACCTAGTCTGCCCATTTCCTTACTCAGTTTGGCAATCCCTATCCTTATCTGGACTGCTGTTCTCCTGCACTGCTGCCCAGCAGGATGCCCTTAGGATTGTCTCATGCACTTTTGAATCCATGTACTCTTTTTGCCTCCACCACCTCCACAGAAACGCTGTTCCATGGATCCCCCACCTTCTCTGTGAAAGCAACTTTCTAGCATTCCCCCTAAGCCTCCCCCTCCAGCCTCATGTTATGTCCCCTTGTCCTTGTGCACTTCCTTCTCTGAAATATCCTTCCCTCCTGTACCCTGTTTATTCATCTAAGGTATTTAAAAGTCTCTATCATACCCCCTCTCTCCCTTCTCTTCTCCTGTGAATAGATATTAAGTTCCTTGAGTCTCTCCTCATAAGGCTTGTGGTACAGCTCATGTATCATTTTTGTTGCCCTTCTCTGGACTGTTTCCATTCTGTCTATGTCTTCCTGAGGCACAGTCTCCAAAACTGGACACAGTATTCCAGCTGAGGCCTCACCAGTGATCTATACAGTGGCATCATTCCTTCACTCCTCCTACTGGTTATGCCCCCTTATATGCACACCAGCATTTTGTTTGCTTTCCCCACTGCTTTTTCACATTGTTTGGATGACTTCAGATCATTGGATATGATAACCCCAGGTCTCTTCCCTGACTTGTAGTGGCTAGAGTCTGCACCCCCCTCCCATCCTGTATTCACCTCTTGGATGTCTGTGTCCCAGGTAATTCCCTTAGAAAATTATTTTCCAAAATGAAATGTCCCCTATGATAACATTGTGACTTTTAACAAGCAATACATCTGCCAGTCTTTTGAGTTAGAGTATCTCTCTCTCTCTCTCTCTCTTGTATATCTGTCTGTCTATCTATCTACAGTATCTATCTATATATCTATCTATCTATCTAGTCTCACTCAGTACTACAACACTGACAGACAGTGGATGTCTGCATTTATGGAGGCATAGAAGTGCAGGGCCTGCATGAATGTGGATACAATTCTACTATCTGACATTGCACAGGATCTAGAAGGCAGAATTTCACTGTTTGCTGATGACACAAAGCTCTGTAACAGAGTAGACACACCAGAGGGTGTAGACAGAATGAGAAGGGACCTGCAGAAACTTGAAGAATGGTCAAGGGTTTGGCAGTTGAAATTCAATGCAAAGAAGTGCAAGATAATGCATATGGGGCACAAAAACCCTGGCACAATATATCAGTTGGGGGGTGAGGATATAGCATGCACCAAACAGGAAAGGGATCTTGGGGTTGTCATCTCTGATGACCTCAAGGTAGGGAAACAGTGTGACAAGGCATCAGGTAAAGCAAATAGGATGCTGGGATGTATAGGCAGGGGCATCACCAGCAGGAAAAGGAGGTCATAATTCCACTATACAAGACACTAGTGAGGCCCCACCTGGAGTACAGTGTACAGTTCTGGAGACCATACCTACGTAAGGACATAGACAGGGTAGAGAAGGTTCAGAGGAGGGCAACAAAGATGGTGCATGGGTTGCATCACAAGTCCTATGAAGACAGGTTGAAGGAACTGAACATGTACTCCCTGGAGGAGAGGAGGAGAGGGGATATGATAGAGACATACAAGTATCTTACAGGGAGGAACAGGTTGCAGGAAAACACTATTTTTAAGCGAAAAAGATGTTTCAGGACTAGAGGGCATGGGATGAAGTTGGAGGAGGATGATTCAGAGGAAACATGAGAAAGAATTTCTTCACAGAGATGGTGGACAAGTGGAACACCCTGCCAGAGGAAGTGGTGGGGCTGAAACAATCACGGATTTAAGAATGCATGGGATAGACATAAAGGAATTCTAGAGGGCAGGGGTAAGGGGAAACAGACTTCTAGGAAAACAAACTGAACTTACAAGCTCAAATGGGCAGACTAGGTGGGCCATAGGCCCTTATCTGCCGACACTGTCTATGTATCTATGTATCTCAAAATGAAAGGAAATTCATTGTAAAAAAAAACTGCATTAATGCATCAGTTAGAGTTCAGACTAAAGCAACAAAAGTAGGGAAATATGGTGTTAGGATAATGCTCACCCCATTCCCTTGGCAAACAAGCTCAAATGTGATGTGTTTTCTTCAGGCAGGGCCTACAGGTTTTTGTTAACATGTTGGGACAAATAATTCTGTACATCCGAAGACTATATGTCTATGAGGCATTATCTTGGAGGTGTACATTCTGCTTCTGATGCGAGGCTACTGGTTTGGGGGGAGCACAGGTGAGCATGAGGGCTGTGAACCACCAAGGCAGACTCCCACTGCTGATTCACCAAGACTCAGGACAGCCAAAACTGTAATGCTGCTTGGGTGGTGGGGTGGAGTTGGAGGTTGGAAACCCTTACACCACATTTCCTTACTTTTGTTGCTTTAATCTGAACCATAAAAGGTGCATCAACACAGCTGTTTTGCAATGAATTATCTATACCTCTATCAGTCAATATATCAGTCAATGAGGGGTTGTTAGAGATTCCAAGAGTGAGTTTAAAATCTTCTGGCAGCAGAGCATTTTCTTATGCTGCACCCACTCTTTAGAATTCTCTACCACGACGGTTATGGGAGTGCATCTCTGTGGTAGTATTTAAGAAGAATCTGAAAACTTATTTGTGGCAAAAGGCCTTCCTGGATGATTAAGTTAATTTTATTGGGCTATGATTCTATTTTATATTTTATTGTTTGATTTTAATATTTGATGTTATTATGGTATGATTTTATTTATATGCATTATTGATTTGTATTTGAAATTTGGTTTTAATATGTTCAGCACCTTGATACGTTGAAAGGTGCTTTATAAATAAAATTATTATTATTATTATATGTATATCTATATCCAAATATCTCCCTGGGGTCCAGTTGTACTGGTTCCTGGCAGTGTGTTCCCCTTAACTAAGCTTTCCAGGTCCCTTTGTACCCTTGACTGATGCTGACTTTGTTTTGTTGTAAAATGCCTAGGAATTGCTAATGATGCCATTCTAGTGTAACACCATTTTATTTTAAAGGCCTGCACATATTTTAACAAGGTTTGGCATGAAGGATGCTGTAAAAACTGGATTTATGCCTTCATGTAAACTCCAGGGCCCAAATGTTCAAATGTGTAGCAAAAGAAATATTTGAACAATTTGCCTGTAAGGAAATCACCTTGCTGCTACCTGGAATTCACCAGGAAAATTGTGTTGCATTCAGGCAGGGGTTCCCCATCTAATAATACCTTATTTCATGAGTAACTCCTGCTGTGGTCACATGAAACATGCAAATTGATCAACTGTGTCACTGATTGTTGTTGTAGATCATGTGACTTGCCAACAATCTAGGCATGTTCAGTGTGTGCCCTCTTATAAAAAGTACTGTATTATGAAGTCAAAGTGCTAAAATGTTGAAGGGAAATTGGATTATTTTAGACTTGCTCCACTGGTGTCTAAAACAAAAAATGCCGACATGTTCACTGAAGGCAAATTTAGCATCAACTCATCCTTAGATGTCAATACAGTACAAGGCTTGGGGATTAGAAAGAATGTAAAATATTTATCATGGGCTTTAGGACAACCAGCCAAGCTGGAAATACAGTGTGCAGTGATGGGTTCAATAAGGAGATAAAAGAGGAGAAGGACAAATATTAATAATAAGCTACATTAAGATAAGACAGGTCAGTCAGTAACAGCAGCATGAAAGAATACAGTGGAGCATAAGTGATGAGAGGGAGAAGTGACTCAGATGCAATAGTCAGGCATGTTTCAGGGATAATAAAATATTTTACTCTAAGTGTTGTGTCCAATTTCTGACTGTTTTTTTAACACACAAAGGAAATATCTGAAAAAGACAATGACTGTCCTAGAATGATCCCCTAAATATTTAGTCAAGGTAACAGCTTCCAGAAGATGACCACTTAATTCAAGAGCATGTATTTGATATACCCAAATACTCAATGCACTGTAACGGTGGTAAAAATGTTTAAAATATAATGTTTTGGGTTTTCAGAAATGGAACACAAACCTGTTTAACCTCATAGTTTTGTAAAGAACTGGTAAGCTGTTCACTTTTCCACTGCATGCAGTCCTGAGAGTCATGGTACTTGAAGGCATCGGCACAGTGCAGGAGGGCTGTAAGAAAGGCAAATTCTATTCTGGTATTAATCAGGACAGAAATCACTAGCAGAAGGAAGGAGGCAATGCTGCCCCTGTACTGATCTTTGGTTCACTTGCACTTAGAGTACAGTGTGGCAGTTTTGTAGCCCACACTGAAGAAAGAAAGGGATAGGCTGGAGGAAGTGTAAAGGAAGGCCACCAGAATAATATTAAGTTAGTTAGTTAGTTAGTTAGTTTTTGTTGACTGGGAAAGGAGGACTAGACAATTCTGTCTATTTTCAGCCATGTCCCGGGGGAGGAGGATACAGATGGATGCCAACTGACATTGAACCAGATTAAGCTGTTAGTGGTATTTTTAGTGAAATTTTTAGTGCTACAGGAGCAACAATGGAGGTCTTATAGCAAGTATTTTGTGATCTCAATATGTACATGCTGGAAGACAGGAGAAAGAGAGGAGACATGATTGGGATGTTGAAGTTCCTTCACAGGATAAACAAGGTGATAGTACTGGTTGGTTCACAATGGGCAATATTCACTAATAGGTGTGGAGCCGGCACGTAAAAGCAAGCACAGCTCCGCACCCCCAGGAGATCTGCGTGAGGACCATACTCATGAAGCCGTGGTCCCCGCCCTGCTCCCTTCCATGTCCCCCCCCATGGAGATTTGTGGGGATGTGGACCTGGGTTGGTGGCCAATCATCTGTCCTACCCAGTTCCACAGTAGATCACTTGGACCGTTATGGTGCCATCTTGCAGGGGGCATGCAGAGCACTGGACAAGCTGCTGGGAGGGCATATGCTGGCCACCAACCCACAGTCCCAACACTTGTGGCAATGTCCAGAGGGGATCCAGTGACACCCTGCCTGCATCAGTGGATCTGGCTGCAGCATCTGGAGGGGGGGCATAGCTGGTACGGCTGCCCTCCAGATGTGTAGCCACTGGCCCCTGCATGTGGCACTCCACATTTTCATGAATGGTGCAGTGCCCCCCCCATGGAGACCCCCTGCCCGCCCACAAGCAGAGCTCCGTGCTCGGCCAGGGATCCAGTGCAGGGGGTGCATAGGTTATTATTGAATACCACCGTGGGGGTGCAGTGGGTGCGAATAGGTACAGGGTGGCTATGTACCTGGGTTATGCAGCATGTATCCACCTAGGCCCATTCATGAATAGGGCCCAATGAGTGGTAACATTGTGACCAGAAAACTCCATGAAACTGGTGGGGAGGTATGAAAAGGATGGCAGTAAGTATTTTTTCATTAAAAGAGTAGTGGCTGAATGAAACACATTTCTGGAAGAAGTCATCTAAGCTGAAACAGTATGGGGGCTCAAACATGGGTGGAATTAGCACATGGGAAATTGCATATGGGGCAGAGAGGGAGGGAGGGGAAGACATAAAGACAGACAGAGGCACAGGGCCATAACTTGACAAGCTTGAGTACCCTGTATTGGCCAGTAGGCCCATATCTGCTTACAGTTTCTATGTTTTTTATGGTTCTCTGCTAGGTGTCATTGAGATAGATCCCTCATCACATAACAGATCAAACACTTCAGAGATCAGTAGTCCTGACTCCTCTGAAATTATTAATATAGCAAAGTAACAAAGGTACTGAATGGCAACAAACCACAGAATGTGACATTTTATACATGTTAATGGATAACATTAAGGGAAGGGGAAGAGCCAGTAAGCTGGACACAAAACAAAAGAGACACCCCATATTTACTTGTAGTGATCCCAAGGCACTATCTGTCCACCTGTAGTCAGTGTAGACTCTGAGACAAATTAAAGTGATTTTCCAGTTTTTGGCAAGGCACTGGCAGTTGGCATAAGTAGGATTCAAATCTCAACATTCTAAAATATGTTGAATTTCAGGAATTATTTTCTTTATTAGAAATGTAGAAACATAGACTTTGACGGCAGATAAGGACCGCTTGACCCACCTAGTCTGCCCATTTCCCTACCTAGAGGATAAGCTGCAGATCCTATTTAACCAACAGCCTATTTCTTCCTACCCCCCACAAAAATTGCCTTATGTCTGTCCCATGCATTCTTGAATTCTCCCACAGTTTTAGGCCCCACAACCTCCTCAGGAAGGCTGTTCCATGCATCCACCACCATCTCTGGGTAAAAAAAATACTTCCTCACGTTGCCCCTGAGCTGTCCCTCCTCTATCTTCAGATTGTGTCCCCTTGTTCTTGCACACCTCTTTTTCTGAAAGCTGCTACCCTCTTGGACTTTGTTGAATCCACTGAGGTACTTAAACGTTTTTATCATGTCCCCACTCTCCCTCCTTTCCTCAAGGGTATACATATTAAACTCCTTTAGTGTCTCCTCGTATGGCTTCTCTTGCAGACCCTGCACCATTTTAGTTGTCCTCCTCTGAACTGCCTCCATCCAGTCTATGTCCTTGCAGAGATGGGGTCTCCAGAACTGGACACAGTATTCCAGATGGGGTCTCACCAACTATCTGTACAGGGGGATAACAACTTCCTGTTTTCTGCTGGTGATGCCTCTCCCTATACATCCCAGTATCCCCCCAGCCCTCCCTACCGCCTTCTCACATTGCTTGCCAACCTTAAGGTCATCTTATATGATTATCCCCAGGTCTTTTTCCATTTTTGTTGTTGTTACTACCTCCCCCCCATTGTGCAATCTTCCCCTGGGTTTTTGTTTCCCAGGTGCATTACTTTGCACTTCTTTGCATTAAATCCAAGCTGCCATACTTCTGACCATTCCTCCAACCTTGCCAAGTCCCTTTTCATCCTTTCTACACCTACTTGTGTATCAACCCTGTTGCAGATCTTTCTGTCATCTGCAAAGAGGCATACTTTTCCTTCCAGTCCCTCTGCAATGTCACTAATAAAGACATTAAAAAGGACTGGACCCAGTACTGAACCCTGTGGTACCCCACTAGTAACCCCTCTTTCTTCAGAGTGGACTCCATTTACATATACCTTCTGTGTCCTGTTGTTCAGCCAGTGTTTTACCCAGGCTACCACCCTGGGACCCACTCCCAGGCTGGTTAATTTGACTACTAATCTTTTGTGTGGGACTGTGTCAAATGCCTTGCTAAAGTCTAGGCAGGCCATGTCCACAGTCCCACCCTGGTCTACTGTTTGGTCACCCAGTCAAAAAAATCAATTAGATTCATCTGACATGACCTTCCTGCTGTGAACCCATGCTGCCTTGGATCCTGTGCCCCACTGGCCTCTAGGTACTCAACAATTCTTTCCTTCAGAAGTGATTCCATCACTTTCCCTACCACAGAGGTCAAACTGACAGGTCGGTAGTTTCCTGCCTCTGTCTTGGTCCCACATTTGTGAAGGGGAATCACATCAGCCTTCTTCCAGTCCTCAGGTACCACACCATCCTCCCATGATTTGTTAAAAAGGGTAGTCAGTGGTGTCACTAGTTCTCTGCTTAATTCTTTTAGAATTCTGGGGTGAATTCCATCTGGCCCCATTGCTTTATCCACTGTCAGCTTTAGGAGTTCTGTCAGAACTCTTTCTTCTGTGAAAGGACTGGGATCGACCCCCCTCTCCAGAGTGCTTCTGTTAATTGGATTAGGCACCTCCCCCACCTCCTCTTTTGTGAATACTGAACAGAGGTATTCATTTAGTATCCCTGTTTTTTCACTGTCACTCTCTGCCCACCCACCATCCATTCTATTCAGCCTCACTATCCCTCCCTTTGTCTTGCTACGCTCCCTGATATACCTATAAAAAGTTTTATCCCCCTTCTTAACCGAGTTGGCTATCTTTTCCTCAGTTTGTGCCTTTGCTATTCTGACTACCCTCCCTGCTTCCTTCTGCCTTAACTGGTACAGTTCTCTGTCCTGCTCCTTCTGTGTTTCCTTACACTTTCTAAATGCTATATTTTTCTCCCTAATCTTCGCTGCCACCTTTTTTGAGAACCATAGTAGCTTTTTCTTTCATTTTGATTTATTTATTTGCTTCACACAAAGACTTGTTGTCTCTGTGATGGCAGTTTTGATATTTCCCCATTGTTGCTCCACCCCTCCTTCTAGCCTGTTTGCTAGTGCTTTTCTAAGGCACTCTCCCATCTTGCCAAAGTCAGCTCTCCTGAAGTCCAGAACCCTCACTTTTGTATGGGTTGACTCTGTAGCTGAGTTTATCGTGAACCACACTGTTTGGTGGTCACTTGTTCCCAAATGGCTACCCACTTCTAGATCTGAGATCCTCTCACTGTCCCCATTTGAGAGTACGAGGTCTAAGATTGCTCCCTCATGAGTAGGTTCCAAAACTAGCTGTCTGAGGCATGCCACCAGAAGGGCATCAAGAATGACCCTGCTTTTGGATGTGACTGCAGCAAAAGTGCTCCAGTTAACATATGGCATATTAAGGTCCCCCATCAACAGTATCTCCCCTTTCTCTGCCATCCTAAGTATGCCTTCTATCATATCCTTGTCCATTCCCTCCCCCTGGCATGGGGGTCTGTATACAACCCCTGTGCGGATTGTGGTGCCATTTCCAGTCTCTAAGGTGACCCACAGTGCCTCCTCTCCTCCCTGTTTACTCTTTTGTTCAGTTGCTTTTATCCCTTCCCTTACATAGAGAGCTACTCCCCCCTCTTCTTCCCCTTGTCTCTTCTGTAGGTTGTGTACCATGGTATGTTAACATTCGAGTCATGGTTCTCTGTGTACCATGTTTCTGTGACTGCTACGATATTCAGGCATCCCTCTTCCATCAAGGCCACCAGTTCAGGGAGCTTGTTGCCCAGACTATGGGTGTTGGTACTCATTACCCTCCATTTCTTGATGGCCTTACCCCTTTTTTTGCCCCATGCCTGTCCTTATTGTGTTTGTCACTTTCTCCATTTGCCCTGCACTTCTCCCTATCGACATCTCTATGTTGGTGTCTACCTCACTTAGTACCCTGATTTTTTTGGGGGGGCTAGGATTTTCCTGCTGCTTTCCAGTGCCTCCCCCCTTTGCTAGTTTAAATGCTTGCCAATGAAGTATTTAAACCTATCACCTAGGATCCTGGTTCCCCTCTTGGACAGATGCAGACCATCACACCAGTATAGGCCTGCATCCCTCCACGTGGACCCCCAGTCCCCATTGAAGCCAAATCTCTGAGGTCTACACCAGTTTTTCAATTACTGATTGAATCCCATGGTGTGCAGCACCCTAGCCTCACCCGTGCCATAGACAGGCAGCACCTTTGAGAAGGTTACCGTGTGTGCTATTTGTCTAAGGCCCCTTCCCATCTCCAAAAATGCTTCTTGCACTGCTCTGATCCCTTTCTTAGCCAGGTCATTTGTCCCTAGGTGGACAGTGACATCCAGCTCCCACCCGTGTGCAGCTACTCCTGTGATCCTGAGGATTCACTCCCTGTCCCTCCAAGCCATGGTGCCAGGCAGACACCTTACCTCCCTCTCCCCTTCCTCCACCAATTCTACCTTCCTAACAATGGAGTCCCCCACCAGGAGTTGTTTCCTTCCCCTGCGGGGTCCCCTGCCACCCTCCTGTGGGTCTTCTTTGTGGAGGTTCCCAGCATCTTCCTTGGTCTCCACTGCAGGTGCCTCCATAGAGGAACCACACTTTGCCAGAATGGCATAGGAATTGTGGAGAGGTACAACTGGAGGGATGTACCTCTGTTCCACCACTCTCACCCTCCTTGAGCCATCTGTGGTCCAACCGCTCCTCTTTCTTGGCAACCTCTGAGGCAATGGCAGTGACCCTGGTGGTCCCTGGGTGGGAGATGAGATCCCACAAATCCTGGCCAAATCAGCATGGAGATGAGCAACCTCCTCCCTCAGCCCAGAGAGGTGCCTGCAGATGGAACAACACTGCATCCTCCAGAATGTCTCCCAGAAGACTGCTGCTGCACAGCCACTGCACTGCACCACTCCCATCATGTCTTCTTTCTGCCCCTCCCAACTATTGTTTGGAACACTTACTCTTTCCTGTGTTTGTTTATTTCTTTTTTTTCTCTTCATACCTACTTACTGCCTCTGTGCCCTTTTAGCTCCTCATCTTCCTGTTCTGAGACAAGAAGTTCCTGTATTTCTCAGTAGTCTCCTTACTTGCTCAGAGTCAGACCTCCAGCAGCAAGGGGGGACGGAGAGCTACTCTTGCCCTTCTGGGATGGTGAGTCTTTGGTGGCTCTGTGATCACTCATTTCATGCTCCCAAACAGGAAGTTCCTGTTGTCAGCTAAAATCTGTGCCTATAAAAGTAGAACTGGTTTAGGGTGAGGGGTGGAGGGGAGTGAAGGAGGGTAATATAGTCCCAATAGAGAAGTTTTAGTTATACCAGTAGCTCCTTCCTCCTGATGTTCTGTATGTTCTCTGGTAGAAGCTATCTAGGGCAGTGTTTAAATCTGGTTTTAACCTGGCTCCTTCTAGCTAAGCCACTCCCCCTACTTTGCAAATCTTTCTACACTTAGTTAATTTCACAGATAACATTTCCCTTCTGACACCTGTGACAAACACCTAGATAAGTACACAGATACAGATAACAGTTTACTTCAGCTACGTATGACAAGCATACTAACTCTTTTTTTTACCCTAAATTGAAGGTCCCAGTACAAGAGTTCTAGTTCTTAGTCCCAGAACAGAAGTTTTAGTTATACCAGTAGCTCCTTCCTCCTGGTGTTCTGTCTGTTCTCTTGTAGAAGCTATCTAGGGCAGTGTTTAAATATGGTTTTAACCTGGCTCCTTCTAGCTAAGCCACTCTCCCTACTTTGCAAAACTTTCTACACTTAGTTAATTTCACAGATGACAATTCCCTTCTGACACCTGTGACAAGCACCTAGATAAGAACACAGATAACACAGATAACAGATAACAATTTACTTCAGCTACCTCTGACAAACACACTATTTTTTTTACCCTAAATTGAAGGTCCCAGTACAAGAGTTCTAGTTCTTAGTCCCAGAACAGAAGTTTTAGTTATACCAGCAGCTCCTTCCTCCTGGTGTTCTGTCTGTTCTGTGGTAGACACTATCTAGGGCAGTGTTTAAATCTGGTTTTAACCTGGCTCCTTCTAGTTAAGCCACTCCCCCTGCTTTGCAAATATTTCTATTATTATAACAATGGTAATAAAAATCAGAATATATGATTGGTCAGAATTTTTCCCAAAGGGTTACCTTAACATTTAAGTAGTGTACTTGAGCCTCATTTCTTGCCCCAAGATCTGACAAATGAGGTCCCTAAGTGCAGAATTTTAAACAACTACAAAGTTCTATAATGTCTTTGGTTGCTGCCATTAGCTTCACCAGTAAGTGATAACAGTTGAGACATTTCTCAGAGCTAATTTAAATCTACCTTTCTTTGTAATTGTGATGCAATAGTTGAATAGCAGATACTGGTGGTTACTGTGCATAAAATAGCTTAATGGCTCATTTGACCTAGTAGGAATACTACCTTCCACCCACCACAGACTGTATGTGACTTTTTTAAACAAAGTCATATGGTAGAAAACAAGTAAAAAGGGAAACTTTGCTTTGCTTTACCTTGCTTTAGCCTTTTAGGTACTTATCACTCTCTGCCCCCTCCCATTTTCTAGCAGATTAACCCTTCCTGACTGACATACTGAAGGGGGGAGTCTGTAGTACAAGTGAGAGAGTGTTGGCACAGTAACCTTGACTTGGTTGACTTATTTGCTAATCTTTTTTAACTTTTTCAGGATGAAGATTTTTCTGTTGAGAAGTGGCAAAACAAAACCAGAATGCTGAAAACTAAACCCTCTCTGCTTGTGCAGCATGAATGAGTCAGTGAGTTTATGATTGTGCCAGGCTGTGAATCAATTTTGCCTTGCTCTGTTTCAGCTAGTGTACTTTTTCTTTAAAAAATGGGAGTTTGACTGGCTAAAACAGAGAAGTGGCAGCCATAAAAACAAAACTGGAATGCTTAAAACGGAATCTTTACAGGTGTGATTGAGTAAGTTTGGTTAGGGAAAAATGAACAGTCTGATATGCTGACAGATAAAATATGTGGGAGGGAGGAAGAGTGGGGAAATGAAATGCCCAGCCAGCAAACATTGAATTTAAAGCTTTGCCAAGGTTGTGACTGAGTCTTTTCAGTATGGAGATCATATATGTGTGTGTGTGTGTGTGTGTGTGTGTGTGTGTGTGTGTGTGTGCTTGTGTGGGAGGGATGGAGGTGGACCCTGGAGAAGGCGAGTCGCTGGCCCATGGGTGCGGTCAGAGGAGGGGAGTTCAGACACATGGGGGCAGCATTGTGATGCTGGACCACTCCCAACTCCTGGGTGTTGTTTCCTCCCCAGTGGAAGCAACAGCAGCAGCAGCACCAGTGCCACCAGTGGCTGCTGTGCATTCACCTTCTTGACCACTACCACCAGCACCACCAGTAGCAGCTGTAGGGGCTCCAGCAGCACCCCGTCCACCCCCTCCACAGCCACAGGAGATGCCCCTGGAAACCATAGGTGGTGCAAGGACTGTGTAAGGTCCCCCCCGCAGCTCCCCAGTGTGGGAGTTTTTTAACTCTGTGAGGGGAGACAGCACAGTCATGGTGTGTCATCTGTGTGGTGTGCTGGTGTGCCATGGCCCCTGGGGGACACATTTGGGGGCCAGTGGCCGATGCACCCACATGTTCAACCACCACAAGGTGGAGTGGCAGGCTGCCATGGAAGGGGCCAGGCATCCACCTGCTAGCCCTTCTGTGGCAGTGGCTGAGGGTGCTGCTTGGGTCAAAGTTGTGCCTCACCACAGCAGAAGGAGGGCCAGTACAGCAGGTGCACCACCACCACCACAGCCACCGGCACCACCCTCTCCACCACCACCAATACCTGGATTTCCACCTGATGTGGACCCTGCAACAGTCTCTGTAACAGAGACTGACCTCGCCCTGGTGTGGGTGGCCCTGGAGGAGAGTAATCAGAGGGTCAGTGCTTTGCAGCAGCAGGTTGACACAATAGAAGAACAGCTGCAGCAAATACTGACAATGCTGCACCTGCTGCTGGACCACCACGGCATCCCACAGCCACAGTATGGGATTGTTTTCTGCCCCCCCCCACTACTGTGTTGTACTGTTTTTGTGTGTTTTTTTCTTTGTTGTTTAATAATACACATTTTCCCTTCCAGGCGAATCTTTGTTGCTCCACTTAGTGCAATACATTTCTGTAAGAACCACCCATAATTTCATTACAGTGTGTCATGTGACGGAGGAATTCCCATTCTAAAAAGCTGTCCACATTCTGCCTGCCTTCTCAGCAACGTTAGGACACGATGCCAGGGAGAGCACGGGTGCATGCTCCATTACAGTGAATGTCCGATTGTCAGGCAGCTTTCCAAATGTTTCTTTATGTTATAATGATCAGTTTGTGGTGAAATGTGTGAGCACATTTCCAGGAAGAAGAGCCTTGTTAGTGGAAACATTCCCACATTTCACCACAAAGTGAACCTTATAACATAACAAAACATTAGGATAGCTGCTGGACATTCACTATAGTGGAGCATGCACCTGTGCTCTCCCTGGCATCACGTCCTAACGTTGCTGAGAAAGGGAGGGCAGAATGTGGGTGGCTTTTCTGAACTGGAATTCCTCCGTCATGTGACACACTGTAATGAAATTATGGGTGGTTTTCTCAGAAATATATTGCACTCTGTGGAGCAAGAAATATTCCACTGGAACTAAGGCCCCCGCATATTAGGTTATGTGCATCACCATAACTATATAACGTGGTGAATCTATGTAAAGCAGCAGCCCAAAAATCTGTTGAGAACTCTGACCTATATTTTTTAATGCTATGTTACAACTTCCTTTACTTACATCCTGACTTGAATGATACAAGAATTTCCAGTACTTGAGTCTGCTGTACAGTACTACCTTTTTTCATGTGTAAAATAATGAAAGGAGCATTCCTTTTAAATTGGTGCTGACCAGGTCTTTGTCATTGTTTTCTTCTGCTTTTCTCCATCACGTCAGTTAATTGTTATATATCACTTCTGTTGTAAATTAGCAGTTATGCAGCAGGCAGTGTTTTATGACACCATGGAACAATATTTATTGAAAAGCAGCTGCAAATAAATACAAACCTGGTCAGAACAATATTGAAAGGCGTGCTCATTTTTTTTTTATACATAAAAAAGTTAGCAACTAAGTAAAGCAGATAGAAATTGTGAAAAGAAGCATATCATTCAAGTCACGACTCAGAGTAACTAGTGGCTGTGACAATGTAAAGTAGCATAAAAAAGTACATTTCAAAATTGTCACGACATTCTTGCAATGCTGCTTTAATTGATAATGTCAGTATGACATCATGAGCTCACAACAGTTACGCAACAATCAAAATGCAACCCCAGAGTTAATGGCGCTGTCAGTCATGCGTGCAGTGGTGGCACAGAGTTCCCAGATTTTTCCTGCAGGCCCAAAATGCATCCTCCTTGTGTGCAGAAAATTGACAAGTGGTAACACAGTGAAATGAAACTGTTTCAGCACATACTAAGTCCCCCAGAATTAATGGTGCACTAAGTCATGCACGCAGTGCTGGCACAGAGTCCCCAGATTTTTTCTGCAGGCCCAAAATGCATCCTCCTTGTGTACAGAAAATTGACAAGTGGTAACACAGTGAAATAGGAGTGTTTCAGCACATATTAAGTCCCCCAGAATAACATGATGACCGTGAGCATCCTGTTGCTGGTCCAATGTGTTCTGCGAAGCGATTCGAGCAAATGCAATGTGATCATCTCATGCAGATGGAAGGTTGCCCTTTGGCTGTACACTAATAGTAGCCTTGGTCAGTAGATATATATATATATATACATGTTTGTGTATTTTGTAGATGAGGAGGGGGGTTGATAGGGACATATACTCATGGTTTACTACTGGACTTACCAGTCATGGAAGGGGATAACATGCTTGCTATGGTTAATAATAATAATAATAAATTTATTTATATAGCGCCTTTCAGCATACCAAGGCACTGAACATATTATACCACAACATCAAACACAAACCAATAACACATATAAATAGATTCATATCATATTAACAACTATTATTAAAATCAATTAATAAATACGAATAAAAATTCAACAGAATAAAATTACTTAAACATCCAAAATGGTCAAGCATCCAAAAATGCCATTTGCCACAAATAAGTTTTCAGATTTTTCTTGAATTCCTCCACGGAGGTGCACTCCCATAACCAGCATGGTAGAGAATTCCAGAGAGTGGGAGCAGCATATGAAAAAGCTCTACTGTCAGACAATGTTTAAACTCACTCTCAGAACCTCTAGCAACCCCTCGTTGGCTGAGTGGAGCGATTGGCCAGGGTAGTAAGACACCAGAAGTTCTTTCAGATAGGCTGGACCCTGATTGTGAAGGGCTTTAAAAGTCAATAAAATGACTTTAAAGGTGATCCGCCACCATATAGGCAGCCAGTGCACTTCACGCAACACCGGGGTAATATGGGAGGACTTACTTATCCCTGGCAAAACCCGGGCTGCAGCGTTCTGCATCAGCTGAAGGTGGCAAATTTCAACCCCAGAAAGCCCAGAGTAAAGGGCGTTGCAGTAGTCCAAATGGTTGCCGGTGACGAGGGTGAATGCCCCACTGTGGTATTAGCTGCCAGCTTGTGCTCGGTCCACAGTGCCAAGTGCCTATTCTTAAGATGCGTATGCTGTCCTCCTGTGCCCAGATGGCTCCCCTTTTAACTCGACTCACACACACATGGCAAACCTGGCAGATTGCAACTGACTCATCATTTGCATCTTGAACAAAAAAATCCCAAACAAGGGATTGTGATGCTCTGCTTTTAACATATCCATGAGGTGGCTTATTTAAGTCCATTATTTTAAGCACTGAAGTGGGGAGGCACGTGATGAATCGGGCAGTGCACACCTGTACTGCAACTGACCACCATGACTACCTATCATATTTATTACTGGGTCATCATCATCATCAACTAAAACCTGTAAATCACAAGTTTTTATGTGGGGGGAGGAATTCCTGCAAACATACTCAGGCACAGCTACTTTGAATTTCTTTTTCACCGGTTCCCAACTGGGGTCAATTACATCATCATCATATTCATCAATGTCACACACATCCACATCTTCTGCTTGGATGCTAGCATGTGGACTGCATGTTGCAACAACAGCAACATCATCACCATCATCACATTCATCATCGGCATCTACCCACCATCACCTGATATTTTTTCACCACACTGTGAATTACTGCATGACATTAACTGCCACAGTGGATGGAATATCACATTGTATGCTATCGATGACATGATTATCAGAATCCTCAGGTTCAGTTACTGGGATGTTACTGGGAAGTATGACATCATCTACACTGCCCCCCGCTTGCACTGCGTCACACTCAATATTTTTGGATACGGTACACTGGTCGGAATTCGGACTTGACACACCAATACTAATACTACCACCACCACTAACACTAGTAACACTAACACCACCGGCTGGGAAAACATCATCTCCTCCAATTATGAGTGAAGCTACTGATTGGGCTGTAAAAAACATTGCAGGAGAAATACCTTTCCTCACATCAGCAATGCACTTCTGTGTCTCTGTACTACCATGCCCACAGACTATCTTACTGCCAGCATTGCCATGGTGAGAAACAGCTTTGCTTGCACGTCTCTTTGTGGGCATTTTGGGTGATCAACCACAATATTATAACCAAATTTAGATTTTTATACTTTCATTCTCTGATTGGGGGGATGCTGGATGTGAAGCCAAAAAAAACAACTGTAGCTTCACCAACAGATAAGAGATTAGTCTGCCATGCAATGAAAACAACTTCAGTAACCACTGGTGCTGATGAGATCACGGAAATAATCGAATCGGGTAAAAAATTCCTTTTTGCTGGTGGGGGTGGGGGGGAGCACTAACTGCAGATTTTTAGGGCAGTACAAGCAGCAAAACAAAGAGCAGATACTACGATCGCAGTACAAAATCAGGAAGCTACAGTGGATAGCAGGTTCACACTGCTGCCCCTGCAATTACACTAGTCTGTGGCACAATAAAAGGTGTATTATTTAATGTCACACAACACCGCACACACACTTACACACAGAACAGTTTGTCTACAATGCTGAATGAGTAACGTGTAGCAAATTGAAAAGTTCAGTAATATGCCACGTATTGTTATGTAAACAACCTGAAATTATGAACTGCTGCACCAGATCCACACAACACACAATCAGCAAGACAATTTCAACAGTTATTGACAATATTACAGTGTGTACATTAACACAGTCAGTTATATAACAAAAATATAACTAAAAAAACAAAGAAATCACCATTTCCCCAAATTAAATCTACCTACACCACAGATACACCCCTCCCCCAAAGCACACTTTCACTTTCTTTCACTACACACACTCAATGTTCTACATTAACATTCAAAATCCACACAAAAACAAAAATGCTTGATGATATGAGCACAGGAGGGTTTCCTACAGTCGATGAATTAAAGTTTGAGCCCCCCAAAAAATGCAACAATGCTTTTTTGACAACTTTTAGAAGGTTTCAATCAGAGACAGCTCTAAGAGCACACTGTCTCCTGCTCCTTCCTACACATACTACCCCAAACTGAGGCTGTGCAGATCAATATAGAGCCCATGTGACCTGAAATCCTATGAATCATTGCAAAATTCACCTTCAGAGCTCAAAAACAAGGTGAAGTGAGGCAAAGTGCATTGTTCTCAATGCACTTCACCTTAATATTTGGCAGAGTAGTGGTCTGGGAAGGCGGAGTAACGTGAAGTCATTGTTTTCAATGGACTTCGCGTTACCCATCATAATGCAAAGTACTCCACTTTGTGTTGCAGATCACTCCGCAAATCCACCCTTACTCTGCGAATCACTTCCCGGAGAAGATTGAGCCCACGTCGCCCACCAGTAATTGTATACTTCAGCCAAGGCAGAGTACTGCGTTCCTCATGCTGCTGTCTCGCATTCAGCAATTGGTATTCATGAGTCAAACTTAAAAACAATGAGAACGGATGGCGGATGGACTACTTTGTCTATTTTCATGGTAAATTAATGTTTAAAAAAAATTATCATTCTGCTTGTTCTGAACCAGTTTGACATTGCTATAAAAGCAGAAAGGTGCTCCTGGGGGGATTACATTAATCAAGAGTCAATCACCCCTAGGGGTATGTGGCACTTGACTGCACCTCATGCCAAATTATACCCCAAAAGGTTGATTAACAAATGATTAATGTAACCCCTGGTCATTCCTTATTGCTTAATTAACAATAATTAGGCACCTGCATGCAGAAGTACATGCATGCAAGCAAATGAGTATCTCCACCATACATGACACAGGAGAAGTGGCAGTAATCACAATCTGTACTGTCCAAAACAGCCATGAACAGTACAGAGCACTGCCAAACAACAAGACATCATTGGAACTCTGCTATAAATACAAACAGACAAGAAATGATTTATCCATGACTAGCACAATACTAGTATTGTCCTCTGCACTACTGTATGCACAGGCAGCAAGTATTACTGCATGCTCAATTCTACACTGTACCACTCACTCTTTTACCACCAGGATGCACAAAACTGATCCACAAAATGCAGAAGAGAAAAAAAAATAGGTAACATGAAATACATACAACAGGCACAATTGGAGACACAACCACTAGGTGGTAGAAAGCACCCCTCCCCAATTTTTTTGTGTAAGTCTAAAACTATTCCAACCATCCTTTCAAACTCTGCAATTACCTGTAATGCTCTTGTCCAGGTTTTATTCATGGTTGGCAGATGGTCTGAGAAACTTCATCAAACACAAGGGAAATCAAACTGAGAGTGCTGGGGATTAATACTTCGGAGTTTATGAAGCTAATTAACTGATTATTTGAAGTACTATGAATGTCTGGTTTTAAAATCTCTCTGTACTGTGTAGGACAGCACCCATTCCCCTTCAGATATGGGACAAGTGGTAGATAGAATGTGTGGGCAGTGATGAGGTCTGCCTAACACTGTAGCGCAGTCCTGGGTTTTTGGTTGTTAATTTGTCACTAAATAATCTGTCCTATCCATCCCTGCCCTGGTCTGAGAGATGCTCCTCTTGTCTATAGTCAAAAAGTGAGCCTTGATAGGCTGGAGGGATTGATTTAGGAAATTTCATACCACCTGGGTTGTACAGCCTAGAACATAAACATATTAGGGAGGATTTGCTGTTATTATTCAGCATTCATACTGATCAAGATTTAATGACTACAATGGATTTTGTTTGGGGACAAGATCAGCATACTCTTAGAAGACATACATAGATCAGTCAGTCCTAATCATTATAAAGCAAACAATGGAAAGCTATTTTATAACTGAACAGTGGTAAATATGTGAAATAGTCTTCCTGATGAGTTAGTGAACAGTAGGACTACAGACACCTTCAATGGATGGATGGCGTAATCCTAACGAATACTTAAATAAGAGATCGACTTGAATGGACAATTCTCTCTCTCTTTAATCAAAGTACTGTATCACCTGCAGCATTTAAAGGGCCTAAGCACAGAGATCCTATTATCTCTTACAGAATCTCTCTGTGGTGCAAGACAATCTGTGCTGCATAGCCAAATATGATGCTTGCACCAGCGAAAAGTGATCCACATCCTCTCCAAAGCAATGTGCTGCAGTGTACTATAGCTAGAGAGGCACAGCAATAACACATTCCAAGAAACAGCAGCAGTAGCTGTCCCAGAATTTCCATCATCTTCTTGACACTAAAACAATAAGGGCTATATATGTTGCACAAAAAGTCAAACTAATAGTTGGGGGATGGAGAACTTGCTGGAACTAGTAGCATGCAGCATGGATAAAAGCCAGATAGGGAAGAGAAACCTCACAAACAAGCTGCAGGATAACAATGCAAACATATTACATCACCAGTTCTCCCTGCCTGACATACATCAACCACATAAGACTGTGTTTTTTTATTTGAACAGGTTTCCAAAAAAATAAATAAGAAAGTGGCTGAGGGGTCTGTAACCAGGACTCTTTCCTCCCACTATGAAACAATCACAGCAGTCATTATTACCCCCACCCCACCCCCAAAAAATGTACAATGTCTGCTTTTTCCTTAAAAACTCCTCAGTTGAAAATATTTCTGCACCTCTACCACTCAGACTCTGGTGGCTTATTTTTAACCCAAGTTCTTTTTTGCTTTACTGTAGGTTTTTGTTTCTGGGTTGCTTTTCATGCACTCTCATCCATAGCACACCCACACCCCACTCGATTTGAAAATGGATTGATGACTTCACTATCACACCTACCCACCCAACACTGGGATGAAGTTCTTGTGTAATGCAACAGACATGCAGTAACTGTGCTGTACCATGCCCTCCCCCCTTTCCTAGCACACTTACAGTACCTCTCTGATCAACAGGAATGCTAATTTGAGTAAGCCATTCCAGATGGCTAGAATTCTACCACCTAGCCGGCCCGGCGGTGCTGAAGGTTGAGGCACTGCTTGCCACATCTCACACCACACCGGTGACCTGGGTTCGGGAATGGACTCGGGTTCTTCAGGGGTCAGCTGGGGGAGGTAAGGCTTGAATGTCCATAGGACTGCTCTCCTTCCTTGGGGGGGGTTGTGCTGTGTGCTTCAGCACAGCAAGAAGGGGTTTGGTCCTTGCCCAGGATGCTTGGCTGACTCTGGAGAGGTGGAGACAGCTGCTGAACCCATTGCACAGGCATGGAGAGAAAAGAAATGGAGGAAAATACCAGGATCTGGCAGGACCCATGATGGCTCCAATGGGCCAGAGGACGTAACCCTCAGAGGAGGGGGGTATAGTCCCTGCCAGGTCCGCAGACATAGTAAAATAATGTAGTGATAAAATAAATCTACCACTCTGACCCACATCAGGTAGCAGGACCACTCTTCAGGATTCCCAATGACTGGAAGTGGGATACCTGAGCCAGTGGAGGCACCATTGCTCTCGGTTCTTGATGGCATGGATCCACATCCCTGAGCCACAGCAGGTGGTGGCACCATTTCTCAGGGTTCTGAAAGCTGGGGTCCCCCTCCCTGAGCCACACTGGGTGGGACAGTATTCCTCAGTGGTCTCAAGGGCTGGGATCCCCCAGCCCCTTTCTAAGACACACCTGGCAGTGACACAATACTTCAGGGGTTCCATTGACCAGGATCCCTCTCTCTCTCTCAGCTGCACTGGGTATCAAAACTGCTCTTCAGATGTCTCAGTGGCTGGGATTCTCTCTTACTGAGCCACTGCAGGGTGAAGGAACACCTTCTTGGGGGTTCTGGTGGCTGGATCCCCCTCATGAGCCACACTGGGTGGGGCACCATTCCCTAAGGGTCCCAAGTGCTGGGATCCCCCATTCTGTGCCACAATGAGCAGCCAGCACCATTCTTCAGGGGTCTCAATGGCCAGGATCTCCCTCCGTCAGCTGCTCTAGGTAACTGTCCTATTGGCCAGAATCCTCCCTCACTGAGAAGCTGCAGGTTGGTTGAATAGCATCTCTGGGGTCCTGAAGCTGGGATCCTCATCTTGAGGCAGGAATCAGTGGCACAACCCTGAAAAAGAGACCATTGGTCTCAGTGGGCTTACCCGGTAAACAAAATCTAAATAAATAAATAAAACCCACCTCCGGATCTTAATGGCCAGGTTCCTACCTCCCTGAACCAAATCAGCTGGCAGAACTGCACTGGGGGGGGGCTGATGGCAGGGATCTCCCTCCCTTAGCCTCACTAGGTTGCAGACTGCACATTTGGAATCCCAATGTCCTGGGTTCCACTGAACTTCACCAGATGGCAGAGCATCATCTCAGTGTTCCCCATGCCTGGGATTCCCCTTCCTCTGCCACACTGGGTGCTCCATAACCAAGTGATCTCAGAAACTCCAATGAGCCAACAAAAGCAACAAGCACCAGTCATACAGATCTATTACTACATAACAGCAACACAATATAAAGTCAATGGAGAAAATGTAGCCTAATCTCAAGGTTGATTTTCTGCTGGGGTGTCAATAGGAAATACTTCCCTGCACACCCCACTTCAGAAAAATCCAACACACAAAATCGTCCCACCAATGACAATAGGCTTTAAACTTCATTTAGTGGCTAGAAATGAAAAATAAACAAAAGAAAAAACATAAAAAGAGAAAAATGTTTTTCCAACCAAGAATAGCTGCAAGTCAGCTTCATGGAACTAATACAAATGTACAAAGACTGAAGGGACAATTAAACTTAGCTCAGATTATGTACAGTTTGAGGCTCAATTCTCAGATGAGCAATTGGCAGAAGCAACAAAGGAGGCTAATGAAGGCTTACCAGAGTCATTGTCACTTGAGCATAGTAATAATAAAATAATAATAAACTTTATTTATAAGCACATTCTCTAAAACCAAAGTGCTGTACAAGGCTTTAAAACAGTTAAAACAACAACCAACTCATTCCATATAAAACTATAAACCAAATGAGGCAGGATGTTATATGGAGTCACTGAAGGCCTGGCAGAACAAATAGGTCTTCAAGGCTATCTTAAAGCTCCCCACAATCTGGCATTCTCAAATCTGGTGAGGTAGAGAATTCCACGGGGTCAGGGCCATGAACATAAAAGCCCAAGAGCCAGATGTCTTCAGCCGTACCCTGGTAATCTCTAACAACCCCTCATTAGCTGAGCGGAGTGGGCAGCCGAGACAGTACGGAATGAGGAACTCTTGGGGGTAGCCCAGGCCAAGTCTGTGTAGGGCTTTAAAGGTCAGAAGACTGACTTTGAAGGTGATCTGCCACTGAAAAGGCAGCAAGTGGAGTTTCACACAGCACAGGAGTGATGTAGCTCGAACAAGGGGCCCCAGTCAGTAACCGTGCTGCAGCCTTCTGCACTAGCTGCAAGTGGCGGATATCAACCCTCGGAAGCCCTAGGTAAAGGGAGTTACAGTAGTCCAGGTGTGAGGTCACAAAGGTGTGGATCAACATCAAAAGATCTCCAGATAGAACAAGGTGTTTGACCCAAATAATGTTCCTAAGTTGGTAAAATGCAGACTTGACAACTGCGGATACCTGTGAACGCAGTGTCAGCCTATCATCAAGGATCACCCCCAGGTCCCCCCCCCCAACCCGCTCAGAGGAAGGCAGCTGACTACTCCCAAGCAAAAGCCAAGAAGGAAGCCCTGCCACTGACCTCCTATGCGGAGGCCTGGATCCACGACCAGCACCTCAGTCGGAATTCAATTTCCACCAGCTGGATTTCATACAGTCCTGGATTTCTGCGAGGTAGCTATTAAAGACCATGTGTGTGAAGCTGGAAAATTTCATTTGGTGTATTCTCCACAGTTAGGCCCTGTACACACTAGGCTTTTTAAATTGTTTTAATCAAGTTAAAATGGTTTAAGAAGCATTAACATGGTTTGCGTCCACATTACAGCATGATTTAAACCATTTTTAAAACATTTGCTAAAACCCTGCTGGGTACCTAGTCTTTAGACTGGTTTTAAAAACAGTTTAAGTTAAACATAGTTTGACTTACTAGAGTGGATACACTGCTTGGTGCTAGGCTTCTAGCTGTGATAACCACAATACTGGAATTGCTTGGGCTGCTAGGATACACAGCTGCATGTAGCATAACACAATTGTAGGCATAGTAAGGTTCACGCCCCCCAAAAAGTACCCAGTGTGGACAGAAATAGGGTTGAAGAACCATGTTTAAACACAGTTTCATCACAATGTGGATGCTCTAACATGGCAAGATGTAAACCAGTTTATAAAATGATTTTCAGCCTCCTTTCACAAGCATGTACAGGGCCTTAGTTAATCCACCATATGAAGTACCAATTCACAATATATGGATAACTGCACAAATTTAGAAAACTCACTGGTGAAGTGGGGTACACAGGCAAAGCTGGCAATGTACTACTGGAATGGAAGTCACATGGTATAGAAACAAGCTGTATGGCATGGACAGGCTATGTTTAGTGAAGTTTTCTGAAGAGAGAGTTAGAGATAAGTCTGTTCCTGCTTGTCCGAGCAAAAACACCTTTAAAATCTATCTTTTGAAACCCAAATCACTCGGAATTGTTCTAGAAGGCCTTGTTCTTCTAGATTTATGTAGTTTGCTTCTCTCTCTTTTGTGGATTTTTCAATTTAATGTGGTGGTTTTGTTTTGACTGAAGAGAAACACTGCTGTGGGGGAGGGATTTGTTTCCGTCAGCAAGGCAGCCCAGAAATTTCACGGCATGAAGCCTTTTTTACAGTTGCCCTGAAGTGCAAAACACAAACAAAAAAAGTAAAATGCAATCAGATAAGTTAACAACAACCAAAAAATTAAATGCAAACAAGCACAGATGGTGCAGGACAGAGAACTGTACCAGTTAAAGCAGTTAAAGCAGAAAGAAGCGGGTAAGGCAGTCAGAATAGCAGAGGCCCAAACCAAGGAAAAAATAGCCAACTCAGTTATGAAGGGGGATAAAACATGTTATAGGTACATTAGGGAGCGAACAAAGACCATGGGAGGGATAGTGAAGCTTAATAAATGAGAGGGGTTGGGGTGGGCAGAGGGTGACAGTGAAAAAGCAGGGATACTGAACAAATACTTCTGCTCAGTATTCACAAAAGAAGAGGAGGGGGAGGTACCTAAAAAATCAATAGAAGCACTCTAGATGAGGAGGCCAATACCAGCCTATTCACAGATGAAAAGTCCTGAAAGAACTCCAAAAACTGAAAGTGGACAAGGCTATTGGGCCTTACAGGATTCACCCCAGAATTCTAAAAGAACTAAGGAAGAACTACTGACACCACTGATTACCCTTTTTAACAAATCATGGGAGGATGGTGTGGTACCTGAGGACTGGAGCAGGATGGGTGTGATTCCCCTTCACAAAAGTGGGAGCAAGGCAGAGGCAGGAAACTGCAGACCTGTTAGTTTGACCTCAGTGGTAGGGAAAATTATGGAATCACTTCTGAAAGAAAGAATTGTTGAGTACCTTGAGGCCAGCAGGGCACAGGACCCAAGGCAGCATGGATTCACAGCGGGACGTTCACGTCAGACAAACCTCATAGATTTCTTTGACTGGGTGACCAAAGTAGTGTTCCAGTGAGGGGCTGTGGACATGGTATACCTAGACGTTAGCACAGTGTTTGCACAGTCCCACACAAAACATTAATAAACAAGTTAGCCAGTATCCCAGGGTGGTAGCCTTGGTAAAAAATTGGCTGGACAACAGGACACAGAGGGTAGTAGTAAACCAAGTCCATTCCAAAGAAAAAGGGATTACTAGTGCGGTACTGCAGGGTTCAGTACTGGGACCGGTCATCTTTAATATCTCTATAAGTGACATTGTGGAGGGCCTGAAAGGAAAGGTATGCCTCTTTACAGATGACACAAATATCTTCAACAGGGTTGATACACAAGGGGGGAGGACAAGAAGGGGCTTGGCAAGGTTGGAGGAATGGTCAGAAGTACGGTAGCTTAGATTCAGTGCAAAGAAGTTCAAAATAATGCACCTGGGAAACAAAAACCCAGGAGAAGAGTACACAATGGTGGGGGGGGGTACTAAAAACAAGAAAAATCAAAGGGGGCCTGGGGGTAGTCATATCAGATGACCTAAAGGCAGGCAAGTAATGTGGGAAGGCAGTAAGGAGGTCTGAGGGGATACTGTGATGCACAGTGATAAGCATCACCAGTAGAAAACAGGAGGTTGTTATCCCTCTGTACAAACAGTTGGTGAGACGCCATATGGAGTAGTGCATGCAGTTCTGGAGACCTCATCTCTGCAAGGACATAGACAGGATGGAGGCAGTGCAGAGGAGGGCAACTAAAATGGTGCAGGGTCTGCACCAGAAGCCATGCGAATACAGACTAAAGGAGTTTAACATGTATGTCCTCTAGGAAAGGAGGGGGGGACATGATAGAAACTTTCAAGTACCTCAAGGGAATCAGCAATGTCCAAGAGGATAGCATATTTCAGAATAAGAGATGTGCAAGAACAAAGGGGCACAATTTGAAGTTGGGGGGGGATGGCTCAGGGGCAATGTGAGAAGTATTTTTGCATGGAGATGGTGGTGGATACATGGAACAGTTTTCCTGAGGAGGTCATGGGCTCAAAAACAATGGAGAAATTCAAGAATGCATGGAACAGACATGAGGCAATTCTGGTGGGGGGGTAGGAGGAAGTAGGCTGTTGGATAAGTAGGATCTGTAGCTTATCCAATAGGTAGGGAAATGGGGAGACTGGGTGGGCCAAGAGGTCCTTATCTGCCGTCAAAGTCTATTTTTCTGTGTTTCTAATAACAAAATTAAGTAACAAAACCAAATGTGCAGTGTGATGCCACAAATGTAATGTAACAAAGCAAAAACAAAAGTACAACCAAAAGAAATGACAAAAAAAGCACATTAATCAAAACAGTAAAGTGCATCTAAAAATGAAGATATTGAAAACATAGATTAGCACAACTAAAACGTGAATGCAAACAAAATGAATGTAGCACAACTATGAAATGAATGCAAACAAAACAAGCATAGTACAACAAAAAAGTATGCGCAGACAAAAAAACACATCACAACAAAAAACTAAATGCAAACAAAAAAGCACAACACAATTAAAAAGTTAATGAAAATAAAAAAGTAAAACACATATAAAAATCAAATTCAAACAAAAGGCACAACACAACCAGAAAGTAAATGCAAAGAAGTACTGCATGAAGGGGGTGTGGTCTGGCCACCAAGGAAATGGCTGCTTAATTCCTGAGCTCCCCTGCATCTGGTTACAATCCACGGTCAGCTGGCCTAACCTTGGCGTGCTGCTCTCTAAAAACTATGCTGCATTGCTCAAGTAAATGATCCCTATCGTCCAGTGTGAATATTTTGCCGTAGTACATCGGTTCTTCAATTGTATAGGCGCCATTCTTTTGCAAGTCGCCCGCTCAACTAGGTCATGAGAGCCGCGGCCCTACCTTTGCACTATCTAACTCACTCTGAACCCAGCGGTAACCTACCTGACACTAATTGTGTTCCAAATATCTTCTCTGCCTGCCCCCTAACTCATAATGGCAACCAGCAGTCCCTCTTTAGATACCTTACCATCGCTGACATTAAACTCGCAATCAGGATAAGTGGGTGACTCTCTCAACTATATCACCCACATGCAGGAGACAGTGCTCTCAAGGGCGGATGACATAAACATTACCTTGACAGGCACCACCACTGATGTTCATTTACTTCAGGATCGTCTTAAAGTGTCAGAACAATGAGCAGAATCCCTTGAGATACAACAAGCTAAAGTCCAGCAAAAAGTTTTGATGCAAGCAGAGAAATTGGAGATCTTGACTGCGAGGGTGGAGGACCAAGAGAACAGAGGGCACTGCAACAATCTATGTATTATTGGGGTACCAGAGGGCACTGAAGGTACCTCAATGGAGAGATTACTCAATGATTCATTGCCTGTGATGCTAGGGGACTGCTGGAGTGGTCCAGTGGAGATCGAAAGAGCCCACTGAATTGCTGGGAGAAAAGACAGATCGAATACATCCCCAAGGCTGATTGTGGCATATCTGCTTAGATACTCCACCAAGGAGTGTATACTTCAGGCAGCTCCAGATCTGGGGGAAATCAAGTGGCAGGGAGCAACAATTTCTATTTGCAAGGACTTTGCTCAAGAGACTACCAGTAAACGCCTAGCTTATGGGCCTTTGAAAAAATTCCTGGCTGCGCATAATTTCCAATACCGGTTTAAAGGACTTACCAAACTTCTGGTTTTCAAGGAGGGGAGGGAGGTCATGGCAGATGGCCCTGCAGACATGGAATACTGGATCACTAGGCTCTGGCCTAATCTGCATCTTTAGACTACGTCTCCCAGAAGGCTGTGTGCCCTTGAAGACTCGACAGCTCCTCGGAACTCTTACCCTGCCAAACAGTCTCTGGGGGAACGCTATGCAGCTGGACCAGCTCTCTCCTATAATGATTCCCCCATGGCTAGTAATCCCTGTCACACAACCCCACTGGCTACTTCCAGTCCTGTTTCCATGACTGATCAACCAGTCCTTCCTCCCAGATCCATGGGAGTACATGCTCGCGCAAGGCAACACTCGAGAAGCGGTCAGCTAGTTCCAATAGATCAATCAGGAATCACTCCTCCAGCCAAGATACCTAGAGACAACTCCTCTCAGACGTCTAGGAATGGATACTCTTCTGGATCAGATTTTCATAAAGAATCCTCTATGGACTGGGCAGACATTCCAGATTCCTCCTTGGTAGAGGCAGTGGATTTATCTGGAAAGCTTAAACCAGGGGAAAAAATATATGCTGCTGCTATTCTAACATCTCTGAATCCTATAGCGGTTCCCCCGAATCACCAATGAGATGCCGAATCATCCTCTACGTGCAGCATGGGCCCTTCTGGCTGAACTTAGTAATATGCATGCATAGTTTCCTGCTTATTGTTGTTTATGGTTTCATCATACTAAAATTATGTTGCATTTCACATGTGTTTGCTGATGTGGGGCATATTTTTCATAGGCTAAGTAAGCCTTTGGGATCAGTTGTGATTGATGTTTCCAATGGCTCCCCTTCCATTTTTGAAAGGGAACTCAGCAATGCACCACACCCCCCTCTCATTACTGTCGTTATGGGCAGAATCTACTGGTTTGGCTCAATATGATCCTGATGCAATCTGGCTCTCTCCACTAAGTTCAGTTTCTAAACAATATAAGGCCGCAGCTAAATGGACCTTATAGTGCATGATAGGGGTGAGTTACCCAACTCCCCCCCAACTCCCTACTTACCCTACCCTTATTCCTCTCCTTCTTCCCCCTCCCCCTCCACCTTCTTTCCTTTCCCCTTAACCCCCCTACCTGAGGGTTATTCTAGCACCCTAGGATTGGTTACCAGATGAGGAGAGGTGTATTCTGTTGGTTGCCTTTCTCCTCTTCTCCCCTTGAGTGTGGATGCTCATGTAGCTGAGGGTACACTTCTTTTGGGTACCTTCTTTCGCAAAAGCATCAATTGCTCTTAGCATACAGTATAAACACTTGTTGCACTTGTTATATTATCTTTACTTGGATAATTGTCTTGATTTAGGTTCATTTATGGATCTAAACAGACGCTCGAGATTGTTAACTGTCAAATAACTGTTATCTCTAGGACCTCATTGATTGTTCCCAATTTTTATCTACAACATTGGGCTTATGAGTCTTTACTGATTACGTGTTATTGTACCTCTCCTGATGTATTGTGTCAGCCTCCAGGAACTAAGACTAACTTGTTCCCTAGTGACACTATCCTAAGTTCCTCCTATTGCTCACTCACCATTTTTCTCTCCCCCTCCACTTTGGTACCCCCCTAGCTAGTCCACATGGATGGTACTAAAACTCCAGGCCTACGGCTGGTATCATGGAATGTGAAAGGCCTTAACCACCCAAGAAAACGTACTAAAGTAATACAGTACCTCTGCTGTCTCCACACAGACATGGCCTTATTACAGGAAACACACTTCCTTAGTAAATCCACTTCCTGGCTCAAAAAATCTTGGGTGGGTGTGATTTATGCCAGCTCAGCCACTTCCAAAACAAAAGGGGTGGCTATTCTTATAAGACAATCTAGTGCATGGGCTGTAGAGGAGTCCAGATCTGATAACCAGGGAAACCAGGGACACTGGATCCTGATTAGACTGGCCTCCCCGACTGGTAAGCTGATTTTGGGTAATGTGTAAGCTCCCAGTACTGATCAGGCTGAGTTTTTCCCCAGTTTGAGTCAAGCCATCTCCACCCTGGAACAGCCCAATGCCTCTACCCCACTGTTACTGGGAGGAGACGTCGACTTGGTATCCGGCATATTCCTGGATAAATCCAAACCCACTCCCCAGACGCATCCTAAGTCCCATGCCGCCCTCCAAGAATTACAAGCCAAATGGGGCCTGGTAGATATTTGGAGACGTGATAATCCCTCTGGTTGGGACTACTCATACTTCTTGGCCTCCCACGGGGTCCACAGTTGGATTGATTATTGGCTGGCCAATAATGCTGCATCTGGTGTGTTATCAAATAATACCATAGGCAGCATTATTATTTCAGACCATACACCCGTGTCAACTATGTATACCCCCTTGGGGTCTCGTCCCATAGACACGAGATGGAGGTGTAGCCCCAAAGTTGGTTAAAGACCTGGAGTTTCAATGCACAATGCGCAAAGCTGCTCAGGACTATTTCGTCCTTAATCTGGGCAGTGGTGTTCCAGTAAGCACAATATGGGAGGCCTTTAAAGCCTCTCGCAGGGGCCACATTATAGCCTTTGCTGCCCACAGAAACAAAGCCAGGAAAAGATCTGTGGACAGATTACAAACTGAACTTGCCATCTTAGAAACACATTTTAAGGCCTCCCCTACTGCCACCAGGGATACATCCCTGATATGTAATATTGCAGGTCTCAAGTATCAGATCAACACCCTGCTCCATACCAAGGCTGAATGTCTCCTACTATGCTCGAAGCATTCCTATTGGGAAGGAGGGGATAAGGGGGGGGGCGGAAACTGCTGACCTACCAACTGCGTAAACAGCAGGCCTTGACTAAAATCCATGCCCTTTGCTCGGCCTCTGGCTCTATTGTCACCAACCCGGCTGGTATTAACAAAACTATGATGGTCTTTTATCAGTCCCTGTACAAATCCCTGTCCTCCCTGACACCATCTCAGATGTCACTAGGCCTTCTGCAGTTCTGCCAGAACTCTAATACCCCCACCCTATCCCTGGAACAGGCTGCCCTATTGGACGCCCCAATTACGATCCCTGAACTCCATCAGACACTGTTCCAACTGGCTAAAGGTAAGGCTCCGGGCCCAGATGGGATGATGGTTGAACTTTACCAAGCCCTGGAAAAGGAACTTACCCACCCCCTGTTGTAAGTTCTGCGAGTTGTCCAGTCTTCAGGCTCTCTTCCACCCTCGATGAATGAAGCCCTGATTACCCTCTTACACAAGAAGTCCAATGACCCCCTCAACTGTGCTAACTTCTGTCCCATCTCATTAATACCTGTTGACACTAAGATTTTGGCCAAAATATTGGCTACTAGGTTACACACTATCCTTGCATCTTTAATGCATCCATCACAGGTGGGGTTCATGTCAGGGAAGGTGGGCTCTGACAATACTAGGTTACTACTGTATCTAAAATGGTTAGTGGCTAGGTCTAAGAGCCCTATGGCTGCTTTGGCTGTCAACTTCACTAAAGCATTCAATTCTATTGAATGGAACTATTTACATGAAGTCCTCCTCCACTATGGCTTTGGTCCTCGATTTCATCTATGGGTAGAAACTCTTTATAACTCTCCCAAGGCCCGTATACTAACAAACTTAGATATCTACCCCCCTTTTCCGCTCCACAGAGGCACCCAACAAGGTCACCCCTTGTCCCCTTTTCTTTTTCTGATTGTCTTAGACTCCTTAATCAGGGCTTTGCACAGTGCTGAAGGTCTTACTGGTATTCCAGTACATGGCACGTCATATGAAGTGGCCGTGTAAGTCGACAACCTATTACTTACTTTATCTCACCCCCACCTGTCACACTCAATAGCATTTGCAGTCCTTCAGGAGTTTACCTCACTCTCTGGTCTGCAGGTTAATCAGAGAAAAAAACATTTTAGGCCCCCTTAACCCACTCTGCACACAGGATTGTCTTTCAGGCACAGAACTGAGTTGGGCTGCCCAGGGCTTTACCTACCTAGGGATCTTCATTTCCACTAAATGGATGGATCTTGAATCCTCCAATTTTGCCCCTCTTCTAAAACAGCTGAATGCAGAAGTGGACAGCTGGTGTAGGCTGCACCTATCACTGCCAGGCAAAGTGGCAGCCGTATATATGCTTCTCCTTCCCAGAGTCACCTATTTATTTAATAACCTCCAGAGTCATCTCTCCCATAAACTTTTCTCCTCACTTGAGAAGCTATTAGCTTCCTTCCTATGGGAAGGTAAACCACACAGATGGGGGAAACACAAGTTACGGGCACACTGGTCCATGGGAGACCTTGGGGTCCCTTGGTTTCAAGGCTACCATCTGGCGAGCATAGCTGCACAGACCACAAAATGGTTTACCCCTCTGGAATCATCTTCTCCACTATGGGTTGGCTTGGAGTCCAGTATAGTATCACCTACCCACTTCAATCTCTGTTGGGATGGGGTCCCACCTGTGATACCAAACTCTCTTCTACTATGGGTGAATCTCGTTATGCCTGGTGCAGATGCATGATGATCTTACACAGTCCCAAAGTATCCTAGAGTCCCCCCCATAAGGTATGCGGCTCAATGGCACAATAACTTTATCACTATTGGAGGTCAACCCATTAAGTGGCCTATGTGGGAATCCAAAGGAATCCATTATGTGCAGGATCTCTTGCTTCCTGACTCAGACACCATGCTATCCTTCCACCAGATTCAACAAAAATTTAATCTCCCTACTACCGATTTCTGGAGGTTCCTCCAAATGCATAGTACTATCTCATCTCTCCATTCCCAGACTAAATCTGATAAGAAATGGCAATGGCTGGCTTCTCTACATAAATCCACCTCATCCAAAGGCTGCATAAGTATGTTTTATGCTACTCTTTGAGATGCCCAAAATGACCCCACTGCATCCTGTAAGACTAAATGGGAGGCTGACCAGAGTATGACTATTTCACCAACAGTATGGTCCCGCTGTCTCAGAGATGCCCATAAGGTGTACAAGGATTCTAGGAGCAGGTTTCTACAGCTTAAAATACTTTTACGCTGGTATAGAACCCCAGCCCTTCTTCATACAGTGGGAGTTCTCCCCACTCCAAATGCTGGAGATGTTAACAACCAGACGCACACTTGCTCCACAAACTGTGGACCTGCCCTCAGAAATCAACCTTTTGGACTGCTATTGCTCAGGAGTGTTCAATGATCATGGGGGCTACATTGCCCCCCTAGACCCCAAACTGCTCCTTGGTGACCGTACCAGCCTGGCTCCCTTGCCCTGGATGCATAGAGAATGAACCATGTTAGCATTACTTGAAGCCAAAAGGCTCTTGCTAATGCACTGGCGGCAGAACAATATCCCAAACATGAGTCAGTGGCATGCTGCCTTGGCTTGGCTGGCTCTGTTGCAGAGACTGACTTACTCTCTTCGTGGCCAAATTGAGTACTTCCACAAGAAATGGGGAACTTACCTCCACTCTCCTCTTTGCAAAACTCCCCAGAACCCCCCAGTCAGTTGTGTTTATAGGATAAGACTTGTTACCTATTTGTTTACTGGAGTATCGGAGGTCCATATATCTAGTGAGATGTTACTTCCTTTTGACTATGCTTGTAATTTCTGGTTATTGCAAGCACATATATTACCTGTTTCTTGAGCCCCATGGCTCTTTGTAATTCAATATGTAATAGCTGTTTCATATGTATTTTTTCTCTCTGATGGAAGGAAAAGTAAAACTACAATAAAATCTTCTATGATAAAAAAAAGAAGTACTGCCCAACTAAACAATTAATAAAAACCAAAAGGCATCGCACAGCAAAAAGCGATTTCAAACAGAGTCATAGCACAACAAAAAAGTGAATGCAAGCAAACAAGCATAGAACAACAAAAATGTGAATACAAACAAAAACAAAATTACAACTAAAAAATAGAATACAAACCATAGCACAACTGAACAACAAATGCAAACAAAAACACACAGTACAACCAAATATTTAGAGCAGAAAAAAAGCAAAGAACAACTAAAAAGTGAATGTAAACAAAATGCATAGCAGAACTAACAAATCAATACAAACAAAAGAATGAAGAACTTAAAATCCAAGAGTTAGATAGTGCCTCAAATAGCTTGACCAAAATAGTAATTGCAGATGAATGCATCTTTAGCTGAGCATTCCATTTTATTTATTTATTTAAAGGTTTTACCAGGAAAGACATACTGAGTAGAATACTTGTTTTCAGATGCATCCTGGGGGTAAGTGTAGGGAGTACAGCAAACATACATTGTAATAGACAACAATAAACATGGTATAACATGGTATAACAATAAAGTACAGAGAATAAATATAATCAACCAATATAAAATACATGGAGGAATAAACAATGTGGCTAATGGTGTCAGTTAATGCCCTCCTCTCTTATCCCATTAATTGCCATTGACTACCTACTGGCCAAGAACTCCATAGTATCCAGTACCAAACAATTCATTTTCTGGTGTCCAGTAGCACTCTCCCCCTTCATCACCCTAACTCCAGGCCAAGCAATCCCTGGAAACCAGTAGAATCCTCCTACCAGATCCCCATCCTGTATCACCTGGTTCCTGGTGTCCAGCAGCATCACTTCCTTATCCTCTGCCAAGCATTCCCTGGGGTTCAACAGTTCCTTCCTCACCATCTTCTATGACAGTCATTCCACGGTGACTGGTGTCAGCCCCCTCCCTCACTGCATCCTAAGCTAAGCACTTCCTGATATCCAACAGCACTGCCTTCACTCTCCTTATACCATGCCAAACATCCATGGTTTCCAAAGGCCTCTCCATCTTCTCCATCATGTACCAAACATTCCCTGGTGTCTAGTGGCACTGCCTTCACTCACCATATACCAAATAATGCATTCCATGTTTTCCCATGGCTTCTCCATCCAGTCACAAGCACTCCCTGTTGTCTAGTGCCACTGCCTTTTCTTACCTTATACCATGTCAGGGATTCCATGGTTTCCAGTGGCATATCTACCCTCTCCCCATTCTACATAAAGCACTCGCTGGTTTCTAGTTGCATCCTTTCCCTTGCCCTACCCCATGACATGAACTCTCTGGTGTCCTGTGGCACCATCTCCTTTACCCCTTCCAGTGTTAAGTACTCCCTGGTACCCAGTGGCACCCCTTTATATACAAAACACTTCCTGGTGTCCACTGGCCCCCTCCTTCACCCCATTCCATTCTAAGCACTGCCTACCTTACCCTAGGTTACTCTACCCCATGCCAAACACTCCCAGGTATCTCTAGTACCCATAAGAATTGGGGAGGGACGGTGGTGGACTGAGATGGGTGGGTGTGTTTTTTACTGACATGGGGTGTTGGTAGAAGCAGAAGAAAGTGTTTTCACTCTCAAGGAGAAAAATATCTCTTTGTTCCACCCACACAGTCTCAGTCATGCCATGCTCGCCTGACTCCCAATGCCATGGACATTAGAAAATGCTCATCAACAGTGGTGAATTAACATTTTATTATCCAGCTGACTTATTTTTCTGTGAAATGGTGAAGAGGAGATAATGTATCACTAACACTGTCCCAGCCTTCCTTTGAAAGAAATTATGAAGGATGTGCCAGAGTGTCTGCATGGTGATTCAATCCCTAGTCACACGCAACGCTGTCAATTAGATTGTCTGACATGAGGGAAATGACTTAGAGCACAAAGGGGCAAAGAAGTGATCCAATATATGAGGCATACCTTAGGCAAGTAGGCATACCTTAGGCTAGACATGTCAATTCAGTAATTTTGTAATCTCATGTAATGCTGTGGAGAACCACAATAACATTCTTAGATTTTTATATGTACAGCTTAGTTTAGCATTGTATTAGTTCAAATCATCATACTTGTGCCTGCATTTAATAAACAAAATTGTGTTTTCACCCTTATGTCTCAATTTCATTATCAGTGTCAGTGGCTCAGTAGATAGCACACTCGCCTCTGAGGCCGGGAGATCAGAGGGCTGTGGGTTCAGTTCCCACACCTGGCATTTGGGTTAATATCCCAAAACTGACACTGTACTGCAGCATGAGGGGGTGCTGCACTTCTCAGGTGCCGTCTTTCAGATGAGACGTTAAACCGAGATCCCATCTGCCTGGATTGGTGGTAGTTCAGGTGGATGCTAAAGATCCCATGGCACTTATCGAAAAAGAGTAGGGGTATTTCCCTGGTGTCCTGGCCAAATTCCTCCCATTCACTAAAAAAATAACACCAACAGCTTAATCTGGTTCAATTTCAGTTGATTACCATCTGTATCCCCTCTCCCCGGTCGCCCCTGAAAAAGGGACTTCTAGGCCCAGTGGGCTTACCGGGTCAACAAAATTCAATAAAAAAATCATTTCAGTGGCTTACCTGACTTCACAGTTGTTAAATGTGTTCTGCCTCCTTATACACTGCTGCAAAGCTGCTGATAGCATATGCTGCTTTTTAGTGCCATGGGAGATAAATTAGCTAATGTTCACCAATATGCTCTCGATTAAACAGGTTTTAAAAGTACATAACATTTTCCATCTGCAAAGTCAGAGTCTAGTTACCTTTCAGCATTTTAGTAATGCTCCCAAGAGCATGTTGTGTAGTGAGGTTATTAACCTCTGAACGGCCCCCTGTTGAACCTGTAACTGTTCCAGACATCACAGATGATGTCATCATGTCATGTGGACCTGGCATGCAGAGCAAGGGTGATCAGCCAACGTATGTAAGGAATAAGACACGATGATGTGTGGTTTATGGGGTGATAAGAGCACACCTCAGGTGCATAACAAGGCATGAGGCACTTTTGTCAAGTGCCTTTAGCACCTGGGAAGTGCTATTACCACCCCATAAACCACACCTTGAATTGTCTTATTCTGTTTACAAAATGGGTCTCCGATAAGAAAAAAAAAATCATTACAAAATTCAGAAACCCAAACATCCTGGAGAGTACATTTTTTTCTTTGTAATAATACAATAATAATAAACTATATTTATATAGCGCTCTTCACGATGTATCAGAGCGCTGCACAGTAAAACAGCAAATAAAACCATAAAATACTAAAATACTATTCAATAATTCAATAAACTACAGTTCCATAAAACAGTCAGTTATAAAGCAGCACCAAATGCCAACTGAAATAAATAGGTCATATGGGCAGTCTTGAAGCTCTCCACTGTCAGGCATTCCCATACTTGACAAGGCAGAGAATTCTACAGGGTTGGGGCCACAAATGAAAACACCCTCTATCCAGATGTTTTTAGTCGTACCCTGTGAATCTCCAGCAATCCCTCATTGGTTGAGTGGAGCAGTCAGAGAGGGCAGTAAGAATGCAGGAGAACTTGCAGGTAGCTTGGTCCTTGTCCATATAGGGCTTTATAGGTCAGCAAGCCAACTTTGAAGGTGATCTACCACTGAACTGGCAGGCAGTGCAGTTTGCGCAGCACCAGCGTAATATGACTGGATCGAGATGTTCCAGATAACAGCTTTTCCACAGCATTCTGCACCAGCTGCAGGCAGTGGATATCAATCCCCGGAAGCCCTAGGTAAAGAGAGTTGCAATAGCCCAGGCGTGAAATCACAAAGGCATGAATCAAAGTTGAAAAGTCACCAGACAGAACTAGGTGCTTAATCAGGGTGATATTCCTCAGATGGAAAAAAAAGGACTGAATGACTGCCAGCACCTGAGAATGAAGTGTCAAACCATCATAAACAATTACCTCCAGATTTCACACCTGTTCAGAGGCAAGAAACTGGGACCCTCTGAGCCAGAGTCTTGAGGGACACCCCATCCCCAACCCCTCTATCCAGAGACCAGGATCCACCACCAACACCTCAGTCTTGTCAGAATGAAATTTTAACCAGCTGGTATTCATCCAGCCCTGGATTTATACAAAGCAGTTATTAAAGACCATGAGCATGCTATCCTGGTTGGGTGCAAAAGACAGGTAGAGCTGTGTATCATCTGCAAAACAGTGAAACCTCAGACCATACCACCTCCCAATGTCTCCCTATGGCAGCATATACACCGTGAACAACATTGGGGACAACATGGAACCCTGTGGCACCCCACAAAGCAGAGGGAATGACTCAGAGGAATAAACCCCCTAGACCACCTTCTGTGGTCTACTAGTGAATGAATGGAACCATCTGAGGACTGTACCAGACAGGATGCAGATGGCATGCAGGCGATCCAGCAGCACTCCAATTGTCCATGGTGTCAAAGGCTGAAGAAAGAGATCAAGAAATATCAAGATGGTGCGGGATCTCTGGTCTCATCAGAAGATCATTGAGCACCCAAACTTGAGCGATCTCGGTAGTATGCCTTTTATGAAATCTGGACTGAAGAGGATCATACCTGTCATGGATGGTAAGATGGTTCTCCAACTGTAGTGCCATGACCTTCTGAATAACCTTCCCTGCAAAGGAAGATTAGAGTTTGGACAGTTGTTGATGGGGCAGTCTGGGTCAAGTGAAGATTTCTTGAGAAGGGAAGTTACCACTGCTTCCTTTAGGAAGCAAGGAAACTCACCCATTTCCAGTGAACACCAGACTATCTCCACAAGGACTGGGATGATGACTTCAATACAGCCTAATAAAAGGTGGGTAGGGCCTGGATCCAAATTACAACTGGTCGGGCACATATCCCTGAGAATTCACATGACATACTTGACCCCCAGCTGCTCGGACTCCATCCAGCAAAACCAAGGTGTTGCAACATTCAGCCAACCACCATCTCCCTCCAAAGAATGAGCCAAACGGACCTGATGCCAGCAACCTTATTAATAAAGAATTGAGCAAGCTACCCACACTTTTCATGAGACAACACTCTCTGAACTTGTAGATAGGCTGAATTGCAGAGTCTGTCCACAGCTCGGGAAAAGAGCTGAGCTGGTCTATTCTGAGCTGCAGCAATCTCCCTGGACAGGAATTCTGCCTTCTTAAGGGTGATTGCTGACTGATAGTCTCTAAGAGGTGCCATCAGTCTTTATACTCCCCATCCTTCCAGAAACACCTACTAAACTGCATATATTTTGAACATTTTGCTGTTTTCTATGTGAGCTTCTTTCCATGGGCACAAGCTTATCTCTTACTAGCTGCCATAGTAAATGCTTTTCTCTGAGTGCTTTACTTACATCAACAAACAAAATAAGGCATGAGCACTTCAGAGCCAGGAGTTAGTGGGTAACCCCAATGAAGATGCTCACAGTCATTTTGAAGATGCAGATACAGTTTTATATTGCAATGTTCCTCCAACAAAAATAGTTGTATATCTACACTAGTGGAGGTCCTTGTCAACCAGATGCTCTAGCACTTGGACATGTATGAGCTTCATCAGGGGCAAACTTGGTGTTGGACTGGTCCTTATATATTATATCAGTGATGACATCATCAGTTGCATCATTTTTAGCACACATCAAAATTTAAAGTGAGACAACAAATTTCTGAGTGTAAACCAAAATTAAGAGCTTTTCAATCTTAACAAAACTATGTGAACCAAAAGGAGCAATGTCTCTAAGTGTATTTTAAATCAAAATTATTTTTAATGAATTATTCTGATTATTTCTTCTTTAGTTTCATAACTTAGATCACGTTACATCACTCACCAATTTAGTTAGAAGGCTAACATGAATATAGAAGTCCCATACAGTATGTAGTAAAAAATTCCACCATTGAGGCTATTATCCATGTAGAATCCTTTGAGGTACACTAGAGGAAAGGGATCTTATCCACAAGTTGTGGTGATAACAGGTTTTCTTGCACTCTCCAAAGTTCCAATGGTAAAAAAAATAAAAAATAGTACAAGATTAAATTCTTAACATTTTAGGTTCCTCAGTATTTCTCTACTGTTATACGAAGACATTGGCTACCTAATGGCCTAAAAGGAGAGGAAGCAAAAATCAAATGGTCATCTGTTTCCAACTTTACAAGGCTTAATAGTGATTTTGGGTGGGGAGAAGCAGGGGAGGCAAAATAAATATTCTTAAAGGTTCACAGACCATGTATTAGCCAATATTTTCCATTAACAATTAATCATAGAATCTTACATAGCCTGCAATGAGCAACATGCTGCTAGCTAGCCCAGTCTTAAGGCACCAGAGCTAGCTGTTAAACTTTGCATTTGATACCATCTACATTACATCACAAATAATTCCACCTGCTTCATTTCCACACCTCCCCCAACCCCGAACACAACTTTGCACTCCAACTCAAACTCTTCTCAATGACTGAGACATCTAATCTCTATCTCCTCTCACCTCCCTCCATGGCTGCCCCCCAACATATGCCTTCCTGCCTCCATCACCTGCCTTCTAACCCCCTACCCTTCTCCTGCTGCCAGCTTCCACCTAAAACTCCCAACTAGTATAGCCATGTATTCTTGATTTTTACTTTGGATCACCTTATAATACTATATACCACATCTTTGTTCATGTTGAAATTTTACTGTATCATCTCACCCTTACATATCTTACTGTCAGTGTTCTATGCTGTACTTATTATATATGCTATATTTTATTGTATTCTGTTGCTCACAATTCCTATTGACAAATCCAGGTCCACCTTGAAAATGAGCATTGCTCAACGGTGTTCACCTGACTAAATAGAGATTTTGATTGATTGATTGAATTGAACTGTTTAGAAGACTTGATGGAGGAGCAAGTTTCCATTGGCATTTGAAAGCTGAGTCCTGCTAATGCTCACAAGATCATAGTAAACATAGCTAATTTACAAGCTAAATAAGGCCAAAGACCCATTAAAAAGCTTACCCTTTATACAAAGGAATATCCTGAAATGCATTCTCTAAGACAACAGTCATCCATTCTAACCTTAAACTCCGACATATCCCTGCTACCCACTGCTTCCATGGGAAGGCCATTCCACACTCTGATCACCTTCTGATTAAATCAGCAAGCTCTACATTCTATGTTTGGTCGATCATGTTTCACCTTTAAGTTGTAAACACTGTAATCTTGTTGTGTAACTCAGTTCCTTAAATTCAAGTCCCAGACATGCCAAGAAATAATCATTAGTAATGGATCTGAAGAGCAGGCATAAGGCACAACATAACCGCCTATACTCCAAGAAATACAGTCCAAAGGACTGCAAAGTAGCCTCATAACTCAGGTTATCAAGACCCAATACCGTCTTGATAGCTGTTTGTTGTAACCCTTCAAGAACCCTGATCTCTGCCTTGGTATGGGGGACCAAAATTGGACAAAGTACTCCAAGTGGATCCTCACCAGGAAAACATAGAAAAGGGATCATTACTCCCCTATCCATCTACTAATTTGTCTTTTAATGCAGTTAAGAATTCCAGCAGCCTTTTTTTGGCAGTTCTGTGACATTGCCTCTTCAATTTTAAGTCATTTGTCAACAATACTCATAAGTCCCTCTCCTCTGATGTTTCCTTAACATGCTGGCCATTCAGTAAATACCATGCCTTTTGATTTGACCTACCCAAATGCATTACAGCACATTTATTTATAGCAAACCCAAGTTTAAACCTCATGGCCCATTCCTCTAATTTAGACAATTCCTTTTACAGATTATTTACCTACTCAGACATATGAATCTCAGAGCTGATTTTGGTATTGTCTGTGAATTTCTATAGCCATACTCCTTCTCCACATTACATTGAAGCAACATATAGGTTAAATAAACTGGGTTCCAGAACTGATCCCTGTGGTACCCCACTGGTAACTCTGGCCCATTCTAATAACGCTCCCTGAATGTGAACCTGCTGCTTTCTGTCATCCAGTCAGGAACTGATCCATGCCACTATAATAATCTTAATCACAGAGTTCCTCAACCTGGACCAGTTTGAGGTGTGGTACTGTGTTGAATGCATTACTAAAGTCTAAAAATATAATAGCTACAGGATACCCCTTATCCAGCGTCCCAACTACTAACTCTATCAAAAAACTGCAGTAAATTTGTGTGACATGATCTAGCTCTGGTGAAACCATGCTGTGCAATATCTACTGTATTAGATTCCATTATACATTTTTCTATTTCTTCCTTAATGATACTTTCAAGCAGCTTCCCAGCACCAATGTCAGGGTTACTGAACGGTAATTCTTCTTATCCTACCTGCTATCCTTTTTGTAAAGAAGGACACCTGTTGCTCTCCTCCAACTATCCACAAAACAGCCATTATTCAAGAATGTTTGAAACAGCATAATAATTGGCCCTTCTAATGTCTCATACAGTTCCTTGCTAACTCTTGAGTGGATACCATCTGACCCTGGTGCTTTATTTGAATTTAATTGCTGTAATCTCTTATTGATATAATTTTCCACAAGCTCAACTGTCTGTTCCTCTCTGTCTAGCCTTATCGGTCTTGCTCTATCATTTTTGGTATTGAATACCAAGCAGAAATAGTTATTCTATATCTGAACCATATTTTTCTTGTCCATAACTAGATTGCCTTTATCATTCATGAGTGAACTCACCTGAGCGTTCCCTCCTCATTTATAGTTAATGTAATTATAGAATGTCTTGTAATTATCTCTGACTTCTGATGCAAGCCTTAACTCATACCCTCACTTTGCTTTTTTGGTGCTTGTCTTGCATACCCTGAGTGATTTCTTGTAGTTGGACCACGCTTCCAATGAACTAATCTTTTTTGTAGGCTTTCCTTTTCTTTCTTTTTATTTTATTTAATGTGTACTAATACAATAAACAAAGAAAATAACAAATGCTACAGAAGAAAAACAGTAAACGCAAATCAACAATTAATAAAATAGGAACAAGATTTAAAAAACAAAAATCCATCCAAACAGGAAACTTCCCACTACTCCTCCCCCAAACTCTCCCATCACCCAGCCAGAGTACAGCAAAACAAAACCCACTAAATTATGCATAGGAGGGTAAATAACTGTATGTCCAGCAAAAAGGCAGAGTGGAAATTCAAATGGGCCAGAACAAAGCCAATATTTAATGGGGCAGAAGATCCTCAAGAGATTCTCGATGAACCCAATAAGATTGTACCTGCCCTGTTTTAGGAGAAATATGTTTCTCAGTAGTTAAAGCTTACAAAATTTCTTGGTGCCATTCTCTGAGAAAGGGTGTAGTATCATTCAGCCAATGATGAAGAATGACTAACTTGGTGGTGATCGAAATCAAGGCCATATGGGCCTTTCGAGGAACAAAAAGCTCTTTAGGATAGTCCCCGACTAGACAGATACAAGGAGTAAAGTAAGGATCTACTGCCAAAAAGGGATTGAAGAAGTAATGTATAGCTGCCCAAAAAGGGGTAACTTTTGAGCATTCCCAAATAATGTGTAATAAAGAATCTTCACTACAGTCACAATGGGAACAGTTTGCCAATGTTCTTCTGCCCATCCAGTGTATTTTTTGGGGGGTGTAATACATGTTATGTAACAAAACAAATCAGGTAAAACAATACCTGTCCTGTTTAACTATTTTGTGTAGTCTATGCCAAATCGACTGCCAACCCTTCAGATCTATGTTTAGGCTCAGCATCTATTGCCAGTAAAAACAAGTCCCCAGTAGGCCAGCAGAACCAAGAAGCTAAACTAGAGCATACAATTTAGAAATGGAGAGAGGTTGGTCTGCAATTGATATAAAATTTTTCTTTTTCTTTCTTATTAGCCATCTGATCCTTTTATCTAACCATTTTGATGTTCTATCAGTCTTGTTGTACTTAATCCTTTCTGGAACATACTGTGTTTATCTGCTAAGCAGTGTAATTCATTCAATAAAATTTCCCACATTCCATCTTGTTTTAAGTACTCAAAGTCTACCTTCTAGTCCCAAGTAGCCAACTCGCACCTCGTCCCCACAAAATCAGCTCTTCCAAAGAATTTAATTCTAGTGCTACCATTTATTTTCCTTGAAACCTCCTTAATGTCGGCTCTATGATGTCTGTTCAGCAACATTTTCATCAACCGGCATCACAGTGACAGGATTTATGCTGACCACAAGTTGTGGTCTACATAAATTCTGATTTGTCTCCCGATCTGTTTTTTCATTCGGTGGCTTTGCCCCCCTAGTCCCCCATGCAGGGGGCTCTGCCCCCCACACCCCCTGTACTAATGATTATCAATTCTGAGTCAGAGTTGATTCAGGGAGGGAGTGCAGGACCAGAAGACTGTGTGCCCCTGTCTAAGCCACACCAACACAGTGATCTGTCAGTGAACTGTTCATTTTGTTGACAGGGATGTAGGTCACTGTATTGGTGTCACTGACCATGGCACATACCCTTAATGTCAAACCTTACCATGGCATGATCGCTTGTATCTAAGGGTTCAGTGGTGTGACTCCTGTATTTGATCTCCCATGTTACTTAAAACCATGTCCAGTATATGAGTGTTAGTTTAATAATTAATGTTATTACCTTGTGTGATAATGTTCTGACCACATAATGTAATGTATTTTATATTTTGCCTGTATGCCTCCTGTAGTAATTTCTTCTGACTATGCAACTCATTGTATTTATACCGTCAGCATATGTGTTATTTTTGTTGTCCAAAGTATTTGATTGTCTGTTATATGTCTTTGTACACTGTATGCTGTATTTAACAAAGTTTTTGTATAATCTTTGTATTTGTAATGCAATATACAAGTTTTATTTTTTTGTGACATCAAACAGGCCCTATCTTGTAAAGAGGGATCTCATCCCTAATGAAATGTGATATCCTGTATAAAAATAAAAATTTTACCTACGTATATCATCATCCCTTGTCTCAGTTGTTACATGTTGGTCTAAACCTAATTTCTTAATTGTGTCCAGAAAACTCCTTTCTGAATATGTTTTACTTTCCATTCCTTCCCATCTTATCCCAGGCATGTCAAAATCTCCTAGTAAAATAACGTTATTCTCTGGATTCAATTTATCCAGGATATCATACAACATCCTCTCTGTCTCCTGCTCCTGAGAAGGCAGAAGATATGGGGCAGCTTTCTCTATATAAGCAACAGAGGTCAGAGTTTTATTTTTAAATTAAGGGAAAGGCATGTAAAAGCTTTTGTCCAGTGATCCCCATACTCTGGTGCTGTAGTGCAGAGTAAAACTTGGCTGAAGTAATGGTCGTTGTGTTGTTGGGGCGGGGCATCTCAGCCATACAGATCTACAATGTTGGCAGTATGATGTCTCTTGTGCTGAGTCCTCAGTGGCTGAAGAGATAATGGCTGGTAGAATTTGCACTGATAAGGACACGGCCAAAGGTACCTCTCAGTCAATTTGGACCCAGAAAACTCTAGACCCATTTTACAAAGTATTATATTACAGGCTGAGCCTCTTTTCCCAGCGTTTCTATAACATTGTTCTCAATGTTAGAACACAGAGAATAACACTGATATTTAATCAGCATATCTGTGAGCAGCAGCCGCTTGCCCTAGCTGCTTTTAAAAGTGAAAGGGAAAACAGATAATTTGATGTTTCATCTAGATAAAATATCAGTAACAATTATTTTGTCTAGATAAAATATTAGTAGAAACTTAGGAACTTCAAATGCTGATGTGCCCAAAAAAGAAGAGAAAAATATGGTCAGTTTGTATTAGAAAAAAAAACAAGTGTGAAGAACAAGCCTTATTCTCATACCGCATAGGTACAGTGCCATCATGTAGCGCTAGATCTTTGCTCTCTTGCTTTTTGACATCACTATACCTACTCGGTGTGTGAACCAGCTTATTTTTCATACTCAGGGGTTAGTCATTCTCTATATAATTACTCCAGAGAATTACATAAATTAGGGATCTGTAACAATTAACAACAAACCAAATGGACAGCAGAGAGAAACATTTATTCTAAGAGAAGTTACTAAAGACTGACTAGCTCTGTAGTAGAACACTGCCACAGTTGGTGGTCTGAAAAGTAGATTTACTTTAACCACTTGTTCTGCACACATACTACATTTTTTAATATGCCTGTAACTACTGCTCTGTACTGCTTGGGTTATGCTTAACATCATAAAGCACTGGCTAGAAATGGACCATTCTGGGACTGCCAATAGCCCAGTGGATGCACACCATGCTATCGTGCCAGTGACCAGGGTTCAAGTTTGGCCGGGCATGAGAAATGCTGAGACCAGTAGTGCAAGCCAGCCCAGGAAGAGTGATGGTAGTCCGAGCTGCTGAAGTCACCCCTTGCAGTGCTTTGTCAAAAGGATAGCCTTGTGCAAGTGCATTGTGTTGAGTGAAGTCAGCATTGGCTGTAGCCACCATGAGAAAGGTGGGTGGCTTAGAAAATGGAAGAAAAAGCCATGCTGACACTAAGATTATAGCCAGCGATGTCTTTGAACAATGCACTGTATTGGTCCTCACTGGTGCAAGTGGTGAAGCTAGTGGTGGACAGGGCTGAGGGTACCACCAGAAGATATGCCTGAATCTGGAGTACTAGGTGGGTGATAAAGGCAGATGGAAAGCTATTTTATGCAGACACAGTAGTATCTGTATATTAGGTTTGACTAAGCACATTTATTTATTTAATGTTAAACCCCATATTTTGCACACTGATCACATCGCCTTGTTCAACTGAATAACTTGAAATTTGGCAGGTGCAGAGATGGTGCAAGATCTCTGGATCACTGACATCTTGTGGCAATTGGTTTAATGGAGGCAAAGTTATAGAGGTGCAAAAACTTAAAACTGGCCATAATTAAGGTGTTTTTTCACTCACCAGTAACTAAAAAACTAAGAGGATTTCAAAACTGAAACTTGCAGGTTCGATAGAGTATGCTCCAAGGTGTGTGCTTTTGTGCCTTTTAAGTTCCTAACTTGTCCTGGTCTTGAGAACTGCAGGAACAAATGTGTGCATGCTCGGTTTAAAAACTGAACAATCTAAGGATAACTGCTTTTTACAATCACATTTTCTTAATGTGATCGTGTGATGAAAATGTGTGTGTGTTTTTGAGAGGGCAGGGCTATTTGGACACTGCAAACAGCATCTATTTCAACACTGTTTATTAAGTGGGAGTGGGGCAACATGTCAGTCTGTGGCCCTGCCCCCACTGAATGGAGGTGTATGTGTATGGTTTTTTTTTAAGGGCCCTGTGGCTCCCATTTGTCACATCTGTTCCCTGTTTAGCATAAACCTAGCACTGGGTGCCCAATCCTTGGTGCTGGCTAAAGACTGACTGCTTCTGACACTGGAGTACCCACTTCTGGTGCCAGTTAAGTCCCCCATCCATTTTTGGTAATTATCCATTCCACAACACCAGGGTGCCTAACCCCCAGTGCTGGCTACCCCAGCCCCACTGCAGGAAGAACCTGATACTGGGGTGCCCAATTCCAGGTGCCAGCTTAGACCCCCCCTGCCACAAATGTGCAATACCAGAGTGCCTACCCCTGGTGCCAACAAACAGAAAACTGAATCTGGGCACCCAGTTTCCAGTGTCAATACCTGTGAACCAAAATGTTGGCCCTTGTTGTCTTTTTTTTACCTAAATAATGAATACCATCCATTGATGTCTGTTGTGGCTCCCCTATCTCCACCCCACCCACCCCAACACTCTACTCAGCATCAACCACCCCTCTCCTCCCACCACTCACTCATGTCAAATCAACCCACTGTCATAGATCCAGTCTTTGAGCAAAAAGTTATCCTCTTCCTAGAACTGTGACTGCAAACTACGGTAGTAAGGTAAATGTGGTTAATGCATTTTCAATGAGTTTTGAACATTTGTTCATAATTTTGCCATTTATTAATCCTCCCACACCCATCTTTTCAATATTGTCTTTTTGGGACCATACCTCACAAGCAAGATAGTTAGGATTTTAAACATTTTTACCTACCAAGTTCATAACATTGGGTCACAAGAAAACTGTTGAAAATGTTGGGGCAAAATATTAAATTGATGGAGCTGTCAACCCTAATTCCACCCCCTCCCTGAGCAAACAAGGTCAGACATGATCTCTTTTTTTCATGCAGGGCCCTGAAGAAAGCTATGATGGAGTCTGTTGGCAACATGTGGCAAGCCATGCATCTCTTCCTTCAAAGAGTATATCACTATGAGGCACTGGCTTGGTGCTGTACCATCTGGTTCAGGACCAGAGACTATGGGCTGGGGGAGCATTAGGATTGAAAACTCCAAGTAACAACCCAGTACTGATTCACCAAGGCTCCTGATACCAAAATCACTATTATGTCTTCATTTTCCTACGTAATGTGCTTTGTGTTCTTCAACCCCAATGTGTGCTTTAATAGGAAGACCTAATTGTCAAAGCACTGGGGCTGCCAGTCAATGTTTTCTTGTGTATGACTCTGGAATAAGCACTGTTTAACAACAACAACTCGTCTGAGGCTTACTTTAGTGCAAACCTATTTATTTGTCAAACATAGCTTTCTTACAATGAATATATATGTGTTGATATAGATAGATAGACAGACAGACAGACAGACAGATAGATAGATAGACAGTCATTGCAAAAAAAACTTGTGATAATGCACCAGTTAGGGTTCAACACAATGCTAGAAAAATATGTAAATTTGGCATTAGGGTTTCCAGCCCCAAATCCCCACCATCACCACACCAAGCAGCAGAGGACAAGGCAAGCAACTACAGATAGCCATCATCAGGTAAGACAAACAACATACAACTGTTTCCAGGTGACACAAGTGCAGTAGCACCGATGTGCTACCCATGTGGATGTGTATCTGTGGCATGCACACTACAAGACATACACACTCACTTGTCACTGCAAATAGAAATCCATGATACTCAAATCACAGCACTGTTTCTGTGTACAGAAGCACAGGTTCCTGAAGACAGATCTATCTGAACGCTGTGTTCTCCCTTTTTCTGGACCTCTATCAACTTTCCTTCTCCTCTCTCCTTCTCACACTCTTTTCTTTTTTATCTTACTTCATATGTACTCATTTCCCTATCCTTGCATGTTGCTGCCCCTTCCTACTACAATACAGTCACCATGTTCTATTATCAAGTTGTACATTTGCTACATTTTTTTGTGTGCCTTTTTTATATGCATCTTATATTTTGCCTTTGGAATTCGACTGGTTGTATATAATTTGCCTTGTCTGTATATTTAATGGTTACATGTCCTCAGGACCTCCTTGTGAATGAGCTTGCTCAATTGAGTTATTCCTGCAACAAACTTGTCAAACTTGTTAAAAAAATCCACAATATCCAGATTGCAATGGTTCTTTTATTTGCAGAAGCACAGGCCCCTATGGAGCCAGTGCTTATGTAGCTCAGGTGCTTATGCAGCTCAGGGGCTCATGGACACTATAAGACATACACACAACTGACAGGCTTTAAAAACAATTTAAGTAAAACATAGCTGACCTACTAGTGTGGATGCACTTCTTGGTGCTGGGCTTCTAAGTGTGATATCCACAATACTGGATTTGCTTGGGCTGCTTGGATACACAGCTGTGTGTGGCATAACACAATTGTAGGCATAGTAAGGTTCACACACCCAACAAGTACCAAGTTTGGACAGAAACATTGTTCAAGAACCATGTTTAAAAACAGTTTCATCACAATGTGGATGCTCTAACATGGTAAGATGTAAACCAGTTTATAAAATAATTTTCAACCTCCTTTCACAAGTATGTACAGGGCCTTAATTAATCCACCATATGTAGTGCCAATTCACAACATAAAAATAATTTCAAAAATTTAGAAAACTCGCTGGAGAAGTGGAGCACACAACCAAAGCTGGCAATGTTCTATGGGAATGGAAGTCACATGGTATAAAAACGAGCTGTATGGCATGCACAAGCTATGTTTAGTGAAGTTTTCTGAACAGAGAGTTGGAGATGTCAGTCCCTGCTTGTCTGAGCAAAAACACCTTTAAAATCTATCTTTTGAAATCCAAATCACTCACAATTGTTCCAGAAGGCCATGTGCTTCTAGATTTATGTAGTTTGCTTCTCTCTCTTTTGTGGATTTTTCAATTTAATGTGGTGGTTTTGTCTTGACTAAAGAGAAAGTCTGCTGTGGGGGAAGGGTTTGTTTCAGTCAGCAAGGCAGCCCAGAAATATCATGGCATGAAGCCTTTTTTACAGTGGCCCTGAAAAGCAAAACACAAACAAAAAAAGTAAAATGCAATCAAATAAGTTAACAACAACCAAAAAATGAAATGCAAATAAACAGAGAAGGAGCAGGACAGAGAACTGTACCAGTTAAAGCAAAAAAAAGTGGGGAAGGCAGTCAGAATAGCAAAGGCCCAAACTAAGGAAAAAATTGCCAACTCATTTAAGAAGGGGGATAAAACCTTTTATAGCTACATTTTGGAGTGAAGAAAGACCATGGGAGGGATATTGAAGCTTAATAAAAGAGAGGGGTGGGGTGGGCAGAGGATGACAGTGAAAAAGCAGGGATACTGAACAAATACTTCCGCTCAGTATTCACAAAAGAAGAGGAGGGGTGGTACTTAAACAATTAATAGATGCACTCTGGATAGGGGGGTCGATACCAGCTTATTCACAGAAGGAAAGTCTTGAAAGAACTCCTAGAACTGAAAGTGGACAAGGCTATAGGACCTGACAGGATTCACCCCAGATTTCTAAAAGAACTAAAGGGAGACCTACTGACACCACTGACTACCCTTTTTAAAAAATCATGGGAGGATGGTGTGGTACCTCAGGACTGGAGCAGGATGGATGTGATTCCCCTTCACTAAAGTGGGAGCAAGGTAGAGGCAGGAAACTATAGACCTGTTAGTTTGACCTCAGTGGTAGGAAAAATGATGGAATCACTTCTGAAAGAAAGAATTGTTGAGTACCTAGAGGCCAGTGGGGCACAGGACCCAAGGCAGCATGGATTCACAGTGGGAAGTTCAAGTCTGATGAATCTCATAGATTTCTTTGACTGGGTGACCAAAGTAGTAGACCAGTGAGGGGCTGTGGACATGGTATACCTAGACTTTAGCATGGCGTTTGACACAGTCCCAGACAAAAGATTAATAAACAAGTTAGCCAGCCTGGGAGGGGATCCCAGGGTGGTAGCCTGGGTAAACAATTGGCTGGACAACAGTACACAGAGGGTAATAGTAAATTGAGTCCACTCTGAAGAAAGAGGGATCACTAGTGGGGTACTGCAGGGTTCAGTACTGGGACTGGTCATTTTTAATGTCTTTATAAGTGACATTGTGTAGGGACTGAAAGGAAAAGTATGCTTCTTTGCAAATGACACAAAGATCTTCAACAGGGTTGATACACAAGGAGGGAGGATGAGAAGGGGCTTGGCAAGGTTAGAGGAATGGTCAGAAGTACGGTAGCTTAAATTCAATGTGAAGAAGTTCAAAATAATGCACCTGGGAAGCAAAAACCCAGGGGAAGAGTACACAATGGGGGGGGGTACTATAAACAACAAAAATCGAAAGGGACCTGGGGTAGTCATATCAGATGGCCTAAAGGCAGGCAAGTAATGTGGGAAGGCAGTACAAAGGTCTGGGGAGATACTGGGATACATAGGGAGAAGCACCACCAGTAGAAAACAGGAGGTTGTTATCCCTCTGTACAGACAGTTGGTAAGACCCCATCTGGAGTAGTGCATGCAGTTCTGGAGACCCCATCTCTGCAAGGACATAGACTGGATGGAGACAGTGCAGAGGAGGGCAACTAAAATGGCACAGGGTCTGCACCAGAAGCCATACGAATAGAGACTATAGGAGTTTAATATGTATATCCTTGAGGAAAGGGGGGGGCATGATAGAAACTTTCAAGTACCTCAAGGGAATCAACAAAGCCCAAGAGGGTAGCATATTTCAGAAAAAGAGATGTGTAAGAACAAAGGGGCACAATTTGAAGTTAGAGTGGGGATGGCTCAGGGGCAACGTGAAAATTATTTTTGCATGGAGAGGGTGGTGGATACATGGAACAGCCTTCCTGAGGAGGCCATGGGCTCAAAAACAGTAGGGGAATTCAAGAATGTATGGGACAGACATAAGGCAATTCTGCTCATCTCATTTCATACTTCTACCATCTTCTAAGAGGTGCTATAGGGGAACTGCAAGGAACACAACAATATTTCTGGGATCAGGTGCTACCATCAAACCCCTTAATACATTGACCATGGTCTCAAATCTGGACACAGCTATACCGAGATGTAAAGTGGGTCAGATATTGCAATCTACAGTTCTATGTTCTCCATGATATGTATTATACCCCAGCCAGGCTCCACAAAATGGGGAAATTCTCCTCCAATTTATATTCAAGGTGCAAAGAATGCCTTGGCACAGTATTACATATCCTTTGGGACTGTAACAAAGCTACACCCCTTTGGAATGCCATTAAATCCAAATTAGACCTTCTTCTAGGTATTTCTGAGGCTTTTAAACCAGAAGTATGCATAACAGGGGGATTATGGGGAACTCTTGATTGGAAATCAATGTAAACATATGGCCCTAATGTCCCTGTGTGTCAAAAAAATAATTATGCGGCATTGGTTAGATCAGAGTATTCCAACTCAGAAGGTAGGGAAATAAAGACTGGGTGGGCTAAGCGGTCCTTATCTGCCGTCAAAGTCTATGTTTCTATGTTTCTAATAACAAAATAAAGTAACGAAACCAAATGAGCAGTGTGATGCCACAAATGTAGTGTAACAAAGCAAAAACAAAAGTACAACCCAAAGAAATGACAAAAAAATCACATTAATCAAAACAGTAAAGTGCATCTAAAAATGATGATGTTGAAACATAGATTAGCACAACTAAAATGTGAATGCAAACAAAATGATGAAAAGGCATAGCACAGCAAAAAGTGGTTTCAAACAACGAGTCATAGTGCAACAAAAAAAGTGAATGCAAGCAAACAAACATAGAACAACAAAAGTGTGAATACAAATAAAAAAATTACAACTAAAAAATAGAATGCAAATAGCACAACTGAACAACAAATGTAAACAAAAAAGCACAGTACAACCAAATATTTAAAGCAGAAAAAAAGCAAAGAACTAAAAAGTGAATGTAAACAAAATGCATAGCAAAACTAATAAATCAATACAAACAAAAGAATGAAGAACTAAAAAGCCAAGAGTTTGATAGTGCCCAAATAGCGTGACCAAAACAGTAATTGCAGATGAATGCATCTTTAGCTGAGCATTCCATTTTATTTATTTATTTATTTAAAGGTTTTTCCAGGAAAGGCATACTGAGCAGAATACTTCTTTTCAGATGCTTCCTGGGGGTAAGGGGTAGGGAGTACAGCAAACATGCATTGTAATAGACAACAATAAACATGGTATAACAATAAAGTACAGAGAATAAATACAATCAACCAATACAAAATACATGGGCCCAGATATTCAAACTGCGCCTAAAAAGTGCACAACAGCAGGAGCAAGCACAAGTCCATTGTGCCCATGCGCAAGAAGTGCGATATTCAAAAACTGCGCAGGCCAAGATGCGCCTATGGCCGATGACTGAATAGCACACCACCTGCACCATATCACAACTAGGGAGGTGAAGCTGAGCATATCTGATGAGCCATAGCGCAACAAGGGATGTTCAGCTGAGCAGTCCAGATGCGCCATAGCACAACCAGGGACACCCCCCAGCAGCAGGGCAGCAATGCAACAACACAACCAGGGATGCAGGGGCCCACCACCCGTGCCACAGATGGGCAGAGGAACACACAGCAGAACAGACATCATTCCCCCACACCCCATGCACTGCACAACTGGGGGAGGGCTGGAATAACCACTGGCCCATGGAGACCAGCAACCAACCCACAGATGGGCCATGGTGCCCCATCACACCCCCTGGCAAGCTCAGACTGCTGACGCGCCACAACCACCCCGTACCACACCATCCCACAAATGCAGAGCACACCCTGCACCATGATCCCCATACATCCTGCCCAGGAGTAGCACCCAACAGTTCAGGACACCCCATGCATGCCACCAGCCCACTGTGACAATACAACCCTGTGCACCATGGAGCCATGCAAGGCAGCCCCACCATGGACACCCTGCAGTGGGCGGCAGCAGACAGTGATGCAACAGATGCATGCACAGTGCCACCCTGCACGTCCCCCCTGAGGTACAGCTGAGAGACCAACCATGTGTCAGCACACGAGGTACCCCACATGTGACAGGGCATGCCCCGGATCCCACCTCCAGTGGTACAGTACCCTGCACACCCTCCCAAGGACACATCCCATCCCAGCACTGGCCACAGCAGCCACCACTGACACGCCAGCAGACCGTGCATATCACAGGCATGCAAGGGTGTCAGCTGCACAGACCATGGATGGTCTGACAGGGGTGCCATGCACACAGTACAGGCCCCATGGACCACTGCACACAGGCATCCAGTGCACAGAGTACAACACACAAACCACAGACAGTGACTGATCCCCCTGCCCACACCATAGGCGGTTCACCTCTGCGCACACACACACACACACACACACACACACGCCCATGCGTGCACCACCCCTGATGCCATGCACACCACTGCAGCTGAGAACCTGTAGTCCACCGCAAATCAGAGACCACCACAGTTGTTATAACAAAATGTATGTATTAAAATATAACAACTATGTAACATATTTACAAATATATACAAGCGGGGAAGGCCACAAACCAGGTGGGGGCAGGCATGGGGCAGGGGTGTAGAAATGGGAGAGGAAGAAGGTGTGAGGTGGGTCAGGGTATGGTCATCAGGGGTCATGGAGGAGCCTATTCCATGCCCTGCCTGCACTCCTGTGGTGCCTCCGGGTTCTCCTCCTCCGACCCCATGTCTCCAACCTCCAAGGCTGCCAGGGACACCCATGCCAGCTGCAGGATTTCTTGTATTGCCCATTCCAGGGCCATCCAGCATTGTCCACCTAGGACAAGGGAGCAGAGTCAATACGTGTGAATGTCCAGTCCCCTGCAGCAAACCCATTGTGCATGCCATACAGCCGTGTGCCACACCCCTGTGATGGTGTGCAACCACCCACAGTGACCGTGTCCACAAGACCTGCCTACCCAGGCAGCCACAGCCATGTGGACCACAGCACACACCCACTGCCCATGTCCTGCACAGCACCACCGTGGCCATACAGTGACTTGGCTATGCGGTGTGAAGGCAGTGACACAGCCACGTGCTCGGTGCATGCATGGACCACCATTGATGCACTCCCAGACATGCAGTGCCACTGGACAGTGCTGACTGTAACAAGTTGCGTGCATGGCAGTGGTGTCAATGGATGGTGGCCATGCCCCGCTGCCCACCCTGTTACACAGCATGCAATAGTAATCATGGATGTAAGGCACTCACCATCCTCAGGCTGGTCCCTGCGCCTCTGTGGACCTTCACCCCTCCCAGCCTGATTGTCCTCCTGGTGGCACCTCCTCTCCCTCACCAGCCTTGGCTCGTCTGGGCCTAAGGTGCAAATATGGAGAGAGGAACATAAGTACAATCCTGTAGCAAAGTCCCCCTGCTCCCATGTGTGTGCAATCCCACACAGCCAGACCCACCCACCCCACATCCTGATAACACCATCATGGCCAACACCGGACAGCCCCCCCATGTGCTGGACACATGCAACCATGATACCCATATGGAAGATAAAAATGTATGGATGTTGCACCTACCAGGCCGTGGCACTGTGCCCCTCCTGGCATGTGCCTACAGGCGGGCAAGCAGGTCCGGGTCCCTCCACCTCAGGTCCCCATATCTGTGGCGGCACTGCTCTGCCATCCACCCCATACTGGTGGCCAGATCCAGAGCGTCGGCCACCTCCTGCCACACCTGACTCCTGGCCCTGTCCAGGGGTGCCTCGCCAAATAGTGGGCCAACATGTGGCTCCACAATGGCAACCAGGTTTGCCAGCTCCACCTGGCTCCACTGTACAGCTCTCCTCTACACCATCTCTACTGCTCAGTTAAGTCAAAATGGTGCTCTGCAGCGTGGTTCCGCCATGTGCAGATGCTGCACAGTACAGCGCTGCCATTCCCTACCGTGCTGTCACCGAACAGAGCGATAGTGATGCACCTGGGCAAAGGTTGGGCACAGGGTCAAGGGTCTCTGGCGCACAGACAGCCACAACGCGATTGGAACCCAATGCGTCTAGCACAATGGGGTGCCTGTGTGCCACCTCTTGTAGTGGCTTACCGCACTGTTTCCCCAGTGTGCCTACAATGCCCCAGTGCCAAAGTGCCATATAGGTGAACAGTGCTGTAGCACCACTGGCACAATGGTAGACGTGCCCTGCATTGCCTCCCGTGCACAGCACATCAGCAGTGCGGCAGGCGCCTGCGTCATCAACCTGGGCATGTGCAGTTAGGTGTGTACTGCACATGTCACAGAACTGCACCCTTGGCTCAGCACATTCAACACAATAATCAGCCATTCAATGGTGCAGTCACTGCATTTGCATCCACGTAAAGATGCGCCTCGCCTCATTTGCATGGGTTGCGCTAAAAAAGTGTGACATTGGGCTGCACTGGCCATAGTCAGTTACTGCAGTCTATTGGTGAGTTGCATGCTGTTTGGGAGTGTGGACTGTGGATTTTGGGACATGCATGGGACTGCACAGTCACAGGTAACTCCTGTCATTCTCATAGGCTGAATCATGACTGAGCAAGTTGTGGAGGCAGAGGAACAGAGTTGTGGGAGGAGGAGGAGGAGGAGGCCAAATTTCATGAAGGCCAAGATGGATGCCCTGTTTGAGGCCTACCTAGACCAGGAGCCGCTTCTCAGTGGATGCCAGGGAACACCACAGGTCTGTGCTGCTGCATGGGAGGAGGTGGCGCATGCTGTAAACCTGCATGGCAGCCACCAGTGCTCCATGCAGGAGTGCAAGAAGAAGATGGGCACAGACAGGAGAAGGATTAAGGAGAAGGTGGCTGCCATCAGGGCAGCACGGGCTGCGACAGGTGGGGGGACAGCCGGAGGTGCTACACCTGACTCCACAGGAGGAGAGGGTTGCTGGCAGCATGCAGCATTGCACCATTGAGGGTGTTCCGGGTGGTGGATTCCAGACGGGTGGTAGCCCGTCACTGCATAGTGGGTCATGGTCTGTCTATGGGGGGAACAGGGTAGGTCACATGCAGTAACGCGACTTTGTTTTCCATTACAGCTCCTGAGCATCTGCATGGGTCAGCAGTGGTGGGATTCTCCACTGAGGCCGGTCAGATGGAGATGGAGGAGGGCCCATCCACCTCCCACAGGAATACGTGGCTCAGGGCGACAGTGGGCCCACCTGGATGACCAGACTGATGTTGTTGGAGCAGGTGCGGAGGAGGCCCTGCCCGTGTCCCAGCATGCTAGCGTCCATGGATGCCAGCATGCTGGGACTCAGGCTGGTGTTGGGTCTGTCACCAATGATGATGTCGCTAACGTCATGGACAGTGACACGTGTGTGACACAGGATGGCCACACAGCAGGTAACATTGCGGCCATGGCTGTGGGTGGTGCCACCGTGGAGTCCTGCATGTCATCACAGTCCCAGCCTGTGCCTGTCAGCACCAGTGGGGCAGCACTGGTATGTGTACAGGACAGTGGGACTGTTGTGGCCACTGCGGCAGCACCATTGAGCCCTGGGGAGCGGCAGCCAGAAGGGTAGCATCAGCAGTCGGACAATGGGCTTGGGGGTACAGTGTCAGCGGGCAGCATCAGTGCACTGCCTGTGGACATGCCCAGGCCTGGCCCCGGTGTGCAGCACCCACCTTCAAGGGGTGACGAGCATCAGGGCCGCGAACACCCTGAGGGACAGCATGCCGATCAGGCAGATGACCTCTTGGATGAGCACACCTGCATACTGCAAGCATCAGTAAATCAGCAGATGCATCTTGTGATGGTGGTGGATGCACTGAGTGAGGCTCTGCACCAGGCAGAGGAGTGTCGCAGCACAGAAACCACTCTGTCCCTGGCAGGGATGGACCGGATGCAGGAGGATGTGACTGCTGCCATTGACAGGCTGACACAGACAATCACAGCTGCCATGGCCACAGGGGGCACACAGTTATTTGCCCATGCATCGCAGACACCGTGCAGTGCACTGTCCACCCCCCATTCCCGGCATTGTGCGACACCATCCTTGTCGACACCGGGTTCAGCTGTGGGCATCCCGAGCTTACCTGGCACAGGCATGTTCAGTGTGCTGCAGACCCCTACATGAGCACGGTCGTGTTCACACAGTGGAACCCCTGGGGGACCATCAGTGCCACCCCATGAGGCCAGTGGTCAGCCTGTCACTGCTGGTGGGTCTCAGCGGGGCCGCCCATGCATCCGTGGTGGTTGGGGCACTGTGCCACATGACTGACCTGTCTCCCAGCGTGGCTACTGTCTGATGCTGCCCTGTGTGCATTGTGTCATTCAGCGGGCAATGCACGGGTGGGTACCCGGCCCTGCACGCACACACACATTCCATCTGCACACCCTCCTGGCTGCTGTCCACAGTTGCGTGTGCATGATGATGCCTGCATTGCGATGTACGCCAATGTGCAATGGTGCCCAGCATCTGACACATGCACATTGACAGGCAGTGGGTGTGGTGGTCTGTGGACATGTGTGTGGCTAGGGGTGGTGTTCTGGGTCAGCATGCCTCCTACCCTTTGTGCATGTCTGGTGAGTTGTGTGTGTGTGTGTGTGTGTGTCTGTCCACATGCCATGTTAGACCTCACCCATCCCTGGCGGTGTGTGTGGTTCTATGCCTGGCCACTTCCCTTGACAGCATGCACCCCTGGTGTGTGTCCATGTGTGTTTGTGGGTTGTGCCTTTGCCATTGGTGGTTGCACATGGCCCCATGACTTACCTGGGTTGGCTGAAGTGCTCCTCCGTGATGGTGTCCCAGAGCTGTGCTAGCCGGAGCAGTCGGGGGTCCCATCACCCAAGGGGGGCTGCCCATCACCATTGTCACCGGTGTCCTCATCGTCCCCATCGCTGTCCCCCTCTTCGACCTGTATGGCTATCCCACATTCGTTGGCCATGTTGTGCAGGATGCAACAGGCCAGGAATAGCCCACAGGCCTTTGAGGGGCTGTACTGTAGGGCACCGCCGGAGGTGTCCAGGCAGTGGAAATGTGCCTTCAGCATACCGAACACCCACTCAATGACATTACGTGTGGTGGCATGTGCCTCATTGTAGCATTGCTGCGATGGGGTGGTGGGCCACCGGTATGGTGTGAGCAGCCAGGGATGGAGTGGGTATCCACTGTCACCTGTGTGTAGAGGGTGGAGGTTAGTTTGGTGATCAGCATCACCCTACCCCGGGCCATGTAGACCACTACCCATGTCACCTCTGACCATGCCCCTCCCAAGCCCTAAGTTTGTCCATGTGGTTTGCATACTCACCCACTAAGTGGCCAGTGGGGATGTCCTCACTCTCGAATCTGTGGCACAGTGCTGACTGGTGCCAGATGAAGGTATCGTGTGCTCCCCCAGGGTGTGTGGCACAGACATTGACTTTGCTCTCCCTGGCATCGCATACCACCTGGCAGTTGATGCTAGCATAGCCCTTGTGATTAATATATGTGGCCCCCTCGGGGCCAGGTGGTGTGTGGATGGCCACATGGGTGCAGTCTATTGCCTCTAGCATGCCAGGCATACATGCTACCCTGTGGAACTCCTGTATGTTTGCTGTGCACTACCGATGTGCTAGGGAAATGGATGTACTCGTGAGCATGTGGCAGCAGTGTGCTGAGGAATTGGGTGAGGTGGCATGATGCGGCCAACTGGGTTATGCCTGTGGTGTCCCTTGTTGGTCTCTGGAAGGTACCTGTGGTGAGCAAGCACATGCAAGCTATCACTTTAGTCTCCACTGACAGAGCATGGCTCTGTCGTGTGGGTGCCTGCATCACATCACTGCACAGCTCACAGAGCCACCTCAGAATTGCCTGATTCAGGTGGTACTGGCCCATGATCTCTGTATCACTGTACAGCTTGAAGCTGGTGCGGGCTCAGTACTGACTGTTGGGGGCATACCGCCGATGGGCCCTTCCATGGCCGCGCCCCCCTGCTGCCCTCCTTCTCACCCCCCTCATTACTGCTTCCATCTGGATGGTGGCACTGGCCATGTCCCTGGCTTGTGTTCACCCCCCATGGCAGCTGTTTCTGTGTTCCCTCTCTGTCTTGGCTGCTACTTCCCCTGCACCAGGAACACCTAACTGTGCTGGCCTCAGTGCTGTGTGGCACTTCCCCCTTCTGCACTGTGGCTGTGGCTCCCCACACCTTCCCTGAGCCTATGGGTTCCAGGTGACCTTTCTCTGTCCTGCCCTGTGTGTGTGTGTTGCCTATGTGGCTGGCTATAGTTCAGCAACATGTGCCTTCCCTGTAGCGTTCTTGTGCCTCTCCCTTGTTCCTTTTTATTTTGGCTCATTTTCGCTATCACACAACTTTCGCTTGCTCCCCTATTGTGCATGGCGCATGTTATTGAATATCGCACTGCACCATTTATGCATGGTTCCTCCCCCTTCAGTTGCGCATACATTCATTATCATTGCGCTATTGCTCAGCGAGATTTGGAAGTAACTCGCTCCACTGAATATCGCAGAATGGCGCATTTTCGGACTTGCGCTGGCGCAACCCTATTGTGCATGGTGCAACCCTTTTGAATATCTGGGCCATGGAGTAATAAACAATATGGCTAATGGTGTCATTTAATGCCCTCCCCTCTTATCCCATTAATTGCCATGGACTACCTACTTACCAAGAACTTCCTAGTGTCCAGTACCAAGCAATTCATTCTCTGGTGTCCAGTGGCACTCTTTCCCTTCATCACCCTAACTTCAGGCCAAGCAATCCCTGGTAACCAGTGAAATCCTCCTACCACATCCCCATCCTGTATCAACTGGTTCCTGGTGTCCCATAGCATCACCTCCTTATCCTCTTCCAAGTATTCCCTGGTGTTCAAGAGTTCTCTGGTGTCATGTGGCACCACCTCCTTTACTCCTTCCAGTGTTAAGTACTCCCCAGTACCCAGTGGCACCCCTGTTGTATACAAAACATGTCCTGGTGTCCAATGGCCCCCTCCTTCACCCTATTCCATTCTAAGCACTGCCTACCTTACCCTAACTTACTCTGAGCCATGCCAAGCACTCCAAGGTATCTCTGGTACCCATAAGAACAGGGCAGGGAGGGTGGTGGACTGAGATGCATGGGTGTGGTTTTTACTGACATGGGGTGTTAGTAGAAACAGAAGGAAGTGCTGTCACTCTCAAAGAGAAAACATCTCTTTGTTCTACCCACACAGTCTCAGTCATGCCATGCTCCCCTGACTCCCAATGCCATGGACATTAGAAAATGCTCATCAACAGTGGTGAATTAACATTTTATTATCCAGCTGACTTATTTTTCTGTGAAATGGTGAAGAGGAGATAACGTATCACTAATACTGTTCCAGCCTTTCTTTGAAAGAAATTATGAAGGATGTGCCAGAGTGTCTGCATGGTGATTCAATCCCCAGCCATGTGCAACACTGTCAATGAGATTGTCTGACATGAGGGAAATGACTTAGAGCACAAAGGGGCAAAGAAGTGATCCAATACATGGGGCACAGGGGTTCAAACTGAAGAAACTGGCAACATTATTTGACTAGGAGCATGTACTGGCAAAGCTACCAACACAAACGATGGCTCCATCCCAACAGGAGCATGAAAAGACAAACTGATAGGCAGGAGTGACTGATAGCTACAGCTAGAAACCAGTTTTGAGCATCAGTGTACAAAGACATTACAGCATGGGTCAGTAGGGGAGAGGTGAGGATAACATTGTCTGTGATCTGGAGAAATGTGATGGCGGTTGCTTAGTACTTCTTCAGAAAGAGCCACACTGTAATTGTCATTTGACTTTATTTTCAAATAACTTGATGTTTTGAACCATAAATGGGCTTTTTTAAAGAGAATTACTTCTTAATTTCTAAATATTAAAAACAGATTCAGAAGCAAATAATTTTATTGGACCAACATGGATGTAACAAGAAGAATAAAGTGCTTTAGCTTTTGGACCAACAAGTCCTTCCTCGGAAGCTTTTTGTTACATCTATGTTGATCCAATAAAAAGTATCAAATTATTTGCTTCTGGATCTGTTCTTACAAGGACCAATACAGCAAAGATTAAATCTGTATGTAAATATTAAAAATAAATGTCAATTACAAAGTACCACTTATTAGATGGTATTACATATAACTTGATAATTTTTCTCTTTTATATGTATTAGGCATACCTTAGAGCATCTATAGGCATACCTTAGGCAGGTAGGCATACCTTAGGCTAGACATTTCAATTCAGTAATTTTATAATCTCATGTAATGCTGTGGAAAACCACAATAACATTCTTACATTTGTATATGTAGAGCTTAGTTTAGCATTGTATTAGTTCAAATCACCTTACTTGTGCCTGCATTTAATAAACAAAATTGTGCTTTCACCCTTGTGTCTCCATTTCAGTAGCTTACCTGACTTCACAGTTGCTTAATGTGTTTTGCCTCCTTATACACTGCTGCAAAGCCGCTGATAGCATATGCTGCTTTTTAGTGCTATGGGAGATAATTTAGCTAATATTCACCAATATGCTCTAAATTAAACAGGTTTTAGAAGAACATAACATTTTCCATCTGCAAAGACAGAGTCTAGTTACCTTTCAGCATTTTAGTAATCTTGTGTAGTGAGATTATTAACCTCTGAATGGCCCCCTGTTGAACCTGTAACTACTCCAGACATCACTCATGATGTCATCATGTCATGTGGACCTGGCATGCAGAGCAAGGATGATCAGCCAACATATGTAAGAAATAAGACACAATGAGGTGTGCTTTATGGGGTGATAAGAGCACACCTCAGGTGCATAACGAGGCATGAGGCACTTGCACCAAGTGCCTTTAGCACCTGGGAAGTGCTCTTACCACCCCATAAACCACACCTTGAATTATCTTATTCTGCTTATAAAATAGGTCCCCTGTAAGAAAAATAAAATCATTACAAAATTCACAAACCCAAATGAAAAGTGTGCAACACTATAAAATATATCTTAATAGAAAAGTAATCTTTGTCACTACAGGGTGTTAATGTCACCCCCCCACCCCCACAAACACACACACAAACATCGTGGAGAGTACATTTTTTTCTTTATAATAATATAATAATAATAAACTTTATTTATATAGCGCTCTTCACAATGTAGCAGAGCGCTGCACAGTAAAACAGCAAATAAATCCATAAAATATTAAAATACTACTCAATAATTCAATCAACCACACTTCCATAAAACAGTCAGTTATGAAGCAGCACCAAATGCCAGGTGAAATAAATAGGTCTTAAGGGTAGTCTTGAAGTTCTCCACTATCAGGCACTCCGGTACTCGATGAGGCAGAGAATTCCACACGATGGGGACCACAAATGAAAACACCCTTGAAAGGATGTTTTTAGTCATACCATGGGAATCTCCAACAATTCCTCATTGATTGAGTGGAGTGGTTGGAGAGGGCAGTAAGAATGCAGGAGAACTTTCAAGAAGCTTGGTCCCTGTCCTTGTAGGGCTTTATAGGTCAGGAAGTTGACCTTGAAGGTGATCCGCCATTGAACTGGCAGCCAGTGCAGTTTGTGCAGCACAGGCATAATTATGACTGGATCTAGATGATCCAGATAACAGCCTTGCCACAGCATTCTGCACCAGCTGCAGGTAGTGGATATCAACTCCCTGAAGCCCTAGGTAAAGAGAGTTACAGTAGTCCAGGAGTGAAGTCACAAAGGCATGACTCAAAGTTGGCAAGTCACCAGATGGAACTAGGTGCTTAATCAGGGTGATATTCCTAAGATGGAAAAAAGAGGACTTAATGACAGCTGACACCTGAGAATGAAGTGTCAAACCATCATCAAGAATTACTCCAAAATTTCACACTCATTCAGAGGTAAGTAACTGGGACCATCCGAGCCAAAGTCCTGAGGGACACCCCATCCCCAACCCCTCTATCCGGAGACCAGGATCTACCACCAACACCTTAGTCTTGTCAGAATGAAGTTTCAACCAGCTGGTATTCATCCAGTCCTGGATTTCTACCAGGCAGTTATTAAAGACCAAGAGCATGCTATCCTGGTCAGGTGCAAAGGACAGGTAGAGCTGTGTATCATCTGCAAAACAGTGAAACCTCAGCCCATACCATCTCACAATGTCTCCTAATGGCAGCATATATACCACGAACAACAAGGGAGACAGCACAGAACCCTGCGGCACCCCACAAAGCAAAGGGAATGCCTCAGAGGAATAACCCACGAGACTACTCTCTGTGATCTATTAGTGAATGAATGGAACCATCTGAGGACTGTACCAGACAGGCTGCATGGCATGCAGGTGATCCAGCAGCACCCCATGGTACATGGTGTAGAAAGGCAGAAGAGAGATCAAGAAATATCAAGATGGTGTGGGATCTCTGGTCTCATCAGGAGATCACTGAGCACCTGAACCAGAGCAGTCTCAGTACTATGCCTTTTATGAAATCCGGACTAGAGAGGATCGTAGCTGTCATGGATGGCAAGATGGTCATCCAACTGTAGCACCACAAACTTCTCAATAACCTTCCCTGAAAAGGGAAAATTAGAGATCAGACAGTTGTTGATGGGGCAGTCTGGGTCAAGTGAAGATTTCTTGAGAATGGAAGTCACCCCTGCTTCCTATGGGAATCAAGGAAACGCACCCGTCTCCAGTGAACATCAGACTATCTCCGCAAGGACTGGGCCAATGACTTCAATACAGCGTAATAAAAGGTGGGTAGGGCCTGGATCCAAACTACAATTGGTTGGGCAAATATCCATGAGAATCCGCATGACATCCTCGATCCCCAGCTGATCGAAATCCATCCAACAAAACCGAGGTGTCGCAACATTCAGCCAACCACCATCCCCCTCCAAAGAATGAACCGAACGGACCTGATGCCAGCAACCTTATCAGTAAAGAACTGAGCAAGCTCCTAACACTTTTCATGAGAAAACACTCTCCGAACTTGAAGACAGGCTGGATTGCATAGTCTGTCCACAGTTCGGAAGAGCTGAGCTGGTCTATTCTGAGCTGCAGTAATCTCCCTGGACAGGAATTCTGCCTTCTTAAGGGTGATTGCCAACTGATAGTCTCTAAGAGGTCCCATCAGTCTTTATGATCCCCATTCTTCCAGAAGCACCTTCTAAATTGCATTTATTTTGAACATTTTGCTGTTTTCTATGTGAGCTGCTTTTCATGGGCATGAGCTTATCCCTTACTAGCTGCCATACTGAGTGTTTTTCTCCTAGTACTTTACTTACATCAATAAACAAAATAAGACACCAGCACTTCAGAGCCAGGAATTAGTGGGTAACCTCAATGAAGATGCTCACAGTCAGTTTTGAAGATGCAGCTACAGTTTTATATTGCAATGTTCCTCCAACAAAAAATAGATGTACATCCACACTAGCGGTGGTCCTTGTCAACCAGATGCTCTGGCACTTTGCCATGTAAGGGCTTCATCGGGGCAAATACTTGGTGTTGGACTGGCCCTTATACATTACATCAGTGATGACATCATCAATTGCATCATTTTTAACACACATCAAAATTTAAAGTGAGACAACAAATTTCTGAGTGTAAACAAAAATAAAGAGCTTTTCAATGTTAACAAAAATATATGAACCAAAAGGAGCAATATCTCTTAGTTTATTTTAAACCAAATTTATATTTAACGAACTATTCTGATTATTTCTTCTTTAGTTTCATAGCTTAGATCACATGGTACATCATTCACTAATTCAGTTAGAAGGCTGACATGAATATAGAAGTCCCATACAGTATGTAGTAAAAAATTGCACCATTTAGGCTATTATCCATGTAGAATCCTTTGAGGTACACTAGAGGAAAGGGAACTTATCCACAAGTTGTGGTGATAACAGGTTTTTTTGCACTCTCCAAAGTTCCAACTGTAAAAAATTAAAAAATAGTGCAAGATTAAATTCTTAACATTTTAGGTTCCTCAGTATTTCTCTACTGTTATACAAAGACATCGCTAGGGGGATCACCTCCAGAAGGAGGGAAGTGATACTCCCTCTGTATAACTGCTTGGTGAGGCCGCACCTTGAGTACTACATGCAGTTTTGGAGGCCACACTTAAAGAGGGACATTAATCTCCTGGAGAGGGTCCAGAGGAGGGCAACCAAAATGATTTGGGGCTTGGGGACAGGACCTATGAGGAGAGGCTCAAAGAGCTAAATATGTACACATTGGAAGAGAGAAGGGACCGTGGGGACATGATAGAGGTCTTCAGGTACATGAAGAGGGTAAATAGAGGAGGAACAGTCAGGGTGCTTCGAAGGAAGGAGGAGGAGCCACTAGAGGGCATGGGTCGAAGCTGGAGGGGGGAAGATTCAGGGGAGAAAGGAGGAGGTGCTACTTCACTGAGAGGGTGGTGGAGCCATGGAATGCACTTCCTAGGGGGCTGGTGGAGGCAGAGACAGTGGAGGGATTCAAGAGGGGGGGTGGGACAGGTACAGGGGAAGGGTTCTGGAAGCAAAATCCAATGCAGCAAGAATATCCAGAACTGGGAAGGGAGAAGCCAGAGAAGGCGAGGGGGGCAGCATGGTCAGCACCCAGGGTGGGGGCTGACCAAACGAGCAGACACGAAAGACCATTGGGCCTATTCTGCTGGCATTTTAGTATGTTAGTAGTATGACATTGGCTATCTAATGGCCTAAAAGGAGAGGAAGCCAAACTCAAATGGTCATCTGTTTCCAACTTTACAAGGCTAAATAATGATTTTGGGTGGATAGAAGCAAGGGAGGCAAAATAAATATTCTTAAAGGTTCATAGGCCGTGGTATTAGCCAATATTTTCCATTAACAATTAATTACAGAATCTTACATCAGCTTGCAATGAGCAACAGGCTGCTAGCTAGCTCGCTCAGTCTTAAGTTACCAAAGCTAGCTGTTAGACTTGACATTTGATACCATCTACAGTACTTCACAAATAATTCCACCTCCTTCATTTCCACACCTTCCCCAACCCGGACATGACTTTGCACTCCAACTCGAACTCTTCTCAATGACTGAGACATCTAATCTCTATCTCTTCTCCCTCCATGGCTGCCCCCCAACATATGCCTTCCTGCCTCCATCACCTGCTTTCTACCCTCTACCCTTCTCCTGCTGCCAACTTCAACCTAAAACTCCTCACTAGTATAGCCATGTGTTCTTGATTTTCACTTTGGATCACCTTATACAGGGCCGTTGCCAGGATTTTCAAAAGGGGGACTCCTTTTATGCAGTCAGAAACTTTTAAAAAAAAGCTGTGGGTCTTAGGGCCGCTAGTACCCCAGAAGCCATGGAATCCTAGAATTGCTCTGTGATGCATTTTGTGGCTTGTTTTGAAGCTAAAGAAGTTATATCTGAGATCTCCTACACTCCTTGCTCTAAACAAAATTATTATCTGGCTGGCTGCAGGGTGAATACATGTGTATTCTGTACCAGAGGGCAGCAAGATGCTGTTAATGTAATATACCTAAGACATTGTCTCAGATATATTATGTTATGAGTTTTAATATCTGCAACTGTATCTAATGGTGTGTTGGAAAGGGATCTGGGGGCTGCCTGGCCCCAGAAGCTTTGGTGTACTAGATACTTTGTGGCTAATTTTGTAGATTATTTTAAACCAGAATAACTCATCTGTGAGCTCCCCCTCCACCTCCTGCTCTAAGGACAATTATTACTATCTGGGTGGCTCAGATTGTGTGTGCATGTGTGTGTATGTATTTATAAAATGGGAAGCAAAGTAAATTACAAATCCAGCATTCTGATTGTATAAAACACATCACATGACAATGCATCTATCAGAGCGCGACCGCACACCTGCACTTTTACCTCCCTCCAAAACAATTTTGCCATTTTATAAGATACAGTAGCTAACCCACTGTAGGATGTGCGGTCGCACTCTGACATACACACGTCTTGGGTGGTTGATGCACTCGGCCTGCGGACTCATGCTTAACAATGCACACCAAGGCATGCGTTATATCAGAGCACGACTGCACACCTTAGAGTAGGTTACTATTACATATGTAGATAAATAGATAGATATATAGAGAGAGCAAATGCTAATGCACTGAACCTCAATACAGAGTCTGCAGCTGGTTTTGGCTGGGTATTGTACACTACTAACTAACTGCAGTGCTGGCTTGCTACTAGGGCAGGGGTCTGGGCTGATAGGCCCCAGAAACCATGGGCTATGGTATGCTCAGTGGTGCACTTTTCTGGCTTATTTTAAGTCTAAATAACTCATATCTGAACTCTCTCTACCCCTTGTTGTTACCACCACCATCCACAACTCAATATACCATTTAAGTAATTGAGTCAGTGCAACATGGCTTATAGCAAGGCTAGCAGGATGCTGTGATGAACTGGTAGGGGTATTGATAGCAGAAGAAAGGAGGTAATACTTCCCATCTACAGATCCCTGGTGAGGCCTCACCTAGAGTACTGTGCCCAGTTCTGGAGTCCTCACCTCAGAAAGGAAAAGGATAGGTTGGAGACAGTGCAGCGCAGAGTAACAAATGATTCAGGGACAGCAGGGCAAATCCTATGAGGGGTGCTTCTAGGCACTAAATATGTACTCATTGGAGACCAGAAGGGATAGAGGAGATATGATAGAGATCTTCAAGTTCATAAAATGAATTAAAGTGAACTACGGGGTACTATTTAGCCTGAGTACCAATTCATGGTCACATGGACACTAATGGAAATTAACAGGAGGTAGGGTCAGGAGAGATGTGAGGAAGTACTACTTTATGGAAAAGGTGGTGAAACTTTGGAGCAGTCTGACAGCTGAAATGGTGGGTGTAAAAACAGTCAGAGGTTTCAAGCAGGGCTGGGACATAATGAAGGGAACAGTGGTTACTGGAGGCAACAGGACCAAGGAGGTGACTAGAAAGAGGACAGGGAGGGCTATTACTCAGAAGAAATTGTAGGTTCCAGGGATTATAGGGAACTTGGGCAGATCAGATGGCCTTCTGGTCTTTTTCTGCCGTCATTGTCTATACTTCTATGTTTCTATTCCAGGAACCCTGCTTGGAAAAAAATCTGTAACATAAGGTGTAGTTCAATATTGAATACTACAACTGCTGCCCCCATTCCATTCTCCAATGTCGTAGGTATGACAAAGGGAGTGAGGGGAAAGGTAATTTGACAGCGGCAGGAATTTTCAGTGCAAAGTTACCATCTCCTAAATGCCTACCCCCCAACCCCCAACCCCATCCCCCATGCTTCCAAAAGTACAGTGGGTATGTTCAAAACAGTGAACTGTAACAACAAAATGTCATTCTACTGGCACATGGTCATCTGGAGAAAACACATCACAACTTATTTGATTTAATGGCATCTGGCACAGATGACACAGACCAAAGTGATACTGAATGTCCATGAAAATGGGACCACAGTGAAGACCTATCTGAAAAGCACAATTAATGAGGTGGCAGTGCAGATCCCAGCCAGACCCTTCCAAACACTTGCATTGCCTTTCCACTGTGGTACCTCTTTTGCTTTACTTATGAAAAGTTAAAACAGGCATGTGAAACATGACAACTTTACTTTTTGTATAGAGGGTGATTTAAATGATTTATTTCTACATTTTCAGCCTGCCACCTGAAAAGCTGTCTTGCCCATTTGCACAGCCTATCCCTTAATATACAGTTATTAAGGGACACATCTTTGGCAATAGTGGCCAGCAAAATTTACCTGCCAGTGACTGATAATATTATAAGTAGAGGTCCTCTACTTCTTTTTTTGCTCTCCTGGTGATGTCATCTCTGAGCCTGCCACCATGCTCTATCTTCCTCCAGTGCTAGCTGACAGTGTGAATTGTAGGCAGTGGCCGTGCTGTATTGAGGTCACATTCACAATGCTGATGTGAGCTCCAATTGGCCAGCCAGTCATAAGGTGAGGGTGTAGAGAAAGACTCACAAAGCAGCTCCAGTCATCTTACTGGTACTGAGGGAGCTGATTGGCAGCAGAAGGAGGGAGGGGGCGCATGCAGAAAGAAAGTGCTGGGGTTCATCATGTGTGCATTAGCACTCTGTAACAGTAAAAAAAATAAACAGAAATGAAACTTTTTTTACAAATAATGAGAAATAAAGGGGAAGTTTCAAAAGGGGGGTTCTTTCAAACCAGACGACCCCCGCAACGGCTATAATACTATATACCTCATCTTTGTTCATGTTGAAATTTTACTGTATCATCTCATCCTTACACATCTTACTGTCAATGTTCTATGCTGTACTTATTGTATATACTGTATTTTGTTGTATTCTGTTGCTCACTATTCCTATTGACAAATACAGGTCCACCTTGAAAATGAACATTGCTCAACGGTGTTCGCCTGGCTAAATAAAGATTTTGATTGATCGATTAATTGATTGATTGAATTGAACTGTTTAGAAGACTTGATGGAGGAGCCAGTTTCCATTGGCATTTGAAAGCTGTGTCCTGCCAACGTTCACTAGATCATAGTTCCCATAGCTAATTTACAAGCTAAATAAGGCCAATGACCCATTAAAAAGCTTACCCTTTATACAAAGGAATATCCTGTTATGCATTCTCTAAGACAACAGTCATCCATTCTAACCTTAAACTCCGACATTTCCCTGCTACCCACGACTTCCATGGGAAGGCCATTCCACACTTTGATCACCTTCTGATTAAATCAGCAAGCTCTATGTTCTATGTTTGGTCGATCATGTTTCACCCTTAAGTTGTAAACAATGTGATCTTGTTGTGTAACTCAGTTCCTTAAATTCAAGTCCCAGACATTCCAAGAGATCATCATTAGCAATGGATCTGAAGAGCAGGCATAAGTCACAACCTAACCTCCTATACTCCAAGAAATACAGTCCAAAGGACTGCAAAGTAGCCTCATAACTCAGGTTATCAAGGCCCAACACCATCTTGATAGCTGTTTGCTGAAACCCTTCAAGAATCCTGATTTCTGCCTTGGTATTGGGGGACCAAAATTGGGCACAGTACTCCAAGTGGATCCTTACCAGGGAAACATAGAAAAGGGATCATCACTCCCCTATCCCTACTACTAATTTGTCTTTTAATGCAGTTAAGAATCCCAGTAGCCTTTTTTTGCAGTTCTGTGACATTGCCTCTTAAATTTTAAGTCATTTGTCAACAATATTCATAAGTCCCTCTTCGCTGATGTTTCCTTAAGATGCTGGCCATTCAGTAAATACCATGCCTTTTGATTTGACCTACCCAAATGCATTACAGCACATTTATTTATATTAAACCCGAGTTTAAACCTCATGGCCCTTTCCTCTAATTTAGACAATTCATTTTGCAGATTATTTAGCTCCTCAGAGCTATGAACCACAGAGCTGATTTTGGTATCGTCTGTGAATTTCTATAGCCATACTCCCTCTCTGCATTGCATTAAAGCAACATATAGGTTAAATAAACTGGATTCCAGAAGAGATCTCTGTGGCACCCCACTGGTAACATTGGCCCATTCCAATAATGCTCCTGAATGTGAACCTGCTGCTTTCTGTCATCCAGTCAGGAACTAATCCATGCCACTATAATAATATTAATCACAGAGTTCCTCAACCTCGACCAGTTTGAGGTGCGGTACTGTGTTGAATGCATTACTAAAGTCTAAAAATATAATAGCCACAGATACCCCTTATCCAGTACCCTAACTACTAACTCTATCAAAAAACTACAGTAAATTTGTCTGACATGATCTGCCTCTGGATTCCTTTATAAATGTTTCTATTTCTTCCTTAATGATACTTTCAAGCAGCTTCCCAGCACCAATGTCAGGGTCGCTAAATGGCAATTCTTCTTATCCTACCTGCTATCCTTCTTGTAAATAGAGACAACTGTTGCTCTCCTCCAACTATCCACAACACAGCCATTATTCAAGGATGTTTGAAACAGCATAATAATTGGCCCTTTTAATATTTCATCCAGTTGCTTGCTAGATCTTGGGTGGATACCATCTGACCCTGGTGCTTTATTTAGATTTAATTACTGTAATCTCTTTTTGATATAATTTTCCACAAGCTCAACTGTCTGTTCCTCCCTGTCCAGCCTAATTCATCTTGCTCTATCATTTTTGGTATTGAACACCGAGCAGAAATAGTTACCCTATACCTGAACCATATTTTTCTCGTCCTTAACTAGATTGCCTTTATCATCTATGAGTGAACTCACCTGAGCATTCCCTCCTCATTTATAGTTAATGTAATTATAGAATGTCTTGTAATTATCTCTGACTTCTGATGCAAGCCTTAACTCATACTCTCACTTTGTTTTTTTAATGCTAGTCTTACATACCCTGAGTGATTTCTTGTAGTTGGACCATGCTTCCAATGAACTTTTTTTTTTTTGTTCTTTTATAGGCTTTCTCTTTCTTTCTTTTTTTAAATTTAATGTTTCCTAATAGAATAAACAAAGAAAACAACAATGACTACAGAAGAAAAACAGTAAATACAAAACAACAATTAATAAAATAGGAACAAGATTTAAAAAAACACAAATCCATCAAAACAGGAAACTTCCCACTACCCACTCTCCCCCCCAAACCCTTCTCTCACCCAGCCAGAGTACAGTAAAATGAAACCCACTAAATTATGCATAGGAGGGTAAATAACCGTATGTCCAGCATAAAGGCAGAGTGGAAATCCAAATGGGCCAGAACAAAGCCAATATTTAATGGGGAAGAAGATCCTCAAGAGATTCCCAATTAAACCAATAAGTCTCGTACCTGTCCTGTCAGGGAGCAATATGTTTCTCCATAGTTAAAGCTTGCAAAATTTCTTGGTGCCATTTTCTGAGCTAGAGTGTAGTATCATTCAGCCAATGATGAAGAATGAGTAACTTGGTCATGATCAAAATCAAGGCCATATGGGCCTTGCAAGGACCAAAAAGCTATTCAGGATAGTCCCCAACAAGACAGAGATAAGGAGTAAAGTATGGGTCTAACCCCAAAAAGGGATTGAAGGAGGAATGTATAGCTGCCCAAAAAGGGGTCACTTTTGAGCATTCCCAAATAATGTGTATTAAAGAATCTTCACCAGAGCCACTATAGGATAAGTCTGCCAAAGTTCTTCTGCCCATCCTGTGTATTTTTTGGGGGGTGTAATACATGTTATGTAACAAATGAAATGGGTAAAACGATACCTGTTCTGTTTATTTTGTGTAGTCTGTGCCAAATCGATTGCCAATCCTTCACATCTAAGTTTAGGCTCAGCATTTGTTGCCAGTAAAACCAAGTCCCCAATAGGCCAGCAGAATTAAGAAGCTGAAATACAGCATAAAATTTAGAAATGGAGTGAGGTTGGCCTGCAATTTATATAAAATATTCTTTTTCTTTCTTATTAGTCATCTAATCCTTTTATCTAACAATTTTGATATTCTACCAGTCTTGTTGTACTTAATCCATTCTGGAACATATTTATCTGCTAAACAGTCTAATTTATTCAATAAAATTTCCCACATTCCATCTTTTTTTAAGTGCTCAATGTCTACCTTCTAGTCCCAAGTAGCCAACTCACACCTCATCCCCACAAAGTCAGCTCTTCCAAAGTACTTCATTTTGGTGCTACAATTTATTTTCCTTGAAACCTCCTTAATGTCGGCTCTATGATGCCTGTTTGATAACACTTTCTTCAACCGGCATCATGGTGACAGGATTTATTTTGACCGCAAGTTGCAGTCGACATAAATCCTGATTTGTCTCCCGGTCCATTTTTTCATTGGGTGGCTTTACCCCCCCGAGCCCCATATGCAGGAGGCTCTACCCCCAACACCCCCATACTAATGAGTATCAACTCTGAGTCAGAGTTGATTTGGGAATGGGGTGCAGGACTAAGAGACTGTGTGCCCCTGACTAAGACACAACAACACAGTGACCTGTTGGCGAACTGTCAATGTTGTTGCCAGAGATGTAGGTCACTGAGTTGGTGTCACTGACCGTGGCACATACCCTTAATGTCAAACCTTATCATGGCATGATTGCTTGTACTTAAGGGTTCAGCAGTGTGATTCTCCTCTATTTGATCTCCCATGTTACTTAAAACCATGTCCAGTATATGAGTGTTAGTTTAATAATTAATGTTATTACCTTGTGTGTTAATTTTCTGACCACATAATGTAATGTATTTTATATTTTGCCTGTTTGCCTCCTGTAGTAATTTCTTCTGAGTACATGTCTCGTTGTATTTATACCCATTAGCATATTTGCTATTTTTGTTGTCCAAGGTACTTGATTTTCTGATATATGTCTTTGTAGGCTGTATTTAACAAAATTTTTGTATAATCTCTGCATTTGTAATGCAATATTCAAGTTTTATTTTTTTGTGACATGAGACAGGCCCTGTTTTGTGAACAGGGATTTTGTCCCTAATGACGTGATATCCTGAATAAAAATAAACATTTTACCTACCTATATTGTCACCCCTTGTCTCAGTTGTTACATGTTGATCTAGACCTAATTTATCAATTGTGTCCAGAAAACTCCTTTCTGAATATGTTTTACATTCCTTTCCTTCCCATTTTATCCCAGGCATGTTAACATCTCCTAGTAAAATAACTTTATTCTCTGGATTCAATTTACCCAGGATATCATACAACTCCCTCTCTGTCTCCTGCTCCTGAGAAGGCAGACGATCAGGGGCAGCTTTCTCTATATAAGCAATGGAGGTCAGAGTTTTATTTTTAAATTAGGGAAAAGGCATATAAAAGCTTTTGTCCAGTAATCCCCATACTCTGGTGCTGTAGTGCAGAGTAAAACTTGGCTAGAGTAACGATCATTGTGTTGTTGGGGGGGCATCTCAGCCATACAGATCCTCAATGTTGGCAGTATGATGTCTCTTGTGCTGAGTCCTCAGTGGCTGAAGAGATACTGGTTGGTAGAATATGCACTGATAAGGACACGGCCAAAGGTGCCTCTCAGTCAATTTGGTCCCAGAAAACTCTAGACCCATTTTACAAAGTACTGTATTACAAGAAGCCAGAAGGGGAAGGCAACATATTCATTTCAGTGCTTCACGGTAACAGATAATTGCTATTTTTGTTATTAAACTTAGATTGTGGGCTTTTAGTGACACTGTAATTTCTTTGCTGTCTTTACTTAGAATTGTTTTTGGGCTGTTGAAAATTTAAAACATAGTGGTGGTGTATTTCTTTGCTGTCTTTAATTGCTGCAAATTTTCACCCCCCCTTCCCCCAACTCTTAATTATATGCCCAGTTAAATCTGATTGACAGGAGCTAAACACAGGGGATAGTAGGGGGTGTGGAGTAGGAGGGACATAAGGGGAAGAAGCCCACCCTCAGCACAACTAGTGTTTTGACTCATTTATTTATTAATTTATTTTTTTTAAAAGAAAAGTATCTGAGGATCAGTGGTAGGATTTTTAGGACAGTAAATTAATAAAAAGGGAACTAGGAGAGCTTCATTAACAGACAAGTAGCAGAATAGCAGTATAACTGCAGTATAATGTGGGGAGTGGTGTAATGCAGTAGCTGCGGGGCAGCCATATTCAGGCAGACCTTCTGGACACTGAGGTGCTGCCCTATCTGTATGTATCTCTCTGGACTGAAGGATGAGGTAGCCAGACTCAGAGTGGAAGTAAACTGGGTCAGGAGTACCATCACCTCTATCCAGAGACAACCCAGTCCAATGCTGCTGCCTCAAAGGATGCCGAGAACGAGGAGCACTTGGATGGCAGTGGGCTCAGGGCGGGTTAAGACGGTCAGGCAGAGGCACATCCCAGATCCTATTCCAATCAAGAACTCATATGCCACACTGGCAAATAGGAACAACCAGAGGTACCCAGAGAAGTGGAAGGAGAAGATGTGGAGGTTAGCCAAGGAGGTGACCTCAGCAGGGAGAGCAGTGGACCATAGAGGAGAAGGAAGCAAATCTTGGTAGGGGACTCCATCATAAGAGGGATCCAGCTAGGAACACAGGAGGGGGAAGGGGAGGACAGGGAGGTGAGGTGCCTACCAGGTGCCACGGCATGGAGGGATGGAAGGAAGATCCTGGGGATTGCTGGGAAGGCAAGACAGGAGGGTGAGCTGGATGTCATTATCCACCTAGGTACTAATGACCTGGCAAATGGGGAGCCAAAGGAAGTTCAGGAAGAGTTTAGGAAATTGGGAAGGGGTCTCAAGCAAGTAGCTACTTCTGTCGTCTTCTCAGAAGTACTACCTTCGAGAGGCATGGGAGAGCATAGGGGTGCATGCACCAGGAACTTTAACTCATGGTTGAAGAACTGGTGCTGTGAGGAAGGGTTTGGATTCATTGGTGACTGGGGACCCACCTTGAGGGATGGAGGTTTGTTCAAGCCTGGCGGCCAGTATCCATCCTGGAGGGGAATCTAAGCACTCAATGATAAGTTTAAATGCTACATTGACAAGCATTTAAACTAGCCAAGGGGGGTGGCAGGCCAGCAAGGAGGGTACCTACTTGCTCACCCCCCACAGCTAGCAGTGGAACCTGTGAACCGGAGGAGCAGATATCTCAACAAAGCAGTATGCAAAAGATGTAGATTAGTGCCCAAGAGGTGGATAGGCAGAAAAGGGGCAAAAATCAGCAGAAGGGCAGACAGCAAGGAGAACCAGGGATAAAGGACAACCAGGGAAGGGGCTGGAGTAGAACAGCTAAACAGTCTAGGGAAGTCAAATCATGGAAAGCCATGTGTGCCAATGCCAGGAGCCTTAGCAACAAGATGGAAGATCTGGAGGCTGTCATGGTGCAGTCAGACCTGGACATTGTGGCCATCACAGAAACCTGGTATAATGATAACCATGACTGGGAGATGGTCATTCCTGGGTACAATATATTCAGAAGAGATTGGGCAGGTAGGAAGGGGGGAGGAGTGGCACTGTATGTGAAAAATGACATAAGGGCCACAGAGATCCAGGAGGAACAAAATGGGGGAGAGATACTGTGGGTTAAGCTGGAAAGGAAAATGGGGCCAGCCAACCACACAGGTGTGGTCTATAGACCACCAGCCCAGGAGGAAGAAACAGATAGGGAGATGATGCTAGCCATCCAAAGGATGGCAGACAAGGGTGAGGAAGTGTTGGTTGGAGACTTCAATATTCCAGACGTGGACTGGAGCATCCCAGCAGCAGCATCAACTAGGAGTAGATTTATCCTGGGACTCCCTTCAGGATACCTTCCTCAAGCAACTGGTCATGGAACCAACTCAGCAGAAGGCAATACTGGACCTTGTGCTCACAAACAGGGACAGTGTGGTGGGGGTAACAGTGGGGGAGCACCTGGGGAACAGTGACCACCAGTCTTTGTGGTTTGAAATCACAGAAGGAGCAGAACCAAACCACACAAAAACATGTATCCTGGATTTTAGGGGGCAGGCTTTTGGAAAATGGGGAGATACTTGAAAGAGGCATTAAGGGGAATGGGGCAGGAATCAGGGGTTGAGAAACAGTGGGCAGTATTTAAAATGGGGATTACAAGAGCAACAGAATTATGCATTAAGCAGGTTAGCAAGAGGAAAAGGAAGAGGAGGCCATTATGGTTTTCCAAAGAGGTAGCAAAGAAAGTGAAAGCCAAAAAGATTGCATTCAGGCAATACAAAAAGACACAGGCAGAAGGGGATAGGGAGAAGTACCAGGAGAAGCAAAGGGAGGCAGGGAGGTCAGTAAGGGAAGCCAAAGCTCAGACAGAAGAGCACATTGCAAAATCAGTGGGTAGAGGGGACAAAACCTTTTACAGGTACATAAGTGAAAAAAGAAAAGCAAAGGGAGGGATAGTGAGACTGAAGGGGCAGGATGGGGGCCACGTGAAGGATGACAACAGTAAAGCTGACATACTGAACAGGTATTTCTGCTCAGTCTTTACTGAGGAAGAGGAGCGTAATGGGTCTGAAGGGAGTACAAGGGGTGAGAATGGTGCAGAAATGGACACAAGTCCCTTTACACGAGAAAGGGCCCTGAAGAAACTGGAAGTAATAAGAGTTGATAAAGCAATTGGGCCAGATGGGGTGCACCCCAGGGTCCTTAAAGAACCCAGAGAGGTGGTGGCTGAACCTCTGACTGTCCTGTTTAGCCAATCACTGGAAACAGGGGAGGTACCCAAAGACTGGAGGACAGCAGATGTAGTCCCCTTATACAAAAGTGGGAATAAAGAAGATGCAGGAAACTACAGACCAGTCAGCCTCACCTCGGCAGTGGGGAAGATCATGGAAGCACTACTGAAGGAGAGATTGGTGGAACATATGGTTGTCAATGGACTGCAGGATCCAAGGCAGCATGGTATCACCAGGGGGAGGTCATGTCAGACCAACCTTGTTGAATTTTTTGACTGGGTGACTAGGGAGGTGGATCAGCGAGGGCAGTGGACATGGCCTATCTGGACTTCAGCAAGGCCTTTGACACTGTGTCGCATAGAAGACTATTACACAAACTAGGGAATATGGGTGTGAGCAGGACAGTAGTGCAGTGGGTAGGTAACTGACTGGGTGGCAGGACACAGAGGGTGGTGGTAAATAGCTGTCACTCCACAGAGGGAAGAGTGACCAGTGGGGTACCACAGGGATCAGTGCTGGGACCGGTCCTATTCAACATCTTCATCAGTGACATTGCGAAGGACCTAGAAAGCAGAATTTCACTGTTCGCTGATGACACAAAGCTCTGTAACAGAGTAGACACACCAAAGGGTGTAGACAGAATGAGAAGGGACATGCAGAAACTTGAAGAATGGTCAAGGGTTTGGCAGTTGAAATTCAATGCAAAGAAGTGCAAGATAATGCATATGGGGCACAATAACCCTGGCACAATATATCAGTTTGGGGGTGAGGATATAGCATGCACCAAGCAGGAAAGGGATCTGGGGGTTATCATCTCTGATGACCTCAAGGTAGGGAAACAGTGTGACAAGGCAGCAGGTAAAGCAAATAGGATGCTGGGATGCATAGGCAGGGGCATCACCTGCAGGAAAAGGGGTCATAATTCTACTATACAAGACACTAGTGAGGCCCCACCTGGAGTACAGTGTACAGTTCTGGAGACCTGACCTATGTAAGGACATAGACGGGGTAGAGAAGGTTCAGAGAAGGGCAACAAAGATGGTACATGGATTGCATCACAAGTCCTATGGGGTCAGGTTGAAGGAATTGAATATGTACTCCCTGGAGGAGAGGAGGGAGAGAGGGGACATGATAAAGACACACAAGTATCTTACAGGGAGGAACAGGGTGCAAGATTACACTATTTTTAAGTGAAAAAGATATTCCAGGACTAGAGGGCATGGGAAGAAGTTGGAGGGAGGACGATTCAGAGGAAATATGAGGAAGAATTACTTCACAGAATGGGTGGTGGACAAGTGGAACACCCTGCCTGAGGAAGTGCTGGGGGATGAAACAGTCACGGGATTTAAGAATGCATGGGATAGACATAAAGGAATTCTGGAGGTCAGGGGTAAGGGGCAACAGAGTTCTAGGAAAACATAAACTGAAGTTACAAACTCAAATGGGCAGACTAGGTGGGCCATAGGCCCTTATCTGCCGACACTGTCTATGTATCTATGTATGTATCAATGCTGAGCCTCTTCTGCCAGCATTTCAACAACATTGTTCTCAATGTTAGAACACAGAGAATAACATTGATATTTAATCAGCAGCATCTGTGAGCAGCAGCCACTTGCCCTAGCTGCTTTTAAAAGTGAAAGGGAAACAGACAATTTGATGTTTCATCTAGATGAAATATCAATAATAGGTATTTTGTTTAGATGAAGTATTAGTAGAAACCTAGGAACTTCAAATGCTGATGTGCCTAAAAAAGAAGAGAAAAATATGCTCAGTTTGTATTATAAAAAAAACAAGTGTGAAGAACAAGCCTTATTCTCATACCGCATAGGTACAGTGCCATCATGGAACACTTGATCTTTGCTCTCTTGCTTTTTGACATCACTGTACCTACTCGGTGTGTGAACCAGCTTGTTTTTCTTACTCAGGGTTTAGTCATTCTGTATATAATTACTCCAAAGAACTTCATAAATTAGGGATTTGTAACAATTAACAACAAACCAAATAGACAGCAGAGAGACATTTATTCTAAGAGAAGGTATTAAAGACTGACTAGCTCTGTAGTAGAACACTGTCACATTTGGTGGTGTGAAAAGCAGATTTACTTTAACCACTTGTTCTGCACACATACTACATTTTTTAATATGCCTGTAACTGCTGCTGTGTACTGCTGGGGTTATGTTTAACATCATAAAGCACTGGCTAGAAATGGACCATTCTGGGACTGCCAATAGCACAGTGGATGCACACCATGCTAATGTGCCAGTGATCCGGGTTCAGGTGTGGCCAGGCATGGGGAATGCTGAGACTGGTAGTGCAAGCCATCCCAGGAAGAGTGATGGTAGTCCAAGCTGCTGAAGTTGCCCCTTGCAATGCTTTGTCAAAAGGATAGCCTTGTGCAAGTGTACTGTGTTGAGTGAAGTCAGCATTGGCTGTAGCCACCATCAGAAATGTGAGTGGCTTAGAAAATGGGTGAAAAAACCATGCTGACACTATAATTATAGGCAGTGATGCCTTTGAACCATGCACTGTATGGATCCTCACTGGTGTGAGCGGTGGGACTAGTGGTGGACAGGGCTGGGGTGCCACCAGAGGATATGCCTGAATCTGGAGTACTAAGTGGGTGATAAAGGCAGATGAAAAGCTATTTTATACAGGCACAGTAGTGTCTGTATATTAGATTTGACTAAGCACATTTATTTATTTAATGTTAAAACCCCATATTTTGCACACTGATCACACCGCCCTGTTCAACCTATTAACTTGAAATTTGGCAGGTGCAAAGTTGGTGTAGGATCTCTGGATCACTGACATCTCATGGCAATTGGTTTACTGGAGGCAAAGTTATTGAGGTGCAAAAACTTAAAATTGGCCAAAATTAAGATGTTTTTTACTCACCAATAACTAAATAAATAAGAGAATTTCAAAACTGAAACTTGCAGGTTCGATAGAGTTTGCTTCAAGGTGTGTGCTTTTGTGCCTTTTAAGTTCCTAATTTGCCTCGGTATTGAGAACCATAGGAAAAAATATGTGCATGCTTTGTTTAAAAACCGAACAATCTAAGGATAACTGATTTTTTACAACCACATTTTCTTAATGGAATCGTGTGATGAAAATGCATGTGTGTTTGGAAGGGCAGGGCTATTTGGACACTGAAAATAGCATCTATTTCAACAGTATTTATTTAGTGGGAGTGGGGCAACATGTCAGTCTGTGGCCCCGCCCCCACTGAATGGAGGTGTATGTGTCTATTGTTTTTTCTTAAAGGGCCCTGTGTCTGCCATTTGTCACATCTGTTTCCTGTTTAGCATAAACCAGGAACTGGGTGCCCAATCCTTGGTGCTGGCTAAACAGTGACTGTTTCTGACATTGGGGTGGCCACCTCTGGTGCCAGTTAAGTCCCCCCATCCATTTTTGGTAATTATCCATTCCACAATACCAGGGTGCCTAACCCCCAGTGCTGGCTACCCCAGCCCCACTGCAGGAAGAACCTGACACTGGGGTACCCAATCCCAGGTGCCAGCTTAGACCCCCACCTGCCACAAGTGTGCAATACTGGGGTGCCTACCCCTGGTGCCAACAAACAGAAAACTGAATCTGGGCACCCAGTTTCCAGTGTCAATACCTGTGAACCAAAATGCTGTCCCTCATAGCCTTTTTTTTTACCTAAATAATGAATACCATCCATTGATGTCTGTTTTGGCTCCCCTATCTCCACCTCCACCCACCCCAACTCTCCACTCAGCACCAACCACCCCTCTCCTCCAAACCCCTCACTCACATCAAATCAGCCCACTGTAATAGATCCAGTCTTTGAGCAAAAAGTTATCCTCTTCCTAGAACTGTGACCACAAACTAAGGCAGTAAGGTAAGTGTGGTTAATGTATTTTCACTGAGTTTTGAACTTTTGTTCATAATTTTGCCATTTATTAATCCTCCCACCCCCATCTTTTCAATATTATCTTTTTGGGACCCTACCTCATGAGCAAGATAGTTAGGATTGTAAACATTTTTACCTACCAAGTTCATGACATGGGGTCACAAGAAAACTATGCTGAAAATTTGGGGGCAAAATATTCAATTGATGGAGTTGTCAACCCTAATCCCACTCCCTCCCTGAGCAACCAAGGTCAGACATGATCTCTTTTCTTTATGCAGGGCCCTGAAGAAAGCTATGATGGAGTCTGTTGGCAACATGTGGCAAGCCATGCATCTCTACCTCCAAAGAGTGTATCACTATGAGGCACTGGCTTGGAGCTGTACCTTCTGGTTCAGAACCAGAGACTATGGGCTGGGGGAGCATTAGGATTGAAAACTCCAAGTAACAACCCAGTTCTGATTCACCAAGGCTCCTGATACTAAAATCCCTACTATGTTTTCATGTTCCTACTTAATGTGCTTTGTGTTCTTCAACCCCAATGTATGCTTTAACAGGAAGATCAAATTGTCATAGCACTGGGGCAGCTGGTCAGCATTTTCTTGTGTATGACTCTGGAATCAACACTGTTTAACAACAACTCGTCTGAGGCTTACTTGAGTGCAAACCTATTTCTTTGTCTAACTTAGTTTTTTGCAATGATTATATATGTGTAGATATAGGTAGACAGACAGATAGATAGATAGATAGATAGATAGATAGATAGATAGATAGATAGATATTCATTGCAAAAAAAAAACTTGTGTTAATGCACTAGTTAGGGTTCAAAAGAATGCTACAAAAATATGTAAATTTGGCATTAGGGTTTCCAGCCCAAACTCCCCACCATCACCACCCCAAGCAGCAACGGGCAAGACAAGCAACCACAGATAGCCATCATCAGGTAAGACAAACAACATACAACTGTTTCCAGGTGACACAAGTGCAGTAGCACTGATGCGCTACCGATGTGGATGTGTATCTGCAGCATGCACACTACAAGACATACACACTCACTTGTCACTGCAAATAGAAATCCATGGTACTCAAATCACAGCACTGCTTCTGTGTACAGAAGCACAGGTTCCTGAAGACAGATCTATCTGAATGCTGTGTTCTCCCTTTTTCTGGACCTCCGTTGACTGTCCTTCTCCTCTCTCCTTCTCACACTCTTTTTTCTTTTATCTCATTTCATATGTACTCATTTCCTTATTCTTGAATGTTGCTACCTCTTCCTACTACAATGCAGTCACCATGTTCTATTATCAAGTTGCACATTTACTACATTTTTTGTGTGCTTTTTTATATGTATCTTATACTTTATCTTTGGAATTTTACTGGTTGTATATAATTTGCCTTGTCTGTATATTTAACTGTTACATGTCCTCAGGACCTCCTTTTGAATGAGCTTGCTGAATTGAGTTATTCTTGCAATAAACTTTTCAAACTTGTTAAACAAATCCACAATATCCAAATTACAAGAGTTCTTTTATTTGCAGAAGCACAGGCCCCTATGGAGCCAGTGCTTTGGTAGCTCAGGTGCTCATGGACACTGTAAGACATACACACAATTGACAGACTTGTGCTACTGTAGCTGCAGGTGTAGGGTATACACACCAACCACTGGCTGTAGAAGAACAAGTGCCAAAAATCCTTGATGCCAAAATTGCAGTAGAACATCTGTGTGTAGAAGAGCAGGTCCCTGAGGAGTCTGAGCCTCTTCAGCCACAAGTTATATGATTTACACAATGAATTCCAGCTCCAGAAGGGCAGGCATTGAGGGGCCTGCAGTTACACAGCCATAAGTACAGTACAAGTCATATTAAACTGCTACTTCAGCTCACTGAGTTTACAGTTTTTTAGTGCTGTAAATGCTGTAGCAATCCTAACAGTTTTAATTGTCAGCTGGTTTCCAACTCTTATGCAGCTCACATGAAGTGCACATGCAGCTCTCCTCCCAATGTTTATGCCCAGCAGTACTGAACTGTACAGTACTGCACAGTATTGTACTGTACACTACAGTAGAAAAGTGATTCTGTGCAAATAAACACATCAGTGCCACAGGATGTGAACGGTTTACCTCGTTTTTAATGTTTTGAGCTAACATTCATTCTTTTTGCAGTCTGCCTTGATGAAGTAGATGACCACTGATGCTCCCATCCATCCACCAGCACTACTGTAGACCACACTGAGCCGCGAGTAATATTTTTGTCTGATTATGCAGTAAACACAATTCCTGATAGTGTGGAAACTACAGTACTAAAGAATTTAAAATTAATTTCATCATACAAGAGGAGCGCTAATATGTTGCAATCTGTACTTGAATGTTTAAGCCGTGGCTCTACAGTAGGCATGCACATTAGCTTTGGGGCTAATGCCCATGCCCAGAGCCATGGCTTCAACTTTCAAACAAAGATTGCAGCACATTAGAGCTCCTCTTTTAAAATAAAATTCACTTTAAATTCTTTAGTATTGTCCACACTATCAGGAATTGTGTTTACTGCATAATCAGACCAAAAATTTACCCATGACTTGGCACAATCTGGTGCTGGTGGATGGACGGTTGCATCAGCGGTCATCTATCAAGGTGGACTACTAAAAAAAGAATATTAGCTCAAAACATCAAGTACTGTATTTACCTCCTGTGGCATTGATGTGTTTCTACTGTAGTGCTTTTTATGCCAACAGGATAACAGAAGACATGGGCTCACAGTACTGTACAGTAATTTCAAATAAGATCTTTTAAACAACCAGCTGCAAAATGCTAGACCAGCCAGTTACAGGAACAGTTTAATGTGACTTGTACTGTAATGTTGCAAAGTGGGTATCATGGTTTCAGCATCAAATCTAGAAATTGTTCAAGGGGTAGCAGTTTTTCAAATATGTAGCTACATACAGAAAACCATGCATTAGCAGATCATGCTGTCTAGTGAGGTACCTCATACCATGTGCATGAATAACCTCTGGCTGCAAAGCCAAAGGCCCCACTGGGCCTTCTGTGTACAGAACCCCAGGCCCCCCATGGGGCCTGTGCTTCTGAAGCTACACATACTCATGCACACTGTATGACATATGACACAGCTGTGGCTGCATAAGCACAGTCCTATGTGGGGCCTGTGCTTATGCAGCCACAGATACAAATCCATGAAAGCAGTATATCAGTGCTACTGCACTTTTGTCAAATTGAAACTGTTGTATGTTGTTTGTCTTACTTGATAATGGCTGTCTGTGGTTGCTTGTGGGGTTTTGTCCTTTTGCTGCTTAGGGGTGGGATGAGAAGTTAGGTTTGGAAACCCTGATGCCATATTTCCTTACTTTTGTGGTATTACATTGAACCCTAACTGGTCCATTAATGCAGTTTCTTTTTTTGCAAAGAATTTTGTTTCTTTATGAGATAGTGGAATCATAACCTCATTCATGCATGTTCCTTTTGGACCTATATGAACTGATTCAGATGTTCAGGGCCATCTGCCCCACACAAAGGGAAAATCTACAAGGAAGGCTCCATCTATATATGGAAATGCAGTAAGTGATGTCACAAATTCATGGCACTCTCTGGTGGGCTACAGAAGCTACACATACTCATGCACACTACAGTTATTTATTTATGTAAATTTTGTTTACTGTTAAGTGCACTAAACAAAAAGAAGCCTATTTTTAGGCATGACCCAGAAAAGTACAATAGCAGGTAACAACAAGTAAACAAGAATGTACAGCCAAAACTATACAGTCAACAGAAAGTGCGAAAGGTTGTCAAGTATCTAAGCAACAGCAAACAATTTAGGCAGTAATAAGGTACAAAAATAACTAAAATGGAAACATAGAAACATAGAATTTGATGGCAGATAAGGACCGCTTGGCCCACCTAGTCTGCCCAGTTTCCTTCCTAACAGACAAGCTGAAGATCCTAGTTAACCAACAGCTTACTTCCTCCTACCCACCCACTAGAACTGTCTTATGTCTGTCCTATGCATTCTTGCATTCCCCAACTGTTCTTGACTCCACAACCTCCTCAGGGAGGCTGTTCTATGCATTCACAACCCTCTCAGTGAAAAAAAAAACTTCCTCACATTACCTCTGAGCTGTCCCCCCTCTATCTAAATATGGACAATAAGGTAAAAGCACTTGAAACAGGCAATAACAACAGTAATTGAAACAATTATTGGTCATTACAATAAATAAGGGGATTAGGACACTGTGAACAATAAACATGAAACAGCTATCAGTAAAGATAGTGCAACAATTATGTGCAAGCAAAACAGCATCTAGAGATACCCTTCCTCCTACAGTATAAACCCATGTTGTCTCTCATCATGGAGACCACTCTCATCTAGTTACTCTACTAACCTTTCCTTAAGTATGGTCTGTATGAGCTAGCACACGACTGAGGTCAGACTGAGTGGTCTGTAGTTCCCTGGGTCATCCTTGTTACTGGGCTTATGAAGGAGCAGTACATGTGCCATTCTCCAATGCTGCAGTACCATGCCTGACTCCAATGAACTACTGAACAGGTCAGCCAAGGGGTCTGCAAGCTCTTCCACCAGCTCCCTCAGCACCCTTGGGTGCCCAGTATGTTGCCTCACCAGAGGATATGTCTACCCACAATTTTAGCAGCCCTGTCCTCACCCTATCCACTTCTATTAAAATATCCCTGCACCCTCCCCCTATTCTTCTTTCCTCACCTGCTTATGGCACTGGTCCACCTCTCTTCCTGGTGAAGACAGAACTGAAGTATGCATTGAATACGTCTGCTTTGTCCCAATTCTATTACACCCACCTGTCCCATTTCCTAAGTCTAACAATCTCATCTTTCTTATCCCTTTTCTCACTAATATAGCAAAAAAAGGTATTTTCTCTCATTTTAATTCCCTCAGCTAGCTGTAGTTCCTTCTGAGGTTTAGCCTGCAAGACTACATTACCTGTTACTTTCACCATCTAAAGGTAGTCCACCCTGTCTTCCTCCCTCTGGATTCTCCTGAATTTCTTGTAGGCTGACCTCTTATCCCTCACTGTCTGGCTGACCTCAGTGCTAAACCAGCTACTTTGACCCTTGAGTTCTTCCCTTTGAGCCTAATGAACTCCCTTGAGGCAACCATTATTCCCTCCCTGATGATGAACCACCTTTGGTCCACCCCATATCCACTTGGATACCTGTCCAGTGAATCCTTAGCAGCTCACCCATCTTTCTGAAGTCAATCTTTCTAAAATCAAGGATTTTAGTCTTAGTGGGAGTCTTTTCCTACTAAGTGGGAGGCAGTATAGTGCAGTAGTTAAGGTCACTGACCTGCAAACCTGGAGACCTGGGTTTCAATCCCACAACCCCCACTTACATACTGTGTGACCCTGAGCAAGTCACTTAACTTCTTTGCCCTCCCAGGTCACACTTGGAAACAAGCATCAGCTTAGTATGCCTTTCCTTGTTAAAAAATGCCCCCTTTCCAATTCCCTTTCCTTTTCCCTGCCTGTGTCCAATCATCTTTTCTATCCTGGGCACGGTCCCTGTTTGTCAGTACAAGATAAAGGATTGCCCCTCCCTGGTGTGTTCTGTGACTCCCTGTATTAGGAACCATTTTGCAGTGTATCTTGGATCACCTGACTCCTCGAGCAGGTCATGGTTGATACCCACCAATCCACCTTGGGCAGTCTGAAGTCTTACCACCTCTCCCTTCCCTGCATCAGTCAATATTTGTGAGTTCAATTCACTGTCTCTTTCCTCCTTTTTGTTGTGTGGTCTGTAAACCACCCCCAATCTCACGTTCCTCCCTCTTTTAGTCAATCACTGATCCCACATGGCTTCCACCCTTCCCTCATCTGACGCCTCCCTTGTACCCTTCCTGATGTAAACTGCTACCTACCCCTTATCATACCTCCCTGTCCCTCCTCTATAACTTAAACCCATGGATCCAGAGGACCCAGATATGAATAGGTGTGTCCCATGTCTCCATGACCACTACAGTGTCAACCCTCTCTCAGCCAACAATGCCTGCAGGATAACATCAACTTTCACCTTGAGTCTGAGCCTCCTTCACTTCCCTCCCCCTCTGCCTTTCTCATTTCTCTCTATTACTATTGCCCCCCACTCCCCTCTGCTAACCCATTCATGCCCGTCCACCCACATCCACCAGTCCCGACTACTGGTACCATATGGTACCCCTACTGGTACCATATTAGTACAATATGGTACCATATTATTGTGCTAAATTTTAAACAGAGTCTTCTTTTGACCCTGCCTCATGAACCTGGTAGCTGAAAACTTTCAAATTTGACCGAAAACTTGATTTTGTGCTGCAACTGCTAAATCACCTTTCTCATTGGACTGGAAACATTTCAACTGCCTTTTTTTGTAAGGTGAGGTCCCAAAATGGCCAAATTGAAAGTTTGTTGGAAAAGTATAAAAAATTAGTGAAGTTATGACTGAATGATGACATACTTCAATGTTCACTCATAACTTGATCATTTTATCATGTTTTTACACCACATTTGCAACATGGTTTGAGCCTCATTGTTGTACTGTTTCCATGTATCAAAGTGTATGTTACCTTAATTTCTGTATTGTCTAATCTATGTGACGTGGAACTTTTGCAAATGAGTCTCTGACTCAAAGGTACTTTCCAAATCATGAATAAAAAATAGTCTTCGTATGACCCTGCCTCATGAACCCAGTAGCAAAAAATGTTCAAATACCACCCAAAAAATAATTTCGTAGAGCAACTGTGAGATCACCTTTTGACTAACATTTTAAAAATTTTAACTGGCATTTTTAATGAAGTGGGGTCCCAAAACGGTCATTTTGGAAGTTTGTTAGAAAAATATTGAAAAGTCGTAAAGTTGGGTGAGTGTTGAAATATTTCAACATTCACTTGTAACTTGGTCATGTTACCATATTTGTACATTATATTTGCAATATATCCTTTCTATGACCTCACCTCATGAACACAGTAGGTGAACATTTTCAAATCTCATCCAAAAGGTGATTTCATGCAGTGACTGTGAATTTTGTGTAATTACCACTTGAGATGGATTTGACATTTTTTACCTCCCTTGTTCCATGAGTTGGGGTCCCAAAAAGGCCATGTTAAATATTTGATGTAAAGATATTGAAAAAATGACAATGTTATCAATAAAACTTCAAAACTCATTGAAATACATTACACAGATTTAAGTTGTTTTCTCATATTTCAGTTGCCGGTTCCAGTAGAAAGACATGTTTTCAATTGAAGAGCAGATCTACACTATGGGACACTTTTCAGGTTCAGTTTATTGTAGAAAAACTCCATTGAGCAGGCTCATTCACAAGGAGGTCCTATATACAGAACAATTTACAGAAGGACATGTACAACAAATAAGGGATATACATAATCAATAGTAAGACAGAGTACATAATAGCAACTTATGTTAAAACAAACATCAATTGAAAGAACAGAATTGCCAAATTGTTTACATATCATGTACAGAAAAGCATAAAAGAATTCTGGAATATGGAGTAGTAATAACAAATTTGGCATGAGACATGATACTAGAACACATTGATCCTGGTGAGCTAAATCTGTAGGGAAAAACAGTGACTCGGATAAGGATAGAAGGGTGGAAGGGGTAAGAAGAGAAAGTAGGGTAAGTAGGTAGGATGTAGGCCAGTCATAAAGAATGCAGATTTTATCATGAAGGATGGATGGAGCTGGAAAGGGAGAGAAGTGAGGGGGTGGGGTAGATGGTGGGGGTAGAAGATAAGCGAAACAGGGAGGGAACAGGGTGGGGGAGTGAGGGGAGGGACAGGGGTTAGGATGTGGAAGAAGAGCACTGGTTGGGAGAATATTAACAACAGTTATATGTGGCTTTGAGCTTACTGGCCATCATGGCTTTATAAGAGTTAATCGAGACAACGTTGGTAAATTTGAGGATGGGTTGAAGGCAACTCCAGGCAGCAGGTAGAGAGTATGAAATGGCCCTTTTGCCAAACTTCATACATGTCTTAGGAGTGTCAAGGAGGATGAAGTCAGTCTTCCTTAAGGAGTAAGTGCTATGAGAGATGTGGATAAGGGTGGATATGTATCCTGGGAGTTTGTTTAACAGGATATTTAGTGTCCATGTACCTAGGTGGGCCAAGCATCTTGTTGCTAAGGAGGTCCAGCCTACTGAAGTATACAAGTCGCAGTGATGTGTTTGAGGAGGGGCCTTTGTGATGAACCACAAAGCCCGGTGGTACAAGACATCCAATCTATGCAAGTTGGAAGCAGAAGTGCAGCAATAAATAATGCTGCCGTAGTCAAGAAGTGGTAGAAACATGGCTTGTACAAGCTTAGCTCTAGCATCAGATGGAAAGGGAGACTTGTTTTGGAAAAAGAACCCAAGTCTGGATTTGATCCTACTGGTAAGATTATTGATGTGAGCATTGAAGGTAAGTTTGTTGTCAAGTCATATGTCAAGGTATTTGAATTTATCTACCACCTCCAAAGGTTTGCCTAAGTTGGTGACAATAGGTATGACTTGTTTAGATTGTGTCAGAGGTGGGGGAAAATTGCTAGGGTTGAAAAACATGGTTTTGGTCTTTTTTGCATTTAGCTGCTGCAGCTTGGTGTTGATGAGGTTTTATTCCAGCTTACTGAAGTTGTCTTGGAGTTGATTGCAGACTTCGGGCAGTATCAGTTTAGAAATATATAAGACTGGGGAGATCACGTGATGCAGAGTGCAGAGTAGAAGCTCCTCCGCTAAGCTCCTGCCTCCCGAATATAAATTCGCCTTTTTAAACATTCAAACCTATCTAATTCCTCTGCTTACGAATTCTTCCATTGCTTAAGCATCCTTTGCTCCAGTTTTGGGCATTAGTATGGTAGATGGAGGCTTATATGAAGAAAGCCCCGCAGAAACATACCCCCCCGCCACTCCTGAAAAGGCCTCAAAGAAATCCCGAGCCTCGAGTGGCCCAGACAAGCCTGATCCTTCTTGTCAAGCTGGGGAACAAGAGCCTTTAACTCTCAATAGGTTCTTGGAAGAATTTAAACCTTTTTGAGAAGAGATGAAAGATATGGCGACTGATTTGAAATCCCTCTCCAGAAAATTGGATGAAGTTTCTCTCACGGTCTCTGACAATACTGCTCAAATAATCTTGATGGAGAGGAAACTGGAAAGCCTGGATCCTGAATTGCTGTCAACGAGACAGAAATTATCTCATTTAGAAGCCAAACTTGAAGATTTGGAGGGCTGGAGCCGCAGAAATAACGTTGTAATACTCGGGCTCCCAGAAGGGGAAGAGGGCCAGCATGCTGTAGTTTTTGTACGGAAGTTGGTGGACCGGGTTGCTGGTCCCTCTCCCTTCTGTCCAGTGTACATGATAGAGCGAGCATATCGGTCCCTGTGACCAAAGCCCCCTCCGGATGCTCCCCCCATCCCATTATCTGCCGCTTCCTGAATTATTTGGAAAAGCAGAATTTTCTGCAGAAAGTCAGGGCCTTACAAGAGGTTCATTGGGAGAAGGCAAAGTTGAGAATTGCACAAGATCTCCCTGGCTCGGTCCATCTGAAGCGGAAAGCGTTTCACCCCATCATATCTAAGATTATTGCAGCAGGTTTCAAATTCAAGATAGGGTATCCAGCCAGGTTACAAGTCTCAGTAAATGGTTCCTGGTTTAATTATAAAGATCCTGAAGCTGCGTTGTCAAGCCTTAAATCTGTGCTGCCAGACTTATTCCGGATGACTTGAGAGTTCCTCTAAAGTATCAGGATTCATTGAGAGCTGCTGTTGGAACTGTTATTCCTTTTCCTTTTGGAGAAAGCATTTTCCACTAACTGAGATCAGACTTGTTTGTTTTCTCATCTGGAACTGGGCTAGCCGTTATTTGGCCTAACTGTTAACAATTTTCCAATGCCCTGGCTTCCTTGTGCTAATTCTGGTTCAGGGTGAATTCTGGTGATGGCTTATTCAGGAGGATAGTTGGGAGATTGTTATACACTCAGTTTTTGGGAGTTGCACTTAGGGGGAAAGCTTTGGGTTGTTGGCTTTTTGACTAGTCTTTGTGTATTAGTTTGGTAGGCTCCAGAGCGGTTTCGCGCTTTCATTGCCATTCTGACATACCTGTCGTACCGGGTGATAACCACAAGAGGTCGTAGCTCGCCTAATTAATATATGCCTGTGTGGCTTTGAATTCGAGAAGGATCTCTCTCAGCTTTTGTGTTACTCCAGCCTTTTCAGCGGGTACTTTAGAATTAGGGGCTGGTAGCCCCTGGGTAGTCACATTTTGCAGTTTTCTCTTTTCAGGGTCTCATTTCAGTTGCTTTCTCATTTCTTGCTCTCAGCTCATGACTGGGGCTGTCCCTCATTATTAATTTTTCCTCTGGTTCTGGTCTTGGTGCAGTTCTCTATTGGGGACAGACAACCCCTAATTCTCCCTCTGGGGTTATGTGGCTACCTGTCATATGCACATTTTTGATAGCTTGTTTCATTTTCCCTAGTCCTATTGGATTCATAATCATGTGCCCATAGGCTCTGGAAGCTTGAGACCGCTCTTCAGGTGTTAGGGGCCAGCTAAAACTGTTTGTAACTTACATTTGCATCTTGAGATGTAAGTGGGTTCTTATTAGCAGAGCAATATTATCGGGCGGGAGAGGGAGGAAATGACCAGTACTGTGCTAAACATTGCTTGTGACAGATTGGGGGTTGGGAGGGAGGTATGGGTTTCGTTGGGGGTGGGGAGTACAGGGGTTTAAAATTGGGTTAATGGTGGGGGCTAGGGTGGTGGAGGGCCTTACAGCAGCAGCTGGTAGGGGTAGGTCACATGTATTATATACCCTGAGTGCAGGGCCGAATCTATTAAACCTAGTAATTACTATCAGGTGGCCAAGGAGGTGACTTTTGCAACGTGGAACGTTAAGGGGGTCAGGGGAAAAAATCTAAACAATATCAGGTTCTTAAACACTTAAGCCTACTATGCTCACAGATAACTTTTCTACAGGAATCTCATTTATTAGAAGTGGAAGCTTCACAGTTGAGGAGACAAGAGGTGGGGAAGGTGTACGAGGCTCAAGGCTCCACCAATAGCTGTAGGGTCATGCTTATTATTAACAGGGGCATTCCTTTGTTTCTACACAAGTTATCAAGGATCCCGAGGGTAGGTTTGTTTTAGTTAAATGTACTCTCTGGTCAGTCCCACTGCTACTTGGTAGTATATATGGTCCCAATGTGGATGATCCTGGGTTTTCTATGAGACTTATAAACATAATCCTGCCTTTGCTTCCTAAAAGGATTATTTTGGGAGGTGACTTTAATCAAGTCGTAGATTCTAATCTCGACAGGTCAGGTAGTGGACTGGGGGGGATTTCTCCAGGACAGAGGGCTCTCAGAGACCTATTGGATCATTGAGGGCTCTGTAATGTGTGACGCCTTTTATATCCGGACTCTAAGGAGTTTACCTACAGGTCATTGGTGCACGGCTTGCAGTCCTGCATTGATTACATTCTTCTTTCTCAGGATCTCTTGCCTGGGGTTAAGACTTCCTCGATACAACCTGGTCCTTTCTCTGACCATTCATTGGTGTTATGTAAACTGGCATTCCAGGACTTTTCAAATAGGGAAACAATATGGAAACTTAATGACCAACTGCTTAAAGATGCCAAATACTGCAAGCTCATAAGGGAACAAATTGAGGCCTTTTTCTTGTCCAATCCATTAGACAGTGCAAAACCGGATATCATATGGGGGGCCTTTAAGGCCTACATGAGAGAAACATAGAAACATAGAAGTTGACAGCAGATAAGGACCGCAAGGCCCATCCAGTCTGCCCATTTCTTTTTCTACCTTATAAATGTGCCATCGGCCTTTGCTCTGTCAGTGGCCTATCTATTCATAGTCATTTGTATTGCTCCCTTATGCCTATCCCATGCCTGTTTGAAGCCCTGCACTGTATTCATAGCCACCACTTCTTGTGGTAAGCCACAAGAGGGATCCTTATTAGTATGGTGGTGAGTAGGAAAAGGGCTAGGGAGAAGGAACTATTATCATTACTATCTCAAATTCGGGCACTCGGAATTAACATTTCAGTTAATGCTCCAGAAGAAGATAGGAGGAAGCTCTTATTGCTGAGAGATAGATATTTAGTGTTGCTCTGGGAAAAGGCAGAATTAGCTATCATATGTACTAGAGCCAGTTACACAGATCAGGGAGAGAAGGTGGGGTGCCTATTGGCACTCCGTATCAAGCAACAGGAATCTGTGAGATTCATCCCTCCAATTAGGGCATCAGCTGATGGGTCTCTGAAAATATCTCCTACTGAGATAGTTCAAGAATTTGCCCTATACTATAAAATGCTGTACAGTGACATGGAGCACCCCCCAGTCCTGAGACTGTGGAGAAGTATCTGAGGGATTCCCATTTGCCCTCCCTCTCAGCACATCATAAGAACTTTCTAGTCTGCCTTATATCACAGGAGGAAATTGCTGAGGTCATTAACGGATTACCCTTAGATAAAGCTCCCGGCCCTGATGGGTTCTCCTCTCTTTTTTATAAGATGTTACGAGATCTCTTACTACCAGTACTTAATCGATTATTCCAATATATCCTTTCTGGGGTAGAGGTTAATTCTCACCTCTTTGAGGCCTTGATTGTACTTCTACCCAAACCAGACAAAGATTCGGAGCTCATCCAAAGTTATAGACCCATGTCTCTCCTAAATCAAGACATCAAAATTCTTTCTAAGATTTTAACTAATAGGCTAACTGTTGTACTCCCTGAGTTAATAGGTATGAATCAGGTAGGATTTATGAAAGGATGCTCATCAGCTAACCACCTGTGTACATTATCTCACGTCTTCTCAGCTACCAGAGACGCCGAGCTTCCCGCAGGCCTGGTCTCTCTGGATGCCGAGAAGGCATTTGATTGGGTAAATTGGAGATTTTTGTTCAAGGTTATGGATGCCTTCGAATTCCCTCCTGTATTTATATCTTGGGTTGCTGCACTATATAAAACCCCGACAGCAAGAATTTTGGCAAATGGGGCTTTCTCTAAATCCTTCCCACTCCCTTCAGGGACTAGGCAGGGCTGCCCCCATTGCCTTTGTTATATAATTTATATTTGGAACCCCTTATTCAAAATATTCTCAATAGTATTTCTATACAAGGCATTTGGGTTGGGCACCATGAAATTAAAGTCACCGCGTACGCGGATGATTTGTTGATACATCTATCCCACTCGGTATCATCTGTACCAGCCTTACTGAATGAAATAGCTAGATTTAGTGAGTTATCCAATTACAAACTGAATGCCAGTAAATCTTTATTCTTTCCATTAAACCACAAGGTATTCAAGAACGATATTAGTCCCTTCGGTTTATGTTGGACTCCCAGGTCATTTAGGTATTTGGGCATTAAGCTATCCCGCAATCCTCTAACATGGTTTAAGGATAACCTTGATTCCCTCTCACAGCTTATTACTCACAACCTTGACATATGGTCTAAACTTCCCATATCATTATGGGGCAGGATTAACATAATCAAGATGAATGTTTTCCCTATAATTTTTTATCCCTTATCTCTTCTCAGTACTTTTATCCCTCTACGCTGGTTTAAAAAATTACATGGTATATTTACTAGATGTATTTGGGCCGATAAATATCCCCGTCTGGCCTATTACAAATTAACTGCTCCAAAATTTGAGGGGGGGCTGCGGATTCCCCACATGGCTATATACTACTGGGCCAGTCACTTAGTAAAATGCTTGAGATGGGTATCCCCAGGCCCTGAAAAGGAACAACGGGTATGGCTTAGGATCGAATTAGATGCAATTAAATCTAAGAACCTGGACCCCCTAACCTTATTTTACCTTAAAATATCTCAGGTACATATAGAGGTTTGTCCCACAGTAGGTATCTCATTAAGAGTATACACACAGTTATGTTAATTTCTACATTATTCCCCCCAGACTGATTTAGCTCAGTCCATTTGGAATTCCCCATCTTTCACTATCAATAAGAAGCAGATTCCCCATAAATGGTTGCCCCAATTGGGAGATGGGATACTGTATTCTTTGGTGGATGATGAGGGGCACTGGTTGTCCCCAGGTGATATTTCCAAAAAATTTCTCATCCCAGTTTACTCTTACTTCAAAGTTACGCAGTTAAGACACCTACTCACAATAGCCTTGGGGAATATTTTCCCTTCCCAGAAGGTTTCAGCCCTGATACCTGAGATCTCCTCATTTACTGGATCTTCAGGTGCTGTATCTAAATTATATAGAGTGTTGCTTCATAAAAGAAATGGGGACTTTTTTGGACTTACTAGATTCTGGAACTCGCTCCTTCCTCAGTATCAGTTGGATTGGCAATCTCTATGGAGATCTTGCCATAAATGTGTTTCCCAAGACAGACTGCACCTTATGCAATATCATATATTACATAATATGTATTGTACTCCTGTAAAATTAAAGAAATGTTTTTTTTCAGATTTTAGTACCTGTATTAAGTGCATGCAAGAAGAAGGAACACTTCTTCATATGTTCTGGTCCTGTCCCAAAGTTTCCCTTTTATGGGATTCAATCAGGATTTCCCTGGACCCCCTACTGGGCCTTCAGGAGTATTTCATTCCTGATATATGTCTTTTAGTGGATCTGTCCTCTGTCAGGGTCAAAGTAAGGAAATTTTATATTTCCATGATTGCTCTATCTGTTAAGAAACTTATCTTATGTCACTGGAAAGACAAATCCACCCCAACTTTCCAAGAGTGGTTGTATGAAATTCTGGCCAATCTTCGAACAGAAATGGCAATTGCAAGTCTTCATAACAGACTTGCAGTTTATAACAAAATATGGGATCCCCTTCATTCTCTAATTTCATTGTCTCATTAGTAATTACGTCATGTCTCAAATTCTCTCACAGGCCCTCTGGGAATGAGCATTGCACTTAGTGGTTATCAGAGAAGTTGCTGCTGTAAGGGGAGGATGGGTGGGTGGGGTGGGCTGGCAGTTTTATTCTCACAAGTGGCTGTGTCACATGTTGCTTCACTGTAACTGCCCTTTGTTGGAAATGTATTAATAAAGTTTAAATTGAAAAAAAATAAATATATAAGACTGTGTCATCTACAAAGAAGTGCAGTTTGGAGTTGACAATTTTAGAATTAAAGATGTTGATGTATACAGAGAAGAGGATGGGGCCTAAGATGGATCCCTGCAGGATGCCCTGTGAGATAGGCAGGGTATCAGAGAGTAAGACATCAACCTTGACTTTTTGGACATGACCAGAGAGATAGCTGGTGAATCATGTTGCTGAAGTTGCAGAGACTCCTAAATTTTTGTGGCTATGCAGGATGAGATTGTGGTCCACTGGGGAGCCCACTCCCAGTGCCCAGAAAACATGTTTTTTTATATATGTGCTGCCAGGGGAGGTGCCTAATCCCCCTGTTGGCACTGTAAGCCTCCCCGCCAGTGTGTGGAGGAACCCACTCCCAGTGTCCCCAAAGATGCTGCAGTGTAACCCTGTAAAAAAAGAAAATAGTCCCCTGACATCTTTTTTCGTGAAAAAAGAAAACTTCCCCTCGTCATCTACCCGTACTCCCTCCCCCAATCTCAACCTTCCCACTGAGCAACCCACCACACCACACTCCCTTGCCTTACTCTCCTCCAGAGATCATCAGATGTCATCTTCTGTGCACCAGGACACATCTGCACTCTTCAAATCCGAACCATGAACTGAAGAATCAATGTAAGTGCCGTATAATGGCCGTCAATGGCATTTTGACCTTATGTTGATATCGCAACCATTTTACAGTATTTGTGCCCCAAATTTTCAACATGGGCTTTTTGGGACCCTGACTCATGAACACTGTCACTGTTGTTTCATTAATCGGACTTGTAAGGTGATTTTGCTGTAGCTGTGTGGAATCACCTTTCAGGACCCAGTAATGAAATTACAGTGCCAGTGTTCATGAGGTGGGGTCCCAAAAAGCCAATGCTGAAAATCTGAAACAACAATTCAAAAAATGCCAAAGTTACTTGCCGTTATTGAAATTTTTCTATGCACACATGTAACTTTGGCAATTTTTAATATTTTCACTCCAAATTTTCAACACAGCCATTTTTTCACAAAATCTCATGAACAGTACAGCTGTCATTTCTCACACCCTGCCCAAAATGTGTTTTCGCACCTGTGGCGCAGAATGCCACAGTCACTGCATGAAGTCACCTTTCCGGACTGAGTAACAGAATGAAAGTGTCAACGTTCATGAGGTTAGGTCCCAAAAAGCCCATGTTGAAATTTTAAACATAGCCATTTTTCCACAAAATCTCATGAACAGTACAGCTGTCATTTCTCACATCCTGACTTAAACATGTTTCCATACCTGTTGCACAGAATGGCATTCTGCCATGCATAAAAACATTTTCACCTAGGGGGTTTATGAGGTGGGGTGATAAGAAGAGTATGTTGGAAATTTGAGGTCAAAATATGAAAAAAAATAACAAAGTTATGATCATTCATTGCAATTTTGCTATGCTCACACATAACTAGGGTAATTTTTAACATTTTGACCACAGATTTATAACATAGCCTTCTTATTACCCCACCTCATGTATGTCACAGCTGTAATTTTTCAAATCGGGGGCAAAATGTTTTTGCACACCTGTGGCACGGAATGGTGTCACAGTTGCACAAAATTATATTTTGGCAAGGATTTGAAACATTTCTGTACCAGGGACATGTCCTGGGGTAATCAGATGGCTATAGTGATAATTTGCTCATGCATCTAAAGAGGGATGGATGCACAGGGTCCAAAGGACCCTGCACTCCCACATTAAAATAAGGGAAATCATGGAGCATGGGGGCACAGGGCCTGAAGGTCCCTGTGCTCCCACAGGGAGGTGAAGGTTAAGTACAATGTCTCTACACTTACAGATAGATGGGCATGCAGGATCCAGATGGCCCTGCACACCTATGAATAACTATGGTTATGGTGATACTTCCACAAAAAGTAAGGAAATTCATTGATAAAAACTCCATTAATGCATCAGTTAGGGTTGATATTACAGTGACAAAAGTCTGAAAATTTGGTGTTAGGGTTCCTAACCCTACCACCCCACCCCCCAACCTCCACACACCAACAGGTGTCATGGTATGCCTTGGGGTCATTGGGCTTAACTCTCACCCCATTCTCCAATACTGTACAGTCACAGCTTCCTTACACATGGAATGGAGATAGTTAGGCCCGATGACCCTAAGGCACACCACAATGCCTATTGGTATCTGAAGGGTGGGATGGAAGGGTTGGGAACCCTAACACCAAATTTCCAGACTTTTGACACTGTAATATCAACCCTATCTTGTGCATCAATGGAGTTTTGTGCAAAAAATCTATCTATCTATCTATCTATCTATCTATCTATCTATCTATATCTATCCATTTATTTATGAATATGTGTATATATATATATATATATATATATATATTTATATTCCTGGCAAAAAAACAGTTTCATGCATCAGTTATGGTTGTTCCACTGTGACAAAAGCAAGAAAAATTCTATGTTAGGGTTGTCACCCCTTGCACCCCAAGCCTACCCCATCCCCACCAACAGGCATCGGGGTGTGTGTTGGGGTCATCGGACCTAACTCTCACCCCATCCCATGTGTAAACAAGCTGAGGTGGTGCAGTATAAGAGAATGGGGTAAGAGTTAGGAACGATGACCCCAATGCACACCCCGATGCCTGTTCGTGGTAACAGGGTTGGCTTGGGGTGCCAGGGGTGGCTACCCTAACACTGAATTTCCTTGTTTTTGTTGCTGTGGAACAACCCCAACTGATGCATTAAACTGAGTTTTTTTGCCATGAATTTCTCTTTTTTTGAGAATGAGCACTATAAATAGTGAATGGAATGTGATTTTTTGTCACACAGTAATTCTAACGGTAACACAAACGCAAGCTCAAATAGTAACGCACGTGGTGATGCAAATGTAAATGGTAATGCAAACAGTAAGAGAAACGCAGTCACAAATGTTAATGAAAACAGAAATGGTAACGCAAATGGTAATGCAAACGCTAATGGCAACAGTAACGCAAACATTAACAAAAACAGTAATGTAAATGGTAACGCCAGCAGAAACACAAACCATAAGAAAAATGCAAAAGGTAACACAAACACAAACAGAAATGCAAACAGTTAAGGCAATGGCACCACAGAAGGAAACAGTAATGCAATCACCAATGGAAATGCAACCAAAAATGAAAACACTAAGGGCAACAGAAATGCAAATGGTGATGAAGACGCAAACAGCAATGGTAATGCAATCAGAAATGCAAACAGTTACAGTAACAGCAACAATGACACCAAAGCGAACAGTAACGCAAATGGAAATGCAAACGGAAGTGCGTACAGAAATGCAAATGGTAATGGTCACGGTCACGGCTTCTGCAATTGGAAACGCAAATGTTAATGGTAACAGCACCAATGATGCTAAAGGAAAAACGCAAACGGAAGTGTGTACACAAATGCAAATGGTAATGCACACTGTGACACAAAATGAAATGCAAACAGAAACAGTAATGGAAATGCAAATGGTAACAGTAACACAAATGCAAGTGCAAACAAAAACGCAAAGGGTAACGCACATGGTGGCGTAGACAGGAACGCTAAAGCAAACGGTTATGGAAACGCAAGTGGAACTGCTAACTGTAACAGTAATGGAAGCACACACCCTTTTTTTCCCCAAAAGCTGCATAGAGAAACACAGTGAATACAAAGAATTTATGCATAATAATGGACCTCAGAGCAGAAAATGAGCACTTGGAATACTAAATTGCTTATACCTCAGGAACCGTATGACGTAGAAAAAAATTTTAAATTTCATATAATTTATGACTTTTCTGGCTAGTTTTGCACTTAGCCCCCTAGTGGGGGGGGGGCTAAGCATTTTTCCAAAGAAAAGTATGTATCTTGAAGCGTTTCTGAGATACGGGCCCCGAAATTCACAGCGGATGTCGTATTGTTAGTCTACGGGGGAAAATAGTCAATTTTGGAGTACCATAACTTTGCAGCCCTGTAATCATTTGTCACCAAACCACCCAAAGGCACATCTGTGGGATCTTGACTTTCTTCTCTCCAAATTGCAGCCCAAAAGGCCAAACGGTTCTTTTGCAGCAGGGTGGCAAAGATTTCCTATTCTTTTGGCATAGTGTCGCACAGTACTGTCGCAAATCACAACACTTTCACAAAAAAAAAATCACAAAAGTGTCACAAGTACGACACTACTTTGTGACACTACAGTTTAAAACATTTGAAAAACATATTTCTGGGGTGTTTAACCCCCCAAAAAAGACATGGCTAGCATCTTCAGGGCTCAAATAGGTGAACACAAAAAGAATTGTGTCCCTAGAGGGTCCCACATTTTAAAGCCAAGTATTTCTGTGACCAGTAACTAAGAAAAATGGCTACCTCATGACACTACAGGGGTCATTTGCAACACTAAAAACTGCATTTGCAACACTGTAGAACATTTTGTTAACTTTTCCCATTGACTATAAAGGAAAACTTGTGTTTTGAATAACTTTTGAACCGTTTAATATTTTTTCACGAAATCTTTGAAAGGCACATCGGGGAGCCTGACCACATGTTCCCTGAAGGTTTCAGACCAGTCGCACAAACCATGTGACCTGTAGGCATGCGCAAATAATGTGGAAAAAAGTGTAAATGCGACTTTCTATTGCACTTTATAGCTCTGCAACCGTATTTATTTATTTATTAGCTTTTGGTAACTGGGTAAGTGCACTAGGCAACAATCCTGCCTATTTTCAGGCATGACCCGGGAGGGTACAACAATTTAGAATACAACATGACAACAACAGTACAGTTCAATATTAACAATATTGGAGAATACAGAAATGACAACAGTACAGAATCCAAAAACAATCTCAGGTGGAGTTGCTACAGACTAGATTGAGAAATCTGAGGATTGAGCACACAGCCATATAAACAAGCACCAATAAGTTAAACAAAACAGTTAACAAAAAAGTAGGATGAGCTAGAGGAAGAGCACACGCAAACAGACATTAAGCCAAAGCACAGTGGAAATGGAGGAAACATAATTCAGCTGCAGCACAGTATGTTATACATAGGAAGCTAACATAGAGAGTTGGTGACTCTCAGTTAAGTGCAGTTGCAGTTACTTAGGGCATAGTGGTGTGAGAACATGGAGTGCTTAAACAAAAGGTGGGAGGTGGAGATTTTTACCTGGGGGGAGTGAGTTCCAGAATCTAGGGGCAAAATAGGACAAGGCCTGTTCTCCCATTTTGGTGTTACAGGGCTATACTGAGAGCATTGGGATGGAAGAGAACCTCAGTGAGTGGGGGCGAGAGACCGGGGTAAGCATATCACCAAGAGAGGAAGGACGAGGGGTTCTAGTAAGGGAGTCAATAAGTCTTCCTAGAGAGTATGACCGGAGATATTTGGGAGACAACCAGTTTAATCCTGAGTACAGTATGCAGTGATGAGTCAGTCGAGGTGCAGATAGGGCAAACCTGCAGATATTATTATAGGAAGTGTCCCACTTGCAGAGTACTCTAGCATTGGCTTGGTAGAGAATCAGAAGGGCATAAAGGAGTTGAGGGAGTAGCATACCTCTAGCTATCGATTTTCTGGCTGATGGGGTATGTGAGTGGGGCACTCGATAGGCTGCGCCAATTTTGGCATTGATGGACCAGCAGACCTTATTGACATACTCTGAAAAATCCAGGGCTGTGTCAAGCATAACCCCGAGGTATTTGAAAAAAGGGGTATTATAATAATAATAATAATCTTTATTTTTATTGCGCCTTTCAAAAAGTCAAGGCGCAGAACAGGCATTAGAAAACATCCAAGTCCGATATCATAAAATACAGTAAAATAATTAATAACATCCACATAATAAATAATAAGATCAGGTCGACTCAGTATCCTCCCCAAATGCTATTCTCCATAAGAAGGATTTCAGAGCTTGTTTAAAATCCCCCACCATCGTGCACTCTCTAATCCAACGGGGTAGAGAATTCCAAAGGGTTGGTGCTGCAAATGCAAAAGCCTGGGCACCGGATGATTTCAAAACTACCCTTGGAATCTCTAGCAACCCCTCGTTGGCTGAGCAGACCAGTCACTCTGGGATGTAGGGTGCCAGAAGCTCTTTCAGATAGTCAGGGCCCAGATCATTCAGGGCTTTATAAGTCAGCAAGCCAACTTTAAAGGAGATCCGCCACTGAACCGGCAGCCAGTGCAGACCCCACAACACTGGAGTAATATGGGAAGAACGAGGCGTTCCAGTTAACAACCGGGCCGCGGAGTTCTGCACCAGCTGCATGCAGCAGATATCAACCCCTGGAAGCCCAAAGTAAAGGGAATTGCAGTGGTCCAGGCGTGAGGTCACAAAGGCGTGGATCAACGTAGGTAGGTCTCCGGACAGAACAAGGTGCTTAATCCTAGCGATATTCCTAAGATGGTAAAAGGATAGCTTAATGACCGCCGATACTTGCGCATGCAGCGTCAACCAATTGTCAAGAATTACCCCTAGGTTAAGCACCTGTTCAGAGATAGGAAGCTCAACCGCCCCCAGGAATAAACCTGAGGGGTGGTCTGTCCCCCATCCCCCTATCCGGTGACCTGGATCCACAACCATCACCTCCGTCTTTCCAGAATTCAACTTCAACCCATTGGACCTCATCCATCCTTGGATTTCCTCGAGACAGTTATTAAACACCGAGAGTGCTCCATTCTGGTCGGGTGCAAAAGACAGGTAGAGCTAAGTATCATCAGCGTAACAATGAAACTCTAGCCCATACCGTCTTACAACGTCTCAGAGGGGAAGCATGTACACCGCAAACAACATGGGGGACAGCACCGAGCCCTGGGGGACCCCAAAAGACAGAGAGATAGGGTCAGAGGAAAATACCCCCGACACCACTCTCTGTGTTCTACCAGTGAGGAAAGACGTAAACCATCTGTGGACCAAACCTGAAAGCCCACAGATGTTTTCCAGGCGCTCAAGTAGTACCCCATGGTCTACAGTGTCAAATGCTGATGATAGGTCCAACAGGACCAAAATGGACCATTTTTTCTGGTCTCTTGCCATCAGGAGATCATTGAGCACCTGAACCAGTGCAGTCTCGGTACTATGCCTCTTTCTAAAACCGGATTGGAGAGGATCGTAGATGCAATGGATGGACAAATGGTTGTCCAACTGGGTAGCCACTACCTTCTCAATTACCTTCCCAACAAAGGGAAGGTTTGAGATAGGTCTGTAGTTAGCGAGGGAGTCGGGGTCGAGAGAAGCCTTCTTCAACACAGGTGTCACCACAGCCTCCTTCAGGGAGCTGGGATATTCACCAGAATCTAAGGAGCACCAGATTATCCTCACTAATACTGGGATGATGATCCCCCCACAGTCCATGATCAGGGCTGTGGGGCCTGGATCTAAACTCAGGATGTAGTGTGCATACCTTGGACAATCCTCATAACATCTTCAATATCCAGCCTTTTGAAGAGATTCCAGGAACGGGGAAGGAAAGCACCCAAGGACTGGTCCACGGCCCTTCCCATAGAGAGTGTTGCACGGATCTCCACCTTAATGTCTTCCACCTTATCTGCAAAGAACCAAGCAAGCTCATCACATTGAGATTGTGAAAATGCTATACGAACCTGTAGACAAGCTGGGTTGCACAGTCTGTCCACAGTTCGAAAGAGCTGAGCCGGTCAGTTCTGTGCAGCAGCAATTTCCCCGGACAGGAACACTGCCTTCTTATGGGTAATTGCTGACTGGTAAAGTTGATAATGCTCTCGCAGTCTAAGATGGTCGGCATCCAAGCAGGATTTCCACCAATATCTCTCTAACCTGCGTCCTAAATGCCGCATCTCCCTCAAGTCCCCATCAAACCAAGGGGACCGAGGGTGAAGGGAGAGGGGACGCACATGAAATGGGGCAATGGAATCCAAGGCAGAGGTAATGGCCTTATTATAGGCCAGAAGCAAAATCTCTGGATCCATGCATATCCCAGGGATTTCTGATAGGTCAAGTGCTGCAGTTAGACCATTGGGAGTCACATCCCGTAAAGGGCGGTACTTGACCATCTCCACAGGGGTTTGTCTATGCAGGGGGGGTGCCAAAACTGAATCTCACAGTGTGATGGTCAGACCATTCGATGGGTTCCACCCCCATGGCAGAGGCCTGCATCCCCAGAAGGAAGACCAGGTCAAGGGAATGGCCGCATTTGTGAGTGGCAGAGGTAACCGCCTGTGAGAGGCCCAATAAATTCATCAATTGGAGGAAGTGTTGACCAAAGTGAGAGAGTTCATCTTTGATCCAGGCATTGAAGTCACCCAGCACCATCAACCTGGCAGACTCCAAAACCAGGTCAACGATGAAGTCCGCCACTTCCTTAAGGAATGGCGTCCCATCTCCGGGTGGACGGTAGATGAGGGCCAGTCTATAGCCCCCACCTACCACAATGACACATTCGAATGATCTGGCCTCCTCAACTGGTACACTGATAAGACCCAATTTGGTCTTAAAACAGACCGCAACCCCAAATCTGCAGTCCAATCTCAGGCGGTGAATCACTGAGTACCCGACTGGAACTGCCGCCTCAAGAATGGGGCCAGCATTACCATCCAGCCAGGTCTCGGTGATACAAGCCAGATCCACTGTACTCACCAAGTCAGCCATAATAGCAGTCTTGTTCACAATGGATCTGGCATTGCATAACACCACCTGAGTTGGACAGATCCCCTGGGATGCCCCGGCCACCAGCCCATCATTGTTAATGATGGTGCCCTTGGGTATGGGGGTCAAACAGGAAAACCCTCGTTCAGATCTCCATTTCACCCCAGGGTGTCTTCTGGGCTTAACAATCCTGATGCGATTGCCCCCCTTGACCATCCTCCACCGTTCACACCCTCCACCCCTTCCCCTCCTACGGGCAATTCCCAAAGCCTGGAAGCACTGATAGACTGACAAAACTAAAGGATGGGGGAAAGGGGCAAAGGGCATGAAGGGCGGAGGATGAATAGAGCACGACATGAGGGGTGGGGTAATAATAAATATCCCCCTCCTTCAACATGAGGCAGGATAATGATCTATTACTCTAATCAAGACTAAAAATCCCACCTCTAGATTAAAATAACAATTAACCCACCAAATTAAACCACCCAAAAAAGGCACAGTCACAAATCCAAACAATCTGACAATCCAAAGAATCTTAAATGGAGCCCACTTTCTGGAAAAAATAAAAAGAAATGAACAGTACACAAATAAATAAATAAATTGGCCAAGAGGACAAGCACTCACACTGCAAGTCAACTAAGTTACCAAGCACTCTCACTGCAAGGATCTAAAATCATATAATAACTGTGAGAATTCATGACATTAGTCCCATTCAGGCAGCATACAAGGAGCTTGGGGGATGCAGAGGGCACTTTTTTAGAGGGCCCAAAAAGCATGGCCTGCGTCTTACCAATATTTAGTATCTGATGGTTGGCTGAGACCCAGGATTGTAGAGATTGAAAGTCTTGTGAAAGGTAAAGGTTTATTTCAGTAACTGACTTAGAGGCATAGTAAAGCACAAGATCATCAGCATACAGTAGTAGCCACAGACATTGCCAGCTATTTCCAGATATTTCGCAAAATTTCTAAAGAGTTTCTCTCTGCTGCTCCTACTGTGGCAATGGAGAAAGCATGAGATATTTCTGGAAATATCACAGAAATTTTGGGAAATAGCTGGCAGTGTTTGTGGCTGCTGTACATGAGGAGGCTACTGTGCCGAGAAGGACTGGAGATATATCCAACTGTTACAAATCTTGGCACATCCAGAGATCTATGGTACCACTCAGTGCCTGCCAAATTTCAAGCAAATCCATCATACGGTGGCAAAGTTATTAAGCTGCAAAAATTCACACTTTAACCTTAAATGGGGTACTCAACCCTAACTATAGTGGAACTACCATGCCACTATAATAATATATATATATATATATATATATAGGGGATATGACATGGCCCGACTGAAGATATCATATTTATCTTCACGAGAGGCCAGTGATATCATGATATCTCACAAGTGGCGAAGCCACGCAGTGAGATATCTTGATGTCACTGGCCTCGAGTGAAGATAAATATGATATCTTCAGTCGGGCCATGTCATGTTCTGTTTATACAATACGTGTTTTGGGTTTATTTGTATGTTAGAAGTGTAATTATTATAGTTGTAGTGAGTGTAATGTAAAGAAAAATAGAACCAGATAGTATTTATTTTGAAAAAGTGCTTTTTATTGCAGAAAGTTTTCTATTGTCTGAGTAAGTGTCAGCAATATGCTTTTGCATAGTTAAGATGTCATAATTGTACTGGAGTATTTATTTTTTTACGTTTTTTTGGTTGCTGTTTTACATTAATGAGAGCGAGTGCACTTTCCGACGGGTTTCTTGTGAAGTTCCAGCCGTTTTACTAGGGACGAGACTGTTAGTGTAGCGACAGCGTTTTGTTTGTGCAGTTCTTCTTTACCCGGTGAATGGAGAGATGAAGTGTCCTCGTGGGATTATATTGATTTGTACAGCTGAGAAATGTGGTAGCTATGGTGAAAGAGGTGGGTTGTGTCTCGTGCTGGTAAATTACTTTTAGTTTTGGTTTCAGTTCAGTTCCACGATCGTGAGGTTAACCAGTGGTAATGATCGAGGAATGTCTGCAGTAAATGTTATGGGTGAGAAGTGTAGGTTGCTGAATTAGGCAGTTAATTTGTTTGGTTGAATTCAGTGGTTGCGAATTTTGTGAATGGAGGAGGAAGGTATTTGGCTCGTTAGCAACTGTTGCTATGAGAATGTGTATGATGCGTGAGGTGAGGAGCTCTGCAGATCGCCAAGAGGGGCATGGGGTATTTTAGCAGAGGACTTGACGTTCTGTAAGTAAAAAGACATCTCCTTATAATCTTTTCTTTCTTTGGCGTTTCATTTGGGAAGTGTCTGACAGAGGTATATCAGCATGGATGTACACAGTGGGTCTGAGTGTTTCTCTGAAAGTGCTGAAATCGGCATTTAGAGTTACGGTGGAAGGTGTTCTAATTTTAGTAACTGCAGTAGCGATGACGTATAGGAATGTGAAGATATATGTATGACGTATAGGAACATTGAGATAACATGTTATCTTCACGGGGGGAGGAGAGATATTAGTTTTTATACTGTCATTTATCCCAAAACACGTATTGTATAAATATATATATAAAATGTATGTATATATGTGTGTGTGTGTGTGTGTGTATATATATATATATATATATATACACACACATATATATATACAGTATATATATATATATATATATATATATATATATATATATATATAGTTAATATTCTTCAGGTTAAGCTACCTCTGGCTGGAAGCTGCAATACTGAACATAGGATTTGCAAGAAAGCGAGTTGTGCTCACAACAGAGGGAGGTGAACCTTACAATTGTCTTTGGTTTGTAGCAGATATTCTGCAGGTGGAGGCTACTTCTAAGTGAAAGGTGAAATAAGGAACTTAGAATTATCAGGAAAGACAGTCTTTCAAGCAACAGAGGGAGGTGGATCTTGCTTTACTTTTGTTTCAAATGTTAAGATTTTCAGTGCAGGAAGTGTTTAAATCCTGAGGCATGATACTGTTTACAGGTCTATCCTGGATGCAAGCTGACTTATTTTGAGGCTGACTGCTTTCAGAGCACAAATTACCAGGCTGTTTTGGGGCTGGGGAGGTTTACCTGTGTCTGACTTGGATGTCTGGATTTTTCTCTGTTTGATTAGCAGGGCATTTTCTCTGTCAAATTGTTGTGTAGGACATCTTGCTGACAGGAAGGCACTCATAGCAGCGATGGGTCAGAGCTTTTAGCTAATTGTTTTGTGAGGGCACAGTTTAGGTCCAACCCCTGCCCACAACTAACCCCACCCACTCCAGGAAATAATTCCTTTATACCTGGGGTTTTGACATCATTTCCTCAAGAGTGCAAGGTGCATATCACTGTCATATCCTCTCTAGTACACTGCACTGACAATATAAGCATACACATTGTATAATATATATATTTCTATATAACAAACCAATCACACACATACAAACACACACACACAAAAAGTAGATAAACATGTGGGGAGTAGTACAATGTAATGGCTGTGGGGCAGCAGTCTTCTGGGAGTCTTTCTGAAGGCTGAGATGCTGCCCTATTTGCAGACAACTCTCTGCCCTGAGGGAGGAAGTTGCCCATCTTCAGGCCACACTGGACAGTAGTAAGGGAACCTTCCCCCAGACCACACTGGACAGTAGGAAGGAAACCTCCCCCATCCAGGGAGCTCCAAAGCCACTACCACTACCTCAGAGGTTGTGAAGAAAGCACAGCAGTTGGACCACAGTGGGCTCAGGGAGGGTGAGGATAGTGGAGCAGAGGCACACCCAGTCAGTTGTTCCACTCCACAATCCATACACCATTCTGGGGGAGCATAGTTCCCCAATGGATTCACCCACAGAGGAGACTAAGGAGGCTGAGGACAACTGTCACAAGGGAGGCCCACAGGAAGGAGGCAGAGGACACCACAGGGAAAGGAAGTAGCTCCTGGTGGGGGACTCAATCATTAGGGGGATAGAACTGAGGGGAGCAGGGAAAACTGAAGTAAGGTGCCTGCCTGGTGCCATGGCTTGGAGGAACAGGAGGCGCATCCTCAGGATCATGAGAACAGCTGCACAGGGGTCTGAGCTGGACATCATTGTCCACCTAGGGACAAATTACTTGGCTCATCATGAGATTAGAGCAGTGCAGGAGGACTTTGTAGAGTTGGGGAGGGGCCTAAGACAAGTAGCACACACAGTATCCTTCTCAGAGGTGCTGTCTGTCAATGGCATGGATGAGGCGAGGGTACTTTGCACCATGCAGTTTAATGAATGGTTGAAAAAAATGGTGTGGAGCACAGGGGTTTGGCTTCATTGGGGACTGCGGTTCCACCTGGAGGGACACCAGCCTATGGTCTGCATCTGTCCAGGAATGGAACAAGTCTTTTGAGCAATCGGTTTAAATGCTTCATTGGCAAGCTTTTAAACTAGTCAAGGGGGGAGGCACTGATAAGCAGCAGGAAAATCCCAGCCTATCCCTACAAAACAGGTTACTAAATGAGAAAAAGACTGAGATAGAAAGGTCAGTGGGGGATGCTGCAACAGAAGGTAAAGCCATCAAAAAAATGGAGAGCAATGAGTACCAATCCCTGCAGCCTGGGTAACAAGCTTCCTGAATTAGTGGCCTTGATGGAGGAGGAACATCTGGATATCGTGGCAGTCACAGAAACATGGTACACACAAAACCACGACTGGGACGTAAACATACCAGGATACACTATCTACAGGAGGGATAGGGAGGGTAAAAGAGGAGGAGGAGGAGTAGCTCTTTACATAAGGGAAGGAATCAAAGCAACAGAACAAAAGGGTAAACAGGGAGGAGGAGAAGCACTGTGGATCAATTTGGAGACAGGCAATGGCACCACAATCTGCATAGGGGTTGTATAGAGATCCCCCTCTCAGGGGGAGGAAATGGACAAGGAAATTATAGAAAGTATACTTAGAATGGCAGAAAAAGGGGAGATATTGCTGATGGGTGATCTGAATATGCCAGATGTTAACTGAAGTGCAGTTGCAGCAGCCACTTCGAAGAGTGGGGTTATTCTAGATCCCCTACAGGGGGCATGCCTTAGACAACTAGTATTGGAACCCACTTGAGAGGGAGCAATCTTAGACCTTTTTCTCTCAAATGGAGATGGAGAGAGGATCACAGATGTATAAGTGGGTAACCATCTGGGAACTAGCGACCATCGAACAGTATGGTTCACAATAAACACAGCAATAGAGTCAAGCCATACAAAGGCAAAAGTACTGGACTTTAGGAGAGCTAATTTTGAGAAAATGGGTGAGTGCCTAAGGAATGCACTAGCAAATGGACAGGAAGGAGGGTGGAAGAACAATGGGGAATAATAAAAGCTGCCATCACAGAGGTAACAAGCATTTGTGTGAAGCAAATAAACAAAACAAAACGATGTAAAAAACCACTATGGTTCTCAAAGGAAGTGGCAGTGAAGGTTCAAGAGAAAAAGAAAGCATCCAGGAAGTACAAGGAATCACAGAAGGAGCAGGACAGAGAACTGTATCAGTTAAAGCAAAAGAAAGCTGGGAAGGCAGTCAGAACAGCAAAGGCCCAAACTGAGGAAAAGATGGCCAACTCAGTTAAGAAGGAGGATAAAACCTTTTATAGGTACATCAGGGAGAGAAGGAAGACCAAGGGATGGATAGTGAGGCTTAATAAAGGGGAGGAGGGTGGGCAGAGGGTGGCTATGAAAAGGCAGAGATACTAAACAAATATTTTTGCTCAGTATTTGCAAATGAAGAGGGGGAGGTACCTAAAACAAACAATAGAAACACTCTGGATACAGAATTTGATACCAGCCCATTTATAGAAGAAAGGGTTCTGAAAGAGCTCTTAAAACTGAAGGTGGACAAAGCAATGGGGCCTGATGGGATTCATCCTAGAATTCTAAAAGAACTAAGGGTAGAACTAGTGACACCACTGACTACCATCTTTAACAAATCATGGGAGGATTGGGTGGTACCCAAGGACTGGAGGAGGGCAGATGTGATTCCCCTTCACAAAAGTGGGAGCAAAGCAGAAGCAGGAAACTACAGACCTGTTAGTTTAACCTCAGTGATAGGGAAAATGATGGAATCACTTCTGAAGGAAAGAATTGTTGAGTATCTAGCAGGAAGGTCATGCCAGATGAATCTAATAGATTTCTTTGACTGGGTGACCAAAGTAGTAGATCAAGGAGGGGCTGTAGACATGGCCTACCTAGACTTTAGCAAGGCATTTGACACAATCCCACACAAAAGATTAATATACAAGTTAGCCAGCCTGGGAGTGGGTCTCAAGATAACAGCCTGGGTAAAGAATTGGCTGGAGAATAGGACACTGAGAGTAATAGTAAATGGGTCCACTCTGAAGAAAGGGGATTACTGGTGGGTACTGCAGGTTCAGTATTAGGACCGGTCCTCTTCAATGTCTTTATGAGCACGACATTGCAGAGGATTGGAGGAAAGTATGTCTCTTTGCAGATGACACAAAGATCTGCAACAGAGTTGATGCACAAGGTGGGGTGAAAAGGATGAAAAGGGACTTGGCAAGGTTAGAGGAATGGTGAAATGTATGGCAGCTTAGATTCAGTGCTAAGAAGTGCAAGGTAATGCACCTGGGAAACAAAAACCCAGAGGAAGAGTACACAATGGGGGGTGAGATACTAACAAGAACAAAAATGCAAAGGGACCTGGGGGTAGTCATATCAGATGACCTAAAGGTGGGCAAGCAATGTGAGAGGGCAGCAAGGAGGGCTGGGGATATACTGGGATGCATAGGGAGGGGCAACACCATTAGAAAACAGGAAGTTATTATCCCTCTGTACAGACAGCTGGTGAGACCCCATCTGGAGTACTGCGTGCAGTTCTGGAGACCCAGTCTCTGCAAAGACATAGACAGGATGGAAGCTGTCCAGAGGAAGGCAACTAAAATGGTGTAGGGTCTGCACTGGAAGACATATGAAGATAGACTTAAGGAGCTTAATATGTATAGCCTCGAGGAAAGGAGGGAGAGGGGGGACATGATAGAAACTTTCAAGTACCTCAAGGGAATCAACAAAGTCCAAGAGGGTAGCATCTTTCAAAAAAAGAGGTGTGCAAGAACAAGGGGCACAATTTGAAGATAGAGGGGGTAGCTCAGAAGTAATTTAAGGAAGTATTTTTTCACAGAGAGGGTTGTGGATGCATGGAATGGCCTTCCAGAGGAGGTTGTGGAGTCAAAAACAGTGATGAAATTCAAGCATGCATGGGACAGTCATAAGGCAATTCTAGGGGGGTGGGGGTAGGAAGAAGTAGGCTGCTGGTTAACTAGGATCTGCAGCTTATCCATTAGGTAGGGAAATGGGCAGACTGGGTGGGCCAAGCGGTCCTTATCTGCCATCAAATTCTATGTTTCTATGTTTCTATATATATAGGTAGGGGCGTTGTGGGGGTGTGGTGCAAGGGGTGTGTGAACCCTAACATCAAATTTCCTTGCTTTTGTTGCTGTGGATCAACCCTAACTGATGCATTAAACTGATTTTTTTGCCATGAATTTTGCTTTTTTTTGAGAATGTGCACTATAAATCGTGAAGTAACGGCAACAAAAATGCAAGTGCAAGCACTAACGCACATGGTGACACAAATGTCAATGATAACACAAACAGTAATACAAACACAAGTGCAAACGTTAATGAAAACAGAAACACAAAAGCAAGCACGTATGGAAACGCAAACCATAACGCACATGGACACAGTAATGTAATTGGAAATGCAGACACTTATGGTAACAGCAATGATGACACCAAAGGAAACACAAACAGAACCGCAAATGCAAATGGAAATGCACACTGTGAAGCAAAAGGAAATGCAAACAAAAACAGTAATGGAAATGCAAATGTTAACAGCTACGCAAATGCAAGTGCCAATGAAAATGCAAAGGGTAACGCACATGGTGGCATAGATGGGAAACGTAATGCAAATGGAAATGCAAATGCAAGTGCATATGGAAATGCAAATGGTAATGCACACAGTCACGGTACCACAAGAGGAAACACAAATGCTAACAGTAACAGCAATGATGATGTCAAAGGAAATGCAAACACAAATGGAAGTGCATATGCAAATGCAAATGGTAATGCACATGGTGACGGAAAATGAAATGCAAACAAAGTCAGTAATGGAAACACAAATGTTAACAGTAACGCAAATGCAAGCACAAACAAAAACGCAAAGGGTAATGCACATGGTGGCGTAGGAGGGAACGGTAATGCAAATGGAAATGGAAATGCAAGCGCGTACAGAAATGCAATTAGGAACCTGCATGGTCACGGTACCGCAATAGGAAACGCAAATACTAACAGTAACTGCAACGATGACGTCAAAGGAAATGCAAATGGATGCATGTATGCAAACACAAATGGTAATGCACACAGTGATGCAAAACAAAACGCAAACAAAAACAGTAATGGGAATGGAAATGTTAACAGTAACATAAATGCAAGCGCAAATGAAAACACGAAGGGTAACGCACACGGTGGCATACACGGGAACAGAAATGCAAATGGAAATACAAATGCAAGCTCGTACAGAAATGCAAATGGTAACACGCATGGTCATGGTACCATACTAAGACATGCAAATGCTAATGGTAACAGCAACGATGATGCCAAAGTAAGCACAAATGCAAATGGAAATGTGTATGCAAATGCAAATGGTAATGCACACGGTGATGCAAAATGAAACACAAACAGAGACAGTAATGGAAATGCAAATGGTAACAGTAATGCAAATGCAAAGGGTAATGCACACGGTGGCGTAGATGGGAGCGGTAATGCAAATGGTTACAGAAACACAAGTGGGAATGCTAACTGTGACAGTAACGAAAGCGTGCACCCTTTTTTTCACTAACAGCTGCATAGAGAAAGACAGTAAATACAAAGAATGTATGCATAATAATGGGCCTTGGAGCAGAAAATGAGCACTTGGAATACTAAATTGCTTACATCTCAGGAACCGTACGACGCAGAAAAAAAAATTAATAAAATTTATGACTTTCCTGGCTAGTTCTGCACTTAGCTTCCTAGTAGGGGGGTTGAGCTCTTTCCTGACGAAAAGTCTGTATCTCGAAGCATTTCCTAGATACGGGCCCCAAAAGGCACATCAGACGCCATAATGTTAGTCTATGGGAAAAAGTGTCAACTTCGGAGTATTGTAACATTGTGTCTCTGCAATATTTTGTCACCAAGCCACCAAAAGGCACATCTGTGGAATATTGGCTTTCTTCCCTCAAAATTTCAGCCCAAAAGACCAAACCATTCTTTTGCAGCAGGGTGGCAAAGAATTACAGTTATTTTGGCCATAGTGTTGCAAAGTAGTGTCGCAAATCACGACACTTTCGCAAAAAAAATTACAAAAGCGTCAAAAGTGTGATACTACTTTGCGACACTACAGTTTACAAAAATTTCAAAAACATATTTCTGGGGTGTTTAACCCATCCCCAAAAAGACATGGCTAGCATCCTCAGGGTCCGACTAGGTGAACACAAAAAGAATTGTGTCCGAAGAGGGTCCCAAATTTAAGTGCCAAGCATTTCTGTGACCACTAACTGAAAAAAAAAAATGGCTGACTCACGACACTACGGGGGTCATTTGCAACACTAAAAACTGCATTTGCAACACCAGAACTTTTTGTTAACTTTTCCCATTGACTATAATGGGAAACTTGTTTTTTGAATAACATTTGAACCGTTTAATATTTTTTCATGAAATCTTCAAAAGGTACATTGGGGCTGCATGTTCCCTGAATTTTCTGGACCGGTCAAGCAAACCGAGTGACTTCTAGGCACGAGCAAAGAATGCGCAAAAAAAGCATAAATGCAGTATGGAATGTTGCTTTATAACTCCACAACTGTATATCAGACCATTACGAAACTTGGCAAATCCAGAGATCTATGGTACTGCTCAGTGCCTGCCAAATTTCAGGCAAATCCGTCTCATGGTAGCAAATTTATTAAGATGCAAAATTTCACACTTTAATCTTTAATGGGGTACTCAACCCCAACTATAGTGGCACTAACGTGCTACTATATATATATATATATATATATATATATATATATATATACACACACACACACACACACACCACACACACACCCTGCACAGATGAAGAGGATCAGGTGGCATTGGAGTTATCAGCCTAACTCTCACCTCATTCTATGCTGTGCCTCTCAGCTTATTTTCTAATGGAATGGGATGAGGTTAGGCTGATGACCACAGTGCCCCCGATCCTCTTCTCATCTGTGCAGGGTGGGGAAGCGATGTTAGGATTGGAAACCTTAACACCACATTACCCTACTTTAGTTGCTTTAATACTAACTGATGCATTAACAAAGTTTTTTGCAACTTATTTCCTTATGTTTTGAGATAGCATTCCTGCACTCCCTTCCCTCCATTGAGATAGTATAACAGTATTCTTATGTTATGGTGGGAGCGCAGGGTTTTTTAGACCCTGGGCTCCCATCCTTCCATTTAAATAGTATAACAGTACCTTTATTTTATGGTGTGAGCACGGGGTCCTACACAACCTGTGTTCCCATCCCTCCATTGAGATAGTATAACAGTGTCCTTATTTTATAATGGGAGCACAGGATCCTTCAGAACCTGCGCTCCATCCCTCCATCAAGATGGTATAACAGTATCCTTATGTTACAGTGGGGGAGCAGGGTCTTTGGATCTTGTGCTCCCTTACCTACATTGACAAATAGTTGTAACTCTGCCATTTCTACTCATTATTACACCAGATTTTCAACATAGCCATCTTACGACCTTACCTCATGTACCCAACACAGAACATTTTCAAATCCCAGCCAAAATGTAATTCTGCACAACTGAAATGGCATTCTGTACCACAAGTTCGAAAACATATTTTGGCCAGGATTTGAAAAATGACACCTGTCACATACTGTACATGTGGTGAGGGTAATTACAAGGCTATGCTGAAAATATGGGGTGAAAATATAAATAATGTCAAAGTTACAAGTATGCGTAGTGAGATAGCAATGAATGTTCATGACACATCCATTCTTAGACATTTTGACCCCAAATTTTCAACATAGCCTTCTTATGAACAATATGACTGTCATTATGCAAATCCCACTGAAACGGTGATTTTGCTAACCAAATGCCAAATCGCCTTTACAGCTGGAGTTGCCTAATGACAATCATATTGCTCATGAGGAGGGTCCCCAAGAGGGAAAGTTGCAACTTTGAGGCTACAGTCTCATAAAATGGCCGAGTTATGGCTGAAAGCTGACCCCCCCAACTGAAATACATTGAAGCACATTAACCTTAGTTCATGTTGCAGTCGCTGGTTCCAGCAGCAAGACGTGTCTTTGATCAGTGGAGCTGGTCTCGATCCTGGGACCTTCTTAGGTAAGTGACAGTCTGTGGGGACATCATGCGGGGTGTGGAGAGATGGGTGCACAGTGGGGAGTCTAGTGGGGGGGTACAGGCGATATTGGTAAGGGACTTTTTTTTTACACAGCTCACAAATGATCAACGGACAAGGAGGGAATTTTTTTCTGTTTGGGGTGTCTGATACTATCTTTCTTGAGAGAAGCACTGCTACCTGAGACAAAAAGACTGCATAGCCACTTGCCATCAACTGTAAGCTGCCTCAGGAGAATTTCTGCTACCCAGGGAGAAGATATAATCTGGCTGACTTTGCCTGCTCTACCTGTGTTCTTGCCTGACTCAGGAGAAGCACTGCTGCCTGAGAAGAAGACTACAGTGTGGCATTATAGCAGCTCCAGTGAGCTCCCCTAGAAAAGACTCTCAATAGCTAAACTGTGCCTGCTGTTTCTAATAACTGACCCTTTACATACCTCAATTGTCTCTTGCGGCTGGCAAGGGGGTTTGAAGGCAAGTCAGCAGCCGTTCACCTGTTTGGAGGAGGGCTTGACACTATAAAAGCACGTGCCGCCGGCAAACATGCAGTCATGATCATGAGTGGCACGGACTCCACTCGATAGAAAAACTGAGTAAGAACAGTTGCTCCTGCAGTCATCACAGGGTAAGATTAAACTATTTTTTTTAATTAAATATGGCCTAGTTCTTTTTAGCCTAGAGCATATTTTCAGCTAAGACATTTCATTAATTTATATTGGATCATTAGAACATTGAAACCCTGAGTGTTTGCATGTCTGACTCAAGCTTCTCTCAATAGTCTTTTAAGAGAATGGCTGCTAGGTTATATGACTCTGTTTTATACTTTTACACTAACGGCAGCATATTTTATTTGAGAAGTTAACTTTTTGATTTAAAAATGAAGGGTAGTACTACAGACTTTAATAAGTCCTTCAATTCAGTACCTCATGGGAGACTTGGAAGCAAGCTACAGGGTAGAGGAGCAGGAGCAAAACTGGTAGGGTGGGTGGAGAACTGGCTAAAATATAGGCAGCAGAGGGTGGTGATAGGTGGGGAATACTCATCCCCTAAGCCTGTGGCATGTGGTGTTCCACAGGGGTCGGTGTTGGGCCCAGTGCTGTTTGGCATATTTATTTCAGACATCTTGGAGGGCATCAGCAGCAAAATCAGCCTATTTGCGGATGACATCAAGATGGGAGCAGTGGCGGATGATCAGGTTGGATGGCTAGGGCTACAGGAGGATCTGGCAAGGCTAGAGGTATGGTCTGACAGATTGCAGCTGGGGTTCAATGCAAATAAATGCAAGGTACTGCACTTAGGAATGAAAAATTTGAGGAGAAGCTACCATCAGGGTGGAGGGGGTGGCTGGAGGTAACAGAAGAGGAGAAGGATCTGTGGGTGCTCGTCATGGGAGCAATGAACAATTCCATGCAATGCAGAAAGGCAGCAGCAATGGCCAACAAAATGCTGGGGTGCACTGCAAGGGGCATTATCTCAAGAAGAAGGGAGGTTATTCTACAGTTATACAGATAATTGGTTAGACCCCACCAGGAATACTGCATGCAGTACTGGTGCCTTTACCTACAAAATGACATTAGGCTGCTGGAGGGGGTGCAGTGCAGGGCAATGAAGATGATTCAGGGTCTGGGGGAATTGCCATATAAGGTCAGACTAAGAGAGTTAAACATGTACACACTGGAGGAGAGGAGGGATGGGAGAACATGGCTGGGACCTTCAAATACATGAAGGGGATAATCAAAACAGACACAGAGGGTCTATTCAGTAGGAGGGTGGGGAGAGACACTAGGGGCCATGACATGAATAGGAGGGGGGTAGATTCAGGAGAGAGGTGAGGAGACATTTCTTTATGGAGAGGGTGGTGGAAAAGTAGAACACACTACGGGCTGAGGTGGTAGCATGTAACACAGTGGAATGCTTCAAGAAGGGGTGGGACAGGGCAAAGGGGAGGGTAAAGGGAGGGAAGGGGGCAGCTGCTGAATAGGGAGCTAATTGAAATCTCAAGCAGCCTAGATAGACCAGGATGGCCTTTTGCTGCTGGCAACTTTCGTATGTTCATATTTTAATTTTGTGTTTTCTGATGGGCCCCATTTTATTAGATCAAGGTGTTTCTCATTTGTTGAGATACCAGTCTCATACAGAAGCCTCTCAAGGACTGACTACACATAGTCAAATTTATTGCTTGATTCTAATTTCACTATTCAGGGTAATATAAAGTACCTGGGCTATTTGTCAAGAAAAAGTAGCTATGAACAGGGATTATACCTACATTTGATCTTTTCTGGGCATTTTTTATGAGGAATGGTACTAACTCGTCAGTGTCAGTGGCTCAGTAGGTAGCACACTCACTTCTGAGGCCGGGAGATCAGAGAGCTGTGGGTTCAGTTCCCACATCTGGCACTTGGGTTAATATCCCAGTACTGACACTGTAGTGCAGCATGAGAGGGGTGCTGCACTTCTGAGGTGCCGTCTTTCAGATGAGACATTAAACCGAGGTCCCATCTGCCTGGATTGGTGGTAGTTCAGGTGGATGTTAAAGATCCCATGCCACTTATCGAAAAGAGTAGGGGAATTTCCCCGGTGTCCGGGCCAAATTTCCCTCATTCACTAAAAATACCACCAATAGCTTAATCTGGTTCAAGGTCGGTTGGCATTCATCTGTAGCCCCCTTCCCCGGGTTGTGCCTGAAAATAGGCAGGATTTGTCTAGTGCACTTACCCGGTCAACAAAAACAAAATAAATAAAATAAAATAAACTCCTTTTAATTGGTTAATTCTCTTGTTAGCTGGGAACATTGAGGTTAAACCTGGTCCTCCAGCACAAGATGATGAATCACATAAATTACAGTAGGAGGCTGAGGGTTTATATATGCATAGCTTTATTTCGAAGAAACATGAACTTGAGGCATGGATGCACTTGAATGATCCTTATATAGTAGGCTTCACAGAATCATGGTTGAAGTCTACAGTTAAGAAAAATCAGTGCTCCATGGCTGGATATAAAATGTTTAGAAGGAATGGCCCAAGCAAACAAAAAAGGGGTGATTCTAGTGTTCTATAAGCAACACTTAGATTTGAAGGAGCTGAATGTAAAAAAAGAGAGATGTAGTAGGAACTGAATGTAAACTACAACTCTGCTACTGGTTTGGAGTAGTTATTACTAGAATTGAAACTTGGAGGATGCCATAAGGTTAAAGTTTGTACAACATATAATCTTCCAAAAGCTGGCCTGAATGGCCTAAGGGATTTTCTGGGGATTATTGGATTACTGCAGCCCACAGGGGATATTTTTATTTGTTTTATTTATTGAGTTTTGGTAACCGTGTAAGTCCACTGAGACAATTACAATCCCTTTTTCAGGGTCGACCCGGGAGTGCAGCAACAGTCAATACAGTACAGTGCAAAAACAACAAGGGAATTCTGTTACACTAATAATAAAATTAACATACAGCAGGTAGGGGATAAAGAACCATAAAACATACAGAAATATAAAAGTAACAGTTTATAACAGCTAACAAAATAAATATATATACTTTGGTAATAACATATTGCAGGTCAGTTTTAGACTGACCACAAGCGGCGAAAACTGAATATAACAGCTAACAAAATAGATATTTACACTTTGGTAATCACACATTGCAAGTCAGTTTCAGGATGACCAGAAGCAGTGAAATCTGAAGGCAGATAAGTATGGTAGTATTCGTACAGGAGGGGGCAAAGAGATGGCAACAATACCATGAGATGAGGATGGGAGGAAAGGAGAGGAACCTGGATAAGGGGTTAGGTCAGATGAGGAGGAAGGATATAGAGCAGTATAAGAGAAGATCAGTCATTAATGAAGGCATGAGTGGAGCATGATAAGATGGGGGGGTGGAGTTATGGTCCAGTCAGAGACTGCTGCTAATGAGAAGGACTTACAGGCAGTGGCTAGTCACACATTGGGTCTAATGAGAAGGGGGATGGAGGTAGACCTTAGTGCACAAGGAGCTTTTCTTAGGCTGATGATCTCAGTTAGGCAAGGAGGGCTAAATTTATGCACCAGCTTATGAATCAAATACAGGGTGGTATACCTCAGTTTAGATTCGTAGGGCAACCAGTTCAATGATGCGAGGACGTCATAGTGGTGGTAACAGGCACTGGTCCCCAAGGTGAACCTTCACACCCTGTGGTAGACCTGAGATAGGCAAGATAGGGCAGCAGCAACATTAGTGGAGAACAGTAAGGGAGCACCATAGGTTAGCAATGGAAGAAGGGACGAGGAAGCAAGCTTATGGCAAGAGGCAGAGGTGAGGAAGGGGCGGATGTAATAAAAGAGACGTAGCTTTTGGTTTAGTGATTTAGTTATGATTGAGACATGGGCATTGAGGGAGAGAGAGGCATCTAAAGTGATGCCCAGATATTTGAAGGTAGTGATGGGCTCAAGGGAATCATCATTAAGAGAGGTGATACAGAGAGGGGAGATGGTAAGCAATGAGGAGGATGAGTGGGAAAACAACATGCTTTTTGGTTTTTCCATATTAAGGACAAGTTGATTCTGTCTGAGCAAACCTTCAAGAGCAGCAAAGTATGATGCTAGTTCTCTGTTTATCCAGTCAACATCTGGAGAGGAGCGGTAGATGATAGCATTATCCGCATAGAGATGCACATAGGCCTCTCCGCAGTTACTGGGTCAATCATTAATAAATAAGTAGAATAACATAGGGCCTAAAATGGAGCCCTGGAGTACACAATGCATTATGGGTCTGAGGCTAGAGAAAGAACCAGACCACTTGACCCTTTGAGACTGGCAGGATCGGTAACTTTGGACCTAGATTAGGGCACCAATGTCAAGGCCAAGTATATGAAGTTACTAGAGCAGGAGACTGTGGTTCACTGGGTCGAATGCTTTTGTAAGGTCAATGAATATGGCACTAGTGGCAGAACCACAGTCCATGTAGTGGAATATGTCAGAGGGTACTTTTAACAAGACCCAATAAGAACGGGGGAAGGGTTCAAGCCCTTTATTTGCCTTCACAGAAACACAAAAACACTTGCTGTGTGATTCATTATTCTTTTATTTTCTTCCCCCTACGTTTTGCTCCATTGATAGAGCTTGTTCACTGGGTTTTCTCTTTTTTTTAAATGTGAGTCTATAAACAATATAAACATAAACTTTGTTATAGAATTTCATTAATAAGCACTTTCAGTGTCAGAAATCAAATTTCACAATTCTTATCCACTCAAATAGTATATAAAAAAGCCTACCAGATTCCTGTGATATTCAGAGCACTCACTTATATAAAATATATTCTTGTTTCACTCCTGAAAATACAAAAACTCCCTTTGAGAAAGCAATTTGTTGTTATGATGCACTATAATCTTTTAGATCCCCTTAAAAGGGTTATCCACTCCTTATACCTTAATGCAAAGCCAGCATACCTAATTCTAAATGATTATCCAAGTACTTTCTGGACTGAAGTTCAAATGAAGCTTCTCAGAGAGAAAACTCCCACTGCAAAACATAACATGGGATGTTAGGGTGTATTAGTAGGGGTATCACAAGTCATAAGAGGGAGGTAATAATCCCTCTTTATAAGACACTGATTAGGCTCCATCTGGAGTACTGCATGTAGTACTGGAGGCCACACCTTCACAAGGACATTAACCAAATCGAGGCAGTCCAGAGAAGGGCAACCAAAATGGTGCAGGGACTGCATCAGAAGACATATGAGGACAGATTAATGGAGCTCAATATGTATACCCTTGAGCAAAGGAGGGAGAGAGGTGATATGATTGAAACATGCAAACACCTTAAGGGCACTAACAAGGTGAAAGAGTCTAACATGTTTAAATATAAAAAAAAAAATAGCAGGACAAGAGGACACAGCATGAGACTAGAGGGAGGCCGATTAAGGGGGAATGTGGGAATTCTTTTCACAGAAAGAGTGGTGAATGCATGGAACGCCTACCTCAGGAAGTGGTGGTTATGAATACAGTGCAGGGCTTCAAACAGACATGGGATAGGCATAAGGGAGCAATACAGATGAGTATGAATAGATAGGCCACTGACAGAGCAAAGGCAGATGGCATATTTATAAGGTAGAAAAAGAAATGGGCAGACTGGATGTGCCTTGTGGTCCTTATCTGCCATCAACTTCTATGTTTCTATGTTTCATAAGCCATGTATGCACCTCTACTTTGAATATATCAGCCAATTGCATCGTACTTTCTAGTATATTGCGTCCATTCAACAATTTTCCAAAGAATTTCTCAGCTTTACCTTCAAAGATAAACCACCGGGCCGGCCTGATGGAGCTGAGGGCTGAGGCTGGATGCGTTACCCCGCACCATGCCAGCGACCTGTGTTCAGGAATGAGCAAGGGCTGCTGGGGGTCAGCCGGGGTGGAGAAGAATTGAGTGCCCAACAGCTGCTCTCCTTCTCCGGAGGAGGGGTTACCTGCATGCTCCTGTCGCAATACCACCACCTAGGGGAGCCTGGGTCGATGATGCGGTAGGAGGGAGTAGCAGCACAGGGGACAGGGTAGACATCAGCAGAGGGGCAGAGCAGGAGGCACATCTCAGTGCACCTCCTTGCTCATTGGCCCTCATTGCACGCCAACATCGGGGATGGGGGGTTCACCAGAACAAGTGAAAAATGGAGCCCGCCACTCCCAGGTGACGAGTCCCCTGCAAGCTGGACAATGTTGTGGGTGCTCACCAGGGGCAGACTCCACTGTGTCCCATTTGCTCCACCATTGTGAGGGGGAAGGTTTGGGGTGTCCTTCCCTCACCCCACCCGGGATATCAGGTTACTGAGGTCCTTGAGCAGACAGATACTCTAAGAACCAGACTCTGGGGCACCAAGCACCATTGTGGAAGGCTACTTGAGGGGGTCTGAAAGAGTGGAGTGACGGTGCAGGTAGGAAGATAAATACAAGGTTAATAAAAAAGATTAATCACCAATCTTTCTAAGTCTACATGAGCTTTGGCGTTCTACCGCAATGGCAGATTGCTGGTTGCGAGGTCCCTCTCGAGCTTCCCCAGAAAAATACACAGCAACAGACGTGATGACATCATGTCAGTGTGTGTGAGCATGCGCTGAAGAACTAACTCCATTGCGCATGCCCTAGGACTCTGTCACTAGATGGTTTAGACAGAGTCTGATCTGGGGAAGCTCATACTAAAGTGCATCATAAATTAAACAAACCGTTCTCAAAGTATTCTTAATTTATATACAGATCAACTATGACCTTCCACACATTTTTTAATTATTGATTCCTACTGAATTCTATAGGTATAGGTTTTGACTATTTTAGCTAGCAGAGATTATGGGTTTACTTAAGGAGGAACATGCTATTTTTCCCACATACAATAGCCTGTCTAGAAAAGAAAAACAGGCTTTGGAGGGTCTGAACAGAGATAGTGATAATTAAGGTAGCAGCTAAAGGAGGTGCAATAGTGATACAGGATAGAGAACACTATAAAAATATGTGTCTCAAGCTAATAAATAACTTTGAAAATTATTCACCACTATCTGCAGATCCCACTAATAGCATGTCTACACAACTTAGGAGTTTATTAGAAGAATATATTACTATAAGCTGGTTATATATATGGGAGGCTGATTTGTTAATTAATGATTTCCCTAGAATCCCTACGTTCGATGCTATTCCTAAGATTCACAAAAATGTTTTAGATTCCCCCGGGTAGACCAATAGTCTCCGGGATTGGATCATGCTGCTTGATAGCTTGCTTTAACCATGATTCTGAGATGCATAGGATGTCAGAGTTGTTCTGCAAAACCCAGGCTTTTAATTCAGCCATCTTTGTTGGCCATCAGCCATCAATGATTTCTCTAGAATCCCTACATTCTATGCTATTCCTAAGATTCACAAAAATGTTTTAGATCCCCCGGGTAGACCAATAGTCTCTGGGATTGGCTCATGCTGCTTGATAGCTTGCTTTAACTATGATTCTGAGATGCATAGGATGTCAGAGTTGTTCTGCAAAACCCAGGCTTTTAATTCAGCCATCTTAGGGTGAATACTGCAAATATTCATATGTGCTATTTTCAGGCCTTTGGGAGGGGGTTGAGTATTAGCAACAGGGATTTGTGTAGAGGCACTGCAAGGAGGTCCACGATTGAGCTCAATAGCCCCTGCTAGGGCCATAAGGAGGAGAACAGAAATATGGACCCATAGTGAGGCACAAGAAGGCTTAATGCCAGGGGCAAATTGTATAATAGGTAAACGCTAACGCTTATGGAGCCAGAGCCCAAGGAGGGCAGTGCCAGGTTTAGAAAGGCAAAGGGTGCATAAGAGTATGCAGCGGGAGTCAGGCCAGATGTGACATGGACGGAGAGGGGTACTAACCAGAGGATGGAATCTCAAGGAGTGTGCAATAAATTGGTCTGCACAACAGAGAAGAATAAGGCAGGCCAGGTTTACTAGCCAGCCAAGGATAGCCATGAGGGCACTATTGGCGGTAAAACAGTATAGGTTGATGGAATGGTCAGTGGTAGATGCTTTCAGCCATGTTTCTGTAATCACTAGTACATCTGGAGAGGTATGAAGGACCCAGGACTAGAAGTGCTAGGGGAGGGGGGGTCACATGATGCCTTCCAGCTAGTGGCTGCATGCCTGACTCACTTCCGCATCTCCCACCTGTCACTGGCAGCTTTCCCAGTCCCAATCCATTGCTACAGTCTCCAAACTACTTAATCCACCTTCCGAGAGTTATCCAGTCATTAATTCATCCCAGTTCCTGATTTCATCTTCCTAGGATGGAGGCTGAGATGCGGCAGACCTTGCTATTGCACATGCCACCTGCAACCCCAGCAAAAGGTAGTAAGAAAGCTAAGTCGCATGGGGCTTCCTCTACCTGCACCACTACTCTGACCTTGCAATCCTCGCCGCTATCGGAGGAATGCTTCCTGGCTGAAATACAGCCTCTAAGAGAACTTATGCAAACCTTCACGGAGGAGTTAAAAACTCTGTGGGGAGACTTAAATTTGACAACAAGGAGGGTGGGGGACGTAGAGGCCTGAATTACATCCATAGAAGGATGGAAGAACAGAACTGATATGCAGCTCACATCTTTAAAACAGAAGCTGGTTAAGATGGAAGGAAAGTTGGAGGATCTTGAAGGGAGAAGTAGGCGCAACAACCTGCTTATCTTTGCTCTACCAGAGAAGGCTGAGAACCTCCTGGTGCTGTTCACTCAAAAGCTGTTGGAAAAGATCACTTGGCCCTCTCCCAACCATTCCAGCTACATTGTGGAGTGGGCACACCGCTCCCTACATGCTAGGCCACAACAAGGAGCACCTCCGCATCTACTGATAATAAAAATGTTGAACTTTCTGGACAAACAGCATGTGCTTCAAAGATGTTGGGATTTAAAGGAGATCTCTTGGGAGGGCCAGCGCCTTCTTATCTCACAAGACCTACCAGCCACAGTCAGTCAGAAGAGGGCTAGGTTTCATCCGGTGGTGACCAAGCTTTTGGCTGCATCTATTAAATTTCAGATGTTATACTCTGCTAAACTACAGGTGTACTGTAAAGATAGCTGGCCTTCCTTCGAAAGTATGGAACAAGCTACTGGGGAGTTGCAGCACCTGCTCCCTGGCCTTTTCAGTGCCCCCGAACTGTCTCCTGAGAGACTTGATCCAAGGGCAAGCTCACTGTATTGCATGCAGAGTATATGATGGTGATGTTATTTGGAGCCAAATAGCTGAATCACATTGCTTTGACCGGATCTGGTGGAGGAGCAGTGTGATTCTCCTTCCCTCTCATTTTCTTTGTTTACTTGTTGGGTTTACAATTATTTGATTTAATAGCATTCATCCTGTTGTGTTTGATTTTCTGTATAGCTGTTCAGAATAGCATGTCGGGGTAGATGGATGGATCACACTTACAGGGGATGGAGACTATAACAACATATGAATCTGCAGTCTGCTCTGTGACTTTGTTTCAACCAGACTGAGACTGTGTCCCGGGTTATGGTTTCTATAAAGGGGGGCCTACTGATCTGGAATTCTCTAACTAACATTGTTTAGGCACAAGATGTGATGTAGGGTGGCCCACTGGGTAACCCTGCTGTTCTGATATTTTTGTTATCTACTCCATTGTTTGTATTCATGGGGCTGTTGGGAGGGGAGGGGGGAGTGAAGTGCTGGTTTGCCTTTGGGGCTGACATGAGCCATAAAGTGGAGGATTGTCTCACTCTGAACAGTATGTGGATTGTTTAGTTGTGTTACATGGGACTTTTTAGAGGAGAGATCTTGGTTTGAGGGAGGTGGATTTTATTGTGTTTATAATTTGTGGGAGATTTTATTGGGGAAATTTGGGGTATATAGGAGAGGAAAGTGGGGGAAGGACCTGGAGCAACAAACTGTGTTTTGGATGGGGTTAGGGTTACATGGGAACACAGTGAGATACCTTCAGGTAATGAGCATGGCTAATCCTTTAAAGATTGCATCATGGAATGTTAAAGGGACAAGGTCTCTCCTTAACTCACTGAGACCTCATGAACTCCTTGAGAGTTTCACTACCTGTGGCCTGTATACTTTTAACAGTGCAACCTGGAGCTTTCTGAGCAAAATCAAGTCATAATCAGCATGACACAAAAAATGTGAATAACTCATGAACCATAAGTGCTACACACAATGTACGAGTGGCAAAGTTGTTCAGCACAAACTTACCTTTCCAATGGTACTGTACAATTAATTATAAGTAGTTCATATTATTTTCTGTATTGGTTGAAATAGCAAAAAAATGTTTTTTTTCAATAAAACAAGGCAATGGAAACAATTCTTTGTGGGAAAATAACATATCAACACCAAATTAAGCATCCATACATTAGATGGAGATACAAAGCAAATTTTGTACTAAAAAACAGTTTTTATAATATGATGCATGTATTTATTTTGTTTTATTAAGGTGGCTAAGTGAAGATTGAGAGACAAATGTCAGCCATTAACACCAAACTATACAAAAATGCTAATACCTTCTAAAGTATACAGCTTCTAAAGTATACATAATAGACATAAAGTATCAGTAGCAAAGTTGTCCAGCAGAACATTATCTTTCCAACGGTGCTTTGCAGTCAATTCTACTCACTTTATTTTGTGAAATATTTAAGTTTTAAGAAGTGACTTCCTGGGGATCACGTGATGAGCTAGCGTGGAGTAGACGTCTCCGAGTGAGCTCCTGAGTCCCGGTGTACAAAGCATTAAAATTTAACATCTTCCGACCAAGCAAAATGGAAAGTAACGGCAGATTGGAGTGTCAGGAGGATCCAGGGCTGTAGCGGGTGACTGCGAACTTTATATCGCAAGAGAAATATTTATTCTGGAACGTCAGTGGGGCCTGAGCGTGAAATGGCCGAGATGGAGGAAGGAAATCCCGAGCCTATGGCAGCCAGATCGCCGGCGCTTAAACGCCCTAAGCTCCAATCTCCGACTCCAGAAGAGCCTGAGGAGCGGAGAATAGAAGGACAAGGGGGACATGTCACGTCGGAGGATATTATTGAAATTAAGCATCTCCTGCAAGGACTGGTGGCTGACTTTGCTATACTAAAACCTGCTCTGCATGCTCTTACACAACAAGTGGGAGATGTGGAGGCCAGAGTGGCTTCTCAGGAAAGGAAAGTGTGTACCATAGACCAGGAAGTGATTGGCTTGAAAAGGCAGGTTAAAAAATTAGAAGACCAGTTAGAGGACCAAGAATCACGCAGCAGGAGGAATAATTTAATAATGGCAGGCCTGCCTGAGAAATCGGAAGGCTCAGATAGTGTAGCATTTATCCAGGATCTTCTATTGAAACTATTTGGACCGACTCCATTTGGTGACTCCTACAACATCGAGAGGGCACATCGCTCGTTGAGAGAGACCCCCCCACCTGGAGCTCGCCCCCGAGTTGTTATCATGAGGTTTTTGAACTACAAGGAGAAAACCCATGTTTTGAATAAAGCTAAAGCTAACAGGAACTTGCACTGGAATGGGGCTTCTATATGGCTCTTTCAGGATCTGGTACCATCGGTGAGAGAGAGAAACAGAAAGAATACATAGATATCAAGAAGAAGCTGTATATGGCAGGCTTGAAATTTCGGTTACAATATCCAGCTACACTGACTGTGAAATTGCCTAAAGGGGACAGAAGATATCTCACAGCAGCAGACGCCCTGGAAAATCTTAGAGTGGAACTACCTGACTTGTTCAAGTAGGGGACTGGCAAAGGTGAAAGTAACACAAGGTCTACCAAATTGTTAGTGCTGGGAAACTCTGCGATGATGGTCAAAATTGTATGTTGCCCATCCTGACTTTAATTTAAACTCGGGAAACAAACCCAGTTGCGGGGAAGGGTTCCCCCTTCTTCCCCACCTTTTTTTTTTTGTCTATCTCCTCTCTACTTCAAAGGGTGTTATGATGGCAAGGGGCTGTTTGTGGGGGTGAACTGAAGCCCCTCAGAGGAGGTTTCTGTTGGGTTTGATGGCTACTCATGTCCTGTCGGTGTATCATAGTTTACAAATATAAATAAGAAGGTTTGATATACAATGAATGGGGCGACTCAAAGGGGCTTAGGATCAAGTGGGGATCACAAGGTAGGGAAGTAAGGGGGCCCCGCGGTTTAAAAATTAAAGGATACAGGAATTGGATAGATTGGTGGAGTCCCATAAGGAGAGCTGGGAAGTTCCTTTGGAAAGTAAGAAGGGGACTAAGGCATAATTCTCTGGGGGACTCCTCGGTTTCCTAAATTATGCCCAGAGGAAATTGATTGGGGAAGAAATCCAATAAGATATTAATAGGATATTCTAGTATTTTCTTCTATGTACATAAATGAAAATTAAGGAAGGAGATAGGAAGGTTTGTAGTCGTAGTGGGGGTGGGGGGCAAACTAGGTGGGCTTCCATAATGGGTTACACTGGGACTCGGGAGAGGGGAATGGAGACTTCTTGGGGGCGGACTCATACATGTTTTGGGAAGTTTAAGGAGGGCAATCGTAGGCTCGGGGTGCAGTAAAAAAGGGAATTTGAGGGGGGAAGGAATGAGAGAGAATCCATGATTTATGACATAAGAAAAGCAGAGTGTATGAAAGTGAATGGTAGCGGTGGCTCTATAAGGCATGGTATCAATTAAAATTATTTTGTGGAATGTTAAAGGTCTCAGGGGGAGGAAGGAAAGATTGGTCATGCTACGATATATAAACCAGCTGGGGGGGTACATATTGTTGCACTTCAAGAAACTCACTTGTTGTGTGAGGAACTGCATCTTCTTCGGAAGGACTGGGTGGGTAAAGTAATTGGAGCTGGGAATGCAAAAGCGTCGGGGGGGTGGCAATACTAGTTAGGAGGGATTGCCCATATGTCATAGACCGAACCCAGGCAAGAGAGGATGCTAGGGGGATATATGCGTGGGTTCAATTATGGGACGTCCATTAGTATGTGCTTCAATTTATGGTCCAACGTCACAAGTCAGAATTTTTTGCTCTCTGAGGCCGATATTGCTACATTCCCCCGAGGTTCAATTATCATGGCAGGCCATTGGAATATCTGTTTTGATAATAGGTTGGACAGGACCCCTGTTTCCAATAGATTACCCAGTCCCCCACAGCTAGCTATACATAGACTTCTGGAGGTTACAGCACTAGTAGATCCATATAGGATGTATAAAAAAGGGGATACAGAGATGACCTTCTATTCAGGGGTTCATAGGACACATTCGAGGATCGAGTTTTTTTTGGTTAATAGAGAAGTCTTAAGGGGTATTACAGGATTGCATACTTTTAACAGAATGCTGTCTGACCACTCTCCAATCCAACTGCTATGGGAGATGGATAATACTCCCCCCAAACCATTCTGATGGTGATAAGATGAGGGGATTTTAGCATCGGATAAAATGGTGACTAAACTTGACGACACAATCAAAGAAATTATTCAAACTCAAATTCCGACTATGGAGGACAAAAAACTAGCTTGGCCTGTCTGCAAAGTAATATATGCAGGAAAAGCGCTGGAATATACCACTCGAAGGAATAAATTGAATAGAGCACGGGAAGAATTCATAATGGGAGCCATTAAGTCATTATCACCTCTAGAGGGCTCCTCAATAGAGATTGATAAGGAATTAAGGGAGTTAAAAGAAGAATATAGGGGCATATTGAACTGCAGGGCTGATCTGTGGCTGGAAAGGCTGAATGCTACATATTTGCTCAAGGGGGATGTGCCGGGCCAGTTACTGGCCCATAGAATTAAGGAACGGGAGGTGGAAAGAATGATCCTGGCTGTAAATTTTGGAGGGGAGTTAATTTCGGAGCCCCAAAGATTGGCTGATGCTTTTGCAGATTACTATGCAACGATATACCAAGGGGGGGCCTCTAGTTTAGAATCAGAAATTAATGGATTTCTCGAGGAAGTACCGTTGCCCAAACTAGATACAGAGCAGGCCCAAGCAGTGGCTGCCCCTATATTGGACTCCGAGATCATGGAAGCAATCAAGGACTTGCCAAAGGGGAAGGCACCAGGGCCGGACGGCCTGTCAGCTAAATTCTATAAAGCACAGGCAGTGACAATATTGCCCTTGTTGAAAGATTTGTTTTCGAATATTATGAATGGTGGGGTTCCCCATCCTCCTCTATACCAAGCTTACATTACATTGATTCCAAAGCCGGATAAGCATAGAGATATACCAGGTAATTATAGGCCCATCGCTTTAATAAATCAAGATATTAAGTTACTCACAAAGATTCTGGCAAATAGGGTTTTGAAAATTGCTCCGATACTCATTAGTCAGGACAAGTTGGTCTTCATGCCAGGAAGGGGCACACATCTATAAGGAAACTGCACCATATTTTATATAGGGCTTCTAATTCAAAATATGCTATGGCTTTAATAGCACTTGATGCTGAAAAAGCTTTGATCGGGTTTCCATAAATTCAGATTCCTTACAATGGAGAGAATGGGTTCCCAAGGGATTCTCAGGGCCTTAAAACCTCTATGATGCTCCCACAGCTAGAATCCTGTGTAACGGATATCTTTCTAAAGAAATCCTCCTGCGAAACGGAACTAGACAGGGCTGCCCCTTGTCCCCAATTCTATTTAATATATACCTGCAGCCCTTGTTAAGATCACTCACTATGGAACCCAGGGTCCAGGGGATTGAGGTTCAAGGGCTGGAACTTAAATTTTCGGTATTTGCCGATGATATATTGTTACATCTAAGTAATCCGGCTGACAGTTTTCAAACTGCTTTGGAGATCATTGCGAAATTTTCGAAGGTGTCTAATTATAAATCAAACTTAAGTAAAACTCAAGTTCTACCGCTTACTGTTTATACTCACAGAACAGACTTTAATCACCTACAGATTAACTGGGCCCCGGAAAAAATTAAATATTTGGGAATATGGATTTTAGCTAGATCAGAAACTGGGGTGGAAGAAAATTTGGGTAGTTTAATGGTCGAATTGAAAACAATATCTTAAGGTGGAAGGACTTCCCTAATTTTAACGCCAGATTGGGTCTGGTTAAATGAACCTTTACCTAGATTATTGTACCCGATTTATCTTTCACCTACAACATCCCGAAGGAAGGTTTACTAACATTCAGAGGATAATTTCAGATTTCTTGTGGGATTCCAAACCTCCAAGAAGGAAACAAACCACTCTACTCTCTCTCACTTAGGGGAGGCATTAAGCTTCGGATCTGCTACTGTACTATGTCGCAGGACAATTGGGTCTGATGGGCGTTAGTAAGGAATGGGAAGAGGGTTATACTCCAACATGGCTTCAAATTGAACAACGATTTTAAAAGATGTTAAACTCTTCCTGAGGCACTATTGTTTACAGATCCGGATGCCCTGCAGACATAGGAAAAGACTCTCAATATATAAATCAATTAAAGGGGTGGGAGCTATTAAACCCGGTACAGAGGAGAATACAAAGGGGCTAGAGATCAGCCTATAATAGGAAACCCTAATTTCCATTTGGGGAATCGAATAATTACCCGTCAATGGGCACCACAACTATCTGAATTGAACTTGACAGATCTCATACTGGCAGATAGGGTGAACTTGCCAATGCAGGCTAAGGAATGGAATTTTTTCAAAAGGTTACAAATTGTAAAACTGATGCAGAAATTTATGCGGGACAATAAAGATGGGGGACCAAATCCATTTACTTGGGACCATTTGAAGGAGATCGATCTGTTATGGCATCCCCTTTCAAAAGTGTACAGGGTACTGCTGGATTTTGTGAGCTTAGAAATTGAATCTCAGATAACATACTGGATAAACTTTATTCCCCCCAGAGGCCTGACTGGAAAGAAATCTGGAAAAATATCAAAGTTTTGCCTATTCCAAAGTATAGGAATATGCAATTTTTTATTTGCTCAAATATTTACTACACTCCAGTTAAGCTATGCTCTAGAAAACTCAGACAGACAGATCGATGTTTTAGATGTGGTATGGAATCAGGGGACTTACTTCATGTCTTGTGGTCCTGTTCCAGAATCCACCCATTATGGGATCAAATTAGAAAAGAAATGGATCCACTATTAAATTACGCTGAATACATTGAACCAGCAATATGTCTATTAGGAGATATGCAGGCTGTAGTGAAAGACTCAGCTAAATATCATGTGTCTTTGATGTCAGCCTTGGTTAAAGCTTTTGTCCTGAGACATTGGAAGAAGGACATTACTTATTCTTATGATCAGTGGGTCAGTGACCTTTTACAGGTTCTGGATAGGCTTAAAAGGTGTATATTATTAGAAGGGAAAAATAAATTGTATGATAGACGGTGGGGGGTTTTGGAGACGGTGCATTCACTGCAGCGGAAGGGTCCTCTGACACAGATCTGTCTGTCTGAAAGAGATTAGCTGATAAAGTTTTTTTTGTTTTTTTTGTTTTGCAAAAATGTATGAAGGGCCTAGGCCTGAATAGAAACATATTTTTTTCATAAGATAAGTCCTTTAGGAGCATAGATATATAACTCTCATGAAGTTGTTTACTGAGATTGGATGGTATGTCTTTTCCTGGTTGGTTAGGATGGATTCTCTCTCTCTCTCTCTCTCCTAGGGACACAGTTACAAAGGTTTAGTCCGGAGAAAGTATAGGTATCATTAAGTTGGGAAATTTATACAAAGTAATCTGGGCTAAGTAAAAGAATAGTCGTGTACCAGAATGGAAAAGATGGATGTGAAGGTCACTAGAATATAAATAGACTAAGTGGTAGGTGTGACAATATATAACTGTGATTGTAAATAGTTTTGGGGGTTGTATATAGTATCCATATCCAGTTTGGGGATATGGGCCCGGGCATGTAACCTGGGGTGTCTGTATGTATGTATGTCTTAATAGTGAAAATAATAAAACTTCAATAAAGAAGTTTTAAAAAAAAAGAAGTGACTTCCTCAGACATCAAAAGTCCTCAGTGGCACAAAGTGCAGGACGTCTGGAGGCATTAAAGTCCTCAGGAGTATCTTTTCTGCTGCTGCCTACAGGCGTCTTGGGGCCTCAATGAGTTAAGAGGCATCAAATCCTTAAGCACTTGCAGCAGCTCCATTGCCAGATCACTTTCTTGCAAGAGACGCATTTGTTTACAGCAGAGACTACGCTGCTCAGAAGACAGTTTGTGGGGCAGGTATATGGTGCAGGATGCACTTCTGTGAGCCATGGAGTGGCCATCATTATTTTCCGACAGGTCCCATTCCAACACCACCAGACTATTGCTGACACTAACGGTAGATATGTCTTTGTTAAAGGGTTATTAGACTGTACTGAGCTTATCCTAGGCTGTATATACAGTATGGTCCTAGCCAAGCAGACCTCTCTTTCTTTATGGATCTTGCTGATCAAGTTTTGAGGTTCCTTGCACTCCCCTGATTATCAGAGGGGACTGGAACACTACTTCTACACAGGATCTAGACAGATCCAGAGTCCAGAGAACAGAGTTATCCCCCTCGAACAGTGCTCTTTTCGAGATATGATCCAAACCTTAGGGCTATCTGATACACGGTGACTCCTGCATCCGTGAGGCCAAGTATTTATTTATTTATTTGGTTTTGTTTACCGGGTAAGTACACTAGACAACAATGTTGCCTATATTCAGGCATGACCCGGGAGAGTACAGACAGGGGAGACAGTCAACATTAAAGAGTATTTCATGACACAGCATGAGGTGAGAACAAACATTTGAACAGTATACAGCCAGGTACAGTCATTATCAGTGATGACAAAGAGAAACGGACAACATTACATTAATTGTTTTCATCTGATGATACAACAATGACTAAATTGAAATGACAAACAGCAAACAAAACTTAAATGAAGTAACATTATAACAATAGGATTTCTGCTGGATGTGGGAAACTTTCAGATTTTGGAGACCAGCAGGAAATCAGTAAGTGCCGTAGGGAGGAGAGAATGCTAGGAGAGAGGCTCAAGTTACAGCACAAGAGCAGCAGTCGGATTCTAATAGGTGTACCCAAAGACCCAGTTTAAAGGCCTGTGGGATTTGGAGAGTTTTATGTGGGAAGGAATGGAGTTCCAGGGGTGGGGGGCAGATATGGTGAAGGATCACTCTCCTTTTTTTGTGAGATATCTGGGAATTTCAAGTTGGGTTTGAGCAGATGCCCTGAGGAGGTATGCTTGGAAGGGCTGAGTTAATAGTTCGGCAAGGTATTTAGGGGACCCCATTCTGATCATATTATCAATTGTACAACCCACAGAATAGTGTCTGAGCGAGTCTGGGGAGAGCCAATTTAGTTTCGAGTAGAGCAGGCAATGATGGGTAAGTCTGTGAGCGGAGAGAGCAAATCTGCATATACTGTTATAGCAGGTGCTCCATTTCTGGATCGCTCCTTTGCTAGCTTTAAGGTAAACCTGATAGCAATATGTCAGAGCTGGGAGGAGAAATCTTTGTGCAATAGCAAGCCGGGCAGCATCATTGAGGAAGGACCTAATTTTAAAGGCAAGACCAAGTTCTGAGTAAACTGTCTTACATGTAGCTGCAATGTAGAGGTTAAAGTCAAGAGATAGGTTGAGAGTGACTCCTAGATACCTGAAGGAGGTAACGAATTCAAGAGGGGAGTCATATAGAGAATGTATCAATAAGTCTGGAGTAAGAGATCTGATTCTTGACGGGGGGCCAAAAAGCATAGTTACGGTTTTCTTAGCATTCATTAGGAGCCTGTTCTGTAGTAACCACTCCTGCAAGCAATTGAAGTCTGCTTGAAGATGTGCTCTTACTGATAAGGGATATTTACCACTAGAGAGAAGCACCATGTCATCAGCAAAAAGGATTAAAGAGGAGGAGCAGGGAAGGGAGGGCATGTTGTTAATGAAAAGGGAGAAAAGTAGTGGGCCAAGAATAGATCCTTGGGGGACTCCAACAGAGGTAGGGGAAAGATTTGAGATGCTGGATTCAATTTGGACAAATTGCAGCCTCCCTGAGTGGTAGCTGTTGAACCTGGAGATGGTCAACAGGTCAGAGCCAAGGCGGGACAGTTTGGAAAGTAGCAGAGAGTGATTCACAAAGTCAAATGCCTTTGTGAGATCGATAAATATGGCCCCAGTGAGCAGGCTCTTATCCATCGCTGTAAGGACTGCATTTGTCAGCTGAAGTAAAGCAGTTGTGGTGCTGTGTCCTGTTCAGAATCTGTGCTGGGTAGGGGATATAAGGTTGTGAAGGTGCAGGTAATTTGTGACCTGAGTAGTGATGGCCTTCTCGAGAAGTTTATTTAGGGTAGAGAGAATGGCAATCGGTCTATAGTTTGACATATTTTTGGTATCCCCTTTTTTGTGAACAGGGACAACACGAGCGGTTTTCCACAATGTTGGTACCATTTGGGTTATTATGGAAAGAATAAAGATTCTTGCAATAGGAACAGCAAGAGCAGGGGCTGCCTGCTTCAAGAAGCTTGGCAGTAGCCCATCCAGGCCAGCAGATCCATAGGTGGATACTGATTTGAGGAGATGCAGCACTTCGGTGGAGGAGACTAATGTGAGATGAAAAGGGGTTTCATGCGAAAGTTGCATCTCAGGAGGAGTGAAAGAGGTTGGTTGAATTTCTCAGTGTATTCGGAGATCCGAGAATGTGCATTAAGAACATTAGCAATAGTAGATAACTTATTACAGTTTAAGTCCATTCAGTGTCATGTCGGTAATGGCTGCCTTGGCCTTTGCCCAATGAAATTTTGATGTGGTTCCAAAACCCCTGGTATCACCAGCTGAAGATTGGAGAAGCTTAAGGCAGTAGCTCCTTTTAGCCTTCCGAATATCTTTTTTGTAGGCATTTCTCAGTTGTCTATAGTTAACCCAGTCTTCTGATTGTTGGGACTTCTTTGCCAAGATCCAGGCCTTGTCTCTTTTTATCATGGCTTGAAGGAGGTCTTTTTTTAGCCATTTATTAGGGGAGCCCCTGAGATGCCTTTTTTTCAGAGGGATGTGCAGATCCTGAAAGGCCAGAAGCTGAGACATCAGGTATTCAAGTGCTGTGTTTACATCATCAGTGTGATAGATGGGAGACCAGTCTATATTATTAATATCGTCAAGAAGTGCAGTTCAGTTTAGTTTGGCAAAATCACGAAATTGAATGATTCTTGGGGGGGGGGAGGGTTAAGGCAGTGGCCATTCCAGATACAGAACGTAGGCAGGTGATCACTAATAGAATCTGAAAAGGTCCCTGCAGCAATTATTTTATTTGCTCTATTTGTAGCCATCCAGTCCAGGAGAGATTGGTGCTCTGAGTTGGAAGAGATGTGTGTAGGGCTAGAGATAAGTTGAGCGAGGTTAAGTCGGGCGAGAGCTTCAGTATATGTACCGGCATGACTCCCTGATAGGTCTAGGTTGAAGTCTCCCATTAGTATGACTTCAGATCTACCCTTTAGAGTGGCCAGATAATCCAAGAGCCCATTTAAGCCAGGTAGAGCCCCCTTTGGAGGATTGTAGGCACAGATCAGATTTAGCCTTTTATCACCCCCTAGTTGTAGAACCATATGCAGAGCTTCACAGTGATTTGTTATCCAAGACTGGAGTACAGAGACATTGAGATGCTCTTTATAATAAAGGGCAACTCTTCCACCCTTTTGTTTGGTGGGGCAATCGGATCTGGACAAGCTGTAGCCAGGTATTTTGTACATGGAATCAGGCATCTCTGGCCTGAGCCATGTTTCAGTTAGTCCAAGTATGTCCAGTAGAGGGCTATCCAGGCTTCAAGTTCAGGAAAGTTTGCTGGTAAACTTCTGATATTCATGTGGGCAATTTTCATGCCCTTAGTGGAGAACCATGAGGAGTCATCTGTGGACCTGGCATTCCAATGGGGCCAGGGTTAGATTCTATGTCTCCCGATAAGCATAAGCACAGAAGCATCACACAAACTTCTTTGTAGAATCTGTAATTGTGCCTGAGGTATTTGGGCATGCTAGGGGGGTGGTAGAGAAGGAAATACCCTAATTTGGAAGGATGAGTTATATGGAGGGACAGGTTAGGAGAAGGGAGCAAGGTTCTAGTTGGTATAAGGTTGGAGAAGACAAAGGATAATTCTTCATGGCAGTGGAACCCAGGGTATCCAGCTGGTATGTTACATTAGAGATAGGAGAGGATGATTACGGTGGGTAGTAATCCTGATACCACCATTTACCTATTATTCTTCAGCACACGGTCCCTACTCTAGATTGGATTTTATTCTTCTCAGCTCTTCCCTTTTCCTTGGGATTGTTGAAGGGGAGATTGGTCCTCAGGTCCTTTCTGACCACTCCTTGGTGTGGCTCATGCTTGTTCTCACTTCCAATAAGGAAAAGGACATGATTTGGAAATGTAATAATTAGTTATTGGCTGATAAGCCTCTGGTAGTTCAGATTAAAGACCAAATTACTCTATTTGATCAGCAAAATGCGGGCTCTTTAGAAAGGGTGGATCTGGAATGGGTAGCTTGCAAGTGCTATATTGGGGGAACTTATTCGTATGGTTTCTAACTCAAAAAAATCCATGCTGCTCTGGCAGAAGATCTCCAACAGATTACTGCTATTGAAAATACCCTTTCCCCTCAATCTTCAGAAGATACCCTGCAGAAGAAACTGACAATTCTGCATGATAAATATGCAGCCCTGATAAAAGGGAAAGCAGAGTATGCCCTTTTAAAAGCTAAGGAAAAATATATTGATCGGGGTGATAAGGCGAGTCACCTATTGGCTCTCCAACTACAACAAGTAGAGTCCTCTAGGCTGGTAACAACTGTTAGAGCTAGGGATAGGTCCCTATTGTCCTGCCCCTGAGAAATTGTACAGGAATTCACCATTTTCTATGGTGAACTATATGGTTCCCGCCCATCTATTAAGTCTCAATCTGATCTTTCACTCTATCTTCAGCAGTGTGACCTCCCACATTTAACCCAAGACCAACAGTCCTTGCTTTCTTGGCCCATTTCTGTATCAGAGATCTGCCAGGCCAGAACCAGTTTGTCCCTGGACAACCCCCCAGGCCCTGACAGTTTCACCTCTAATTTCTACAAAGTTTTTGCTGAGCAACTATTGCCCCCCTTGTCTTGCATTTTTGCCTATATTCATAGATAGATACATAGATACATAGACAGTGTCGGCAGATAAGGGCCTATGGCCCACCCAGTCTGCCCATTTGAGCTTGTAAGTTCAGTTTGTTTTCCTAGAAGTCTGTTGCCCCTTACCCCAACCTCTAGAATTCCTTTATGTCTATCCCATGTATTCCTAAATCCCGTGATTTTTTCTGCCCCCACCACTTCTTCTGGCAGGGTGTTCCACTTGTCCACCGCCCATTCTGTGAAGAAATTCTTTCTCATGTTTCCTTTGAATCGTCCTCCCTCCAACTTCATCCCATGCCCTCTAGTCCTGGAACATCTTTTTCACTTAAAAATAGTGTTTTCCTGCACCCTGTTCTTCCCTGTAAGATACTTGTATGTCTCTATCATATCCTCTCTCTCCTCCTCTCCCCAGAGAGTACATGTTCAGTTCCTTCAACCTGTCTTCATAGGACTTGTGATGCAATCCATGCACGCTTTGTTGCCCTCCTCTGAACCTTCTCTACCCTGTCTATGTCCTTACGTAGGTATGGTCTCCAGAACTGTACACTGTACTCCAGGTGGGGCCTAACTAGTGTCTTGCATAGCGGAATTATGACCTCCTTTTCCTGCTGGTGATGCCCATGCCTATACATCCCAGCATCCTATTTGCTTTACCTGCTGCCTTGTCATACTGTCCTTCTACCTTGAGGTCATCAGAGATGATAACCCCAAGATCCCTTTCCTGCTTGGTGCATGCTATATCCTCACCCCCAACTGATATATTGTGCCAGGGTTTTTGTGCCCCATATGCATTATCTTGCACTTTTGCATTGAATTTCAACTGCCAAACCCTGACCATTCTTCAAGTTTCTGCAGGTCGCTTCTCATTCTGTCTACACCTCTGGTGTGTCTACTCTGTTACAGAGCTTTGTGTCATCAGCGAACAGTGAAATTCTGCCTTCTAGATCCCTGCGTAATGTCACTGATGAAGATGTTGAATAGGACCGGTCCAGCACTGATCCCTGTGGTACCCCACTGGTCACTCTTCCTCTGTGGAGTGACAGCCATTTACCACCACCCTCTGTGTCCTGCCACCCAGCCAGTTACCTACCCACCACACTACTGTCCTGCCCACACCCATATTCCCAGTTTGTGTAATAGTCTTCTATGTGGCACAGTGTCAAAGGCCTTGCCAAAGTCCAGATAGGCCATGTCCACTGCCTCCCTGATCCACCTCCAGTCACCCAGTCAAAAAATTCAATGAGATTGGTCTGATAGACTCCTCCCTGGTGAAACCATGCTGCCTTGGGTCCTGTAGTCCATTGATAACCAGATGTTCCACCAATCTCTCCTTCAGTAGTGCTTCCATGATCTTCCCCACTGCGAGAGGTGAGGCTGACTGGTCTGTAGTTCCCTGTTTCCTCTTTGTTCCCACTTTTGTATAAGGGACTACATCTGTTGTCCTCCAGTCTTTGGGTACCTCCCTGTTTCCAGTGATCGGCTAAACAGGATAGCCAGAGGTTCAGCCACCACCTCTCTTAGTTCTTTAAGGACCCTGGGGTGCACCCGTCTGGCCCCATTGCTTTATCAGCTCTTATTACTTCCAGTTCCTTCAGGACCCTTTCTCGTAAATGGACTTGTGTCCATTTCTGCACCATTCTCACCCCTTGTACTCCTTCAGACCCATCACCCTCGTCTTCCTAGTAAAGACTGAGCAGAAATACCTGTTCAATATGTCAGCTTTACTGTTGTCATCCTCCACGTGCTCCCATCCTCCCCTTCAGTCTCACTATCCTCCCTTGTCTTACTTTTTTCACTTATGTACCTGTAAAAGGTTTTGTCCCTCTACCCACTGATTTTGCAATGTGTCTTTCTGTCTGAGCTTTGGCTTCCTTACTGACCTCCCTGCCTCCCTTTGCTTCTCCTGGTACTTCTCCCTTCCCCTTCTGCCTGTGTCTTTTGTATTGCCTGAATGAAATCTTTTGGCTTTCACTTTTTGATACCTCTTTGGAAACCATAATGGTCTCCTCTTCCTTTTCTTCTTGCTAACCTGCTTAATGTATAATTCTGTTGTTCTTGTAATACCCATTTTAAATACTGCCCACTGTTCCTCAACCCCTGATTCCTGTCCCATTCCTTAATGCCTCTTTCAAGTATCTCCCCATTTTCCCAAGTCTGCCCCTAAAATCCAGGATACATGTTTTTGTGTGGTTTGGTTCTGCTCTTTCTGTGATTTCAAACCACAATGACTGGTGGTCACTGTTTCCCAGGTGCTCCCCCACTGTTACCCCATCACACTATCCCTGTTTGTGAGCACAAGGTCCAGTATTGCCTTCTGCCAAGTTGGTTCCATGACCAGTTGCTTGAGGAAGGCACCCTGAAGGGAGTCCAGGATAAATCTGCTCCTAGTTGATGCTGCTGCTGGGATGCTCCAGTCCACGTCTGGAATATTGAAGTCTCCAACCAGTACTACCTCACCCTTGTCTGCCATCCTTTGGATGGCTAGCATCAGCTCTCTATCTGTTTCTTCCTCCTGGGCTGGTGGTCTATAGACCACACCTGTGTGGATGGCTGTCCCCATTTTCCTTTCCAGCTTAACTCACAGTATCTCTCCCCCATTTTGTTCCTCTTGGATCTCTGTGGCCCTTATGTCATTTTTCACATACAGTGCCACTCCTCCTCCCTTCCTGCCTTCTCTGTCTCTTCTGAATATGTTGTAGCCAGGTATGGCCATCTCTCAGTCATGGTTATCATTACACCAGGTTTCAGTGATAGCCACAATGTCCAGGTCTGACTGTACCATGACAGCCTCCAGATCTTCCATCTTGTTGCTAAGGCTCCTGGCATTTGCACACATGGCTTTCATGATTTGACCTCCTAGACTGCTTCACTGTTCTACTCAGCCCATTCCTTGGTTGTCATTTATCCCTGGTCTCCTTGCTGTCTGCCCTTCTGCTGAATTTTGCCTTTCTGCTTATCCACCTCTTGGGCACTAATCTCCATCTTTGCACACTGCTTTGCAGAGATATCCTCTCCTCTGGTTCACTGGTTCCACTGCTAGCTGTGGGGGGTGAGCAAGTAGGTACCCTCCTTGCTGGCCTGCCACCCCCCTTTGCTAGTTTAAATGCTTGTCAATGTAGCATTTAAACTTAACATTGAGTGCTTGGATTCCCCTCCAGGATGGATGCAGGCCGTCAGGCTTGAACAAACCTCCATCCCTCCAGGTGGGTCCCCAGTCACCAATGAATCCAAACCCTTCCTCACAGCACCAGTTCTTCAACCATGCGTTAAAGTTCCTGGTGCATGCACTCCTATGCTCTCCCTTGCCTCTCACAGGTAGTACTTCTGAGAAAGTGACAGAAGTAGCTACTTGCTTGAGACCCCTCCCCAGTTTCCTAAACTCTTCCTGAACTTCCTTTGGCTCCCCATTTGCCAGGTCTTTAGTACCTAGGTGGATAATGACATCCAGCTCACCCTCCCATCTTGCCTTCCCAGTGATCCCCAGGATCTTCCTTCCATCCCTCCGTGCTGTGGCACCTGGTAGGCACCTCACCTCCCTCTCCTCCCTCCTGTGTTCCTAGCTGGATCCTCTTATGATGGAGTCCCCACCAGGATTCACTTCCTCCTCCTCTGGGGTCCACTGCTTTTCCCACTGAGGTCACCTCCTTGGCTAACCTCCACATCCTTTCCTTCCACTTCTCTGGGTACCTCTGTTTGGTTGTCCTCATTTGCCAGTGTGGCATGAGTTCTTGAGTGGAATAGGATCTGGGATGTGCCTCCTGACTGCTCTAACCCTCCTGAGCCACTGTCATCCAAGTGCTCCTTGTTCTCGCATCCTTGGATGCAGTTGCATTGGATTGTGTGGTCCCTGGATAGGGTGATGGTACTCCTGTCCCTGTTTACTTCCGCTCTGAGTCTGGCTACCTCATCCCGCAGTCCAGAGAGATGCATGCAGATAGGGCAGCACCTCAGTGTCCAGAAGGTCTGCCTGAATATGGCTGCCCCACAGCCACTGCATTGCACCACTCCCCACATTATACTGCAATTCCACTACTTGTCTGCTACTGAAGCTCTCCTAGTTCCCTTTTTATTAATTTACTGTACTAAAAATCCTGTCACTGATCCTCCGATAATTTTTTTTTTAAAAGAAAAAGAAACCAATAAATAAATAAATGAGCCAAAACACTTGTCGTGCTGAGGGTGGGCTTCTTCCCCCTTATGCTCCTCCTACTTCACACCCCTTACTATACCCTGTGTTTAGCTCCTGTCAATCAGATTCATCAGGGCAATGGCAGTGAGAGTGGTATTTCAGACCCAAGCCTTCTGGAAGCACTTATTGTGGTGCTCCTAAAGCCTGATAACCCCCCAGAATTTGAGGGTAATTATCGACCTATCCACTTAATTAATTGCAGCACTAAAATCTTGGCCAAAATTCTGGCTACAAGGGTGCTCCAAGTGTGGGAAGGTCTGCTGACGGGGGCAGGTGGGATTCATACCCAATAGGTCTTCTCTGGACCATTTCCAGAAATTGTCACACATCCTCTCTGCATCCTTTGGAACTGATACTCCCACGGCTCTGGTTTCCCTGGACATGGAGAAGGCTTTTGGTAGAGTGGACTGGTCCTTCCTGTACATGACTCTTGAGGCCTTCAGTTTCCTGCAGGACTTTATCAGGTGGGTACAGATTCTGTACTCCTCCCCATCTGCAAAAGTTTACTGTAATGGAGTTTTCTCTACCTCAATTCCTCTTGGGTCTGGTACACAACATGGTTGTCCACTCTCATCCCTTCTCTTCAATTTATATCTGGAGCCTTTACTTTGGAGACTTCCTATGTCCCCAGAGGTGACAGGTATTCCGATGTTTTCCTGACGTCTATGTATGCGGATGATATTTTGCTCCATCTTACCCACTTAGATACTTCTCTCCCAGCAGCATTAAAAATTATTGAAGAGTATGGTACCTTTTCTCATTACAAGCTCAATCTCAGCAAAACTAAAGTCCTTCCACTCTCGGTAATGGTAAGCAAGCAGGAGGTGATGTCTTCGGGGTATGACTTGGTCACCATGATCACTGTGGTACTTGGGGTTGCTCCTGGCTAAAGATCCTTCTCTTATGCACAAGCTTAATCTGGAGGACTTGGTACATCAGGTGCAACAGGACCTGCACTGCTGGCACACCCTTCCCCTTTCACTATGGGGTCATATTTCAGTTACTAAAATGAATGTGCTCCCAAGAATGTTTTACCCTATTCATATGTTGCATTTCTGGCTACCACTGAAGTGGTTTCAGAAATTACATCGAATTATCACAAAATTTATCTGGCAAGACAAAGCCCCTAGGAGGGCTTACAAAAAGTTGGCAGCTCCAAAATGAATGGGAGGTATTAAACTTCCCCATTTTCTGATTTATTACTTTTCCTGTCACTTCAGAAAATTATGTCAGTGGTTTCTTCCCTCTTCTATTGGCCCCCAATCAGCTATAGACCCCCTGGTTGGATTTGGAAATTCGTCTGCTGCAACAATATGGTCTTGACTTATCCTCCCTGAGATACATTCCTTGGTCTGAGCTCCCCATTGGGGTTAACGACTTGGTTGTGGGAATACCGCTTTAAGTGTATTCACAGTTTTGGGCCCTGGTAAAATTTTCCATCTCGAAGGACATTTCCCAACCTATTTTTCAGAACTTGAATTTCAAAATTGGAGGGCAACCAATAAAAATGGACTGGGTCCCTCTCTCAGAATCTTTGCTGGTTAGGGACCTGCTGGATGCTGGTATTTTAAAGTCCTTGGATACATTACTGCAACAATAAGGCTTAAACCAGAAATATATTTTCAAGGTGTTTCAACTAAGACATGTGTTAATACAATGGTTTGGCCAGGGATCTTGTACCATGGATTTTTCCTTTTTTTTCAGTAATTCTTCCCCTTGTTTCTCAGAAGCATGCTGTGTCCTCCCTGTATAAGGTGGTCTTCTCCCAATATACCCCTGAAATTGAAGGCACCTCTCCGTATTGGGATCAAGTTGTTACCCTTTCTCCACAACAGTGGACGAGTATATCGGAAAATACTTACCGTTATGTGGGGCAGGACAGACTGCATCTAACGAAGTTCAATATCCTGAATAATTTGTATTTTCTCCACAGAAGCTGGCACAAATGGGGCGGTTACAAACATTCATTTGCACCAGATGTGGGGGTGAGGAGGGTTCCCTTCTACATATTTTCTGGTCTTGTCCCAAGATAGCTCCTCTTTGGAAGTTAATAAAGCACAGGTCTGATCCCCTGTTAGGTATACAGGGATTGTTTGGATCAGAGATCTGTGTTGGAGGACTTGGCCTCTATTCCAGTATTGGAATGAAGGCATTTAATGGCACTAATTTCTCTCTCATTAAAAAAGTTGTCCTGAAATGGTCACATGATGACTGGCTAGAGACGGCAGTACTCTTAACTCTCTCCCACTTAGAAAATAATATATTTCTCTGGTTTCTTCAGTACAGAGTTTTTTAACTGTTATCCCCCAAACAAGGCTGAAGATCTAGTTGGGCATTACTTGCAGTTTGGAGTGCCAATTCCAAGTATGGAAATACAAATGAAGCCAGAGCTCCTGCAGCACACTCCGCCACCATCTCCTGAAAAGGGCGCAAACAAAAGTAAGCAGTAAGCTACCAAATGGATCCCAGCATCTCCGAGTAAGATGGCAGCTACACCATTAACGGAGGAGCGGTTTCTGCAGGAGATGGAGCCACTACAAGAGGCAGTCATCCTATTTACCTTGAACCTGGCAAATTTAAAAAAGGATCTAGTGGACATCTCAAGACAGATTAAAGATAACGAAGCTCGGGCAGTCTCATTGGAAAAGCGGGGAGTGACTACGAACCCTGAGATCATGGCCCTCAAAAACAGCTGAATAAAATGGAATTAAAGCTAGAGGACCTTGAGGGCCATAGTTGTCACAACAATTTAGTGGTGATCAGCCTCCCGGAGGGTGAGGAAGGCTCCTCACCCATATCTTTCACCCAAAAGCTGCTTGAGAAAATTGCAGGCCCTTCACCTAATGGCCCTTCCTATGTGATAGAACAGGCCCACCGAGCGCTATGCCCCAAACCAGCTCCAGGTGCTCCACCATGGCCATTCCTGCTAAAATTGCTTAACTACTTGGACAGGCAGCATGTTTTAGCAAAGCTGGGTGACATGCTGGTGGTAATGTGAGAAGGGAATAAGATAAGAATCTTGCAGGACCTACCAGCCTCCGTGAGACAGAAGAGGGTTCATATCATTCAACTGTCTCCCGCCTCATCCCTGCTGGAATCCACTTTCGGATGCTATATCTGGTGCAGCTACAAGTCAGCATACACGAGAAGTGGCATTCCTTTGAATTGAATGAGAAGGCTGTAGGAGAACTCCACAAACTGCTTTCCCGAACTGTTCAAGAAGTGAATGCAGGCGCAAGTATTCGCAGAGTTCTTGCTGATCAGCGACACTGCCTAACATGTTTTAAGGGAGTTATGCCACTGTTTACTCTGCAACACTACCTACTACTGGTCAAAACACTGGCCCCTTAATAACTGCCCTTTTGGTGGAGCACACTCAGGACTGCACCGGGAAGATTGGACCTTGGCTTCTGTATTCCTTTCATCCATAGCATCATGATCTACAGTTTGCAGTATTCATATTAAAAGGGGGCAAACACTGGAACTTAACTCGGTTCATAGGCAGCGGGCTTGAGGTCAAGATTCACTTTAATAGATTGGATTACAAGATCTAACAGCACACCTTTGTTGTCCTCTGTTTGGTGTATTACTTTCAGGGGTCTGTCGTGCGTTTGGGGGTTGATGGAAGAACCTAGGGCAGACAACTCCATTTCCATTATGAATCGGACGTGCACAAGATCGAGGGCTTGCACAGCGGGGAGGCAGTATAGTGCAATGGTTTAAGGCTCTGAGCTGCAATTCTGGAAACATAGAATTTGACAGCAGATAAGGACCACTTGGCCCACCCAGTCTGCCCATTTCCCTACCTACTGGATAAGCTGCAGATCCTAGTAAACCAGCAGCCTACTTCTTCCTACCCCCACCCCCTAGAATTGCCTTATGACTGTCCCATGCATGCTTGAATTCCACCGCTGTTTTTGACTCCACAACCTCCTCCAGAAGGCCGTTCCATGCATCCACGACCCTCTCTGTGAAAAAATACTTCCTTAAATTACCTCTGAGCTGCCCCCCATGTTCAAATTGTGCCTCCTTTTTCTTGCACACCTCTTTTTTTGAAAGATGCTACCCTCTTGGACTTTGCTGATTCCCTTGAGGTACTTGAAAGTTTCTATCATGTCCCCCCTCTCCCTCCTTTCCTCGAGGCTATACATATTAAGCTGCTTAAGTCTCTCTTCATATGTCTTCCGGTGCAGACCCTGCACCATTTTAGTTGCCCTCCTCTGGACAGCTTCCATCCCGTCTATGTCTTTGCGGAGATTGGGTCTCCAGAACTGCACACAGTACTCCAGATGGGGTCTCACCAGCTGTCTGTACAGAGGGATAATAACTTCCTGTTTTCTACTGGTGATGCCTCTCCCTATGCATCCCAGTATCCCCCCAGCCCTTCTTGCTGCCCTCTCACATTGCTTGCCCACTTTTGGTAATCTGATATGACTACCCCCAGGTCCCTTTCCATTTTTGTTGTTGTTAGTATCTCACCCCCCATTGTGTACTCTTTCCCTGGGTTTTTGTTTCCCAGGTGCATTACCTTGCACTTCTTAGCACTGAATCTAAGCTGCCATACATTTCACCATTCCTCTAACCTTGCCAAGTCCCTTCTCATCCTTTCCACCCCACCTTGTGCATCAACTCTGTTGCAGATCTTTGTGTCATCTGCAAAAAGACATACTTTTCCTTCCAGTCCTCTGCAATGTCGCTTTAAAGACATTGAAGAGGACTGGTCTAATACTGAACCCTGCGGTACCCCACTAGTAACCCCCCTTTCTTCAGAGTGGACTCCATTTACTATTACTCTCTGGGTCCTATTCTCCAGCCAATTCTTTACCAAGGCTGTCATCTTGGGACTCACTCCCAGGCTGGCTAACTTGTATTAATCTTTGTGTGGGACTGTGTCAAATGCCTTGTTAAAGTCTAGGTAGGCCATGTCCACAGCCCCTCCTGATCTACTACTTTGGTCACCCAGTCAAAGAAATCTATCAGATTTGTCTGGCATGACCTTCCCGCTGTGAATCCATGCTGCCTTGGGTTCTGTGCCCCTCTGGCCTCTAGATACTCAACAATTCTTTCCTTCAGAAGTGATTCCATCATTTTCCCTATCACTGAGGTTAAACTAACAGGTCTGAAGTTTCCTGCTTCTGCCTTGCTCCCACTTTTGTGAAGGGGAATCACATCTGCCCTCCTCCAGTCCTCGGGTACCACCTCATCCTCCCATGATTTGTTAACGAGGGTAGTCAGTGGTGTCACTAGTTCTACCCTTAGTTCTTTTAGAATTCTGGGATGAATCCTATCAGGCCCCATTGCTTTGTCCACCTTCAGTTTTAAGAGTTCTTTCATAACCCTTTCTTCTGTAAATGGGCTGGTATCAACTTCTGTATCCAGAGTGTTTCTACTGTTTGTTTTAGTTACCTCCTCTCTTCATTTGTAAATACTGAGCAAAATATTTGTTAGTATCTCTGCCTTTTCACAGTCACCCTCTGCCCACCCACCTCCCCTTTATTAAGCCTCACTATCCCTCCCTTGGTCTTCCTTCACTCCCTGATGTACCTATAAAAGGTTTTATCTCCCTTCTTAACTGAGCTGGCTATATTTTCCTCAGTTTGGGCCTTTGCTGTTCTGACTGCCTTCCCAGCTTCCTTTTGCTTTAACTGATACAGTTCTCTGTCCTGATCCTTCTGTGATTCCTTGTACTTCTTGAATGCTTTCTTTTTCTCTTGAACCTTCACTGCCACTTCCTTTGAGAACCATAGTGGTTTCTTACATCATTTTGTTTTGTTTATTTGCTTCACACAAAGGCTTGTTACCTCTGTGATGGCAGTTTTATTATTCCCCATTGTTCTTCCACCCTCCTTCCTGCCCATTAGCTAGTGCATTCCTAGGCACTCACCCATTTTGGCAAAGTCAGCCCTCCTAAAGTCCAGTACTTTGCCTTTGTATGGCTTGACTCTATTGCTGTGTTTATTGTCAACCATACTGTTCGATGGTAGCTAGTTCCCAGATGGCTACCCACTTCTACATCTGTGATCCTTTCTCCATCTCCATTTGAGAGAACCAGGTCTAAGATTGCTCCCTCTTGAGTGGGCTCCAATACTAGTTGTCTAAGGCATGCCCCCTGTAGGGCATCTAGAATAACCCCACTCTTTGAAGTGGCTGCTGCAACTGCACTCCAGTTAACATCTGGCATGTTCAGATTACCCATCAGCAATATCTCCCCTTTTTCTGCTATTCTAATTATACTTTCTATCATTTCCTTGTCCATTTCCTCCCCCTGAGAAGGGGGTCTGTATACAAACCCTGTGCGGATTGTGGTGCCATTGCCTGTCTCCAAATTTACCCACAGTGCTTCTTCTCCTCCCTGTTTACCCTTTTGTTCTGTTGCTATGATTCCTTCCCTTATGTAAAGAGCTACTCCTCCTCCTCTTTTACCCTCCCTGTCCCTCCTGTAGATAGTGTATCCTGGTATGTTTATGTCCCAGTCATGGTTTTGTGTGTACCATGTTTCTGTGACTGCCATGATATCCAGATGTTCTTCCTCCATCAAGGCCACTAATTCAGGAAGCTTGTTACCCAGACTACATGCATTGGTATTCATTGCTCTCCATTTTTTGATGGCTTTACCTTCTGTTGCAGCATCCCCCACTGACCTTTCTACCTCAGCCTTTTTCTCATTTAGTACCCTGTTTTGTAGGGAGAGGCTTGGATTTTCCTGCTGCTTATCAGTGCCTCCCCCCTTGACTAGTTTAAAAGCTTGCCAATGAAGCATTTAAACTGATTGCTCAAAAGACTTGTTCCCTTCCTGGACAGATGCACACCATCCTGCAAGTATAGGCTGGTGTCCCTCCAGGTGGAACCCCAGTCCCCAATGAAGCCAAACCTCTGTGCTCCACACCATTATTTCAACCATTCACTAAACTGCATGATGCAAAGTACCCTTGCCTCCCCCATGCCATTGACAGGCAGCACCTCTGAGAAGGATACTGTGTGTGCTACTTGTCTTAGACCCCTCCCTCAACTCTACAAAGTCCTTCTGCACTGCTCTAATCTCATGATGAGCCAAGTCATTTGTCCCTAGGTGGACAATGATGTCCAGCTCAGACTCCTGTGCAGCTGTTCTTGTGATCCTGAGGATGCGCTTCCTGTCCCTCCAAGCCATGGCACCAGGCAGGCACCTTACTTCAGTTTCTCTGCTCCCCCAGTTCTCTCCCCCATAATTGGAGTCCCCCACCAGGAGCTGCTTCCTTCCTGTGGTGTCCTCTGCCTCCTTCCTGTGGGCCTCCCCTTGTGACAGTTTTCCTCAGCCTCCTTAGTCTCCTCTGTGGGTGCATCCATAGGGGAGCTATGCTCCCCAGAATGGTGTATGGATTGTGGGTGGAACAACTGACTGGGTGCCTCTGTTCCACCATCCTCACCCTCCCTGAGCTCACTGTGGTCCAACTGCTGTGCTTTCTTCACAACCTCTGAGGTAGTGGTGGTGGCTCTGGTGCTCCCTGGATGGGGAGGTTCCCTTCCTACTGTCCAGTGTGGCCTGGGAAGGCTCCTTACTACTGTCCAGTGTGGCCTGAAGATGGGCAACTTCCTCCCTCAGGGCAGAGAGTTGTCTGCAAATAGGGCAGCATCTCAGCCTCCAGAAAGCCTCCCGGAAGACTGCTGCCCCACAGCCATTACATTGCACTACTCCCCACATGTTTATCTACTTTTTTTATTTTTTGTATGTGTGTGTGTGTGTGTGTGTGTGATTGGTTTGTTATATAGAAACACATATATTATACAAACCTTGCACTCTTGAGGAAATGATGTCAGAACTCCAGGTATAAAGGAACTATTTCCAGGGGTGGGTGGGGTGAGGGTGGGCAGAGGTTGGGCCTAAACTGTGCCCTCATGAAACAATCAGCTAAAAGCTCTAACCCACTGCTGCGATGAGTGCCTTCCTGTCAGCAAGATGCCCTTCACAACAATTTCATAGAGAAAATATCCTGCTAATCAAACAGAGAAAAATCCAGACATTCAAGTCAGACACAGGTAAACCTCCCCAGCCCCAAAACAGCCTGGTGGTTTGTGCTCTGAAAGCAGTCAGCCCCAAAATAAGTCAGCTGAGCTTTAAACTCTTCCTGCACTGAAAATCTTAAGAAGTGGAACAAAAGTAAAGCTAGATCCACCTCCCTCTGTTGCTTGAAAGACTGTCTTTCCTGATAATTCTAAGTTCCTTATTTCACCTTTCAGTTAGAAGTAGCCTCCACCTGCAGAATATCTGCTACAAATCAAAGACAATTGTAAGGTTCACCTCCCTCTGTTGTGAGCACAACTCGCTTTCTTGCAAAACCTATGTTCAGTATTGCAGCTTCCAGCCAGAGGTAGCTTCACCTGAAGAATATTAGCTGTTCTGATGAGTTTGCTATAAAACACTTGCTTATAATACTGTTGTTCTCAGGTCTGTAAGACTCTTCCAAAGCAATTGGCTGATAAGTTGCTATGATGTAAGCACTTTCTGACACAGTCTGGCCTGGTCTTTTAAGTCACACACAGATAAACACAAAAAACAGTTTCCACCCCCTGGGGCACTTGTATGAGTCAAATACACAGCCTGTACCTGCACTTACTTCAGGACTTATGACAAATTCTTAGTCCAGGGTTTAAACTCTTCCTGCACTGAAAATCTTAAGAATTGGAACAAAAGTAAAGCTAGATCCACCTCCCTCTGTTGCTTGAAAGACTGTCTTTCCTGATAATTGTAAGTTCCTTATTTCACCTTTCAGTTAGAAGTAGCCTCCACCTGCAGAATATCTGCTACAAACCAAAGACAATTGTAAGGTTCACCTCCCTCTTTTGTGAGTACAACTTGCTTTCTTGCAAATCCTATGTTCAGTATTGCAGCTCCCAGCCAGAGGTAGCTTCACCTGAAGTATATTAGCTGGAGACCTGGGTTTGAATCCCACAGCCCCCACTTGCATACTGTGTGACCCTGAGCAAGTCACTTAACTTCCTTGTGCTCCCAGGTCGCACCTGTAAAAAAGCTTTCAGCTTAGTGTTCCCCTCCTGGTTAAACAATAATAAAAAAAAATGCTGTGTGAATGTTTTCTCCTTTCTTAAGATCCTTGAACTACTCCCACCAGACGGTAATTATCAGAACTGCATCTTGGTTGATCTCCAGCATTTTGGACTTAACCAACCAGTTACATGGATTTTTCTGTAAAGCAAGACATATCTGATGCCAGAGACAAGACTTGTTGGGATTAATTGATACTGGCATCTTGTAAGAGGAGCTCCTCCCCTTGTTTGTTTTAGCAAGCATCCTGTTCAAGCCCTACTTCTCCTCTATTTGGGTACAGTGGCACCCTTGTTTCTCAACTAGATCTAGTTAGGTTTTGGCTGTTTGAAGTTCTGGTCCTTTGGTTAAATGAGCCTAAGGACCTCCAATGCCTTGTTTTTCAGTTTGTTTGGTTCTACTGCCCCAATGCAGTTTACATGTTCATTACTGGTTCAAGTGTTAATGCAGTTCATATTCTGCATTTTTTTTATTAAATAGTTGTTGGGGGATTGTTAATTTGCCACTCTGTGGTGGGGGAAGGGGGAAAGGGTAACTTCCTGCTGAAACTGGTAGCACCACGCACAGTGTCGAGGGGTGGGTGCCTTACCATCACAAAATATAATGCATGGGCTCTAATCTGTGAGGCAAATACCAAAGGGCGGGCAGACCCAAGCTTAAGCAATTTGTATATCAGCGTTATATTAGATCTCTGCAGGAAATGGGTGGGGTGGGGGTTTCTTTCCGTATTTGTTTGGGTATGTTGTAAGGGATTTGGGGGGATGGGGGTGGGACTCATGGTACCAGGCTCAGACCCAAGGCTTGTGTTCTTTGACTCTAGACAGATAAGATTACCTAAAATTACTTTAGATGGCTAATACTGTGACAATTCTCTCATGGAATGTTAAAGGCATGAGCAATAAACATAAAAGACATAAAGCATGAAAGCACTTGCAGATAGAGAAGGGTAAAATTTGCTTTTTACAAGAGATTCACCTTCTTGAAATGGAGGCTAACCTACTGCGTAGACTAAATATAGGGCAAGTGTTTGCAGTGGGGTCTAGCAAACAGAGCAAAGGGGTAGCTATCCTGTTAGCCAGGAATTTTAATTTTAAATGCAACCAATATATTTGTGATCCACTGGGTAGGTTTGTTTTGACACTGGCACTTTGGAGAGATCTGACATTGTCCTCAGGTCCATCTATGGTCCTAATGCTGATACCCCATCCTTTTTTATGGATATCCTCAACCTCCTATTGCCTTTCCTGTCTGTTCCAATTCTGATGGGGGGATACTGGAATTTACCTTGATCCTGATGTGGACAGGACAGGCAGACTGAAAGTGGGCCTCTCACTGGCCCAAAGAGCCATAAGGGATATGTTATACAGATTAGGCATGTGCGACCCCTGGAGGGTACTCCACCCAAATTCACGGGGAATATACTTTTCTGTCTCCTGTACAGGAGACATCCTCTTGTATAGATTATTTCTTACTAAGTAAATCATTCCTCTCCAGACTCATGACATGTCAGATTTCCCCTAAGGTTATCTCAGACCATTCCCTGGTGTCCTGCACCCTGGAAGTATCCCCCAATTATAAGGTGGAAACCAGATGGAAAATTAATATTAGGCTACTAAATGACAAATTGGTAGTAGAGAGGATAAAATCCTGTATTAAGCAATATACATAGGTCAATCTTCATTTTACAGGGCAGACAGAGATGGAATGGGGGGGTTTAAAGTGCTTTCTTGGGGGGAGGATTAATCAGGATTGCCTCAATCAAGAGGTGTCAGAGGGAAAGACTGGCCCAAAAATTACTAGACAGGATCAGGCGAATAGAAATAGACATCTCACCCCTCTTCTACTGATGCACAGCACCAGGAATTGATCCATCTCTGAACACAGTACAATGAAATGTTAGGTGAGAAGGCTGAATATGCCATCCTCAAAATAAAATCCACTTATATAGACCAAGGGAAAAGGTGGGGAGGCTGTTGGCCTTGAGAGTTAAGCCACAGGAAACTTCTAGACTGGTCAATGCAATCTATTCGAATCAGGATGATACACTTAAAACAAACCCATTGGATACTGTTGGGGAATTTAAAAATTTCTACAAATATCTTTATAGTGTCAGACATATCCCCCCACCAGAAGCATAAAATCGGTCATTATTTGAAAGACTAACACACCTCCCTGATCTCTCCAATTACGGAAGAGGAAATTAAAGTAGCAGTCAAAGACCTAACTTTGGATACAGCACCTGGACTGGACGGGTTTTGCTCAAACTTTTACAAAGTTTTCATGGAGGCACTGACCCCATGGCTATGATGCCTGTTTCAGACAATACTAGCTGGGATCGCAGGGACCAACACCTTTTTGAGGCAACAATTGTAGTCCTGCACAAAGAGGGGAGGGACCTGTAACAAGTCTCAAATTACAGACCCATATCACTTCTTAATTATGATGTCAAGATTTTAGCCATGCTATTGGCAGTCAGCATGGGCCGGGTTATGCCTTTGTTGATAGCTGGGGAACAGGTGGGCTTCATGGTGGGGAGATCATCACTGGATCACATATGAAGCTAGATCACATCCTCTCCATGATCTGAGGCAGCATTCACCCTGTGGTTCTGTTGTCTTTGGATGCAGAGAAGGCTTTTGACAGAGTGGATTGGAGTTTTCTGTTCTGAGCCCTGATTAGATTCGGTTTCCCTCCTCTCTTTGTGCAATGTATCAAAGCTCTATACTCCATCCCTAGTGCCCGAATTTACTGCAACTGTGTTTTATCTTCCCCTTCCCCCTCTATTCTGGTACAAGGCAGGGCTGTCCCCTCTCTCCTCTACTATTCAATCCAAGGAATAACTATAGGCTCTCATGAGTTCAAACTTTCGTAGTATGCCAATGACATATTCTTCACTTGCTGAACCCACAAGCCTCAATCAATAGGTCTTTATTGCTATTTCAGGAGTTTGGGCTACTTTCCAACTATAAACTGAATTTAGAGAATCCATCGTATTCTCTATGAATCCGTTCACTCATAAGAGAGAGATCGAAGGATTAGGGTTACAGTGGGAATCTAAGAGTCTTAAATACTTGAGGATAGCCCTGTCCAAGGACCCCAAGTCTCTACAGGAAGCCAATCTGGATTTAATTGTTCAGACCATCTATCAAGATTTAGATAGATGATCTAAACTGCCACTATCACTTTGGGATAGACTTAATTTAATCAAAATGAACGTCCTACCCCAGATTTTCTACCCCGCTCAACATGTTAAATGTCTGGCTACCGAAGAGATGTTTTACTAGACTACACGCCTTAATAACCCAGTTCATTTGGATGAAGGGACCAGCTGGTAGATCTTATGGTAAATTAGCAGTGCCTAAAGTCAAAGGGGGTCTTTACTATTGGGCCAGTCAGGTTGCAAAAGCTGTGAGATGGGTAGATAGCCCAGGAGCAATATTCCCAGTACAATACTACCCTTTGTGGCTTCGGTTGGAGAAAGAACTTATATTAGCCCAAGGCCTGTCTTCCCACCTGCACTAATGGAGACTCCAATAGGAATCTCAGTTAAAGTTTACAATCAAATGTGTACCTCCTTAGCTTATAAACACGGCCAAGGTCCGGTCCAACTAATTTTTGACAATCCAAATTTGTTGATAGGTGGGAAAATGATGGCAGTCTCATGATTTCCCCAACTGACAAAGGTCTCTGTTTCAGACTTGTGGAACAATAGTTGAGTAAGCCTGACAAAAGACATAGTAAAGGACTATAATCTGTGCCCCTACTCCTACTTTAAAGGATACCAGATTAGGCATGCACTGGGGAGAACCCAGATCAGTCAGACTGCCAAGGAGGAGGGCGAGTTCCTGCGTTCACTCAGAACCATGGCCACACAGCCTCATGCGGCTTCTGCTATCTATTCTTTATTATTAGAAAGAACATTCCAACAGCTAGATGGATCTTCTAATTATTGGAACATGCAATTTCCAGAGAAAACAATCAGCTCAGGTAAAATTTGGACAGACACTCACAGATTTATCTCCCAAGATAGACTACAGCTGATGCAATACCAGATTATCAATAACATGTACCTCGCCCCCAGTCAAATTGGCAAAAATGAATAGGGCTCCTTCTGCAACCTAAAGGCACTGTATGCAGGCAGAAGGATCCCTGTATCATATATTTTGGGACTGCCCAAAAATTGTTTCACTGTGGAATTCTATTAGACAGAAGGTACGCCCTTTACTGGGTCTAACAGGGCACATAGAACCAACCGCTTGTCTCCTGGGAGATTTTTCCCTGATACCAGTAACTGAGAGGAAATATCAGCTGGCCATGATGGCACTATCGGTCAAGAAGATAGTACTTTGACATTGGCTAGATGATGTAGTTATTCCCCACTCTGAGTTGTTGCAGAAATTGCTCTCCAGCCTCTCTGTGTAATGAGTCATTGTGAGTGCTCATCACTGAATGCCTAAACTTGAGAAATACTGGGGTAGGTTGCACACACTTTATGCTCTTTAATGGGAATGCTCAGGACATTGGGAGGTATTAAGGACAAGTTGTGGTCCTCTTCCTTCTTCCATGAGCATCTGATACCATGAGCGGGGAGGATTTCTGGGAGAGTATGTCTTTTTGTATTGTATTGTCTTAGACTGTTCTGAAATTGTGTACATGATGGCTTTCTTAGGCCAGTGGAAAAACAAAATGTTCAATAAAACATTGAATTAAAAAAAAAAAAAGTGGTCCTTAAACACTGGATAGACCAATCTATGATTTCTTACAATGAATGGATGCAAGAGTTATTATCGAATTGGCAAGTAGAGCACATGATGACCCACTTACGTCTCAATCCAAAGGGCTATGACAGGAAGTGGAGCAAATTGTATACTCCGTATACTGGTGGTACTAAGTAAATATAGACTCAACATGGATTCTATCAAGACTTGCTCGATACCTCATACCACTTTTTTATGTTTTGTATGCCACATTGTGTATGGAATAGCTTGCTAGTTAAGCTCCCTTGCAGTATTATTCAAGGATGTTGCTCCAGGGGAAAGGTGGTGGGATCAGGTTGGGGAGGGGGTTGGGGGAGGAGAAGGCATGTGCACCTCGGAGGGGGACATATGATCACTATTGTTACATCACTATACTTATATCATGATGGTATGTTTTGTATAATCAATAAAGTATATTAAATTAAAAAAAAGAAGTGTTAGGGGAGAGCAGTGGGAAGAGGATTACAACCTCCTCTAGTGGCTTTGTAGTATAATTTGCAAATGGGAAAGTAGACACAAAAAAACCAAAACAAAAATCAACAAGCTATAACTTTAGGTAGCCCATATATTTGGCTTCCTTGAATGAGTATTTTCAAAAAGGGTGACTCAATAACGGTGCATTTACACAGGGCTACTGGGCAGGAAGAGTGACCAGATAGGGAGTTCAGCAAAATAGTGACAGGGTTTCTCTATATGTATGTACACAGAGGGACCACGCTATGTGATGGGTGGAAGGGGAGGGAGGACTTGTAGGGTGTAGCGTGGCAGTGGGCTGCAGAGCTAACCATGAGGCATGGTGGGTTGGTGGTGGGCTAGGGTTGGGAGGGTGCTCTGTTCAATTCTGGATGTGTTTCTTTTAGCGCTGGTCCAGGGAAATGTTTTTGTTTGTTTTGCCCCAACATGCACCCCCCCGGAGTTGAGAATCTTTAAGTATGGGGGTGTGGGGGGCTGTTTCCCCCACATAGAAAAAGAACAGCTATGGCTCCAGCACTGTCTTGCTGTTCACCGCAGATCTACATTGCTGAAATTCATTTTTGGCAATGTAGACTCGCCAAAATGGCAATCGATATTATGCAGTCACTGTTATCACATGGAACCTAACTTTAACAACCCTGTTCTACTAAATAGTCGGTAATAGAAAACTCAACATTAGCAGATTTTGTATTAAAAAAAAGACAGCTTAGAAAGGGTGGGGGCAAGAGCCAACAAAGGGAAGGGGGAATAACATTGTGCCCAATCAGAGCTCAGGAGCAGTAGTAGTGCAGAGAATCAGCCAGAAAGGCAACAAGTGCCAAGTTCATTCCCATTGATGGCTCTGGGTTGCTTTTCAAAATCTGTACCTGGTTGTAGGCTTTGAGGCAGGCGGGTCAGTGCAGAATAGTCACCGGGGTCAGAGTGGCTCCCTCATCTTGCAGGAGGAGGCAGTTGCGCATTCTGGGCAGGATACCTCAGGAGAGGAGAATGGTCTGTTAATTTAAGGCTAACAGGGACAATGGGCACTAGAAACCTAGGCACCAAGCAGACAAGGAGACAAAAGGAGGGAGAGGTTTTCAGGGCAGGGCAGACAGATTTGCAATGCAGCTGAACAACACCTTCACAAAACAGCTGTTACACTTTAGGGGGTTTTACTGGAGCGAGCTGCAAAGTCTGGAATGGAGGGGAGAGAGGAAGAACACAAGAATTGTGGTCTGAGAGTTCAGAGGGAACACAAATAGTATTGGGAACAGAGACTGGAGCAGTAAAGATCAGGGCTATTAGTTAGAACAAGGGAGTTCCTAGAGTGCTTCACAGCACACTTTAGACTCAGACATGTTTTTAGAATAGGATAGCAGAAAAAGACTGCAGGTTTTTAGAGTTGGGTAGAGGAAGAAGAATGCAGACAGTCTTTTTTTTAATTTTTTTGTTTTTCCTCTTTCTCTGGGAAGCCTCTGTCTGTTCTCCACCCTGGTCATGGTCCCCGGAGCTCCCTCCCACTGCCTATTGCTGCCACTCCTGGTTACCCATGGCTTGCCCCCCGGAGGGTGGGTCCGCAGCTCCGGTTCCCTCAATTCCAGTGCTGCGGGCTTAGTAACTGGTTGGGAGTGCAGTGGCAGTGGCTGATTGAAGCCCAGGGAAGGCTTCATGTAGACATAGGCTCCCCCTCCATTTTTCTTGAATTTTTCCTCCTTCTGGGAGGTGGGGATGTGCAATGATGTCCAGCATCCGCCCTGCCTTCATTAGTTGCGAGCACCGGTACCTGTGGGACCTCCAGCCTCTGCTAGGGGTCCATCATGAGCCAGACACTTCCCCACCCACCCCCTGGAGAAGGAGAGCTGTCCATGGAATGCTCTATCTTTCTCCTCCTGCCTGGCCCACTGGCGACCCGAGTCCATTCTAGACCTGGGTACGCCAGCGTCTAGAAATCCAACCGCTGCGCCGGTGGGCCAGCAAGAATGCAGACAGTCTAATACTCTATGCAGATAAAATCTACAAGCTTCACTTTTAACAATTCTATGCGGTTAAAATCAACAAGCTATAACTTTAACAATCCTGTTCTACTAAACAGTCAGTACTGGAAAACTCAGCATTAGCAGTTTTTGTGTTAAAAAAACAGCTTAGAAAGGGTAGAGGCAAGAGCCAAAAAGAGAAGGGGGAATAGCATTGCACTCAATCAGAGCTCAGGAGCAGTAGTAGTGCAGCCAATCAGCCAGAAAGGCAAAAAGCGCCAAGTTCAATCCCTTCGGCAGCTCTGGGCTGCTCTTCAAAATCCATACCTGATTGTAGGTTGTGAGGCGGGTGGGCCAGGGCAGAACAGCTGCTGGGGTCCGAGCTGCTCCTGCGACTTGCAGGAGGAAGCAGTTGCCCATTCTGGGCAGGATGCCTGGTTGTAGGCTGTGAGGTGGGTTGGTCAGCACAGAACAGTTGCCAGGGTCAGAACAGCTCCCATGACTTGCAGGAGGATGCAGTCACCCATTCTGGGCAGGATATATTAGTAATAGGAGACTTCAATTTAAACTGGAACCCTGACACAGATCCTGAACTAAAGTCCTTAATAGCAAGAGCTGGACTTGTTCAGATAATAAATATCTTTAAGTGTATGAACTTGACAAGTGGTAGGCATACAGTTTTAGACTGGATTCTTACAAGTAGTCTAAATAGTATAAAGAATTGAGGAGTTTTCCCTGATGTAATAAATGGTCATTTGGCCACTTATTGTTTTTGGAAGGCCAAGAAAATTAAACCACCCCCGAGATTTATATCTTTCAGGAGATTTACTGGTGAGATGGGAACAGAGTTAAGGGACGACTTAGAGCAAATAGACTTGAGTTTTATCAATGCAATACCAACAGTGAAAGCTTGCCGTAGACTATTTTTTTTGTTTTTTATTATTTAGATCTTGGATTACAAATACTTATGAGCTTAGAGCTTTTTTACAAAGGTTCCATGTCAGCAGCATAATACAACAGGTTAACAGGACAAAAAGTATTGCAAAACAGTATACATATAGAAAGGAGATCAACAGGTTTACAGACTAAATAGGGTATGGTAAAATAATTCTAAATAAGAAAAGAAAGCAACAGTTGACATCCACAGTCAATTAAAGAATAGAAACAAGTAACCTAAGCAGTTTCATGCACAGGAATGCATACAGTAAATTGAAAATCTGCCAGAACAAACTTTGTCAGTTACTGGTAAAATCATAAGGTAAGTTGAAATCAGCCAACAGGCCTTGTCAAACAAACGGGGGGGGCATTAGGTAGAGGGGAGGAAAGGTGAAAGGTAGTGGGAGGGGATGTCAGAGATGGTGCTAAGGAGATTTAAAAATAATTAAGTGCTAGGGTTTTAGCTTGCCAAAAAGGGTTTGGTGGAAACAGTCACAAGAGCGAGTGGCAGAGTGTAGTTGCTGTAGCTTGTATTTGAAAGTGTGTTAATTCAGAGGAGATGTCACAGTTAAGGGCATTCATCCAAAGAGAGGCTCTGTAGGTGAACGATCTTTGTCCCAGGGAGGCACGGCAGAGAGGGACCAGAAAGAACTGGAATTCAGAGCCACGGGTATGGTGGGTATTAAGAGAGGGGCTGAGAAGACTTTGAATTCCAGGTGGTAGGAGGCCTAGGGTTATTTTCTTGGCTATCAGGCATGTTTTATTTTTGATGTCATCTTTGAGCTGGAGCCAACCAGTTTGGGCATAGAGATCACAAGAGTGGGTGAGATAGTGAGCTCCTAAGATGAGGCGACATGCCTTGTTTAGAGCAGTGGAAATGTGCGGGAGGGCAGTTTCAGTGGCAGATCCATAGATTATCAATCCATAGTCAATAATGGAGGTAACACAGCTCTGTACAGCCAATCTTAAGGCTTCTGGTGTAAGGGAGTTCCTGTGTCTGTAAAGGAGGCTGATGCGAGTATTGACTGCTTTGGCAATGTTGTCAGTTTGCACCCCATAGGATAATTTGCTGTCAATGGTGATGCTAAGATACTTAATATATTGTACCTGCTCAAGAGTGGTCCCAAGACAGTTAGAGATAGTCAGGGGATGATGCCTGTGTTTATTGTGGGAGCTGCTGAAGAGCATGATCTTAGTTTTTTTTATAATTTAGCACCAGTTTGTGATCACTGAACCATTTTTCTACTGATGCAAATCTGAGTTGCAGCTGGATTTCAAGAGGCTTGGGGTCTGTGTGACTTGTGTAGATAACAGCATCATCCGCATATAGTAGGATTTGTTCAGGGCAGGATCTTGGGAGATTGTTTAAGAAGAGACTAAGTAGTAGAGAGCCCAGGATGGACCCTTGTGGGACACCTGAGAGAACTGGTTTAGAGTCCGAGATGACATCAGCAATTTTGACTTGTTGAATGTGGTTCTACAGATAGCTTTTAAACCAGGCATTAGAGTCTGTGGAAATTCCAGTGTTGCTTAGCTGTTCTAGTAATTGGGTGTGATAGACCATATTGAACACTTTTGTCAGGTCAATAAATGCGGCCCCAACTATCTGTCCATGGTCCAGAGAAATGTGTATGAAACCAGTGAATTCCATGAGAGCTGAGGAGGTGATGTGTCCTTTTCTGAATTCATGTTGTTGGGTACATTGGATCTTATGTTTGTCAAGATAATCTCTAAACTGGTCTGCTACAATGCGTTCAAGTGCCTTGGAGAGGGGTGGAAGTATGGAGATGGGCCGGTAGTTCACTTGGAGAGACCTGTCACTGCTTTTGTGTACTGGTGTTACCATGGCTGATTTCCATCTCTTGGGGAACTGGGCAAGGCTAAGTGAGAGATTAAAAATCCATGTAAAAGGCACTAGCGCTTCCTCTAGAGTGAGGGACAATAGTTTAAGACTGAGGGAATCCCCACTGTGTCTAGATTTACTAATTGCCTTGAAGATGTATTTACGAGCTTCCTGTGGTGAGATAACTTTAAAGTAGAATGGGGGTGGCTAGTAGGTGTGGGAGTGCTATCAGAGGTGGGCAAGGTGACATCTGCATCAAAAAGTAGAGTGGGAGAACACTGCCAAGGTCAGTGAATGCGTTATTGAAAGTATTGGCAATAGTTACAGGGTCAAGGGTAGTGAACCCATTTAAGTCCAGTATGGTAGGTGGCGATTTCGAGGTTTTACCTGTGATTTATTTAATATTATCCCAGAAAGCTTTTCCTTTGCCCCAGGTATCAGTAAGCACTTCCTGATAGTGGGGCACCTGAGAGAACTGGTTTAGAGTCGAGATGACATCAGCAATTTTGACTTGTTGAATGTGGTATTGTGGCATTGTGGGGCATGTATGATTTTGTATTTCTTTGAAACTTGGCTTCTCAGCCAAACGCACTTTGGGGTAACCATTGCCTCAATGCTTGCACACAGAGGTTCTTTGACTTCCTGACATTGTTTCATTTTTGCTAGCCGGATGGACCTAGTGCAGTCATTTCAAGCTCTATTGTAGTTCTGGATGTCAGATTGTGTGCCAGTGATTTGGGCACAGTGCCAGAGGTGGTCCCTTATTTTCATGCAAGCTAGGAGTTCTACAGAAAGCCTGGGGTTGCAAGGGCCTTTGATTTTGCATGTTTTTAGGGGTGAGTGAGAGCTGCAGGCAGAATTACAGGTGTCGATGAAGTGTTCAAGTGCTGTGTCAACATCCTTCGCTCCGTAGATTGGAGACCAGTCTTGCACTCTAAGGAGGGATTTAAGAGGTTCCACATGACCTCAGGCAAGGACTCTGCTGGTAATTGTCCGTACCATACCTTATTACTTGATCTGCAAAATAAGTACTTTCCCCTTAGGTTACTAGAAGTGTGTGTGGGGGGGTGCTATAAATAAATGGATTAACCCTGAGGTGCCATGTTGACAATTTGGTGCAAAAATGGCAAAGTAATGTATTAAAGTTGAAAACCCTATTGAAAACATTGAACCACACTGATCTTAGTTTCTCAGCGGATCCAGCAGCAAGACATGCCTTTGATAGGAGAGTGGATCTTGACCCTGGGACCTGTTCAGATGGGTGAGGGTGTGCGTGGGTTCTGGGGGGGTCTGTGGTGGCTGGTGCTCAGTGGGTGGTCAGGTTGTGAGGGGTCAGATCTGCAAGGGAATGCTTTTTTTTTACCAGTTTAAAAAAGGCATTGAGGGACCATTTTCTTTATTAGAGTCAAGGCCCCTAGTGGTCTGTGGCAGAATTTTCTAATTTCTGTGGCAGGGCTCCTTGACTTCTGCGGCAGCACTTTCTGATTTCTGTGGCATAATTTATTCATTCCCCTGGCAGAACGCAGTCCTGCCATTGACTAAATATGTTGTGATGTCATCTATGACATCATATGCTGATCACAGAGTAGGGGCTTCAGGATAAATATGATGGAAAAGAAAGTCTGACACTATGGAAAAACTGTATATTTTAATGGAAATTCACCAAAACCAATGAATTCTGCTGCACTAGATATATTCTGCAGCATGATGCACATTCTGTGGAAAATTCTGAAATCACAGAATCACAGAATTCCAGGGGTCTTGATTACAGTGCATTCAAATATGGGGACAGCAATCTGAGGAGTGGTGCCACTAGACACCAGGGAAATATAAAATTATTATGGAGACAGTAATCAGTGAGTGGGGGTGACACGGTGCAAGAAGCCTGATCCACCCACCCCCAAAGAGATAGATAAGGTGCCACTTGCCCCCATGGGCAGCAGTCATGATCCAGCCATAGCACCTCTACGGTGCAAGGAGCCTGATCCACCCATCTCCCAAAGAGATAGATAAGGTATGACACTTGAAAAATTGCCACAATTTCGCTGGGCTGTGTGACCATTGAACCAGATCATCACTTGCAATTTGCTGTTTTCAATTTTGGCACCTTCTCAGGGTAGCGCTATTGGCTCCATGCCTGTGTAGAGCTCCCTGATTGGCTGGTCTCACTCACCTGAGACAGGAGCACCCGAGATGTGTGGCTTAATGTAAGCCTGCATCCCTGTACTCGGCTCCTAATTTATATATTTCAATTTAGCCTGTTCTGCTCAGCCTGTGTAAAGTAACTTACCATTCCCCCTGCTGCAGTTTCTCTCCAACTATATGTGCACTGATTCAGTGCTAGCTCTGCAAGCTTCCCCTTGATTTTTCATCATACACCCCCTCCCCCTTCCCCTACCAGGCCTCCTTTAAAATGCACACAGTCTCCACCCTCTCCTATCTGATGTTTCAATTTATTGGTTACTTACTGTCAACAACTGCAATTCCTCCGATCCCCTTTTTGCAACTAAGACTTCTAGCAGCTTTATCTCATTCTGTCTAGCTGAGGCATACCATTTTGGTACTTTAGGTTTGCTTATTGCTCACTAGCATATCCTGTCTTGCTAAGGCAGTTGATTTAGGTCAGGTGATCTCTCGAGTACTTAGTCTGCTCCCTAGTACTACTCTATAGTGAGGTGAACTCTTTTCTTATTAGCCTGACTAGGAGCTGTACTTAAGGATTACTGCTTCAGGCTCCACTGTTATAGTAGTATTCTGCAGGAATTAAGAAATTCTCCTCCATTGATAATTCCTTCTCTTGCCTGTACTTGTAGTGCCCATTGGGAGATAGTCTCATAATGAAGGCATATTACCTGCTTCTATGCTTGTCTCTGCTCATCTTACATGTATTGGACCTGAACATGAATCAAAAAATAACTCCTAGAGTTTAGAATGGCTCTCTTTTTACATTGTCCGACTGGGACACTTCCTATCAAGTAGAAGAACTTGCATGTTCTCTAACTTCCCCTAGCCCGCTGCTGGTCCTTCACCTGCACCGGCATACAGGAACTCTCCTAGAACCTGCCCGCAGGGCTACACCACCTTCTGCATACTCCCCCCACTCCCATTGACTCTCTCGGTCAGAGTATTATTGTATGCAGCATCAGAAAACTGGGATCTAGCCTCAGAACTCCCTATACTGCTGCAGACAAATCACGTAACCGAAAGAAGACTCAGCCACCCACACTTCTCCTAGAACTCTGCAGGAAACTCTTGTTCCTGCTTTTACTATGCTCAGGAAATGTTGAGCTTAATCCAGGCCTTCTGGCACCCAAGGAATCCCCAGCAGAGCTACAAAGCCTCCAGGGGCTTACATTCTTGCTTGTTAATGTATGTAGCCTATTAAAAAAAATCACTTCTGTTCAGGCCTGGGTAAGTCATACTACAACAGATGTTCTGGTGATTACGGAGTCCTGGCTCCAATCTGCGATGAGTAACAATGAAGTTAACATCCCCTCCTACTCTTTGTTCAGAGCCGACAGGCAAACCAGAGGTGGTGGGGTAGCTTTTTACATCAAGGATAAATTCCCAGCCTCCATAATGGGCTCAACCTCTATCCCAAAAGAATTCAAAAGCTTGTCATTAAAGATTGAAATTGCCACAGGTGTCTCATTATGTATAATAGGATGCTACAGACCCCCATCAGCTGGACTACAGTTGTTAAAACTTTTCAGAAACATCCTGGGTTCGGCATCTTCAGAGTGTATCATACTAGGGGACTTCAACTTAGACTGGTTCTCCAATGCATCCACCCCACTAAAATGTTCTGTGATTCCCTTGGGTTGTCACAGCCAATAAACAAATCTACTCATCCTAACAAGCTCAACCCTAATAACAGCACTCTCTTGAATATCATTTTAGTTAACAAACCCCATTTATTCTTCCATGCTGGAATCTTTTTCTCTGATATTAGCGACCATCGCTTCATCGCATGTGTAAGATCCACTCTTAAATCCACAACTGCACCAAAATTCTCCTTTAAAAGGTGCATACTCATCTTTGATCTCCATGGGTATATATCAGACCTAAGAGACTCCACACGATGGCAGGACTTCTATCTAGCCAAGTTCCTGACTACGGCTTATGATATTTTCTCAGAAATTGTGCTAGGGGCTCTCAGCAAGTATGCTCCCATAATAAAAGTTCATGCCAGAAACAAATCCTGTCGGTGGTTTACCGAAGACCTGAAAGATGCTCTGTGGAGTAGGGATATACTCTGGAGAACTGCTAGGAAAACTAATTTAATAAATGACTGGAATTCTTTCTGGAGGGCGAGGAACCTCTGCACCAAAATGGCCAGAGAAGCCAAAGCTAATTTCTACCGCTCTCAGCTGGAGAGCTCCTCAAGAAATGCCTCCAAATTCTGGAGGACTATCAAAGAGTTTGAAGGTCACACTACTGTAAATTCCCTATCTACTAAATTATTGATCGACAATACTGTCATCTCTGACAGACCGTCTATCCTCGATGCTCTCAATAATCATTTTGCCACTGCAGGGCTAACCTTTGACTCCTCTCCCGTGAATATCCTCTGCCAACAACTTAGATTGGATAGACAAGAAAAACCCATTCCCAGTCCATCCTTCTCTCTGCAGCCTACCTCCCTGAAATAAGTCGAAGATCTTCTCCTTCAGCTGGACACTAGAAAAAGTGCTGGGGCTGACCTCATTGACCTGTACTTCTTAAAGGTTGGCTACCATGTCCTTGCAGTCCCAATTACTCATCTCTTCAACTTATCCTTGTCCCAGGGTGACCTACCGCCCATTTGGAAAAATGCACTTGTGGTCCCTTTGTTTAAGTCAGGAGATCCTAGTGACCTCAATAACTACTGGCCAATCTCTCTACTTCCAATCCTGTCAAAGATGCTGGAGAAAATAGTGAACTCCCAGCTTCAGAAGTACCTGGAATCAGAAAAATTGTTCAACCCATTACAATCTGGTTTTAGAGCACAGCACAGTATACTGTCTGCTCTAGCCAAGGTAATAAACGACTGGCAGCTTGAATTAGACAAAAAAACTTTTTCTGCACAGTTTTCTTGGGCCTAAGCAAGGCATTCAATACTGTTGATCACAGACTGCTTCTGTCGTCCTTCCAGAACATTGGTTTGGATTCCCTATCCCTTAAATAGCTCTCCAACTACCTCTCATGACAACTTCAACAAGTAAAGGCAGGAGGGGAAATTTCTCCACCAAAACCCCTATTGAAGGGTGTACCACAAGGTTCCATTCTTGGTCCCTTGCTCTTCACCATTTATATTAACAACGTAGATGCCCCCATCAAAGAAGCACAACTACACCTATTTGCTGATGATACGGTACTCTATGCTAGTAGGCTCACACCTGAAGTGGCCTGTAAAGCCCTTCAAAATGAATTTAATCTGCTGCAACATCAGTTTATAAACCAGAAATCGCTCTTAAATGCAAAAAAAACAAAACAAAGCAATGTTCCTCTCACCCCTTCAAAATGCAATAAATCCTGCAATTGCTGGGACACTCCCACAGATCACTACCATTCTAGGTGAGCAGTTGGACTACGTACCAAAGTTCATACCTAGGAGTCTGGTTAGACCCAAGACTTACTTTCACAGATCACTTAGAAGAACTGGCAAAGAAACTTAGACAAAGACTTGGTCTGTTCTTTAGGATTAATAATCTCCTCACAAGAGATGCTAAACTGAAACTGGTTCAAACTACCTTTCTTTCCCTATTGGATTATGCAGACTTTCTATATAGTCAGGGATCTGCAGGTACCCTAGCCAAACTCAATACACTTTATCACAGAGTGATAAGACTTATCATGGGTCTTCCATACTCAACCCACCACTGTGCATTGTACACGGCAGTGGGATTGTCATACCTTGCTTACAGATGGCAAAAAAATGCTGCAGTTTGGACATAAAAAGCTATCTCAAATAAACTGCCCTAGTATATCTCTGTCTGTTTACCTTTGTGCACTCTGGGGAAGTATGCCCTGATAAGCACCTCATATATCTACTTTTATGTGTACAAAGCAAAATCTCACATTGGCAGAGCAGCCATCCGCTTTATGCTCCCTCAACTGTGGAACAAGCTGCAAAAAACTTTGAAATTAACTCACCCCATCAGCCTAGCAGCTTTTAAATCTCTATATCTACACCATAATAAGGAGTCCTGTGCCTGTCTACCCTAAATAGTGACTCCTATAAGTCCAAGCACACTCTAATTACTACTGTCAAAAGACTGATCACATCTATAATCGATTCTTCCCTCTCCCCTTTTTCTAACCCCCTATCTGTCCCTTCCACATTCCTTTTACCCTGGTTCCAGCTCTAAATTCTCCATACCATATCACTATATATCTTTTTATATTAGGTTTTATTTGTGTTTAGTGCACCTGATATGTATATTTCTTTACTTTTATGAAAAATTGTGTCATAAGATTAAGATAAAATAATCTATTTTACAATTGTATCTTTTATTTGCAACAGGGTTGATACACAAAGAGGTGTGGAAAGGATGAGAAGGGACTTGGCAAGGTTGGAGGAATGGTCAGAAGTATGGCAGCTAGGATTCAATGCAAAGAAGTGCAAAATAATGCACCTGGGAAACAAGAACCCAGGGGAAGAATACACAATGGGGGGGAGGTAGTAACAACAACAAAAAATGAAAGGGACCTGGGGGTAATCAAATCAGATGACCTTAAGGTTAGCAAGCAATGTGAGAAGGCAGTAGGGAGGGCTGGGGGTGTACTGGGATGTATAGGGAGAGGCATCAGCAGCAGAAAACAGGAAGTTGTTATCCCTCTGTACAGACAGTTGGTGAGACCCCATCTGGAGTACTGTGTCCAGTTCTGGAGACCCCATCTCCGCAAGGACATAGACAGGATAGAGGCAGTCCAGAGGAGGGCAACTAATATGGTGCAGGGTCTGCAAGAGAAGTCTTATGAGAAGAGACTAAAGGAGCTTAATATGTATACCCTTGAGGAAAGAAGGGAGAGGGGGGATGTGATAGAAACTTTTAAATACCTCAGTGGAATCAACAAAGTCCAAGAGGGTAGCATCTTTCAGAAAAAGAGACATGCAAGAACAAGGGGACACAATTTAAAGATGGGGGGGGCGGTTCAGGGGCAATGTGAGGAAATATTATTTCACAGAGAGGGTAGTGGATGCATGGAACAGCCTTTCTGAGGAGGTTGTGGGGTCTAAAACTGTGGGAGAATTCAAGAATGCATGGGACAGACAAAAGGCAATTCTTGTGGGTGGTAGGAAGAAATAGGCTGTTGGTTAACTAGGATCTGTAGCCTATCCTGTAGGTAGGGAAATGGGCAGACTAGATGGGCCAAGCAGTCCTTATCTGCCATCAAAGTCAATGTTTCTATGTTTCTATGTTTCTGTGTTTCTATGTTTCTACCCAAAACTAGCTGCATCTTCTGTTCCAAACATATACTACTGTCAATGCTACCTGCTGATACTTTGTATATACTGTATTATTATATCTCACTGTATTTGTATTATTACTATTTTCTTGTGTGTTGCATCCCATGTATATTGTCACTTGTTCCTTGTTAAACCCAGGTCCACCTCGATAATGAGCTTGCTCAATGGTGATCGCCTGGTTAAATAAAGACTTTGATTGATTGACTAAACAGAAGGAAAATATATTATAATTATAAAGATGGTGATCAGAGAGTGAGGGGTGCCACTAAACACCAGAGAAATACATCATCATTACAGGGAAGGTGATCAGAGGTTGATGGTGCCACAGGGCATCAAGAAAAGAGAAAATATTAACAGGGAAGGCAATCAGAGGCTGGGGGGTGCCACTAGACACCAGGGAAACATTAAATCATTGCAGGGAAAGCCATCGGAGAAAGGGTGCCATTAGACACCAGGGAAACTTAAAACAACATGACAGTTTTCATATTATCAAAAGTATCATTTGTATGAATGGATGTATCATATGAAAATTTTCATATGAATGGAAATTGCATATGAAAAGTTTTATAAAACAAAAATGTTCATATGAACAAAACTGTCATATGGAAATTTTTGTATGAACAAAAATATAATATGAACATTTTTGTTCATATGAAAATTTTCATTTGATATTTTCATTTATATTAACATTTTCATATTATATTTTCATACATACGAAAATTCTCATACTTATTCCAAACCAAAAAAGCAGAAGTGAGCTATGAAAAGGGATTTAAAATGAAAACAAACAAACATTTCAGAGTAAGTTTTTCAACAGTTAAGTGCAGAATCCACCTAACAGAGTCCCGATGAGCAAGATAGATGTCTTGGTTTTTCTACAGGATGTCATTTTTGTGGGTCTTGAAATTTTGTTTTATTTTTTAATTTTTTTAAAAGGAAACAAGATGTCAGGAAAGAAAAATTGATTTTTCTTCATGAAAAAGTATTAACCCAAATGAAAAGGGATTCTTTTTTTTTGTTGTTGTTTCATACAGCTATCTTGAAGTGCTTACTGAGCATGCTCAGAACCCTAACTCTTAAAAATTAATAACTCTGGAATGGATTCATATTTTTTCACCAAACCAGCAAAAGGCACTACTGTGGGCCAGGCCCTTTCTACCCTGAAAATTCCAGATCAACTTTCAACTTTCAACTTTATTGGATATCAGATTAAGATAAAATAATCTATTTTACAATTGTATCCAAATATATAACATCATCACATTACAAGATAGAAAACTTATATACAAAATTTCAGTTTCAGTAAATAAATTAACATCTTACATTAAATATGAAGCATAAAAGGATACTTTATCCATAGCAGCTACAATGTTTGTTAAACAAAGTCATAAGAGAAGACCTAAAGCATTTAAATGGCAACGATATTGTGATATTTAGTTGTTTAGACATTTGTTCCCATGTTTTGGGCACTGAACTTGACATAATTTCTTCACCAATTTTAGTTCTACATCTTGGCATATAAAAATTGATTTGAGTAGAGGACCCTAGAGAGTATTTTTGATGAGACCTAATATGTAATAAGTTTAATAATAAAGATGGTAATTGCTGTAGCACATACTTATACACAAATAAATTCCAATGAATATCTCTCCTATCAAACAATGATAGGAATGCTGAGTATTGATATAAGACACAGCAATGTGTTCTAAATGAACAATTTGTTACAAATCTTAGGGCATTATTGAATAGGACATCCAGTGAACACAGTAGCGATTTTTTTGCATTTTTATAGACTATGTCACCATAATCCAAAATTGGTAAGAACAAAGTAGTAACCAATAACTTACTAATCTTTAAGTTAAATAAAGATTTATTCCTATAAAAAAAATCGGCAATTTCTTTAATTTATTTGATAAAGATGTTATATGTAACTTAAAAGTCAGATTTTTATCTAATATGATTCCTAAATATTTATAGGATTCTACATGTTCTAAGATAGTTGTTGATAAAGATCTAAGTTCTTTTGCGGTTGCTTCTACATGATTTTTCCTACTAAATAGCATCCACTGCATTTTATGTTCATTCAGAAGCAGTCTTAATTCAACCAGTCCCTTCTGTATTTTGAAAAAATCTTGTTGCAAAATCAACATCGCTGTGTCTATAACATCACAATAAGTATACAAAATGGTATCATAGGCATAGAGTTGTATATGAGTCTTAGGTGAACAAATATTTGGTAAGTCATTTATGTATTACAAAAAGAGAATGGGACCAATCACATATCCTTGTGGTACCCCATTTAACATAGTGGTAGGTGTAGAACAAACCCCCCAATCTGACAGATTGTAATATCCCCTTCAAATAATTATGAAACCAACCTAATACCAGAATACCTAGCCCAAACTTTTTTAATTGATTTAATAATATAGTATGGTGTACAGTGTCGAACACCTTCGACAGGTCTGGGAATATTGATGGAACTTCCTGGCCACTGTCGAAGGCATCAAACATGTCATCAACCACTTTTTGATATTGTGTACATTGTGTTATGCCCTTTTCTAAAGCCTGATTGCTAAGATGATATTATATTATATTTAGTAAGATAAATTTTTAACTGTAAGTACACAAGTTTTTCAAATATTTTTACACACACTGGTAAAACTGATATAGGTCTATAAGAACCTGGATATGTTGGGTCTCCCCCTTTAAATATTGGAATAACAAAAGCTGTTTTAAAGCCAGTTGGTAATTCACAGCTATCCAAAGAAAGATTAAAAATATATGTTAAATGAAATGCCAATATTTCAGCTGCCAGTTTCAGAAAGATAGGAGAAATCTCAACATATCCAGGGCCTTTTCTGATATCTAATCCCTGCAACTGCTTTCTAACATCATACATTTCTATTTGTCTGAGGGAAAACACAGGTCTATTCAACTTATAAGTAAAATCAGTATCCAAAATAGAAATAGGTGAACCAGGGTGAATTTTATCAAATGCATCACCAACAGAGATGAAAAAAGAATTTAGCATTTCAATTTTATCAATATCTGTAAATGCAATTTTCCCTTCAGATGCTAGAAATGCAGGTAAGATAGTTGGACATTGTTTACCCTTCAATGATTCAATACCTTTCCATAAAGCTCTAGGATTTCCTTCTGATGATAAAAAATAATTTTCATAATACTCCTTTTTTGTTCTCCTAATATTTTTAGTGCAAAGATTTCAAACAACTCTATATGCTAACATATCCTTTAATGCTTTGGTCTTTCTGGCTATATGCCATAAGTTAGATTTTTTGTTTATTTTCTCCTTCAAATCTTTTGTTATCCATGGCACTTTTTGTTTCTTTACATATTTTAATTTTAATGGGGCATGTTTATTTATAACATTCAAATGAGAAGTTTAAAAAAAAGCCATGCTGTATGTATATCATGACACACATTACAATAATTTCCATTGGATCTCTGCTACATTTCTCAAATAAGCATGTTCATTAAATGAATTAAACATCCTAGCTTGACTAAATTGTGATTGAAATCTTTCCACCACAGTGTCTCTAATACATGAAGTATAGCAGTGATCACTCACATCATTTTCATGAACTGGGGATACATATCTCTCAGGTCTATCAGTGAATATCAGAACCAGTAATGAATGTTACCTGAGTAGATCAAAATTGCAAACTGGTTGGAAGCTAGAGGCTGACAAACAAAACCAGGCCAAAACACTGAAAAATTCACTATTTTTGCTATCCGTATCTCAGCTTCCACACATTTGATTGGAATGAAACTTGGAAAGTCAAGCAATCTATGCCTCAAGACTGAGCATGCTAATGTTTGTGCAAATCTGTTGAATGATTGCATAGTTATGAAAGTGCAAAAATTGGGATTTAACATTAAACTGCCTACTCAACCCTAAATAAAGGGCATGACCATGCTCCTATAATATATATTCATTGCAAAAAATGTTAATGCACTATTTAGGGTTAAAGCAACTAAAGTAGGGAAAAGTGATGTTAGGGTTTCCAATCCTAACACCTCACCTCCACTCTGCAGGTAGCAACAGGAAAAACCATTATGGTTTCACCTCTCTTACCTCTTCACAAATCAGACATGGGGTGTGCCTTGGGGTTGTCAACCCTAACACTCACCTCTTCCTCATTTACTGTATTGATCTCAGCTTATTTACTGATAGAATGGGATGAGCATAAGGGTTGACAACCCCAAGGCACACCCCATGCCTTCAGGCCATAGGCCTGTGTTGTTTACCTTTACGTGCTGGCCAGTGTTGCTGGAGTACCATTTTTCTCATGATAATATCTATAGTACAACCAACAGTGTACCAACAATAGGAAGTTTGGAGATCCAGACTTATTTCTCATATAGCAGTCACTGGTCCCAGCACCAACATGCGTCTTTGATTGGAGAGTGGATCTTCACCCTGGGACCTACTCAGGTGAGTGAGGGTATGTGGAAGTGGGGTCTGGGACAGTGCGAGGTGGTGGGTGCTCAGTGGGAGGTAGGTGGGGGTCACATTGCTGATGGACTACTTTCTTTTGATGAGGTTGTGTGGGGGATCTGGGGCAGTGCAGGGTGGTAGGTGCTCATTGGGAGGTCAGGGTGGTGGGGCCACATTGCTGATGAACTATTTTCTTTTTACAGATTAAAAAAAAGACATTGATGGATCATTTTCCTCTTTTCAGTCCTGAATGGACATTGGAGGTCAGGGTTGCCACTAGACACCAGGGATACCATGAATTTCAAGGGGGACAGTGAACAAAGAGTGGGAGTGCCACTAGACGCCAGGGACAAATATGATCTTGATGGGGACAGTGATCAGATAGTGGGGGATGCCACTAGACACCAGGGACATGGTTTCTAATTATGGGATTGGGAATCAGTGGTGGGGGTGCCACTAGACACCAGGGAATAATCCCATAATAACAGGGATGGTGATCAGATGGTGGTGATGCCATTAGGTACCAGGGTTAACTAAAAGTTGCTAGATCACAACTGTTGGCTCTCAGCTCTCACTTCCTATCTGTGTTAGCAACAGCTAGTTTATCTATATGTATAGTTAATTGAACTTATAAAAATGTATAAAACTAAATACTTTTGTCTTTAATCAAGTGCAGAATAAGTAGTAGTACTCATGCTGTATGTCATACTATCATTTTTTCTAATATACCTTTGTTTGATGTTATTTTATTAACATATGTTACATATTTTTTCTTTATGAATAAATTGATTGGATGATGGGATCATATGTATTAAGTAGATGTGAAAGTATAAAATGGCATAAGCTCTCCTGAGTGAACCAAGCCCCCTGACAAAGGGTTTACACACAAAGTACTGGGGCTAGCAGTTGCCAGAGGGCACATCTCTCAGCAGTGTGTATTTAATTTGCAATAAAGCAACTATTTTCTTAAATCTGCAAGCTGCTTGTGGTTGTCGTCTTTGAGTGCAGTACTTTGGACTTTGGTTGATACTTTGGGCTAGGTGCCCTTTACCTGCACCACCCCTGTTTTCTTGTGATTCACAGTTCACCTGTGGACTTTTAACTAAAAGAAGTATGGGAATTGTAACTGGAAGGAGGTCACTAGACACCAGGGTGAAACCAAACAAGCAGTGGGGACAGCAATCTAGGGGGCCACTAGACACCAGGAAAAAATATAAAAAATACAAGGTAAAGCAATCAGAGGGTAGGGGGTGCCACTAGACACCAGGGCAAATTTACAAACTAACGGGGACAGCCATCGGGTGGGTGCCCCTAGACACCATGGAAAAGTCACATAATTACATGGACAGCCTGCAAAATCCTTGTTCCATTTGAAGTGATCCTTTTTTGTTTCAATGAAAAAGCCCATAAGGCAAAAGCTGAAGAAATAAAAACACAGTGACATTTTACATCCAGATATGAATCAGATTACATTAGAAAACATGGAGACAATAATTTTAAGTTATGGGGAGTTGACAGTATCCCTTTAAACAGAGCCTGCTGCAGACAAAATGGGATCAGTGGCTCACTCCTCTGGCTGCAGCCCACAGAATGAGTTCCCATTGCTGCTGCAGAAGTCAAGAAAGTCCTACTGTTCTCATACAGAGTACACAGGTGAATGACTCCTCTTGCTAAGCTGGGCACCCCGGAGTTTGGGTGCCCAGAACATGTGTTTCTGGCAAGGATTTTGAAACCAAACAGCAGAATATAGCTGGACAGGTTTCATTTAGCTACTGCAGGTTCATGTGTTTATTTTTATGCATTTTCTATGTTTGTGAGTTGAAAAAAGAAAATGACGCAATCATTTTTTCTTTTCAACACGAGGGGTAAATCATGCAAATGAGTAGGACACGATAGCTATTTTCTCAAAAATTGTTATAATTAAAAAATGTTATCCAATTTTTTTCACAAAGCCATCAAAAGGAAACCCTTGGCACAGACTCTTTCATCCCTGGAAATTTCGTGAAGAAATTTCATAGGGTCTAGGCTGTAGGTGAGCAAAAAATACCCAATGTTAAGTTTAGGGTAGATTATTTTTTTGACCCTCCATATCTTAATAACCATACAAAATGCCATAACAAAACAGTTCCTATCTTGAGAGTCTGACAGCCTGACTGCACATGCCAAATTTTGTGTGATTTCATCAAAAGATGGCAAACCTATTAAGGTGCAAAAAATTGGGTTTAACACTAAACTTCCAATGCAACCCTAACTATAGGGGTGCTACCATGCCCCTATAATATATATTATAGGGGTGCAATAGCACCCCTATAGTTTTGGTTGAATAGCCATAGGAAACAAATTGTTTCAAAGAACACTGTAGCACTGCAATAATAATAAGCACAGTGCTAAGAGAAAGCTATAGTAAATATAGTCAGTTATACATACATTTTAAACATACCTTCAAAAAGTCATGTGCAGTATAATATACAGAATACTGGATGGAAGAGGTCTTGAGGGTAGAGGTGGAAGGGGCGAGAACACAGTTAGTAAAGGGTGGAGGGGCAGAGGAACACATAGCAAGAGTATGTGGAGGGGTGCACACAGAGGGAATTAATGTGAATAGAAGAATAGAGGGAAGAGAAGGAAAGTCAGATTCTAAATGGAGGGTTGTATCTCTGAGTCTTGGAAAGAAGATGGATGAGCTGCAGGCACTATTAGCAGAGAGGAAGGTGGACATAGCTGCAGTAACCAAGACTTGGGCAGCATCACACCATGACTGGGACCTTGTGATCCCTGGATATAAAATATAGAGGAGGGACATGGTTTTCAGGAAGGGGGGAGGCATGACAGTTTATATCAGGGAAGGAATAACTTGCATGAGGGAGGAGTCGGAGGAAGGGGAAGTGGAGGCATTATGGGTTTAGTTAAGGTCCAATAGAGGGAGAAAGGTGAGGCTGGGAGTGGTTTACAGACCACCCAATCATGATGAGGAGTGGGACAGGGACCTGAGCTCACAAATATTGGAAGCTGCGGGGAAAGGAGAGGTAGTAATTGTGGGGGACTTCAATCTGCCTAAGGTGGACTGGAGCATATCCTCCACAACATGTACTAGGAGTCAGGTGATCCTGGTAGGACTGCAGAGTTGGTTCCTGACTCAGGACATCACTGAACCAACAAGAGCTGAGGCAATTCTTCATCTGGTGCTCACAAATGGGGAGCATACACAGGAAATAATGATCAGGAAGCTACTGGGTGGAAGTGACCATTGGATATAGGCAGGGAAAGCATCCCGACTAAGACCAAAATCTTGGATTTCAGGAGGGCGGACTCCAGGTAAATGGGAAAAGTGCTAAGAAGCCATCTGGCGGGCATGCAAGCAGATGGGGGGGTGGACCAAAGGTGGTCCAGCATTAAGGAAGGAATACTGGTTGCCACAGATGAGTGTGTTAGGCTCAGGGGTAAGAACAGAAGGGCCAAGTGCCCAGCTGGTTCAGTTCTGGGGTTGCCGAGGAAGTAAGGGAAAAGAGGTTGGCCTATAGAAAATTCAGGAAATCCAAAAGAGAGGTAGCTAGGGAAAATTACCTAAGGTTGGCTATTGAGGCCAGTAAGGAAGTCCAGTGAGCAAAGGCACAGAAGGAGCTACAGATAGCTGAAGGAATTAAGAAGGTGGAGAAGGCTTTCTTTCACTAAAAATAGACTTGACTAGAGCCTGTGTGTCTGATTGTTTGTGTTTGTCTCTGTCAGTAGTTTAGTTTTTGGTTTTCATGTGTTTCTGCTTGGAGGAACGGGACCATTCTTGGGCACAACATCTATGAACATTTCCTGGACTAAGAAACTGCAAAACATCACCAGCATGTATTGGCATTCTCATCATAAATCAACTTTTTTGGAAGCCATCAAAAGCAAAAGCAAGGTCAGTAGTTCTGTTACACAAGCTCTGAGTTGTGAAGTGCTGCACTCAATACACATTTCCATCTGACTTGTTCTTAAAGGGTGTGTGCTTGTCTTTGAGGTCTATTCCCAAGCATTTTGGAGAACAAAGGGAAGATACTAACAGAGGATTTTTACATCCTGCATATGTCCCAGGCCAATGTTCATCACCTTTGGGAATTTAACACAGTCTGGGTCTTTAATCTACAGTAGCAACAGTTGTTTGGTCCCCAGTAGCTCACCATGAGTCACTCCGGAACACTCACCCTTGAAACAGTAAACATTTGCAATCTCCTGCCAAAACTTGATGCCCTGAAAATATTTGTAAATCAGTACAAGCCAGACATCCATGCAGTTGTTGTAACCTGGCTCTCACCTAAAATCTCAGACATGGCTATTACCCTGCCAGGGAACAATATTTTCCGACTTGACAGAATTGCTAAAAAAGGTGGTGGCTGCACCTTATATCTCAAAGACTCTCTTCAAGGCCACCCTCTAAAAACACCCATCTCTGACTCATCCTCCCAGATTCTCACTGTCAAAGTTCTACTAGGAGCTGGCAATAAAGCCCTGTCAATTGCCACAGTTTACATCCCCCCTAAAGAACAAGGAAAAGGCCTTAACTCAGTCCTTGACCTTATCCGATCCCAACCACCTCACTCTGAGACAATACTCATGGGTGACTTCAATATCAACTGGCTTGCTCTGGAATCAGGGGGCTTCATAGATGCCATCTCCTCAGCAAACCTTGCTCAACTGATAGCCGCCCTCACTAGGCAAAATTATAAAATAAGCAAATGTACTCTCCTGGACTGGATACTGACCAATCACCCATCCTGCATCTCAAACATCTCTGTCCTTCCTGACACTCTAAGTAACCATTCCCCCGTAATCTGCGTCTGGACAAATAAAATTACCATGACCCCCCCCAAAATTAATCAACAGCAGAGTTCTTCCACATGGGCAGTTGAAACACCTAAAATCCCACCTAAGACTGCAAGATTGGTCCCCAGTCTTCCACACTCCAGATGTCAACACTGCCCTTGACCTCTTCATCAAAACCTTTAATGCTGCCTGTGACTCTCATGCCCCTTTCAAAAAGCGGAAAGTCAAAGGCATGTCCAACCCCTGGCTCTCCTCTGAACTACTAGCACAACTAAAATTCAGGGACCATCTCTGGGCAAGGGCTCGGGAAACTGGAAAGCAAATCAACATACAGAATTATAAACAAGCTCATAATAGCTGCACAAAATTAGTGCGCCAACAGAAAAGTACCTACTATAAGGATGCCCTGGCAAACACTTGGGGTAAGGGGGGATTCCTTTTGGAACAATATTAAAGAAATTACAGAAAAGCAGACAAAAACCTCACCCACTATGCTGGTTGTAGATGGTATTACAACGCTGGACCTGACTACCATAGCAAATTCATTCAACTCAGCTTTCACTAACCTCAGCTCTGTTCTTCCACCTGACTATTTTAATGAAACCAACCCCCAAACTCTCCCCGCAAGTCCCACCCTCTCTCCAAGCAGGCCTCCATTCTACTTCAAATCAGTCAAACCATACGAAGTTTGTAACTACATCAGTAAAGCTATTGCTAGGCCCAGGTCAAGTGGGGGCTTCCTTGACCAAAGCTGCTTGCCCTCACTCTTGACGAGGTGCTCCTACCATTAACACAAATCTTCAACCTCTCCCTCTCTCTCGGCCAGTTCTCTGACAGATGGAAATCTGCCTGTGTCACACCGGTCCACAAGAGTGGGAACAGGGCCCTTCTGGTGAACTATCTGCCCATCTCCATACTACCCCCACTCTCCAAAGCCATAGAATGTATAGTATCGGACCAGTTTATGGAATACCTTGATAAATACGATGTCCTGTGTGCTCAACAGCACGGCTTTAGAAAAGGTCACAGTACCACTACAGCCCTCCTTGAATTCACTGGTGCAATCCATAGTTCCTTGGACAATAGTCTTCTTAGAGGGGTAGTCTTCATTGATCTGATGAAGGCATTTGATGTCATCCATCATCATCTACTACTCTCTCAGCTGCTAAATACTAGACTGTCCCCTGAATTTACATCCTGGTTTAAGAGCTACCTGGAAAACCACTCACAAAGAGTGAAAATAGCTGACTTTCTCTCTGATGCCAGACCAGTGTGCTCTGGAGTGCCACAAGGGTCAATCCTTGGGCCTCTTCTCTTCTCTTCTCTTCTCTTCTCTTCTCTTCTCTTCTCTTCTCTTCTCTTCTCTTCAGCATCTCCCTAAATAGTCTTCCACAATCCTGTGTGGAGCAACACCTCCTATACGCTGATAACGCTGTCATTCATTCCACCCACAAGGACCCCCACCTTCTGCAAAGCAAACTACAGCATGGCTTCTCCTCAGTTGAAAACTGGTTCAGTAAACACAAACTTGTCCTCAACTATAAAAAAAAAAAGTCTATGCTCTTCTGCAGCTCACAAAACAAGCTCCGGGCCCTCCCCCTCACTATTGCAAACTGCCTAGGTGCAATCCTAGAACAAGTGCAAACCTTCAAATACCTTGGAATCACTCTTGACAGTTGTCTATCCTATGGGGCTCACATTGAAAATGTTGCCAAAGTGACTAACATACGTATTGGTCTGCTTTAAAGGCATAGGCAATGCCCAACTCCGGAAGTCTTAAGGATCACAGTTCAGAGCTCGGTGATCTCAACTATCAACTATGGCCTCATCATCTATGGTTCCACTTCCACCACCACCCTCAGGTGCATATCTATGGCTTTGAACAAAGTTTGCTGACTCATCACTGGATCCCATCATCTGACCCATACATGTGACCTATACACCCAAACTGGCTGGCTTCAACTCTTGAGCAGCATCAGGTATCTAACATGCATAATGGCTAAAAAAGCATTGATGGGCTTTGCCCCCCCCCGAGTTCAAGCTCTGCTACAACCTGCACAGAATCCCCACCTAACCAGGGGCTCTGAATCTCAATTACTTCGTATTCCAAGATGCCGGACCCCACAGGGACAAAGATTCTTTGCCTACAGAGCTCCCAGATGGCTAAATGGTCTCACCAGGGATATCTCCTCCCTACCTAAGGTAGGCCTGTTCAAATCTAACCTCTGCCTATTCCTCTCTGCCTCTAGCACATGCGACTGTCTTCTCTAACCTGCTGTTCCCTTTTTAGCAGTTGTCCCTTCACATCCAGCCCCCTACTCTCCCTTCCACCTCTACCTTCACCTCTCCTCCTCCTCCTTCTCTTACTTGCACTGTCCACTTGCACTTCCTGTGTGTTTAGACAATTGCCTCTGGCAGCATCTTCTTCTCATGTCTCACCAAGTTCTCATTATCAATGTTATCCCTGTTCTGTGCATGCCCCTAGTACCACCTAATCTGTATGTACTCATGTGATGATAAAAAACTGTAAGCTGTTATCCTGTAATAATTAATGTCCTGCTTGTTTGTTCTCATCCTGACATGGAACCTTTGTAAAAGAGCCTTGGCTCAAAGGTAATTGTAATCCTAGACTCTAATAAATAATAATAATAATAATAATAAATAATAATAAATATGTGAGCAAAGGGACAAGAATGAAGGGATTGTTAGGCTTAAGAAAGGGATGGAGTGGGTGGAGGATAATGGGGGAAAAGCAGAGATACCAAATGAATACTTCTGTCCTGTCTTCACCAGGGAGAAGGACACACCAGTGCTTTCAGGAGGGAAAAGTGGAGCAGTAAGGGAGGGGAACACAGATATAGTGATAGAGAAGGAAAGAGTGAGGGAAGGGCTGTTGGCATTGAAGGTGGGCAAATCATCAGGCCCAGACAGAGTACATCCAAGGGTACTAAAGGAACTGGCTGAGGAGCTGGCAGGACCACTGGCAGACCTATTTAATAGTTCACTAGAGTCAGGTGTGGTACCACAGGACTGGAGAACAGCACATGTAGTGTCACTTCACAAAAGTAGTCCTAAGGATGACCCAGGGAATTACAGACCAGTCAGTCTGACCTCCATTGTGGTCAAGATCATGGAGACTATACTAAGGGAAGGTTGGTGGAATATCTAGAGGAGCATGGTCTCCAGTATGCAAGGCAGCATGGGCTCATGGGAGGGGGGAGATCATGTCAAATAAATCTGACTGACTTCTTTGACTGTATCACTAAGACAGTAGACAGGGGCCAAGAGGTAGACATCCGCTATCTTGATTTCAGCAAGGCCAATGACTCTGTGCCCCACAAAAGGTTGATCAGGAAGTTGGTGGATCTTGGGATTGGAGAGAAGATGGCCAGATGGGTGGAAAACTGTCTGAGGGACAGAACCCAGAGGGTGATTGTGGGGGGAAGAGTTATCTGGTACCAGAGAGGTAACCAGTGGGGTCCCACAGGGCTCTGTGCTGTGGCCAGTATTGTTCAATGTCTTCATCAATGACATTGGGGATGGCATTAAGGGCAAAAAGTGCTTATTTGTGGATGACACCAAACTCTGTGGGAGAGTGGACATAGCTGAAGGGATACAGGACCTGCAGGAAGATCTGGAAAAGCTGTAGAGGTAGTCCAGGATCTGTCAGCTTGGCTTTAATGCCAAGAAATGCAAAGTTATGCATACTGGAGCCAGGAATCCCATGACAGAATATTACCTGGGTGGAGTCCAAGTATCTGAATCAGAGGAGAAGAAGGACCTGGGAGTGATGATCACTAGTGACCTGAAGCACACCACACAGTGCAAGAAAGCAGCAGCAAAGGAAAACAAGATGTGGGGATGCATATCTAGGGGTATCAGAAGTAGAAGAGAAGAGGTTATACTGCCCATGTACAGGTCACTGGTAAGGCCACATCTAGAGTATGGAGTTCAGTACTGGTGTCCACACCTCAAGAAGGACATTAACCTGCTGGAGAAGGTCCAGAGGAGGGCTACAAAGATGATAGTGGGTTAGCAGTGTAAGGCATATGCAGAGAGGTTGAGGGCACTGAACATGTACTCCCCGGAAGACAGGACAGAGAAAGGGGACATGATTGGGACCTTCAAGTACTTGAAAGGGATAAATAAGGTTGATAAGGAGAGTCACTTTAAACTGAGTGGCAACTATAACACTAGGGGGCACAGTCTTAAGCTGGAGGGTGGGAGGGTTAGGAGGGAGATCAGGAAGCACTTCTTCACAGAGAGGGTGGTGGACACTTGGAATGCATTGCCAGAAGAGGTCATCTCGCTGAAGACAGTGGGCAACTTTAAGAGAGGCTGGGATAGTCACAGGGGAAAGTAAGGATCATGGGTAGGGAGGATGGGAGGATTGGGGATGGAGGGAGGTCAAGGACATTAGCTCAAGCTGTGGACCCTGCAATATGAGCAGATTTGATAGACCACATGGCCTTCTTCTGCTGGCTTCTTCTTATGTTTGTATGTTCTGCTGCAGAGGGGTTCTGATTCCCTCTGACCTTGAGAGCAAAACTTGAGAGGTCCATGAGAATCAGAACCCAAGGTGGCAGAAAACACTGGTTGTGCATAGAGTTGCTCATCCTGTATTTTTTATTGTGTATAGTACTGTGTGAATTATGTATGTATGAGTTCTTTTGCTTTCAAAATGAAACTTGACTCATGCAGTCTCCAGAGATTCTAGAATGCTGTTCTACTACAGTAGGGTAGAATCACATTCCATGACCTTTGAAACTGTGGTACAACAGCATTTTGAAAGGGATGGAATTCTATACAGAACAGCACTCTACTATACACCATAGATGAAGTTATGATTCTCATTCTGCAGTCTGGACACATGGTAGGCTGCAAGAGTGGAGACTAAAGCAATGAGTGGTATAGTAGGAATAGAGCAAAATGCAAGACAAAAGTTCAGATCGTGAGTAGGAATCAATGAAAATGACATCTAGCATGTTATCTGAGCCACAAGAGCCCCTAATTGTGTGCAAGATTATATACTGCTTGAAGAAACTGCTGAGACACGGCATGTACAGTAGGATTATAGTGACAACAGTAAATCCTGTATTGGGGAACACATGTGGCATAGCATTTTTGCATGTGGATTGCACTAAAAGTAAATGCTGCTCAATTGATTAATTATATTAATTCTAAATGTCTCTTGAGAATCATGTTCCTTAGTAGATATTTTTCCTGAAAACATTAAGGAACTACAGATAAACACATGGTGAAAACTGAAACATTTGCAAAAATGAAGGGCTCTAATACAAGTGTTTTTAAACTAGTAAATACAGTACATGCAATAGTTATTATGATAGGCATTTGTTTTAGCACTGTCAATTGAGGGATAAGTCTGTTGTTGGGCTGTGGGGTGGGGTGGGGATGGAGACTTCCATGCTACAGTCCATGCCTCTTCAATAAAAAATGGCTTTTGGTCAAGCAAAATCAAAGCGAGACTTAAAGAGTTATGAGGGCTATGGAATGTGGGAGGGGGGGCGGAGACGCTACCAGGCTCAATTTAGTACTTCTTACAGAGGGATGTCAGTATTTTAAATTATTAATCATATACCTCAGATACAGCTCTGTAGAACTGCATCTCGCTCCAAGGAGTCCATGGAGATGGTCCTGATCTCTCTAACTGATTTCTGGTCCTTCGACCGTCATACAGAAATTTTACTTTTTATATATATTTTTTTCCTCTCAGCCAAATTCGCATCTGGCATGAATACAAACATAAAATCCTGTTTGATAAGAGAGGTGTTGGAGGCAGGGTTGCACGGCTCAAACCATTCTTGCTGCAGTCTTTTCAGATATGTGTAGCCATGGCTCCCTTGATTTTTTTTTTTTAAACCTGGAAAAAAGAAAATGGTCCCTCACTGATCAACCCCCCCACCTCCACCTCCCACTCACTCAGTAGTAGCTTGTGCAATTTAATTTTGTTGAGTGCTCCATGTTTTCCTGTTCATTCCCCTTCCTCCTTCTCCCCACTGCAACATTCATCTGTGTGGTACTGATGTATTTTATTTAAAAATAATATTCATGCATTGAATATATGCATATTAATGTAATTTATGCATGAGTCTTTTGTCACCATGTTAATGCAGTGTATTTGCTTATAGTTTAATCATTAGCTATATATGGCTTTTGCAGTTTTCATGTGTTCTTATATGACAAGGGCTTACATATGGAAGTTAGGTGTCCATTCAGAAACCATAGTAGTTTTTGCAGTATGGATGTTGAGTGTTCCTTTTCTTCTCATTTTTCCAAATCCCCCCTCCCAATTTCCCGTCTGCTTAGCTGTGTAGTGCTTATGTTGTAAATTTGTTTAACAAATGAATTCTATCCAACCATTACCCCACCTCCCCCAAACACCACTACAGTCATCCTAACAAACTCCTTTCTCAGAACAGGCACACACTAACACCCTAGGTGAATATTACTACTGCAAGTAACCTCACTATGAAACCCATGATGAACTTGGTATTATGGTTCAGTGGAGACTGCATATGCAAACATTATTCTGGTTGGTGTATATTTGTTTTAATTGACTTTTTTTAAGATGAACTCTTTTGGTAGCATATATGATTGATCAGAGCAAGTATTAAGCTACTTTATTGAGCTAGGCAAACAAAAGCTTGGTCCTAGTTTGAAAAATGTAATTTCATAATACATATTCTTAACTAGGTAAAGGAAAAAGAAACATGGAGACAGGAAGACAACAGAGATCAGCTGTTAGACATGAATGATATAGTTCTGTGAAGCTACTGGTTTAATTTACTAGATCTTACAGCTGTGATAGTTTTTTACTTTCTATTTTATGCTGAAAGGAATGACAGTATATGACTGTAACACAGTCAGGCAGTGTGCTGTACTTAAGCTCCACATGATCCCAGCCATCTGGCGGTATAAACAATTCTGCCATCAAAACAACAAAGCAAAAAAAAATATGGAGGCACCATGACAATAGAGAACAGCTGTTACATATGAATAATAGTTTTGTGATGGTACCTGGTTGATTTGCCCCAGAACTTACGGCTCAATACAAGCAGATATAAATGTTTGCTTATTATTTTATGTTAAATTTGATGCCAGTCACTTTGAGTACATCACTATCAATCAATCTTCTATAGGAGTGACCCACATGATACCAGCTCTCAGTTGATTTACTTTGCTGGTCTTAAGGTACTGACAGCTGGCAGCTTCGAGAGCAGGGGTAGTGATGTGATCGACCAAGTAATCAAGCCCTGCTGATCAGCAGATGGCAGCTGATGGACCAGGCTCCATGCTGCAAAAGGGAGATGAATTACATATAAAGCACAAAAATGTCACACTTTGTTTTATTGGTAATTACTTCAACTAAACAAATGGCTTAAAGTATCAAATAAATGGTCATTTAAAATCATAACCAACACGCTACATTTTACCAGTTTAAGTCTACTTTTACAGTTCCTAATTAAAGTATTGGTGCTATGAAAATGACTCTCTAGCTTTGAATTTGACACAATAAAATCTGTGTCCCCAAGCATCTGCAGTCTTCTCTTCGCTCCATACTTCAATGGCTCAAGTATGAAATACAATCGTGAAGACCCACTGCCATTAGTGTACTATTCCTATTTAAAATTAAAACCTTCTCAATGCCAGTCTGATAGTCACACTTCATCAGCTCTGAGCAGTCCTATTTTCAGTCATTTCATTACTTCACAGGGAAAGCAGCTCAGGCCATTTTGAACGTCTGACCTCCGAGTACCTTTGTAGTACATATTCATACCTGGGGAGTGATCCTTGAGCATAGCATGTCTCAATACCTCCCAACTAGTGGTGGGCGAAATGGACTCAATCTGCTCCACAAAGCATTTCGTGGAGCAAAGGCGGATTCATGGAGTGCTCTGCAAAACGAAGTGGAGTACTTCGAGTCATAATGAGAAATGTGAAGTGCATTAGAAACTGTGACTTTGCGTTACTCTGCCTCCACTGGTCACTACACTTTCAATTTTTAAGGTGTAGTACATTGGTGGCAATTCACTTCGCCTCACTTCACCTTGTTTTTGAGCTCCGAAGGTGGATTTTGCAGTGATGCATGGGAGTTCAGGTCACATGGACTCTATATCGATCTGCACAGCCTCAGTTTGGGGTAGTATGAATATGAAGGAGTAGGAGACAGTGTGCTCTGACAGTTGTCTGTAGAAATCTTGTAAAAGCTGTTGAAAAAGCATTTTTGCTTTTTTTGGGGATCCAACTGTAGTTCATCGATTGTAGGAAACCCTCCTGTGCTCACATCATCGAGCGTTTTTATTTGTGTGTGGATTTTGAATGTTAATTTACAACATTCAGTGTGTGTGGTGAAAGACAGTGAAAGTGTGCTGTGTGTAAGTAGATTTAAGTTGGAGAACTAGTGATTTCTTTGCGTTTTGGTTATATTTTTGTTATATAACTGACTGTGTTAATGTACACATAGTAGAATTGTCAGTAATAGTAGACATTTTCTTGCTGTTTGTTGTGTGTATGTGGTGCAGCATTTCATAAGGTCAGGTTGTTTAAATTAGAAATTTACATTAAGTGGCAGTACACTGAACATTTGCATTTGCGTTGCATTTCTCGTTGAGCATTGTACACAAACTGTTCTGTGTTGTGTGTGCAGTGTTGCGTGCATCAAATATAATACACTTTTTAAAATTTGTGACACAGACTAGTGTAAGTGCAACTAAGTGCAGCAGTGTGAACCTGTTATCCACTTCAGCTGCTTGATTTTGTACTGTGATCATGTTCTCTGTTGTTAGTTTTGCTGTTTGCATTGTAGTGCCATAAAAATCAGCACTGTCTGTATTCAGTGCTCCTCCCACCACCATGTTCAAAAGGTTTTTTTTACCAGACTGGATTGCTTTTGTGAGTTTGTGATTTGTGATCCCATCAGCATCACTGGTTACTGAAATTGTTTTAATTGTGAGACAGTGTCACAGTAGTCTCTTATCTGTTGCTGAAGCTACAGTTCTTTATTTTGCTTCAATCCAGACAGCGTCCCTCCAGTCAGAAAGTGAACATATCAAAATCTGAATTTGGTAATAATATTTGAGGTTGATCCCCAAAAATGCCTGCAAAGAGACGTACAAGCAAAGCTGTTTCTGGCCATGGCAATGTCGGCAGTAAGAGGGTCTGTGGGCATGGTAGTAGTACGTGGATGGAGAGGTGCATTGCTGATGTGAGAAAAGGTATTTCTCCTGCAATATGTTTTACAGCCCAATCAGTAGCTTCACTCATAGTTGGAAGAGATTATATTTTCCCAGCCGGTGGTGTTAGTGTTACTGGCGTTAGTGGTGGTGGAGGTAGTATTAGCATTGTTGTGTCAAGTTCTAATTCTGACCAGTGTACCGTATCCAAACACATTGAGTGTGAAGCAGTGCAAGTGAGTAACAGTGTAGTTGATGTCATACTTCCCAGTAACATCCCATTAAGTGAACCTGAGAGAATTCTGATGATCATGTCAACGATAGCACATGTGATATTCTGTCTACCGTGGCACTTAACGTCACACATTTTCTAGGCAGTGATTCACAGTGTGGTGAAAAAATATCAGGTGATGGTGGTGTAGATGCTGACAATGAATGAGATGATGCTGATGATGATGATGTTGCTGTTGTTGCAACATGCAGTCCACATGCTAGCATCCAAGCAGAAGATGTGGATGTGTGTGTGAGAGTGATGTTGATGAATATGATGATGATGTTATTGACCCCAGTTGGGAACCGGAGAAAAATAAATTAAAAGTGGCTGTGTCTGAGTCTGTTTCAGGAATTCCGCCCTGTAAAAACCTTGTGATATACTGTTTTTAGTTGATGATGATGATGACGGCCCAGTAATCAGTATGATAGGTAGTCGTGGTGTTCATTTGCAGTCCAGGTGTGCAGTGCCCAAATCATCACGTGCCTCCCACTTCAGTGCTTAAAATAACAGACTTAAATAAGCCACATCATCATAGACATGTTAAAAGCAGAGCATCACACTCCCTTGTTTGGGATTTTTTTGTTCAAGATGCAAATGATGATTCAGTTGCAATCTGCCAGGCTTGCCATGTGCGTGTGAGTCAAGGTAAAAAAGGGAGCCATCTTGGGACAGGAGGGCAGCATACGCATCTTAAGAATAGACACTTGGCTCTGTGGACCTAGCACAAGCTGGCAGCTAATACCATGGTGGGGTGTTCACCTGTGTCACTGGCAACCATAGCCAGCATGTTATCCCCTTCTATGACTGTTAAGCCCAGTAGGAAATTAAACATGTGCAGTAGTGCGTTAATTACAGCAGAGTATTACTACAGACATGATGAGGTGGAGGACCATAATGACTTTGAAATGTTGTCCAGTGCTGGTGAGAGTAGCAGTTTTTGAGGTGGTGGGGGTGGTGGTTAATGCAGTATGTCTAGTGCAAGTGGTACATCAGCACCGGTTGGCAAATCTGGCAAAATAACATCATTTCTGGGTTTGTCATCATTGCCTGTGCAAACGTCTCTAACAAATGTCCACACTCCACCCCCTACCAATGCCATTCATTACAGAGCACAACCATTTGTGAGCAACAACACGTCATGCAAAATGTTGATGTCAGCCCACGTCACAGAGTGTTTTTGTGCATAAGCTGAAGTGCCCCCCAATCATACAGTGTCACGTGAACTTAATACTGCTGTAGTGGAAATGCTGGGAATTGATCTTTTGCCCTTCTCCTTTGTGGAGAATTCTGGGTTCCGGTGGTTGCTGCATGTGCCTGTGCAAAATGGAAAGTCCCATCCAGGACATACTTTTCTATCCGTGCTGTTCCCGAATTGTTCCCACTGTCTCCGACTCAGTAAGACATGCCCTTCAACATTCCTCCTCTCCATTCATCCATTTACACACTGAGGTGTTGGTTGTTGGTTGTGGGCCAGGATCGCCGGGAGGCGGGTTTATTGGTTGGATCACCCTTGGGTCTATGGCTTGGGGGTGTCCGCTAATTACCTCAGACCAGGTGCGGAATCTGGGCATTGTATTTGATGACTGCCTGACATTTAATTCTCAGGTGTCAGCAGTTGTCAAAACCTCTTTTTATCATCTGAGGAACATCACCTGGGTGAAGCACCTGGTTCCTCCAGACGATCTTCCTACTCTGGTCCACACCTTCGTTACCTCCCGCCTTGACTACTGCAAAGCCCTTTACCTGGGGCTTCCGGGGGTTGAGATTCGCCACCTGCAGCTAGTGCAGAATGCGGCAGCCAGGCTGTTGACAGGCTCTTCTAGGTCCAGTCATATAATGCCTGTGCTCCGCGGACTGCACTGGTTGCCAGTTTGCTGGCGAATCACCTTCAAGGTCGGTTTGCTGACCTATAAGGCCCTACACGATCAGGGACCTGTTTACCTGAAAGATCTCCTTCACCCCTACTGCCCCTCCTGCTCTCCCCGATCCACTGACGAGGGATTGCTAGAGATTCCCAGGGTTCATTTAAAAACCTCAGGGGCCAGATCTTTTAGTTTTATGGCCCCAACCCTGTGGAATTCTCTACCTCGTCAGGTGCGGGATAGCCCAACTGTCCAAAGTTTTAAAGAATCTTTAAAAACCTATCTCTTTAGCAAAGCATATAATGATTTCTAATATTGTCATTTAGTTTAATTTTAAAATGGTTTTATTTATTGTTTTATTTTGTATTGTACAGGCGCCTTGGTTTTAGAAAGGCGCCTTATATAAATAAATAATGATTGAGATTGAGATTGAGATTTAAGTATGGATATGTGGACAAGTGGCAAAACAGTGGGGACTTCATATCTGTGTATAACTGCACACTGAGCGCAGGTGCCAGGGGTTGTTTGTGTTGTTGGTAGTGTGAATAATCAGTGTAGTAAGGTGGATTGTCGCGGTAGCAATCTTCCTGGAATTCAGCAGCATGCAACAATTGCTATGCGCAGTGTGACCTGTTCACACACTGGTGAGAACATGTTGGACATGGTACTGACTAAAATTTACAGATGGTTGAACCCTCTGTCCCTGAGAGCTGGGTTCATAGCAAGTGACAATGGGTCAAATGTGGTGGAATGCACCACGAATGGTGTTTTTTTTCGTGTTCCATGCATGGCTCACTATTTAAATCTTGTGGTTCAGGAGTTTCTGCAGCACCCTGACATAAAGTAAATGCTGACCATTGCATGATGTATCTGCTCTCACTTTTCAAGATCTGGAAAAGCCCGTGACCAACTGCGGCAGTTGCAAATACAAAACAGCCTGCCTCAGCACTGCTTGAAGCTGGAAGTTGTCACCCGATGGAACTCCACGTTATACATGGCAGAGAGGTTGTATGAACAATACAAAGCCATCTCAGAATATCTTGTTATGCACACTAGCCATGACAGTTCCAGGGCCTCCATGTCTTTGACGACTGAACAGTGGTGCCTCTTGGACTCTGTAATAACAATTTTGCAGCCTTTTGAACACGCCACACAGGCAGTGAGTGGCAAGTCTGCCTCTATTAGCCAATCAATTCCACTGCTGTGAGTGCTGAGGCAGACATTGGTGAATGTACAGCATAGCCTTGATATTGCCAGAGACGGTGGTAGCAGTATGTTGCTGCAACACATGCTGACAGTATTCAACCAGAATCATCACATTGTGAGCATTTAGCGTACAGACAACTTTGCCATGGCAACAATGCTGGACCCACGATACAAACATGGAATTGCATCAGTACTGGAGGGAGGGCCTGAACAGGTAAAAAATATCAGTGGTCAACTGGTGTGCTTGGTTCATGGGGCACCGAAGTCACGTACCAAGGTAAGCAAACCTCAGCCGCATAATCCAGCTGAAAGTGTACCTGGGGGACCATCAAGCATAGCTTGCAAGGGTAAGGGGACTGTAGTTCCTGGTGGTCTGTCATCCAAAGTGGGTGGCACCAACCCGCTTTGGAGGCTTTGTCTCAATTGGGTATTTGTGAAATAAATGATTCTGGAGAACAGGCTGATGCATCAACAATTGGACTTAGTTCGGCACAGAGAATGGTTGAGTCATATGTGTCTGAAAACAGGCATCTGACAATAAGTGAAGATCCTCTTTTGTACTGGAGTGGAAAGGTCAGTGAATGGCCAGAGCTGTCTGCAGTGGCACTGAAGTACCTCACATGCCCACCCTCCAGTGTAAGTGTTGAGAGGGTATTCAGCTCAGCAGGTGAAATAGTCAGGGATCATCAGGCAAACCTGTCTCCTGCAAATATTAGTTTGCTAACATTCATTAAAATGAATGAGAGACACATACCAGCACAGACTGCAGCTATGGTATTCGTACTCCCGGACTAGTCATGGTGGTCTTGCTGATGTGGAAATGGAGCATCCTGGTGGCACTGGCAGTGCCTGCCTGAAACAGCCCACCGCTGACGTAGATGATGACACAATGGAGAAAGAATTTCCCAGTGGTCAGACTTCAGACATCGATGACTGTGAGGGCAGTTTTCTTTATGAGGATGATGATGTGGTTAATGTTGGCAGGTTTTAGGTGCAGTATTTAAAAGGCGGTGTGCAACCCCCCCACCCCAGACCACCACCACCACCACCTCTGAGACTGATGTTAACCACTGCCACCACTGAGCCTGAGTCTGTATGCCCCCTGGACCACCACCACCAACACCACTGGGACTGATGCTAGCCACTGCCACCACTGAGCCTGAGTCTGTATGCCCTATGGACCACCACCACTGGGACTGATGTTATCCAAGTCTGCCACCAAGAGTCTGTATGCCCCCCTAGGACCACCACCGCCACCAGGACTGATGTTAGCCACTGCCACCACTGAGCCCAAGTCTGTATGCCTTCTGGACCACCACCACCGAGACTGATGTTATCCAAGTCTGCCACCACGAGTCTGTATGACCCCACGGACCAGTACTACCACCACAACTGGGACTGATGTTAGCCACTGTCACCACTGAGCCCGAGTCTGTATGCCCCCTGGACCACCACCACCAGGACTGATGTTATCCAAGTCTGCCACCACGAGTCTGTATGCCCCCCCTCGGACCACCACCACCTCCACCACTGGGACTGATGTTAGCCACTGCCAGCACTGAGCCCGAGTCTGTATGCCCCCTGGATCACCACCACTGGGAATGATGTTATCCAAGTCTGCCACCATGAGTCTGTATGCCCCCTATGGACCACCACCACCACCACTGGGAATGATGTTAGCCACTGCCACCACTGAGCCTGAGTCTGTCCAGGCCACCACATCCATCAGCCACAGACACAAAGCTTCTTAATATTTAAACCATAAAGTGAGTATGTGTACTCATGTTTGTTATGCTGCTTCACTTCCTTTAGTTTTATGTTTTTCTTTTCTGTGGCTTTTCAGAGCCACAATGGTAAAACACATACGGTGCACTTATTTTGTTTCTTTTACAGGGTAACCAAAAAAGGCACCATCAATAAAAGACGTTGGGATGGGAATGGTACTGTAGCTGTACCGTACAAAGAGAAAGCAATGTAATATCCACGCGAAATCCATTCTGGTAAGTATGAGAATTTTAGTTCATCCATTTCATTGTGTTGTGAAGACTGCAGGAAATATTGTATACAGGTTGTGAGAACCAGGGAGGGACATATAATGATTAAGTTGTAAGAAGTCATTCATTTCTTTTTTTAGGAAACGTCAAGATGCTTTGGTGTTCTGTCAAAGTGGCCTTATCCCATAAAGTTCTTCAAAATCAGGCACTCCCTTCCCCCGAGCTTGGGCACACATATCAACATGCAGAAGTCATTTCATTACATGACCATGACCATCATAAGTACCGAACTCCAGAAGGATGCTGATGAAATCTGTGAAGAAGTAACAAAATAAGAAACCATTAGATACAAACATGCAAATATGATTCCCCTCCCCAGAAAAAAAAATACTTGCCTTCGTGTGCTTGAGAGTTATCCGTTTCCAATATCAGCACAAAAAATTCTCATTGAGCACTTGAATGTGCACACCAACAGTTTCTGTGTGACCTGTGATGGAGAACAATACCATGAGTACATGTCCATGATTGTCAACATCCCTCCCCACCTAGAAAATTCACAACCATATATCTATCTATCTATCTATCTATCTATCTATCTATCTATCTATCTATCTATATATTAGAGGCAAAAAACTCCATTTAATGCATTAGTTAGGGTTGTTTCACAGCGACAAAGTGGGAAATTCAGTGTAAGGGTTGAAACCCTTGAACCCCCAGCCCACCCCCAACCGCATTGGGTGCACGCTGGGATCTGGCCAGCCCAACTCTCACCCCATGACATGTAAAGCAACAGAAGTATAGGAGAATGGGGTGAGTTAGGACCCACAATCCCAATCGCACCTCAATGCCGGTTGGGGTTGGGGTCCAAGGAGTTTTCAACCCTAACAATCGATTTCCTCACTTTGTTGCTGTGAAACAACCCAACTAATGCATTAAACAGAGTTTTTGCCTCTAATTTCTTCTTTTGAGAATGATAACGAGAAATAGTGAATGTAATGCAGCGGCGGGAGCACGAGGCCCTCCCTTCGAGCCCCGCACTCCCACCACATGATGTCTTGTGGCATAGTAACAGGAACAGCAACACAAACAGAAGTGCTAACAGTGGCGCACATGGTAACACAAGCGCGAATGAGAACAGAAAGGGTAACGTACATGGTGGCGTAGACGGGAACGGTCTGCCACGTGATGTGTTGTCACATAATAACATGGTGCCTGAAAATGGAAATGTCAATTGGCATGGTGACGCAAATTAAAACAGAAAGAGAAACAGTACTGTAGACACAAATGGCAAAAAATAACAGAAATGCAAGCGCAAATGAAAACGCAAAGGATAACGCACATGGTGGCGCAGACGTCAACAGTAAGTGAAACGCGTATGGAACCGCAAGCGGAAAGGGCAACAGTAACAGTAATGTAGGTGCACAGGCTGGTTTTCCCCAAAACCTGCATAGAGAAAGACAGTGAGTACAAATAATGAATGCATAATAATGAGTATGAGCAGAAAATGAGAACTTGGAATACTAAATACGTTATATATCAGGAACCGTACGACGTAGAAAAAAAATTTAAAAGTCGTATGATTTACAACTGTCCTGGCTAATTTTATGCTTAGCCCCCACTTTCTGACAAAAAGTCCGTATCTCGCACCGTTTCTGAGATACAGGCCCTGAAAGGCGTGGCAAACGCCGTAATGTTATCCTATGGGAAAAAAAGAAAAGTTCGGAGTGCCATAACTATGCCTCCCTGTAATATTTTTTCACCAAACCACTGAAAGGCACATCTGTGGGCTGTTGGCTGTGTTCCCTCCAAATTTCAGGAAAAAAGACTAAACCGTTATTTTGCAGCAGGGTGCCAAAGGATTCCTGTAATGCATCGGGCGCTGTAATGTTATCCTATGGGAAAAACTGTCAACTTTGGAGTGCTGTAACTTTGCCGCTGTGTAATATTTTTTCAATACAACACTGAAAGGCACATCTGTGAGATGTCATCTGCGTTCCCTCCAAATTTCAGCCCAAAACTCCCAGCCATTCTTTTGCAGCGGAGTGCCAAAAATTACTATTATTTTAGGCATAGTGTTTACTAAAGTAATTATGCGCCAATTTGCGAAGTGTCACAAAAAATTTGCGACACTTTCGTGAGTGCTACACTACTTTGCGAAAGTACTTTTTCCAGAAATTTGAAAAACATATTTCTGGGGTGTTTTACCCCAAAATAAAGACATGGCTAGCGTCCTCAGGGCCAGACTAGGTGAATACAAAAAGAATTAGGTTGCTAGAGGGTCTCAATTTTAAATGCCAAGCATTTTTCTGATCACTAACTGAAAACAAGATGGTGGATTTGCGACACTAACAGGGCCATTTGCAACAGTAAAAAGTGCATTTGCGACACTGTCGAACTTTTTGTTAACTTTTCCCATTGACTTATAATGGGAAATTGTTTTTTTAATTACTTTTGAACCATTGAATATTTTTTCATTAAATCTTCAAAAGGCACATCAGGGACCCCGGCCACACATTCCCTGAAGATTTTGGGCCAGTCGCACGAAACCGCATTTACCTGTAGGCGACCGTAGAATTCCAGAAAAGCTGTAAACGCAAACGCAGATCACGCTTAATAACTCCGCAGCCATATATGCGACTGGTACAAAACTTGGCAGATCCCAAGGCCTATGGTTCTTGATCATGTATTCTAAATTTCAGGTACATCCGTCAAACAGTTGCAAAGTTATTAAGATGCAAAGTTTTGAGGTTTAACATAGAAATGGCTCCTCAACCCTAACTATAGCGGCACTACCGTGCCACTATAATATAGATAGATAGATAGATAGATAGATAGATAGATAGATAGATAGATAGATAGATATACTCACCAAGGCTACTATTGGTGTACAGCCAAAGGGCACCCTTCAATCCAGTTGAGATGATCACATTGCATTTGCTCAAATCGTCTGTCAGAACACATTGGACCAGCAACACAATACTCAAAGTCATAATTTTATACAGGTGTATGTGTTGAAACACTCTCATTTCACTGTCTAACCACTTGTCAATTTTCTGCAGACAAGCAGGATGCATTTTGATCCGGCAGAAAAAATCTGGGGACTCTGTGCCACTTCTATGCACATGACTGAGTGCGCCATTAATTCTGCGGTTCTTTGTATGGGTTGAAACACTCCAATTGCACTGTCTAACCACTTGTCAGTTTTCTGCAGACAAGCAGGATGCATTTTGGGCCTGCAGAAAAAATCTGGGGACTCTGTGCCACTTCTGTGCTCATGACTGAGTGCGCCATTTTTTCTGGGGGACTTTGTATGTGTTGAAACACTCCCATTTCACTGTCTAACCACTTGTCAATTTTCTGCAGACAAGCAGGATGCATTTGGGCCAGTAGAAAAATTCTGGGGACTCTGTGTCACTTTTGTGTATTCTATGATTGTTGCTGTGAGCTCATGATGTTATGCTGCCATTTTCACAATTAAAGCAGCAGTGCAAGAATGTCCCCACAGTTTTGAACCATACTTTTTTTATGCTATTTTACACTGCCACAGCCACCACTAACCTCCGAGCCGTGACTTGAAGGACACGCTTCTTTTCAAAATTTATGTCTGCTTTCCTTACTTGACAACTTTTTTTCATGTATGAAAAAAAAGAGGACACCTTTCAGTATTGTTCTCACCAGGTTTGTATTTTTTTGCAGCTGCTTTTCAATAAATATTGTTCTATGCTGTCATAAAACACTGACTGTTGCATAATTGTTAATTTACAACAGAAGTGATACATAACAACTAACTGATGCAATGGAGAAAAGCAGAGGAAAACAATAACAAACACCTGGTCAGAAGTTGAACCAATTTAAAAGGAATGCTACTTTCATTATTTCACACATGAAAAAAGGTAGTACAGCAGACTCACTCAAGTTAGCAAATTCTCATATCATTCCAGTCAGTCACTATGTAAGTAGAGGATCTTGTAACATAGCATTAAAAAATATAGGTCAGAGTTATCAACAGATTGTTGCGTTGCTGCTTTACAGAGATTCACCACGTTACATAGTAATGGTAATGCACATAACCTAATATGTGGGCGCCTTACTTCCACTGGAATATTTCTTGCTCCACAGAGTGCAATATATATCTGGGAAAATCACCCATAATTTCATTACAGTGTGTCACATGACGGAGGAATTCCCATTCAGAAAAGCCACCCACATTCTGCCCCCTTTCTCAGCAACCTTAGGACATGATAACGGGGAGTGCAGGTGCATGCTCTACTACAGTGAATGTCCTAGGGGCCATGGACAAAGGACTCCCCACAGGGGCTGTTTTTATCAATCTATCAAAAGCCTTTGACCTAGTGGACCACAAACTCCTGCTAGCCAAACTGGCCTTCTTCAGCCTGGATCAACATTCCCTCACCAGGTTCACCTGCTACCTATCTGGTCACTCCCAGCAGGTCAGATGGAAGTCTGTGACCTCTGATCCACTCCTCCTAAGTGAGGGGGTGCCTCAGGGTTCCATCCTTGGCTCTCTCCTCTTCTCGCTATTTGTCAACGATCTTAAATCCCATTGTGGTGGCAGCTCAGTCGTTCAATATGCAGACAATGCTGTTATCTATTGGTCCCAGAGCAACCCATCTGACCTGGGACCCCACCTCCAAGCTGACTTTACCAAGCTAGAGTCCTGGCTCACTGGGAACAAACTAGTTCTAAACACCACAAAAACCAAAGCAATGGTATTTGGTCAGCGAAACCTAGGAGCAGTCCGGAGTACCATGCTCCCTTTGACCTCATCCTCAGGCTGCCGCACTGAGGTTGTGAGTTCCCTCAAATACCTGGGGCTAACCCTGGATCAAGGGTTTACCTTCAAATCTCACCTAGACCAAGTAACCAAAGCTATTCACTGCAAACTGGGCCTGCTGTACTGCCTGAATGACCAGCTCATCCCCGAGTCTAGAAACTCCATTGACAATAGCCTACTCCTGCCAACACTGACCTATGCTGCCCCAATTCTCCAGGGATTGGCTAAACAAGAGATGAACAGGCTGCAAGTTCTCTACAACAGAGTTGCTCGGTTTGCGTTACAGTCCCACAAAAGACGGCACCACTGCAATGCCCTTTCTGTCCTTCAATGGCCCTCCCTTAATGGTCGACTCAAATACCCTCTGCTGTGCTACGCATACAAGCTTTCACACCTCAATCCCCCCTGTCAGCCTGGCCAGTCTTCTGGTTCCCAAGCACTCAGAATGTACACTATGAACCAGTGGGCATAACCTCCTAGCTAAACCCAGAGTTCGGACCGCGAATCCTTTGCCTTCATGGCCTCTGCCCTATGGAATAAGCTTCCTCCCCTCCCTCAGGATGCCCCCTTCCTTGAAAACTTCTGCAAGGGACTTCGGGCTCACCTACTTGAAGCTAGAATCTGCTCCTGTCTATGAGGGGCCCAACCTTAGACCAGTCCCACACTAGCCTAGACATGCACTGCTCTATATCCCTGTAGGTGCCGTCCCCTGTAAACTAACTTAGGCCCACTGTCAGCTCTGTCTTATCCAAGCATCTACTCTCCTTGAATTGCTCTGAACTTGTTCCTTTGCTGTACCGTATTCTGTAACTAAATGTTGTACCAATTACACATATTAAATTTGCTCTGAACTTGTTTCTTTCTTGTACCTGTACTCCTCTTTAACTAAATGCTGTACCAAAACACCTCTGTAATCAAATACTGTACCTGTATACCTCTGTAACTAAATCTGGGTCGCCCCTGAAAAAGGGACCTTCAGGGCTCAGCAGGCCTACCCGGTTACTAAAATTGAATAAGTAAATAAATAAATGTCCGGCAGATATCCCAATATTTCGTTATGTTATAAGGTTTACTTTGTGGTGAAATGTGGGAACATTTCCACTACCAAGGCTTTTCTTACAGGAAACTTGCCCACACATTTCAAAACAAACTGACCATTATAACATAAAGAAACATTAGGAAAGTTGCAGAACAATCAGACATTCACTGTAATGGAGCATGCACCTGTGCTCTCCCTAGCATCACAACCTAATGTTGCTGAGAAGAGGTTTAGAATGTGGGCTGCTTTTCAGAATGGGAATTCCTCCACCATGTGACACACTGTAATGAAATTAGGGGCAGTTTTACACAGAACTGTATTGATTACGTGGAGCAAGAAAGATTGCCCCGGAAGGGAAAATGTGGATTGCTAAACAACAACAAAGAAAAAGCACACAAAAAGAGTACAACACAACAGTGGGATGGGGGCAGAAAACAATATCTTACTGTGGCCGTGGGATGCTGTGGTGGTCCAACAGCAAGTGCAGCATTGTTATTATTTGCTGCTGCTGTGCTTCGATGGCGCCAGCTTGCTACTGCAAAGCACCCACCCTCACACTGTTCTCCTCCAGGGCTGCACACACCAAGGTGAGGTCTGACTGTGTTACAGGGACTGTAGCGGGGTCCACTGCAGGAGGAAATCCAGGGAGTGGTGGTGGAGAGGGTGGTGCTGGTGGCTGTGGTGGTGGGGAGGTGGTACAGCTGCTCCACTGGCCCTTCTCCGGCTGCGGCGGTGATGCACATGTTGTTCATCAGCAGCACCCTCTGCCACTGCCACAGAAGGGCCAGCAGGTGGACATCTGGCCCCTTCCATGGCAGCCTCCCACTCCACCCTGTGGTGATTCATCATGTGGGTACGCTTGACCCCGGTTCCCAAATGTGTCCCCCGAGGGCCATGGTGCACCATCACACCACAGAAGCGGCACACCACCACTGTGCTGTCCCCCCCAACACAGTCAAAAAACTCCCACAATGGGGAGCTGCGGGGGGACCAGACACATTCCTTGAACCACCAGGATTTTCCAAGGCCACCTCCTGTGGCTAAGGAGGTGGTGGAGGGGTGCTTCTGGAGCACCTACATCTTCCAGCAGTGGTGATGATGGTAGTGGCTCACAGGGTGCATTGACTGCACCTACTGGTGGCACTAGTGCTGCTGCTTCAGCATGGGGGGGGCCCCAGAAGTTGGGAGTGGTCCAGCCTGACACGACCACCCAGGGTCCGCACTCCCCTCCTTGGATGATCTCACCCATGGGCCACTGAGTCTCCTCCCAAAGGCTTCATCTCAACTCCTCTGAGTCCCGTCAGTCCGACACACACAAACACACATGAGCACACACACACACACACACACACACACACACAGAGCACACGCAGTCACACACGCACAAAACAAAACTTCTAAAAAAAAATTCACTAACAAAAAAAATCACAAGCACAACACTAAAATTAAACAAAGATATAGCTTTTAAAAAAGCTGTTGTGGCTGCAGTAAAGAACTAAAGCATCAGATCTCTCCTTTTCTCTCCACAGAGCTTTCTCACTCTACAAATACAAAGGAGAGAGTGAAACTGCTTCTCTGACTCAGTTCCTTCCTATCTGGCTAAACCATGTGACTTACGGTACTGTAAGCCAAGTGATGTGTGGGGAGCTGCCTATTTACATGGTACTTCGCCTTACTTCTCCTTAAGGCATTATTGGCAACTAGAAGTGGTAATGATAACACGAAGTGAGCACTTTGTGTTGGTCACTTCGCGTTGTGCTCCGACAATGCAAAGTGGTCACTTTGTGTCCACTTCGCCGACGGAATTTAAATTCACTGCATCTCTACTCCCAACAACATGCTTTGTGTCTAATACAAAAATCATTGAGTACTCAGCAGTGAACCACTCCAATTTGTTCCCTGGTTCACTCTCCTTAAAGATCAATGACAAATATTGTTTTATTTGTTTTCACAGTTTACCACCAAGGCAGGTAAAGTTTAATTTAATGTTAACAGCTATTTTCAGACAAACTGCATTTATCAAAGCAGAAACTTATTTATGAAAAAAAAACATTTTCAGCAGTAACCTATTTGTCTCACATCCTCTGTAAACTTATAACTGCACCGGTTTACCAGATCACTTTTCACTGAGCAGTCCTTTAAAATAAAAGATTACATATGTATTTGTGGAAGTTGTGATGATGGTGGTGGTAATAGTGTAGGGTGGTGAAAGAACATGTTGAATGGGTGGATTCAGGACACTGAAATTGTTTCCAGTAGATACCTGACACCAGTGAAACACAGCCTTATGTCTTCCTGCTGATTCAGAACCCAATCATTTTCCTCCAGATTTAGAATTTGAATCATTGTAGTGTGCAGTGACTTGGAAGGCTTCAGTATGCACTTGATGTTCATTTCATGCAGAGGTGTGTAGTAGCAATATCTTATTCACTGGGTTAGTCAGCAAGCTGGGAGAGTGGGTTTGATGTGCCATAATTAGTTAAAATTAAATGATTGGGAGCTACAATGCATTCATGCATGTGTCTATGCAATGCATATCATGGATTGGACCAATCCCTGGTGCCGGAGTAATACAGGTAATATTTTGGACAGTGGATGAAACCACACTGTGAATGTATCACAAAACACTTCTGACAAACACCCCCAACAGGTAGGCCCACTGTCCAGATCACAATTGAGATTGCATTTTGCAGGGGCTTGGATTTGCAAATTAGGTGTCACCGGTAGACAAGTATTTAGATACAACAGTGGTTTGTGCAATTTATTTTTGTTGAGTACTCCTAGTTTTACAATTCATTCCCTTACCTCCTCCCCACCTCCACCTTCATCTGTGTGATACTGATGCATTTTACATGAAAATAATATGCATGCATTGAATATATGCATATTAATGTAATTTATGCATTAGTCTTTTGCCACCATTGTAATGCCCTGTTTTTTAATAGTTTATTTGCTATTTACAGTTTTAGCAATTGTCATGTGTTCGTATGTGACAAGGGCTTACAAATGGAAGTTAGGTGGATCCTGCAGAAAAGCATTCAGAAACCATAGTACTGTAGCTTTTGCAGTATCAGTGTTGAGTGTTCCTTGTCTTCTTGTTTTTCCAAATCCACCTCCATTTCCCCTATCTGCTTAGCCATACAGCGTTTATGTTTTACATTGTTTGAGAAATGAATTCTATCCAACTATTACTACCACCACCACCCTCCAGACACCACTACATTCAACCTAACAAACTCCTTCCGCAAAATGGGCACACACTGACACCCTAGATGAATATTACTACTGCAAGTCTCGTAATTATAAAATCCATGATGAGCTTAGTATTATGGTTCAGACAAGACTGCATATTCAAACTGTGTTCTGGTTCATGTATATTTGTTTTAAGTGATTTATTTTAAGATGCACTCTGTTGCTAACATATATGATTGATTAGAGCAAGTTTTAATCTACTTTATTGAGATAGGCAAATAAAGGTTTGGTCATAGTTTGAAAACTGTACCTCCATAATACATATTCATAACTAGGTAGGGGTGCCACTAGACACCATGGAGCTATGTCTGTTGGAACTGTCATGGACCTTCACTGTTTGCAGTCTTTTCAGTTCAAACAGTGACGTTCAAACTGTAGAGAACTGAGAATGGTTATTTTCCAATTGATTGATCCTTAACTAAGCAAGTGATGGGCAATATGATTGTGGTCCCAAAAATACATACTTGCCATCAAAATTTTTAAATAATAATACAATAAGTGAATTAAGTGTGTGACCGAGACCTAAATACAGGTATTGGTCATTCCTTAGCAAGAAGCATGTCTTTAGAAATCAATTTGTAAAATGGAAACAAATACAAGTTGGTGGAAGCACAAACATTTCTCTGATCACAAACAGTAAATTCTTAACAGTTAACAGTTCAAGCTGTTTTTATTTATCTGCCTGTCTAGCAGCTATCTCACAAAACTATTATAATTCAAAAATGGTGATATATCTTCTCACCACACTATTCTAACATTAGTCTTGTGCTTGGAATACTTGCTTGTGCTCAGCCCGAAGGGCCCTGTGCTTCCACAGCTACATACATATATACATCTATGGATGGATGGGAGTGCAGGGCCAAAGGGCCATGTGCTCCCACAAGCAATTAAGGATATAATGATACAACAGTATCTCAAAAAGAAGGGAAATAAATTGCATAAAATTGCATTAATGCTCTAGTTAGGGTTAAAGACACAAAGCTAGGGAAATGTGTCATTAGGATTTCCAATCCTAACACTCCAACTACACCCTATGCACACTAACAGGCATTGGGGGTGTACTTTGGGGTCATCAGGCATAATGCTCACCCCATTCCATATGTAAATAAGCTGAGATGGGTATAGCATAAGAGAACTGGGTGTGCATTAGGGCTGATAACCCCAGGGCACACCCCCCCGATGCCTATTTGTGTGTCCAGGGTGGTTGTGGGGTGTTAGTTTTGAAAACCCTAGCACAGCATTTCCCTGATTTTGTGGCTTTATCCCTAACTAAAGCATTAAGACTTTTTTTGCAGTTGGTTTCCTTACTTTTTGAGATTTTGAGATAGTATATTTATATCCTTATTTGCCTGTGGGAGTGCATGGCCCTCTGAGCCCTGCACTCCCATCCCTCAATAGATGCATATATAAATGTAGCTGTGGAAAAACAGGGCTCTCCGGGCCCTACACTTCCATTTATAGGGCAACAGTGAGCAAATTGTCAGCATAGCTATTTATTGCCCCTCCTCATGTACCTGGTACAGAAGATTTTCGAATAAATGCCAAAATGTAATTCTGCACAACTGCAACACCATTCTCTGTCACAGGAGAAAAAACAGATTTTGGACAGGATTTGAAAAATGACAGCTGTGACAAACATGAGGAGAGATATTAAGAAGGCTAAGTTGAAAATCTGGGGTGAAAAGATTTAAAATGTCCAAAGTTACAAGCAGGGGTAGCAAAATTGCAATGAATGATCATAACTTCTGCATTTTTTTTTTCATATTTTGACTCCAAATGTTCAGCATAGTTTTCTTAAGACCTCACCTCAAACACCACATACAGTAGGTGAAAATTTCCAAATCTGTGCCAAATCGCCTTTCTGTGCCACAGGTGCGAATACAAATTTTGGACAGGATGTGAAAAATGACAGCTGTACTGTTCATGAGGTGGTGTGAAGAATGGCTACATTGAAAATTTGGAGTCAAAATATTGAAAATTACCATAGTTTTGCATGTGTGTAGAAAAATTTCAACAAACGTGCATAACTCAGCCATTTTTAGGAATTTTTTCACCATATTTTCAACATGTCTTTTTTGGGACACCAACTCTTGAGCACCTTCATTATTCAGTCCCAAAAGGTGATTTCATGCAGTGACCATGAAATCAACTTCCGGGCCAGAATAACAAAATGATAGTGCCAGTGTTCTTGAGATGGGGTCCCAAAAAGGCCATGCTGAAAAGTTGGTGAAACAATGCCTAAAATAGCAATGTTATCAACATAACTTCAAAATGCTATTGAAGTACATTATACTGCAGTTCCTCAGTTCAAGGTTTGCCTTTTTTTTATTAATATTTTATTGGTTTTAAGCAATACAATTATAGTATTTCATATCTATTAAAAAGGTAGCTACATACAATAGCCAGAAAATCATGAAAACAAAAGGAAAACAAAAGGTTTCAAGCAATAATGCATACTTCAATAATGCTGATTGTACTAAGACAGAACATAACAGTTCAAACAAAAGAGACTGTGACAGAATGCTAACATAACGCACAGTAACTGAACAATGTGCACCTGTATACAAAAGCAGATACAGTAAGATCATATGTTTTCAAGATGTCAGCTCTGAGAAGGGGGACCATGTTTTAAGGAACTTAGCCATCTGATTAAACAAGAGATAGCAGATTCTCTCATTCTGTGCTAAGACTGTCATATTATTGAACTATTCAGACAAAGAAGATATACCTGTAGATTGTACTTCCCAATTTAAAAATAATAGTCTCTTGAGGGCCAAGGAAGCAGATAGAATCCAGTTAATCTGCCTTTTAGAGTGAGAACATAGTTGAGAGGAAAGTCCCAATATAAAAGTCAGGGGAGACAGCAAGATTCTTGACCCTGTGACCCTCTTACAAATCCCTTGGACCTGCTAATATAATTTAAACACCTGAGGACAGCCCCACAGCATGTGCAGAAGGTCTGCATGTGACTCACTGCACTTCCAGCAGTTGCCACCAGAACATAACTCCATCTTTTCCAGCCTACAAGGGGAGTGATGATACTGGTGTAGAATTTTAAACTGCATAGTCCCACTCTGAACCTACTTGCATGCATGGTGAACATTCTTCCAAGCAGATGCCCTGTGTTCTGCAGAAATACTCTGACCCAGGGTATTTTCCCATTTAGATTTTGAGGATTCATTCACTGAGGGATTGCCAGAACAGTTGTACAACAGCTTACAGAGCTTAGACTCCCCCCCCTTTGAAACTAACAGCTCTACAGATCGGGTTCCAATCCAGCCCCCCACTAGGTAATTCCAAACTGGGGGCCAATGACTGTCTGAATGCTCCTAAACAGTGGCTCCAGGGCCAGAATGAACAAATATGAAGAAAGCAAGCACACACCCTTGCCTTGTCTGTCTGTATAATCTAAATGAGGAGGAGACTTTCCTGTTTGTTATTACTTCTGTAGAAGGGGTGCTGTATAGAGTTTTAATCCACCTAATGACTCTCTTTCCCGCATTATATTCCTCTAGTACCTTGAATAGGTAAACCCACTAAAAGTTGTTGAAGGCTTTGAATAAATCTATGGGTAGGACAGTTTGGAAATTTCTGGTCATCTGAGCCAAGTACATCACAATGAGTAGACGACTAACATTCCGCATACCCAACCTACCTGGAACAAACTCTATCTGTTCCCAACCTACCATTTTAGTTACTAAGTTCTGAATTCTGAAGGATAAAGCCTTGGCCAGAATCTTGTAATCTCCATTCAACAATGATATTGGTCTAAAACTCTCACAGGTTAAGGGGTCCTTCTCTTTCATCAGCGTAATGTAGGCCCTGCTGAGTGAAGCAAGTAGATTATTTTCCTGAAAAGTTTCTTCAAACACTTTACCAATATATTTTGGAATTAAAGGACCCATAGCCTTCTACAGCTCTCCAGGGACACCATCAGGGCCTGGAGCCATATTATTGGGGGGAGTCTCTAATAACCTGAGTTATTTCTTCAACTGTCAGGGGTCTATCCAGGGCATCCCTGTGCACCTCTTTTAAAGGTGGCAGACTAGATGAGCCCAAGAATTCAAGCAACAAGTTATTCTCTGCAGTGGCTGAGCTGCACTATAGTTATTCATAGAACTCCATAATGACCTTGTTGATATCTGCATTCACTACCTGAATACCACCCTGTTTGTCCCTGATCCCTGCAATAACATTTTTGTTGGATATTTTTTTAAGTGTATAGGCTTGTAGTTTTCCTGATTTCTCACTTGACTCCCAGAATTTCTGTTTCATAACTGCCAGAGCAAATTCAGCCTTTGCAGAGTATATCTTATTAATATCAGACTTGAATGCCATACTCTCATGAAGCCTAGTCGGGGTCCTGTTTTTCCCTTGTTTAAACTCAATTTCTAACCCCATGAAGACCTTGCTGATGTCTGCATTCACTACCTGAACACCACCCTGTTTGTCCCTGATCCCTGAAATAATGTTTTTGTTGGACATTTAGTCTGAGTCCTGTTTTTCCCTTGTTTAAACTCAATTTCTAACCCTTTGAGCTTATTTTCCTTTACTGCTAGCTCTTTAAGCACAGTCTTTTTATTTGTTGCAAATGAATTATTTTCCCCCTAAGATAAGCCTTAAAGACATCCCATAAAATTGCATATGATGTTTTTCCATCATTATTTACCTCAAAGTACTCAGGCACAGCTCCCTCTCAAAACTTCTTAAAGTTTTTGTCTTGTAGGAGAGAAGTGCTGAACTTCCAACTGCGATCAGTGCTGAATTCCCTATCAATAGCAAGGTGTACTGTGACCTTACCATGATCAGATATCACACCACTTTTGATGTCTGCTGAGGTCAGGACAAAACACAGTCCCTTTGAGACCAGTATGTAGTCTAGTCTACTATAGTACAAGTACAAAAGTTTTCATTTGTTCAGCAAAATGCTATTACAACATAAAACACAAATAAAACGTGTCCTATATATTACAATATTTCTGTTAATACAAGACAGACTCCTTTAAGTTTGATTTAACAGGTCCATTATATAACCTCAGGGGGTTTATTTATGCAGGTTAACATTAAAAACATCTGCAAATGTGTAGAGGCTTAATTCTTGGCCAATCTGTATAACAATTGATTGTCCAGTGTCACATATAATTCAATAATAGTTTGAGAGGGAGGGAGAGCAAGGGAAGACAGTTAGTCACCTAGCCAGTGTTTATGAGATTGAGCATATAACGGACAGAGTAATGTAATATGCTTAAGATCATCTTCCAGTTTCAGTCCACATTTGCAATATTGTGAAAGTACTTTTGGTCTTTTTTGTGGGTAGTACATGTAATTTGCTTCATAAGATTCAAATCTGAATCCGGTTATAAATCTTTTTAGTTTTGAGTTAATAATTCCAATTAACTAAGGTTCAAGATTATGCACCTGCTTCATTTGTTTATACCAGTGAAAAAGGTCTAGTTTATTCAAATTTTCAAAGTCTTTAGAGATAGCTGTGTCTCTTACCCTATTTCTTACAATTTCTTTAGGTTGAAGCTTAGGATATAAGTGTGATTCACCAATAAGATATGCAAGGCCCAGTGTAAGTAGATGATTCTTTATTTTCTGAATGGATGGAAGTGTAAAGCCTCAGCACTGTATTCAGTTTCTTCCTCCAGGCACTTTCGAGACAACAAAGATTCTGGTGTGTGCAATTGGGACATAAGAAACAGTAGCTGTCTTTCAACTGAATATGTATGCAAAGGGTATTGTCCTAATTTCAGCCTTAAAACTTCTGCTGGGGTGGATTGATAAACCATTAATATATTTTTATATAATTTATTACATTTTTTTTTAATTTTGTAGATTTTCTGTAGCCCAAACTTCCAAGGCATACAAGGTGCTAGCATGAGCTTTAGCATTTCAGCCTTGAGGTACTCTTTAACTGTTCCTTTGACCAACTTTGCATTAAAAGATTTCAGTTCATGAACTGTAGTGATTGTTCAAATTTGTAGTAGTTCAATGTGATCTTCCCATGACAGATTCTGGGGAAAACCTAACCCCAAGATAATCATAAAATGTTAATGTGTCTATGTGGGTTATATTAATTAAAATTCTTGGTAGAATTCTGGTATGATTGCCAAAGACTACCATTTTAGTCTTGTTTTTATTAATTGTCAGGTGATCCTTGGAGCATAATAATGTAAAGTGATCTAATTTCCTTTGAACTCCCAATTTTGAAGTAGAAATTAAAACTATGTCATCTGCATAAGCAAGATAGGGTGTCTTTTCAGAAAATAATGTTGGAGAATGGAAATTAGGATCTTCCATTGCTAGTATTATGGGATTAATGTAAATATTGAAGAGTGTAGGTGCCAAAATATTCCCTTGCCAAACTCCTAGGTTTGTGAATATTTTATCTGTAGTGTCTCCCTGAAAATTGTATTGGGCACGAATTCATGTATTTTGGTGGAAATGTATCAAAATGTCCAATAGTATTGGATCTATGTTTAATTTTTCTAATTTTGACCAAAGTAGTGTTCTACTTATACTGTCAAAGGCAGGGGACAGATCAACAAAACAACAGTATAATTTGTGTTGTTTAACCTTTACCTATTTCCAGATTAGATGGAAAAGGACATAACATGTTGGATGGTCAAACATCCAGCTTTAAAACCGTTTTGAAAATTACTAATTATTTGTTCTTGTTCAAGCCAATCAGTGAGTCTGTGTAAGATGATTTTTTGCAAATATTTTTTGTGGTATATCAATTAGACTTATAGGACAATATATTGCAGGATCTAAATGATCCTTTTTTGTTAATTGGAAAAATTATACTTCCCTTCCAACTATTTAAAATGATGGAGCCCTGCAGAAATAAACTGAATATGATTGTCAGAATAGGAACCCACCAGTTGTAAAATGCTTTATATAAATCACCAATAATGAGGTCAGGTCCCGGTGCCTTGTTCGACGACAAGGTTAGCACTGCAGCCTGTACCTCCTCCAAGGAAAAAAATATTTGACGAGGATGAGTTGCATAAGGAGCGACTGTATTGGATCTAACTACTCCGAGTTCTTCAGTCTGTGAAAAACATAAGTTTTTTAAATGTTTCTCTCAAGCTTTTGGGGTTATATAGGCTTCCAGTTTATAGGAGTACTGTTTTAATCCTGTGGAGACCAGGGTCCAAAAGCCCTTAACATCATTCTTTATGACAGTCTTCCTTAACTTTTCCCACATAAAGTTATTATACTTATTATGTTCTAGCTCCAAAACCTTTTTTTATTCCTTTCTTGTTTGATTTAGAGCTTGCAAATTATTCTTGGGTCTATCCTTCTCAAGTTTCCTCACTAATTTAGCTAGCTGGTGTTTCTTAGATTTTTTTTCACTTATTATTTTCCTACGCCTGCTGTCCCTCAAACTCCACTCCTTCAGTCCCCCAAGGAGTGTCACCCTCCCAACCCTACTAACACTCAGGGTCTGCCTCTAAAGTACCACACTCACTGCTAACAGGGCCCTTGATGGCCCAGATTACCCCCTGGGTGGGGTGAGGAGAGATCCCAACTTACCTCCCTTTATCTCCTGCAGTAAGTTGTACAGTGAGGTCTGCCCTGTTCAGTCAGCAGGTGGTGAGACTGGCTCCGGAGGACGTCATCTAGGTAGGCTGGAGGGCCTTTTCCTCTGAGATGTATTTCCCTGATGCTGGCATGCAAGGAGGAGCAAGGCTGCTGGCATGCATGGAAACACACATTGAAGCTGGTCCTCTGCCAGTGTCTACCCCTTGCATCAGGCACTTCTCAACTGCACCGACCACCCTGAGCATCCCCCAACAAGTGGTGGTATCATGGTGGAGAGCATGGTCCCCCCTTCCCAGAGAAGGAGAGCAGCCATTGGGTGCTCAATCCTTCTCCCTCCTAGCCAACCCCCGTCAACCCAAGCTTACTCCCAGCTTGGGTCGCCGGTGTGGTATGAGGTGTGGCATCCAGCGCCTCAACCCTCAGTACCATTGGGCCAGTCCATGTTTCTTAGTTTTACAAGTATGATTAAACCATGTATTAAGATTTTTCTTTTTCTGGAAAATCATCCTGCAGTGAGGTCTAACCAACTCATTAATCCTAGTCCAGTCTGCCAATATTTGATTTGGATTTTGAGGGGTGAGAATTCCCCTCCTAAATTTGTTAAACCTTTGTTCTGTAAACATCTCAGAGAAACTATGAATAACATCAGACTTCCAGCAGATTCTTTTTTGGTTAATTATTTCTATTTCACCTTCATGGTTTACAGTAACATTATTCCTTTTGATATTCTCAGTGTAAGATATTGTAACATGTACTGGCAAATGAGAAGAATCTTCTTTATCTAGAATTTTTTACATTCTACATCTCTTCAAATGCTCTACATTAACCCAAATTAAATCAGTTATTGATGTGCTAATGGGTCCCATGTACATAAAAGCCCCCTCTGGGTCACCGGGAAGTCTTCCATTAAGCAAATACAAGTTATGTTCTGTCACATATTTATACAGTGCTTTCCCTCCTAGATTCAATACTTTATCCACAGATTTTCTATTATATGTAGCCTCAGGGTTTAATATAGGAATACAGGATAACATATCAGGATATTGATTTCTTTGTAATAGTTTTTCCTCAGTCACTCTTGCATTACAATTGCCCACCATAATTACCACATACATGTCATTTCTATCTAATAGTTGTTCAATATGCATGAATACATTTTGTACAATATTTAGCATATTCTTATTCCATGGAGGGAGATACATGTTTAAAATAATCATTTTCTGTTGGTTACTTTCTAATTCAAGAGCTAGAATGGTATTAAGATTAATCTCAATTGTCTTGATCTTTAAATCTAAAGTAGTTTTAACATAAATTAAGAGACCAGCCTTTGGTCTTCCATAATTTTTAGTTCTATAGGCTGATACTTCATAGACTGAGTAACCAGCAAGGAGTAGAGAAGCAGAAGAAAGAGTCCAAGTTTCCTGCAAGCAGATTAATTCAAAGTTTCCCAAAAATTCTCTAACTTCTGGGTCTGCAAGTTTCCCCGTGGCATCTTCAATATTACAGGACAATAAATTAATCCTAGGACTAAAACTATAAGAAAAAGGAGTACGCGTGTATGTTACACTATTTGTTAGCCATCTAACATTTAGGTTATGAGACAGAGAACAATCCTGAATTCCATTGTAATCAATCTGAGCTTCTGTTTGATTGTCCTGCCCACTATTTTCATTAGCTATCTTTTTGTCCATTATGGTGGGGGTTTCAAGATCCTGAGGGCTGATTATATGTATGCCAAATATATCTAAAGTATGTGCTTTCTTAGGTATTGCAGCTGGCAACATAACATTTTTAAAAGTAAGATCAATTTGTGATGTTAAGAGGTTAGGTTTATAAATTTTGATCCTTATGATTGAGCTGTTTATAATGAGCAACTTTAGAGAGTGTGACAAAAAAGTAGATATTTCTGTTTTAGTTGAATTTAAGGTAATATTTTCATTCAGATCCCATCCAAACATTCTAATGGTCTTACATTTCCATTCATTCAGTTGTTGTGATTGATAATGCTCTATTATGGCCACTAAATCTTTAATATTTTTTTTAATGTATCAGTAACTTACACTGATTCTGCAGTGGAATCTAAAGTCTACTATAGGAAATGTGTCTGTTGGAATAAAAAAAATAATCCCTCTCATCTGGGTGAAGTGTTCCACCATGTATTCAGCGGACCAAAATCCACCTTCAAATTTACCAAGGCTCTTCTGGGACTAGACATCTGGAGCTGATTTTGCACATTAGTTCTCTCTACAAATTGGTCAAATACCTCATTGAAATCCCCATCCACATATGATTTCAGAATTAGAATACAAGCTTAAATGAATGGCAGTCTCATAAAAAAAATACTCTCATCCCTATTGGAAGCATAAATGTTGGAAATGACTACTTGTTTCCCATTAAGTGCACTTTTCAAAAACTGGAAACATCCCTCTGGGTCTGCTACATGGTTACTCTTACAAAAGGGGACCCTTTCCAAATTAGTATTGACATCCCTCTTTTCTTAGAGGACAAACAACTGTAGACAGTTTGCCCCACCCACATCCTTGCTAGTTCTGCTGCTTCCTCCAGCAAAAGGTGTGTTTCCTGGAGGAGGGCTATACCCACTTTCTCCTTTTGAAGATAATTAATTATTTATTTCCTCTTAATGGGGGATCCATGACCTTTCACATTCCAGGAAGTGACACATAGAGTAGCAGAAGGCATGGCGGAGTTCACCAGGGGCAAAGCAAAGTAGCAATTACAGATATAAAGAAACTGCAGTTATACCACAAATTACACACAGTCAAACCAGAAGTACAATACCTAGAGTAAGTAAGGCAGCTTAACTGAACTGTTATATAAATAACTCAGTTGTTAAGAACTATATCTAACACACAGTTTTTAAATACAAACACTACAACCAAAACAAAGCACAAACTAAAAGTGTTCACCAAAGGAAGGGGGAATAGATAGTCAAGAAACACAGTAACAGTGTTTGACTGAGGTGCTGTTGCACTGGTAGACACTAATGCACCAGCTAGAATACACGCTAAAAAGGCAACAGCAGTAAGAGCTGAGTTGAGTCTGTCACCGCTAATGTTGTGTTTCTACATTAGATCAGGATTCCGAAGCTGCTTATTGTGTAGAATGAGTCAAAGAAAGGAAGAGGAGAGGACAGAAAAAAAGGGTGTGGGTGGGTAGGGGAGGTACAGTATGTGTAAAGAATACAAAAGTACAATACAATCAAACATATCCAACAGTTTAGTGTGGGGGGGACCTTGTATCTCAGCTACCTAGAATTCTAGGCATTCTGTTTTGTTTGTTTAGATAAGATCTTAGTTCACGCAATCCAAGGCACCCATAGTCCATCTTAGAAAGGGGTGTCACCCCATATCAAAGTGCTTAGCTCCTAGGTTAGGTCCAATAAATACATTAACCTCAGCAGGCAGGGTTTAGTGTATGCTGCTCATCACCTAGCACAGGGATTAACATCCTCTGATTGACCAACTTATCTGTTGCTGGTGTCCAAGTCCCACTTCCTACACCAATGCCCTGGGTTAGTGTGTCTGCCGAATAGGGTGAAGACAACTGCCACAAATAGGGCTGCACAACTAAATCCCCACCTAGATGGTTGCAGGCCAAACACAGATCCAGCAATATTAGGCTTAATAAAAAATAAATAAAAAGGGGGGGCAGTGGTGAAGAGAAAGGGAGTAGGTGATAGCCAGTTCCAGTTTGACATTACCAAGGACCAATGTATGACTATTGCCACTAAACAATCCTGATGTCCACAGATGCACCATTTTTATTAAATAAGTATAAAAATGAATAAAGGAGTAATGACTTCAATAGCAATTTAAACTTTAGCAACCGTTCATAACGGGTCTCTTAAAATGAATTAAACTGAAGAAAACATGTTTTCTTTAATCCAACCTGACCAGTGGGGATAAACCTTGTTTTTTTGTAAAAAAACAAAAAAACAAACACAGCATAACTCACCTGTGTCAGTGTTTCTCTCTCATGTTTCCACACATTATATTCGCCTCATGCAACAGGAGTGGGGCATGACCAGTAATCACTGCACAAGAGAGCAGACAAAAAACCTTAAAATACTTTTTGCATTAACAATAAACAAATACATAAACAAGGAATACAAGTGTGAAAATAATTCCAAAGTGTAAAGGCACCGGAAGTCTCTCTGCAGGGTCATGTGGAAGTTCATAATCAACCGGAAACTGCATCCTCTCAGAAAACTCTGTGAAATCTGAAGGCATGCTTCCACAGGAAAGTGGGGCTTACCAAACTTTCAGTAACAATTCCTGGGTCCTTTATGAGAGACCTGAAAACACAAACAGGAGAGTCAGCTAAATCAACATCTCTTCTGATCCCATAAGTGGAACATCCCAGCAATCAAGATCAATGGAGGATCCAGCACTAGAAGAGGATGTGTCTTCCCTACTTCTGCTGCAAGAGCATTTCCTTGGATTCTGCACTCTCCTAGGCAAGTAGATGTGATGGTGGTGGGGGGCTGTTTTCCTTGCTACTTCGGAGTCCCAATCGTCAGATGGATCAATGGGAGTGTTATAGTGGTGGGCAGTATTCATCAGTGGCAGTTTCTTGGAGTTGGTATTGCTGCTTATAGAAATGGTTCATTTTGTAGATACTGGATTGTGCACAGGGGCAGTAGACGCAGTTTACAGGGGCCATGAGGGCTGAGCTGAAGCTTTGGGGGCAGCATGTGGCTGGCATTCTGGCACAGTTGAATTCCCAAACAACCATTGGGCCCCTGCTGTAGATTCTCTACTCCCATTAGACAAAACTTGCCAAGCCTTCCCGGGGGGGGTCACACTAAACACCAGGCCCCTCCTTTGGAGGAGATAATTAATAAAGCAGGAAATTTTGTGTAGTACTGTAATGCTAGTCTTTCTTTTAAAGAGCTTTTTTCACCTCAATAAACTCCTTACACTTATTCGCAGTCTCTGAGGCAAAATCTTGAAAGACTGAGATTCTATTTCCTTGCCACTGTAACTATGATAGGTTGGCAGGGCTGGCTTTAGGGTTTGGGAGCCCCCAGCAGAATTAGTGAAGTCACAGGGCCTCTCTACTCGACCCACCTTTAGCCCATATGTTTTACTGAAGCCCCTAAGCACAAGATTCTATTTGTGGTGATATTATAGGCAGGGAAAAATGGGCAGACTAGGCGGGCCAAGCAATAGTTATCTGCCGGCAAATGTTATATTTCTTTGTTTCTATGTATAGCTTTAGTATAACTAGTAGTATTTTTAAAACAAATTAGGAGGACACAACAGTCAGTTCTTTTGGCTGCTCTTCCCATCTCATCCATTGCTGCCTAGCCACCTCCTACTGACTGGATCATAGCTTGTTGAGATATTTCATGACATAACCAGAAGGATCTGCACAGTCTTTTACTGATGTTTTAAAAATATATTAAGATTAAAAAAAATGTTTTAAAATGAATAAGGTAAACTCCTCTGGTTGGGGGCCCCCATCAGCAGGGGCTCCCAGCAACCGCAGGGTTCGCTGGTGCCTAAAACCGGCTATGTAGGTTGGGGTCTATTTCCAGGGAGGGTAGGCAGGGGGCTAGCAATCTATAAGCCCTTTCCACATCAAGAGGCTACTGCCAATGTTTATTTAAAAGTTCAGGTAAAAACTTCTGCATAAATCTAGGCACATTGTTCCCCTCCACTCATTTAGGTAGACCAACTATTCTAAAATTATTTCTCCTCCCCTGATTTTCTAGATCTTTGATCTTGTCCAGAAGGAAGGCAATTTGCTTAAAATGAGTCTCTATTATATTCTGTGAGAAAAACATAGCATACTCCACTGACACTAACCTATTTTATATAGTATCTGCTTTCCCTTTATTTCAGCTGACTCTGCCCCAATGGCCTGAATAGATGTTTTCATGTCACTGATACCTGTTTGAATGTTGGCAAACATTTCTTTTATTTCCAATAAGTCATCCTTACTGTGAATTTGGTTTGCTGTAGTGTCTTTTTCCACAGAGCACTTCACCCCTACTGCAGACATGTCACCTTGGGGCACCACAGAGACACAGCTGAATGCAAAATCCAAATCCTGAAACTCAAAATGTCCATAAAATACCTTACAGTTGTTTGATCTCTTCAGTTTTTGTGTCTGTCAAAGGCCCATACAGTTAACACTTTTTTTTACATAAAAAGGCAGTTGAAACAGTAGATGCAGAAAATAAACCTGAATAACACAGTGCAGCAATGACAGAGTTACCTCACTACACCGCCATCTTTCTCAGCAGCCATCTTGCATGCTCCACAATTCGGCTTTGAAGTATGCAGATGTGTTGCAGTCCACAGAAGGTGACAGCATACAGCCTCTGGAGGTAAGTATAGGATAAGGGGGGTGTGGGGTGGTGGCTGCTCAGTGGGAGGGTTGGGCAGGGGGGTGATGGCAGGGATGATGAGGGACCATTTTGTTTTTTAGGTTTAACAAAAACACATAGGGGGACTATTTTCATTTTACAGGTACAATTATATAAATATGTCAGGACACTGGGGGTGGGCTCCCCAGTGTCCCACACTGTTGGGGGAGGGGGGCTTGCAATACTGACATGGGGATTGGGCCTTCGATATTGGCATTTTCAATAAAACAATGGTCTGTGGGGGGGAATAAAATAAAAATTAGGGGATGGTGATCAGAGGGTAGGGGTGCCACTAGACACCAGAGACAGCAATCAGCAGATGGGGGTGCCAGTAGACACCAGGAAAAAGGGTGGCTCACAGCTAAAAGTGTAGCTGGCAGCACAACTTTAGCTGCAGCTATAAAAGTCAAGGAATTCCCAGTGTTCTCATACAGAGAACGCTGGGGAAGCACTCCTCTTGCTAAGCTGGGCACCCAGGATTTTGGGTGCCCAGAAATGGTATTTGTGGGCAGGATACAAAAGACAAATGTCATAGTGTAACTAAATGGGTCCTGTTTAGTTAGGTTTTGATGTTTGCTTTTTAAAATCCTGGCCTTCTTTTCTATTTTCCACATTTGTTGTTTTGTGGAAAACATCAACAAGATGGCAGTTGGCACAGCACGAAAGTGTCTGGTGCCTGCCAGTTCATTTTCATGAAAGAAAAAAATGGCATTTCTAGCATTAAATTTTAACTTTTGCCACAGAACGTTATCTGAAACACCCTTCTGGGCATGTGCAGGTCAGAAAACAGTAAACTTTGAACAGTTACAGCAAGGGAACCCTTTGATATTTTTTTACTAGACCTGTCAGAGGCACTGCCTTGGAAAATGACACATGTCCCCTGCATGTTTGTGGCAAAAATTCCTTTCCATGTAGGCTGTAGGTGACAGCAAAAAAAAAGCAATGTTAAGCACAGGAAAAAAGTTTTTTTTACAAAAAAATGGCACATGCGGATCACAGAAACCACGCAAGCTGCCATCACAAAAATTTCCACACATCAAGGCTTTGCTTCCTAGGCAATACATACAAACTTTCAACTCATTTAATCAAAGAGAGCTAAAGATACTGTATTAATGTGCAAAATTTAAGGTTTAACATTAAACAGGCTACTCAACCCTAACTATAGGAGTGCGGTAGAACCCCTATAATATTCATTGCAAAAAACTTCATAAGATATGGGCCAGTTCCCTTATTTATTTTTAACCTATTTTTTATACATTTTTGTACACACTTGCACCTGTTTTTCATAGTGGATTATGTTTATTTTTGAACTATGCACTTTTAATGTTGTGTGCTTGTACCTTTAAGTGTGGCATTTAAAAGTGAGGTATCAATATGAGTAGGACACTCCCTGAAGACACCTATGCAAAACCATAGGAGTTAGTGGGCCTGCAGGTGTTTCTCCAGTCTCATATATTAATACATGTTTGTGGACAGCATGCAGTTGGTATAAATTAAACTACGTTTCATGCTGTATAATGTTGCCTCTTGGTGGTTTTTGTAATGGTGGGTTGTGCTGGAGTGTTGTTTTTGATTTAAGTTATTAAAGTGCAACATTTCCAGTTTAACACAGAAGTGCCCATTCAAACCTAACTATAGGGCCCTGACCATGGCCCTATAATACCTACCTATCTATCTATCTATCTATCTATCTACAGTATGAATGTATATATGTAAGTATGTACAGTGGAGTCAGCCACGATGAAGCGAAGCAACTTGCAGGAATAACATGTCGCAAAATCTTGCATGACAAAAGGGCTTAATTGCCATTGACTTACAATGGACCTGCAATAAACTGCAGTATTCTGTAATATTCTGCAGCATTTATACTTTGCATCCTGTCTGTCACATCTATAGTACATCTGTATCTCTCTCTCTCTCTCTCTCTCTCTGTGTATATATATATATATATATATATATATATATATATATGTGAGAGTGCTTGTGTGTGTATGTGTGGACAGTATTCAACAGACTTGGGTGTGCACTTAAAATAAGGTCTGTATTTTACTCATAATTTATTAAAAGTACAGAATTTGTGCTCTGTGTTGTTGCCAATATGGTCAATAGATAGTGTGCATAAAAAAGAGTGTATGTATTTTTATTTTATTGTGGCAACATTTTAATAATGAAAAAGCCTTTAAAAAGCAACCATTTTGTGACATGGCTGTGCTACACATCTTGGTGACCATTAAATTTACTGTATTTAAAGTACAATACTGAATTTTTTTTAATGGATAGAGTGGATGTATAACTGTCTCCCAGTGACTATTAATTTTATGCAGATGTAATTACATTTACATGATACCACATGTCATTTATTACTTTTGTGCATTACATGTGGTGTCTTATATAGCTGCATTATTTCTTTTGCTTATTCTGCTTTTATGCTTTGCATTTGTTTTTCAGTGTCAGTTCACATTGCTTAATGTGTTTCCCCCACACAAGTCTGCAATCTTAATGCAGTTGTACATAGACCCTGCTAGGACCAACAACATCAAAAGCTGTGGCTCTTGCTGTTGTGTCCACTGTTACCCATGTAGTCGATGATGCTGGTATTGGTACAAACAGCTGGGAACCGAAAGTGACATTGGGCATTTGGTTTTGGTAGTCTGGCTCAAAGGAAACCTATTCTCTTCCTGCTGCTTCTCCCATTTGCAATACTTAAAAATGGGGAGAATGAAGTGTTGTCCATTTTATATCTGCCATGCTGCACAGGAGTTCAGATGGGTCACAGAGGTCTCCGGTCACTAGAAAACATGATCCTCAGCATTCTGCTACAAAACAGTAAGTTAAAATTCTGGGAGGCATATTACATGTGACTGGCTAAAGTGCAGCAGTTGTTCTGTGTCATTCTGGGAACAGAAAAAGTAAAGTTTTCCCCTCAGGACTTCATGGTCCTGCTGTTTGTGAAGGGCCCCTTTTCAAAACAGAGGATGATTGCATTAGTGGACTGTGCAGCATAATGAGTATATTTTAAAGTTTTTAAGTATATCAGTAGAACTTCCTCTGGTTCTGGCACTGTGTAAATGGGGCATATTAAATAGTATATTTTAAAGTTGTATTTGGGAAGTATATCAGCAGAACATTCCCCTGGTGCTGGCACTGTTTAAATGGGGCATATTAAATAGTGTATTTTAAAGTTTTGTTTGGGAAGTATATCAGGAGAACATTCCTTTGGTGCTGGCACTGTTTAAATGGGGCATATTAAATACTATCTGCTATAGTGCAGTAGTTGTGTTGTATCATCTCTGGGGGCAGAAAAGTTAAATTTGTGTATTCTCTCATGGTCCAGCTGTTTGTGAAGGATCCTCTTCAAAATGGGGCTGTGCATATATGTGACCAGTCTAATTAAATAGAGCTTTGCTTCTGATTTATAGTATTTTGTTTACTAATATCTATCCAGTGGGTTTTAATTATATAGTTAGATTGTTTTAAGAATATTGTTAATACTGGTGAACTTTCCTCTGGTGATAGCTTTAATCATGTTTATAGGGAGGAAAACAGCACCTGTGGGGTTCCTACTGGTAAATTTTGAGAATGTGTGTTTGTTGAATGAATGCTGCACCTGCTGATGTAATGATGGCTCTATTTTAGATGTGTGTATGTGGAAGGAATATAAAAACTACACTCTTAACATGTTTTAAATAAAAAAAATGCAGTTTATGTGAGATGCTTGTAATTTTTGGAAAGATGGGGTGATGCTGGTTCTGGTTAAGGTACGTGTGTGTGTGTGTGTGTGTGTGTGTATTATTTTAAAATGAAAAAAGTTGCACTTCTTGATGTAAGAATATAAAGGAGCATTATTATATTGTCATATTGAACTAGGGGATCAGGTGTGGGTGGTGGCATAATATGTTGGAACTGTTTGAAATAAAAAAAAACTACAGTAACTGGGCCTACCTCAAAAAGGCTACTCATGGCATTGGTTCATTAATTCGGTTTTGGGGGGGATACCATGTGTAGGAATGAGACTGCTTCTAAACTAGAAATCAAGTGGTGGCATAATATGGTAGAACTGTTTAAAAATAAAAAAAACACCACTTGGGCCGACCTCAAAATGGCTGCTCATGGCATTGGGGAGGGTACCGTGTATAAAAATCTGATCATTGCCTAGGTGTACTAGTGCCTATAGGGCAACATCATTGTTTTGGATTCATCTGGCAAAAACATTTTGCAGATTTACTTATAATGAGACTGCTTCTAAATTAGACATCAGGTGGTGGCATAATATGTTGGAGCTGTTTAAAAATTAAAAATACAGCACTTGGGCCTACCTCAAAATGGCTGTTCATGGCATTTGGGGGGTACCATGTGTAGTAATCTGGTCATTGCCTGGTTGTAATAGTGCTTGTAAGGCAACATCAGGGGTTTGGATTCATCTGGCAAAACATTTTCCTAATTTATTTATAATGAGACTGCTTCTAAATTAGATGTCAAGTGATTGCACAATATGTTGGAACTGTTTGAAAATAAAAAATACAGCACTTGGGCTTACTTCAAAAAGGCTGCTCATGGCATTGTTTAGTAGATTCAGAGGTATGGGAGGGAAACCATGTGTAGTAATCTGGTCATTGCCTGGGCGTACTAGTGCCTGTTGGGCAACATCAGTGGTTTGGATTCATCTGGCAAAAACATTTTGCAGATTTATTTATAATGAGACTGCCTACTGTATAAATTAAACATCAAGTGTTGGCATAATATCTTGGAACTGTTTGAAAATTAAAAAATACATCACCTGGGCCTAACTCAAGTGGTTTGGATGTGGCATTCCGTGTGCAGTAGTACAAGAACCCTGCAGCAGCGGCGTCCCTGTGATGCACATGGTGGTGAGCTCAGGGTGGGCTCATGTGATATTTTGACATCATTTTCCCCACAGTGGCTGGCACGGGGTTGCCAGGGGGCATCATGCATTGCCAGCATCTACAGTTATCAGTGCCAGACAGCTTGCCTGGGTGCCTTCTGGTTGTTAACTGTAGTTGGATCTGCCCTTGGTCTTGCTCCACGGAGGTACAGTGATGACAAAATGACCCCTGATGTGGCTCAGGCCCACCGTGTAACATCCAGCTGTCTCTGGCCTTGCCTTTTCTTGTTCATGAGGCAGTTGGTGACATTAATGCCATCAAATAATATGGTGGCTGGACTGGGCTAGCTTTCTGCAGCAGGAGATCCAAGTAGTTTTCTTTTATTTGATTTTGATTTATTTGATGTTATTTAACAAGTTTTATAGTAGTTTAGTTGAGTGCAGCTTAGTTAGGGTCTTCTTAGTGAGGTAGGTAGTAAGAACTGGTGTCCTTGGGTTAGTTTAGTGTTTCATGTTAATGTTCATTATGATGTATTGTGGGTTTCAAACTATCTACCACAATTGTATGTGCTCATTATTGTGTATAGCAGGCATATAAAATAGCTCCCTGTAACATACTTATTTTTTATCTTTGGAAATCCTCCCACCTACCAGTTTGGATTCCTCTTTGGAGAAGTTGCTTGGTCATCAACATTTCATCTGGTGGCCTGCAGAGGAACAGTTCTGTCTGGGACATTGCTGAGGAGTGTTGGTGGTGGTGCTTCATTGGAGCAGCGGTGGCTGGAGTCACATCGAGTGGCTCTTTGACTGGGACTGTGTTGCTGTAGGGGAGCTGACTGGTCGCCCATTGTTGGGGTAGCATAAGGTGAGCCTAATTTAGGGCAGCTAGGGCTTCATTGTGGATGTTGGGGGTCTACTGCCTGATCCTGAGTGGTCCCAGTCTCTGGGCTCACTAAAGGGCCTGCCCGTTGGCTGGTTCCTGCTTGTTTTTTTGGGGGGTGTCTTCACCGGTGGGTAGACACTGCTCTGAGATCTTGGGATTATTTTGGTAGGTGGACCCGTGTGGTGCCAACATCATTGGGGCCCCTACCGAGGCTGATCCTTTGCTTCCCTTTCCCTTTTTGGCCTTAGAATAGCTCCATGACAGCAGTGGCATTGACTGTCAAGGAGAGGCCTGTTTTTAAGGGTAGGGGGTGACCAGGCCAGGCAGTATACATCCTGCTGGAGGTACTGATGGCTCTACTGCATTGTCGATCTTCCCAGAGAGGATTTGAAGTCTGTATTAACCGGTGGGACTTTTTATTGGGGAGGATTTCATCGCTGTTTGGGCTGAAGGCAGTGAGAGTTCCTCTGAAACTATCAGACTTCACTTAGTATTTTCTGCTTGCCTTTATGAGTCCTGGTGGGAGTCGGATTTATTTTGGTGACTTTGGATATTTTTGGCCCATTGATGGGAGAGATCAAAGGGTTTTTCTATTTAAACGTTCCCACTGAATGTGACAGCAATTCTTCTACAGTGAACCTGCTCACCTGCATTATTTAAAATCATAACATCTGCTGCATTTTAATTCAATTTTAATATGTTTTTGTTGACTGTTGATCCTGGACACTTTGTTATTTGGTGACTAGGTGTGAGAGACCCAGAATAGCTATTGTATTCTGTTAGTCTTCTGTTGATGTTTTTGTTTTATTATTTTATTTTTGTTATTGTTTCTTTTATCATAGGTTTTTGTAATTAGGTATTTATTTAAGGGTTTTTGTTTTTAGTGGTTGTCCTATTTAGTAGCCGCTGTGAGGCAGGATGTGTTGTATGGAGGCTCTTCCTGTCAGGTGCTACTCCCCCTCTGAACTCCGTGACCTCAACCCATTTAACTGCCTCCCCCTTTCCGTGGCAGTTTATGTCCACTGCAGAGCTCTTGGTATAGTGGGGAGGAGGAGAAGGGGCCGGGGCCGGGGGGGCAGTGAGCCAGTCGGCCCGATTGGGGTAGTGGGGTAATGGGGTCCACAAGATGCCCTGGGGAAAAATGGAACACTGAACGAGGTCCTCCTTGTTTAGTGCCTATACCCAAGGGTTCTACATTTAGTGGGCAGGCATCTCGAACTGCTTCGGTTTCTCACCGACCCGCATGGTGTTGTGCAATGCCAGATCTATTAAAAACAAATCAGCCATTATGGCTGATCTTGTTATGTCATCTGATCTGGCTTGCATCACTGAGACCTGGCTGGATGAAAATGTTTGTCCCATTCTGAAGTCTGTGATTCCAGCCGGTTTCTCGGTGATACACCATGTTAGGTAGGGTCGCAGAGGCGGGGGGTAGCAATTTGTTTTAAATCAGAATTGGGCCTTGTTGATGTGCCAGTTGAGGATACCTGATACTTCAAGTGCATCATGGCCTCAGGTATGGGGGTGCAAACGTATTTTCATCTACCGTCCACCCAGTGGTGGAAATTAATTTTTGCAGCAAGTCGTGGACTTCATCGTTGATATGGTGTTGGAGTCCCCCAGGTTGATGGTGCTGGGAGTCTTCAGCGCCTGGGTCAATGATGAACTCTCACAATTTGGACAAGACTTCCCCCGACTTATGACTTATCTGGGCTTCACACTGGTAGTTACCTCTGCGACACACAAGCACGGTCACTCCTTGGACCTGGACTTCCTCCTGGGGTTGGAGACCTCCAACTTGGTGATGAAACCAGTTGGATGGTCTGACCACCACATCATAAGGTTCAATTTCATGGCTCCCCCCATAGGCCTGCCCCTGTGGAGATGGTCCGATACCGTCCTTTGTGGGGTGTGACCCCTGAAGGCCTTTTGGCAGTACGGAACCTATTGAGAATGCCGGATACAAGTGAGGGTCCAGAGAACCTACTTCAGTCTTATAATCAAGCAGTGGTTGGGGCTCTGAATACCGTTGCTCCTTTCCGTGTTCACCCACTCATTCTTCACCTTCGGGCCCTTTGGTTTGATGGGCCCTTGAGGGAATTGAAGCAAGTAGGGTGAAGGTTAGAGCATGCCTGGTGTAAGTCTGGCCTTGATGCTGACAAACTTAGACAGATGGAGCATTATAGGGGTATCAGTCAAAAATCTCCTGTAAGAAGGCTGGGTTCCTGTCCAGGGAGATTGCTGCAGTGCAGAACCAAACATCTCAGGTATTCTGAATGGTAGACAGACTGTGCAATCCAGCCTGACTATGAGTCCAGAAAGCTTTTTTGCAAATTGAGTGTGAAGAGTTTGCTCACTTCTTTACTGATAAGATTGCTGACATCAGGTCAGAGATTCACCTGTCATGCCCTTTGGGGGCTACAGGTGGTCAGAGTGGAGTCGCAACTCCTCTGTTTTGTTGGGCTGAGTTTGACCGGCCAGAGATCATGGATATCATGCGACTTCTCTGAAGTATGCGACCAACTAGTTGTTGTTTAGATCCAGGCCTTTTAATGGGGTATGTGGATGTGAATGGTCCAGTTCTGGCAGAGCTAATCTGGTGTTCACTCGAGTCAGGGGAGTTTCCCATATCCTTGAAGGAGGCTGTGGTAACCCCTCCTTCTCAAGAAACCATCCCTTGACCCAGATTCCCCTGCAAACTACAGACCAATCTCTAACCTTCCCTTTATAGGCAAGGTAATTGAGAAAGTTGTTGTGCTACAGCTGGAGAACCATCTTACCATCCATGCTATCTATGATCCTTTCCTTTCCAGTCTGGTTTCCATAAGAGACATAGTACTGAGACCGCTCTGGTTCAGGTACTCAATGATCTCCTGATGGCTAGAGTCCTTAAGAGTCACTCCATCTTACTCCTTCTGGATCTCTCTTCAGCTTCTGACACCGTGGACCATGGGGTGCTGATTGATTGCTTGTGGTACATCTGCGGTCTGTCTGGTACAGTCCTCAGATGGTTCCATTCTTTCCTTTCTGGCAGGTCTCAGAGAGTAGTTTGGGGGAATTTATTCCTCTGACTATCTCTCCCTGCTGTGTGGGGTCCCACAGGATTCAGTGCTGTCCCCCATGTTGTTCATGGTGTACAGTACATACTACCATTAGGACACATCGTATGACGGTATGGGCTGAGTTTTCACTCTTATGCAGATAACACTCAGCTGTACCTGTCTTTTGTGCCTGACCAGTATAGTGCACTCTCAGTATTTTCCAACTGTCTCATTGAAATCCAAGATTGGATGAACTCCAGCTGGTTAAGGCAAAACTCTGCTAAGATGGAGGTATTAGTGGTGGAGCTGGGTCACCAGATAGAGGGGTTGGCTGCTAGATGGCCTGCTGGGTTGTGGATTGGGGTTCTCAGCTGCTGACCTCCAAATGGGTGTGGAATCTGGGGGTGGTATTTGATGACAGGCTGACACTGCGTTCTCGGGTGTCAGCCATTGTCAAATTCTCATTTTATCACCTGAGAAATATCGCCCAGATTAAGCACCTTGTTCCATCTGGTGATCTCCCAGCTTTGGTCCATGCTTTTGTGACCTTGAACCTTGATTACTGTAACTCCCTTTACCTAGGGTTTCCTTTGGTAGATATCCACCACTTGCAACTGGTGCAGAATGCTGCAGCCAGGTTACTGTCTGGATCATCTCAAGCCAGCCATATTTCCTCTGTGCTGCACACTCTGCACTGGCTGCCTATTCAGTGGTGGATCACCTTTAAAGTTGGTTTACTGACTTATAAAGCCCTACACAGTTTGGGTCCGAGTTACTCACAAGAGCTTCTGCATCCCTACTGTGCCCACTGACCACTCTGCTCTGCCAACAAGGGATTGCTAGAGAGTTCTAGGGTCCACTTGAAGATCTCTGGGGCTCAGACATTTGTCTTTTCTGCCCCTATCCTGTGGAATTCTCTACCTCATTGGATACGAGAGTGCCGGACAGTGGAGAGTTTTAAAATCGCTCTTAAAGCACACCTGTTCCAGCTGGCCTTCCCTGATTTTTGATCTGGTATTTCTGACAGGGTATTTGAATGTGTACATTTACTGATATATGTTAACAAGTTTAGAGCATTTTAAAATGTTTTAAAGTTTTAAGATTGTACAGCGCTTTGGTATTTATGATTTGCGCTTGACAAATTATTATTATTATTGTTTTGACTTGGACAGCAGTTTGGATGTGGCATTCCAGATGCAGTACAAGAACCCCGCAGCAGCAGCATCCCTGTGATGCACTTGGTGGTGAGCCCAGAGTGGGCATGTGTGATATTTTGGCTTAATTTTCCCCACAAAGCCAGCATGGGGTGGCCAGGGGGTGTCATGCAGCTCCCACATCTACAGTTACCAGTGTCAAACTGCTTGCCTGGGTGCTTTCTGGTTTTTAACTGTGGTTGGACCTGCCCTCAGTCTGGCTCCATGGAGATACAGTGAAGTCAAAATGATTCCTGATGTGGCTCAGGCCTGTCGTGTAACATCCAGCTGTCTCTGGCATTGCCTTTGTATGTTTGTGGGACACTTTGGTGTATTGTTTTGACATGTAGAGAAGTTTGGATGTGACATTTCATGTGCAGTACAAGAACTCCGCAGCAGCGGCATCGCTGTAATGCACGTGGTAGTAAGCATACGGTGGGCCTGTGTGATATTTTGGCATCATTTTCCCCACAAAGGCTGGCACTGGGTTGCCTGATGTCATGCAGTGCCTGCATCTACAGTCATCAGCAGCAAACAGCTTGCCTGGGTGCTTTCTGGTCATTAACTGTAGTTGGGCCTGCCCTCAGTCTGTCTCTGTGGAGGTTCAATGATGTCAAAATGACCCCGGATGTGGCTCAGGCTTGCCGTGTAACATCCAGCTGTCTCTAGTCTTGCCTTTGCTTGTTCTTGGTGAACTTTTGTGTATTGTTTTGACTTGTAGAGCAGTTTGGATGTGGCATTCCATGTGCAGTACAAGAACCCCGCAGCAGCGGCATCCCTGTGATGCATGTGGTGGTGAGACCAGGGTGGGCCTGTGTGATATTTTTGCATCATTTTCCCCCACAAAGATCAGCATGGGGTTGCCAGGGGGCATCATGTAATGCCCACATCTATAGTTATCAGTGCCAAACAGCTTGTCTGGGTGCTTTCTAGTTGTTAACTGTGGTTGAACCTGCCCTCGGTCTGGCTCCGTGGATGTACAGTGATGTCAAAATGACCCCTGACGTGGCATGGTACTTATCAATGTGTTGTGGCTGTTTGATTGATAATAATCCACTGATAAAAGTTGCACCTTGTATTTCACATGTTGCATTGCTACTGCAGTGTCCATGTTGCCAACAGTAGCAGTATGCAACAGAGATGGTCACATAATAAATCAAGTGCAACCAAGTGATTTGTTTGTATTTATATTTCTGCTTAATGTCCAGCTTAACTGTGAAAGGCATGTAGACTGGGCATAAACATTATAAGCATGAAGTAATGAAACTTTGGTAACCTCTTGTTTGTATTTTTAGTGCTATCTACGTTGGAGGATAGATAGTGACACATAGGTGTGGAAGAACATCAAATCATTACATGTTGTAAACTAATACACCTAAACAGAAGACAGAGACACTACATTTGAAAATGTAATTTATTACTAGAAATGGGAAATAATGCATAATGGACACCAAGTTACCCACAAAAGTAGTTTCCATGTCATAACTAACTGTGCCATTTTTTCCAAACATAGAAATACAGAACTATCTTTATATTTTGCATTATGCAACTGGAGCACCTTTGCTGCAGCCAAATCCAAGAGCAGGGCTATTCTCGATGCCCTACAGGGGGCATGCCTCAGACAGCTAGTGTTGGAACCCACTCAGGAGGGAGCAATCTTAGACCTGGTACTCTCAAATAGGGACAGAAACAGAATCTCAGATCTAGAAGTGGATAGCCATCTGGAAACAAGTGGCCACTAAACAGTGTGGTTCACGATAAACTCAGCTGTAGAGTCAAGCCATACAAAAGTGAAGGTACTGGACTTCAGGAGGGCTGATTTTGTCAAAATGGGAGAGTGTCTCAGAAAAGCACTAGCAAACAGGCAAGAAGGGGGGTGGAGTAACAATGGGAAAACATCAAAACTGCCATCACAGAGGCAACAAGCCTTTGAGTGAAGCAAATAAACAAATCAAAATTAAAGAAAAAAACACTATGGTTCTCAAAAGAGGTGGTGGGGACGGTAAGGAAGAATAATATAGCATTCAGGAAGTATAAGGAAACATAGAAGGAGCAGGACAGACAATTGTACCAGTTAAAGCAGAAGGAAGTGGGGAAGGCAGTTAGAATAGCAAAGGCCCAAACTGAGGAAAAGATAGCCAACTCGGTTAAGAAGGGGTGATAAAACCTTTTATATGTACATTAGGGAGCAAAGAAAGACAAAGGAATGGCTACTGAGGCTGAATATTTATTTATTTATTTTTAATTTTATTTAGTTTTTGTTGACCGGGTAAGTGCACTAGACAAATCCTGCCAATTTTCAGGCACTTGGTACTTGGTTACTTTGTATGAAAGAACAGAAGAAGGCCAAAGCCCATCAAGACTGTTCCCCACACTATGTGGGACATTATTTATTTGTTACCCCTTATCCAGACATCTAATTTGTTTTTAAAGATAGTGACACTAGGAGCCTCTACTAATTCCTGTGGCAAGGTGTTCCATACAGTAGAAGCCCTTATTGGAAAAAAATGTCCCCTTTTGCTGGTTCTATAATTTTTTACCTCAAGCTGTTTATTGCGCAGTCTCGGAACATGTCTTCTTTTGGAGAATGTTAGACCACATTTTTCCATTAGATCTGGTGAATTTATTAAATTAAAAACCATAAGCATATCACCTCTTAGTCTTCTAGTTTGAAGAGACCAGTAGCTTTTAATCTATTCTGATAATCCAAATTTATTAATCTGGGAATCTTTCTGGTTACTCTCCTTTGAACCTGTTCAAGAATGGCTATATCTTTTTTCATTTGGATTCCAAAAGGTGGAGCTATAGTCCAGATACAGTCTAATGTATGCCCTATACAATGGAAAAAGGCATTGTTCAGTGTGATTAATAAAAGTATGTTTTATTTGCCTCAAAAGTCTATTGGTCATGCAAGCAGTTCTAACACAATGATCATTTGACATAAATGTATTATTAACACATATACTTAAGTCTTTTTCACAATTTGATGAGTGAAGTGGTAATCTGTTTATATGATATATCGTTTTGGGATTGTTTGCATCAAAATGCACTACTAAACATTTGTCTTGATTAAACTGCATATGATTATCATTTGCCCAGAGTGTTAATTTTCCCAAATCCTCCTTTAATGAAGAAATATTTTCTTGATTATAAACCTTACCCCCCAATTTAGTGTAGTCTGCAAATTTAACCATGAAATTTTTAGGCCCTGTTTGTAAATCACTAATAAAGAGATTAAACAGTGTTGGTACCAAGACCGACCCCTGTGGCACACCACTTGTCACGTTACCCAGATCAGACAAGGTGTCATTAATTCTAACTCTCTGAGAAAGGTTTGTCAACCAGTTTAAAGTCCAGTGGACAATATCAAATGATAAACCTAAATTATGCATTTTAGTAATGAGTTTTTCATGTGAGACTTTATTGAAAGCTCTACTAAAGTCCAAAACAATTACATCAGAAGGGATACCCACATCTAGTAGAGCACTTATATTATTGTAAAAAGATATCAGGTTGGTGGTACAGGAATACTTGGAAGTAAACCCATGTTGATTTGAATCGTAAATTCCTAATTTTTTACAATCTTGATCTATCAAAGACTTCATTACCCATTCCATTAGTTTACCAGCCACTGAGGTCGGGTTAATTGGATGATAATTTTGCACAGAACCTCTATTGCCTTTTTTAAATATAGCGGTAACTATTGCTGTACGCTAATCATTTGGTACATTGCTTTCTTGTAAAGATTTATTAAAGATAATTGACAGTGGTATAGAGATATTTGTAGAAGTTTTGATCAGAAACCATGGATGGATACTGTCTGGGCCTGGACTAGTATTTTTTTTTTTTAATAGTCTGTAAAATGTCAGTTGGATAAAACCTATGAACTTTAGGTGTACTAATAGTTGATTTTTGGGAAAAGACAGAACAAAAGTATTTATTAAAAAGATTCAAAGTTTCTATATCAGATAAAGGAGAACCGTTGATTATAATGGGACCAATGGTCCTTGATACACCTTTTTGTGCTATTTATATAAGAAAAAAGAGATTTATGACAGTCTTTGGTATGAGCTAGTTTAAATTCCAGCTTATTTTTTGCCAATTTAATAGAATTTTTTAGATTTTTAACAGAGAATCTATATTTATGCAATAGAGTAGTTTTATATGGAACAGAACTATTCTTGAGTTTCCTAAAAAGTTTAATTTTTGCTTTAATCTGATTTTTAATTGTCCTGTTAAACCAAGGAGGAATTTTTCCTTTGTTATTAAATTTCCTTTTAGATGGAATAAAAGTATTCTCCAAATAATGTACAATGTTTTTAAAAAAGTCCCAAGCTTGTTGTGTTGTACAATTAGAGAGATTAGATTCCCAATTTATGCTTTGTGGATATTTATTGATTTTGGAAAAATTTGCTTTATTATAATTTTTTGTATAGTGTAACTTTCTTTGTGTGGTTTTAATTTGTTGAATTTCAAAAAGAATAGATGAATGATCACTGGTTCCAAGTGGATCTCAAATATGTAAATTACTAATTTGTTGCTCTATATTAGTGAATAATAAATCCAGAATATTAGAACCTCGAGTGGGTTCAGGCACGACCTGGGGGAAGGGGATACAGATGAATGCCAACTGACCTTGAACCAGATTAAGCTGTTGGTAGTATTTTTAGTGAATGAGGGAAATTTGGCCAGGACACCAGGGAAGTTCTCCTACTCTTTTCGATAAGTGCCATGGGATCTTTAACATCCACCTGAACTACCACCAGTCCCAGCAGATGGGACCTCAGTTTAACATCTCATCCAAAAGACAGCACCTCAGAAGTGCAGCACCTCTCTCATGCTGCACTACAGTGTCATTACTGTGATATTAACCCAAGTGCTAGATGTGGGAACTGAACCCACAGCCCTCTGATCTCCCAGCCTCAGAGGCGAGTGTGCTACCTACTGAGCCACTGACACTGCTGTAAATAAAGAGGAGGGTGGGTGGGCAGAGAGGGACAGTGAAAAAGCAGGGATACTGAATGAATACTTCTGCTCAGTATTCACAAAGGAAGAGGAGGGGTAGGTACCTAATCCAGTCAAAGAAGCACTCTGGATAGTGGGGTTGATATCAGTCCTTTCACAGAAGAAAGAGTTCTGAAAGAACTCCTAAAACTGAAGGTGGACAAAGCAATGAGGCCTGATGGGATTCACCCAAGAATTCTAAAAGAACTAAGGGGACAACTAGTAACACCACTGACTACCCTTTTTAACAAATCATGGGAGGATGGTGTGGTACCTGAGTACTGGAGGAGGGCGGATGTGATTCCCCTTCACAAAAGTGGGAGCAATACAGAGGCAGGAAACCATAGACCTGTCAGTTTGACCTCAGTGGTACGGAAAATGATGGACTCACTTCTGAAGGAAAGAATTGTTGAGTACCTAGAGACCAGTGGGGCACATGACCCAATGCAGCATGGATTCTCAGCAGGAAGGTCATGCCAGATTAATCTAATTGATTTCTTTGACTGGGTGACCAAAGCAGTAGACAAGGGAGGGGCTGTAGACATGACCTACCTAGACTTTAGCAAGGCATTTGACACAGTCCTGCACAAAAGCTTAAACAAATTTGCCAGCCTGGGAGTGGGTCCCAGGGTGGTAGCCTGGGTAAAACATTGGCTGGACAACAGGACACAGAGGGTAATAGTAAACGGAGTCCCCAGTGAAGAAAGGGGGGTTACTAGTGGGGGTAGCGCAGGATTCTGTACTGGGTCCAGTCCTTTTTAATATCTTTATAAGTGACATTGCAGAGTGACTGGAAGTAAAAGCATGTCTCTTTGCAGACGACACAAAGATCTGCAACAGGGTTGATACACAAGGTGGGGTGGAAAGCATGAGAAGTGACTTGACAATGTTGGAGGAATGGTGAAATGTATGGCAGCTTAGATTCAATGCAAAGAAGTGCAAAGTAATGCACCTGGGAAACAAACACCAAGGGGAAGAGTACACAATGGGGGGTGAGATACTGACAACAACAAAAATGGAAAGGGACCTAGGAGTAGTTATATCAGATGACCTAAGGGTGGACAAGCAATGTGAGAAGGCAGTAAGGAGGGCTGGGGTTATACTGGAATGCAAAGGGAGAGGCACCACCAGTAGAAAACAGGAAGTTGTTATCCCTCTGTACAGACAGTTGGTGAGACCCCATCTAGAGTACTGCGTGCAGTTCTGGAGACCCCATCTCCGCAAAGACATAGACAGGGTGGAGGCTGTCCAGAGGAGGGCAACCAAATTGGTGCAGGGTCTGCACCAGAAGACATATGAAGAGATACTAAAGGAGCTTAACATGCATACCCTTAAAGAAAGGAGGGAGATGTGGGACATGATAGAAACTTTCAAGTACCTCAAGGGAATCAACAAAGTCCAAGTGGGTAGCATCTTTCAGAAAAAGAGATGTGCAAGAACAAGGGGGCACAATTTGAAGACAGAGGGGGGATGGCTCAGAGGTACTGTGAGGAAGTATTTTTTCACAGAGAGGGTTGTGGGTGCATGGAACTGCCTTCCTGCGGAGGTCATGGAATCAAAAACAGTGCAGGAATTCAAGAATAAATGGGACAGACTTAAGATAATTCTAGGGGAGTAGGAGGAAGTAGGCGGTTGGTTAACTAGGATCTGCAGCTTATCCATTAGGTAGGAAAATGGGCAGACTAGGAGGGCCAAGCGGTCCTTATCTGCCATCAAATTCTATGTATGTTTCTACCACATATAGACATTAAAATTAAGGTCGCGTTATGCCTAATTATAAAACTTTTTTTTGAGTGTATGAATGTAACACTTTGTCTCTCGAATACTGTCCACACAGCTATATGTGTATGTATATATATATATATATATATATATATATATATATATATTATATATATATATATATATATATATATATAATGGTAGCATGGTAGTGCTACCATAGCTAGGGTTGAGTAACACTTTTAAGGTTAAAGGGTCAAATTTTGCACCTCAATAACTTTGCCATCATTCAATGGATTAGCCTGAAATTTGGTATGCATGATTGGGCATGGTATATCTTGGGATATGCCAAGCTTCGTAACAGTCAGATATACGGCTGTGGAGTTATTAAGCGACAACCAATTGCGCAATTACGCTTTTTTGCAATTTCTTTGCTCTCGCCTACAGGTCACATGGTTTGTGTGACTGGTCCAAAAACTTCAAGGAACATGTGGCCAGGGTCCCTGATGTGCCTTTTGAAGATTTTGTGAAAAAATATTCAACGGTTCAAAAGTTATTCAAAAAACAATTTCCCATTATAAGTCAATGGGAAAAGTTAGCAAAAAGTTTGACACTTTCGCAAATGCACTTTTTACTTTTGCAAATGACCCTAGTACTTTCACAAATCCACCATTTTGTTTTCAGTTGGTGATCAGAAAAATGCTTGGCATTTCAATTTGGGACCATCTAGGGACACAGTTCTTTTTGTGTTCACCTAGTCGGAGCCTGAGGATGCTAGCCATGTCTTAATTTTGGGGTTAAACGCCCCAGAAATATGTTTTTCAAAGTTCTGGAAAAAGTACTTTCACAAAGTACTTTCATGCTCACAGCACTTTATCAAATCTGTGTGAAAGCTGTTGCAAATCACGAAAGTACTTTGCAACACTATGGACAAAATGACAGGAGTTCTTTGCCACCTTGTTGCAACAGAACAGTTATGTCTTTTGGCCTGAAATTTGGATGGAAGGCAGCCAACATATCACAGATGTGACTTTTTATAGTTTGGTGAAAAAATATTTTATGGTACTCTGAAGTTGAAGCTTTTTCCCATAGACTAACATGGTGGCGTATGCAGTGCCTTTCGGGGCTCGTATCTCAAAAACGGTGTGAGATACACCTCAAGCCTGACCCCACAAATGGCATTAGGGTGTGCGTTGAGGTCATCGGTCCTAACTAAGAGGAGGTCCCTCTCCTCGCTAGCGCCCGAGGTTCTGTTCTCCCTTCCCATCCCATGCACCTCCCGGGTACGGTCTCATCGACCACTTAGATACCCCTACCCCAGCAACCAGCACCTTGCGAGGCGTCTAATTTTACTGCTGCTACTGCTCTCTGGCAATGTGCACCCAAACCCGGGGCCCGCCGCCTCTCCCATACCTCAGCCTACCAGAGGCAAAGGCATCCGCATCGCCTTTATCAATAAATGCAGTCTCCCTAAGAAAACTGCTGCCCTCCAGTGCTGGGTCTCCCAACACGCCCCTAACATTCTCATGCTTGCAGAAACCTGGCTCTCCTCCCTCACGCCCGACTCTGCCATCTCTCTTCCAGGTTTTTCCCTGTTTAGGGCCGATAGGATGGGCAGGCGTGGTGGGGGGTGTGCTATTTACCTGTGCGACTGGCTCCTGGTCATGCCCTCTCCAGCCTGAGCTTAGCTGGGGCGCAAGCCATTACTTTAAAAATCTCCCCCCACCCAGGTCGTGGCCCCCTTTACCTAACCGTGGCTTACCTACCCCCAGGGCCTAAAAAAGATCTTGTGGTCGCCTGCCTTCTTGACTACCTATCCACTCTACCCCGGAAGGCCGAAAAACTAATCTTGGGCGACCTAAACACCAACTGGCTCAGCCCATCTTCTGACAATATTAAGAACGAGCTTTCAGCCCTCGACCTGTCCCAATTGGTCACCCAGCCCACTAGGATTAACAAAGTAACAGGTACTAGTTCCCTTCTGGATGTAGTCCTCTCCAACCGGCCTCATAAAATAGGGTCTGTGCAAGTCCTTGCGGACTCGCTTAGCGACCACTCCCCTATCATCTGCTCTTGGTCATCCCCCACTCTCAGCCCGGTGTGCTGCAGGACCCCACAACGCCATTTTCTCCCCAGAGGTCTTGTGAACCTCAAACATCACCTGGCCAATGTCAACTGGACCCCAGTGGCCTGCGCACCTGACATCAACTCTGCCCTAACTTACCTCACCACAGTTTTCAACCATGCTTGTGATCTGTTTGCCCCTTTCTGCACTCTGAAGTTAAAAAAATGGACTGCTGCATGGATAACCCCTGCACTGATCCTACTACTAAAAAAAAGGGATGACCTCTGGCACATAGCTAATGACTCCGGTAGATTGGCCGATAGGCAAACCTACAGGGCAGCCCGCAATCAATGTACCTGGACCATCAGGCAGGCTAAAGCTAAATACTACCAGGCAGCCTTGACATCCTCCTGGGGCTCATCCAGAGCTTTCTGGGACAACATAAAAGAACTGAATGGGAATGTCTGGTCCCCCCATCCCAGATTGTCATAAATGGGGCTGTCTCCACTGACCTGCCGTGTATCGCTGACTGTCTTAATAAGACTTTCACAGATTTAAGTGCTGTCCTTCCTGCCCACTTTTTTGACCCAGTTGCCACACCCTCTCCTACTCCAACTCCCTGGCCACAATTCCAATTCCAAATGATCTCACCACATGATGCCAAATCTTTCCTACTAAGATCCCTTGCCTCTCAGAACCCAAGTAGTGACCCTCTCGACTCCAAAATACTTCGCCTCACGCTTGATGTCATACTTATCCCCCTCACGCTTATCATAAATAAATCCTTATGCCTAGGCCAATTCCCGGAGGCCTGGAAGCATGCTGAAATAACTCCAATCCACAAGTCTGGGGACCGTACTCTGCCAAACAACTACAGGCCCATCTCCATCCTCCCCCCCCCATCCAAAGCGTTAGAAAAAATCAGAAACACGCAGCTCACGGAATACCTATCCAAACACAACCTCTTATGTCTGGAGCAACATGGGTTTTGTCCTGGCCACAGCACATCTACTGCCCTCCTGGATTTCTCCCACTACATACACTCTGCACTTGACAATGGCCTGCTCGCAGGGGCGGTTTTCATAGACCTTTCCAAGGCCTTTGACACGGTGTGCCACCCCTGCTCTTACTCTCCCTGAGCAAACTGGGCCTCTCTCCCACCCCCCTTAAGTGGTTCATAAGCTACCTTCACGACAGGACCCAAAGAGTAAAGCTAAATGGAACCCTCTCCTCCAACCTACCTGTACTCTCTGGGGTCCCTCAAGGCTCCATTCTTGGACCGACTCTTTTCAGCCTATTCCTGAACACCCTCCCTAGTTCCTGTTCCAGCAAAATGCTACTCTATGCAGACGACGCCGTAGTCCTAGCTACTCACTCGGATCCTCTCTCCAAGGCATATTACAAAACGCGTTCCTTCAAACTGAAAAATGGTTCAACAACCATCGTCTAGTCCTTAATCTGAAGAAAACAAAGTCCATGCTATTCTCACATAGGCAAAACAGCGCCAAGGACTTTCCCATCCACATCACCACCAGCATGCTCCTCCCAATTGAACAAGTATCATCCTATAAGTACCTGGGCATCACCTTTGACTCCAGCCTTACCTTCCATGTCCACCTCAAAGCCTTGTCATCTGCCATGAACTCCAGGATCGTGCTTCTCTACCGCCACAAAGACTGCCTCCCTGAACCCGCCTTAAAATTAGCCATCGCCTCATCGGTATTACCGCTGGCCACTCACGGGCTCCCAGTCTATGCAGCTGCTGACACCACTGCCCATCCAAGGTCCAGACCGCGATAACAAAGCCTGTAGGCTCCTTATCAGTGCCCACAGCAGAACCCACACCTGTCTGCTATACTCCAGCACAAATACTCATCTCTTGAGGAAAGACTGAAATATCAAACCTGCCTGCTGGCTAAAAAGTCTTTGTCAGGCCTTTGCCCTCCTGGGGTCTCTGGACCCTTGCAGCTGGCTACTAGGTCCATGCCCACCCGCAAGTCCTCCACTGCCACCTTCGTTGTTCTGAGGGCCAAGACCTCTCGCTGCCAAAGGTCCTTTCACCACTTGGCCCCACGTTTGTTCAACTCCCTCCCTGAATCTATCTCCAAGATCCCGGGGATTGGCCATTTCAAAACCACCCTCCGTAAGCATATCATTGACAGCCGATGCTGAAGATGCCTGTAGCTAATCCGGTCCCGCCCACCGGTTTTTAAGTCTAACCACTAGTTGTGTGATGTATCTATTTGCTTTGTTACAATGCGTGTAACCCTACAAATGTTTGTACCAGTATAGCTGCTGCCTGTAATCTTTATTTTAAAGTGTGTCTATGTATTTTCACCCGTGTGTTCATCCCTGTCTCTATTCACTTAATTGTTGTCTCCCCCCCTTGCGACGAGGTACCTTTGTAAACGAGTCCATGACTCAAAGGTTGTAAAACTGGTTGTCTCCAATAAAATAAATAAATAAAATAAAAATAACTCTCATCCCATTCTCCTATTACTCTGCTTCTTTACACATGTGATGGGGTGAGAGTTAGGGCTGATAACCCCAATGCTCACCCCGATGCTGGTTGGGGGGGTGGTCTGGAGGTGTCCAGGGGGGGTTTCAACCTAACACCAAATTTCCTTACGTTTGTCACTGTGGAACAACCTAACTGATGCAGTAAACAGATTTGCCATATATATATATATATATATATATATATATATATACACACACACACACATATTGCAAAAAATTCATTAATGCATCAGTTAGAACTACTAAATGAGAAATTTATTAGGACTTCCAAGCCTAACACCCCACCCCCACCCTGCACACAGCAACAGGCATCGAGGGTGTACCTTGAGGTTGTGAGCTCTAACACTCATCCCATTCCATAAATACATAAGCTAAGATGGGTACAGTATAGCAGAATGGGGTGAGTGTTAGGGCTGATGGGCCCCAAGGCACACCCCTGATGCCTGTTGCTGTGTGAATGGTGGTGGGGGTTGTTAGGCTTGGAAACTCTAATGCAAAATTTCCCTACTTTTGTCATGGCAGCCCTAACTCATGCATTAATGAAGTTTTTTGCAATAAATTTCCTGACTTTTTCAGATAGTATACTTGTATCCTTATTTGCCTGTGTGAGCACAGGGCCCTCTTCACCTGTGGGAGCGCCCTGCATTGACATTCTCCATGATTGTCCTTATTTGCCTGTGGCAGTACAGGGCCCTTTGTGCCCTGAGTTCCTACCTTCCATTTCATGCCCTGTGTTCCCATGCTTTGTGATTGTTCTTATTTGCCTGTGGGAGCACTGAGTCCTTTGGGCACTGCACTCCAACCATTCATAACCATCCTTATTTGGCTGTGAGAATGCAGGGTACTTTGGGCCCTGCACTCCCATGCTCTGTAATTGTCCTTATGTGTATATGTTTATAGCTGTGGACACACAGGACCCTATGGGTCATGGATTTCATTTATAGGACAACAGTGAACAAATTGTCAGCATACCCATCTTATTATCCCATCTCATGTATTCTGTACAGAACATTTTCAAATCAATGCCAAAACATAATTCTGTGGAAGTGCAATGCCATTCCACAGCAGAGGTGTGAAAACACATTTTGGCCAGGATTTGAAAAATGACAGCTGTGACATACATGATGAGGGGTAATAAGAAGGTTATGCTGAAAATATGGGGTGAAAATATTTAAACTATCAAAGTTATGAATGTGCGTAGTGAAATTGCAATAAATAGTCATAACTCACATTTTTACACATTTTGACCCCAAATTTTTAACATTGCATTCTTATGACCCCACCTCATGAACAAGGGCAAAACAAATTTCCAAATCCCTCCCAAAAGGTGAATTCACCAAGTGTCCGTGAAATCACCTTTTCGGTGGGAGTTATGAAATGACAGTCATTTTGTTAATGAGGTGGGGTCCCCAAAAGGCCATGTTGAAAATCTGAGGCCAAAATGTTAAGAAATGGATAAGTTATGAACCCCATTGAAATACATTGAATCACAGCACAAAATAGGATCCTGTTTCACACAAATTAGGTTGCTAATAATAGGCAGCCCAAGTTGTCAGATGCCCCCCCAAGGAAAGAGAAAAGACTGATGGAAGAAGGAAGGGGGAAGAGGGGGAGAGGTGGGGGGTGAGGTCATCAAGCAGGTGTCATTTGACACAGAGATAGGAAAGTGAGTTATTGGCTGGGGGGAAGGGCTTACAGGAAGGTGGGGGGAGTGGCCTGGAGGTGAAAAAGGTTTGTGTAACCCTCCAGGAGCCCTCTTTGCTGTTATTTTTCTTGAGTGAGGTTTCTCAGCACATCATTGGCAGCATTCAAGGTAAGGCACATGGCTGTTGGCTTCCTTGGAGCCTTTTTGGGCCATGGGGAACCGTGGCTGGTTGAAAAAGCTTATGGCATTTACATTGTTTAAGAATGGTCAGAAAAATGTTTGGAAGCCCTCATCAAGAGGTGGTCTGTGGCTGGGGGCTGGTGGGCCACTAGGAACAGCAGCTGAGCATGGGGGACCTAGGTGTAGTCAAAAAAAAAAAAGAGACGTGGCCAATGTTTGGAAATCTATGGTGATTTTAAATGAGCAGCGCTAGGCATGAGGCTATTGTGGAGCTATGGGGGTGTTGGCTTTTGCTCAAGGAAAGAGAGAGAAAGAATTTGCTTTGGTAGGCAGCTAGGGAGTTTCTCCTTGGGAAGGAGTGTGTTGTTAGTGATAATATACTGGTTGGTGCTGGGAAGGCCTGCAGGCCATGTGGCACCATGGCTTCTGGTTGTTTCATGAATGGAGGAGACAGCCAGAAGTTTGGTTTCAGTATGGGAGTTTTTTTCAGGGAGCACCTTTTACTATCTGAAAATACTGGTTGGTCATGGCAGGCTGGGTGCCCGTGGCATGGCAAGCCACGAGCAAGGTCAGCGGCCACTGGGACCCATAGTAGGCACTCATAAGGTTGCTGCTGGCAGGAGAAAGGAGGAGTTTTGGTAGAGGGCAAGCAGGCAGGTGGCCAGCACTTGGCGCCTCAGAGAAGGAGAGATCGTGGCACTGGAAGTGGGATTTTTGGTCCATTTTGTACTTGTGGATGTGGAACATTGGGTAGGCCTGTTGGCGATCACGTAGGAGGAGCAGGCCACTCGCTGCAGGCCATGCTTTACCATTGTCTGGCCCGCAGTGGGTGAGCGGTGGATACTTTGGCCCAATTGTGAATGTCGGGGATTTGTTGTGAATGGGCCAAGATACAGGAGGGGTGGAAGCCCAGATGGGCTGGCGAGGCCAGGTGGGAGCGCGGGGAGGCCAAGAAAGGCTGGCTTCCAGGATTGGGTCAGGAGGTGGGAGGGCCTCAACAGGGGGGTTCAAGGGGTGGAGAACTGGTTTACTAGTAGGAGGACGATTGAGGAACTCAGGGCATCCACAAGCACGTGGCAGAAGGTGCCACACGGAGGATGGTGGTTTTGTCAGCGGTTGCAAGACCGAACTGGGGCCAGGGTGCACTGAACAGTGGAGAAGCAAGCAGGTAAAGCAGAAGGCCTGTGGTTGCCTGTGGTGGCCTGCACACGGGGGGAATTTGGGAGGCACAGTGGTATGCAAGGCAGCAATCTGCTGCAGGGGCATTTGCATTTACAAGCTGAAGTGGGATAAATAATAAAGCAAGGAAGAGTAAATGAAAAAAAGAGAGTTTTGGAAGGGGTGTTTTTTGATTGATTGTGATGGCTGGGGGAGGGGACCTCACTAGCAGAGGGAGTCAGTGTAGCAAAATAGGAGATTGCAGAGAGATGCAGTCTTGGGGGTGGGGGGCTGCCAGGGGTCTCTTTTTCTCTGAATATGGCCAAAGCGGGTGCCTCTGGGGTCAAGGTGGGATACTACCAGAATCTCTAGTTCTTTTCAATACAACTGTTTTCATTCCTGTGCCAGGGCTTCTAACCTTCTTTGGCAGCATTTACTTCTTTCTGCAGCATTCATTTTCATTTCTGTTGCACAGTGAGGAGCAGTGTTGTGGGTTAGTGGGCAAGGTGGCGGGCTTTACAACGAAGGACCTGGGGTCAACTGGCTTACCAAGGGGGGAGATAAAACTATATATATATATATATATATACACACACACACTGAAAGAACCAATACCAAGACAGTGGGGGTGGGGCAGACAGCTGGAAGGAGCAACTGGGCCATGGCTATAGAGGCACCCGGGGGGTGCTAGACAGGCACACATTGAGGAGCAGAGACCTGGATGGGCTGGTTGGACAGAGGTGAGGGGGGTTGGAAGGCAAGCCCCACTCACGAGTGTCATTTCTCCTCCTCATAGTATTTACAGCAGGTTAAGATGACACCAGTAGACGCCCCGGTATCCAGCACCAAGATGATAGAGAAGGTGTCCAAGCTGATGGAGAAGATGACAGAGCTGGTCAAGGTGGCCAAACGGAGGGAGGAAGAGGAGGAGGCATTGAAGAAAATGAAGGAGAGAGACAGAAGTACGGGGTGGCAGGGGAGGGAAGAGGCCATGAGGAGCAGGGCCCAGCCCCTTGCCTATCCTGCCACCGGAGCTCGGACCAACATCATCTGGGCCAGGCCTGAATGGGGATAAGGACGATGTAGATATCACAAATGAGGGTAATCTAAAGGAGTATTTGGAGGGGCTGATAGGTGATATGGGGGACAAAGGGGTGGAAAGGATAGAGAAGGCACTGCAACCCATAAAGGGCAGAGACAAGGAGGGAGTAGGGGGCACTAGAACCCCACCAGGGAAGAAGAAACTGTACAATGAACCCTCAGGTTTCACACTAGGTGACCATGTGCCATCATCACTGAAGGAAAAAATCTGGAAAGGAGAATATGTGGACATTTTTGGACTAGTGGATGAGCCAAAAAATATGAACAGAAGGAATTGGTGGGAAAATTGGAGATGGCGGTGGCGATAGCGGTAGTGGGGCACAACGAAGAGGAAGCAAAATACAAGGGGAAAACATAGATACGTGGCAGGTGGGTTTTCTTATATACAGCATGCTGACCCTGGAAAAACAACCAGATTTGAGAATTCCCCTCTTGACCTACATGGCAATCATCAGGGATGCATATAAGGCCAAGCTAGGTTACGGATGGTTAAAGTATGATGAGGCCTTTAGGAAAAGGATGGCAGCAAAGGGGTATCTGAGGTGGGACTGCACACACTTGGAGCTATGGGTATGAGCACTATCAGGCCCAGCTGGCAGACCCTGGGGGGGTCACAGCAAGAAGGGTACCCTCATACTGGCGGTGAAGATACACTGGGGTTACAACAGGGCATCGTGCATGTTGGCAAACAGTAAATTCAGGCATGTTTGCTCATGCTGCGCAGGTCCACACCCAGTGGCAAACTGCTGTCAGGGGGAAAGGAGTACACAGCAGTGGGAACAGTATTAGGAGAAGTCCTTTCAGGAGGAAGGGAAGGAGGCGGGGGCAGGGGCAGACGGGGACACAACAGAGGGGGTTACAACTCCAAATATGGTTGGAATTGACAAGGAAAAGGCATCAGGGCGCTGGGATTTTCCCTTAACATGTTCTCCCATAGCATGGAGGGTAGTGGAGGCCTGGGCACAGGAATACCCAGACATAGTCAGAGCAGAATTCCTGTGGAAAGGCTTCAAAGAGGGCTTCTGGGTGGATTTTGTGGGTGGGCGCAGGGCTATGATGGCAAAAAATTTAGGGTCAGTAAAGGGGAAGGAGGACATTGTCCAAGCAAAAATTCAGAAGGAGGTGCAAGCTGGGAGGGTGGAGGGCCCTCTTACAGAACCTACCTGCCCATATTTCAGGGTGTCACCATTAGGGGTGGTCCTGAAGAAGAAGGAGGGGGAGCTTAGACTCATACACCACTTGTCTTACCCAGAAGGGGCCTCAGTAAACGGGGGGATCCCAGATGATTTAAGGCTAGTCTCATACACATCCTTGGACCAAGAGGTGGTGATGATAAGGGCTGTGGAAGGGGCCTGGCTAGCAAAGACAGACATTGAATCCACCTTCAGGCCACTGCTAGTGATGCCCGAATACTGGGACCTGTTGGGTTTTCAATTTGAGGGAGGGCTATATTTCGACAAAGCCATGCCAATGTGATGCTCGGCAGCCTGTTCGACCTTCGAGGCTTTTAGCTCTTGGGTGCAATGGGTGTTTGGTTGGTGATACAAGCACAGGAGAGTGGTCCACTATTTGGATGATTTCCTACTCATAGAGGAGAGTGAGTCTGAGACAGCAGGGATGTTGTCTGATTTTAAGGAATTGGTGGGTGCGTAGGAATGACACTGGCAATGGGGAAGATGAAGGGCCCAAGCTGGCAGTTGGAGTTCCTGGAAATTGAGGTGGATATGGTGCAGGAGATTTTCTGGCTGCTGGGTAACAAAGTGGGCCGGCTCATGGGTCTGTTAGCTTAAGTAAGGGGGAGTAGGAGGTTGCTGCTGGTATTAGTACAGCAGCTACTGGGGCACCTTAATTTTGCTTGTAAGGCCATAAGCCCAGTCAGGGCCTTTACCAGGAGGCTGGTGAGGTCTACAGAGAAGGCAAAAAAGCCCCATCACTGGATAGATATTATGAAAGGGGTATGGGAGGACTTAGGGGCATGGAAAGAGTTCCTCGACGGTTATAATGAGGTGACATTTTAGCAGGAGGAATGGGCATACAACACGGAACTGGAATTATACACTGATGCATCGGGGGCACTGGGGATGGGGGCCTACTTCAGAGGGGACTGGATCTCAGAGGCATGGCTGGTTTCCTGGAAGGAGGTGGGTTTACTGAAAGATATTACCTTTATAGAGATATTCCCCATCTTGGTGGCGCTGGAAGATTGGGGGGACAGGATGAAGGGTAAATGCATACTGTTTTGGTGTGACAATAAAGGGGTCGTGGAGGTAATAAACAGGCAAGTGGGATCACTGACTCAGTAGGAAGGGTTATACATCATTTGGCCCTGTTGGGCCTGCAACTGAACTTGTCATTTAAGGCACAGCATATTAAAGGTATTCAGAATGAGGTGGCTGACAGTCTTTCCCATTTGCAGTTGGACAGGTTCTGGGAGTTGGTGCCAAATGCAGCAGCACACAGGACCAGGGTCCCAGACCATCTATTGGAAATTGAAGGGAAAAGGCCAGATGGTTGTACTGGAGCTCCTGGGTACTGAACATGCTGAGAGCATATGAGGGGGAGTGAGGGGCATTTCAGGAGTTCCGGGAAAGGGCAGGCTGGGATATAGAGAGCAAGTATCAGAGGACCAGATGAAGCAATACATAGTGGATAAGTGGGAGGAGGGGATGGCCCATACCACAATGGGTGTGCAGCTAGCCAGCATAGGGTGGGTGTGTGAGGACAGAGCATGGCCAAATGTCATGGCAGGGAGGTCTGTGAGGAGGAGGATGGTGGTAGGTTGGAAGAGGGGGTGTGGAGTGAGAAGGGACAAGAGGCCTATCATGGGGCAGCTGCTCAAAAGAGTGATGGGTGCCCTACAGCATGTATGCACCACAGAAAAGAAGCCTGCCTGTTTAGAGTGGTTCTTCACCATCATGGCAAAAGGTGCCTTCAGGTCAGGGAAATGGTGGCCCCATGGAAGTCGGGGCAGCCCAAGGTTTACAGGCAGGGATGTGGAGTTGGGGTAGGACAGGGCAGTCATCCATTTGTCCTGGTCAAAATGGACTCAAGGGGCAGGGTGAACCGTGATCTTGGTCAAACAAGGACCAGGAGGTGGCGTGGTCACAGAAATTGATGAATATATGAGAATTCGGGGAGCAGGGAGGATATGGTTCTGCCATGGAGATGGGAGCCCAATAATGGGTGTTCATGTTGGGGCTGTCCTTAAGAAGGCACTCATTCATCAGGGAAGACCTCAATGAATTTGCCTCCCCACTCATTTCACATGGGTGGCTTCCAGTCCACCCCGGGTGGGCGGAGGCAGAAGTGAAGCAGGTAGGCAGATGGAGATCCAACTGCTATAAGAAGTATGTGAGGCAGTGACTGTCTGGGTTTTCACCATGGTGTTCTTTCTTTTATTCTGCATGAGAAAAGTGACAGGTTTGGTTGGTGGGGCACCCCTTTATCTATTGGGCAGAGAGATTTGAGGCTTCAAGAAATGGTGGGACACAGCTACATACAGATCTAGAGCACACAAGGGTGCACTGGAAGGGCATAAGGGGCATGAGATGGTCCCAACTGATGACGCTATTGGAGGAGCTTTGGATAAGGTGGAGAAGGCCAGATTTGCTCATCATACACTTAGGGGGAAATGACCTGGGAGAGATGCCATGGGGGGCCTTAGTGCAGGCCATGACAGCAGATCTTGAAAGAGTGAAGGGTTGGTGGCCAGGAGTGATCATCGGTCAGTCCAAGATCACATCCTGGATGGTGTGGAGGGGGTCAAAGAAGTTCAGGCAGTGGAAAAAGGGAGAAAATGGCTCAATAGGAAGTTGTCAAAGGCAGTGATTGAGATGGGGGAAGTGCATATTCAACACAGAGACATCTCTTTCAAGAAGGCAGAGGTGTATAGGTCAGAAACGGTGCACCTGATGGAGTTTGGCATGTGCCTATGCCTGACACCCATGATAGGCCTGTTGGGGGGGATAGAAAAGAGGAGGCCTAAGTACTAGCCCACAAAAGGGAGCCCCATCTTCCATCTCCAGTGGGAGATGGGTCAGTGGAGAAAGGGGGGAGTGAGTGAGGGGAAAATAGGGTAGGCAGAAAGGGGAGGAACAGGGTAACACGTGCTGGGGCAAAGGGCACCCAGGCATGGAAGTAAAGGGGGTTGGGGAAGGGTAGAGGCTAGAGGTTGGATCATAGTGTCCAGGCCTGGGGGAGGGTGGAGGTCCTGGTAAGTCGGGACCTGGTACTGATGATGGTATGGGGGGGTCAGATCTGAGTGTCTGGACCCTGAAGGCGAATCACACAAGATGAAGAAGACCAGGCAGGAAGGAAGTTCTGGAAGCAATAATGGACCTCTGTGTTGACTGTTTGAAATGTAACATTTCATTCAAAGAAAATTGGAATGTAAATCTTAATTAGTGCCTAAAATGAATTGTTGCCAACAAGCATCCAAGCTAGCAGTGGTGGAGTGAGATTATTCCTGGGAGGGGGGATCATATGACAAGGATCCTTTATTATGCTTTTCCATTGACTACAATGGGATTAGCATGATGTAGAATCCTGTTTCGCAAAAAATGATTCCTTATCTTGCTTTCCCATTTTAGTCAATGGGAATGCATGATAAAGGATCATTTTGTGAAACAGGATCCTAAATTGAACTAGTGAATGGAAAAGCACCATAAAGGATCCTGTTTTAGTGAAACTGGAACCTATTTCATGACAATCCCACTTAAAGAAATGTTCACAATGCCCTGGTCCATCCCCCCTCCCCCGAAGTACCATCGCCCACATTTAAAAAAATGTCTCTAATAGTCTAGTGGTCCCTCCCCCTCCCTGATGTTTGATTGCCATGTCGTTAATAAACAACAGACCCTGGTAGTCTAGTGGTCCCTGCCCCCTCTCCCTTTGTCTCTTTCCCATCCCCATTTAAATAAAACAAATTACCTAGTAGTCTAGAGGTCCCTCCTCCCCTCCCCAATCCCCTCCCTGCAATAAGAAAGAGTGGTGCTGCAGACTTCTACTATAAATGAGCACCATTGTATACTGTAGGTGCTCATTTATTGCCACAGTCTGTGGAGGCGCTCATTTAGAACTCAGTCTGCGGCCAGCTGTCTGGTGGGAGGAGGGCTATGCTGGTTGCAGACAGGAAATTGGGATGGGGAGAGTGTGGTGGTGGGTCATTACCTAAGAGGGTGAGGGGGTGGAGGGCCACCAGGAAAAGAAAATGATGGCACTTTCAGAGAAGGGGGAACGGGGAGGGGGGATGGACCACTAGACTATCAGGTAATTTGTTTTTATTTGTACTGGAATGGGAACTGGACATAAAGGGAGGAGGCAGGGACCACTAGACTACCACAATCTTTTCTTTGATAATGACATGGTGATCAGACATTGGAGAGAGGGGAAGGACCACTAGACTACCATCATTTCTTTTTTAAACTTATGGGAGGGGCCATCGGACATCGGTGGGAGGGACCACTAGACTTCCAGGTTTCTTTTTACTTACAGGGATGTGGTATAAAATGAAACATGGGGATTGGAGGCTTGAGGCTTGCCACTAGCCAGCAGGGAAAGGGTGGCTCACAGCTGAAACGTCAGACAACAGCATGAATTCCAGCTGAGGTTGCAGAAGTCAAGAAAATTCCACTGTTCTCATACAAAGAACGCAGGGGAAGTGCTCTTATCGCTAAGCTGGGCACCCTGGATTTTAGGTGGCCAGAAAAGTTGCTTCTTGCCATAGTACGAAAAAACAAACATCAGAATGTAGCTAAACAGGTCCAGTTTAGCAACATTCTGATTTTTGTTTTTTGGAATCCATTCATTTTTATGTTTTCTTTGTTTTGGTTCTCTCACTAACTGAAAACAAAATGGTGGACACATGAAAAAGGGTTTCCCATCTGCGCCACAGGATGACCCATCTGCACAAAGGGATTAGGCTAATGCGACACAGGATGACCTGTCTGTGAAAATGGATTAGCTCCTGTGACACAGAATCAATTTTCATGCTGAACATCTATAATTTCCCTTTGAAAATAATGGAAAATTAAAAATGTAATAACTTTGGAACAGATTCATATTTTTTCCCCAAACCAGAAAAAGGCACATCTGTGAGGCAAAGGCATTCTACCCTGAACATTTCAGACCACAGTTTAAAATACTTTCTGAGATACCTGTACATGTGAGCAAAGAAATAACAAAAAACATGTAAATGAAACAATTTTTCAGACTCTGTATGTCATAAACCACACAACAGATTCAAATGAAATTTGCCACCTCGGGAGACCTACCCCAAGGGATTATGTATGCAAAATGTCATGCAACTCCATTGAACCATTGTGAAGCTATTAAGGTGCAAAAATTAGACTATAACATAGAAGTGATCCTCAACTCAAACTATACTGCACTACTGCACCAGTATAATATACAGTATATATATATATATATATATATATATATATATATATATTATAGTGGCACAGTAGTGCCACTATAGGGTTGCGTAGCCATTTCTATGTTAAACCTCAAAGTTTGCACTTTAATAACTTTTGAACCGTTTGTCTGATTTGCCTGAAATTTGGAATGTAAAAAGATTTGTCCTAGTTCTCCAGATCTAGATTTTATGTCGATTGTTTGTACGGTTGTGGAATCGTAGCATGCTCAAAAAGTGAAAAATTCCGAACATTCTGTTTTCTTTAGAAGAGCATATTGGCCCAAAGAATGCATTTAAGAGGGTTCCAAATTGGGTGGGCTGCATGGGTCCTGGCTAGCAGTAGTGCCTTTTGAAGTGTGCATAAAAAATCTTGTTCTGTTCAAAAGTTATAGCATTTTTAGTGTCCCATTATATCCTATGGGAAAATTTATATGTGCACTGCGAAAACAATCGCAATCACATTTTTTTGGTCGAGCTTGCCCTAAAATGTTGTCGTGCTGCCACCATCTTGTTTTCAGTTAGCAAGAGAGAAAAAAACTTATAACTTAGAAAATACTACACTTTTGAACACAAGAGTCTTTGGGTTTACCTAAATGGACCCCGGGGAGCATGCCTAAGGCATCAGTTTGCGGCTAGCTAGCCTGGAAACATGTTTTTCAAAAACATTTTGTTTTTTGATCATGATAACAATTTTTTTGCTGCTAAAACAATCACAGCAACTTTAAATATGATCGCGATCACATTTTTTTTTATCATGATCTTATCCCCTTTATAAAGATAGGAGATTTTGGCTATGTGTTGCATTTCTTTGGCACTTGATTGTGGCAAGGTGGATTGTGCTGTTCGCATGAAATTTTCAGGGTACTAAGCCCTAGTGCCACAGATGTGCCTTTTGCTGGTTCTGAGTGGAAAAATTAAAGACGCTCCAGTTACGCCATTCCAAAGTTCAGAAATTTCCCCCGTAGGCTAACACTGCAGTAGTGGTTTTTCTTTGTCTTCTCATTGTGGCAACATGGTTTGTGGTATTCACCTGACCATTTCATGGTGGAAAGGCCTACTCCCACAAGTGTGCCTTTTCATGGTTTGGTGGGAAAACATTCAACAGGGCCATACGTATAGCATTCCAAAGTTCAGAATATTTCTCATAGGATAACACTGTGGCACCCGTCACGCCTTTCGGGGCCCGTATCTCAAAAATGGTTCAAGATACAGACTTTTTGTCACAACATTTCTTAGTCCCCCTTGCAGAGAACTATGTTACAAAGCCATGAAAACCCTGAAATTTTGACTTTTTTTCCTACCTTGTACGGTTCCTGAGATATTTGTGAGTTAGTATTCCAATTGCTAATTTTCATGGCTCAAGGCCACAATTATCACCTCTGGCTTAGCACTCACACTGCATTTTGGTGTCCCTATCTTGGAAATGATGCAAGACATGGGTTCGGTTGATTGTTCCTGCATTCACTACTCGCTGTCATGATTACAACAACAGTTGATTTTTTTTCATAGCTGCTATGGTTCACAAGATATGGGCAGATGACTGTCACAAGGGTCCTTGCCTTTATGGGCTGTGATATGGATCAGGCCCTGCACTGCTATACACACACACACACACACATGTACATGCATACCATTATGTACAAGTGGGTGGCTTGAGTGAACGCAAGGCCCCACCAACATATTCCATTTACTACTTACATTACACTTTTAAAAAAAGAATGGAAATTCTTTGCAAAAACTTCATTAATGCATCAGTTAGGGTTGTTTCCACATCAACAAAGTGTGGAAATTCCACATTAAGGTTACCACCCCCACCCCCCCACTGGCTGCTTAGATCTATTATGTACTGAAGAATGCATTTGTGTGGGTTCACATTGGGCTGCCTGCATGGGTTCTGGGCTGCACTGGTGCCTTTCAAAGATTTTGTGACAAAATATTGTGCCATTAAAAAGTTATAGCATTTTCTGTGTCCCATCATAGTTAGGGTTGTGTAGCAATTTCTATGTTAAATGTCAAATTTTGGACTTTTATAATGTTTGAACTGTTTGTCCAGTTTCCTGAAATTTTGAATGTGGAACAATTTATCATAGATCCCCGGATTTGGAAATTTTCATGTCGGTTGGATGTACCGTTGAGGAATCGTATCGCGACCAAAAAGTAAAAAAAAAACAAAGTTGAGATTTCTTTGTCCACCTATTGTGCAATGAACAATGGATTTCAGTGGGTTATAATTGGGTTGTGTGCATGGGTCCTGGGCTGCAGTGGTGCCTTTCAAAGACTTCATGACAAAACATTGCTCCGTTCAAAAGTTATAGCATGTTCGTGCTCCATTACAGTTAGGGTTGTATACCCATTTCTCTGTTAAACGCCAAATTTTGCACTTTTATAAGTTTTGCACTATTTGTCCAATTTGGCTGACATTTTGAATGTGGTGAGATTTATCATAGATCTCCGGATGTGGAAATGTTCGTATCAGTCGCATGTACAGTTGTGGAATCGTAGTGCGCTCCAAAAATGGAAACCCCCCAAAGTTGTGATTTCTTTGTCCATGTATTATGTGCTGAGGAATGAATCTGAGTGGGTTCAGTTTGAGATTTCTGCATGGATCCAGGGCTGCAGTGGTGCCTTTTGAAGATTTTGTGAGAAAATATTTCTCTGTTCAAAAATTATAGCATTTTTTGTGTCCCATTACAGTTAGGGTTGTGTAGCCATTTCTATGTTAAAATATGCATTTTGTACTGTGATAAATTTTGAACTGATTTTCCAATTTGCCTGCAATTTTGAACGTGGAAAGATTTTTCATAGATCTCCGGATATGGAAATTTTTGTGTTGGTCGGATGTATGGTTGCAAAATCGTAGTGTGACCAAAAAGTGAAAAAAGGCCCTCAGTTGCAATTTCTTTCTCCACCTATTATGCATTGAACAAAGGATTTCAATGAGTTCAAATTGGGTTATGTGCATGGAACCTGGGCTGCAGTGGTGCCTTTCAAAAATTCCATGAGAAAATATTGCTCCATTCAAAAATTATAGCATTTTTGTGTACCATTACAGTTAGGGCTGTGTAGCCATTTGTATGTTAAACATCGCATTTTGTACTGTTATAACTTTTTAATTGTTTGTCTGATTCACCTGAAATTTTGAATATGGACAGATTTGTCATAGGTCTCTGGATCTGCAAATTTTCATGTCAGTCGCTTGTACAGTTGCAGAATCATAGTGCGCTCAAAAAGAGAAGAAGCCCCAATGTTGACAACATCCCATTATAAGGTATAGGAAAGCTTGAACACATTTTAGTTGCCACGGCAACATTTCTGCACACCATTGTACCAGGTGTTTCTTTCTTTGTCACTTCATTGTGCCAGTGGATTGTGCTCCTGGGCCAACATTTGCAAGGTGCCAAGCCTTGGTCCCACAGATGTGTCTTTTAGTGGTGTTTCCAATGTTTTTGTTGCAACAAAATATTTTTGCTGCGAAAACAGTTAATTTGCTTGAGATCACATTTTTTGATCGTGATCACATCCCCACTATAGAGATAAAAGATTTTTTCTATCTGTTGCATTTCTTTGTCACTTAATTGTGGCAAGGTGGATTGTGTGATTGCCCTGAAATTTTCAAGCTCTTGTGTCATGGATGTGCATTTCAGTGGTTCGGTGTGTAAAAATTCAACAGGCCCACAGTTACACCACTACAAAGTTTTGAAATTTCATTTTTTTAATTTTTATAACTTTTGAACCATTTGTGCAATTTGCCTGAAAATTGGAATGTGGAAATATTTATCACAGATCTCTGTACATGGTAATTTTCATGTCGGTTGCATGTACAGTTGCAGAATCGTATGCGCTCAAAAAATGGAAAAGCCCGAAAGTTAACATTTTTTTGTTCACCTATTATGTACTGAAGAATGAATCTGAATGGGTTCAGATTGGGTTGTGTGCATGGTTCCTGTGCTGCAGTGGTACCTTTCAAAGATTTTGTGAGAAAATATTGTTTTGTTCAAAAGTTATTGCATTTTTTGTGTTCCATTACAGTTAGGGTTGTGTAGCCATTTCTATGTTAAACATCGCATTCTGTACTGTTATAACTTTTGAACTGTTTTTCTGATTTGCCTGCAATTTTGAAAGTGGAAAGATTTATCATAGATCTCTGGATCTGCAAATTTTCATGTCGGTTGGATGTACAGTTGCAAAATTCTAGTGTGACCAAAAAGTGAAAAAAAGCCCAAACGTTGTGATTTCTTTGTCCATCTATTATTCACTGAACAATGGATTTCAGTGGGTTCAGATTGGATTGTGTGCATGGGTCCTGGGCTGCAGAGGTGTGGTTCAAAGACTTCATGACAAAATATTGCTCTGTTCAAAGTTGTATAATTTGTTTGTGCCTTTGCAGTTAGGATTGTGTTCCCATTTCTATGTTAATTGTCAAATTTTGCACTGTTATAATTTTAACAGTATTTGTCCGATTCACCTGAAATTTGGAATGTGGTGAGATTTATCATAGCTCTCTGGATGGGAAATTTTCATGTCGGTTGCAAGTACAGTTGTGGATTTGTAGTGCACTCAATAAATGGAAAAGCCCCAAAGTTGTGATTTCTTTGTCCAGCTATTATGTACTGAAGAATGCATTTGAGTGCATTCAGTTTGGGTTATCTGCATGGGTTCTGGGTTGCGGTTGTGCCTTTCAAAGATTTTGTGGGAAAATATTGCTCTGTTCAAAAGTTGTGCCCCGTTACAGTTAGGGTTGTGTAGCCATTTGTATATTAAACATCGCATTTTGTACTGTTATAACTTTTTTAACCGTTTGTCTGATTCACCTGAAATTTTGAATGTGGAAAGAGTTATCATAGGTCTCTGGATCTGCAATTTTCATGTCAGTCACATGTACAGTTGCAGAATCATAGTGCACTCAAAAAGTGAAAAAGCCCCAATGTTGACAACATCCCATTATAAGGTATAGGAAAGCTTGTACACATTTTAGTTGCCATGGCAACATTTCTGCACACCATTGTACCAGGTGTTTCTTTCTTTGTCACTTCATTGTGTCAGTGGATTGTGCTCCTGGGCCAAAATTTGCAAGGTGCCAAGCCTTGGTCCCACAGATGTGTCTTTTGGTGGTGTTTCCAATGTTTTTATTGCAACAAAATGTTTTTGCTTTGAAAACATTTAATTTGCTTGTGATCACGTTTTTTGATTGTGATCACATCCCCATTAGAGAGATAGAAGATTTGTTCTATCTGTTGCTTTTCTTTGTCACTTAATTGTGGTAAGGTGGATTGTGCAATTGTCCTGAAAATTTCAAGCCCTTGTGTCATGGATGTGCATTTCAGTGGTTCGGTGTGTAAAAATTCAACAGGCCCACAGTTACACTACTTCAAAGTTTTGAAATTTCATTTTTTTTTAATTTTTATAACTTTTGAACTATTCGTGCAATTTGCCTGAAAATTGGAACGTGGAAAAATTTGTCACAGATCTCTGTATGTGGTAATTTACATGTCAGTCACATGTCCAGTTGCAGAATCATAGTACGCTCAAAAAATGGAAAAGCCCGAAAGTTGAAAATTTTTAGTCCACCTATTATGTACTGAAGAATGAATCTGAATGGGTTCAAATTTGGTTGTGTGCATGGCTCCTGTGCTGCAGTGGTACCTTTCAAAGATTTTGTGAGAAAATTTTGTTTTGTTCAAAAGTTGTTGCATTTTTTGTGTCCCATTACAGTTAGGGTTGTGTAGCCATTTCTATGTTAAACATCGCATTTTGTACTGTTATAACTTTTGAACTGTTTTTCTGATTTGCCTGCAATTTTTAAAGTGGAAAGATTTATCATAGATCTCCAGATCTGCAAATTTTCATGTTGGTCGGATGTACAGTTGCAAAGTCCTAGCGTGACTAAAAAGTGAAAAAAAGCCCAAAAGTTGTGATTTCTTTGTCCATCTATTATTCACTGAACAATGGATTTCAGTGGGTTCAAATTGGATTGTGTGCATGGGTCCTGGGCTGCAGTGGTGTGTTTCAAAGACTTCATGACAAAATAGTGCTCCGTTCAAAAGTTATATCATTTTTTTGTGTTCCTTTACAGTAAGGGTTGTGTTCCGATTTCTATGTCAAATGTCAAATTTTGCACTGTTATAATTTTAGCAGTATTTGTCCGATTCACCTGCAATTTGGAATGTGGTGAGATTTATCATAGATCTCTGGATAGGAAATTATTTTGTGTCAGTCACAAATGCAGTTGTGGAATGGTAGTGCACTCAATAAATGGAAAAGCCCCAAAGTTGCAATTTCTTTGTCCACCTATTATGTACTGAAGAATGCAGTTGAGTGGGGTCAAATTGGGTTATCTGCATGGGTTCTGGGCTGCAGTTGTACCTTTCAAAGATTTTGTGAGAAAATATTGCTCCGTTCAAAAGTTATAGCATTTTTTGTGCCCCATTACAGTTAGGGGTTGTGTAGCCATTTGTATATTAAACATTGTATTTTGTACTGTTATAACTTTTGAACCATTTGTTTGATTTGCCTGAAATTTTGATTATGGAAAGACTTGTCATAGGTCTCTGGATCTGCAAATTTCTGTGTTGGTTGGATATACAGTTGCAAAATCGTAGCATGACCAAAAAGTGAAAAAAGCCCCAAAGCTGCAATTTCTTTCTCCACCTATTTTGCACTGAACAATGGATTTCAGTGGGTTCAAATTGGGATGTGTGCATGGGTCCTGGGCTGCAGTGGTATCTTTCAAAGATTTTGTGAGAAAATATTGTGTTTTGCTGGTGTTTCCAATTTTTTTTTATCATGACAACACTTTTGTGCCACTAAAGCAGTTAATTTGATTGCGATCACATTTTTTGATCACGATCATATCCCCTATTATAGACATAGGAGATTATACCTATCTGTTGATTTTCTTTGTCACTTGATTGTGGCAAGCTGGATTGTGTGATTGGCCTGAAATTTGCAGGGTAGGAAGCCCTAGTGCCACGGATGTGCCTTTCACTGGTTTGCAGTGCAAGAATGAAAGAGGTGCAGATCTATGGCATTCCAAATTTTGAAAATTGCCCCACAGGATAACACTGAGGTAGCTGTTTTCTTTTGCATTTCATGTGGCAATGTGGATTGTGCTGTTGGTCTGAACTTTCCAGGATGCAAAGCCCTAGCCTTACAGGTGTGGAGTGCCTTATGGCCACATTATTGTTACAAGGGCTCCTTGCCTTATAGGGCTGTGGTATGGCTCCATAGCTATGTGTAAGTTGGAGTACAGGGCCCTGCACCCCCACAGACACACATACAAACCATTATGCACAACTGGGCAGCTTGGTGGGAGCAAGGTGCCACCAACCAACCCATTTCTATTACTACTTACATTACACTTTTAAAAAGGAAAGGAAATTCTTTGCAAAAAAAACTTTGTTAATGCAACAGTTAAGGTTGTTACTACTGTGACAAAAGCAGGGAAATTTGATGTTAGGGTTTTCAACCTTAACTCTGACTCCCCCCCCACCACCACCACCACGGTCACACACACATACACACAGAGAGATACACACACAAACACACATAGACACACACACACACACACAGAACATACATACAACTTGGGCCAGTACAAGGGAAGACAACCGATCACAATGCACACCATAATGCAACAGAAATAACATAAAACTTTTTAAACATACCACGATAGCCATCCATCATCATGTTTCAACAACTGTATTACTTCTGTTGCAATCTCAATCTCTTGGTTAATGCCTCCTGATACTAACCCCGGAAAATATGTTTGTTAAATTCTTCTATGTTTTCTTGATTGCAGCAACATTTGTTTTGCAGTGAAAACAATCACGGCAACTTAAAATATGATCATGATCAAATTTTTTTGATTGTGATCACATTTCCATTATAAAGATAGGAGCTTTTTGCTAACTGTTACATTTCTTTGTTGCTTGATTGTGGCAAGGTGGATTGTGGTATTGACATGCAATTTTCAGGGTATGAAGCCCTATTGGCACAGATGTGCATTTCACTGGTTCCATGCAGAAGAATTAAACACGCCCCTAGTTACGCCACACCAAAGTTCAGGAATTTCCCCTTAAGACAACATTGTGGCAGTGTTTTTTCTTTGTTCCCTCCTTGTGGCAATGTGGATTGTGGTGTTCGCCTGAACATTTAATAGTGCAAAGGCCTACTCCCACAGATGTGCCTTTTGGTGGTTTGGTGTGAAAACATTCAACAGGGCCATAGTTGCAGTATTACAAAGTTCATAATGTTCACCATGGGATCATAATACAGTTCATTGATTTCTTTTTCACTTCACTGTGGCAATGTGTATCAATTAATAAATAGGACACAACAGGGTGTGGGCTATTGGGGGTTTACCCCTGACTTGTGTACTGTGTCATGAGTTGCACCTGAGTGACTTAACCACACAAGAAGTGGCTAAATCCCCAACAGCTGACACCCTGGAGTGCCTTATTGCAATACTACAAAGAATCCATGTGTAAAATAAATGTACAATTTGTTTAATTATGTTTTTTATCAATGCAACTCCTCAGTTGTGGGTAATGCAGGAGTCACCCACAGTCATGTGGCATTTGTTGACTAATGAGGTTACAGTATATTCACACACCATAGTATAATACTCAGTACTCAATTTATTCTGTTGTCAGAGCAGGACTCTGTTGATATTCACTTATATTCTCATGCTGGAGTGCTACCCAGTGATGTAAGTGATCATTGTCCTATAGCTGGCATAAGATCTACACTCAAGCCATCCAATCCTGCAAAATTTCTCCATAAAAGGTCAAAAAAGAATTTCAACATCTCAGGATATCTCCATGATTTGTGCAATACAACATATTGGCAAGATTTTTACCTTACAACCAGTTGAGACAGTCTTTCAGATCTTAAAGGACATTATCACTAATGCCCTCAATATACATGCACCAATCACCAGTGTCAGAACTAAAGTAAAATCTTGTCGTTGGTTCACTGTTGACCTTAAATCAGCTTTTGTTAGCCAGAGACAAACTCTGGAAAAAGGCAAGAAAAAAAAGGATACTAGAGACTGGCTTCAATTCAGAAAAGCAAGAAACTCATGCACAAAACAAATAAGAAATGCCAAAGCTGCCTACTTATAGAGCTGAATTGGATGCATCCTATACTAACCCATCCAGATTCTGGGGTACTATAAAGGGATTCTAGGCCAAAATTCTACCCTGCCTTACCCTCCAAACTGCTACTAAGTGACATAGAAATCACTGACAAGCAAGAAATCTTAAATACCTTCAATGACCATTTCACCACAGCTGGCCTAGCATTTGACTCTTCACCTGCAAATCTCTTGAGATCATCATTAAACCTTCAATACACTGTGGGACAAAAGGCTGCTTCAACATTCTCCTTCGAACCAATATCCTTAAAAGAAGAAGACCTCCTATCCAATTTAGATACTTTAAGAGTGCAGGTGCAGACTCCTGGACCCCTACTTTCTTAAAGTAGCATTGCACACCTTATCTGCCCCTCACTCACCTCTTCAATCTTTCCTAGCTACTGGTTCCATCCCTCCATATGGAAAACAGCTCAAGTAGTTCCACTACTTAAATCAGGTGATCCCATGGACCTTAACAATTACAGGCCCATTTCCATCCTACGGTACTATCCAAGATGCTTGAAAAATTAGTAAATTCACAGTTAAGGACCTATCTGGACACCAACAACCTCCTAAATCCAGCACAATCTGGATTTAGATCAATGCATAGCACCATCTCTGCCCTAGCCAAAGTCACTAACGATTGGCAGACTGCCTTGGATAAAAAGAATAGTACCTGTGCTGTGTTCCTGGATTTGAGTAAAGCATTTGATACAGTGGATCATGAATCATTAATCTCCTCTCTTAGCTCTGTAGGCCTTGATTCACTCTCACTCAATTGGTTTAGGTGCTATATCTCTGGAAGGTTACAATTGGTAAAAAATGAAAATTACCTATCTACCTCTAAATCACTGCTAAGAGGTGTACCGCAAGGCTCTATCCTAGGCCCCATCCTCTTTGCCATTTATATTAATAACATTGATGCCAACCTCTCTCAATCTAACATTCATCTGTTTGCTGATGATACTGTATTATATGTCAGCAATCCCTCACCATCAAAAGCCTGTGAACTGTTACAGTCAGAATTCTCCATCCTACAACACAACCTATTGGAAAAAAAATTACAAAAGCTATGTTCTTTGCAACAAAGAATTGCTCTGCCACTACCCCATCATTCATCACCCCACAATTATCCACCCTATTTGGAGAAAAGCTGGAATTTGTGGATAAATTCAAATATCTTGGAGTCTGGATTGACAATAAGCTTGACTACTCTGTCCACATTGAAGAGCTATTAAAAAGTTGAGACAAAGGCTTGGCCTATTTTACAGAATAAAACACTACCTTACCAGAGACTCCAAACAAAGATTAATCCAGGCATCATTCCTATCCCTTATTGACTATGCTGACTTTCTATGGCCATTGCTCACTCTCCTCTTAAATAAGCTGGACACCCTGTATCATAGAGCCATCAGATTTATTACAGACCTTCCCTCCAGCACCCATCATTGTACTCTTTACATGGCAGTCAATTGGACATCCCTACAGCACAGAAGAAAAAGGAATGCTGCAATCTGGATCTTAAGCTTTATCAGGCAAACTCTCCTATATCTCAGACTGTTTCACCGAATCACATCTAGGCCATACACCTTAAGGATCAATAAGCTCATTATGCTAAAGATTCCCAATACCTGCACCTGGTTTGGGAGGGCTGCTATCAGCTATTCCCTAGCATTTGTCTGGAACTCACTCCAAAAATCTATGAATCTGAATACCCTCTTACCCTTATCATCCTTCAAAAGATTATACACCGCCCTATTTCCAGAGTTGTGCAACTGCTTCCATAAGGCCTAGTCTCCCATCCAACCTACACCCCTCCCTTCTGTAATCCACTATGTTTAGTTTCCCTTCTTCTACCCAGTCAGTTATCACATTTCATACAAAAGCCTACAAAGCCTATTATTTGATTATTATCCCTGCTATATCTATTATCCTCTTCATTTTTACAGGTTAAGTTATTTTACTGTGCCTTGTATATCTGTAAATTTTGTATATATCTCTTATTTATATGATTGTACTAATGTTATGCTATTCTCATGTCTTTGTAAAAAAACTTGTACCCTTATTTGTATGACCACTCAGGTCCATCTTGTAAATGAGCTACGCTCAATGATGTTCGCCTGAATAAATAAAGATTTTGATTGATTGATTGATTGATTGATAACATTAAACTCAAACAGTATTAGTTTATGGTACAATACTATCAGTGGGTATAAACAGACTTACTGGTACAGAAAATGCTATCTGATGTTATCTGTTCATAAGTACATCAGTAAGAGCTTGGGCACAGGAGTATTTTTTCATGTGTAAGTAACATCAGACCACATAAACACACACTAAAAGCTGGGGTGCATGGTGACCCATACTATACGTAATCAACCACATACTCATCTTGCTTTTTCATCTCAGAAACCAGTTGGACATTCATGTTTACCTGTGGTCACAACACCTTACACATATGCAGTAGTGAAGTGTTTATCATTTCATTGAATGCATTTATTAATAATAATAAACCTTAATGGTATTTGGTTATAGCAGGGGTAGCATCATGAGGCATTCACCCACAGTAATGGGTAGTGTAAATGCTGTCTGATGTTATCCAGTCATAACCACATTTACATTTTAGTTGTTACTCTGTTAAAGAACATGTGTTCCCATGTGAAACGCTGTCCACAACTGCATACAGATTTCATGTAATGACCATGTCATATGCTTGTAGAGTATATGGGTGTACACACCCAACAGACTGATATTGCAGCAGAAGTGATACAGTTGCTGAAACATGATGATGGATGGTTATTGAGGTATGTTTAAAAAGTTGTATGTTATTTCTGTTGTGTTATGGTGCGTATTGTGATTAGTTGTCTTCCCCTGTACCTGCCCCCAAGTTGTATGTGTGTTGTGTGTGTGTGTGTCTATGTGTGCTTGTGTGCATGTCCCTCTGTGTGTATGTGTGGCAGTGGTGGTGGGGGAGGAAAGTCGGAGTTAGGGTTGAAAACCCTAACTTTGAATTTTCTTGCTTTTGTTGCTGTAGTAACAACCCTAACTGTTGCATTAATGAAGTTTTTTGCAAAGAATATATATACATATATATATATATATATACACACACAGTCCTCCCTCGTTATAACAAACCCTTCTGGAACCGCGGGTGTAGTTCATTATAATGAGGATTCGCTATTCCAGGAAAACCCTGTTTTATCTAATCTTACATTACCACACAGTAAGCATTTATCAATGAGGCAATAATGCTGTTATATTTCAAAAAAGGATAACATTTTAACCTGGCTATCATCAGCTGATCTTTGTTCCCCAGCTATTTTAAACCGACGAAATGCCAAAGTCATCCAGTTGAGGATTTAAAGTTACACTCCTCACCAAGAATCTGATTTGCAAATACTTTAGCCTTTTAACTATTGCACTGGACAGAGGAACACTTGCTGCATGCTGGCTCTCAAACCATAGCTGCAGTGCTTGATCCACTTCGGCATTACCTGCCAGCCGCAGCTTCTTTCTCACAGCACTGATCAGTATTCACTGCCCTTATGAGAACTGGGGACCAAGGAGAATAGCATCAGGATCATCGTGCTGATCAGAATATTAGGATGACAGGTAATGCTGTGATGCCATGCTACTGTAGTTTGAAAAAAAATGAGCAGGAAGTGTTCCTCTTACAGTTATTGAATAAACAGCAGTGACTGGCAGCTTAGTGAGAATCACTTGATCTAGCAGCAAAAAACCAAACATACAAAAAAACACCACACGATAGGAAGCACTGCTTTTACCAGGAGCTGTGAAGCAGGTTCGTTACACCCGTATTTCATTATAACAAGATTCGTTATAGCGAGGGACAACTATATATATATATATATAATTCTATAGAGAGATATTATAGGGATGCAGCCATGCCCCTATATTTAGGATAATGAAGGCACTTCTATGTTGAAGTCAAAAGTTTGCACGTTAATAACTTTCGACCTGTTCAATGGATTTGCCTGAAATTTGATAAGTGCAGTGGGACATGGTAGATCTCTTGATTTACCAAATTTAATTTTGGTCGGACTTACGGTCTTTGCACACCAAAATGCTGAAAAATGCACTTTTTGCCAGTTATGTAGGCAGTTTTGGGGATTTTGCCTGTGGCCCTGCATGGCTGTTGTGTGGCATGACACTCTGTGAGATGACTCATCTGAAAGAGCTTCAGTGTCTGAACATGCCGCTTTTTGTTTCATGAAAAAATATTAAGGCACTCAAAAGTTATTGCAGTTTTAAGCTCCAATTATAAGTCAATGGGAACATTTATATGGTTGCTTTTTGATCAAAGAATGGGGTTTGGGCCAACTCATCCCACCTCACAGTCAAAGAATTTGTAGCCTCATGGTCAAAGAATCTTTATCCCTGAGAATTATTTGATTGTGAGGTCTACCATCTTGTTTTTTGCAATCCAATCATAAAAAATCAAATATTTTGCTCATGGGTCAGTTCTGAAGTAAAACCTACATAGGTTTTACTCAGGGGGCTTCGATCTATCGACCCATGCCTTTGGTTTCATGTAAAATGGTCAAAAAATAGAGTTATAGCATTTTAAATTCTTTGATCGCAACTCGCTAACAATCTTTGATCGCGAGTCTGAAAATTCTTTGACAGTGAGATTCTTTGACCATGATCTTGCATCGTGAGGTAAAAATAAAATTTTCTCAGCAAAGGGATGGCCAAGTAACACAAATGGGGGTGAGTTTTGCTCATGGGGCTTTGTTCTATTGAGGTATGGTGGTGGTTTCATCTAATTCTGCCAAAAACTCGAGTGTCACCATTTTTTATTCTTTGATCATGAGCATGCAATTTCTTTGATCGTGAGCCTGCAAATTCTTTGACCACGAGATTCTTTGACCATAATCTTGCATCACAAGGGCGCGACTAAATGGCCCTTTGGAAAATTCATATTTCTCAGCCCAGAGGTGGCCTAGGAACACAAATGAGGATGGGTTTTGCTCAGGGGGCTTCATTCTATCGAGGCATGGTGGTGGTTTCATGTAATTCTCCCTAAAACTCAAGTTTCACCATTTTTTATTCTTTGATCATGAGCCTGCAAATTCTTTGATTGCGAGATTCTTTGACTGCCATCTTTGATCATGAGGGAGGGACAAGATGGCCACATTTTGTAATGGAATACTTAGTCCAATTTTGCCAGTCTTTCAGTTTACATATCTCAGAAATGGTTTGGTCTTTTTACTTGAAATTTGGAGGGTGTTGATGGCATGTCCTGTAAATGCAAATTACAGTGTTTATGTGTCAGAGAAAATATGTTTTGCGGAGATATTGCATGGCACAGTTCACGTTCTGCAAACACTGTTTTCCATTGCAGTACTGACTTGAAATTTGTACGGTAACAGTTCTTGCTGCTTTCAATGTACTTTTTTATCATTAGGTGTCTAACATAGTCAAACACTCACATTTTGGTGGGAGTGGGACCCCACACTCCTACTAACTTGTGCAACTTTCTACTTTTTTATTCTTTCTCAAAAAGTAAGGAAATTCTATGCAAAAATCTGCATTAATCCATCATTTAGGGTTCAACCACAAAATGTCAGTAAATGAAAAATCTTTAGGGTTGTCCCTCCCCCCAGACTTGCCAATCATCCCAAGATTGACAGATGACAGGGTGTGTCATTGGAGTTGTGTTACCCCATTCTTTTTCGCTGTCCCTTGTCAATATGATTACACAGGGAATGGGGTGACATTTAGGCCTCACAACCCCAAAGACACAACCCATCATCTGTCAATCTTCGGATGATTGGTGGGTCCAGGGGGAGGGGCAACCCTAAAGATTTTTCATTTCCTGACTTTTTGTGGTTTAACCCTAAATGATGCATTAATGCAGTTTTTGATAGAATATATATATATATATATATATATATATATATATATATATATATATATATATAATATTATAGTGGCACAGTCGTGCACTATAGTTAGGTTCAGTGGTCAGTTACATACTAAAGTCAAAAGTTTGGGCGTTAATAACTTTGGACCCGTTCAATGGATTTGCCTGAACTTTGGTACATGCGTTGGGGCATGGTAGATTTCTTGATCTGCCAAATTGTGTTTTGGTCTGAGTGCCAGTCTTTGTGTATGAAAGCACTGCAAAATGCAAAATTATCCATTTTTGGAGGCACCTTTTGGCATTCTGAATGTGGTTCTACATGGCCATCATGTGGTGTGCCACTCTGTAAGATGGCTTGTTTGAAAGAACTTTGGTGGCCAAACATGCCGCTTTTTGTTTGGTGAAAAAATATTAAGGCATTCAAAAGTTATGGCACTTTTAAGTTCCCATTATAAGTCAATGGGAAAATTTCTATGTATATCTTGCTATCAAAGAATGGGCTTCTGGCCATCTCAGCCCGCCTGGCTATCAAAGAATTTTCAGCCTCACAGTTCAAGAATCTTTGTCTTCTAGGAATTTCAAAATTCTTTGATTGCGAGGTCCACCATTTTGTTTTTAGTTTTCCGATCAGAAAAACACAAATATCTCGGCTCAGGGGTCACTCCTGAAGTAAAACTTTGATGGGTTTTACTCAGGGGACCGCAATCTATCTGGGCATGGCTTTGATTTGAGGCAAATTGGTCAAAAATAGAGTTATATGATTTTGAAATCTTTGTTCGTGGCTCGCTAACGGTCTTTGATCGCGAGCCTGCAAATTCTTTAATCGCGAGATTGATTGATCGCCATCGTACATTGTAACCTATTTTCACAAATATCTTGGCTCGGGGTGATCTAGGGACAGAAATGAGGGTGGGTTTTGATCAGGGGACTTCGTTCTATCAAGGTATGCCGTTGGTGCGGTTGAAATTGGTGAGAAAAAATATGTATCAATTATTCTTTGGCCATGAGCATAAGATTTCTTTGATCATGAGGCTGCAAATTATTAGACCACCAGATTCTTTGACTGCCATCATGTATCGTGAGCGAGGGACGAGATGGCCATATTAAAAATTATTATTTTGCAGCCAAGGGGTATACTAAAAAGACAAATGAGGGTGGGTTCTACTCAGAGGGCTTCATTCTAATGAACCATGGTGGTGGTTTATCACAATTCTTTTAATTTTTAAGATTTGAAGAGTTTTCATTCTTTGATGGTGAAGTTGCAAATTCTTTGATTGTGAGTCTGCAAATTCTTTGATCATGAGATTCTTTGACCACCATCTTGCATCGCGAGTGAGGGACAAGATGGCCATATTCAAATAATTATTTCTTAGCCGAGAGGTGTACTAGGAAGACAAATAAGGGTGGGTTTCACTCAAGGGTCTTCGTTCTGATGAACCATGGCATTGGTTTACCACAATTCATTGAATTTTTTAAATTACAACAGTTTTTTTTCTTCGGTCGTGACCCTGCAAATTCTTTGATCACAAGATTCTTTGATCGCGATCATGCATTGTGAGTGGGGCACGAGATGGCCAGATAAAAAAAATCAATTTTCTCAGCTCAGGGGTGTCCTAGAAAGACAAATGAGGGTTGGTTGTACTCAGAGGGCTTCGTTCTCACGAACCATTGCAGTGGTTTACCGCAATTCTTTGAATTTTTTAAATTACAACAGTTTTTAGTCTTTGGTCGAGAACCTGCAAATTTTTTGATTGCGAGCCTGCAAATTCTTTGATCATGAGGTTCTTTGATTGCCACCTTTCATTGCGAGGGAGGGTCAAGATGGCCAGATTTTCATAATGGAATAGATAGGCAAATTTCACCAATGTTTACCATTGAATATCTCGGAAATGGTTTGGTCTTCTAACTTGAAATTTGGAGGGCATTTACAGCATGTCTTATGGATGAAAACTGCAGTGCTAATGTATTGTTTCATATTTATTGGATCTAGTATGTTGCAATCTGGAGCACAGATTGCAAGAACCTGCATACAAGCTGCTATCAATAGGTAGTGCAGATGTCAAAAAGATACAACTTAGATAGCAATTGCCCCTATTGTGAGGCTAGCTCAATAGGTGCCCACCCACATGGTAATTCACAGTAAGTGGCACTTGCACATGCATGGATAGAGCCACAGAGGGTTATCACCTTGTCATTTCAAAATTTGCAATGATTGCCCCCATAGACATACTGACAGTCTTAGTACTGGAGATGCTGCATTACAAAATTATGCTGAGAGTGCTTTGCCATCCTTGCTACTTTTCTACTAAGGCCTGAGTCGGTGACTCAGAATGGAATGAATGAGTTGAGAATACCCGATACTATTGTGGACTGCACCCATGCAACATCTGTAGCACAACACACTGGATTTGTTGTTGGTTGTTTTGTGGAGCAGCTGTCAAATGTAGCTTGGCATGGGGCCCACTTGCAATGTGTGTTCTGACATGCAACCATGTCTGGTGAACTGCAGGTGTATGTGGCAAGCATGGTGAATGTGGAACACAGATTGCAAGAACTTGTATACTAAGTTGTTCTCAATAGGCAGTCCACACAGTTATAAGAAACTAGACAGATTGCAAGTGCTCTCTATTTCAAGCTAAGCTCAGTACATGTCCCCCGCATGGTAAATCATAGCAAGTGGAATTTCACATGTATAAATAGAGCCACAGAGGGCTACCGACCTAATCATTTAAAAATGTGCAATTACTGCCCCCATAGAGGTACTGACAGTCTTAGAACTGGAGATTTTGCATTGGAAAATGATGCTCAAAGTGCACTCTCATCATCATAAGTTGTCCCCTAAACCACTTCAACCCCCCCACTCAGTTGGTTACTGGGAATGGAACAAATAAGTCAAGAACACCTGATACTATTGTGGCACAGCACCCATGTGCCATCTGTACTACCACACACACCACACACTAGATTTGTTGTTCATTGTTGTTGGGTCAGGTATTGAGGGTATCTTGGAATGGGGCAGACTTGCAATGTGTGTTCTGACATGCAACCAGGTCTGGTGAGCTGTGGGTGCATGTGGCAAGTACAGTTGTAGCCACAGACATTGCCAGATATTTCCAGATATTTCATAAAATTTCTAAAGAGTTTCTCTCTGCTGCCCCTACTGTATAAATGGAGAAAGCATTAGATATATCTGGATATATCACAGAAATTTCAGGAAATAGCTGGCAGTGTCTGTGGCTGGTACTGTACGTAGAATCTGGAACACAGATTGCAAGAACCTGCATGACAAGTTGTGGTTAATAGACAGTACACACATCCACAACTCACTACACAGATTGCAAGTGTCAGCCATTGTGAGCTGGGCTCAATATGTGTCCCACATGACAAGTCACAGTGAGAGACACCTCCACATGCATGCATAGAGCCAGAAATGGCAATTAACCTTCTTTCTGCGAAATCTGCAATGACTGGATCCACAGATGTAGTCATAGCATCAGTACTAGAGATGCTTCATTGGAGATTGATCCTCAGAGTACACTGTCATCCTTGCTATTTCTCCCCATAATATGTGAGGTGGTACTGCCCCCATAGAGGTAGTGACAGTCTTAGTACTGGAGATGCTGCACTGGAAAATGGTGGTCAGTGGTCAGAGTGCACTCTCGTCATCGTGAAGTTCTCCTGTAAACCCCTCCCACCCCCCCAGTTGGTGGCTGGAGATGGAACAAGTAACTTGAGAACACATGATACTATTGTGGCACAGCAGCCATGTGCCATCTGCACTACCACACACACCCTACACTTGATTAGTTGTTGGATGTTGTGTGGATCAGGTATTGAGGGTATCTTGGAATGGGGCACACTTGAAATGTGTGTTATGACTTGCAACCAGGTCTGGTGAGCTGTGGGTACATGTGACAAGTATGTAGAATCTGGAACACAGATTGCAAGAACCTGCATGACAACTTGTGGTTAATAGACAGTACACACATCTACAACTGACTGCGCAGATTGCAAATTCCAGTCATTGTGAGCTGGGCTCAATATGTGGCCCACATGGCAAGCCACAGCAAGACACATTTCCACATGTATGCATAGATGCAGAGAGGGCAATTAGTACTCTTTCTATGAAATCTGCAATGACTGGATCCACAGGTGTAGTCACAGCCTTAGTACTAGAAATGTTCCATTGCAGATTGATCCTCAGAGTACACTGTGATCCTTGCAATTTCTCCCCATAATCTGTGAGGTGGTGAGTGGGAATGGAACAAATAACTTGACAAGAATTGATACTATTATGACTCTGCACCTATGGGAGATCTGTTCAACGATACAGTTAGTTAGGTGTCTGTCCCACCCCGACCCCTCCCAGGAGATCTCTAGTGTTCTACTTTCTCTGCATAGTCAGGGCCAAGCAGTCACAGTGCAATAGAAGACATGTAGATCAATATTACAACTCTATAACAGTAACTGCTTAAAAATAAAACTCAGGATATATAGCATAAGGTTAATAATTAGTTTATTATTTAACTATTTTTATATATTTAGTATGAATTGTTTGGCTGCTCTTGGGATGGGCAAAAAAACAGTTTGTTGTATATATCCGTGATCATTTTTGGGGATGTTTTTTGTTTGTTGGCATTTCACTGTCTTTATCTACGCTGTTTCTTTTCTATATGAATAGTGTTTAGAATTAAGATTGTGTATATATTTGGTAAGTGGTTTATATGGGTGTTAATGTTACAGAATATGTAGTCAGCAAATATTTATCTTTGTTACATTTATTGCTGAGTGGTATTAGTTATGTGTCTATTGATAGTATTTTATTATCACATTCACTGACCACTTAGATATTAAGAAAATGGAGACTAACAAAATGTTATTTAACATGTGGTTTTCAACATTTTACTGGTATTTTGTGCGACTGATTAGAATTTGTTAGTTTTTTACCTAATTAATATTTAATGACGTTTAGTTATTGACTACATTTTCACATGAGACAGTAAGAAACATTTAGTGTTTCTCATGAGCATATTCATACATTTTCCTATAGGATAACCACATGTGCAGATTATTCTAATAGTGTGAAAGTTGGTGGGAAAATTTTACATGTGAGTAGAGACCTTTAGTTTGATATCAAGAAACACATCATGAAGTTTAATTTGTTGTTATGTTTTTACTGTATTTTAGTTAAATGACAGACATTTTTTCATTTCTCATTTGAGTACTATTGTACCTTATTAGTGATATCTACATATGTGTTGCTACTAGTTTTGATAAAGTTGCAGTTATTTATTTTAAGGTAGATCTAACAATATGAAGAAGTGAAAAAAAGATGGAAGTATTTCATACATTTGTTACGTATTTGAGTATGTCATGGTGTGGTGAGGATACTCATGTCACATCCATTTTTTTACTGCTGGCGAGATTGTTGGTTAAGCTGCAAATTGATGAGTTTTTACAAGTATTTTTTATATGTGGAACTGGTAAAACTTCCTCCTCCGACCTCCAAAAATATGGACAATCCTGTTAAAGCAAGAGCACACCAATTGTTTGCATTGTACAGCAGAAGTACACAATCATTGTGAGCATTTTGTACTCAGTTATGAGTTGTAGACATCTGCAGAGATATATATATAGAAATGCATTATACAGTGGAAATAGGCCAGATAATCACATGTTTACATCTCTATAATCAGGTATGAATCATACGTACAGTAGCACTTAATGCAATGCAATACCATTAAATGTATGGATAGAGTACCATTGGCACAGTAAAGAAAGAAATTATGTGATTTTTGTATATTGTTTTTTTAAAAACAAACATTCATATTTCTATGTCTCGTTAACTTATGTATATTCAATTTGAAGCTCAGTATAATATACATATGAACAAGTCTGAGTCTCATTTCTTGGTTATAGTTTGTCATATTCAGTGTTGAGAATCCAAGAACAGTCGCAGATAATCCTGCACAGTTAATTAACGTATTCGTACAATTTTTCTATTTTCTTTTTTAAAAACAAACATATATACGTGAAAGTCTATTTAAGTTATATACATGTTATTTGAAGCTCAGCATTATAGACTTTTGTACAAGTCTGTGTCACATGTTTTGTTAGAGTTTGTCATATTCAGCATTCAGAGTGCAAGAACTGTGACAGAAAATTATATCAGATTGTTTTCAACAATTTCAGTTTAGTGCTACAGATGATACCACAATGTAGGTAGTCATGCTGTTAACATGGGTGTGATAACTACATTTGCCAAGACATAACTTACTAACTGACATTGAGTAATATCCAGCGCCCTCGACTCTGCTTGGATTTGACGGAAGTCAATGTAGTAAGTATTACAGTAAAGGTCAAGAATGTAGACAACAGTAGGAAAAGGAACGAGAACTTAACCTGTGTATTGTTGAAACAAGTAGAGTTCTCAACATAATATGTGAAGAACCGTAGTTGCATCTCTGATAAGCATTTAAATAAGTAAGTGAGTTTGTCATTGCCATGTAACATTGTACTGTGAAACAACTGAACACACAGTAATATGTGCTGAGACATTGAGTGTTAAGTAATGCATTTGCAAAAAGATATTACTAACTTACTGTCCATTGATAACAGTTCAATACCCTCAAGTCTACTTGAACAGTAACAATGCAGTTTTTGTAGTGAGTATATCAAACTTGCTAATGCTGAATATTACAATACAATGTTTATGGAAATTGCATTGTAATAAATTATGGGAAAAGTGTTGTTTTGTATCCAATGTACGAGGATAGCAATGTGATAAAAAAGTAATTGTGTACCACAGGTAGCTGCATTGCTCTACTGTTGCAGTATCTTCTGCAATGGCAGAGAAATCAGAGTAATTAACATGTGCTGTGGTGATTTTGTGCAACATCTAGAACACATAGATCACCATGGGTGGTTTTGCACACCAGTAGTTTTTGATGAAGATGTAACTTGTTCTATTAAAGGAAAATACATGTGTACATTGGTGGTAAACAATTATATCTGGATGGAATATGCACATGGAATGTTATTGTTGCAGATATACTGGTTTAATGACATGCTGTGATTAGATAGCATCACTCTTCCATACTTTGTGCAACATTGGTGCAACGGAGAATTATGACATTTGCATCCTTCAGATTTCTTGCAAGTCTTTCCTTCAGAGTGCATACTATATCATTACACTCCACCTGTCCCTTTCTGAACCTTCACCAAGTGACTTAGTGGCCAGAGTTAATGGATAGGCCATGATGGAAGATTATTGCATGGGTGTCAAATTGAGTTCCTGAGAACATAGTTCTCCCAGCAATGAAGTGTGAAATTGGTGTTGTGACTTTCATGCCTTGAGAGTTAAAGCATTGTAATACAATAATTATGTGTGAACTTGAATATGTAACTCTCAGAGAGCAAACACAAGAACGACCACATCTTCGGCTCAGCCAACCAGTTTCTGCATTTGCAAATAACTTATGGAACTTCACAGTTCTCTATTCAGGGACATAGACAGACAGCCAGAGCATATCATGAGTTGTTTGTGATTCTTTGTGGCCGCATGATGAGCATGTGTACTTGGACACATAGTCAACTTTAAAGTGTTGACACAGATCAATGCCATCATCTGCTAAACTGTTTATCATTCCCATCATGAACTCTGTGACATCTTGTTGTGCATTGTCAGCAAACATTGATTGTCCTGCATATTTTCCAAGAGTTAGTCATAGAGGAGTCAAGCTTTGTAAACTGGGAAACTGGTCTTGAGTACCTCTAATGACTCTCTTTAATGCTTCTGACAGAGGTGTTGACTGACTTGAGTTTAACACATTAGCAAACTCAGGGATGTGGAGAAGTGCTGGCATAGTTGCATTTGCATAGCAGTTTACTCCTGTGCTGTTGTCAAATATTGGCAGTGTGTTGACTCAATACATTTTTCCACAGGTGGAGATGCGAGTTGTTTATGCAGAGAGTGCTCTGTAATGGAGTGCTGAGGTGATGACTGTGGAGTTTTAGTATGCTTTCTTTTTAGTTTGCGTCCTTTATCCATTGTGATAGCTCTACTGGACGCATATCTGGGAAATGGTAGCAAAGGAGCATTTGGTTGGTACAATATACATAATCTGTTGTACTCAACTATGCATTTTGTGTCAGCACATATTTTACTTTCTGCCAGATTCACTATGTGTACTCCAGACAATTGTCTTACATGAGACAAGGCAACATAAGACATCCCATCCTTGAATATACCTCTGCCTATATCTACAATGGCACTATCAAGGCTGAGGCCTTGTGACTTGTGTATGGACACTGCATAAGCAGCCTAAAATGGAAATTGTTTCCTTGTCACATATATGTCTTTCACAAGCTCAAACCTGACTGTTACTCTGTCTATTAGATGAGGAGTTTCACAGTTGTAAAACTTTACAACTACAAAGTCCACAGCTGTGCTCTGCATATTGTACTGGAACTCATAGATATACCCCATGGCTCCATTCATGAGACCTCACTCAACGTCAATGTTTCTGTGAAGCATGATACGTGCATTTCTACACAGTGCTAGCTCAGTTTCCAAGCCAGCTGTGCGTGACACATCACTTGTGAGCTCTCTGAGATGCTCAACCATTTTCAATACCATTGTTCATGATAGGGTGACAACATCTATCGTATCTATGCATGGGAGAGTGACAATAGGTTGCTGTTCTCTCTGCATCATGATCTCATTGAACTCTGCACACTGCTTAAGTCTTGGGAATAGACATACAACATGTACCCCCGATTTCTGTACATGTGCAAAGATATCACATGCATCCTGAATAGGAGCACCATTTCTTGTGATCATGCGCTGTCTTAGCATTTCAACGTGGGTGGGTGACAGTGCACTAATACGTGCCTCGTCAAGTAGTGCTTTGTAAGACATGTCACCTTGCTAACTCATATTCTGTGAGAGTTCAACATATGAGAAGAACTCCCACAGATTGACTCCACCTAAGCATCCAATTGTTTTATTTGCCTCTTCAATGGAAAGACTACAGAAAACATGTTTGCTGTTTACAGGAGCCAGCTGAAGGAGATCTTCAAGAACAAGAATGTTCTTACCATCAAATGGTATGTCATCATTCATCCCTAGTCTATCCTGTAGACATAGGTGAACATATGTGAGGAGAACATTTGAAACCATGCTAATCTCATCTATAATCAGCAAATACATCTTGTCAAACATTGACCTCAGTTCAGAGGCAACATCATATGACAATTTTCTGTAATCACCACTCTTCCCATGCTCAACTGGCAACATGAATAACTTATGAAGTGTGATACCACCTATGTTATAAGCTGCCAAACCTGTAGGAGCAGCAACAATAACAGATGTTGCTGCAATGCTAAGCTCACACACAAATTAGCTTACAGCTTCAATCAAGAAAGTTTTTCCAGTCCCAGCAGCACCACTAACAAACATCCTGATTGGTGTCTGTTCCTCATAAACACACTGCTTGGTACTGTGCTGAATAGCATGTTTCACAGCATGTATCACAGAGTGATACACAACTCTTTGGTGTGAGTACAACTTGTCAACAATGACTGTAGCTGACTCTGACAAGTGCATGCTTTGTTGCATTGTGCCCTCTACCTCTGACATTAACACAGCTGGGTCATTAGGAGGAAGAGGAGCGCCAAGAGTCCCTTCTACTTCAACATCAACCATTTCCTGTGATGTTACTGGTTTGTCATCATCCAGAATTTTCTTTGTGTTCTCTAGCTGATTATCTTCCATTTCAAGTCTGTGAATGTAAGTCTCAGAGACATGACTCTGGAAGGTATGATATGTTTCCATGAACTGTTGTTCATATGTGTCAAATAATCCTTTTAATTCAGATTCTGATCTCCAAGGCATGAACAGAAACAATAGAGCAAAGTAATAATGTTATTTGCTTTCTGCTGTGTTTAGGGTGAGTTTACAGTGGTCAATTAGCCATGGTTTGTGCTTTTTAACAAGTGAGCCATCAAACCCAGTGACTTTATATATGCCTTTTTCTGAGTCAGAAGAAACACCCCACTTGTAATTATACCATTGAGCAACTTCAAAGAGACACAGATTTCCATAGCACTGTGGCGCTGTGGATAGTAGTTGTCAATTAAGTTGCTCTTGAGAATATTTATGGATGTTGGTCTTGTAGCAACCAGATCCTCAATCTCTTCATGGCTCTTAAGGACACGGCGCCTGTTCTGCTTATGATTCACATTCAATAAATGAATGGAGTCTGACTTGCCATATAGACATACACCTGTAAGTCAGTCACTTGCTTCATAGGCTCCACACTCATGGTGTGACAGAGTCTTAAGTCCCAGTGACCAAAGCCTGGAAGACATTGACTTATCACAGTTAGACAACTCTTCCCACATTTCTTGCAGGTTTGTTTGCTCGTGTTTAGTGATGTATGATGTAATATATCTTATGAGAGCCATTGAGTTGTTAGCAACAAACTGAACATCAATGTTTGCCTGCCACATGAACAGAAGAGAAGGACTATAGTCATTGATATAGACTTTTGATTCTGTGCGAGATAGTTCATAGACTCGCTTTGCTGACTTTGCTTTCAGGTGGTGTTGTATGGCTGAAAATACATCATTCAGAGAAGCAGCTATGCAAGCTCACCTTGGGAAGCCACAACAGCATCGAGTATACCACTGACCTTTGTTCTTTACTTTCCTACGACAGTATTTGCCACACGGGTGTCATTGAAATTTCTGAACCAGTTCCCAAAGTGTTGCACTGTCATACCTGTCTGGTATCTGACATGTGACATACTTCAATATGAAGCTTAGAATGTCAGTTGTCTCATTGTCTCCAATACGTGGGACATCTTTTATCCACAGCAACATATGTATGTGTCAAGCTCCACAAGTTTGGTGCTCAACCCTTCAGAAGTAGTGCTCGACAATGCCAAGAGAAGGATTTGTCTTAGACATTATGAACTTTAAAAGACTGTGGAACTGGTGGTGGAAGTAATGTGAAACTGCTACTGGATCAAGTGAACATAGTTTGTTGAGAGTTATAGTTTGTATGTTCTCAATGTCAGAGTTTGCCTATCTGAGAAGATCAAGCAGATCATCCGAATAATATTCAGCACAACTCAACATTACGAACCATGTTGCTGGTCCAAACTCTCTCAGCATGCACATTACCTCAGAGTGTCATCTGTACCAATATTCCTTAGTACCACGCATGCTAGACAAAATGGAAGAAAGACTGACTTGTAGTGCTTCATCTTTGGTCTGCAACTTCCGTAATAACTGTGCAGCTTTCATATTGTTGAATTCTGTACCAAGTCTCAATGTATGAGCAATACTAGCAGATAGGACACTAAGTTCACTTTCCCACAGAAGGAGGAACAGGTATGCAATGTTTCTCCAAAACTTGCCATCCTTATGTAGTACTCATGAAGCACTATACTCAGCTCCTGGTACTCAAAGTACTCGGTCATCTAATCGACCACCTGAGCCAAGTGGAAATAGATCAGGAAAAAAACGAGTTTCTAGAGTAGCCTCCTATATACTTACAGGATTGTCCTCCACTTGCTTCATTTGATATAAATCAGTGTTATCCATTACTGGGTCTTTGCCATGCGATGGGTGTAAGGTGAATTGCTCATACGCATTGTGTACAGTTGCGACGTCAACCTTCTCTAGTATTGCTTTGTCAGAGTTCTCTGTGGCAATATCTAAAGAAAGACCACCAAATGCATTGATGTCAATGTCAGCATAAAAACAATTGTGCTCTTTTAAGTATTGCAAAGCATGTTTTACCTTGTCTACATTGACTATGTCCTGCCATATTGTTTTTGCCTTTGTTGGTACACCATTTACCAAGATGACTACACTATTATCCTGAGAAATAGTGTTGACATTTTCTTGCAAAAGTAAAGGCAAGTAGACAACAGAACCTTTGAAAGAGTGTACCAGTTCTTTGTTCAGCAGGTCTCGAGTCTTTGTGTTCAGCCTGATGATTGTTGAAATGGCTTCATGGTCTGAATGATAATCCTTTCAAACAAGTTCAAGACTGCTATCTCATCAGGAGTTGGTTCAACTTCCATTTTATTAAGTACAGAACAAGGAGGTTAACTGTCACTCTTAATCTTGTTATGACAGTAAGAACAGAGTGACACAGTTGCAACTTCTTCAAAGTCAGACTTTAAGAGAAGGTATGCATGGAGACACCCCCACATTACATTCCAGCATGTAATGTTTTGCAGGTCCACTGTGACACATAAGTGTTTGTAGAACAAGCATTCACATGATACACAGATTACACCGAATGTTTGAGTTTTGCTAGTTTCAAATTTAGCAAACTCACAACCAAAATATTTCAGAAGGTGATCTTCTTGCTCCAGTGATGTGTGCACTGTGTTTGTTTGTTCATGGACAGTAGCAGTAGACCTCAATCTATGGGTTCTTTGCAAATGTTTATTTAACTCTGTAAGTCCTTCCACATCTCCATCGTTGAGCAATGCTTGGAATTGCATGTAGTTTCAAATGACAGATCTCACTCGTTATAACCTTTGTACAAATTTTTGGATGCCAGAGTTATGCACTGCCACCATACGGAAGTGATGAAATGTGCTGTCACAGTTCATGCTCTCTAAGCTTGCAAGGGAGTGACCCATTAGGCCTTTGTGAGGCCGAATCTCACACTTGTCAATGGTGTGAAGCAATGTGTGTTGTTCAGATCTCTTGGTGGTTAGAAATGTTGAGAGGAAACTTTCAATAGACATGATTGATTCTTCTCTAACATTACATGTGTTGTCACATGTCCATTTCTTAGCTGATGACTTCAGATCACTTTCAACCTGTTCAACTTGATCATCATTCTCCAAGTGAAGGGTTTCATGAGATAGAGCTAAGACATTCTGCACTTTTCCCTGTTCAACAATTGTGAAACTGATGTTTCTGTTGTGTTCATGGTATGTCTCTTCCCAGAAGAATGCTTCTGAGTACTCTGAATGAAATCAGTCTCCTTGAAACACAACAGAGATATTTTGTCTGCTTAAGTGTTCAAAAGACAATATTTTGTTTCTCATCTCCTCAATGTTTACACTTAATTTATCAATGGCTGACATCATTTCAGCCCATAATTGGGAACGTATTCCTAGAGCCCATTGACAAATCATCTTACTCTTAAGTGCAGTTTCATCAATGAGATCTCAGTACGCAGTCTGTTCCCTTTACATCTCACTATTTTTGAGATCACACATTCAATTTTAGCTCTATGGAAAAGTTTTTTGGAAAAACTTGCCTTGCTGTGTTGTGCAACAGCAGAACTCACATGTCTAGCATTTTTTTTCTGTCTCACATGTCTATGCTTTGTTGATGACAGTACTGGACGTTATAACTGCACTGTTTCTCTAGAAAGCCTGCTTGTTGTAGTTTTACTAGAGGAGGTTTTGTCTTTGTTTAAATGTGTATTTTTAATTATATGTGTACTTTGAGCAGAAGACAATTTTTCTTGTTTCCGTTGACAAGTTTTACCTTTGGTTCTTACATGGCATGACGATGAACAAGCAGTACAGCTAGCACTTTTTCTTTGTGCTCTAGGTTTACAGCAAATGGCCATGATGAAAGAGTTCAAGTATTTCTTCAGTCTCTTTGGGGTTGTAGTCTCCTAAAAAAGTAAAAAGAATATATATAGTAATAAGAGACATGTACCATACGTTAATAAAAAACAAATACTACATAAGGAATTGAGAGCATAGTATAGTAACAAAAAATCTATTTTTTATTCTAAGATTTGTATCACTTTGTGTGAAAAGATTTGGTTATTCTATGCAATGCAGTGTGGTCTGAATATTGGGTGAGATTGCAAAATGGTAATACTTGGAAAAACAATATGTGTGGCAAGTTCATTGGTCAATGCGCTTGGGTACTAGCAAGTTGAAAGTTGCACATTTGTTAAATGTTAGTTATTACACCTTTCCAGCCACTTATGTTAACATATTATAATGATGGGATAGCCAGGGTGCTATTACTCAATGGTGGTAATGATAGTGGTATGGGTGTGTGTGAAGGTCCTAATGGTGTTAATAATCTTGTGTTGGAGGTATTATATTAGGTTTCTTGCTTGTTGTGATGACATATTTATATTTATGTGATGTGAATTGTGTGGGAAAGTGAAGCGATAGAAAGTTACATGAGTTTTAAATTGTTAATTTGACATTTTTTGTCACGATCAAAGAATTTGTTGCCTCATGAACAGTCCTCATGATCAAAGACGATCGTAATCAAAGAATTTGCACTGTCGCAAACAAAGAATGTGGAAACAATATTAAATAACAATAGAAGCTTGTTTAGCTTACTTAACATGGTAGACACAACTTGTGATGTATTAATAGACATGTGTGTATATAGTGTGGTGAGAATGTATTTTTACGATTGAGTTTTTTACAAGTACCTGTGTTAAATTCCTGAAATCTTGAGTTTTTCTCATGATCTAAGAAATGTCAACTCACGGATGATCCTCGTGGTAAAGCCAAGCTGCGGTCAAAGAATTTGCATGCTCATGGTCAAAGATCATAAAAATGCTGGAATTATTTGCAAATGTTGTAAAAATATATATTAACACTATGGCCCAGATATTCAAAACAGTTGCGTAATGTGCAATAGGGTTGCTCCAGCGCAAGTCTAAAAATGCACCATTCTGCGATATTCAGCGGGAGGCAGATGTGCCCCCCAAATCACGCTGAACAATAGCGCAATGATAATGAATGTATACACAACTGAAGGGGGAGGAACCATGCATAAATGGCACAGTGTGATATTCAACAACATGCGCCATGCGCAATAGGGGAGCAAGCAGAAGTTGCGCGATAGCGGAAATGAGCCAAAATAAAAAAGAACAAGGGAGAGGCACAAGAACACTACAGAGAAGGCATATGAGGCTGAACTATAGCAACTCAAACTGGGCAGGAGGGACACACATGGCAGGCCAGGGAAAGGGCACCCTGAACAGAGAGGCACAGGGAAGGTGTGGGGAGCCACAGCCAATGCAGAAGGGGGAAGTGCCACAAAGCACAGGAAGGTGTTCATGGTGCAGGGGAAGTAGCAGCCAGGACAGCGGGGGGAACACAGAAACAGCTGCCGGGGGGGTGAACACAAGCCAGGGACATGGCCAGTGCCACTATCCAGATGGAGGCAGTAATGAGGGGTTGAGAAGGTGGGCAGCATGGGGGCGCGGCCGTGGAAGGGCCCATCGGTGGTATGCCCCCAACAGGCAGTACCAAGCCCGCACCAGCTTCGAGCTGTACAGCGATACTGAGATCGTGGGCAGCTACCACCTGAATTGGACAATTCTGAGGTGGCTCTGTGAGCTGTGCAGTGATGTGATGCAGGCACCCACATGACAGAGCCATGCTCTGTCAGTGGAGACTAAAGTGACAGCTTGCATGTGCTTTCTCACCATGGGTACCTTCCAGAGACCAGTAGGGGACACCACAGGCATAACCCAGTCAGCCACATCATGCCACCTCACCCAATTCCTCAGCGCACTGCTGCCACATGCTGTGGAGTACATCCATTTCCCCAGCACACCGGCGGAGGGCACAGCAAACATACAGGAGTTCCACAGGGTAGCATGTATTCCTGGTGTGCTAGGGGCAATAGACTGCACCCATGTGGCCATCCGCACACCACCTTGCCCCGAGGGCCGCATATATTAATAGGGCTATGCTAGCATCAACTGCCAGGTGGTGTGCCATGCCTGGGGGCCCATAATCAATGTCTGTGCCACACACCCGGGGGGAGCACATGATGCCTTCATCTGGCACCAGTCGGCACTGTGTCACAGATTCTAGAGTGGGGACATCCCTACTGGCCACTTAGTGGGTGAGTATGCAAACCACATGGACAAACATAGAGCTTGGGAGGGGCATAGTCAGAGGTGACATGGGTAGTGGCCTACATGGCCCGGGGCAGGGCAATGCTGATCACCAAACTAACCTCCACCTTCTACACACAGGTGAAAGTGGATACACACTCTGACTCTGGCTGCTCACACCATACCAGCAGCCTGCCACCCCATTGCAGCAATGCTACAATGAGGGACATGCCACCACATGCAATGTCATCAAGTGGGTGTTCAGTATGCTGAAGGCACATATCCGTTGCCTGGACACCTCCGGTGGTGCCTTACAGTACAGCCCCTCAAAGGCCTGTGGGATATTCCTGGCCTGTTGCATCCTGCACAACATGGCCAACGAATGTGGGATAGCCGTACAGGTTGAAGAGGGGGACAGCAATGGGGACGATGAGGACACTGGTGACAATGGTGATGGGCAGCCCCCCTTTGGGTGACGGGACCCACTACTGCTCCGGCTGGCACAGCTGCACCAGGACACCATCATGGAGGAGTACTTCAGCCAACCCAGGTAAGTCATGGGGCCATGTGCAACCACCAGTGGCAAAGGCACAACCCACAAACATGCATGGACACACATCAGGGGTGTATGCCATCAAGGGAAGTGGCCTGGCATGGAACCGCACACACTGCCAGGGATGGGTGAGGTCTAACATGGCACGCGGTCATACACACACACACACACACACACACACACACACACACACACCTCACCAGACATGCACAAAGGGTAGGAGGCACGCCAACCCAGACTGCTACCCCTAGCCACACACACACATGTTCACAGACCACCGCGCCCACTGCCTGTCATTGTGCGTCTGTCAGACACTGAGCACCATTGCACAGTGGCATACAGCACATTGCAGGCGTCATCATGCACACTCAACTGCGGACAGCAGCAGGGAAGGTGTGCAGATGGACTGTTTGTGTGCATGCAGGGATGGGTACCCACCCATGCATTGCCCGCTGAATAACACAATGCACACAGGGCAGCATCAGACAGTAGCCATGCTGGGAGACAGGTCAGTCACACGCCACAGTGCCACAGCCTCCACGGATGCATGGGTGACCCAGCCGAGACCCACCAGCAGTGACAGGCTGACCACTGGCCTCATGGGGTGGCACCGACTGTCCCCCAAGGGTTCCACTGCATGAACGTTACCGTGCTCACGCAGGGGTCTGCAGCACACCGAACATGCCTGCGCCAGGTGTGCTCTGGATGCCCACAGCTGAACCCAGAGTCGACAAGGATGGTGTCGCACGATGCCGGGAAAGGGGGGTGGACGTTGCACTGCATGGTGTCTGCGACGCATGGGTAAATAACTGTGTGCCCATTGTGGCCATGACAGCAGTGAATGCCTGTGTCTGCCTGTCAATGGCAGCGGTCACATCCTCCCACAACTGGTCCATCCCTGCCAGGAGCAGAGCAGTGTCTCTGCTGTGACACTTCTCTGCCTGGCGCAAAGCCGCACTCAGTGCATCCACCACTGTCACAAGCCACATCTGCTAATTGACTGATGCTTTCAGTATGTTAGTATGCTCATCCAAGAGGTCATCTGCCTGATTGGCATGCTGTCTGTCAGGGTGTTCACGGCCCTGATGCTCATCACCCTTGAGGGTGGGAATTGCACACCAGGGCCAGGCCTGGGCATGTCCACAGGTGGTGCACTGATGCTGCCCCCTGACACTGTACCCCAATGGCCATTGGCTGACTGCTGATGCTGCCCCTCTGGCTGCCACTCCCCAGGGCTCAATGGTGCTGCTGCAGTGGCCACAATAGTCCCACTGTCCTGGACACACACCAGTGCTGCCCCACTGGTGCTGACAGGCCCAGGCTGGGACTGTGATGACACGCAGGCCTTCACAGCAGCAGCACCACCCACAGCCATGGCCGCGATGTCACCTGCTGTGTGGCCATCCTGTGACACACATGTGTCACTGCGCATGACGTTAGCTCCATCATCATCGGTGATGGATCCAGCACCAGCCTGAGTCTCAGCATGCTGGCATCCATGGACGCTGGCACACTGGGACACGGGCAGGGCCTCCTCTGCACCTGCTCCACCAACATCAGTCCGGAAGTCCAGGCGGGCCCACTGATGCCCTGACCCCCGTATTCCTGTGGAGGTGGATGGGCCCTCCTCCATCTCCATGTAACTGGCCTCAGTGGAGAAGCCCACCACCGCTGACCCATGCAGACGCTCAGGAGCTGTAAGGGAAAAAAGTTGCGTACTGCATGTGACCTACCCTGTCCCCCCCAATAGACAGACCATGACCTACCATGCAGTGATGGGCTACCACCTGTCTGGAATCCACCACTGGAACACCCTCAATGATGCAACGCTGCATGCTGCCAGCAACCCACTCTTCCTGTGGGGTTAGGTGTAGCACTTCTGGCTGTCCCCCACCTGTCGCAGACCGTGCTGCCCTGATGGCATCCACCTTCTCTTTAATCCTCCATCTGTCCGTGCCCATCTTCTTTTTGCACTCCAGCACAGAGCACTGGTGGCTGCCATGCAGGTTTACAGCACGTGGCACCTCCTCCCATGCAGCAGCACAGGCCTGTGGTGTTCCCTGGCATCCGCTGAGAAGCGACTCCTGGTCTAGGTAGGCCTCGAACAGGACATCTGTCTCGGCCTTAGTGAAATTCGGCCTCCTCTTCCTCCCAAGACTCTGTTCCTCTTCTTCCACCACACGCTCAGTCATGATTCATCCTGTGAGAATGACAGGTGTTACCTGTGACTGTGCAGTCCCATGCATGTCTCAAACACCACAGTCCACAATCCCAAACAGCATGCAACTCACCGCAATAGACTGCAGTAACCGACTATGGCCAGTGCAGCCCAATGTCGGACTTTTATAGCGCAACCCATGCAAATGAAGTGAGGCGCATCTTTAAGTGGATGCAAATGTAGTGACTGAGCCATTGAATGGCAGATTAGCTGATTTGCATATGCCAGTTGAATATCGCGCTGTTGCGCTTTGCGCAATTGTGTTGAACGTGCTGAGCTAAGGGTGCAGTTCTGTGACATAAGCAGTACACACCTAACTGTGCATGCCTGGGATGATGACGCAGGTGCCTGCCGCACTGCTGATGTGCTGTGTGTGGGAGGCAATGCAGGGCATGGCCACCATTGTGCCAGTGGTGCAACGGCACTGTTCACCTATATGGTGCTGTGGCACTGGGGTGTCAAAGGTGCACTGGGGCAACAGCACAGTAGGCCGCTACAGGAGGTGGCACACAGGCACCCAGTCATGCTACATGCATTGGGTTCCAATTGCTCTGTGGCTGTCCATGCACCAGAGACCCTTGACCCTGTGCCTGACCTTTGCACCTAGGCACCATGCATCAGGCATGGGTACACCACTATCGTGCTGTTCGGTGACAGCACGATAGGGAATAGCAGTGCTGTACCGTGCAGCATCTGCATGTGGCAGGACCATGCTGCAGAGCACCATGTTGATTGAACTGAGCAGTAGAGATGGCGCAGAGGCGTGCTGTGCAGTGGAGCCAGATCGAGCTGACAAACCTTGTGGCCATAGTGGAACCACATGTTGAGACTTTGTTTGGGGAGGACCCCCTGGACAGGGCAAGGAGTGAAGTATGGCAGGAGGTGGTCGATGCCCTGGAGGAGGCCACTGGTAGGGGCAGATGGCAGAGCAGTGCCACCACCGTTATGGGGACCTGAGGTGCAGGGACCCGGACCTGCTTGCCCATCTGTGGGCATGTGCTAGGAGGGGCACAGCACCACGGCCAGGTAGGTGCAACATCCATACACTTTTATCGTCCATACGGGTATCACGGTTGCATGTGTCTGGCACATGAGGGGGCCATCCGTGTTGGCCATGGTGGTGGTATCGCGTGGGTGTGGGTCTGGATGTGTGGGATTGCACACACATGGGGGCCGGGGGACATTGCTACCGGATTGTACTGATGTTCCTCTATCCATGTTTGCACCTTAGGGCCAGAAGAACGGAGGCGCAACCGTAAGGGGAGGTGCCACACGTTGGAGGAGAGGGACAGGAGGGATGAAGGTGATCTGCAGTGCGTGGACCAGCCTGCTGATGGTGAGTGCCTTACATCCATTACTATTGCATGCTGTAGAATTGGACAGGCAGTTGGGCATGGCCACCATCCAGTAACACCACTGCCATGCACGCAACTTGTTATAGTCAGCACTGTCCAGTGGCACTGCATGTCTGGGAGTGCGTCAATGGTGTTCCATGCATGCACCGGGCACATGGCTGTGGCACTGTCTTCACACCGCATAGCCAAGTAACTGTATGGCCATGGTGGTGCTGTGCAGGACATGGGCGGTGGGTGTGTGCAGTGGTCCACATGGCTGTGGCTGCCTGGGTGGGCAGGTCTTGTGGACACGGTCACTGTGGGTGGCCGCACACCATCACGGGGTGTGTCACATGGCTGTATGCCATGCACTATGGGTGGGCTGCAGGGGGATGGACAGTCACACCTATTGACTCTGCTCCCTCGTCCTAGGTGGCTGGAATCTCTGTCAGATACAGCGGGACATCCAGGAGTTGCTGAGGGTTGAGAGAGAGACTCTGGAGCTCCTGAGGCGCATCCACCACTATGGGGTGAGGAGGAGGAGGCGGAGGTCCCATTGGCACCAGGAGGAAGATGACCAGGGTGGCCAGTGACGTCCCCATGCCCCAAATACCACCTTCCCCCCTTTGACCCACCCTCACACCCCTTCTTCCCTCTCCCTTATGTTCACCCCTGCCCCTTACCCGCCCCCACCTGTTATGTGGCCCTTCCCACACTATCGTATATATTTTTGTATATAGGTTTACTCTACATAGTTTTAATTTATACATTTTGTTATAACAACTGTGGTGGTCTCTGATTTGCAGTAGGCTACAGATGCTCAGCTGCAGTGGTGTGCATGGCATCAGGGGTGGTGCATGCATAGGCATATGTGTGTGTGTGCAGAGGTGAATCACCTATGGTGTGGACAAGGGGATCAGTCACTGTCTGTGGTTTGTGTGTTGTACTCTGTGCACTGCATGCCTGTGTGCAGCGGTCCATGAGAACTGCACTGTGTGCATGGCACCCCTGTCAGACCATCCATGGCCTGTGCAGCTGACACCCTTGCATGTCTGTGATATGCACGGTCTGCTGGCGTGTCAGTGGTGGCTGTCCATGCTGGATAACAACTGTGCCTGGCACAATGCCAGGTTGACCGCCATCACCAGTATGGTGCATGTCTGCCTCCGGTGGCACTGTGGCCTCCCCTGTTGTTGTCCACCATCCATGCTGTCATTTGTGTCTGTTGCAGGGGATGTGCTCCAGTGTCTGTCACTTGTGCTCTGGTAGCATGCTGGTGGCATACAGCTTCATGGTGCCTGCACAGGGTGGCTGTCACACCTGAGCAATGTAGGGGTGCTGGCCATGTGTACACATCAGCTGTGGCCACACGCCAATGGATTGGTTGACCTGTTACTGTGTCTCTGTGTTGGTGTACCCATGGGTATGGGTGGGTGTTTGTCCATGCACTGTGTTGCATCCTGTGTGGTGCATGCCTCCATGCTACTCTGTGCATGTCGGTGCTGGCTGTTGTGGCCACTGCTGGGATGAGATGTGTCCTTGGGAGGGTCTGCAGGGTGCAGTACCACAGGGGGTGGGGTCCGGGGCATGGCCTGTCACATGTGGGGTACCTCATGTGCTGATGCATGGTCGGTCTCTCAGATGTACCTCGGCGGGGACATGCAGGGCGGCACTGTGTATGCATCTGTTGCATCACTGTCTGCTGCCACCCACTGCAGGGTGCCCATGGTGAGGCTGTCTTGCATGGCTCCACAGAAACATAGAAACATAGAATTTGATGGCAGATAAGGACCGCTTGGCCCACCCAGTCTGCCCATTTCCCTACCTAATGGATAAGCTGCAGATCCTAGTTAACCAGCAGCCTACTTCTTCCTACCCCATCCCTAGAATAGCCTTATGACTGTCCCATGCACGCTTGAATTCCACCACTGTTTCTGACTCCACAATCTCCTCCAGAAGGCTGTTCCATGCATCCACAACCTTCTCTTGAAAAATACTTCCTTAAATTACTTCTGAGCCACCCCTCTATCTTCAAATTGTGCCCCCTTGTTCTTGCACACCCTTTTTTGAAAGATGCTACTCTCTTGGACTTTGTTGACTCCCTTGAGGTACTTGAAAGTTTCTATCATGTCCCCCCTCTCCCTCCTTTCCTCGAGGCTATACATATTAAGCTCCTTAAGTCTCTCTTCACATGTCTTCTAGTGCAGACCCTGCACCATTTTAGATGCCCTCCTCTGGACAGCTTCAATCCTGTCTATGTCTTTGCAGAGACTGGGTCTCCAGAACTGCACACAGTACTCCAGATGGGGTCTCACCAGCTGTCTGTACAGAGGGATAATAACTTCCTGTTTTCTACTGGTGATGCCTTTCCCTATGCATCCCAGTATCCCCTCAGCCCTCCTTGCTGCCCTCTCACATTGCTTGCCCACCTTTAGGCCATCTGATATGACTACCCCAGGTCCCTTTCCATTTTTGTTGTTGTTAGTATCTCACTCCCCATTGTGTACTCTTCCCCTGGGTTTTTGTTTCCCAGGTGCATTACCTTGCACTTCTTAGCATTGAATCTAAGCTGCCATACATTTGACCATTCCTCTAACCTTGCCAAGTCCCTTCTCATCCTTTCCACCCCACCTTGTGCATCAACTCTGTTGCAGATCTTTGTGTCATCTGCAAAGAGACATACTTTTCCTTCCAGTCCCTCTGCAATGTCGCTTATAAAGACATTGAAGAGGACCGGTTCTAATACTGAACCCTGCGGTACCCCACTAGTAGCCATCCTTTCTTCAGAGTGGACTCCATTTACTGTTACTCTCTGTGTCCTATTCTCCAGCCAATTCTTTACCCAGGCTGTCATCTTGGCACCCACTCCCAGGCTGGCTAACTTGTATATTAATCTTTTGTGTGGGATTGTGTCAAATGCCTTGCTAAAGTCTAGGTAGGCCATGTCCACAGCCTCTCCCTGATCTACTACTTTGGTCACCCAGTAAAATAAATCTATCAGATTTCTCTGGCATGACCTTCCTGCTGTGAATCCATGCTGCCTTGGGTCCTGTGCCCCCTCTGGCCTCTAGATACTCGACAATTCTTTCCTTCAGAAGTGATTCCATCATTTTCCCTATCACTAAGGTTAAACTAACTGGTCTGTAGTTTCCTGCTTCTGCCTTACTCCCACTTTTGTGGAGGGGAATCACATCTGCCCTCCTTCAGTTCTTGGGTACCACCCCATCCTGCCATGATTTGTTAAAGAGGGTAGTCAGTGGTGTCACTAGTTCTACCCTTAGTTCTTTTAGAATTCTGGGATGAATCTCATCAGGCCCCATTGCTTTGTCCACCTTCAGTTTTAAGAGTTCTTTCAGAACCCTTTCTTCTGTAAATGGGCTGGTATCAACTTCTGTATCCAGAGTGTTTCTACTGTTTGTTTTAGGTACCTCCCCCCTCTTCATTTGTAAATACTGAGCAAAAATATTTGTTTAGTATCTCTGCCTTTTCGCAGTCACCCTCTGCCCACCCTCCCTCCCCTTTATTAAGCCTCACTATCCCTCCCTTGGTCTTCCTTCGCTCCCTGATGTACCTATAAAAGGTTTTATCCCCCTTCTTAACTGAGTTGGCTATCTTTTCCTTGGTTTGGGCCTTTGTTGTTCTGACTGCCTTCCCAGCTTCCTTTTGCTTTAACTGATACAGTTCTCTGTCCTGCTCCTTCTGTGATTCCTTGTACTTCCTGAATGCTTTCTTTTTCTCTTGAACCTTCACTGCCATTTCCTTTGAGAACCATAGTGGTTTCTTACATCATTTCATTTTGTTTATTTGCTTCACACAAAGGCTTGTTACCTCTGTGATGGCAGTTTTTATTATTCCCCATTGTTCTTCCACCCCTCCTTCCTGCCCATTTGCTAGTGCATTCCTTAGGCACTCACCCATTTTTGCAAAGTCAGCCCTCCTAAAGTCCAGTACTTTTGCCTTTGTATGGCTTGACTCTATTGCTGTGTTTATTGTGAACCATACTGTTCGATGGTCGCTAGTTTCCAGATGGCTACCCATTTCTACATCTGTGATCCTCTCCTCATCTCCATTTGAGAGAACCAGGTCTAAGATTGCTCCCTCTTGAGTGGGCTCCAATACTAGTTGTCTAGGTCACAACCCCTGTAGGGCATCTAGAATAATTCCACTCTTCGAAGTGGCTGCTACAACTGCACTCCAGTTAACATCTGGCATATTCAGATCACCCATCAGCAATATCTCCCCTTTTTCTGCCATTCTAAGTATACTTTCTATCATTTTCTTGTCCATTTCCTCCCCCTGAGAAGGGGGTCTGTATACAACCCCTGTGTGGATTGTGGTGCCATTGCCGGTCTCCAAATTTACCCACAGTGCTTCTTCTCCTCCCTGTTTACCCTTTTGTTCTGTTGCTTTGATTCCTTCCCTTAAGTAAAGAGCTGCTCCTCCTCCTCTTTTACCTTCCTTGTCCCTCCTGTAGATAGTGTATCCTGGTATGTTTACATCCCAGTCATGGTTTTGTGTGTACCAAGTTTCTGTGACTGCCATGATATCCAGATGTTCTTCTTCCATCAAGGCCACTAATTCAGGAAGCTTGTTACTCAGACTATGGGCATTATTACTCATTGCTCTCCATTTTTTGATAGCTTTACCTTCTGTTGCAGCATCCCCCACTGACCTTTCTACCATGGTCTTTTTCTCATTTAGTACCCTGTTTTGTAGGGAGAGGCTGGGATTTTCCTGCTGCTTATCAGTGCCTCCCCCCTTGACTAGTTTAAAAGCTTGTCAATGAAGCATTTAAACCGATTGCTCAAAAGACTTGTTCCCTTCCTGAACAGATGCATCCTGCCAGTATAGGCTGGTGTCACTCCAGGTGGAACGCCAGTCCCCAATGAAGCCAAACCCCTGTGCTCCACCCCATTTTTTCAACCATTCATTAAACTGCTTGGTGCAGAGTACCCTTGCCTCACTAATGCCATTGACAGGCAGCACCTCTGAGATGGTGCTACTTGTCTTAGACCCCTCCCCAATTCTACAAAGTCCTTCTGCACTGCTCTAATCTCATGATGAGCCAAATCATTTGTCCCTAGGTGGACAATGACTTCCAGCTCAGACTCCTGTGCAGCTGTTCTCATGATCCTGAGGATGCACTTCCTGTCCCTCCAAGCCATGGCACCAGGCAGGCACCTTACTTCAGTTTTCCCTGCTCCCCCCAGTTCTATCTCCCTAATAATTGAGTCCCCCACCAGGAGTTGCTTCCTTTCCCTGTGGTGTCCTCTGCCTCCTTCCTGTGGGCCTCCCTTGTGACAGTTGTCCTCAGCCTCCTTAGCCTCCTCTGCAGGTGCATCCATAGGGGAGCTATGCTCCCCCAGAATGGTGTATGTATTGTGGAGTGGAATAACTGACTGGGTGTGCCTCTCTTCCACCATCCTCACCCTCCCTGAGCCCACTGTGGTTCAACTGCTGTGCTTTCTTTGCAACCTCTGAGGTAGTGGTGGTGGCTCTGGTGCTCCCTGGATGGGGGAGGTTCCCTTCCTACCATCCAGTGTGGCCTGGGGAAGGTTCCTTACTACTGTCCATTGTGGCCTGAAGACGGGCAACTTCCTCCCTCAGGGCAGAGAGTTGTCTGCAAATAGGGCAACATCTCAGCCTCCAGAAAAACTCCCGGAAGACTGCTGCCCCACAGCCATTACATTGCATTACTCCCCACATGTTTATCTACTTTTTTGTGTGTGTGTGATTGGTTTGTTATATAGAAATATATATATTATACAATGTGTATGCTTATATTGTCAGTGCAGTGTGCTAGAGAGGATATGACAATGATATGCACCTTGCACCTTGAGGAAATTATGTCAGAACCCCAGGTATAAAGGAACTATTTCCAGGTGGGTAGGGTGAGGGGTGGGAAGGGGCTTGGCCTAAACTTTGCCCTCACAGAGCAAACAGCTAAAAGCTCTGACCCACCATTGCGATGAGTGCCTTCCTGTCAGCAAGATGCCCTACACAACAATTTGACAGAGAAAATACCCTGCTAATCAAACAGAGAAAAATCCAGACATCCAAGTCAGACACAGGTAAACCTCCCCAGCCCCAAAACAGCCTGGTGGTTTGTGCTCTGAAAGCAGTCAGCCCCAAAATAAGTCAGCTGTGCTTTAAACTCTTCCTGCACTGAAAATCTTAAGAATTGTAACAAAAGTAAAGCTATATCCACCTCCCTCTGTTGCTTGAAAGACTGCTTTTCCTGATAATTCTAAGTTCCTTATTTCATCTTTCAGTTAGAAGTAGCCTCCACCTGCAGAATATCTGCTACAAACCAAAGACAATTGTAAGGGTCACCTTCCGCTGTTGTGAGCATAACTCACTTTCTTGCAAATCCTATGTTCAGTATTGCAGCTTCCAGCCAGAGGTAGTTTCACCTGAAGAATATTAGCTGTTCTGATGAGTTTGCTATAAAACACTTGCTTATAATACTATTGTTCTCAGGTCTGTTACCAAAGCTATTGGCTGATAAGTAGCTATGATGTAAGCACATCCTGACACAGTCTGGTCTGGCCTTTTAAGGCACACACAGATAAACACAAAAAACAGTTTCCAGCCCCTAGGGCACTGTCTGTGTCAAATACACAGCCTGTACCTTCACTTATTTCAGGACTTATGACAAATTCTTAGCCCAGGGTTTAAACTCTTCCTGCACTGAAAATCTTAAGAATTGGAACAAAAGTAAAGCTAGATCTACCTCCCTCTGTTGCTTGAAAGACTGTCTTTTCCTGATAATTGTAAGTTCCTTATTTCACCTTTCAGTTAGAAGTAGCGTCCACCTGCAGAATATCTGCTACAGACTAAAGACAATTGTAAGGTTCACCTCCCTCTGTTGTGAGCACAACTCACTTTCTTGCAAATCCTATGTTCAGTATTGTAGCTTCCAGCCAGAGGTAGCTTCACCTGAAGAATATTAGCTGGTGCACAGGGTTGCATTGTCACAGTGGGGGTGCTGGCATGCATGGGGTGTCCTGCACTGTTGGGTGCTACTCCTGGGCAGGGTGTATGGGGATCATGGTGCAGGGTGTGTTCTGCATTGGTGGGATGGTGTGGTCTGGGGTGGTCATCCCTCCTTGTGTGCTGGTCACAGCTTGCCAGTGGGTGTGCTGGGGCACCATGGCCCAGCTGTGGGTTGGTTGCCGGTATCCTTGGGCTGGTGGTTATTCCAGCTCTCTCCCAGTTGTGCAGTGCATGGGATGTGGGGGACGATGTCTGTTCTGCTGTGTGTTCCTCTGCCCATCTGTGGCATGGGTGGTGGGCTCCTGCATCCCTGGTTGTGCTGTTGCATTGCTGCCCTGCTGCTGGGGGCATCCCTGGTTGCACTATGGTGCATCTGGACTGCTCAGCTGAACATCCCTTGTTGCGCTATGGTGCATCAGATATGCTCGGCTTCACCTCCCTAATTGCGCTATGGCACAGGTGGTGCAATATTCAGTTGTGTGCCGTAGGTGCATCTTGGCCTGGGCAGTTCTTGAATATCATGCTTCTTGCGCATGGGCACAATGGACTTGTGATTGCTCCTGCTGTTGCGCACTTTTTGGGTGCAGTTTAAATATCTGGGCCTATATTCCTTAGTTATGAGTCCTAGAAATGCCTCAGGGTTTATTGTGTTCCAAAATGGTTAAATCTACTGTTTTTCCTCAACCAGACACACTCTAACAACGAAGTCTCACGTTATTCTCGCGATCAAAGATTTTGCACGATCACGGTCGATCCTGACGAACAATGCGAGTCACGGTCAAAGAATTTGCATGCTCACAGTCAAAGAAATGGCTAACTTTGTCATGAGACTTTTCTGAGCCAATAGAATAAAAGAATAACATTCTGGGGACCATTTTAGACTCAGTGTTTGAGCAGCAAATACTCTAGGAGATAACAGTGAGTGCTTTTACTAAGTTAAATTAAACTTGCTGAAACTTATGTTTTAGTTAGTTGGCGTGGGTATTTCACTTATTAACAAGTTAGGAAGGTCTGTGTCATGTTTAGGGCTTGATTTTGACACTGTATACTGATTTTTTTGGTGTGATGTACAGGGTTTTCTTTCAGTCTCAAAGTTTCATTGCATTGTGCTCATAAAAGTGTAAAACATTTTGCCAATGCATGGTATTTCCCTCCTTGTGTTTTAGTCACAGAACACTTCAAGAAAAGCCATGTAAATAGTTTGTCAAGAGTTAGAATTGTCCCAGGAAAAAAACTGCCAAGGAATGATTTTAAAGCTTGTATTATGATATTTCTATATTTAAAAACAGTGTTTAAACCTGCTGATTCGGATTTTTTCAAATGTGTTACTCCTAGAGTTATTGTTTGTGGCTGGAAATAGTGCTTCAGGTTTAGTATTGGCTATAACTGTTTCCCATTTTTCTGTGACACTATCTGACAACTTAACAGTTAGTGTCTAAAGCAGATGTATTGCCTTTGGGTGGGTTACTTTGTGAGAATTACTTGATAATCTGACAACATTATGAATATTTGGTTACATATGTGTGTGTTTTCCCAGTTGTGCAATCCTATCTCAGAAAGAAATTGTGTACTATCTAGGTTAATTTGATAATACATTTGAATTGTTAAAACACAGACACAGTTAAATATATTTTACTTATCATATAGAATAACAGTAATTCTTAGTAGGAACTGGTAACTGTTAAATTCTTCTGCAGTTATGAGACTATTACAGGCTAATTAATATAGTAGAGTTGTAAACTGTTGTACATTATGTCTGTGAAGTACAAAGGTATGGTTCCACTCACCACTCAAGCTGCTGGCTGAGAAAGAGAGGGAATTTACTTTGACAGAGCATAATGGCCAGTAAATTAGACCAATGAACATTTGTGTTATTGACTAGTCATGAACTCTGCCAATGAGAAGACACTATTGTCCCACCAAAACAAAAAATGATGTTTTATAAACATAATGCCAATAGAAAGAGGCTTTACATACATAGCTAGATATTTTAGGCTATATGAGCCAATCTGGGAACAGGTTATTACTTGTGATTGTTTTGACTGTATTTATCAGTATGATGCAACAGAATACTGGCCATTGAGCTGATTAGTGCTTGGTAGTGCTTGGTAGTCAGACACAATTGTGATATTTCTACATCTGAGTTTTTGAGATTTCTCACTCAGCATGGGAGAAAAATCTACATTGACTGTATGGATAGTGGGATCAAGTTTGGTGAGAAGGACAGCAGTTTTCAGTAAAGGTAGTCATTTTGGCAATGATTTACACCTACCTGGATGCTCAGTGTAAGCTCTATTATTCATATACTGACTACATAGTGTAATAGGGCAGACCAAACAGCTGTGCACCAGTCAGGCACACTGAGGGTACTTCCCACTATTCCCTACACAACAGAAATAGTGTTATGTCCAAGCATTAATACCCAACATGGTGGACAATATTAGAGAACACCACACCACCTAGCAGTTTAATTATGCCTGATTGATCACCCTGTAGGGTATTATTGTACTTTCAAAATGGTCACTGTGTGAGATGTATTAAAAATATATATGTTAGTAACTTTTCATACTAATTTTTTTATTTACTTGTATGTAAAACAAGTAATCCCTCCACCTCTTTATTTGCTGTCTTCTACACATCCTGTTTACACTCACAATCCCCCCCCCCAGCTGCCAGACACATAGACACGGTATTGACACTTTTTTCAATTTTTTTGCAGAAAGACGGTAGCAGCCAGTCAGCAACATCTGAGGTCGCCATGGCTACACTCACTCCTCCCTGCCCCCCCACCAGCAGACACAGATACAAGCAGTATTTACATAATTTTAAAGGAGATACCATAGCAGCTGTGAATGCAGGTGTCAATATTTGATTACTATACTGTTTTGTTAATGTCGGGGAGGGGAGCGCATTGATGTATTTTAATAATAGAGTCATTGTTACTTCAGAATGACTTCTAGGAAAACAAACTGAACTTACAAGCTCAAATGGGCAGACTAGTGGGCCATAGGCCCTTATCTGCCGACACTGTCTATGTATCTATGTATCTATCTATGTATCTATGTAGAATTTATTAGTTATTACACATATCTCATTTTGAGTGTTAAGAAAGAGAAGCAGGTGTAAGATACAGCACTATTAATATTATATCTAATAATGTTTTCTGATATGTCCTTTTTGTCTTTTTTTATTACAGATAGACAATGACAAAATCCTGGAGTGACAGAGAGGTGCTGGTCCTTGTTCAGGCCATTAGGAAGCATGCGAATGCATGCATCATCATGCGTGCGACTAACCTCAGCCTGACACAAACATAGGGCAAGGTAGGTCTTTCATTTGATTGAGAGTTCAGTATTTTTTCCATGGCTATAGATGTGAACAATGACAACTGTGGGTTCTGTATCACATTAATAAAATAAATTGATCCTTGGTGGTACAGTGGACCATACACAGCCTAATTGTGGTCTTCTGTATACTAGAAATAAAATAAACATTTCCATGCTGGTACAGTAGAGTCACTGCGAAGTCTGATTGTGGGCATTGTAAAAGGAAGAATGTTGGTGACCCAGCAGTACCTCCCTCTCCAGGCAGCCACTGAGACCTGCCAGCCTGCTCCCAGCTGGTCACATCAGGCAGCAGCTCCCCACCCGCAAAACCGTCTGCTCAGCTGCTGAGTCACAGCATATACTACAGCTGTGTGTCCATTAGTCCACAGCATGGGATAATGGGTGTGTGCATTGTAGTGTACAGCACAGTCCTGACATATGAATGGGTCTATTCTCATTTTGAGAATGTGTTGTACAGTATGGTGTGCACAACCATTGATCTGTGCTTTGGACAATTGGCATACAGCTTTAGTGTACTCTGTCAGTCAGTGGGTGGCTGGACGGCTTGTGGGTGGGGACCTGCCACACATTGCTGAGTGGGTGAGAGTGCGGTGGTTGGTCTGAGTGGGCAGGTGGGGGGGTACCATTGTACCACCAGATTTTTCCTTTTACAATGTCTGCAATTGGGCTTGGGATCGCGCCCCGTGGACTGCTGAGGATAACTATATTTTTACCAAACATGCGATTAGGCTGGGAGCAGTCCATTGGAGCGTTATGGATATATTTATTTTATTTTAATTATACATATGCTCATGATTGGGCTGGGTATAGTTTTCTGGAGCAGGAGTGATAGATATAATTACTTATTTAGTATTATACATATTCCTGTGATCAGGTACTGGGGTGCTTTGCCGGTGAGGTGCAGGGGGTGTTAGTCCTTGATGACTGAAGACTGGCAGTGTGCCAGGTGAAAGTCATCAGGGATCAGTGCACCTGTATGTAAATGGGGCCATTATGACAAGCAAATAGCCCCATTTGTGGCTTGCATGTATTATGGGCCCATGTCCATATTCATCACTCAATATTGCAGTTCCTCTGCTTATCACAACATAAGTTGTGCTGGTGCATCCCCCTGCTACTCTCTTGCCACTTGCGGTAGTGCAGTGTCAGTCCAAGATGTACAATGTGAGAGGCCATGATAGCATATTGAATGGTACTGAGCCATGGTGCTGCACTGTTGAATATCACTCAGGACATGATACAGCACTTCCCAGCTATGCTACACCCAGGTTTGCACTCCTCTCTGGCACAGCGTGGATATCCAGACCATGGTGTTATTGAAGTATGATGAGACACATTTACTGTCAGCAGTGCTAACAGATGTAGATGTACATATGGAGGATCTCCTGTAAAATAAAAAAAAGTAAAAAAATAATAGTTTCATATTTATATACATATTTGTAACACAGATGTTTTTATTTAATATATACTTAGAGGGTATTGTGTTGTGCAAGAAAATGGACTAAAGGGTGTCTCTTGTTCTGGTAAAATGGTTAAACTGGGTCATTGGATGGAGTTGGTGTTTGACCTTGTGCAAAATGTTAACCTCTTCCACCACATGTCTGCATTATAGTACTGCAACAAAGCATGTGATGTATTATTCCTTTCATATGTGATAATCTGTGCATATGTGTCCATATTGTTAGAGTTGGTGAATTAGTGGTGAGGTTGTGGTCTTTGTAAAGTTATTAATTTTTGTGTTAGACAAAACACTCAGCATACTTTTATTTTTTATTTTTTCCTCAGGTTAGTCACACCTTGGGGAGATAGGAGATGACAAAATCTCCGGACGAGAGTCACAGAAAGTGGAAGATCACCCGCCAGACCTTTTTTAAAGCAAAGGCAGTGGCAGGTGATATGTGAAGGAGTATCTGTGAGTGGTGCGACATAGCCTATGCTATGTGGGAGGATGCAGGGAAACTGGAATTCGGTGATCGTCATCACATCTGTGAGCATATCTTTGCAACTGTTGTGATGTTAATGTACAGGCTCATGTGCTGTATCTATCATTTGTAAGTGTGTGACTAACAAGGTTGTTTTATTTTGTATTTAAATGAAGTATTCTCATTTCTTTAGAATGCTAAAGCATATGATATGTTGTATAATACTTCTGAAAGTAGTGATATGTAAAGAAAGAGTATATCACAATGAAAGTTTAATAATTATGAACTGAGGACTGTATTTGTGGTGAAACTGTTTTTTAACTGAGGCTAGAGGAAACATTTGTTTGGTTCCCTGAAAGCAGATAATGAGACTTGTCTGGTAGTATGATAATGTTTGTAATCTTGAAGATATCACATGTAGTAACATTTTAATGCTCTCAATATATTATTTAGAAACACAGACAGATGTAACTTGTGTTTAGGGTATGTATTAGGGAGTACAACAGCAAACAGTCTGAACCATACTATATGTTTTTCACAGTGTTCATACTCACATTGTAAGCTGAGGGTGTTGTTACTTATAATTATACAATGGCAAGGAAATTTCCTGTATTCTGATTGGTCAGTGGGTGCCTGAGACAGTGATGATATTACACAACAACATCACTGTATGGATGACCTCCTTTACCATTTTCTCTTCTCTTAAGAAACAAAGATATATTGCCTCACTAAAAATCTACTAAAAACATTTTTTTTTAATTTTGTATAACATCTAGCCATTGTATAATTGCAATAAGGCACTCCAAGGTGTGTGTTATTGTGTAATAAAGTCACTCCTGGGGTGGTGGAAGCACTCAGCTTCACCTCATGCTTCAACTCACCGCAGGAGTGAAGTTATTACATGATAACACGCACCTTGTCATGTCTTACTGCTTAAATATTGAAGTTGTGTGAATTCTTTAGAAAACAGAGATGGGGCATTGTGTGTTAAATGGTAGTGGAGATGTATGTGATCATGTCAGAGCTCTGGATGCTTAGCCTTAGTGTTAGTGTGTAATGAAATTTATGAGAAGGCAACACAGGACACTGAAAATAGGTTCGCAATTCTAGACCATCAGTACAGTTCTTTGTATTGATGACTGATTGTATGGTAGCTGTCTTGTACCGCAGTTTGAAACTGGTACTCTAGCAATAGACCATAGGTTTGGGGTCTGCATGTGATGTTGAGTGGACAAATTACTAGATAGTGAGGATAGCAAAGAGAAGTGGTGCAAAGTTATTGTGCAAATCAAACTAATAAAACAATATAGTGATATTAATGTTAATGCTGAAATTGCTAAAGATCATATTCATTTTTTTTTCACTCAGCCACAACACCAATGGAGCCTGCATCCTCCCATCATGTGCAGCTGCAACCACTCCCAGAAGATGCGGCTCAAGGGGCTCCAGATGAGCAGCTACTAGTACTTGACCACTGGTGAGTTTGAATAATGTACTGATGACTGTATTTTAAGTGAATAGTAGTATGTCTGTCATATGGCATGAGAATACTTAGTGTTGGTCATTGTTGAGGTAATTTATTCACATATCTAGTTTGTATCATGTAATTACTAAAATTATCATTAGATTGGGAATTCCTAGTGAGAACAATTTTTAGACTATATTATGTAGTAGGAGAAATATTTCATGAGAAACTGTTTTCAGAAGAACTACTTATTTATGTGTTTAGTATTATGATTAGTATAAAGCTGTTAAGGTGTTTTTTGTAAGTAAGAGAGTGTCACAATGTGTAAATTGAAGACCACATGATTGTATATAGCTGCTAATAATTCTAGTTACTGTATTAATTAATAGAGCAGATATGTATGCTGTAATGAAGTCAAAACTACATAGTATCATAGTTGTCAAGATTAAGGATATTGTACAAGTGGTAGTGGTAATATATATATATATATATATATATATATATATATATATAATATATAATATTGAGAGATGAGTAAATTGTTTTCTTTTACTATGTTTTTACAGAGGATGAACCATCTACAGAGGGTGTTGCTGGAGAAGAAGACTCCACAGAGGGTATAGAGATGTGGAGATAGAACCCTCTGTGGAGGTAATGCCAGAATCTCCAGCAGCAGGTCATCCTTCAACAGCTGCAGGTCTAAGTGGGCCTCCAGCTGAGGAACATAAGTACTTTTTATGTTCGTTGTGACTTTCTTTTTAAAAACTAGTACAGGGTGGTGAGTATACTGATCTTTACTGATGATAGTAGTGCAGTTTGTGCACAACCCCAAGTGATATGTTCTTCCTGAAGTGTCACTGGGTCTTCCCATCATTAGTTATTAGAATATTCTTAGTCATTCTACGTTGTCCTGCTGTCTTTTGATCATATCCCCTGCACAGTTGTTGATCATAACTAGTTGTGCTGCAGCCTGTTTTTTCTGGGTTAATCGTATTTGCTCCAGACCTCTTCACTCTGCAACCTGGAGCTTCAACTGTGTGTGTCCTTTGTTCTGTTCCTTCTTCCTGTTGGTGTTACAGGATTAGTATTTACTGCTGAAACCTGGTGATCAGGCAGCCAGTAACAGATCCGACTTTCATAAACTTATAACATATGGTTCCCGGATTGCCTCCCATGAATTATTCTCCTCCCAGTTCAGTGAGGGGTTAAGTAAGGAGCAGCCACACACAGACACACACACAGTATAGAGGATGGACTTATGAAGGAGTTAGACAGCAGTATTACATAAGACAGTGGCATGTGGAAGGACTGTGTAATGTTAAATCAGCATACTAAATGTTATGTATCAGATATGAAAATGTTTTTTTCTGTGGAGACTATATGAAAAAGGCAGAAGAAAAATGTTATTTAGGTTGTATATGTACTGCATTCATAGCTATTCTTAGATGGACAATGCTACATGCCATGCTGAATGTCCTCTTATGAAGTATGCAATAAGGAGTACAGTATATGTTAATATGGTAAATCATCTTACTTGTCTGCCTACTGGTGACCTGTGTGGGTTTTATCTATTTCATATCTGCTTGCATATATTTCTCTTCAATAAGTTGAATCACATAGAGAATAGTGGATGGGCAAGTATGCAGAAACAGGGAGTATAAAATGATTTTTTTATTCATCTTCATTGGTCTTAAATTTACTGTTGAGCTACAGTTATTGTGTCTTTATCTGTGATATGTGTCGTTAAATACTGTTACTGTGTAATTTTTTGAACTGTATTGTATGAGGTTGATAAATCTGATGAGGTGTTAACAGATCACACAGTACTGCACTAATGGTGCTTTTGGCAATATGGTATGTCTCTACTGATTGATGTATTGAGTTACAACGTCTCAGTTACACCATACCATTACAGACCTACACTGAAATTGTGTCGAAAGAGATAAAACGGGCATGGAGTGTGACAGTGCAGTATTGTGTGACTGAAATAGATTATATCTGTATAGCTGTGTCACGGGGGGTGTTCTGGTGCTTTAAGTAGTCAAGTTTCAAATCTGGTGTCTTCTTAAACATGTTTTCAAACAGAGTGAACATGAATTTGTATAACTGACTGTGTACTGCTGTGTGTCATTATACGTGTCATAGTGAAAATAGTACCACAGTGCAGACATGTGATTCTACATAACATCATTGTACAGTAGGGTGGTAGAAGTGCAAGTATGTACAGGTGCTGATATTTCTTTATTGTACAACTTTTGCACATACTGCATATAGTCATTTATAAAGTGGTTTAAAGAACAGCGTCAATAGGCACCTATTCTGGGGTTAACAGAATGTAATTCTGGTGGAATATGTCTGTCATTGTTGTATCTGTAATGCTGAGGGTAGCTGGGTGTATAACAAACATAGATAACAGTATTCTTAAGTCAACACAGCTTTTTTTTAAATACTATAGATGTTAATACATCTGAGCTATTATATAAATTACAAACATGGAGTTTTGTGCAGTCCATTTTCAGAAAATTGCAGAAGACTTTCATCTATTGACATGTGTATTCTTTCTTTTTCTTTTGTATACACAGGGCAACTTGCCGTTCTGAATAACATCAGCAGTACCCTCAGCCAGCTGCTCGAGACTGTGTGGAGTGGTAACAGGGCTGCTGCTGAACATGCCCTTGACACTGCAAGAAAGCTAAATTATTTGGTTGGCAAGACCGGAGAAATAATATAACAAGGGTCTGAAATTATTGACTTGCTGAATCGTCACGGGCATGTAGGGCATGCAGCCTTAGTTGCCACTTGTGGTCTTGAGCAGAGCAACAGGGACCTCACCAAACTGATTCAGTCACTCAGGGATTTGGAAGAGGCCTCTGTTGCTTCGCTAGAGTCCACGCATGGTCTCATGGTGTGACTGGCTGAGAATCAGCTGGAGGCCACAGAAGCAATCCACTAGCTTCTGTACCAGGACCCACAGCATCTAGAGGATGAAAAGCCCTCTGAAGTGCCTCAGCAAGAGCTCCTCGAAGGTGCCCCTCCAACAACACCATCAACAACTGCTGCAGAAGAGGGTAACCTAGCCGCATCTACTCCCAAGCAGCCTTCCACTTCCTCGTTCCTCGTCGTCGTTGTCTCCCCAAATCCCTACAGCCTGAATGGCCTGCACCTCTCTATCACTTCTGGCCAGTTCTTGTAAATACTTTTGTTTAAAGAAATTATTATTTATTTATAGTTATTTATCCCCACCCACTGGTTATTTATTTAGTGTGCAGGAACACTTTTATTTTATTTTGAAAAACTTTTATTTAATGTGTTATTTATTTATTCTCCCTTCCCCCCACCGTGTGAGTGAAACGTATTTATTTTTCTATTTGTGTTTTCAAAATGTTTTGTAAATAAAATTTTTATATTTTTTTAAACAAATATTATATAAGAATAATAGTTTTCCAAGAATTTGTTTGTCTTGTTATTCTAGATATGTATATAATACAGTTATTGCCTAGAGAGGTTTGAGGTAATAGCATACCTGACAGTATGGTAAACATGACTGTCACAGCAACTTAATAGTTGGTATTAAAGTAATATAGTGTTAATGATGGTGGTTTCCTTTGGGTTATAATTTTAGCATTGCAGTAGGAGCCACACACAGTACTACCTATTTCTGAAATTTCTGTGATTTCTTGAGAAATTTCTTCTGCTTTCTGCATTTTAATAGTATGGGCAACAGAGAGAAATGGTGCCGAAATTTTGTGAAATATCTAGAAATAGGTGTCAATGTCTGTCATTAGAATTGCATGATGCAATGCTGCTATGTAGAGATGGTCTCTGAAGCTGGGTAAGGCATTGTTTATAAAAAGTATTATGTTAAGCTTATATTATCTTTTTTAAGGTGTAGTGAGAGAAATAACATTTTTTTCTTATTTCTCAAAAAGTCAGGAAATTTATTGCAAAAAACTGCGTTAATGCAAGAGTTAGGTTTTTTTTTGAAGTGATAAAAGAGAGGAAATTTGATGTTAGGGTTTTCAACCCTAACTCCGCCTCCCAACACCACACCACCCCCCTACCACCCATCCCCACTGGCACACACACACACACACAGGCAAAAATGTACACACACACACACACAACACACAACTATGGGGGCAGTACAAGAAAATACAACCAATCACAGACAGACCCGACCTCCGCAAACACATAAACAGAGTGCAAGCTGTTCAGAGGAGGTTAAACAAAATGGTGCAGCATGTGCAGCAGAAAAGATATGAGGAGAGACTAAAGCAGGTTAACATTTATACCATTGAGTAAAGGAGTAGAGGGGGGTACATGGTACAAATTTTCCAACTATCTGAAGGAAATTAACAAAGTAGAAGAGGATACCATCTTTCTGAAAAAGAGATGTACAACAACAAAGGGCAACAATTTTAAGATAGAGGGGGAATGCCTCACAGGTAATGTTAAGCAGAAATTTTTCACACAGAGGGTTCTGGCTGCATGGACCAGACTTCCTGAGGTGATTGTGGAATAAGGAACAGTAGCAGAATTGTAGAATACATGAAAGAGGCATAAGGTTATTCTAGTGGGGGGTAGGAGGAAGTAACCTGTTCATTAACTAGAATCTGCAGCTTATTGATGAGATATGGAAATGGACAGTGTAGCTATCCAAGCAGTCCTTATCTGCTGTCAAATGCTATGTTTTTATGTATGTTTCTATTATTTATGCACAATTCTGTAATTACTGCAGTATCTGTTATATGTGACTGCAATGTAGCAAGACCCTGCTTATTCTTTTCTACAGTGTTGGTGATCCTAAACGCTATCCGCAGCCATAACAGGTCTGAACAGAACATTTTTTCAATTCTTCTGTGAACAAGCATTCTTACTAGAGTTAGAGAGCATCAACTGGATCATGAAATATACCTGTCCATGAGAAGCCAGGTGCCTGTATAGCGTACAGGTTAGTGTTATTACCTCTGAATGAGGTTGGTACATCTACAAGATAAGACCCGAGTTTGATTCTCACAAGCTCCACCTGCATACTCTGACTCTGAGGAAGTCACTTAAGTGCCTAATGCTTCCAGCTCAGTCCTGAAAACAGGAACTTGTAGCTAGTTGGTGTCAGACTGTTACAAAACATTACAAAATATAAATGTATGTTTAGTCTTCAAGGGAATTCATTAACACATCTCTCCTGGAAGAAGATGTACATTATTATACTCCTTTGTTCTTGTATTTCTGTTTTTCTGAAATATGCTATCCTCTTGTACTTTGTTAAGGATATACATGTTAAGCTGCGTTAGTCTCTCCTCGTATCTTTTCTGCTGCACACCCTGCACCATTTTGTTTACCCTCCTCTGGACAGCTTGCACTCTGTCTATGTGTTTGCAGATATTAGGTCTGTCTGTGATTGGTTTTATTTCCTTGTACCTCCCCCATAGTTGTGTGTTGTGAGTGTGTGTGTGTGTGTGTATGTTTCTGCCTGTGTGTATGTGTGCCAGTGGGGATGGGGTGGGGGTGTGTGGTGATGAGGGGAAGTTGGAGTTAGGGTTGAAAACCCTAACGCCAAATTTCTCGCTTTGTCACTACAAAAAACCCTAACTCTTACATTAATGCAGTTTTGCAATATATATATATATATATATATATATATATATATATATATTCCTTGCAAAAACTGCATTAATGCATCAGTTAGTGTAACTTAATGCCACTAAAGTAGGAAATGGGGCATTAGGGTTTCCAACCCTAACACTCCAACCGAGCAGTAAAAGAAAAAAAATTAGGGTTTGGGGTCTCTGGAGTCTTGGTGAATCACTTGCGGGGTCTTACTTTGGGGTTGTCAACCCTAATGCCAACCCCATTCTGTGAACAAGCAACCTCACATGTGATCTATTTTCTTTATGCAGGGTCCACAGGGCCTTGCGTGAAGAATGGTTCAACACATTGTGTTGGCAGCCTGTGACAAGACATACTTCTCTGCTGTGAAGAGTGTATCACTATGAGGCAGTGGCTTTTAGCTGTCCCTTGTATTTCGGATTGGAGGCTACAGGCTGTTGGGGGAAGGGGAGCATTAGGCTTGACAACTCCCACAGATGACTGCACCACTGATTTCCCAAGACTCTGGAGACTCAAAACGCTAATGTTTTTTTCCTTTCACTGCTTGGGGGGTGGGAGTGTGGCATTAGGACTGGAAACCACAATGCCACATTTCCCTACTTCTGTGGCATTAAGTTACCTTAACTGGTGCATTTACACAGTTTTTTTGCAATGAATTTGCTTTCTTTTTGAGACAGTGGAATTGCATCCTCATTCACACAGGTCACTTTGGGACCTGCATGTACAGAAGCAGATGCCCTGCATGAAGAGAAGACTCTGTCTACCTACAGAAGTGCAGGGCTTGCAAATTGTGGGTTCTATAGTTCTGTGCAGTGACAGATGTGAAGAAGTCACGGAGCAGTCTCATGGGCTGAGGAAGTGTACAGTCTGGGGGCCCAGGCCTGACATTTTTGGCAACGTAACACCCCTCTTACAGAAAGCAACAACTACTGTATGTTAATTTGATAGAAGTGTCCCTTGGGTACTTATCTAGGGTGGATGTGGTCTTGTAAAATGGTAACAAAGTATACCAATGGAAGATTTTTGTACCCATGTCAAAACAACATTTTACGCTAGTGAAAAGGACACAAAAATATACTAAACTTGTCACGGCAAGTTTGAAAGTAAAAATGAACAATAAAATGGGATTTAAACAATTTATTTTAAAAGAAAAAAACAGATTTTAGTCATGCAAAATGTTTATTTGACACAAATTATTATTCATTTATTTTAAAAGACAAAAACAAATTTTAGGATTCCACCATGCTACAGTGATGAGAATATCGCCAACCTCCCCTACAGTGGCACATGGTTGCCGACATCCCCGACACCACTAGGTCCCAACTGGGAATCACATTGACACCTGTTCAGTGTTCATATGGGGGGCTGTGCTCCCCTGCACCCTCCAATGCCGGGGGCTCTGCCCCTGCACATCCCAGACTTATAGATTCCCACTCCGGGGGGTGGATGTTGGGGAAGAGTGGCCAAACTCCGGAGTCAATGAGACGGCCATTGCACTGACAACCCAGTTGACATTACGGGTGTCGACAGGTTGGTGTCACTGTAGCAGCGTTGCTATGAAAGCATCACTATTACAATGGTATACAAAATTTTAGTCACACAAAAGGTTTCTTTGACACAAATTATTAATAAGGCTCATTACTTAAAGAATGTTGTCCTTGTGGTTTGTATTGATAAATACACAGATTATTCATTGACACAAAAGTTTTAAATACCATATTCATTAAAATAGAAGCCAGGTGTACTATTGCACACCATCATAGTGCTAGCAAAACACTGCTATCCAAAGGACTCCCTCTCAGTGATGGACAGTATGACAGTACATATGTGTGTCTAGTCGTTTTCAATATATTTGTCATATGCTACATGTCTAAGTCTGAATCATCTGTAATATCAGCTTCATCTGGATGCACACTGGCAACATTATGAGGATTATAACAGTCCTCACTACCAGTGTACAAGCAAACCTGTGTGCATGCCATGCTGTGCTTGGAACAACTGCAGTTGCACTCACACTTGACTTTTTTACACCCACATGTAATGAGTTCCAGTAGTGCTTGAGGGACAGGTATCTGTGTCATTGGTGTTGGAGAAATGTGTCCATCGTTGTCATGATGCCAGCCATTTCCTACTGAGGGTGGAATGTCAGGCTGAGCCTCCAGGGCATGGTCCCAGATAAGGGTCTGGTAATTTGAGCACTTGGTATGTTGCAGAAGACTATCAGAAGTTGGGGAGAAGGCTTCATTCTGGACCTGTCTGTGGCAGAAAAGTTTATATCGTAACATCATTTACATTCACTGAGTTAGCTGTTAGGTCATTGAGAAGGGTTATCAGAAGTTCTACTGATTTCAACTGTGCAGGAGGTGTAGCCACTGTAGTGCCAAACTTCATAAGGCTTCTAAATGTGTGTGGAGTCTTCCTGACAAGCTTCCATGGCTTTAGTTTGCAACCCTTGCTAGCCTGCTGGTTAAATCACACTCAGTCAGTGTGTGTGTACTGCTGGTAATATTCAGCATAGTTGTTAACCAAGTTTAGCTGCTATGGTGTGGGTTGGTATAAACCTGGCTTTGTCCTTCACACCAGTACAAAACTAAAGCTCTTGAGTAGCTTCCAACTTGTGAATAAATGTACACAGAGAACTGCAACGTCAGTGTCTGGAGACCACACCACTACACAGGTATTCTTGTGAAGCATGTGCTACATGAAGTAGAAGCCATGTATCTTCTTCTTCATGTGATGAGAATAGATATTCTTGGTCTACAACTCCATCTGAAGTGACCATGTGAGCAATGAGGTTGTCCTTGAATCTACCAGCAATAACCATTTTCTGATCTGAGCCAAGTTAAATTTTTGCCATATCACACCATGATTTGTCAGTGTCAGTAGCTCAGCAGGTAGCACACTCACCTCTGAGGCCAGGAGATCAGAAGGCTGTGGGTTCTATCCCCACACTGGGCACTTGGGTTAATATCCCAATACCGACACTGTAGTGCAGCACCCTAAGGTGTCATCTTTCAGATGAGACCTTAAACTGAGGTCCCATCTGCCTGTTCTGGTGGTAATTCAGGTGGATGCTAAAGAACCCATGGCACTTCTCGAAAAGAGTAGGGAAAGTTTTTATTAAAACAAGAACACACTTTTTTAAACAAACATTTCAAGCGACAATCATAATATTCACATTATCTTTCCAATTCCAGTAACATTTTTTCCACAGTTCTCTTGCCTTCTCTTCTCCCAACAATTTACATTCATCTTGAAAGACTTTATCTATTTCATCCTGAAACATAAAAAAAATCCTATATAGTCAAATCCTTATTCTGTAAAAATCTTGAACACCTGTTTTGCCATATAGACATTTTAAGGCTGCCAAAATAACAAATGGTATTTTTATTTGCATTTTCCTATTCTTTTGTTAACTGACCACACACAAAGTCTCATATGTCATATTTTTAAATGCTTGCATCCCCCAATAACTTGCAACCATACCCCAAAATGGTTTAATAAAATGACATTCAAAATATAAATGCTACATACTTTCCTCTTTTGTCCCACAATCTCGCTCCACATATTCTCTCATCAATTTTTTTAGGTTTATGGTTACCTCTCACGTTTAGCTTTCCGTAACTACACATGCCATACTATGTCTTTCATCTTTCCTGGGATCCTCTTTTCTAATGTAACTTCAGAAATTTCCTGCAAATTTATTCCCCTTTCTTCCTTAAACATTGATGTTTCCCATACATTTCTATCCATAATTCCTTTATATATCTGCTTCCTATTACTATTAATCAGTACATCAACTGTTACCCCCCACTGGGTTAAATACTTCCTTCCTATTTCCATATATGTTGGCCAGTCTTTACCTCCTGCTATATTCCCCTTCTTTCCAACGCATTTAATGAAAGGTACACTCCATTGTTGTGTTAACCAAGTCCAAACTTTGGTCTCGACACTTATTAATGGTACAATATCTGTGAACACAAAAATATTAATATTAAAGACAATTGGATTTATCATGTTTAAACCCCCATCCTTTATTGTCCCACACGTTATCCTCCTTTTAGTAGGTTTTAATTTGCTGCCCCACAATAACTGAAAAAAAGACTTTGGATTTTGGTTTGCATTTGGCTGGTACTGGAAAATGTATGCTAAAAATAGAAACATTGGAACTATAAAAGTTTTTACTAAATAAATTATCTTCTCTCATGTCATATTCCATTGTTTCCATTTGTGTACTTTTATTTGGGCTTTCTAATATTTTTCTTCCCAGTTTTGTTGTATTACTTCATACACTCCAAATATTATTCCCAGAACCTTAATGCTTCCTTTTGCTATGTCCAATTCTCCTCTTTTTTCATTTCTCCACTGCACCCAAAGGATAGTTTCTACTGTTCCCTTTATTTATCTTAATGCCTATATACTATGTTTCTCTACTGTTTCTATCAATGTATCCCCTAAAATCTGATCCTTCACTAAAACTATGCAGTCATCTGCATATGCACTTGTTTTATTTAATTCCCTATTTTGCCATATAATACTTTTAATCTTTCTATCCACCTCTATGGTCCTTAAGAGTGGATCCAAACAAAATACATATCATAAAAGACTTAATGGGCACCCTTGCTGAACCCCATTTCTTATGTACATTGAAGTCCCTAGATGTCCATTAACCATAGGGAAAATTTACGCTTTATATATTGCCTTTATTAAACCAATTAATTCTGTTGGAATCTTAAATTCTTCTAAGGTATCTCATATAGACACATGGTGAATTCCCTGCAGGGGGAGGGACTTAAACAACTGGTACAACAACCCACAAGAGACAGGGCTATCCTAGATCTGGTACTGACTAACAGGGAAAGGATAACAGATCACTAGGTAGAAGGTAACCTGGGGGCAAGTGACCATCACATGGTATTGTTCAGTTTGGGTGCTACAACTAAATCATCCCATTCCAAGGCAAAAATATGGGACTTCAGAGGAGCTGACTTTGATAAGATGGCCAACATAGTTAAGCTAGTCCTGGCAAAAAGAAATACAGGTGAGGGAGTACAGGCAAAGTGGACAAGCATTAAGTATACAATACTTGAAGCAACATCCCATTGTGTTAGAGAGAAAAGGAAGTGCAAAAGAAGAAAGAAACCACTTTGGTTTTCAAAAACAGTAGCAGAAAAGGTCAGAGCCAAAAGGCTGGCCTTCAGGAAATATAAGGAAACACAGCAGGATAAAGATAGGGAGGCTTACCAAACTTCCTTAAGGGAAACAGGGAAGGCAGTAAGGCAGGCAAAGGCCCAAATTGAGGAAACACTAGCACAGACAGAAAAAGAAGGTAACAAGACTTTCTATAGATACATTAGTGAAAGGAGAAAGTTCACAGGGGGGTATTGCTAAGATCAAAGGAGATAAGGTTGTGTGTAAGGAGGAGGACCATGTAAAAGCATATATCCTAAATAGATACTTCTGCTCCGTATTTACTGAAGAGAAGGTAGGGCAGGGCCCACAGCTCAGCACCATGGACAAAGGGAGGGAGGGAGGTGAGCACTAGTCCCTTCAGAAAAGGAAGGGTCCTACAAGAGCTTAATAAGCTTAGGATGGACAAGGCAATAGGACCTGAAGGCATACATCCCAGGGTACTAAAGGAGCTAAGGGTGGAACTAGCAGAACCATTATCAGAACTGTTTAGTGAGTCTCTGAGCACAGGAGAGGTCCCAGAAGACTGGAGAAGGACTCATGTGATCCTGCTCCACAAGAGTGGTAACAGGGAGGAGGCAGGGAACTACTGACCAGTCAGTCTTACCTCAGTTGTGGGCAAAATTATGGAGGTACTCTGTAAGGAAAGGATAGTGCAACACCTGGAATCTGTAGGAGCTCAGGATCCAAGACAGCATGGGTTTATAAAAGGAAGGTCCTGTCAAACTAATCTCATAGATTTCTTTGACTGGGTAACCAGAGTGGTGGACCAAGGGGGAGCAGTTGATGTCACCTAGCTTGACTTCAGCAAAGCTTTTGATACTGTTCCACATAGAAGATTGATTAATAAATGGGGTAGGCTTGGTGTGGGTCAGAAGTTGGTCAACTGGGTGACAAACTGGTTGACTGGCAGAAAACAGAGAGCGGTGGTAAATGGTATACAGTCAGAAGAGATGCAAGTCACAAGTGGGGTACCTCAGGGATCAGTCCTGGGTCAGTCCTCTTCAATATCTTCATCAGTGCAGATGACACCAAGATCTACAACAGAATAGATGATCCAGATGGGGTGGGCAGAATGAGAAGAGATCTGGATAAACTAGCAAAATGGTCAGAAGAGTGGCAACTGGGGTTTAATGCAAAGAAGTGCAAGATCATGCACATAAGGAAAAGAAACCCTGAAGCCACCTATAGGCTTGGAGGGGAGTTGCTGGCAGTCACAAGGAAAGAAACAGACTTGGGCATCAGAATCACCGATGACCTGAAATCATCCAAGAAGACCACTAAAGCAGTAGGTAAGGCTAGGGGGATGTTAGGGTGTATTAGTAGGGGTATCACAAGTCAGAAGAGGGAGGTAATAATCCCTCTTTACAAGACACTGGTTAGGCCCCATCTGGAGTAATGCATGCAGTATTGGAGGCCACACCTTCACAAGGACATTAACCAAATTGAGGCAGTCCAGAGAAAGGCAACCAAAATGTTGCAGGGACTGTATCAGAAAACATATGAGGACTGATTAATGGAGCTCAATATGTATACCCTAGAGCAAAGGAGGGCGAGAGGTGATATGACCAAAACATTATACACCTTAAGGGCATTAACAAGGTGAAAGAGTATAACATGTTTCAATACAAGAAAAATGCAGGACAAGAGGACACAGCATGAGATAAGAGGGAGGCCAATTATAAGGTAGAAAAAGAAATGGGCACCATGGATGGGCCTTGCGGTCCTTATCTGCCGTCAACTTTTGTTTCTATGTTTCTATATATACTGGTGCTTTACAACATCAAATGCCGTTTCTTGGTCTAAGGCATACAAATATCTTTGCAACAAATCTTCCTGCCTTTTATTTATGATTTCTCTAATGTAAATTAGATTTTGTTGTATATTTCATTCAGGAATAGCACACATTTGGGACTGCATTATTAATTTCTCTGAAAAAGTCCTTAATCTATTATTTATTACTTTAACTATAATTTTATACTCTGAAGTTAATAGACTAATTGGCCTCCAAGTAGTTTTAAGTTGTGTTTTCTCTCCTTTTTTGTGCAAAATAATCGTTATTCCTTTTTTCATGCTTTCTGCCAAATTGTCTCCATTCATTATACCATTATATACTTTTGTTAACGTGGGAGCTATTTGTTTTTCCAGAATTTTATAAAACATATACAGAATCCCATCCACCCCAGGTGCTGTGTTATTAGTCAAAGTTTTTATTTCCTTTTTCACGTCTTCTTTTATTTCCCCCTTTATCACCTCTGCCTCATTTTCCTCCAACTTTGGCATTTTAATTGTTTGAAAAAAGTCCTCACTTTCATTATTTGCTTGTTGGTATTTTTTTCTCAAAAATTCTTGTACCGTACATTTAATGTTTGATATGTCTGTATGTATCCTACCTTTTTCATCCTGCAGCTTGTACATAATTAAATTTTCTATTCTTTCTTTACTACTATCATAAGGATTCATATGATATTTTGTTCTCTGGGTGCCACTTTTTTGCTCCATTATTAAAGACACGACTGTATTATATTGGTATTCTTTCATGTTAACTTTAATTTCTTCCATTTGTTTAGATTCATTTACCTTATCTTTAGCTAGTCTAGTCATAAGTTTGTATAATCTGGTCCTTAAATTTAAATATGTCCCATAATTTGTTGCCTCTGTTCTCTGCCCTTCATCAATCATATATTGTTTAATTTCACTTTTAATATCTTCCCACCATTCTGATCCACTGTCATATAATTCCATTACTGTTAACTTATCTTCTTGTAATATTTTAATTTTCTCTTTGCAAATATCTTCTTGTAGTTTCGCTATATTCATCTTCCAATAGCCTTTCCCTATTTTCATTCTATTCCCTAAGTTAATTTCCATTTCCACTGCCATGTGATCTGATGTTTCAGTTGGTATACTCCTAATGTAAATTATCTCCATTTTCTTTTGTACTATCCAGAAATCAATACGAGTTGAATATGAACCCTTAAAGTATGTGTGTTCCACTTCCTTCCCATTTAATTTATATCCATCCTCTATCCCAGCTTTATCTAATATTCTTTTTAAGTGAGTCATATCACAAAAAATCTTTGATGTTGCCCTCCCCCAGTCTGTTCTGGATAAACCACAATTAAAATCCCCCCCATACCACAGGTTTTGAAGTGTGCAAATAAGGTTCTATTTGATCCATTAGCATATTTCTTTCTTTTTTCCCTTGTGGATTATAGATCACAATAATTCTCACTGCATTTTTTTTTTATAATAACGTCAACTATCATTGCTCTTCCAGGTACTAAATCTATTACTTTTAATATTTGGACATCATGAGATGTAAAGGCTACCCCAACCCTGTACACCTCTCTGTTCCAAAGGACCGCAAAGATGGTCCCCACAGCCAATCTTTCTGAGTTTGCTGAATTTCATCTATAGTATGTTGCCTTGTATCTTGTAGTACATATATGTCATTCTTAAAGTCATTTAGTATTTTGAAAGTTATCTGCCTCCTCCTTCTATTTTTAATACCATTTGTATTATGAGTGAGGCATTTTAAACTTCCCATTTTGTTTTTTCCTCAGTTTCACCCTGCATCTTTGTTTTTTTTTCATTTTTTTTTGACACCTGCATGTCTATTGTATCTCCATCCTCCTCTCCTGCACCTTCAGAAAGGTCTGTATTTGATCAATCAGATCCCTCCTCCATGGTAGACCACTCTTTATCTTGTAATATGGTATATTTATTTGTTAATGCTATACCTTCTCAATCTTTTTCCAATGGAATTATTTGTTTTGCTGTACTCTTATTCCTGTTTTTGGATCTTGTAACCATAGTAAATCCCATTTATTTTTCTTTTTTTTCTTCAGGTTTAGTAGTCCCTGTTTTGTTTCCCTTATTTGTTTTTGTTCTGGTATTTCTGACCCCTGAGACTGGGGTTGTGTCCTTTTTTCCTTTCCATATCCTCTTTATTAAGAGCTTCCCTTATTACCTTGTCCTGCTTATCTTTCTCTTTCTGTGCCACAGCCAAGTAGGCATCTTGCTCTGCCCTTTCTCCAGTGTCTGGACTGTTATGAGAGGGCCAGGGGCATTTCAAGAAGGTATGCCCTTCCTCTTCACACAGACTACAATTGACTTGGTTTGTGCATAATGCCCCAAAATGCCCAACCACACCACATAGGCCACACTTGACTTTCTCACAAACATTACTCAAATGTCCTCGCTCTCCACACTTGTAGCAGGTGTGAGCCTGGCCTGCATAAAAAACAATGCCTGTATCTTGACCTAAAAAGAAACAGTTCAGCAAATGTTGTATTTCACCATCTATTTCTTTAAGTGTTTCCATCCACCTGTCCAAAGGCAATTTTCATCCAGTATAGGTTCTGGCGGTCCATGCATAACACCCCTCTGTTTAATCCAGAAATTAATGTTGACCACATTAACGCCTTCATTTCAAAATAACACAGTCACTAGCTTAAAAGCAGGTTTAGATTAGGGAATAACCAAAAAATCCTTCCATAAATCTGTATGTTTCATTTGCTGGTACAATTTCCAAAAGCGATCCAACCCTCCTTCATGTTCAAAACTTATATCACATTCTGTGCTTCCTGGTACATGAATAAGGGCATATATCTCATATGAGTAAAATTTCATTTTGTTCATCAAGAGTTGTTTCCCAATAAAAATCCTGCCTGGCACATCCTCAGAGGGCCCTCTAAATCTCAGGTGTACCTCATTTCTTCTTTTTGCTTGCAGTGGTTTTGCATCCTTAGAAAATAGTTTTGTTTAGTATTCCCAAACCCAAGGTTTATCCTTCTGGCCTTCCCCTTCCTCCTGCATTTCCTTGTCTGTTAAAATTGTTTTCTGTTCAAGCTCCATAGATGAATCTTCATTATTAATATCGGCTCCATCAAAAACTATCTCTTTTGTTTTGTCTGCCTCTATCTTTCTGTTTATCAGCTTTATCATCCTTTTCCCCAGATTTTCCTTCTACATCATTTATATCTTCTTTGTGTTTATTGCTTATCCCCGATGTACTGGGCCTGTTCGGATCCCACTCAGACCCATCATCCTTCCTCCTCCAGCCTACTTGCAATAGAGCTTCTGTTACCCACTGAGATGTGTCTACAAAGTCTCTAAATGTTTTCCCTTCTGTATCTGAAGCTTCATCTTTTTCTTCTTTGTTATTTCCTAAAGGGCCTTCTTTTTCTACAGTTTCCTCAATGTCTTCAATATCTGTGCTTTCTTTCTTTATTTTTGCTACTTCTTTACTTTTAGTCTTACTTTCTACAGCCCTATTCAGGCCAAACCGTTTCCGACTTACTTTTGCCTTTCCCTTCAGGGCTGACACTTTTGATTGCTTTGTAACAGGTTCAACAGATGCAGCTTGCTTTGATGCCACCAAATCATTGTTTCTCAGCTTAGACTGACAGGAGTCCAGCCTATTCACCTCACTTTCTGCAGGAACAATATCTGGCTCCATAAGACCTCCTGCCTCTTTACTTTTTTGCCGATTACTTTTAAACAATATGTCTTTTTTACTCATGTTTGAACCATCTTCTCCCTCAGTCTCCACAGAAGAAATTCTCTCTCATGATTCCTTTTCCTTCATTTCCAGCTTTTCACTCCAGTCTTCATTTTTCTGGTCCATATAAACATCAGAACTCATTTTCAGGCCTCTAGTAGTATACAAGACAGGGGAGGAGGCCCTCTCCCCTTCCACATCAGCACTTCCTCCTCTTCAGCTGTCCAACTCCAAACTGTGCTCCTCCACTCTGCTCTCAGGAAGTCAAGTCCTCTGCTGGCAGAGTAGGGGAATTTCCCTGGTGTACTGGCCAAATTTCCCCCATTCACTAAAAATGCCACCAGCAGCTTAATCTGGTTCAAGGTGAGTTGGCAGTCATCTGTGTCCCCCTCTCCCCCTGTCGTGCCTGAAAATAGGCAGAATTTGTCTAGTGCACTTACCCAGTCAACAAAAACTAAATAAATAAAATAAAATTCTAACATGAATTTTACCAGATGTTCTTTATTCTTGGGATTTCCAATGATCTTACTCCACTGCATTGGGATGGGTGTTTTGGGACCATGGATTTTTTTTTCATAAATATTTTATTCCCTCTCTGGCTGGGGTGTGTTACCTTTGGATCCCCCCAGTCCAGCCGGCCTCACAGCCTGGCTCCACCCCTTAGCTCTAAGCTCAATCCCATCCTCCAGACCACATAATGGCTGCATCACAGTAGGTACAAGACCACCACCATGGAAGCCAGGGTGTCAAGATCCAGGGAGAGCATCCAGAGTTAGAGAAGGGTGGTGCTGCCAGACCATCCATCAAGAAGCATGCTGAGGAGTTTTTTACAGGTTAGGTCCCTTATTACCCCCTGGCATGGGTGTGCAATGCACCACATGTCAGATGCCACTCATGCCATCCCCAAATTAAGCTGCCCCTTGCAATGATCCCAGCCACTGCTAGGAGCCAGCAGAGCCCCCGTTCCCCATCCCGACCTCCCCAGAGAAGGAGAGCAGTCACTAGGATGCTCAATCCTCCTCCTTCCTGGCTGACCCCCAATGACCAGGGCTTATTCCCAAACCCGGGTCAGCAGTGTGGCATGAGGTGTGATGTCCAGCGCCTCAACCCTCAACACCACCGGGCTGACTGGGACCATGGATTTTGACTTCATTGCTTTATGAGGCTTGCCTTTGTGCACGTTCAAATGTTTTAACATCATATCGATCAAAGACTATATCTACACTTTTGAAGCTCTCATAACTCTGTAGAGACTGGCATACTATTCTGAATACCAGCTCAGAAAGCTCTCCAAAACTAGTTGCACCTCCTTGCTCAACCATTTGTATAACAGCCATGCTTATCCAAGCTGTGGGCATGTTGGATGCCACATAATAATATACTGCAGTCAACGCTAATAAAGCTATAATGTATAATGGCTACAATGGCTGCTAAGCATGGTCTTTTCTAACAAGACATGCATTATAAAATATCTTTAGTCCTCTGGGGGTTGCAGTCCTCAGGTGTTCCTGTGTTGTTATTTGGCAGATAATACACTTGCACCAGTCACAAGTCAGCTGGGTTTTTTTGCTGAGGAGGGTCAAAGTTTCAGCAGGGTCTTCAGCCATTTTGTTGGCTCTCAGTTGTTGTTGTTACCTGAAAAATGAGAAATGCTATCAGAAATATTTTCATTAGTACATTATTCATCTTGTAAAATTAAAAAAAAGAAAACACCCTTTGTTCATGTTTTATAGCTGTAAAACATGATGTTGAAATAAACTATTTTTATTATAAGTTATATAGTATAATAGGTTCATAAATTACACATATAGACAAAACAACAAGCATATTTAAAGTAAATCTGCCATAATGAAATCAATATAGGATGAAAACACTGTAAAATTATACACATGTTGAAGGACAGTTATTATTTTGACTTTTTCAAGAAATTTGTGAAGGCAATTTGACATAATTTAGAAAAGCATCCATATTTCTCAAAGTTACCACTGTATAATACCACAACCCTCTAAAATGACTCTAGGAGGTCCATCCCTTCATAAAAAAGTGATAAACCTTTTCTGTAAGGGGGTTGCTACCAATTTCAGATTCAGGTGGGGTTTTCCATTTGGGCCCTCAGACTAGTAGGTCCCTGTGGTCCCTGCACTTCTGTGTAGACTCAGCTACAGATGTACAGGGCAAAGACTGCATCTGTCAGCCAATGCATAGGGCCCTTTGCCACCCAAGGGGGAGAAGTGCAGGGCCCTATGCCAAGAGGACAGTTGTCTTCACTATATGGTACCCAGGCCCATGCGGACAACCCCAGGACCAATGATGTGAGCATGTACCTCAGTGTTTAAAGCACATGGATGGTATTCTAGGGGCCTGGGCTCAATTCCCAGTTGGTCACAATATTTTATTCTCACTACAATTTGTGATTTAATTGCTAAGCAGTGGCTAATACAGCACCAACAGCATCTAATCTTTATTGCCATTGTTCCTAGTTGCAGGATATGCAATACCAGAGAAAGGAAGTGTGTTCAGAAACATCTATAGCAACCATGTGAGCCTGTAGCTCAGTGGTTAGAGCACCTGGATGGTATTCCGGGGTCCTGGGTTAAATTCTCAATAGGTCTCATTATTTCTTTTTACTATAATTATTTTTTTTTTATTATTTCTTTACCCAAGACAGCCTTGCTGAGATACAACATCTTTTTTCTTTGGGATCCTTCCTTGTACCCATTTTTACAGCTGGAATGGCCCATCTGAAGCATTAGAGTCACACAGTAAGTATGTGGCTGCACTGGTATTTGAATCTGCCTCCTGGTCCCCACACCTGTGCACTGGCCACAGGGTTAATGTTTCTTTTTCGTGGGACCCACTACATTTTACATATCTCCAGTGTTGTATGTATTTACTTTTAGAGAAGGCAGTGCTTGGGAAATGTAACAGATAGATGGCTATTAGAAGCTGGTCATAGCGAACAAAGGGAATCCCATAAATATGCCAATTCTCTATAGTTTCTTATTTTGCCATCTCATTTGGGTTAATTCTTATTGAGCACCTGCAGGTCTCTGATTTCAGCCCTTTGAGGGTTCAGTCAACATCACAAAACAATAGATGTATCCCCAGATGAACTGTGTTCTATGGGCAGTGGGTGTGATATAATATAAAACACATTAGCACTTCCAGCCCTGAAACTGGTGAACCTGCCAGCCCAGGTGCTGCATGAGATATACCTGAAACATGTCTATGTCCCAAATCAATCAGTGTGGGAAAACCTGTCCCTATATAAGTACATGCACTGTGTGTGTGTGTGTGTGTGTGTGTGTGTGTCTAATGACCTTAGAAATAATTTTAGTTTTAAAATGTGTCAGTTACAAAAAACACAAATGTTTTACATTGCAGTTACCAACAGTGACAAAATCTAATATTTAACATTAAATGTTAATTAGTATTATGACCCCTTCAATAATGCTATTGTGTGCCTCTTGTGTGTAAGGTTTTATTTATTTAACAGTTTCTGATCTATGTGAGTTTCATGATTGTGTATCACAGTGATGCTTATATGACAGCATGTATTGAACATCAGGGTTTCAAAACAATATCTATTGTAAGTTTTTTTTTTCCTCCTGTCAGCATTCCCTGATGTTCTTTCCCTCAAATCAGAGTGCTATATGGCAGTTACAGCTGGGGGGGGGGCTGGGAATCCATGCCTTAGAGATCTCAGGGACTCCATCAGCATGGAAAGTTTAAGAAATAGTAATGGTTGATGAATTCTGTACTGCAGTTAGAGATGTTGTAGTCATGTATGTATTTAAGAATTTTTTTTTCTGTACTGACTTACTGACATGCCATAGCAAATATAATTGCAAAATATCTCAAGCTAACTGCAGCACAGAAGTTTTGAAGCATTACAGTTCTAAACATTTCCTAGCAGATCAAGTCTTTAACTTCTATTCATTTATTTAGTTATTTATGCATATGAAAATTGGTAACAGGGAGAGGCACACTGAAGTAAGGTTAATTTCCAGGTGTGACCTGGGGAAGGGGAACAAAGGAAAACCACAGTACAATACAAAACAGACAGTCAACAATTGATAAGATAAGTTGGTACAAAATTAATTAAACACAAAAATCATAGGCACAGAGAAGAAAGTGCAATCACAGCTCAGTATAAAAAAACAAACAAATGCAATAAAAATGTGGCAGCAATGCGTGATGAACAAGACAATGTTGATCACAGGTGAGTGATATGAAGGGTGAGTTGTTGCCTGGCTTTGTAATAGAGGAAGAACAGAGGTAGTATGGAAGTGAAACCTATACAGAGATTCCCAGACACCCCCCAACTGCAACCACGTATAGCATCTCTGTCTGTGAGGAAAGCAGTTACTTTCATTTTTACATTCGCTTGCACGCATGCGCAAGGAATGTTTAGGGAGAGTAGCCCACTTGGAGGTGTGCCTCTCCCATCCAATGCACTGCTCCCTTGAGCAGGCGTGGCGGTCCTGCACCAATGGGTGCAGGAGCTCAGTATGACAGCAGTGTTCCTCTGCTTCAAAGGAAAGCACCACTGCCATACTGAGCACCGGCTAATGTCCCCCTTGCATCACTCCCGCTCCCCAGCGTGCATCCGCCACCCCAAAGCTTTCATGCACGCTGGAGCCCACCCAGCGTGGCAAACATGTTGCCGATGGGGTGCCCCAATCCCCCGTTGGCTCCACGGCCCCCCAAAGCCATTCTGCTGCCACACTGGGAGCCCACCCCAGCATGGCAAATGTTCACTGTTGTTTTGCCGACGGGAGTGCCCAATCCCCTGTCAGCTCCTCAGCCCCCCACGTAGTTTTACAACAGGGGTGCCTAATCCCCTGTCAGCTCCTCAGCCCCCCCACATTTCTGCCATGCTGGGAGCCCACCCCAGTGTGGAAAATATCCCATGTCATTTTTTTTTTTACCTGTAAAATAAAAACGGTCCCACGGCGAGTCTTCTAGCCCCCCTCCCACAACCCGCACCCAACCACTGTGCACCCAGCCTCCCCACACCCCCCTCACCCCATACTTACCTCTGGACTCCCGCGCAATGATCTTTGGTGGACCGGGAACACGTCTGCACTCTTCAAAGCCGACCGCGAACTGAGGAAAGCTGTATAATGGGCTAGATAGGGGGGTTTCAACTTTATTGCATATCTCAGTCATTTTTTGGAATGTTTGCACCAAATTTTCAACATGGGGTTTTGGGACCCCTTCTCATGCATGATGTCACTGTCATGGCGTTATTCAGGCCCGAAGGGTGATTTCGCAGGCACTGCGCAATCACTGCATGAAATCACCCTTCAGCCTTGAATGATGCCATGACAGTGACATCATTCATGAGAAGGGGTCCCAAAAACCCCAAGTTGAAAATTTGGTGCAAAAATTTCATAAAATGACTGTTTTACAAGCGTGCATTGTGCAGTTCCTAAGCAGGCTCATAAGTTCGTGAGTTTTCAATATTTTCACTCCAGATTTTCAACATTGCCATTTTATCACACCTTCTTATGAGCTGTACAGCTGTCATTTTTCACATCTCATCCAAAATGTGTTTCCACCCATGTAGCGCACAATGGCACAGTCGGTGTGCGAAATCAATGTATGGAACACATTAAGAAAATCACAGTGACACTGTTCATGAGCACAGGTCTTAAAATGGCTATGTTGAAAATTTGGTGAAAAAATTCCTAAAAATGACTGTTTCATGCGTGCGTTGCGCGTTCTTACGCACGCCCATACGCTTGTAATTTTCAATATTTTCACTCCAGATTTTCAACATTGCCATTTTACCACACCTCCTCATAAGCAGTACAGCTGTCATTTTTCACATCCTGCCCAAAATGTGTTTCTGCCCATGTAGCGCACAATGGCGCAGTCGGTGTGCGAACTCAATGTATGGGACACATTAAGAAAATCAGAGTGACACTGATCATGAGCAGAGGTCTTAAAATGGCTGTGCTGAAAATTTGGTGAAAACATTCCTAAAAATGACTGTTTTATGAGTCTGCGTTGCGCAGTTCCTACACAGGCTAGTAAGTTTGTGAATTTTCAATATTTTCACTCCAGATTTTCAACATCGCCATTTTACCACACCTCCTTAGGAGCACTGCAGCTGTCATTTTTCACATCTTGCCCAAAACGTGTTTCCACCCATGTAGCGCACAATGACACAGTCAGTGTGAGAACTCGATATGGGACATTAAAGAAAATCACAGTGTCACTGTTCATGAGCAGAGATCTTAAAATGGCTATGTTGAAAATTTGGCAAAAAAATTCCTACAAATAACTGTTTTACGAGTGGGCGTTGTGCAGTTCCTATGCAGGCTCGTAAGTTTGCGAATTTCCAATATTTTCACTCCAGATTTTCAACATTGCCATTTTACCACACCTCCTTATGAGCAGTACAGCTGTCATTTTTCACATCCTGCCCAAAATGTCTTCCCCCCATGTAGTGCACAATGGCGCAATCGGTGTGTGAAATCAATGTATGGGATACAGTAAGAAAATTGAAGTGACACTGTTCATTAGCAGAGGTTTTAAAATGGCAATGTTGAAAATTTGGTGAAAATTCCTAAAATGACTGTTTCTGGCGTCGTTGCACAGTTCCACATGCGCTTGTAGGTTTGCGAATTTTCAATATTTCGCTCTAGATTTTAACATTGGCATTTACCACACTTCCTTATAAGCAGTACAGCTGTCATTTTCACATCCTGCCCAAAACATGTTTCCGCCTATGTGGCGCACAATGGGGGTAACAAAAGGTCATGCTGACAATTTATTGTGCAAATACCAGCAATCGCACAGGGCATTAGGGTAAAGCACCATACATGCCAAACACCACTGCAAATACCTGCAAGTGAACATTCAGCATTGACAAATGCTTGTTAACATCAGCAACAGTCCTATGCCATGTAGAACAGCTTATATTTTTTATCTGTCATCAGGACACTAAATGGGTAAGGGAGATCAGCACCGGATGCCATCTCTTTGTGAATGCAGAGTCAGCCTGATTAATAAGTTGTCAGCCCCAGTTCCTTGCACATGATGCAAAAAAAAAAAAAAAAGTTACAGAAATAAAACAGTGCAGTGAAACTACTTTCCTTCAAAGTTACTTGTGATTCTTTCCCTCAGATCAGCAGTTGCAGCCTGAGTGGTAGTCAGGAAATCCTACAAATCTGTGTATAGAACTCAGCATAGGAATTGGATAAACATGAAAAGTGTACAAATGTTTGTTACCGCAGTACATTTTCTAAAAGGTGTTGCAGTGACTTCTATATAGAAATTCCCATCAGATCCTCCCCCGGCTGCAACAACTGTACAGGGCACCAGTCTGAGGGACATAAGTCAGGTTTGATTGTACCACCAGTAGTTTTTTTTCTCTGTCCTGAAGAACTATTTGTATTTTTCTCTTGTTGGAGAAACAATAAATATGCTTGGTGCTCATCATGCATCGGGGGAGATTAATTAGCAGATGCCATACCTGACTAAAAATCTGAATCATCCATCTCCATTGTACATGCCACTAAAAATAATGAATTGTACAGTACATTGCAACTGCATGTCCTGATCTGGAAATGATATGCAGTTTCTGTGTTTACTTCACTTATTTTTCATTGATTAGTGGCTGAGTAGTTGATGCACTGACACTGTTCTGACTCAACTGCTGCCCGCCTCTGCATTTGTCACAGTCTCTGCTGATAGGCAGTTTTGATGCCTTAAAAACACTAAGGAAAAAAGTATTGAAACATCATGCATTATGCTGATTTGAGATCTGAGCTTTGAAACTTTGCTAGTGAATGTTTCCCTGTAATGAGTGTGCTAAGAGCACTGTTTGACACACAATTCATAGGTTAGCTGAGTATGCTGGGAGAGAAGAAAATGGGAATCACACACACACACACACACACACACACACTCACTCACTCAGTTTTTTGAGAAAGAAGACTGAAATGGCTTTACAAGATCATAAGGTTTATCTGGCAGTTTTAGCAGGAATGAAGAGCACTTATCAGCACAGCAACTGGGTGGCTACTACTGAGGCTGTATGAAAATAAATGCAACACACAGCAGGATGGTCACCTAGACATTACTTTCAGAGGCATTCTAAGACAGTGCCATGACAATAATAAAAGAAATCTGCATAACAATCCCTAGAGACCATAAAATGGCCAGCAAAAAGTGAAGGTTGGCACATATAAACTTGCACACCTACAAAACATACATTGCTCCTACTCTAGAGATTGTGCTTTTTTCCAAATCTTAATATTTACACCTGTGCAGTCACTATTGTAAACAATAATCTAAGAATACAAGAATCATATAAGCCAGAAAACAAAGCTGGTGATGGACTGACCATTCACATTACATAGTTCAGTAAATGTAGGCAAATGGGAAAGTTGCACACCTGTGGAACTAAAGGATTTGTTCAGATTCCTTTAAAGTGAAAATGTTATGCAATCCTTACATTTTGTTTTATCTCATCATTATATCTTTGATTATCATCAATATTATTAACTTTGCAAGTGCTCGTAGAAACATTTATTCTTCAATATAGAACTGATCTTACATGACAGTTACAAAGATAAAAATGATTTGAATACATCAGTGTTGGCAAAATTTCTAATTTTCATCCCATTTTTCTCTGTGTGTGTCAACCTTTCCCTTTAAGGATTCTCATTTGCAAAACAGCAGAAACTAATGGAACAATCCTCTTCCCGTCAAAAGGCAATGAGGATGTAATGAGAAACGGGGCTTATGAAACTCAATAGCACAGTCCAGGTTATATTTTTTTTAATTCTTTTGGTAACCAGGTAAAACTCACTAGGCACAAGTGCCTGTTTTCAGGGGCCACCCGGGTGCACTGAGGTGGTTAAGTGACTTGCTTAGAGTGACACAGTATGTAAGTGGAGGTTGTAGGAATCAAACCTGGGTGGGCTGGATGTATTAAGCTTATTCACAACTCATTGCTCTGATCTCTAGGCTATATTGCTAACCTCAATTTGTAGATGTCTATTTCCATATGATGTCAGATCCAAATCTCAGTGAAGTGGACACTCTGATCTTCTTTCATGCATGCATCTGAGTAAAAATGTGCCTGGAAATTATATGTCTCTCTCTCTCTCTTTGGGAAGTTAACTTTCAAAAAGCATTGGCAGCCCCTGATACAATGACTTCAGTAGTTCTGCATTCACGTTGGGTAGATACCTTTATGTACATGTATGAAAAAATCCCAAATGAAAATAATCATAATAAAAGCAAAAGCATGGAGGGGCTAAATTGGAATTGCCCAGCTAGTCACTGCCAGGGTTTCATCTAGCATCCAGCTCTGGGTCACCATTCCAGCACAATAACAGCTTACAGTATCAGAGCTCTGTCTACTCAGCTATTACAGATTCAGAGGCATAGAGATGCAGTGAAGTGTTATTTCACTGGTGAAATCACAAATTTCATAACGTGAAATATTTTGCTAAATTCCGCGCATTCTGTGAAATATTTTGCAGGTGTGAAATGCAAAATTTCACCTGAAAAATGTGGAATTTAGCCTGCCAGTGGTGAAATTTCACCTGCAAGTGGCAAAATTCCACATTTCGAGGGTGAAATTTCACATTTTGCCAGGGAACTTCTGCATTTCACCAGTGGAATTTTGCACCCGCAAAATATTTAATGAAATGTGGGAATTTCATGAAATATTTTGAGGAACAAAATTCCACAATTTCACGCAATACTAGCTGGAATACAATGCTCTGCTAATCAGACTTCATGTAGCACAAGCCTGGGGTACGGCTACCTTCTTGGAGGTACCTATTAAGGGTACAGGTTATCTCAGTCCCACAACATCAACTTGCAGCAGAAGACCTGCTCCTACCACTCTGCTGAAAAGTATGCTAAGCTCAGCAGTTCTCTTTCAAGTGAGGAACTGACTTCCAGGGCTAAAGAGTTTGTTTTTTACCCTAGCTTTTCCATTTCTTACCAGACAGTCTCTGGTTATTAGGACATGTCAGTTGCCCAAGTATCAGTGCCCACCCTGAACCAATACATGATGCCTTCTACCCATGGAAGATTACCAGAAATTAACTCTTTCCAATGGCTGGGATGGGCAGGTTTACTGTTACAAGGAACCCTCTCAGTCATCCCATCCATGGAAGTCACCTTTCCAGGGAATGGTAGTAAAATTACAGTTATGTATAGCTTACGCTTACGGACAATTATAAAATGGGAGAGAAAATGCTCCATTCTTACTGGTCATTACCTGTTCATCAAATTAGTTTGATGCACAGGTAAACACATGATCTAAAAACTAGAACCACAGTACCAAAGAAATCACTGTGCCAAAAAACATTGAGTTTTTGGAACTGCACCATTTCCCCCCTTTTAGGTTGTTTGATTCTTTGCTCCCTCTTAAGTGTTGCTGCTACAAAATATTTTAGTAAAATTAATAGATCAATAAATGATAAACCCTTAGTAAATTGGCTAATTTCTTATACCCAATTACAGAAAAACAATGGTCATAAACTGAGGAGAAATTCCTTTCAGGTTTATTGGAGATGGCAAAACTTAGGAGGTTGTTATAGATCTCCAAATCCCCATAGGTTTAATATTTCAATTACAAATTTTTCTGGGTCTTGTTGTTAATTATTAATATGGGGGGGGAGATATTGAAACAAATCCTGGGCCTGATAACTTGAATATGAAATTTTGACATGATAATGCACAAAATATTGGGGCAAAAAATGACATCTTGGCAACTTTATTGGTTAATCATGATCCATGTGTATTAGGATTAAGTGAAACATGGCTCTCAAATAAACATCATGATAATGAATTTGGCACAAAAAATTATTATGTATGGAGGGTAGACAGGAAATCCAGAGGGGGAAGGGTAATGCTTTTCAAAAAATGAACTCTTGGCCACTCAGAAATTTTGTTACAAGGTAGTGACAAGAATATAGAATTTTTAGCAGTGAATTTGGAGCAGATAGGGTTAGTTATTTCAGTTGTTTATTCACTTCCCACATCAAATATATCAGATTTAGAAATAATATTAACAAAAATAACAGACACAGTGGGAAGTAAACCTCTGATCTTGATGGGTGATTTAAACTGTGATTGGAAAAATTCACGGGGGAGATATTTGAAAGATATAGTTACTACTCTAGGGCTAAAACAACTTATTAAAAGTCCCACTAGATATTTATCCAATGTAACAGATGGGTCCATTTTAGATCTAATTTTGATCTCTACTCAAATTGAAATTGAAGCTTTAGGCATTTTACCCTCATACCTTGGAGATCATAATCCGGTTTGGGTTACTATGCCATGGTCCCAGTTTCAGCAAGATCTAGTTTATAAAAGCCAAAATTGAATCAGAGACTTTAGAAAGTTTTCTGAGACTCGATTTTTGGACAGTATAGGTAAGAAAAATTGGGATCACTGAAGATTAATCCCAGATATTGACACTGCGATTGAATATTTCACTCAGACTTTTGGAGAAAGTTGCGATTTGCATGCACCAAAAGTTAAAACTAAAATAAAGCCTTTTAAACTACCTTGGATTAATGATAGACTATTAAAGCAAATCTGAATTAAAAATAGAATTTGGAAAAGAGCCTTGAAATCTAAACTAGAAAATGACTGGATTCTTTTTAAGGAGGATAGAAATAAGTATAAAAGGATAGTTACAATTTCTAAAACTTTGTACTATAAAAATAAAATCGATATGAGTACTGACCCAAGGCATTTTTGAAGGGTAGTTAAACAATTAACTAAACCAGGAAGTAATTCCCCTGAGGAAATAACAAGGCTAAAAAATGGAGATACCCTTATTGACAATCCAAAGGATATTTCTAAAGTATTAAATATTTTTTTTTGTTGATCCTCCTAATTGTAAGATTTCTTATAAGCAAGATTTGGAACAAAAACAAACAAACAGTACCTTCACAAGATGGATTGCCCCCTTTCAGATTTAAAACTCTAATGGTCACCAGTGTTTATAAAATATTACAAAAAAAAATACTCTGGTAGTGATGGTCTTGAAGGCAGGTTTTTGAAGTTAGCAGCCTTTAATATAGCACCAATCATAACTTACTTATTTAATTGGAGCCTTCAAATTGGTTATTTTCCTCTATCCTGGAAAGAAAGTAGAGTAAAACAGATCTACAAGGGGGAGGTGTGGTAGAGGTAAATAACTATAGGCCTATAGCCTTGTTACCCCTTCAATCAAAAAGTTTGGAGAAACTTATCTCTGTACAGGTCATGGAGTACCTAGATAAATATAATCTGTTAACCTCAAATCAATACCTAGATAAATATAATCTGTTAACCTCAAATCAATCTAGTTTTTGAAAAAATTATTCTACTACAACAGCCCTTTTACAATTTAGTGACCTGTTAAACAGGTCATTGGGAAATAATATGGAGACAGCAGTGATTTTTGTAGACCTTTCGAAGGTCTTTGACCTGGTGGACCACCCCTTATTGATCGAGAGACTGCAAGGGATAGGTATCAGAGATGACCCTCTAGATTGGCTAAAATCTTATTTGGGTAATCACTCTCAGAGGGTGGAGGTACAGGGTTATTCATTGGAGAGCAGAAGGGTCACCAGAGGTGTTCCTCAGGGATCAATCCTGGGACCTCTTCTGTTTCTTATTTTCATAAACGATCTTCCACTACTGGCTGAGCATACAGAAATTCAGTTATATGCCGATGATACGGTAATTATCACATCTGGTCAATCAGATGATGAATTGCAATTGAACCTACAGTCTGATTTTTTAAAGATCGAGGGATGGTTCACCAGGTCAACACTGATTATGAATACAAAGAAAACTAAATGTATGAAATGTTCATCAAAAAAAAATGATGATACTACTTCTAAGTTACAAATTCATACAATAAATCTAATTAAATTAGAACAGGTTAAGGATTACAGTTATTTGGGAGTGATTTTTGATGAACAGATGTCTTTTTCTTACCATATTATGGATTTGGTAAAACAAGTGAATAAAAGGGTGGGGCACTAAGGAGAACCACAGCATGTCTGACATTAATAGATAGGAATAAGCTGGCTGAACAGTTAATTATTCCAGTGCTAAGATATGGTGAATTGATATATAGAAGAGCCAATAAATCACTTCAGGCTGCCCGGTTGTATAAAATGCATTTCCGTGTGGCCAGATATGTACTAAAGGGGAATTATCGTACTCATCATTGTATATTGTTAAGTAAATTAAACTGGCTGCCCTTGGACACAAATTATATTTGTCAATGATTAATTTTAATTCACAAAATGAAATATTCCTGTTTAAATCATCCAATTTCACTATTGCTGTTTCCAGCGAAGCAACATTCTAAAAGGTTACTAACTAGATCAGTTTACTTAAATAAGATTATTATAGAAAAATCACGAAACAAATATGAGGATAGGACTTTAATTCACCAAGCTGCTAGTTTTTAGAATTCTCTTTCTTCAGATGTAAGGAAAATTGTAATTAATTCTACATTTGTTAATACTATAAAATAATTGAATACTCATGTTTGTAATTGCTGATTACTCCTTTTAATGTACTGTAAAGCTGGATAAGATCTCTATCTTTATGTAAAGATTAGGAAGGAGTATTTTTTATAATTTGTTGTTGCTATATTAGTAACATTTATATTATGTTGATGTGTTTAGTGTATGTGTTACCATGGAACCTTACTGTATGTATTTTAGGTAGGGATTACACAGGTCTGTCTTGTAAACTGGACTCTGTCCAAATGACATGTATTACCTGTTTAAAAACAAATTTTACCTACCCACCTTTCTACGTGAGGAAAACATAGTTTAATAAAAGCCCTCCACTCCAGGAGATATATTTTGTAGTTTTTTAATGGGACATTTCAGCCCAACAGTTTTCATGCATTACAATATACTTAAAAACACATATTTATAAAGTGTTTGTGTTCCATCAGATGCCAGTCACACTGCTACTGTCACACCATGTCTTGTTCCTCCTCCCTCTCTGATGTCAACAGTGCTCCCATCTCCACATGTGTTCAGACAAGCTGTAACAAATTTTATGTTATTATTTTTTTTAATTTTCAAATCCAGCCCACAGGTACTCGTGAACTAGGTGGAGGACAGTCAGAAATACAGCCACTCAGTAATGCTCCTTGTGCCACCAGGAGAGGATCTAAAGTACTGCTGATGGCACTGCTGATTCTCCATGTACCACTGCTTGTCTAAGAACCCCACAAGAAAGTAGTAGATAAAGCATTACAATTCACAATTCACTTACACTTTTCCAGATTGACCCTGAGATACAGTTAGAGGCTAAAAACAAGGAGTACAGAGAGCTGCTTGAGCTGAATATCACAGTTGTACTGTGAGTGGGGAGTGGGGTAAACAGTAACTGTGGATGCCTATAAAGGACCAATGTCCTTAAGCATTAAGCAGATGGAAGGACCATTTCACATTAATTTTAGTTAACTGTTTCAATTTTTTAATATATAAACAGTGATTTTTAAAATGATAAGATGATTAAAAAATAAGGAAGCCTATTTTATAAGCACAATAAGACACCCGGAGGTGTGCACTGAACAGATATTACCACACTTCTGGGGGCTGAAGGCACTCGGCCAGCAGCCGCATGCCTAACTATGACCCTGGGCATGTTGTAATATCTATTCAGTGCACACCTCATCATGTCTTATTGCTTACTTATCATATGATGTAGTCATGTTTATTTTTAAGTGCTTGAATATATGCTTGTACCACCAGTATACATTGGTAGCATGAGTGAAAGTGAAGATGTCTTGTTTTATTTCTTTTCTCCTTTTTATGTCTGTTAATTCTACAAGTTATGCTTTGTTTTGCCAGACTTCTCACCCCTCACATTTCATTCATCAAAAATGTAAAAGTCTGCTGATTTTGCAGCTGAAAGCATACGACTGTAAAATGAATTTCTGTAACATACATTCATAAAGAAACAAAGAAAGTAAGTACGTGTGTGTGTGTGTGTGTGTGTGAAATGGCGACTCACTGCAGCCCACAGCATGAGTTCCAGCTGTGGAAGCAGAAGTCAAGAAAGGCCCTCTGTTCTCATACAGGGAATGCGGGTGAATGGCTCCGCTTGCTAAGATAGGCACCATGGATTTTGGGTGCCCAGAAAAGGCATTTGTGGCAACTTAAAAAAAAATTACAATTTAGATAGGTTCAGATGTTTGTTTTATAAAAAATACATAATGTGTGTGTACTTTTACTGTTTGTAAGTTTAAACGGTAAAAATAAAACAGCGGCCATCTTGACTGCTTTTTTCCCCTACGGCAAATAAATCATGCAAACAACCACTCATGATATGATTTTTTGCCTTTTACTATAGTTTTTTACCTTTCACAATAGTTTTTTTTACCAGTCACACCAGAACATTAACTCTAAAATCATTACAGCTCTGTAACCCTTTAATATTTTTTCATGAAAACTTCCAAAGGCACACCCTTGGCATGGTCCGCTTCAACCCTGAAAATTTCATGAAAAAAAATCCACATGGTCTAGACTGTATGTGAGGGCAAAAAATACACAATGGTAGGTACAGGGAAAACATTTTTTTTCCCCATTTTGTGGCACTTCATATCTCAAAAATCATACAAGTTGCTGTCATGAAACTTTCCATGATTCTGGCAGCCTAGCAGCACATGCCAAATTTTGGGCTATTTCATCAAAGAAAGCAAAAGCTATTAAGGTGCAAACAATAGGGTTTAATAGTAAACAGGCTACTCAACTCTAACTATAGGGATGCAACTGCACCCCCATAATATATTATAGGGCTGCGGCCACACCCCTATAGTTAGACTTGCAACAGCAGTTTAATGTTAAACCTACATTTTTGAACCTTAGCTTTGCCATTGTTGGATGGAAATAGAACAAAATTTGACATGTGCAGTCAAGCTGTCAGAGTCTCAAGATATGAACATTTTCATGATGGCATCTTGTATGGTTTTCAAGATATGAGGCATCAAAAGAGTGAATAAATCTACTTCTTTCCCCTATACTTAACACTGGGCATTTTTGCTCTCACGTGCATCCTAGACAGTATGGACCTTTATCATAATGTTTTCAGGGATGATGGGGCCTGTGCCAAAGGTGTGCCTTTGGATGGTTTGGAGACATAATATTATACAGTTTTTGAATTATAACAATTTTTGGGACAACATTCAAGTTCTATAGATTAAAAATGATTGCACTTGGTTATTTTCAGAAAAAAACAATTGCAACTGCTTATTTTCAGGGTTTACCTCTTGTGCTGACAAAAATACTGACCGTGTTTGCCGCCCTTTTCTTCCCTCATTAAAAAGTCAGAAACATTAAAACTTATAATAAATAATCTCTTTACAAAAACAAACATGAACCTAGCTTAACAGGACCATTTAACTAGATTCTGCTGTTTGTTTTTAACGTACTCAGATATACCTTTTCTGGCCACTCCAAAATATAGGGTGCCCAGGTTAGCGAGTAGACCCATTGACCCGCATTCTCCATATGAGAACAGCAGGACTTTCTTGGATTCTACAGTCACAGCTGGAACTCGTACTGTGGGCTGCCGCATGAGCAGTGAGCTGTGGATCACCTGTTCTGTCTCTCTGTCTCTGTCTGTCTCTATCTGTCTCTCTCTCTCTCTCTCTCTCTCTCTCTCTCTCCATCCATCCATCCATCCATCCATCCTTCTATGATTCATTCTATCTATCTATCTATCTATCTATCTATCTATCTATCTATCTATCTGTCTCACCATATATGCACCATCTATTTATTGGCTGAACTGAACACTGACTAGACAGTCAGAAAAAGCAATGACTGAGCACACATTAAACTGCATCCATGGTAAAAGTTGAATGTAATGCTGCACTCCTTTCAGCTGTTCTAAGAGAAAATACATTACAAACCAGAAAAATTGAAAATCTCAAAACCACAGCCAGAAGAAATAATGTCTGCATAGTGGATCTCTCCCTTATTTAGAAACACATGATATAATCACTGTATATAGGATTTCATTAGAAAGCTTTTTGTGGAAGCATTTTACCAGAAATAACGTATAGCCTTTTGCCAGGGTTTTTCATTTACTTGTGATGTCTAAAAGTAAACTGGTACCTGTAACTACTGTCATGGGGGCCCACTTAGGGTATGTGGAGCCTTAGGTGAACTTGCAAATGGTGCTCCCTACCCCAACAAAAACATTTTTAAATCATCACTCTAAATGCCCCCTTCCCCAGTAATCAACTGGAAGTACTGATGGGGATGGGGTTAAGGAGGAGTGCCAAAGACTGTCAAATAATTAAAAAGAAAAATCATGGGGAACTAGAAAAAAAAATACATTCCAATCAAAAAAAAACTATTTGCAGCAATGGTGGTGCAGAGTTTCATTGGTCTTTCATCTGTTACCTTTTCTCTAAAAGCAACCCCAATGGTTCTGATACCCAGGCCAACATCTGACCTGAGGACCATTGTGATCATCTCCCTGTCACTCCAGTATGTCATGCCTTCTTTCTCTCTAAAAGCAAACTGACAGTTCCAACATCCGACCCGATGAGCATTGTAATCCTCTCCTTTGCTTCAGTACCCCTTAGGGTTTATGTCTGTTTCTATGTTATAAACTCAGGACTGCCCCTAAGAATTGAGGTGCTGGATGGAAAGTTGAGGGAAAACTACTATAGTCACACTGCAGTTAACCACATCTTAGAAGAACTTGATAGTTAATGTTTACAATTAAGCAGAAAAAAGTAGCTCTGCTGTTTCAGTCAATTTAATGAGATGGCACACCAGTACAGCCATGAAATCAATACAACAAAGAAACAGTGAACCCACCTATAACTGAATACCACTGCACTGTGTGTGATACTGAAGTACCAGGAAGCACTCTTAACTGTCAGCAATTTTTTTTTACAGAATGGTCATAATTTTATTTCCAGTCATTTTCTTAGTAGGTGACATAGAACAGTGCAAAATATGTGGAATACAAGACACAGCACTGCATTCCGTAGAGGGAGGCTGCCCTATCGGCAGCAGCAGAAATGCCAGTGAAACTGATGAAAAGAACCTTATGTTTCACCCAATGGGCAAGGCTTCTTCAGAAGATCCAGAAGCTCTGGCAAACAGGCTTTCAGAATCCCATGGTGCCACACCACCTTTGGACAATGTGCATTCGCATACAGAGCTCCACAGTGGTACAACTCCTGGGCTCCTGACATAACCAATGCTACTTTGTTGGGCTCCTTTAAGAAAAAACTCCATCAGCATCCAATCTCACTGGCAACTTGTGACTGCTACCTCTAATTTTCCTTTACCTTGCTCCTACCATTTGCAATCTCTGAGATCACTATTGATTAGTAAAATGTTATGCTTCATCTCCATTTCTTGGGACCCAGGTCAAGTTAACACTTTCATGGGCTTTCTACCCCTGCCTAAATTATTTATTTTCCCTCCTACCTCCCTCCACCTCCTTTTCCCTTTTTTGGCCCTCCATCATTCCATACTTATTTCCTCCCTACCACCTTAATTACATCTTCATCATCACCCCACTACCTACACCACCTTTCCTCCCTACTCTCCTCCACCCCTCCTTTCCCCCAACCTCTTCCCCCTTTATTCCACTTTGACTACATAACTTTTCTTCCCCTTCCCTCCTATCATCCCTATCCTACCCCCCACCTCTGCTTGCTTTCTCCCTTCCCACACTTTACTCCCTCCCTACTGGTATGAGACCTTCCTTATTTCTTTGACTCAGGCACAATCCAATGATCTACCTGTGTTGTTAGTTGTAAAATTCTCCTTTTTAAACAAGCGTCCTCATGTTATGTTACCATTACCTAGTGAAACATTAGCCTTTGTTTTGACTCTGCACCCTATACATGCTTAGATTGTGTAACTATTGTTAGAATTTATGCCTGGAGACAGTTTTCAATTGTTTCTTGCTGTACCTGTATCTGTGGAACATATCTGTACTCTTGTTTGTGTCATACTTGATGTGGAACCTATGAAAGAGCTTTCTGCTCAAAGGTGTTAATCCAAGACCTCAATCAAAAATAAATAAATAAATAAAAAGAGGATCCTCTGAAGAAGCCCTGCCCAGACATGGTGAAAGATAAGTGTCTTTTCATCAGTTTCACTTGTATTTCTGCTGCTGCCAATGGGACTTCCTCCCTCTATGTCATTTTTTCCTGTGTCTTGTATTCCACATACTTTTGCACTGTTCTACTGTATGTCACCTATTAAGAAAATGACTGGGAATAAAACTGTGAGTATTCTTTAAAAAAAATGTGAGTGACATTTAAGTGTTTCCTAGTATTTCAGTATCACATGCAGTGCAGAGGTATTCAGTTATAGATGGGCGCACTCTTTCTTTGTTGTATTAATGTTTACAGTATATTGTGAAAGTTAAGACTGAAATCCCCCCAAATACATACACACACACACACACACACACACACACACACACACACCACTCCAGAAAAATGATTAAGAACAGATTGGCAGCCGAAAATTGGACATGGTACAATTGTGAACAGGAACAGACCCTTTGACATTCAGCTGCTTCTTCCCATAAGCACTTTCTCCTGAAATGCTTGTTAACATAGAAACATCGACTTTGATGGCAGATAAAGACCACTTGGCCCACCCAGTCTGCTCATTTCCCTACCTACTGGATAAGCTGCAGATTCTAGTTAACCAACAGCCTACTTACTGCCACCCCCCACTACAATTGCCTTATGTCTGTTCCATGCATGTTTGAAATCCCCCACTGTTTTAGACCCAACAACCTCCCCAGGAAGGTGCTTCCATGCATCCACCACTCTCTCCATGAAAAAAAAATTTCCTCACATTACCCCAAGCCATCCCCCCTCTATCTTTAAATTGTGCCTCCTTGTTCTTACACATCTCTTTTTCTGAAAGATGCTACACTCCAGGACTTTGTTGATTCCCTTGAGGTACTTGAACATTTCTATCATGTCCCCCCTGTCCCTCCTTTCATCAAGAGTATACATATTAAGCTCTCTCAGTCTCTCTTCATATAGTTTCTGATGCAGACCCTGCACCATTTTAGTTGCCCTCCTCTTGACTGCTTCCATCCTGTCTATGTCCTTGTATAGATGAGGTCTCCAAAACCGCACACAGTACTCCAGATGGGGTCTCACCAACTGTCTGTACAGAGGGATAACCACTTACCTTTTTCTACTTGTGATGCCCCTTCCTAGCCATCCCATTATCCCCTGGCTCTCCTTACTGACTTCTCACATTGCTACCAACCTTTAGATCATCTGATGATTACCCTCAGGTCCCTTTCCATTGTTGTTGTTGTTAGTACCTCCTGCTATTGTGTACTCTTCTCCTGGGTTTTGTTTCCCAGGTGCACTACTTTGCACTTCTTTGCATTGATTCTAAGTTGCCATATGTCTGACCATTCCTCCAACCGTGCCAAGTCCCTTCTCATCCTTTCTACCCCCCCTTGTGTATCAATTCTGTTACAGATCTTTGTGTCATCTGCAAAGAGGCACACCTTTCCCTTCAGACCCTCTGCAATGTCACCTATAAAGATGTTAAAGAGGACTAGACCCAGTACTGAGCCCTGAGGTACTCCACTAGTAACCCCCTTCTTCAGAATGTGTTCCATTCACTATTACCTTCTGTGTCCTGTTGTGCAGCCACTTTGCTAGCCAGGCTACCACCCTGGGACCCTCTCCCAGGCTGGCTAACTTGATTATTAATCTTTTGTGCAGGACTGTGTCAAATGCCTTGCTAAAGTCTAGGTAGGCCATATCCACAGCCCCTCCCTGGTCTATTACTTTGGTCACCCAGTCAAAGAAATCAATTAGATTCATCTGACATGACCTTTCTGCTGTAAATCCATGCTGCTTTGGGTATTGTGCCCCGCTGGCCTCTAGGTACTCAACAATTCTTTCTTTCAGAAGTGATTCCATCATTTTCCCTGCCACTGAGGTCAAACTTACAGGTCTGTAGTTTCCTGCTTCTGTCTTGCTCCCACTTTTGTGAAAGGGAATCACATCTGCCTTCTTAAAGACCTCAGGTACCACCCCATCCTCCCATGATTTGTTAAAAAGTGTGGTCAGTGGTGTCACTAGGTCCTCCCTTAGTTCTTTTTGGATTCTGGGGTGAATCCCATCAGGCCCCATTGCTTTGTCCACCTTGAGTTTTAGGAGTTCTTTCAGGACTCTTTATTCTGCAAATGGACTGGTGTCAACCCCCCTAACCAGAGTGCTTCAGTTGTCTGGTTTAGGTAACTCCTCCTCATCTTCTTTTGTGAATACTGAGCAAAAGTATTCATTCAGTATCTCTGCCTTTTCACTGTCTCCCTCTGCCCACCTCCCCTCTCCCTTATTAATCTTCACTATTTCTCCCTTTACCTTTCTATGCTCCCTAATGTACCTATAAAAGGGTTTATCCCCCTTCTTATCTGAATTGGCTATTTTTTCCTCAGTTTGGGCTTTTGCTATTCTGACTGTCTTCCCCACTTCTTTCTGCTTTAATTGATACAGCTCCCTGTCGTGCTCCTTCTTTGATTCCTTATGCTTTTTGAATGCAGCCTTTTTCTCCTTAACCTTCCCTGCCACCTCTTTTGAGAACCATAGTGGTTTTTTACTCTGCTTTGTTTTCTTTATTTGTTTCACACAAAGGCTTGTTGCCTCTATGATGGCAGTTTGATTTTTCTCCATTGTTCTTCCACCCCTCCTTTTTGGCCATTTGCTAGTGTATTCCTCAGGTATTCAACCATTTTGACAAAGTCAGCCCTTCTAAAGTCCAGTATCCTTGTTTTTGTATGGCTCATCTCCATGGTTTTGCTTATTGTGAAGCACACTGTGCAGTGGTCACTTGTTTCCAGATGTCTACTGACTTCTAAATTTGTGATCCTCTCTCCATTTGAGAGTACCAGCTCTAGTATTGCTCCCTTCTGAGTGGGTTCCAACACTAGCTGTCTAAGGCCTGCCCCCTGCAGGGCATCAAGAATGACCCTGCTCTTGGATGTGGCTGCAGTACATGTCATCCAGTTAACATCTGGCATATTCAGGTCCCCCATCAACAGTATCTCCCCATTTTCAGCCATTTTGAAAATGTCCTCTATCATTTTCTTGTCCATTTCCTCCCCTTGAGATGGGGGTCTGTATACAACCCCTGTGTGGATTGTGATGCCATTCCCTGTCTCCAAGGTGACCCAGAGAGCCTCTTGTCCTCCCTCTTTACTTTTTAGTTCTGTAGCTTTGATCCCTTCCATTATGTATAGAGCTACTCCACCTCCTCTTTTCCCCTTCCTGTCCCTTCTGTAGACTGTGTACCCTGGTATGCTGACATCCCAGTCATGGTTCTCCATGTACGATGTTTCAGTGACTGCCACAATATCCAATTGTTCATCTTCCATCAGGGCTACTAGCTCAGGAAGCTTGTTTCCCAGACTAAGAGCGTTGCTACTCATTGCCCTCCATTTAATGTTGGCTTTATCCTTTTTCCCCCATGCCTGCTCTTATTGCCCTTGTCTATTTTTCCATTTACCCCTGTTCTGCCCTCTGTTGAGCAATGTACCTCTGTGTTTACCTTACTACCTGACATGTTTTGTGGGGGGAGGCTTGCATTTGCCTGCCTCTTATCAGCACCTCCCCCCATGGCTAGTTTAAAAGTTTGCCAAGGAAGCATTTAAACCTGTCACTTAGGAGCTTGGTTCCCTTCATGGACAGCTGCAGACCATAGTGCCAGTATAGACCTTCATCTCTCCAGGTGTACCCCCCAGTCTCCAATGAAGCCAAAGCCCTGTGCTCTGCACCAGTTTTGCAACCATTCGTTAAACTGCATGGTGTGCAGTACCCTAGCCTCACCCCTGCCATGGACTGGCAGCACCTCTGAGAAGGTAACCGTGCTTGCTACCTGTCTGAGGCCTCTTCCCAACTCCACAATTTCATCCTGCACTGCACTGTTCCCATGCCTAGCTAGGTAATTTGACCCAAGGTGGACAATTATATCTAGTTCCCTCTCCTGTGATGCTGCTTCTGCAATCCTGAGGATTCACTTCTTGTCCCTCCAAGCCATGGCACCAGGCAGGCATCTTACTTCCCTTTCCTCTCCCTTCCTCAGGTCTACCCCTCTAACAATTGAGTCCCCTATCAGAAGCTGTTTCCTTCCCCTGTGGTGTCCCTTGCCACCCTTTTGTGGGTCTCCCTTGTGGATGTCCTCAGCATTCTTCTTGGTCTCCACTGAGGGTGCCATCATAGAGGAACCTTGCTCTGCCAGACTGGTGTATGGTTTGTGTAGAGGTACAACTAGGGGGCTTCACCTCTGTTCCACCACCCGCACCCTCCCAGAACCCACCGTGGTCCAACTGCTCTTCATGCTTGGCAGCCTCTGAGGCAGTGGTTGTGGCAGAGGTGCTCTTTGGGTGGAGGAGGCCTCCTTAGTCCTTGCCAGTTCAGCCTGGAGGTGGGCAACCTCCTTCCCCAGAGCTGACAGTTGCCTACAAATAGGACAGCAATGCAGTTTCCAGAATGTCTCCCAGAAAACTGCTGTCCCACAGCCAGTGCATTGCACCACTCCCCACATGCCCCTCTCCCTTATCATATACAATATGTAATATATATAAATATTTTTTTGTTGTTGTTTTTTCCTTTTTGTGGTGTGTACTTACCCTTTATGCACTGTGCTGGGTTATTAAGAATATGATAGCTCTGTCCCAAGACCTGTTGAGGAAGTGATGTCAGAATTTTGGCTATAAAGGAAATGTCATGCCTGGGGGTGTGGGGTGTGGGGAAGAGTGGGTGGGTAGTCCACAACAACTGGTGACTGTTAGAAACAATCAAATACACCACTACTCCACCACCTTGGTGAGTACCGCCCTTTATAGTATTTCAACTAACCTCCAATAACTGATTTGTTAACAATTTAAAAGTAATTTGATGCAAACTGTCACAGAATACTTGTAGACAGTCCAGTTACCCACAAAGGAAAATCAAATATGCAGTTATTTCAACCCTTCTGAAGTTGCTCACAAGATAAGCAGTGTTGCAAACCCCCTTCCTGATTTAAAAACTAAAATAATTAAACACAAAGCAATACCAATGTAAGACTGTAAAATAAGGAAAACTTCCCTCAGATGTAAGCAAGAGAGAGAGAGTTGTTGCAGATTTCTAGTCCAATATAGTATATCCCATGCAGCTCTCAGTTGTCTCAAAGCACACCCTGTTACACAACTTCAAGAACACTATTATTAGTAAAAATGAACCAGTCTGTGTACAAAAAAATAAGCTAAATAAACAGCCATTTTTACATCAATGTCGCAACAGTTACTAAATACAGTTACAAGTAAAATGTGAAGAAGAGGAAGTTGGCCAGTCTGGTTCTCTAAAACAACTTCTGTACAACAGCAGTTCTACAGTAAATTAAATGAAACTTTATGGTGCAGATCTTAAGTGCAGCATTGTCCAGTAGTTCATAACACTGCATTCTCGCAAACTAATAACATTTAAAAATACTCTCCTGTAAAAAGCCAACTTCCTCTCATCTGGACATTGCATTCTTTTTTATACTAATCCATGAGAAGATGCTCTGATGTGAGTAATATAATAGCTCACCAAATTAGTTAACTTCCCCAAGGACACATCCTTTGTATATAGCTACAGTGGGGTTTGAACCTACAATCTCCCAGTTCACAAGCTGGTGTTTAAACAACTAGACAGCCTTTTATAATTTTGACATCACATTACATCCCCTTTCATGTTTTTGGTAATTAATTGATTAACCACAATAAACACAATGGTGAAATCTTAGGTGGACTGACACAGAAAGACATTGCCTTCAATTGCTATGAATTATGTAGCAGCACCATTTGAAGACCATCATGACTGTTCGATAACTTTATAAGGACACAACTTTGGAGGGTCACTTATGGCTTACAAAGCTTTATGTGGTAGCTACATTGGTCCAGTCAATGCTGCAGGGAAAACAAATTACACATATGTTGCAGGTGATACATTTTATTGAAGTAACAAAATAGTTTTGTTAGTTCAAACAACTGTATTAGTTGAATAAAACATATCACCTGCAACGTAGTTGCAGTTGTTTTCCTGCATGGTGTATTGTACCAGAAACCAAGTTCTTCTTATAGTGTGGGTTGTAACTTTGATGCGTGAATGTTTTACCTAATTGTTATGTGTAAAATTTGTATGGCAATTCCCACCACTACAGGGCAGTCCTATCAACATCTTGTCACTGAAACATGGGGCAATGGCATTCAAGATGTGGGACGCATCATCAAACCTGGGGCTTGTTACATGAGCACTGATGGAGACTAGTTTTTCATTTGTGCTAAATGTGGTCAGCTGCATTACTGTAGGTAAGTACATTTTAAAACAGCACTGTAACATATTTTCTACCATATCCAAATGCCAATAAGAACATATCACAACCTAGAAGACATCTTTAAAATAAGGGGGTAAGCCTAAGTGATAACCTAGTTGGTGGAAAATTATAAGGTTCATTAATGATTATAAATCTTCTGTCTTCCTTTTCCTTGTGCAGTCACTGCTAGAGTCCCTGTTTTCTTAGGAGGAACTTTGAGAAAATACATACAGTATTTTTTGATACATTGCTATTAATAGTTAATATATTTCCTGTATTTGGGTTTAAACCTTTTTTGTTATTACTCAGGAACATTAAACAGGAAGCCAGGATCCCTGTTCCCAGACTCCATCTGCTGTGACTGTTGCCTACACCAGCCATCACAATCTATTGCTTGTGACATCACAATATGGTGTAAACAGGGTAATAATGCCAGGTGTAGATAATTTACTTACTAGAGTAGATGGATTCTAATTGATACTCCTGTTTTCATGTTAATATGCATAGTTACTATTAAGGATAGGAAGCCTCATGCTGAGAATATGTGACTTATAAGTTGAAGGTGTCTATGACGATCTTGCTACTTTGCTTTATAAGGTTCACATTTTGCACTAAATGTTCTGTTTTAATTTATTTACTGTATTTATTTTTATTTATTTTATATTGCACCCCCATGGCTGGAAATAGACATCTGCATGTCTGTGTGTGTCCCTGGAAACAAAAATCAAGCACATTAATACAAATTTATGTTTTTCCAAAAACCCCACCCCCATCTGATGATATACATCTTGTCTCCTCAATCTGAGAATAGCAAAATATATTTAATTATACACATACTGTGATATTTACTGTTAAAAAAGCATTTAGAAAGTTAGAGCAAAGCAATTCTCATACTTTTTTGTTGTTGTTTAATCGGGGGTCCTCTAAGCAGTTCAGATAATGGTCAGCTATGCCGCAACTGTAAAGCCCCAGACAATATCTTTGTCGTCCTAATACTTCTGACAGTTTCCACCAACCACTCTGTATAATGCACTTTTATGAACTGCATCCACAGATCCACACTGATTTGTGATGGTGTGCTGCCATTGTTTAGCTGAGCTGAAATCAAGACAGCATACCACAGAGTAAATTGTTGTTTTAATTCATCTTTTAGAAGTTTGTTGACTGTTAAGTCCAACGGATGGAGTAGATTTCAAATAGCAGCAGCTTGTGTGTGAGCAATTCTTATGATCAGTATTGGCACTGAAGCAGAGGCAGTTACATTAACAGCTACTCCATTCACTGCTCACTATGCATGCTGGAGAAACACTATGTATTGAAAACATACCACATAAATTTCATTACTGCGGCTTATAAGTAACATTTTCACAGACAACAGCTGCAGAAACTGATGACACCTTTACTGCGAAAATGGTGACAGAAATGGTATCAATAAAGACTGTGATGAGGGGGTTTGCCTGATTAAAATGGCAGGCCTGTTTGGTACTGGTCACCTGACCTGGGGGATGGGTTGTGTTGTGCAAGGGATTAGCAAGGTGGGGGAAGGGAATAAAGGGGGATGGAGGGGAAAGGATGCAAGGGATCATGGGGAGGGGCTACATGACAGACAAGAAAAGGGGGAGGGGACAAAAAGAGGCAAGGACAGGTAGAATTGGCTGGTGGAGATGGAGGGTGAGAAGGGGAGTTTAAGAAGGGCTACACAGAGGAATGAGCCCTCATTCTTTTGCTAGCTATCACATTTTGAGCAGTTGGCATAGCACATCAGTTGGCAGTTTTTTGGTTTTGTTTTGCGGAGGTTTATTGGTGAGGATCACATGAGGTAAGCATGGGAAAGTGGGGGAGTCTTGGGAACAACGTGATTTATGGTAAGAAAATCAACAATAAGTGTGGGAAGTAGGAAACAAAAAGAATGCGTAGCTGTAAGTTTGCGGTTTGTGCTTAGGTATGGAGAGTTTGATGGTCACAAGGTGTAGAACGCTGAAGTCTCTTTGTTTAATGGGTCTACAATTGTTGCAGTCCTAATGTGCTTCATTATTAAGTGAACTTGTGAAAATATGAAATAATATGAGTGTTTCTTTTATTGAGAATGTGGGCAAATGGTAGAGTTCATGAGCTGCTTTCAGTTGTTTTAAAAAAAGAGAAAATGGAGCAACATGTTTGTGCTGGGGAGTTTCGTTTGATGTCAAAATGTTCAGGGCAGGGGTTGCCCATATGCATAGGACACAAGGGAGTGCTGGTTCGGAGAAAAGGCAGTGTGTGGAACCAGCTGACTGGCTACAGTGATGAATGGGGAGAAAAAGGCAACCACAAAATGTGTGGAAGCTAGATTGAAGGGGACAGAAACACAAGAGACAAGGAACTTTAAAATAAAAAGGGCTGGAAGTGTAGGAGGCAAGGAAAAGGGTAAGCCCTGTATAGAAAAGACAGAGCGGAGGTTGGAGAGTATTTTCAAACCTTGGAACAAGCAGGGCAAGGAGTGAGAAGAAATAGAAGCACAGATCTCTCTTGATTTTACTTTTGCCTGTAGAAATCAAATCCTGCCTATGCTTGCTGTTTACCTGGCAGTTAAAATTGCTCCTTTTTGTCACTGTAAGCATTTGGTGTTTCCCTTGCTGGGAGCTCATGATAAGAGAGGGATACAGTAGGCACAGTGAAAATGGGAGGTGCAGAACACCGCAACCACGTGGTGAAAGCCATGTTGGGGGAAGGGTGGACAGCTCAGAACAACGCACTATGGAGGCGGACAGAATTGGGCATGGGATAATGGTGGGGAAAGGTTTGGGAAAACAAATTACATGTTTATGCATTAAAAACATGTACAATTGAATAGGCCTGGGTTTGGTTTTCGTATCGTGGATGTATGCCATTTTGTCAGGAAGGACCCATTTTTTTATGGATGTCCTTTTGGAAAGTGATGGCACGTTTCCAAAAAGGGCCAAATGGGGCCAAAGGTGGGGGGATTGGAATATGGTGGATGCCGCCTAAATACCATAATGTCCAGGGCCCTGGCTAGACAGGAGGATTGTCATTTTGGGCAACAATTAAAAAGAAAAAATAATTTTTCAAAGAAAATAAGGGAACATTAAGGCGTCTGGGTGGCCTGAGGTTATATGGGGCCTGCTACATAAACAATAGGAGCATTATGGGGGCTAGGTGGCCCAAAGCTATAGGGGGCCTGCTACATAAACAAAAGGGGGCATTATGGTGGCTGGGCATCCCGAGGCTTATATGGGGTTGGCTATGAAAGAAAAAAAAAAATATATATATATATATATATACATACATAAATATACACACACATATATATATATATCTATACATGTGTGTGTTGTGTATGAAATAGATATACCACTCTTGGGTGTGCGATGGCGCTCTGATATCACATGCGCCTTGGTGTGCTTGTGACGCGAGGCGAAGGCCGAGTATGCTCAACCACCCAAGGCGTGCGTGGATATCAGAGCGCGATCAAGACACCCAAGAGCGGTATCTATCTTATAAAATGGCCCTGTTGTGATGAAATAGTTCTACGTGGAGATGATAAATAGTTCAGAATAGGATGTTTAATTTGAATTATTTTAATGAATAAACATTTAACTGGATACCAGTGTAAGTGAATACAATAGTTGAACATTCAGAATAGGCTGTTTAAACAGTTGAGCGTTAATGAGTACTGTCACTTTAAAGTGGTTCATTTTGGGAAGAAAACGTGTGTTGAACTCTGGCAGGAAGTGCTTAATGCTTTACAGTGCAAGAAGTGCTGAACTTTAACGTGGGAGTTGAGGCTCATTTTTCTTTCAGTGCCTTGTGTTTCTTTTATGTTTGTGGCGCTTTTTCTGGCTCTGTGAGGGGCGAGTTGGAGGATGGCTGCGGTTTGGGGCTGCAGTTATTTCTCACGTAGCTTCGGGTGAATTTTCTATGGGGAAGTGCTGTTGATCGTCTTGGTCTGTGTTATTCTGGATCGGGTGAGTTTGTTTGTCCTCTGGTGCTCTGTGGGACCTGGCCAGTATGTATGTCGGAGGCAGTGTTTCACTGTATGTAAAGGCGGGCTGCTGCTCTTGGTAGTGTACAGAGGGCTCTCTGCGGTGGTTCGGCTGCTGTTCGGTTGGGAATATCGGGCGTTTGGGGCAAAGCTGTGGTTACTCGGCGTCTCGCTCCATTCTATATAGACTCTGCAGATTGTTTTACTGAAGTTAAGAGAAACTCAGAGCAAGGAAGACTTTTATCTTTTTAAACAGAAAGCGAGTTACTTTCAACAAGTGACAGCTTGTCACTTCCTGCAATGCGCACCGCTCGGTCACGCTATAGTTCAGGAAGGAAAAGTGAAAGTGCTGAAGGATCGGACAACTCTGTGTAGAAAGGGAGATTTTTTTAACAGAAAGTGAGAGTAGGAAGTAAGGGAACTGTAGTTTGTCTTGTTTTTTTTCTGCACAGTTAGGTTTGTGTTAAATGGCTTGCATTATATTGTTTTGTAGAATTTAGGGTGGTGACAGTGTGCAGTACTAAAAGTTAGTGGCTCTGCAGTAAGAGTGTGAAAATGGCAGGCAGAATTTGCTTTTTAGATGATAGTTTATTTAAAAAGGAGTGGTGGGATCAAGTACATCAGGTTGTACAGTGTGGGATTACTAGTCATATATTTAGTTATGCCTGTAGGTGCCACTTGTGTGTGTGTGTGTGTGTGTGTGTGTGTGTGTGTGTGTGTGTATGTGGGTGCTAACTGCATTAGGCGTGGAGTGATCTCAGTGCTGGTGAGAAGGTTTTGAGGGCTGGAAAGTAGTTTAGTGTCACGGTCGTACTGGGGCGTGCGGTGGTTCAGGAAATAATGCGGTCATGTGATGCATTCTGTCCAATCATGTTAGTGGAATTTGTATGATTTTACCACCCCATTTATAAATATATATATATATATATATATATATATATATATATATAAAATTGCAAAAAACTTTGTTAATGCACCATTAGGGTTAAAGCATCAAAAGTGAGGAAATACAACCTTAGGGTTCCCAGGCCCTAAGACCCCCCACCCCACAGTGCATGCAGAAACAGGCATGAGGGGTGTGTTTTGGGGTGGTGAACCCTAATGCTCCCCCCATTCCATAAGTAAGTACAGTAAGATGGATACAGCATAGGAGAATGGGATAAGCATTAGGGTGAGCAACCCCAAAACACACCCATCATGCCTGTTTCTGCATGCACTGTGGGGGTACTGCTGCCATGTTGATAATGCATGCTTCAGTATAGATCATATGTGCCCCATTCATTACAATTCACCAACAGTTTGAAACAGAGCCTGGTAACATGCAAAACAACTTAGTACACCCAAATCTGTACTAAACTACTCACAGCGCTGAAGCTGTATCTCAAAGTATTTTCAAAATATACAGTAGCATATGAAAAGTACACTGACCATCACAATGTTAACCTAAGGGAAAATCTGAAAATTCAGAGTGTTATAACTCTGCCATGCAGTATCATTTTTCCACCAAACCAGCTAAAGGCACATCTTTGTGGCAAGTCCTTTGTACCCCAAAATTTTCAGCCCAAAAGCCCAAACTGTTTTTTTAGTTATAAAGTGACAAAGAGACAATCCTGGAAAAGTAGTGTCGCAAACTGCGGCAGTACTCTACTTCTTTTGGTAAACAATGTTGCAATAAAGCAGTTCAAACTAAGTTAGCCACATCAACAGAACTTCCCCATGAGATTATGCATGCAAAACTGCATGCACATCCGTTGAAACGTTGCTAAGTTATTGTCCCGGATTACCCCCTTTTCCCCTCACAAAAGACAAAGACCACTTTATGTTGTTGTGCTCAGATTTACAATTAATTTATTATATATCATCATTCCATTTCCATCTCATCATCTTTTATTATTATATTTTTCACAATTGCATTTTATTGCATCCATATATCAATCTCTGATTATCCCTCTTTCTTCCTCTTCTCGCTCCCCTGGGTGAAAACCTGGTACCTTCTTCTTCTTTTTTCCTGTTAGGAAATGATGGGAACTGAGACCTCTTTTCCTCCTTTAGCTTCTTCTTCTTCTTTTTATCTTATTCCTTTTCTCCCCCCTCCTTCCCTCCCCTTTTTTACCCCACTCTGCCATCCACCTTTGGCAGTCCAATAACCATCCAACCAGACAATTCTGTCAACCACCTCTGACAGGCCTACATACAGTCCCTTTTTGACTGTCTTCCCCACATGCTCTATAGTTCAGTTGTGGGTGGGAGGGATCAAAACTTCAGCAAAAGTGGCTGAACCACTCCTGTGCTGCCCATTATGTGCCTCCTTTAGCCCCTTCCCTTCCTGTTTCCTGCCTATAGTTCCGACTCCCTGTCCCTTCCCTTCCCTTCCCCCTCCTACTCTGAGCACACCATCTCCAGGTAAAGGGAAGGGGTGCATCAGGACAACTTAGTCTGCCCCTTAAAGGGCAAACTCCATTAGAGTGAAAAGTATGCAAAACTGTAAGACTGCAAAAATGGAAAAAACAAGTAAATTTATGGATGTTTAAGACACAATATCTCAGGAACCACAAAAGCAATTCAAATAAAATTAGCAACAATAACCAATCTACCCCACAATATTATGCATGCAAATCTTCATGCATATCTGTTGAACAGTTGCAATGTTATTAAAGTTCAAATTATGCAAAACTGGATGAATGCAAGAATGGGAAAAATGTAAAATGTAAGGATATTTGAGACACAATATCTTCAGACCAACACAAATGATTCAAATGGAATTAAAGAAATTAACAGACCAACCATAAGAAATAATCTATTAAATTTTATGCACATATCTTGTAAGACTCCAGAGTTATTGAAATACAAATTATGCAAAACAGGAAGACTTAGTAAAAATGGAAAAAAAAATGTAAGTTTAATGTTGTTTGAGACACAATATCTCACAAATTACATAGGAGGCTCAAATTAAATTTACCACATTTACAGACATATCCCCTGAGATTATGCATGCAAACTTTCATAAACATCTGTTTAAGGGTTCTGAAGTTATAAAGGTGCAAATATGCAAATAAGCAAAACTGGAAGACTGCGAAATGGGAATAAAATGAGTAAGTTTAAGGATGTTTGAGACACAGTATTAGAGAAAACCCACAATGGTTTTTCATGAAATTTACCATATCAAGAGATCTAGCTCCAGAGCCTAGGCATGTCAAATTTCATGCAAATCCATTGAAAGGTTGCAAAGTTTTTAGGGTGCAAAGTATGCAAAACTGGATGACAGTGTGTGAAAAGCACTTTTATTGTATATATAAATGTTCCCATAGGAAATAATGGGAAAGTAAAACTTTAAATATACTGGTGCTACTGTGCCAGTATTTATATAAATATATATATATATATATATATATATATATATATATATATATATATAGATATATAAAATTAGAGGCAAAAACTTTTTTTAATGCATTAGTTAGGGTTGTTCCACAGCGACAAAGGTAGAAAATTCGGTGTTAGGGTTAAATGCCCCCCTGGCCTCCCAGCCCACCCCCAACCAGCATAGGGGTGCACATTCAGTTCATTGGCCCTAACTCTCACCCCATCACATGTTTGAAGAAGCAGAGGTATAGGAGAATGGGGTGAGAGTTAGGACCGATGAACCGAATGTGCACCCCTATGCTGGTTGGTGGGGTGGACTGGTGGGCCAAGGGGGGCATTCAACCCTAACACTGAATTTCCTTCCTTTTGTCGCTGTGGAACAACCCTAACTAATGCATTAAACAGAGTTTTTTGCCTCAAATTTCCCTTCTTTTTAAGAATGATAACGAGAAATAGTGAATGTAATGCAGCGGCGGGAGCGTGGGGCCACCATGTGATGTCTTGTGACATAGCAACAGGAGCAGCAACTCAAACACAAGGTGGAAACAGAAATGGTAACAGTAAGGAAAACGCGAGTGCAAATGACAACACAAAGGGTAACGCACACGGTGGCGTACACAGGAACAGTAATGCAAACAGGGACATAAACGCAAGTTGAAACAGTAAGTGTAACAGTAAAGGAACTGCATACCCTGTTTTTGCTGGATAACTGCATAGAGAAACACAGTGTGCATAAAGAATGTATGCATTGTAATGGGAATGGAAGCTTAAAACGAGCATTGGAAGTACTGAATTGCAAATATCTCAGCAGCCGTACGATGTAGAAAAAAAATGTAACTTTCACAGAAATCATTATTTTTCTGGCTACCATTTTGTGTGCAAGTCATGACAAACTATCTGTATCTCACACTGTTTTCAAGATAAGAGCACAGAAAGGCACAGCAAACGCCACCATGTTAGTCTATGGGAAAAAATGTCAACTTCGGAGAACCGTAACTTAAGAGCCGTGCAATATTTTTTCACCAAACTACCAAAAGGCACATCTTTGTGATGTTGACTGTCTTCCCTCCAAATTTCAGCTCAAAAGAACAAACCGTTCTTTTGCAGCAGGGTGGCTAAAGAAGTGTTGTCAGCACCTTTATCAAATTTTGCGAAAGTTTCGTGAGTGCGACACTACTTTATGACACTACTTTTCCCAGAAATTTGAAAAACATATTTCTGGGGTGTTTAACTCCAAAATAAAGACATGGCTATCATCCTCAGGGTCCGACTAGGTGAACACAAAAAAAAAATTGTGTCCCTAGAGGATCCCAAATTTAAATGCCAAGCATTTCTGCGATCACTAACTGAAAAAAAAATAGCTGACTCATGACACTACTGGGGTCATTTGCGACACTAAGAACTGCATGTACCACACTTTCACACTTTTTGTTAACTTTTTCCATTGACTTATAATGGGAACTTGTTTTTTGAATAACTTTTGAACTGTTTAATATTTTTTCACAAAATCTTCAAAAGGCACAATGGGGACATTGGCTGCACGTTCCCTGAAGTTTTCAGACCAGTCGCACAAACTGTGCGACCAGTAGGTGAGAGCAAAGAATTTGCAAAAAAGCATAAATGCACATTTCTTTGGCGCTTAATAACTCCGCAGCCATGTATCCATCTGGTACGAAACTTGGCAGTTCCCAAGATCAACCATTTCCAATCACACTTACCAAATTTCAGGCAAATCTGTTGAACAGTGTCAAAGTTATTAAGGTGCAAAATTTGACCCTTTAACCTTAAAATGTCTCCTCAACCCTAACTATGGTAGCACAGTAGTGCTACCATAATATATACAGGGGATACATGATGGACGTGAGTGTGATATGGCAAATATTGTCACTCCTGCAGAGTGAGATATCCAGAGCTCACAGTGCAGGAGTGACAATATTTGCCATAGTACACGATCTGCCCATCATGTATTCTATATATACAATAGGGCCAACAGTTTTAGAAATTTTGTTATGCTCTCTTGTGTTCTGTTCCTGTTTATGTGTTTTCTCATTCTGTGTGTGAGCTTTTCTGAATGGGCTGGCAGTGTTATAAACTCTGGGAGACACATAAGTGTGTTTTGTAATGCTAAATTAGTTAGTTTAAGGTAGTAGTGAGAAACATAATTTTGTGAGGCTGTATTGTTTAGAAGTCTGGCTGCAGTGAAGCTGAGAGCATCACAGTAATGGTAATGAGCTGAGAGGCAGAGTGTGATAACAGCTGATACTGTTTTCAGTGGTAATTAAGTTAGCAGCAGGCAGAGTACAGAGGGTTCTGTGAAATTGTGCTCTTTAGGATTCTGGCTGCAGCCAAGCTCAAAGTATCACAGTAATTGTAATGGGTGAGAATCAGAGTTTGAGGAACAAGTGAGAGTGTGTTTCAGTGGTAGTTGATTTAGCTGCAGACAGTAGTTTAGACTGTTCTGTGAAGCTGTGCTGTTTAGAATTCTGGCTGCAGTTACAGTAATGAGCTGGAAGTTGGTGGGGGGATAGGTGTGTTTTGTGATGATCACTGGTTAGCTGTAGGCAGCAGTGAGACCTCTGAAGTAGTTCTGCATTTGTGTCTATGATAACAGCACAGGTGTTTCTTGCATGCTGAGGGGAAAGCTGCCTAGGGTGATAACCTTTTGTGACCTGTGTGTGTAAATGGCTGATATCATCACAGTACAGCAGAGGATAAAAATATCACACTGCAGTGGATGATACACTGTTTTATCTCACTCATTTACCACTCACCCCTATTGTGTGTGTGTGAGTATATATATGTGTGTGTGTGTGTGTATATATATATTATATATATATATATATATATATATATATATATATATATATATATTCATTGCAAGAAACTCTGTTAATGCATCAGTTAGGGTTAATAGTACACCGACAAAAGTTTAGAAATTCGGTGTTAGGGTTACCAACCCCTGCCACCTCATCCCCAACCCCAACCTCCTCATACCAACAGGTGTCGGGATGTACATTGGGGTCATCGGTCTTAACTCTCACTTCATTCCATGTGTAAACAAGTTGAGGTTGTGCAGTATAGGAGAATGGGGTGAGAGTTAGGACCAACAACCCCAACACACACCCCGATGCCGGTTGGTGTGAGGAGATTGGGGGTTGGAGATGGGGTGGTAGGGGTTGGTAACCCTAACACCTAATTTTGGGGAATTCCTACATCCAGGCTCTGGCAGAGGCATGGCAGATGAAGTGAGAATGATGCAGAATCTCGCTCTCTTACTTTGTAGAGTAAAGGAGAGAAGCAGGGAGACATTGCAAGTTAAATTTTTATAACAGGTATGCCACGGTTGCCTGACTACATTTGTCTCCTTTTCAGTAAATCTTAAATTCTGCCTTGAGTCAAATTGGAAAAGAGAAGGAGAGAAGAGGAGCTTGTTAGTTTGTGGCAGCCAGGGTTCTCCCTGAGGCAGGCTCCTGGTGGGGGTCAGACAAACAGCCAGTCGGAATGGCATCGCCTTGGAAAAAGAAGCCTGATCCTAGTTTCAAAAACTGTGTAGTCACTTGCCATAAAAAGGCCTTTGAGTTGTTTCTGCATCAGCTTCTACAAGATGATTCAAGGGGTGTAAATTCTGGATTTATATTTTTTTTATGTTTTATATGCTGTTTTATGTTTTATATCCATGCTTTGTTTTCCCCTGCTCTTGGTGTAACTTTTAAGATAGACTGAGTATCGGAAGTTTTTTTTTCTAATTTTATGGTTAGGAATGATGGTTTGTTTTTCTTATTTTTAAAAGGCTATTTTAAAATATATGTTTTCATGCCAAGGCATACTTTTCCCATGTGACTTGGGTATTTATACGCATGTGTAGTGTTCTGCTCTCAGATCTCCTCTGGTGCGCAAGATCTTCTACGGTCCATTTTTTCAAGTGCTGCTTTAAAAAATTTTATATTTTGAGCCTTTTAGCTCTCAACTTTTTGCTCCTAGAATGAGTCTGCCTATTGTTTTTGGGTTTTAAAACAAGTTCAATCGCTCTATTGCCCGACTGTTTCATCTTTTGTTCCTATTTGCCATAAGCTCAGGTGCGAACGCGAAGGCCTTTCACTCTATGTGGATAGTTCAGCATATTTGATGCAATTAACTACTATTTTATGCTACAAAAGTAAGTTATAAAATTCAGTCTATAAAAAAGCATATTTGAATGAAGAAGTTTTCTTGTTTTTTTATTTCCTTACTCTATTTTTATGGGGTATTAATATTTTAATTGGTTGTAAGGTTCTTTTCCTCTGGGGATAGTTGCATGGCTGCTCAGCTGCCTAGCCACTTATTCTTTTGTATACCTGTATATTCTGTCTGGACATTTATTAATTTTGTTCTTTTGTTTTTGCATGTTTTAGTGTGCTGTTTAGAAATAAACTTTGGAGACTCTATTGCACTGCACTGCCTAAGAACTTGCTCAAGGACTTTCTTTGGGACTTTGGCTGGGAAATGGAATCCTGAGTCTATAAGGGAACTCGATAAGTACTGTTTATTAGGCCAAAGACTCAGCACTTTATATGGATCACTGAACCGGGAACTTTTGCTCATTATTTTCATATTTTCTTTGTGGGACTTGTATATAATTTGACAACGTGTGTCTCCAAGCTTGAAACACCCTGTTCTCAGGAAAAGCAATTGATAGTTCCCCATTTAAGGATTTTTACATACTACAGATTTTTTCTGTCCTTTTGAGATGCCACCTGTTACTAGAAGTAAGATGTCTCTAAGCGATGAATTAATCTTGGCAGAGGGTGCACTTAAGAAAGACAAACAAGGAGGGCTCTTTAAGGGCATCCAAAAAAAAACCCTTTCTCTAAAAACATTAGCTACAAAGATTCTTGGTAAAAAACAAAACTGGCTTATTGATAACAGGCTTATATTACAAGAAAATAGTAGAAAAGCTAAGGTTAAGAAAGGGCACGCTATTCAATTAGCTTCCACTTCGGACGGGGGTATTTTGAAATTGTTTAGTATTGTAACTCCCCAGGATAATGATGTTAAATCTAAGTTTACTACAACAGTAGACAGTACACCCTTTATAAGTAAGGAGGGGGAAGTGTGCTATCACTCAAGTAATAGTAAGCTAGAAAGGGTAAGCCCAATTAAACAAGGAAACAGAAAGGACTCTGAACAGTTTCAAGCTACCAAAATTAATTTCTTTGATATTTTTCATAATTTGACTATATTAGATGCAAAGGTGAGAAGTATGAGAGAAACACTGAGGTCTCACTTTAGTGACAATGAGCAAAGAGCAGATGCTCAGTCTGAAACAGAAGTTTCTACAAACAAAATGGACACTGAGAAACATATAAATGAAAAGCAAGATGAAGGGATGGCATCAGTAAGGTATACAGAGGGAGAAATCAGGTAATGGAGGTTTTGGATTGATCTACTAGGGAAGAGTATAGTTGTACTTCCTGGACAATGATTCCTGAGAATAGAAGCATTCCAGACTTTGAGGGTATAACTAAGGATATTATTAATGTATTAAGAGATCCACTCAACTCTAACATCTTTTTGTTTAAACAATTGTTAGATATTAAACAGGACCTTTCCTTTATCAAAGGGATATGCTTAGAAAACAAAAATAAATTGGATTTAATGGAACAAGGACAAAAGGGAATGGATATATTTGCCCAAAGTGTTAGAGACAACTCAATCCTAGACCAGAGTGTTACTGGTTCCCCCGGGTCATACTTTGGACCATAGTGGTCAGTATGATCAGGATTTACATACTTTAGAGTCCAATGATAATTTAGGAGTGAAGGTAGATAATTTCTCAAAGTCTCAAAGTGGTCAATTATAAGTAATGGCTCTGAGTGTGTAATGTTACCTAATAAAAACTTTAGAGATACTAGCATTTGTAAAGAGATGGCAGAAAAATGTTACTCTTTATGGAAGAAGGGAGACGAGCAAGAGGCTTCTAGAGAGATTCCAAAGGCTAGTAGAGGTAAGTGTAAGTGCAAGTGTAAGTGTGCTAAGGGGAGCAGGTTAAAAGCTGATAGGCATTGCAAGGGAAAAGGAACTAAAGCTAGAAAAGTTTTAATGGAGTCAAAGATACAATTGAAAATATCTGTAAATCAAGGAAAAATGGATATTGACTTACTGTATCATTATGTGGTGTAGGTATTAACCCAGATTTAAATGAATTTCAGGGAGTGGGAAAAACAAGCGAGAGCTGCCCTAAGAAGGGAACTAGATTAGAGGAGCTGAAGAAACCAAAGACAAGTAAGAAAGAGCAAAACAAAAATATTGTAAAGAAGAAATTAGAAGGGAAAAAGGGAGAGGTTGAGAAAGAAATAAGAAAGAATATTATGCCAGTGGACAAAAGTTTAGTAAATAAGGGGAAGGCTATTAAAGTACAGAACACTCAAGAATTCAGTTCATTGAGTACCCAGGATAGAGGGAGCCAAGAGGGTAATGAATATTTTAGAAGCTTTTTGTTAAAAACTCTTGGTACTGATTTTGTTCTCCCATTATATAATGCGTCCTGTATTCCTCAGGAAACACAGGACAAACTAACTGGTTTAATGGCTGATTTGTTAACAAATATATTGGATGGTTCTAATTTAGTTAAACATTTTATTAGTATAATCAGACCAATATCTTCTTCTGAACTAGTTTTGCTGGTTACTAACCAGTTTTATCTTTTAAAAGCTGTTGTCCAAAACACTAAGGAGCTTGAGAGGATGGGAATCCAGGTTGGGGACTTGTTGACCTTGAATGGACTCTTTCCAGAATTTTACAATGATAAAGGATATGCAATAATGCAACAAGAAACAGTCTCTATCTTTGGTCTTAAGTAATTGCATAATGAGAACAAATCTAATTTAAAAAGGAAATTAACTAACTTTTTGGGTGTTTGTTTAGGAACCTTTGTCAGTAGCTCTCTAATTGATGGTGCTAAGAGATTTGAATTTGATGGACAGGTCATATTCAAGGTTAAACAAGAAAGCCTGGTTAAGGAATTAAATAAGAAACAGCTTATTTTGGACCAATTAGGCATTCATGTCTGTACTGATGATGACAAAAGCAGATTTGATTATTCACTTTCAACTATATATCAGAAGGGGCAACAATGGGAGATTTTGGTTGAAACAGCTAACAGATATGAAATGCTTTCATAATTTTTTTTATTTATTTAATTTTTTAGTTGTTTGACCAGGAGTAGCACACTAAGCTGAAAGCTTTTTTACAGGTGCAACCTGGGAGCACAGGAAAGTTAAGTGACTTGCTCAGGGTCACACAGTATGCAAGTGGAAGCTGAGGGATTCAAACCCAGTTCTAGTCTGCTGGATGCCACCAGATTTGCAGCTCAGAGTCTTAAACCACTGCACTATACTGCCTCCCATATTGATTAATGAATCAATGACAAATGGATTCTGCTAGACGGAGTCCACAGGGACCAAGAATCAATTCTTTACAAGTTATTGATTCCCACAGATCAGATATGTTTAAAAATAAAGATGATAAACTTAATATTTTGTCCTGGAATCCATCAGGACTTGGGGAAAAGTTAGCGGATCCCAAAATGATTGAATATTTGAACCTATTTGATCTGATTTGTGTACAAGAAATGTAGGCACTTACTAATTTCTTTTTAGATGGCTAAAAGTCTTAGAATAAACTGGCTAGTAAAATAAAGAAATTCGGAAGGGAGTTGGGGGCTTACAATTTTTATTAAACTGGATATCGATATAATAACTGAAGAAATAAGCATTAATACTAATGGTCTGCAAGTGGTTAAAATAATGGACAAAGATAAGGATTCTTGGTTTATAATTAATGTTTATTGCAATCCTGTAGGAAACAAATATGGAGACTTGGACCTTCTTAGGACACTCAATGATGCTGTAACCAGCATCCAAAGTGATTATTCGGAGTGTGGATTGTTGATTATGGGGGATTTTAATGCTAGGTTAGGTAATTTACAGGCTTGATATAGAGGAAGCCTTGTGTTTAAATGATAAATCTAAAGTACAAATTATAAGGAAAGTAAAGGACTTGGTAATTAATAAGCATGGAATAGATTTACATAGATTGATGATTGACAGGAATTTATGTCTTTTAAATGGAAGGATTTTTTTTGACTTAGAGGGGGAATATTCATTTAGGGGAGGGAATGGTTCCTCAACTATTGATTTTGTCTGGACTGATCTAAATATGATTAATCAATGTTATTCTCTATGTCTGAAACCAAGGCCAGAAAGTCAGCACTCAGTTGTTGAACTTAGGCTAAATAGAAAAGAATATATCAATAAAATAATTAGACATGCACCTTTATTAATCCAGTTGAAAAAGAATAGAATTGAGTGGGAAATAATTAAAGCCCAAGATTTCGAAGGCATTTTACAAAATGCAGGAATTTTAATGAGATTATTGTAATCAACAGATAATGCCCCTGATAACCAAATAATATCCGAGGATAATTCTATTATAAGTGCAGTAGCTTACGTAATAACAAAAGAGGTAAAGATCAAAGAAAAAAAGGTCAACCCTGGTATAATATGGAATGTAAACAAGCCCAAAAACATCTTAATAAACAATTTAGAACATTAAAAATGCATCTGAATAATGAAAATAATAAGAAAATGAATCAAATAAAGAAAATATACAAGTCAGTGTTAGTAAATAGTAAAAAAAAATATGTTAAACAACTATGGTTGGAGATAAAGAGTGCAGTTCAATCAAATGACAACAAATCATTTTGGCATATCATTAGATTTGGCACCAAAATCAATGATAAAATTGAGGCATATATTGAACCTAATACTTGGGAAATTCATTTTAAACAAATGTTCAGTAGGAAGAACCCAATTATCTTTTCAAATTAGCACAGATGGGGACTAGGGAATGAATGTATAGACCAATTGACGAGATAACAGTAAAAGAGATAGAGAATGCAATGGATTCATTTAAAAGAAGAAAGGCACCAGGTCCTGATGGGTTCCCTTTGGAAGTTATAATTAGAACTAAGCACTACTGGATTCCCTTCTTATATAGATTGTTTAATTATGTTTGAGTAACAGGGATAATCCTGACAAATTGGAATTTAAGTATCATAGTACCAATATTTAAAAAAGGCCATAGAAAGGATTTGGGTTGTTATAGGCCGATTAGTTTACTTGATACTTTGGTAAAATTATTTACAAAAATTATTAATAAAAGATTGTATTGTTGGGCAGAGATCAATAATGTAATTGATGAAGCACAAGCTGCATTTAGAAAAGATTACTCAACAATGGATCAAACTTTTATTTTGGCACATCTTATAAAAAAATACAAGGTGATAAAAAAACAAAAACTTTACTGTATATTTGTTGATCTTAAGTCAGCTTTTGACAAAGTCAATAGAATTTTCCTTTGGGAAAGACTATCTGGCCTTGGAGTAGATCCTTCTTTATTGGAAATGATTAGGCTGATGCATCAGGATAATTATGTTAGTGTTAAGTACAATAATAAAGGTGAATTAAGTAACTGGTTTAGCTCTAATATAGGGGCTAAACTGGGTTGCTCATTGGCACCCCTGTTGTTTAATTTGTTTTTCTGCACTGCTTTAAATAAGATGTATGACAAAGAATTCCATATGCCAAAAATTGGAGCAAGAGCACTACCCTATTTAGCTTATGCTGATGACGTGCCTTTACTTTCAACAAGCCTTTAAGATATAAGAAGTTTGGATAAATTTTATGTAGAAAGTTGCAGTGCACATCTTCAGATTAACTATAGTAAAACCAAGGTATTGGTCTTTGGGGGAATAGGAGTAACTATAAATATTATATGAATCATTATAGATTAGACGTAGTAACAAATTTTTGTTACTTAGGGATAACTTTCAGCCAAAATAGAATTTGGTCTGACCATCTGAAGGAAACTAAGTTAAATGCAGAAAAGTTTTTTCCTGCTCTTTTGTCCTTTTTTTCTAGGCTTGGAGAGAACTCTAGTAAAGGTAACCTAATGGTTATTGATGCCAAGATCAAATCCCAGCTCCTTTATGGAGCTAAAATTTGGGGTATTAATTATAACTGCAAAGCAGGAATTGACCCCTGTTTAAACAAACTTTATAATAAGATGTTAGGGCTACCAATTGCTGCCCCATCTTCGTTAGTGAGGGCTGAGATTGGTAAGATTTCAGTTGAATGTCAAATACAGCAAAGGCTAGTAAATTATTGGTTAAGAGTGTTTAGAATGAATCAGGAAAGACTTCCTCGGATCTGCTTGGAGGAAGGTATAACATATCTCTATTCAAGAATAATTTCCCTTGTATAAAAGTAGTAGAAGAAATAATTAAACCACTTGGCTTGCTCTTGACAATTATAGATTGTTTAGGACTTCCTTTAACCCAAATAAGAGAACAAGTTCATATTAGGATAAAAAAATGTATTTATGCAAAAAGATCTGGAGATTAGTAGATTTTCTAAAGCCTGCCTGTAGCTGGCTAAAAATAAAAGATCCCATAAATTAGAATTATAACTGGAGATCTTACACAACCCAAAACATAGGAAAGCTGTTACTAGATTAAGTTTCAAATAATTCTCGAGTAATATTATAAAGGGGAGATTTGAGAAAGGAAAAAAAGAAGATCTTTACTGCAAATGTTGGTTGAGTCAAGACAGTTTACTACATGTGGTTATGCTCTGTCCTTTGTATGAAAAAATGAGGTCTTCCCTTGTGGGCAGTTTAATTCAACAACTCACTTATCAACCAGATAACATACTGACATATCTATTAAAAGCACAGGAAGAAGGGGTACTTGTCCCTTTGGCCTCCCTCTTAAGATATGTAGAACTTAAAGGTTTCCATTTTAAACCTTGATTTAGGTAATAGAATTGTGGGAGTTCTTATATTTAAACAAACTGTTTTGAAATATGGTGCATATTAATGTATTAGTTTATGGAAATATTGCCAGAATAGGAATGACTGATATGGTAAAGAACAGAATTTGTTTGGTCAGAGGAGGTGCTAAAATTAATGTGTGATGAATTGATTTTATGTGATATTTGAATATTGTAAATGTGATCTTATATTGATCTAAAGTAGTTTTCAACAGTATGTTTATCTGATATGCATATTTATTATGCTTTTTTACGTTGTTATTTATGTCTGAATTTGCAATGGCATGATATGTCGAACAATAAAATTGATGAAAACACCTAATTTCCAAACTTTTGTCAGTGCATTATCAACCCTAATTGATGTATTAACAGAGTGTTTTTTGCAATGAATTTCCCTTCTTATTGAGAAAGTGTAATGTAAGTGGTTAGTGGTACTGTATGTGTTTGTGGGAGCATGGGTCCTCCAGGCCCTGCGCTCCCTTCATGTTGCTCATTTTTGTGTAACGATATGTGTATGTGGGAGCACGGACCCTCTGGACCATGTGCTTACTTCACATTGCCCTTTTTTTGCATAACAGTATGTGTATGTGGGAACACAGGCCCTCCGGGCCCTGTGCTCCCACTTACACATAAATACAGACCCATACAGCAGCCCTATAGGGCAAGGAGCAAATGTAACTCTAATTTTCCAATATCTCAGCAACTGTAGCAGCTATGAAAAATATACAAGTGCTGTTGTAATCATGACAGCAAAGTCTCCATGTGAGATAAATCGACTAAATCTGTATCTCACGTCATTTCCGATATACAGACACCAAAAAGTGCTGTGGGCGCCACAAAACAAACTGCCTCATTTGGCAATTTAATTTTGCAAAATTCCACTACTTTTGCGAAACTCCCATAGGCTGACATACAATACTATTGCGAAACTAAAGAGTACTGTCACAGCAGTACTGTCATTTTCGCGAAACACATTGTAGTTTTGCAATGCCAATGGTACTTTCACGAAAACAAATGGTAGTGTCACGACACTATTGTCACTTTTCTGACAATAGTGGTAGAGTCACAACAGTACTGAAACTTTCTGTAAAGTAAAGGTAGTGTTGCAACACCACTACCATTTTTCTAACCCACTTCCCAGATACGGGTGGCTGAATGGTGGTGCAGACACAGATGTGTCAGTAGTGTGTTCCATAGCTGACTTTTGCAAATTTACATACAAAATTTACAGTGCTACCAGTGTAACTATAGTGCAATGTAACTGGTATGTGGTTGTGGGAGCATGGGCCTTCCGGGCCCTGTGCTCCCCTGACATTTAAATTATAAGGGGGGGGTGGCAGTCTATGTGAGGGACGGGATCAAATGCCCAAGGGGTGATGGGAAACAAAGGAGAACAGAGGCAATCTGGCTGCAGCTCCTAGACTCAAGGGGTAGGAAACTGTGGTTTGGTGTGGTATACAAGCCACCATCCCAGTCTAAGGAGCTTGACAGGGAATTAGCGGGACAAATCAGAAAGGTATGCAGAAAAGGGAAGGTGGTCATCGTGGGGGATTTCCACTTGCCAGGGGTTGACTGGAGCATTCTGATCACCTCCAGTGCTAGGGAGCAAGTGCTCCTGGACGTGATCCAGGAGGATCTCCTGACACAGTTAGTTAGTGTACCTACTAGGCTAAAGAACACTTTAGACCTGGTATTGTTGAATGGGGAGGCAGTAAGGGAAATATAGGTGGAGGACTTACTAGCCAACAGCGATCACCAAACAATGTGGTTTCATATCATGATGTGTGGGGAGCCAGAGAAATCAATTACTCGGGTGGTAAACTTCAGGAGGGCAGACTTTCAGAGGATGCAGGAAGTACTGAAAGGGAAACCAGAACGTATAAGGCAAGAGATGGATGTGGAGCAGAAATGGGATATTATTAAATGAGGGATTACAGATTCAACAGAAGCCTGCACCAAGACACACAGTAAGAGGAGTAGAGCAAGAAAATGATGCTGGTTGAACAGCGAGGCAGTGGAGGTAGTGAGGGAAAAATGAGAGGCACACCAGAGGTATAGGAGGACAGGAAAGGAAGTGGACAGGGAGGAGTATGCAAGATGGACCAGGGATGTGACCAGAAAAGTGAGAGAAGCCGAGGCCCAGGTGGAGCTGAGATTAACACAGGGAATTAATGGGGTGGGGGGAGAAAGACTTTTTCAGATACATCAGGGAGAAAAGGAAGTGCAAGGAGACAGTGGTGAGGATAAAAAGGGGTGGGGAGTGGACAGAAAAGGGGGAGGCAGAAACACTGAATGAATACTTTTGCTCAGTGTTTACAGAAGAAGAGGGGGGACCTTTACCACCATGGGCTGGGAGGGTGGGGATGGGGGAGAGGAGGTACATATGGAAGAATTGAGCAAAGTAGTCCTAGAGGGACTGAGGGTGCTGAGTAGACAGAGCACCTGGGTCAGATGGTATCCACCCCAGGGTGCTGTGGGAGATGGCGGAGGTGTTGGCGGAGCTGCTGGCAGATCTGTATAGCACCTCACTGGAGTTGGGATGTGTGCCACTGGACTGGAGGATGGCACATGTAGTACCATTACACAAGACTGGACCAAGGGATGAACCAAGTAATTATCATCCAGTACGTCTCACCTCCATAGTGTACAAACTCATGAAAATGATACTAAAGGAAAGACTGGTGTTGTACCTGGAGGGCAATGGCCTCCAGGATGTGAGGCAGCATGGATTCGTTTCAGGGAAGACTTATCAAACCAACCTGATACAATATTATGACTGGGTAACAGGTGAGCTGGATGAGGGTCATGCGGTGGATGTTCTTTACTTGGACTTCAGCAAGGCCTTCAATTCGATGCCTCATGGGTGGCTTGGGGGGAAGCTAACTGGTGTAGAGGTAGGTGAAAAAATGACGAACTGGATTACAAGCTGGCTGAGTGGGAGGTTGCAACGGGTGGTGGTGAGAGGGGAGCTCTCAACTCCAAGGCTGGTGATGAGTGGGGTGCCACAGGGCTCTGTGCTGAGGCCAGTATTATTTGGGCTCTTCATATCAGACATTGCACACGGGGTGGTGAGCAAGGTAAATCTGTTCGCTGATGACATCAAAACTGGAGCAGTGGTGGATGGAGGGAAGGGATAGAAGCAGCTGTAGGGGGACCTAAGCAAGCTAGAGGAGTGGTCAGAGAGGTGGCAGCTGGGGTTCAATGCAAAGAAGTGTAAGTTTATGCACTTCAGGATGAAGAACCCAAGGAGAGAATACTTGCTGGGGGGGTTTAGCTGGGGATCGCTGAAGAGGAGAAGGACCTAGTGGTAATGATAACAGGGACCATAAACAACACTCCCCAGTGCAGGAGAGCAGCTGCAAAAGTGAACAAAATGCTGGTGTGCATAGTGAGGGAGTTTTCATCCAGGCAAAGAGAGGTGATCTTCCCCTCTACAGGTCACTGGTAAGGCTGCACTTAGAGTATTGTGTACAGTTTTGGAGGCCATACCTAAAGAGTGATATCAGGCTACTGAAGGAGGTGCAGAGGAGGACAACAAAGATGATATGTGGACTGGAGGGGACAGACTATGAAAGCAGGTTGGGAGACCTGAATATGTACACCCAGGAGGCTAGAAGGGATAGGGGGACATGACAGAGACATTCAAGTATCTGAGGGGAATCAGTAAGGAGGGGGAGGGACACCAGGGGGCATGGGCTAAGAATAGAGGGGGAAGATTTAGGAGGGAAATGAGGAGACACTGTTTCACAGAGGGTGGTAGCAAAATGGAATGCACTACCAGAATGTGTGGTATCATGTAAATCTATAAACAGTTTTAAAAGGGCATGGGACAGGGAAAAGGGGAGAGTGAGGGTGGCGGAGGTGGGGGGTAATAGTGGGACACAAAGGGGAGTGGGCGGGGCAGCTGCAAACTAGGGGTACAAGCTGCACACTTGAGCAGACTTAGATAGACCGGATGGTCTGTTTCTACTGGCACATTTGTATTTGCTTAGTGGTATGCAGATGTGAGAGCACGGGCACCTCCGACTCCCGCCTGGAACAATTTTGCTTTTACTCCCAATCACGATGTTAGGACTGGGAGTACTCAGGTGGAGGACTCGTCTCACTCTCAGCCACTTGCTGGCATTCAAATCACTGAGGCTGTACCACCTGGCATAAGGCTGCTGATGGGGGGGCGCCGGGCAGGTCAACTCAGCTCAGGCTCGACAGAGTCCGACTCACAGCCTCAGGGACACTCGGTCAGGTTAGGTGCTCTGAGGCAGTCGTGTGGCTTCTTGCCTGGTTTGGTCAGTGCTGCTAGACTGTGCTGGGGTTGGGGATGACTTCACTGGACAGCAATCTACCTTGGGCTAAACTTTTTATCAATATGTCCGGTGTCTGTGTGCCATGCAGCATAACCTCTGGGCGGCTTCCCTCCTCCTACACATGAGCCAAGCCAGAATTGGACACTGTGACAGGGCTTAGGGCTATATATAAAGAAAGAGTACCTCGCTCTTAAGCAGATCATCCAGCTACTTCAAAACAAGCACAAGCAGCATCTTAATCTGACTCACATCCTGACTTATCTCACTGATTCCTGCTGAAGGTAGGACAACATGAGTGAGTGGACAGTCGGCAGCAACCAGCGGGAGTACTGTAGTCGAGGAGCCTGGATCTAACCGAGAGCTGCAATATATCAGCATAGGCTATGCATATGCATGCTGATATATTGCAGTTCTTGGTTAGACAGTAACTGTAACATAACAATTTATGCTTGCTGCTTACTAATAACTATGCTGCTGATCAGAGAGCAGCCAGCTGACTGCCGAGTGTGGTGGTGTCACTGGAATAATGGATGGATCGACTCTGGGACACTATGAACATCAGTCATGGATGGACATTAGCTAGCTTGTCCTCTCTCTCTCTCTCTCTCTCTCTCTCTCTCTCTCTCAGGAATGTTGTGATGTGTGCCAGTGCATGGATGGAGATGTATCCTGGCATCCTGGGTGAGCATGCGCAACTTGCGCAAGGCACTGTATGGTGTGTTGTTCTTCTGTTATACACGTGGTACAGTTGTCAGTGCACTGCTTGCGCATGCTCTCACACAGTGCCACATTATTTCTTCAGGAGGATTCAGGAGAGTCAGTCTTCTGTCTCGCTCTGTCATCAAAGGAAGGCACTGCTTTCACTACTAGTTTTTCTGCACCAAATGAATTCTAATGCAAACAAACAAAATAGAAAACAAACCAGATTACTGAAAATGTACAGAAGGATTTTTTTTTTCTTCAGAATAATCTGAGGGAGTGAGGGATGCTAGGGAGGGATTGGGGGAAGGGGAAGAAGGCTTCTAAGGGGTGAGGGCTGAGACAGCCTGCCTGCTGAGTTACCATGGCTGTGGCCAGCTAGCTACTACTGCTGAGGAATGGATGTGGTTGAACTTAGGGGAGTGAAAAGCTGAAGCTGTGCAGTGTCAGAAGTTGAACTGAGTGAGTTTAAATAAAAAATAAACATAAAAAAAGTGCTCGCTCAGTGCTTGCTTGATGAATTTGCAGGCCTGGGGTGGGGGGCTCTGATACTTAGACAGGATTTTCCATAAGTGTAGAAGGATAGGAGGAATCAGTCTACATTACACATAGAGTGAAGCAGAGTTAAGTATAGACTATTTTTCTCATCTGTGTGCTTATTTTTATTATTGCCATTTTCACAAAGAAGATATAAAATCACACTTTACTCTGATTGAAGTGTGACTGACTTTTGAGTCTGTACATGGGGTTGTGCCACCCATTTAGCTTGCTAATGTCTGTCATGCTTCTCCGTCATAAAAGCTTTCAGTCTAAGGTGCGGCAGACTTTTTAACTGGTACACAGGGTTGTGCTACCCATTTAGCTTACTACTGCCTGTCAAACTTCTCTCTCATATAAGCTTTCAGTCTAACTAAAGGTGATGGACATTTGAGCCTGTACATGGGGTTGTGCCACTCATCTGCACCAGAAGACATATGAAGAGAGACTAATGGAGCTTAATATGTATACCCTAAAGGAAAGAAAGGAGAGGGGGGACTTTCAAGTACCTCAAGGGAATCAACAAAGTCCAAGAGAGTAGCATCTTTCAGAAAAAGAGATGTGCAAGAACAAGGGGGCACAATTTGAAGATAGAGGGGTGACAGCTCAGAGGTAATGTGAGGAAGTATTTTTTCTCAGATAGGGTTGTGAATGCATGGAACAGCCTTCCTAAGGAGGTTGTGGAGTCCAAAACAGTGGGGGGAATTCAAGAATGCATGGAACAGACATAAGGCAATTCTAGTGAGGGGTAGGAGGAAGAAGGCTGTTGGTTAACTAGGATCTGCAGCTTATCCATTAGTTAGGGAAATAAGCAGACTAGGTGGGCCAAGTGATCTTTACCTGCCATCAAATTCTATGTTTCCATGTTTTATTTAGCTTGCTACTGCCTGTCATACTTCTCCCTCATATGAGCTTTCAGTCTGACTAAGGCGCGTGTGACAGACTTTTGAGCCAGTACACAGGGTTGTGCCACCCATTTAGCTTGTTACTGCCTGTCATGCTCGTCCTTCATATGCTGTAAGCTATCAGTCTAACTAAGGTGTGACAGACTTTTGAGCCTTTGCTTGGGGTTGTGCCACCTATTTAGCTTGCTACTGCTTTTCAAACATCTCCCTCATATAATCTTTCAGTCTAACTAAGGTGTGACGGACTTTTGAGCCTGTACATGGGGTTGTGCCACCCATTTAGCTTGCTACTACTGCCTGTCATACTTCTCCCTACATGAGCTTTCAGTATACTTTATGACAGACTTTTGAGCCTGTACACAGGGTTGTGCTGCCCATTTAGCTTGCTACTGCCTGTCAAACATTTTCCTTATTCTCATTTTCAGTCAGTAGTGGGATAAAGCAAACGGATTCTTATTTCAGCTGTGTGCTGACCTGAGCGTGATTGTTTTTTGACCTTTCAACAAAGATATATAAACTTTGCAAACTATAATGCCTAAAACAAAAAGATGAAAGGTTACATGTCTGGAATGTGGTTCAGTATTTGACAATGACTACAGAAACAAGCATAATTTAAAAATGTATAGTGAGCTCCTGAAAGCAAGGAGAGTTATTCATTACAAACTACATGCATCTCATCCAGCTATTGCTAGTTTTTTTTTTTGTGGTACAAGTGGGACTACATTCATAAAACAAGCATGAATTCATAATAACCAGAGCATAAATTCAAATGAATTTGCAGATTCTGAGACACCTTACAGCGGTGAAGGTGAACTACCTTGTCCATCAGTGGATGTGTCAACAATACCAGCTACAGACACATCTGCACCTGCTTGTTCTGAAGGTAGTAGGGGTAGCAACACAATAATTGATCATAATTTTGTGCTGAAAAACCAGAAAATATTGAAATTTCCCAGGTTGAGGATGTCGATGAAATAGAGGACCAGGATCTTGGCAGTGCCAGCTCTTCATTTGTTGTTCATATCACACATGATTACGAATATTTTGAGCTTGACATGAACATAGACACTAGTAAGATAAATATGAATGATGTTGGTAGTCCAGATGAGCTACCAGTGCCACTGTCCATTGACACAGGTAATGAAAAGGAAGATGATGATGATAGTGATACAGTTTGCCATGGTATTCCAAGTGCAAGTGGTGATGCCAGTCCACAGATGGTAACTGATCCTGCTGATCGTCCACCAGTAATTCTGCCTTCCCTCAGATCAGAATTTGTAAAGGCAGGACCCATGCAACCTGAACTAAGTAAATACCCCATGAAATATGATGTTTCTGGTAAACAATTTAGAACTTTTCGCAATGCTTGGTACTGCACCATCAATGAAATAACAGGCAAAAGTGTTAAGTGAGACTGGTTAGAATACAGTATCGCCAAAAGTTCTATGTTCTGTTTTCCAAGCATGGTTTTTGGAAAGACAAAATCACAGTGGGTTCAAGGGGGTGTTACAAATTTTCATAAAGCTCTTGAGTTAAAAACTTAGAAACATAGAAGTTGATGGCAGATAAGGGCCACAAGGCCCATCCAGTCTGCCCATTTCTTTTTCTACCTTATGAATGTGCCATCAGCCTTTGCTCTGTCAATGGCCTATCTATTCATACTCATCTGTATTGTTCTGTTATGCCTATCCCATACCTGTTTGAAGTCCTGCACTGTATACATATCCACCAGTTCCTGAGGTAAGCCATTCCATGCATCCACCACCCTTTCTGTGAAAAAGAACTTCCTCACAATTCCCCTTAATCAGACTCCATCTAATCTCATGCTGTGTCCTCTTGTCCTGCTATTTTTCTTATACTGAAACATGTTAGACTCTTTCACTTTGTTAATGCCTTTAAGATGTTTGAATGTTTCGATCATATCACATCTCTCCCTCCTTTGCTCTAGGGTATACATATTGAGCTCCGTTAATCTGTCCTCATATGTTTTCTGATGCAGTTCCTGCACCATTTTGGTTTCCCTTCTCTGGACTGCCTCAATTTGGTTAATGTCTTTGTGAAGGTGTGGCCTCCAGTACTGTATGCAGTACTCCAGATGGAGCCTAACTAGTATCTTGTAAAGAGGGATTATTACCCCACTCTTATGACTTGTGATACCCCTACTAATACACCCCAACATCCCCCTAGCCTTACCTACTGCTTTAGTGGTCTGCTTGGATGAGTTCAGGTCATCTCTGATGATGATTCCCAAGTCTCTTTCTTCCCTTGTGACTGCCAGCAACTCCCCTTCCAGCCTATAGGTGGCTTCAGGGTTTCTCTTCCCTATGTGCATGATCTTGCACTTCTTTGCATTAAACCCCAGTTGCCACTTTTCCGACCATTTTGCCAGTTTATCCAGATCTCATTTCATTCTGCTTACCCCATCTGGATCATCTACTCTGTTGAAGATCTTGGTGCCATCTCCAAACAGACAAACCTTACCCTCCGGTCCATCTGCAATGTCACTGATGAAGATATTGATGAGGACTGGCCCCAGGACTGATCCCTGAGGTACCCCACTTGTGACTTGCATCTCTTCTGATTGTATACTGTTTTCCAACACTCTCTGTTTTCTGCATAACAACTAGTTTGCCACCCAGTTGATCAACTTCTGACCCATCCAGAGCCTACCCAGCTTACTAATCAATCTTCTATGTGGAACAGTATCAAAAGCTTTGCTGAAGTCAAGGTAGGCAACATCAACTGCTCCCCCTTGGTCCACCACTCTGGTTACCCAGTCAAGGAAATCTATGAGATTAGTTTGACAGGACATGGATCCTGTTCTCCTATGGACTCCAGGTGTTGCACTATCCTTTCCTTAAGGAGTGCCTCCATAATCTTGCCCACTACTGAGGTAAGACTGACTGGTCTGTAGTTCCCTGTATCCTGCTACCACTCTTGTGGAGCAGGATCACATGAGCCCTTCTCCAGTCTTCTGGGACCACTCCTGTGCTCAGAGACTCACTAAACAGTTCTGATAATGGTTCTGCTTGTTCCACCCTTAGTTCCTTTAGTACCCTGGGATGCATGTTATCAGGTCCCATTGCTTTGTCCACCCTGAGCTTATCAAGCTCTTGTAGGACCCTTTCTTTTGTGAAGGGAGTAGTGCATGCCTCCCTCCCGCCTGTGTCCATGGTGCTGAGCTGTGGGCCCTGCCTTACCTTCTGTTCCATAAATACTGAGCAGAAGTATCTATTTAGGATAGATGCTTTTACATGGTCCTCCTCCTTACATGCCCCGTTATCCCCTTTGATCTTAGCAATACCCCCTCTGGACTTTCTCCTTTCACTAATGTATCTATAGGAAGTCTTGTCACCGTCTTTTACTGTTTGTGCTAGTGTTTCCTCAGTTTGGGCCTGTGCCTGCCTTACTGCCATCCCTGCTTCCCTTAGGAAAGTTTGGTATTCTTCCCTATCTTCATCCTGCTACGTTCCCTTATAATTCCTGAAGGCCAGCCTTTTGCCTCTGACCTTTTCTGCTACTGTTTTTGAGAACCAAAGTGATTTCCTTCTTCTTTTGCACTTCCTTTTCTCTCTAACACAATGGGATGTTACTTCAAGTATTGCATCCTTAATGCCTGCCCACTTTGCCTGTACCCCCTCACCTGTATTTCTTCTTGCCAGGGCTAACTTAACTCTTTTGTCCATCTTATCAAAGTCAGCTCCTCTGAAGTCCCATATTTTTTGCCTTGGAATAGGATGATTTAGTTCTAATTGTTAAACATGGAAAGTCAAGTCAGCATAGAGAAAATGTACTAGAGTGGTGATTGTTTCAAAATCAGAGTACACAAGTGTATAAGTTATTGTGTAAGCAAGCAGAGCAAGAAAAGGAGAAGAACAGAAAGACTCTCTGACCAATAATAAAGACTGTTTGTTATCTTGCACATCATGAAAATGCTTTGAGGGGCCATAGAGAAATTATTGATAAAGATTTTGGTGGGACATACTGAAATAATGGGAGGCCTAGAGTAATAGGCTTAGCCAAAAAGTAAAAGTATGTTCAAGTCCAGCACTTATTGGGAAGTCAAAAGACATGTTGAGGAGATGTGACATGTGTCTACCCAGTAATCTACATTGCAAGCTTTCAAGCAAAGGAATTGTTTAGTTTCCAGAGAAATGACCAGGTATGGACTGTAGGAGCTGGAGGTGGGAGACCCCCCATCTTTAGTGACCAGGTCCACCTCTATGGATTTGCTCTGTGAATTTCTACTTTGCCTCATGCACTTGGCCAATGATGAGGGAAGTACCCAGATGTGGGATTGGAAGGAAAATTCTCTCTAGGAGTTGAAGGCTCTAAGGTGGTTTGGGGAGCCACAACAGGATAATTGGTTCATTTCCCAAAATGGACCATGGATCAAGTGGCCAGCGGGGGAGCCAGACCAGTGGGGAAAACCCAAGTAGTGCACAAGTCGGACTGTGTACCCAAAGCTGTGTGCAAGTTCGGGCTCTGTGCCTGGTGGGTTCAGAGCCTGAGGGCTGGAAATAGTGATGAAGGGTTTCTGTTGTCTCTAATCTGCATTACCAGGAATGTAGCCCCATGGGGTCCATCTTTGCTTTGTTTGTTCAGCTTGAATGTGAATAAAAGCCACACTGTAGAATCCCATTTCTGGTTCTGGACATTACAGTTATTGCTTCCTGTGTTCGGATTTAGTTGGGTGCCCCTGTGCAGAGTAGCCAAACCTAGGCCCCCTGTGCCGAGTAAGCTCATCCTCCCCGAACCCAGTCCCCACCAGGTACTGCTGTCAGTTTCAACAACATGCTACCTGTCATTTTGCTAAAAGGCAGGGGTCCGGGGGTTACACAAACCATGGAGGAAATGAAACAATGTCCTGCTGCTTCATCAGCTGCCTTGAAGCCACAGGTAAAACCTGTGATTTTGAAAATGAAAAAGATTTTATTATTTGCCTTTTTGCACTTCATAACATATTTTCCAAAATAAATACAATCTCTGTGTGCCTACAGTCTCCAACTATCTATATTGCTGATGCACTAGACCAGGTACAAATATTGAAAACTAGCCTTTCAGAAATGAGGTCAGATGGAACATTTTGAAGTTATCTATACTTCTTCAGTGAAATTTGCCAAAAAGCTTAACAGTGACTTCAACCTAGAGATTAACCTAAGTGTGTCTTATTGCAGGCGACACATGCAAAGGAATGTAGTAGACAGAAAAAGCAATAAAGAGCAATTGAAAAGTGACTTTTACTATGACAGTCGACACCATTGTCAGTTCCCTGAATGATCTGTTTGCTGAGGTACCCATCATTAAATCTCTATCTGTTTTTACACCAAAACGCTTCAATAATTGTACCACCGAGGAAATCAAAGCTGCTGCCACAGTCATTTCATGTACTTACCTTGACATTAATCCAGAGCTTCTCATTTCAGAATCATAGCTGGTATGTAAAGTACAAAAGCTTCAAAGTCTTGCATCACATCAGATCTGCAATTTCCTTCATGTAGTGGCTAAACTCAAGCTTATTCAAATTTTATGAAATACAGCATGTAGTTAAATATCCTTCCTGTGACAGTGGCATCTTGTGAGCATTCATTCAGTAAAATGAAGATGATCAAAACTCAGCGGAGAAACACGATGTCAAATGAAAGGTTAAGGCACCTCTCTATCATTAATATTGAGCGTAGCCATCTGACAAGCATTCCCGTCAATACCGTCATTGACAGGTTTAAGGGCATGAAACAAAGAAGAATGTTGCTGAAGATTTAGCATCAATTGAACAAATCTGTCCTTATTTCCCATACTGTGTGTGTGTGAATGTGAGCACTGAGCAGCAGCATAGATTGCAGGTGCAATGAAAGATATTGCTACTTTCTTGTCTTTATACCTTTCCTCTTTCCCGCCTCCATTGCAACAACTTGACTCAATTTCTGTAGGATAGACATTTGTCCTGTTTACCAGATTCACTTTTGTAAAACTTTAATTAGGACATGTAACATGGTTTGTAAAAATTAGGATTGATGGCAAATTGACAACTTACTAATACCCATACTTTTTTTTTTTGTCTATACACTGCAAGTGAGTTCCATCTTTCTATGTCGGGGACTTGGAGGGTGTGTGCAATACATGCATCATCAAACCCATGATAATGTAAAGACCTCCCAGTAGTTATATGTAAAAAAAATATAAAGTACTTTGTTAGACCAGGTCTGTGCATGGTGGTAGTCTACCACACACAGGCATGATCTAAGTAGTGTTTAATAGGGTGGTACCATCCACTACTCATTTCTGGACATATCCATGTGCATTGGTAGTCATTGCCTATGTGACACATGGGCATAGCCTTAAAATACTTCATATTTTTTGGGGGTACTTATGCATTTATCTTGCCAAACATAACGATTAGTGGCAACTTGCTACTCAGTACTCATGATGGTATTTGGCTAGAAATAAGGCTCAGATTGCATCTCAGAGCATCAAAAATCTGAATTTTTTTCAAACCTATTAAGTTGGGTATTTCACAATCTCAAGCCCCCTTAGTTATGCACCCAAATGTCCACCACTGGGTGGCTATCTTGTTTTCAGTTAGTGAAAGACAAAAATGCCTGATGTTTAAATTTGGGACCCCCTAGATAAACACTGACGGTTGTGTTTACCTAGTCAAGTCCTGAGAATGCCAGCCCTATCTTTGTTTTGGGGTAAAAAAAAACAGAAATAGAGTTTTAAACATCGGAGCCCCAGTACTTTCACAAATTGTGATAGAAATGGTTGAAACACTTTCACAAATCATGAAAGTGTCATGCCATTTTTGCAAAACTGTCATAATTTGCAACAGTACTGTGGCCAGAAACTGAAATTCTTTACCAACCCCTCTGCAAGAAAATGGTTGGGGCTTTTGGGCTGAAATTTGCAGGGTGGCAAACACTGGTCCCACAGTTGTGGTTTTTAGTGGTTTGGTTCCACAACATTCAACAGGTCCACAGGTACAGTGTTCAAAAGTTGAGAAATTTCCCATAGAATAACATTGTGGTGCCTGTGATGCCTTTCGGCACCCGTATCTCACAAACTAAATGAGATATAGATTTTTCACTACCCACAACTTAAATCAAACAAGTTTGGAAGTCATAAATTATACCTGCAGTGGAATTGTTTTCCTACTTGTTGTGGTTATGAAGATATTGGGAAAAAACTCTTAAAAGGGTTCCAAGGGTGCCTTTTCAGTGCTTTTCAGTGCATGTATCTTAGAAATGATGCAAGGTACAGATTTAGTTGACTTATCTGTCATGGAGGTTACATTGTCATGATTACAACGGCACTGGAATTTTCTTCATGGCTGCTACGTTTGCTGAGATATTGGCAAATTAGTGTTTCAAGTGTTCCTAGCCCTATAGTGCTGCTGTAAGGCTCTGTAGTTATGTGTAAGTGGGAGTGCAGGGCCCAGAAGGCCTGTGTTCCCACATACACATACTATTAGACAAAAAAATGGGCAATGTGAAGGGAACAGAGTGCCTGGAGGGCCCATGCTCCCATTAACACATGCCAGTTTCCAGTTACATTACTCTTTCTCAAAGAGAAGGGAAATTCATTGCAAAAAAACTCTGTTAATGCATCAGTTAGGGTTGATAGCAGAGTGACAAAAGTTTGGAAATGTGATGTTAAGGTTATACCCCTATCACCCCACCTCCATCCCCAACTCTCCACACAGCAACAGGCATCAGCATGTGCATTGGGGTCATTGGCCTAACTCTATTCCCTGTGTAAACAAGCTGAGGTGGTGCAGTATAGGATAATGGAGTGAGAGTTAGGCCCGACTACCCCAATGCACACCCCGATGCTTATTGGTGTGTGGAGAGTGGTGGATGGGGTGGGGTGTTTGGGATGTAACCCTAACATCACATTTCCAAACTTTTGTTGCTGTACTATGATCCCTAACTGATGCATTAATGGATTTTTTTTGCGATATATATATATATACTTACATATACACACATATACCTCGGGGGTGAATATAACAGAGCAGAAAAAGGGTTTAAAGAGATATCAGCACCTTGGGAGGCCTACAAGACAGCAAGGAAGTATGAAGAGTTTGTTCTCAAACAATAATTAGAAGGAAAGGAGCATGCTTATTGGATCTTGCATACAAAATAAATAAATAAACTATATGACAGATCGGGATGGAGTTGCATGGAGCATGGATAGTGCACAGGGGAAACAATGTTTGGGGGGCAAGGAGCTTGCAGCAAGAACAGACCTGAGGCCCAGTGGTTATATATAAAAATATGTATTTTTCCTCTATTCTTGTTTTTCTTTTCTAAATAAAGTACAATTCTATAATTCAATTGCAGCATTCAAACATGGCCCCAAGAGGACGCAAGAACTCCAAGAATGAGGCAGTGAGGAGAGTTATGGAGTTGGTAGTAAAGGCCAAGGAGATGCAGGATGCAGTGGATGATGCCCCAAACCACTAGAACCCACCACGAGGGACAAGAAGCAGAAAAGCGGAGCAACACCAAGGACTGGGGTGGGAAAAAAGCAACCCAGAAATGAGGGCCAGCTTACCCCAGTGCACCCTCAGTCAGCTCCATCTCAGCTACAGTCATCCAGTTCGGTACCACCGCAACCAGATCAACCACAGCCAGGACCACCACAGAAGTCCAACCCAGTGCCTCTGCAGCTTGATTAGCCATAGCCAGTGCTGCCACTGAACCAGGGTGAAACAGTTATGGTAGACCTCACCCGAGAAGGGAGCGTAAAGGAATACGTGGAGCAGATTATTGGCTCCATGGTTGAGAATGGCATAGGTGAATTGGAAAAAGTACTTAGAGTGATTAAGAAAGGAAAGAAGGGTGAGCAAGGGGCTGAGGTAGGTGGCTTAGGGGGGTACAGGGTCTAGTTATGGAGCAAGGCATACCAGGAGTTAGAACAGGGGGCCATGTCCAATTGGCCACGAAACAAAAATATGGCAGGGGGAATTTGTGGATATCATTGCCTTAGTGGATAAAGAAACAGTGAATAAATATGAAAAGAGGGAATGTTTGGGAAGATGGACATGGCAGTGGCCTTGGTCTTGTTTGGGCAGGAAGGAAGGAAGAAGTGAAGGGTTTGAGGGGGTGAACCTGGGATGCATGGTCTGTTGGTTTCACATACTACAGTGCTATAGTTCAGGAGAAGCAGCCAGAGCTGGTCACACCCTTACTGGCATATTCCCGGATTGTTCATGGTGCATATAAAATTGGGGGGGTATTCATTGGCTGTAATATGATGAAAAATTTCATCAGAGAATGGCCTTGCACAGGGATGTGAGCACTCAGCACTCAGATTTATGGTTGGATACCATGACGGTGCAAGGAGGGAGTTATGGGGATTGGGTTAGAAATGACACAAACCTACAAAACGTTTGTTGGGCATTTAATAGAGCACAGTGCACCTGGCCAAACTGTCAGTTTAAGCATGCTTGTTCCAAGTGCACAGCGACTTAACCAGCATTCAGATGACGGATGTACAGAGACTGAAGCAATGGGGTCAACACAGGAGGTCAGCCCTTTCGGGGAGGTTTCTCAGGTACCTGAGGGACAGCTTAGGGACATCTGGGAAGGGGAAGGGGTTTTGGTGGGAGGGCAATAAGCAGGGAACAGGTCTGACAATGGGGCAGACAGGTCGGGGTAAAACAGTACCAGCTGGCATGGTCACGGGTAAAATTGAAAGTTTTATGGAAATGGTTGATGGATTACTTGGATAAGGAGGCTGGCAGAGCACTGGAGGAAGGGTTTACCAGGGGTTTTAATTTACACTTTATAGGGGAAAGAAAAAACCTAAAGGCTAAGAATTTAGGGTCAATCAAGGGTAAGGAAGAGATTTTGTCGCAAAACATATAGAAGGAAATCAAAGCAGGGAGGGTAGAGTGGCCATTTGTGGATTTGCCACTGGACAATTTCAGAGTGTCCCCATTGGGCTTGGTATCCAAGAAACAACTTTGGGAATATATGGTGATACATCATCTGTCATACCCGGAGGGGGATCAGTAAATGACTGTATAGGGGAGGAAGATAGCAGGGTAACATACACAACATTAGAGGAAGCGGTACACACTAAGTAATGCATAGCAAATTGAAAACTTCAGTAATATAACCACATATTTTAAACAAACTAAAATTATGCACTGCTGCACCACAACAATCAGCAAAAAAATGGCAAGAAATATTGAAAATATTACTGTGCATACATTAACACAGTTATACAAGAAAAATATCACCAAAACAGAAAGCACTGTCTTTTTCTCCAAGTTAATCTCCCTACACCACAGATACACCCCTCCCCCAAGGCACACTTCCACTGTCTCTCAGTACACAGACTGAATGTTGTACATTAGCATTCAAAATCCATACACAAGCAATAAATGCTCGATGATATGAGCACATGAGGGTTTCCTATAATGGATGAACTAAAGTTTCAGCAAAAAAATGACTCAAAAAGGCTTTTTTAACAGCTTTTAGAAGGTTTGAATTGCAGAGAGCTCTCAGAGCAGATTGTCTCCTACAGCTTCCTACACACACTAACCCAAACTGAGGCTGTGCAGAACAATCTAGAGCCCATGTGACTTGAAATCCTATGGATCACTGCAAAATTTGCCTTTGGAGCTTAAAAACAAGGTGAAGTGAGGCGAAGTACATTGTTTTCAATGTACTTCGCCTTAAGAATTGGTGGAGTAGTGGTTTGGGAAGGCAGAGCAATGCAAAGTCATTGTTTTCAATGGACTTTGCGTTACCCATTATAACGCAAAGTACTCCACTTAGTGTTGCGGAGCACTCCGTAAATTCACCTTCACTACAAATTGGGGTCACTTCGACCATCACTACAAATAAGTTAACATTTTCAGATAAAAGATGTTGGTCATTGTGCTATGTTCATTATTCATCATATTCTTTACATTTAATTGATAGTTCTCCTAGAGTTTAATTGATTATACATAGATCCATTGCATAAACTGTATCATATCCTCCGTGATGAAGTCCAGTTGAGAGTTCTTCAAAATACATAGCATTCCTTCCTTTGTTAGTGTTTCTATTTGGAAATATTGAGCAATATACTTGTTTCTAATATTTTGATATTTAGGACAATAGAGTATGACATGTGGCAAGGTTTCAAGTTCTCCTGGGCAGCAATTGCAATGAATGTCTTTTGGTTGTTGCTTATTTTCTGCATGCAGATACTTTGTAAACCTTAATTGGTATACTTCCAACTTGAACCTCAGAAATATTACACATTCCTTTTTGTTCTTTAAGTGTAATAAGAAAGATTCCAAAGTATGATTGATTTTATTTTTGGCATACCAAGTATGTAATTTCGAGTTTGATGTTTGCCATGTCTTCCTCATAGGATAATTGTTTCAATCTATCTTTTATCATTTTGTTTTAGCATGGTGATATTACAACTCCTTTCATTGCATCCTCCCATAAGTGTTTTAAATCCAGTTTCCTGAGAATTTCCTTTGTATGCTCCAACCAAGACAACTTGCAACCTTTATTTATCCAAGAAAGCTGTTCATGCATGCATTTTTTAAATGGTCTATCTGAATTCTATGTAATTTTTTTTATACAATAAGTTAGTTTTGTTGATATGGCTAAATATTTTAACTGTACCCTTTCAATTCTGCCTGTGCTATGTGCAATGGGGATGACTTGGGTAGCTGAAGCACAATTCTATACAGTTGTTTTGAAAGGTTTTTCAAGTATATTGAATTGTTGTACCATATTTTTGTGGCATATAAAGCTATAGGAGTTAATTTCATTTCCATTGCTCGTAGTGTGGATAATATAGAAGCTCCAAATTTGACACTAAATCTAGTGAGGGCATTTTTACTTTGTTGCAACATATTCTGTGTCTATTTTGTGTTTTTTATTATTATTTGAAGTTATATAGTATCCTAAGTAATGATATGCTGATACTCATTCCAACTGAATTTGGTTTATATACTGGTTTATATTGGTTTAGCTCTTTCTGACAAACTTCCCGCATACATCTCTATTTCTTTCAAATGTGCCAATGGTTTCTATGGCCTTAGACATTGTGCTACACTTTGCTTCCAGATACTTAGAATGAAAACTACCTATGGTATGTCTGCAATGAATTTTTCACTCCCATCCCTATGGAACACTATGCAAAGCTCACTTAAGCTCTCCTCATTACCAAGTTTATTAACTTTCAAAGTCCTGATATCCAAATAATTGAGGGAAACCTGCAGCTGCTTTAGGCGACCTTGAGGCTTCAGCCTCTGGCTGCACCACTTTACTAACCTAATAGAATGCCACCCAGCTCACATCCCTTTCTCAGGATACGCAGCACTTCTAGCTTTTCTATGTCTACCTGGCATCCACTCCCTTCCTCCCTAGTCTACTAATGTTCCTTCTGCCCTCCAACATATCCTCATGAAGGCACTAGTCTCCATTTAGTAGTACTATTCTAGTTTACCATCTCCTCTCTCCTATGAGATTAATTATAAATTGTACCTGTGAGACCCTATGTTAGACTTAAGTTGGTCTGTATCGACCTTTAACTGTATTATGTTGTTGTTTCCAATTCTTTGTATCTGTGTCTATGTATGGTATTGTTTTTTCCTCCAGGACCACTTTGAAAATGAGCTTGCTCAATGGTGTTGATGCCTGGTTAAATAAAGTTTGATTTGATTTGATATACCAAGTATATTTTGCATTTCTTTTGCCCATCACCAAAACTTGGATTTTCTTAATATTTACAAATTGTTTAATGCCGTCTTGGTCCTAGTAAGAACAAATCCAGAACAGATGGTTTGATACCTTTTATTGGACCAACAAGGATGTTACAAAGAGAAGAAATTGCTTTAGGGTCTGAAAGCTAAATCTATTTGTTCTTTTTGTAACATCCTGGTTGGTACAATAAAAGGTATTAAGCAATCTGTTCCGGACTTGATATTTACAGTGAGTTTATTTGTAATGTAGCAGTGCTCTAATGATTTCAGATGTTTTCCTAGTCCTATCAGAGTCAAAGAAAAAACTACCAAATCATCTGCATATAATAAGACTAGCACAATAGTGCCACCTACCACTAGTGAATGTGAAGAGTCTTTTAAAATTTCACTGGGTAAATCGTTAATACACAGATTGAATAATAATGGAGCAAGGCTGTATCCTTAATTCATGCCATGTTTCAAGATGAAAGCTTGAGTAAGATTCCCTGCCAAATCATATCTTATTTTTGTCCAGTTATTTAAGTATAAGGTAATAATTAAACGTAAAATTGTATGGTCCATATTGAGTTTAATTAATGTATCCCACATTAAAGTTCTGTCTATTCTATCAAAGGCTCCTTCGAAGTCTACAAATGTGAGATATATTGGGAGATGTTTTTTATCGTAATATTTTTCAACTATATATTGTAGTATGAAGCATTGATCAGTAGTAGAATACTTCTTCTAGAAACCTGCTTGATAGCAGTTAAGGATTTTCTCCTTTTCCAACCAAATATTTATTTTGCTCAACAGTATTCTTGAAAAGATCTTACCCAGTGAATCTAATAAACTGATTGGGTGGTAGCTATTTGTAAGTGTGGGTCTCCTTTTTTAAGGATAGGTACAATTATATTTTTCTTCCATGAATGGGGTATGTAGTTTTCTAAGACCATTTTATTAAATATGATTGCCAATACATTGCTCCACCAGATCAAGTGTGCTTTGTATGAGTATGAGGGGATTCTATCAGGACCTGGCACTTTATTTGGTTTAGTCTGGTTTATTGCCTCATTAATTTCTTGAAGGGTAATATTTTAAGAATGTTGAGTGTGTGTAACATCCTGATGTATTTCTACATGTACTGAGATAGAGTTATCAAAAAATAGTTTTTTTTATAATATGTTATCCAGTCATGTGGATGAATATGTGCAGATAAATTCATGGCATAGTTACCAGTGCATAAGGCAACCATCAACCAAAATGTTTTATACTCCTGTGTTTATTACATCGAACATTTTATTCCATTGCTTTTCAAGATATTTTTCTGAGCTGATAGGAATGTTATATATTGTTTCCTTGTTTTATTATGATTCTGAATATTCTCACATGTGTGATGTGAGTGGACATTTCTTGTCAACCTTGTCACGTGTTTTTTAAATCTTTTACATTTGTTATTGAACCATGATGCTTGTACAGTATATTATTCCTGGGCTGGTACAAAATCGGTAGACAGGCTTTATTAGTGTCTTGTATTAGTTTGTAAATTTCCTTGGTAGGGAGTACCTCAGTTAATTCATTTAATTTGTTCAATATTTGTTGGTTCATAAGAAAAAATGAGATCTTTTCCTCCACATCTGCCGAGAAAAGTACCCTTTTTTGTTTTTGATTTCAATTTGTATCGTGGGCAGGATTTGTAGTTGATCTGTTACCAATACATTTTTAGTAGTCAATAAAAGTGGTAAATATTACTGAATATAATTGAACCTGCCAAGGTAATGTGCATATATAATCAACAGTACTAGCTCCTCTACTGAATAGATAGGAATAATAAGATGTATCCCCCCATACATTCCGTTTATGACAAGTGATCCTAGGCCCTCTAGAAGACGTTTTTTCCCATGTTCATTTAATTTTTTATCCAATAGTTTCCCCTTGAAGTTCCTTTGATAGGTGTGTGATCAGGGGGCCTAGTCTGGCATTAAAATCACCTGTTAGAGTAATGCCTGCTTCAGGAGAGGTATTCATTATACAACGTAAAAGTGTCCCTAAGTCAAGCCAGATTTGTGGGTTATAATACTTTGAGTTTTGTGGTGGAATATATATATATATATATATATATATATATATATATAAATATATAAAATTAAATAAGCAAAAAATATTCTGATGCCACTGAATAGGAATAATTAGTATATTTGACTCATTCAGGATAATTGACAATACTTTAAGGGTTTGTTGCACCTAAATACAGATGGAAAGGTCTCCTACTGGTCTTCTAGTTTTTGAAAATTTTTCTACTTTTTTCCAGGGATCAGATTTCTTGCAGACACACTATGGTATGTATTGAAAGATTTTTTTTTAAATACGGTGGTCAGCCACATTTTTTGGAAAACCTGCTACATTCCAAGAAAGTAATATTTCTTTTATAACTTTATCCTCTGTTATGCAATTATGGTTTAGCCAATTAGTGTTAGTTGATTACAGGAAAGCATTTGATTTTATAGCGTATGATATTCTAATTGATGAATTACAATTGTTGGCAGTTCCTGTTTGTATAATAAGATGGGTTCATGACTTTCTTGTAGGGAGGTCACAGTGGACAAAAAAGGTGGGGTGAAGATCAAAATTAGATTATTTGCATGGGGGGTCCCACAGGGTACCAAATTGGGTCCCATTTTGTTTCTTATTATGATTAATGATTTGCATACTATGGGGCCTTGTATTAAATATGTGGATGATATAACAATTATTGATAGGATTGCAGAATTAAGTTCAAGTGTAATGCAGAAGGATTTAGAAGAACTTGAAGCATGGACTCAGAGTAATAGGATGCAGATAAACCCAGAAAAAAACACAAGAAATAAGATTTGGAAAAACTATTAAGGCTGAGTTACCACAATTTAGGATTGGGGGTAGTTTTGTTGAGATAGTAAAGAGTGTTACATTTTTAGGGTTACAATTTCAAAATGATTTGGGATGGAAAGAACAAGTGTCAGGGATGGTAAAGAAAGGGAATTCAAGGGTGCATTTCCTGACAATGTTAAAAAGAGCAGGTGTGAGTCAGGACGATTTAGTATATTTTCATACACAGTTGTTCATCCTGTTTTGGAGCATGGGGTTATTGTATGGGATGCTGGATTGACTTCAGTAGAAAGCGAAGAAATTGAAAGAATTCAGAAAAGAGCTATGAGGATTATTGTAGGTCATGACATATCATATAATAAAGCATTGAAAATGCGTAAGTTAGAAAGGCTGGATGAGAGAAGAATAGATATGTCAAGGAATTGTTTTATGAAATTTGTAACCCCTAGCATAAGTTGCTTACACTGTTACCAGTTAGAGAAACAGCAGTTTATGAATTAAGAAAACAAGTGAGATGGAGAAAACCACTGTTTAGAACAACTAAGTATCAGTCCTCCTTTCTTATAAAATGTTTAAATATAGAAGTTGAAGTTGACAGCAGATAAGGACCGTAAGGCCCATCCAGTCTGCCCATTTCTTTTTCTACCTTATGAATGTGCCATCAGCCTTTGCTCTGTCAATGGTCTATCTATTCATACTCATCTGTATTGCTCCCCTATGCCTATCCCATGCATGTTTGAAGCCCTGCAGTGTATTCATATCCATCACTTCCTGAGGTAGGCTGTTCCATGCATCCACCACCCTTTCTGTGAAAAAGAACTTCCTCACATTACCCCTTAATCAGTCTCCCTCTAATCTCATGCTGCGTCCTCTTGTCCTGCTATTTTTCTTATATTGAAACATGTTAGACTCTTTCACCTTGTTAATGCCCTTAAGGTGTTTGAATGTTTCAATCTTATCACCTCTCTCCCTCCTTTGCTCTAGGGTATACATATTGAGTTCAGTTAATCTGTCCTCATATGTTTTTTGATGCAGTCCCTGCACCATTTTGGTTGCCCTTCTCTGGACTGCCTCAATTTGGTTAATATCCTTGTGAAGGTGTGGCCTCCAGTACTGCATGCGGTACTCAAGATGGGTACTAACCAGTGTCTTGTAAAGAGGGATTATTACCTCCCTCTTCTGACTTGTGATACCCCTACTAATACCCCCCAACATCCCTTTAGACTTACCTACTGCTTTAGAAGTCTGCTTGGATGATTTCAGGTCATCGGTGATGATGACGCCCAAGTCTCTTTCTTCCCTTGTGACTGCCAGCAACTCCCCTCCCAGCCTATAGGTGGCTTTAGGATTTCTCTTCCTTATGTGCATGATCTTGCACTTCTTTGCATTAAACCCCAGTTGCCACTCTTCAGACCATTTTGCTAGTGTATCCAGATCTCTTCTCATTCTGCCCACACCATCTGGATCATCTACTCTGTTGCAGATCTTGGTGTCATCTGCAAACAGACAAACCTTAACCTCCAGTCCATCTGCAATGTCATTGATGAAGATACTGAAGAAGACTGGTCCCAGGACTGATCCCTGAAGTACCCCACTTGTGACTTGCATCTCTTCTGACTGTATATTGTTTACCACCACTCTCTGTTTTTTGCCCGTCAACCAGTTTGCCACCCAGTTGACCAATGTCTGACCCACCCCAAGCCTACAGTGCTTATTAATCAATCTTCTATGTGCAACAGTATCAAAAGCTTTGCTGAAGTCAAGGTGGGCAACATGAAATGCTCCATCTTTGTCCACCACTCTGGTTACCCAGTCAAAGAAATCTATGAGATTAGTTTGACAGAACCTTCCTTTTGTAAACCCATGTGTCAGCGTGGCTCATTTGATAGCACATCTGCCCCTGGACCAGAAGATCATGAGTTCTCGTCCCACACAGGGATTGGACTTGCACCTAAAAATCGCTGGTATCCGAGTGCAGTACTGGGTGGGGGGTGCTGTACTGCTGGGGTGTGCCATCCTTTGGATGAGACATTAAATTGAGGTCCCTTCTGCCTATCCTGGTGTTGTCCTGGTGGGTGTCCAGGTGGAAGTAAAAGAACCAGGGCACTCTTCACAAAAGAGTAAGGAACATTTCCGGTGTCCTGGCCAACATTCCTCTTCCCATAAAACCGGTCCATGCAATTATCCAGGCTGTGTGTGGGTGATGATGTGCAATATGGCCGCCACCACACATTCAGTCACTTCACTACCAGTCTAGCATTGCTTGTAAAGCACTTTAGGATACACTGTGTATGAAAAGCACTATATAAATGCTAATTTCTTCTTCTTCTGTCTTGGATCCTGTGCTCCTATGGATTACAGGTGTTGCACTATTCTTTCCTTAAGGAGTGTCTCCATAATCTTGCCCACTACTGAGGTAAGACTGACTGGTCTGTAGTTCCCTGCCTCCTCCCTGCTACCACTCTTGTGGAGCGGGATCACATGAGCCCTTCTCCAGTCTTCTGGGACCTCTGCTGTGCTCAGAGACTCACTAAACAGTTCTGATAATGGCTCTGCTAGTTCCACCCTTAGCTCCTTTAGTACCCTGGGATGCATGCCATCAGGTCACATTGCCTTGTCCACCCTGAGCTGATTGAGCTCTTGTAGGACCTTTTATTTTGTGATGGGACTAGTGCACACCTCCCTCTCCACTGTGTCCATGGTGCAGAGCTGTGGGCCCTGCCCTACCTTCTCTTCAGTAAATACTGAGCAGAAGTATCTATTTAGGATAGATGCTTTTACATGGTCCTCCTCCTCACACTCCCCCTTATCCCCTTTGATCTTAGCAATACCCCCTCTGGGCTTTCTCCTTTCACTAATGTATCTATAGAAAATTTTGTCACCTTCTTTTACTGTTCGTGCTAGTGTTTCCTCAGTTTGAGACTTTGCCTGCCTTACTGCCATCCCTGCTTCCCTTAGGGAAGTTTGGTATGCCTCTCTATCTTCATCCTGCTGCATTCCATTATATTTCCTGAAGGCCAGAATTTTGTCTCTGACCTTTTCTGCTACTGTGTTTGAGAACCAAAGTGGTTTACTTCTTCTTTTGCACTTCCTTTTCTCACTAACACAATGGGATGTTGCTTCAAGTATTGCAATTTTAATGCTTGCCCATGTTGCCTGTACCCCCTCACCTGTATTTATTTTTTGGCAGGGGTAGCTTAACTCTGTTGGCCATCTTATCAATGTCAGCTCCTCTGATGTACCATATTTTTGCCTTGGAATGGGATGATTTTGTTCTAGTGGCCAAATTAAACCATACCATGTGATGGTCACTGGCCCCCAGGTGACCTTCTACCTGGAGATCTATCTGTGATCCTTTTCCTATTAGTCAGTACTAGATCTAGGACAGCCATGTCTCTAGTGGGTTGTTGTACCAGTTGTTTGAGGCCCTCCCCTGTAGGGAATCCACCATGTGTCTACTTCTGGCTGATGTCCCTGCTGGTATTGACCAATCTGTATCTGGCATGTTGAAGTCTCCCATTATCAGAATCTCCCCTTTAGCTGTCATGTTTTGTATATCTTCTAACAGTAACATGTCTATGTCCTCCCCCTTGTCCGGAGGCCTGTACACAACCCCAGTTGATATGGATGTCCCTTTCCTGTTTCCAGGGTGACCCACAGTTCTTCTGGCTCCTTATGTGTATTCAGAATTTCTGTACCTTTGATATTTTCATTGACATAAAGGGCCACTCTGCCCACCCTTTTTGTACCTCAGTCTCTTCTGAACAGTACATAGCCAGGTACTTAAGTCTCCCAAGTGTGGTTACTGGTAAACCATGTCTCGCTAATGGCTACTATGTCCAGTTTAGCCTCTGTCATTATTGCCTGCAGGTCTGGGATCTTGTTTCCCAGACTGCGAGCATTTGTGTACATGATTTTCCATTGGTCAAATTTTGGTGTGTTAGTTGTTGGGCTAGATCCGACATTTCCCCTGTGAATTGTATGGGGAGCTAGACCTTTTTCTTTACCTGGTGATGCAAATGAACTACAAACATGCTGAACTCCTGTTTGAGCACTAGTTGAGGGGGAGGAGGGGTATTCTTCTCATTTGATGTTTTGGGTGCTGCTCCCACTCTCCCCATGAATGAAATGAATGTTAAAATACTATTGTAACACCTTTTTTGAGTAATCAAATATTTACTGAATTTGTAATGTAAATTTTAAGGTGTTTTGTATTGTGATATATGCCTTTGCAATTGTTTTGTACTCTTACTAAAATTTTGTGTACTTAACTTCAGCCGACCCATTTTGGTGGGAGTTTTGGCTGCAATAAGGTAAATAAGCAAACAAACTCACCAGACTGAGTCAATTCTGAGATCTATTTGCTAAACATTGATAACAGTTTGTCAATGGAATATTGAATATTTGTGTTTCTGGTGAGAACCTATTGGGAATGCTGGTTGTACTTGTTATTGTATTCCAGTCTGTATTTATCCTTTCATGGAATGAAGCTATTTCAGTATTTGACCAATCAGAGAGTAATATGCCCATACTGTCCAGCCTGCTTGATAATGAAAGTGACAAGTGAAATATAATTTGATCATGCACCACAAATTATATTTGTCCTTGATTCATATGGCCTTGTTCCCTATATACCCAAAGTATCTCTTTGTAATGAAATCTTATTCTCAGGACTTCCTTCAATATATGACAGTCCCTTTTCATTAGATCATTCTGTGTTTCATCATTTTGTTTCTCTAGTCCATGTAACATAAGTGTATAATGTGTTTTTTTGCGACCCCTGAGTTGTGGATGCAAAGTTTTGTATCCTAGTGTTAAATTTTTTCCTTGGATACATACTTCCCATTGCTAAAGTTTTCCAGCTTTTCCCGAGGTAACTTTGTTATTGATTGAGGTTGGTGAATTTCTAACCCAATATGATTTGCTATATATTTTTGTCTTCATATCCAGTTCACTATTTCTGCATCAGAAATAATTACTAAAACAGGTTAGTCTGGAGCCCCAGATACTCTTGATGCAAAAATCAAATTGTTTCTACGATTGAGGATACTTAACTCTTTTTCCAAAAACTGTGCTATCTTTGTCTATAAGTGATCTGTATTTTCTATATGTTCTGGTGAATGCCTTTGGTATTCATGATTGCCTCATTCCCCAAGGACCAGAAACCACTCTGTATCTCCTTGTCTACCACAGGTGTAACTGCTTTATTTGTCATATGTTCCTGCTTATTTGTATCTTTGTGTGAACCTTTTCCCTTTATCTTAAATGAATCTGACTTCTCTTTATTTTTCAGATTTTCTGGGACCATCACTTCACCTATCACATTGTTTGAATTATTTTTCTCAGACAGGTTGCCCCCTAGTTTGTTACCAATTTTGTCCTTCAATCTTTGATTTTGTTTTCTTTTTTCCTTTTGCCTAGTCCTTTTGTAAGGTTGTTATCCAGACTACATGTCTCCTTTCTTACTTCTTTTTCCTCCATTTTTGATTTGCTTTTTACTATATGGGTATGCTGTTCAGTGCTATTCTTTCTTGTTTTTTTTCTTAGCTTTAATTAGATCACCCCATCTAGGCAGGGAAGAATCTGTATTAGCATAATTAGAACAATCTAGGGGGCTTTGAATCATTGAGTCAACCTCAGAGTCTAGTTCAGATTTAACCAGTTCCTTAAATAAGTTTTTAAGTAATGCTTCATAGTAAGCAAGAGTGGGTTTCATTGATGTCACTTCATCTTGTAGAATATATAGCTGTTTTAGAAATAATATGTTTGACATATGCTGATCTTTTAAGGCAGTTATCAATCTAGGGATAAAAGAGGTCTGTCATTCAGCAGCCAAAGCATGTCTATTTACTGCAATATTTATGACCATGTTTCACGGAGCATGCAGGTTAAGTGAAGTGTTAGGACAGGTGGGGGCAGGAGGGAGACAAGGTTTTCTGTGGGAGCAAGTACAATGGCAAAGGGACAGATTGTGGCTATGGCTCCAAAAATCCAAAACAGATCAAGCAGAAAAAGGGACAATGATAACACTGCAGTGACAAGATAAGGAGGGGATATGCTCAGTTTGGGAATTTCAAGGTTACGTGGCCATTAGGCCAGCGAAAGAGGGGAATTGTTTATCGGGAGTGTAGTCCCAGTAATGGGGACACAGATGATGATGTTATTAAAGAAAAGCCTAGAAATTCACTGGGGAGAATCCAAAGGGGTATCCCCCCAACTCATTTTGAATTGGCACTGCCTCAGAGGTAGTAGCTGGGGGGCTTCCAAGGAAGAGATGAAAAAAGTGGGAAGATGGATCTCAGACTGTTACAAGAAGGATGTGAGAGAATTGACCTGCTAATGTTATATCTGCTTCATTTCAGGTGGAAGAAACTGGGGCCCAGAGACAAAAGGGTCCAAAACGGGGCGGGAGAGCATGAATGGGGCATAATCTCTATCTTTTTTCTTTAATCATGCAGGCCTAACAGGATGGTGGGAGGTATGGATCTGTGGTCACTCATTTGTGTATTGGGCAAAGCAAAGAGCAAAGGGCCGAGCTGGAGGGGGGGCAGATATACCAAGACTGTAATAATGTCAGGTTGCACTGGAAAAGAGGGATGCAATGGTCTCAACTATTGCCACTGTAGGAGGATTTGAGAGCAACAACGCCAGAGCTGCATATATTAATATTGCATTGGGGGGAATGATCTGGGCTCTAGATCATGGCTGGACATCTTATGATAGACAAAAGGAGAGATTGCTCGAATAATAGAGTGGTGGCCAGGAGTGGTGGTGGCATGATTGGACATGCTGCCTAGGTGGGTGTGGAGACAAGCCAGAGACCATAAGGCAATGGACTATGCAAGGGGCAAATGAATAAATGAGTGGGGCCATATATACATTCTATCAAGGGTATAATGATAAAGCATGAACAAATACTGGAAAATTGCCAAGTGCTTTAAAGAGCAGATGGGGTACACCTATCTGATATAGGGGCAGATATTTTTAATATAGACCTGCGGGAGCAAAATGGAGAAGTGAGAAGAAGCCATAAGTGAAGGGGGGAGCCCACCTTCCAAAGCAAGCTAGAGGTGGGTTGATGGAGAAAAGGAAAAGAAATGGGGGGACGGGATGGCTGGGGAGACCCTGGCCTGTGTGTATATCCAGGCTGGAGTTAGAGGCACCTTTGGGTGTACACCCAGGGGGCACTGTAGGTGGGGTACAGGTGTACATCTGTACCCAGCAGGAGAGAGGTAATGAGATGGAGGAAGACACCGGATGTACATCTGGGTGGCCAGGCAGTAAAGGAGGATAAAAGAACCAGGTGATTTTTGGTGACAAGAAAATTGTGGCTTGTATGGAAATAAAGAATAAAAGATGGAAATGATGATGTAAATAAGATGATGTAGATAAGGAAACTGGAGAGTTGATACAATATTGTAATAAACAGTTTGCCAACTGAACACCCAAAGCTTTTACGTGTGGCTTGAGTTCTTTGATGGGAATGGGATCCAGGTTAGGGAACAACCTAGACCTCGTGCAGGCAAATGGTAAGCTTATGAGAGAGCTGGGGGTGGAGGAACTGCTGGCAGGGAGTGATCACCACTCGGTGTGGTTAACAATAAACATGGGGAAAGGGGGAGTAGGAATGGGCACAATGGTGTTAGACTTCAGGAGGGCTGACTTCGGGAGGATAAGGGAAATAGTACAGGGGTATCTGGCCAGGAATTATCCAAACATGGACACTAACCAGAAGTGGGAGGTCATTAAACTGGGAATTGAGGAGGCAACCGTAACATGTACAAGGGTCCAGAGTAAAAGGGCTAGGGCCATGAAGCCTAGCTGTGTGAGCGGGGGGAGGGGTCATGGAAAAAGTAAGGAAGAAAAGAGCCACCTTTAGATGATACAAAAAAAACAGGGAGAAGGGAGGACAGAGAGAAATACCTGAAGGAGCCGAGGGAGATGACAAGGGCAGTCAGGTTAGCCAAGGCATCCAGGGAACTCAGGTTAGCACAGGGCATCAAAGAGGGGGAGAAGGACCTCTTCAGGTACATCAGGGAGAAAATGAGTTGTAAGGACCAAATAGTAAGGATAAAAAAGGATGAGGTGGGTGGAAACAGGGGCAGAACAGGCAGAAGCATTAAACTAGTACTTTTGCTTGGTATTTACTAAAGGGGAAGGAGGAACTGTACCCTAGGAGGGTGGGAGGGTAGGCATGGGGGGGGTAACAGATGGGAAAGTCCCAGTGGGCAGAGTACTGGAGGGTTTGAGGGCACTGAGGGTTGACAAGGCGACAGGGCCAGATGGCATACTCCTCAGGGTGCTGAAGGAGCTGGCAGAAGTCCTGACAGAACCCTTGGCAGACCTGTTCAAAGCCTCCCTGGAATTGGGGAGCATACCTCAGGACTGGAGGATGGCGCACGTGGTACCCCTCCACAACAGTGGCCCCAATGATGAGCCAGGGAACTACAGACTGGTAAGCTTCACATCCATCCTGGGAAAGCTGATGGAGGCAATCCTGAAGGAGAGGCTGGTTTCCCTCCTAGAGGCAGACAGCATAGATTTGTTTCAGGCAGATCCTGTCAGACCAACCTGGTGGAGTACTATGACTGGTAACCAGGCAATTAGACAGGGGTCTTGCAGTGGATGTCCTTTACCTGGACTTCAGTAAGGCATTTGATTCGGTGCCACATGGGAGGCTAGGAAGTAATCTAGAAGGCACAGGGGCGGGGGCCAAAATGGTCGGATGGGTAGTGGATTGGCTACAAGGGAGACAGCAGAGGGTGGTGGTGGGAAGGGAGCTCTCATCTCCCAGTGCAGTGACAAGCAGGGTGCCATGGGGCATTGTACTGGGCAGGTGTTGTTTGGGATCTTCATTGCAGACATCTCAATAGGCATCAAGAGCAAGATCAGTCTATTAGCAAATTATACCAAGATGGGAGCAGAAGTGGATAACTTAGAAGGATGGCAGGGGTTGCAAGATGATCTGGCAAAAATTGGAGGCTTGGTTGGATAATTGGCAGCTGGGGTTCAGTGCCAAGAAATGCAAGGTGCTACATTTCGGTGAGAAAATTCCAAGGAGGAGCTACCTCCTAGGGGGATTTCACTAGAAAAGATGCAAGAGGAGAAGGATCTGGGGGTGCTCATAACAGGAACAGTGAACAGCTCAGCACAGTGTAGAAAGGCAGCAGCAAAGGCCAACAGGATGCTGGGTTGTATTGGCAGAGGCATATCCTCCAGGAGGGGGGAAGTGATCCTGCCACTATAAAGGTCACAGGTTAGAACACACCTGGAGTACTGCGTGCAGTTCTGGCAACCATACCTGAAAAAGGACATTATGTTACTGTAGAGGGTGCAGTGCAGGGCAACAAAACTAATCCAGTGACTTGGGGACTTACCCTACGAGAGCAGGCTGAGTGAGATGAAAATGTACTCCCTGGAGGAGAGGAGGGATAGGGAGACATGATTGAAACCTTCAAGTACATGAAGGGAATAAATAAGACAGGCATGGAGGGGCTTTTCAAATTAAGGAGGGGAAGGGACACTCGAGGGCATGATCTGAGATTGGAAGGGGAAGGTTCAGGAGGGAAATGAGGAGAGACTTTTTTATGGAGAGGGTGGTGTCTGGGTGGAACGCATTGCCAGAGGAAGTGGTATCCTGTAGAACAGTGGACTGCTTCAAAAGGGCATGGGACAGGTAAGGGGGAAAACCACTGGAGGGGGAGGGAGGAAGGGGCAGCTGCAGTATAAAGGTTGCTAGCTGTACAATTGAGCAGACTTGATAGATCATAAGGCCTCTATCTGCTGCCAATTTTGTATGTTTCTATGTTTGTACAATATCTGCAGAGTAAATACAGATGCCATTTCTGTCACTGTCAGCTATACTTCATTCTCAAACTCATTGAGACTCATTGCCTGGAACACAGAAGTAGTTTCAATGCACTGAACTGTCAGGCATGTGTTACGCTGATGCTGCTTTCCCGTTGATGGCATATTAATGCCTGACCCACTTTCTTGGTGTTGGGGGGGGGGGGGTCTGCTTACTTCAAATATTATTTGCAAGTTGTTTACCTATGAAAGCCCAGCTGAGATGCAATTGCTTATTTTCACTGAGGTCCCCTTTCTTTCCTACTTGCACCCTTAGAGCTGAACTGCGTGGAGTGAAGCACCAAGAGGTTCAGACAATTATTCAAGGTCAAGCAGTGAGTAAGTGGCTCTGGTGGGACTGGATCCTGGAACTGCTGGTCCCCAGAGCTGTGCACAGGAACTCCTATTAGAATGCATTATTCAGGAGTGGAACGAAGAAGGTCCTGCAGTGGAGCAGCTCACTGTCCTCAGTTACAAAAGATATAAATGAAATGATGATGTATTCCTATAGTGACACCTGATTGCCGACACCTACAGTATTTCATACCTGAGGATGTCATCATTTAATTCACTGTTGCTGTATATTTGGGCTCTCTGGTTGGGAAGGAGGGAGCTGGGAGCAATAAAGTATAACCCTCTTTTTGGTTTTATACCTTCAGTCTTGGAGGTTTATTCTGTCAAAGCTCACTAAAGCCATGTTGCTATCCTGCTTATGTCCTTTCGCTTTTATTCCCTCCCTTTGTTTATGCCTGTTTTGTACTTGTATACCATCATATATATATATATATATATATATATATATATATATATATATATATATATAAAACATTTTCTTTTGTGTGCTATTTATTGTCATACTTTTGGCTATAATGTTGGTGCTGTTCACAAGCAGCCTTACACTCTTCACCAGTTTCATTAATACATGCACAGGCATTACCCCCCAAATGTAATTTTAAGTCAGGCAGCTGTGTAATCTCTTTCATTCAGTTGAATGTCCAGTTCTATAGTCAAATTCATTTTTGGAGTGTTGTTCCCTCTGTGTGTTTAGCGCTTTAAAATACTGGAGGCATATCCATATTTTACCCCCACCCACACACACACACACACCCTCCTCCAAGCTAGGGTCACTCTCAATGAGCAATTTCAGTAAGAAATCTGGAATCATACTATCATAATCTGGGGCTGACTATTTTACAACCCCTTTCCTCCACATAATCCATATGGGGAAAAAAGAATATATAAATTGATAAAATACTGATGTTTCCAATATGCCAGCAGTTTCAGTAATTACTATAAGGCAACATAGTAGCTGACTCAGATAAGGACCACTAGGCCCACCAAGTCTGCACATATTCCTCGCCTGCATCAGCAGCCTCTGACCCTACTTGGTCATGGGCTTTTGCCTCTCTTCCCCACATCTAAGGTTCCCCTATGTCTATCCCATGCGTGTTTGAATCCTCCCCCCCCACTGTGTTAGCACCCACTACTTCCTGGCGTAGGCTATTCAAAGCATTTACTACCCTTTCTGTGAAGAGAAACTTCCTCACATTTCCCTTTATCCTGCCCCCCTCCAATCTCATATTGTGCCCCCCCATCCTTGTACAACTCTTGCACTGAAGGATGTTACCCACCTGCACTTTGTTCAAGCCTGAAAGATACTTAAAGGTCTCTATCATATCTCACTGTCCCCTCTTCTCTTAAAATGTATACATGTTGGGTCTTTTAATCTGTCCTCATGTTTTCTGATGCAAGCCCTGCACCATCTTTGTCACCCTTCTCTGGTCTGCCTCCACCCTGTCTATGTCCTTGAGAAGATGCGGCCTCCAAAACTGAACACCATATTCTAGATAAGGCCTGACCAGTGATTTGGACAATGGCATCACCACCTCCCTTCTTCTGCTTGTGATACCCCTTCCTATGCACCCCAATATCCCACTGGTCCTCCCAACAGCCTTTTTACAAGGCTGTGCTTTGGCATAGGATTGTTACTTTGGCTGACAATAGGTAAAAATGGCAACTTAAGAACACCCTGTGCTCTGACCTGTGACCTTTATATTTTAGGAGCTGTACCATTGCAAAATACTAGAAACCTATGTGCTCATTGCTATTGGTGCTTGTGTTTTATTTAAAATAACCCAGTGCTCCAGGGCCATCCCTGAAAACAGGCATTTGTTCCTAAAGTCCCTTAGCTGGTTACTAAAGAATAAAAAAATAAAAATCGCAGCTTTGACAGGCATATTTCTAGTCACCAAATAAACAGGAAGCAGGATTCCCTATACAAAATCAAGCAATGCCTATTTAATCATGAGAAAAATCAAAACTTTTTTGGCTATGCTCAAACCCTGATCATGGGACTGGGTGGTCATTTAGGGGCACATTGGCAGTGTATAGTATTATTTAGAAGCACTTACTCTGTATGAGCAGTGCAGCCGCACTTCTGTATTTTGCCTATTGAAATAATTCACTTATTTTCCTTTTTGTAGTGCAAACTAGTTTCTTTTTATTTATAGTCTTTTTTTAATAAATACTCTCTGGTTTATTATGGCTTACAAATTTGTTAACTTTCAAATTCTTAGTTCATATATCTGTTCCCTTTTAGTCCAGTGCATAACAATCCTTTGAAATAGTATTGCACTTCGGAGGTGGTTGCTCAAAAGAACTACAGCCAGAGCCACGACGTAATCAAAAGATGAAAAAACTGGAAGTTGGGCTACACAGCTTACCACACAAAAGATCACACACTAGGTCTAGTTAGAAAAACTTTAATAACAAAGCTTTAAAACATCACTGATACCAGCAGCACCCCCGAATCACACCATGTGACCAACGTTTCGCGTGGCACTCATGCTTTTTCAAGGCGTGGTTTGTGAGTATCATGCAGGTATTTATAGTGCCCATTTAAGTGACAGTGCACCAATCAATATTTATAGTACAAGGTGAAGGAAAAGGTGGGGTGGGGGAAACCTCATCATACAGATATCTACAATGTATCTAATAAATATCCACAAAGATCAAGTCACTTAAGTAATTAAACACACAGAACTAGATAGGAAAAAGACATATACAGAAAATACACCAAATGCAAAAATACAAAAATACAGCAATACAGAAATACCAGAAAGGCAGAATTTATCTATCTAAAAGTGCCTAATAAAAATACATCCTATAGAAGCAGAACTAGGGGTACATATCACGACCAATCACTAAAAGGCAGGTCCCATCAATACTTTATCAGTCATGTTTTATCTATTTCATTTTGTCTTTTTTTTTTGTAATTTTTTCTTCATTTTTTCCAAAAATGTTTCAGACTGAACATTGCATTTAACGCTTTATATTCATGTGCTTTCAGGTTATATTGCCACTTGCTCTCATATTTAAATAAATCATTCTCAAAATCTCCACCTCTAACTTTCTTGACAACTTTATCCAAGCCTTGAAATCTAAAGGTATGGTTCTGTTCCTTTTGAAGTACATGTAAAGCCGAAGCATTGGTCTTTTCCTGTTTTTGTATGGCATTCAAATGTTCATAGATCCTATTTCTGAAAGGCCGTTTAATCTTTCCTACGTAAAAGTCATTGCACACAGTACATGAGGCTATATAAAACACTCCAGCAGTCTCACAGGAAATTAAGTGATTATTTTTGAAATCTCTTTTCAGTATAGGATGTTTAAAAATTTTACCTGTATTCAGGTGAGCACAATATGAACAATTACCACATTTAAAAGTTCCACATGGCAACTTTGGTCTTACATCCGTCTCTCTCTCTTTGTGTAGTGGCTTTTAGTAATCATGTCTGCAATATTCCTACCTTTTTTGTACACCAATCTTGGAGTGTTTTTCACACTCTTTTCCAGTTTAGGCTCCAGTTTTAAGATACAGTTTTCCAATTATTGCACAAAAGTTCATGTACTTTATAACATTAGGGGTTGAACTCTAATAAAATTCAAAACATCACCATCACTACTCCTCTGCTGAGTATTCTGTTTTACAAGATCACTCCTATTCATCTGGCCAACTGCAGTAATAGCTTTCTGTACACTCTGGTGATTATAACCTCTCTGGGAAAACCTAGAACTCAAATCCTTTATCTCCCTGTTGTAACTTTCATCAGAGCTAATGTTGCTCCTTGCTCGCATAAACTGACCTTTAGGTATATTTGTAACTAGGCTTCTAGGATGGCAACTATCAAATGCTAATAACACATTTCATGCAGTTGGCTTTCTGTATAACTAAGTTGTCAATCCCACTCTGCCATCTTTGCTAATCAATAAATCCAAAAAAGAAATTTTCTCCAAACTGGAGCACATTGTGAACTTTAAGTTCTGATTGGTCATTTCCAGGTATGTCACAAAATCCTGGAGAGCCAATGGGGGCCCCTTCCACACCAGAAAAATATTGTCAGTAAAGTGTCTGTACATTAGTAAGTTTTTCTTGAAGGGGTTCAAATCAGATGTCACATAATCCCTTTCCCAGACACTCAAATATACATTTGCATATTTAATTGCGAAGGAGGACCCCATGGCTGTCCCCTTAGTCTGCAAATAAACACTGTCCTTGTACAAAAAAAAGGTTGCATGTTAGCACTTTTTCAGCTAGTACCAATAAAAACTCAATGAAGCTACTTACATACCTTGTATTTTCATACAACATCTGCCACAGCACGTCTACCGCTCTTGCTGTAGTCACCTTGTTGATCAGGACTGCTGCTGACCAAGGCAATCTTACCGGAGCTATCTTTGTGGATCTCTCCAAAGCCTTTGATCAGGTCGATCACTCCCTCCTCAGCTCCATGCTTCTATCCTTTGGGTTCTCTCCCCCTGCTCATGCTTGGTTCCTAAACTACCTCTCTAGCAGGCAGCAGTACACTAACTTTAATTGGACCCTCTCCAATCCCTCATCAGTCCTCTGCAGGGTCCCTCAGGGATCCGTCCTTGGTCCTAACCTATTCTCACTTTTCATTAATGAACTGCCGTCCGTCACTGCCCATGGACATACCATCCTTTATGTGGATGACCTCGTCATCCTAGCCAGTTCTCAGGACATCTTCACAATAAACTCCCAACTAAATTCTGACTTCAAGCACATCCAGACCTGGCTGGTCAACCATAGGCTTACCCTCAATCTTAAGAAAACCCAAGCCATGCTTTTTGGTTCCTTGAACAAAACAAAATCCTGCCCCGCTCCCTTATAGATCAATGGGGCTGATGGCTCTCCCCTGCAGATGGTGGCTGCTGTCAAGTATCTGGGCATCACCATGGACCTGCAGCTGGATCTTACCCTACACATTCGGAACGTTTGTAAGGCAACTAATGGTAAGCTCGGTCTTGCCTATAGAGCTAAAAGCTGCCTGACCCCGGCTGCTTGTGTGGCCCTAGCCGGGGGGGGTCCTCCTCCCTTCACTCTGCTATGGGCTTGTAACCTTTGCCACAGTACTTAGATCCAGCCTCTCAAAATGGGATGCAACCTACAACAATATCTGCCACTTTGCGCTCTCGGCCCCTCCTCTCACGCACCGCTGTGATCTCTACACGCATCTGGAGCGGCTCCCTCCAGAGAAGCACCACACCTTCATACTCGGAAACTTTGATGACAACATTATCAGATCGGCCACCCCCTCTGCCCTCGCCCTTCCCCTCAAACTTGGCACCCCATACTACCACTTAAGATCTAGGGCAATGCTGGATTGCCTGGTTCCTAAAACCAGCACCCTTGTGGGCGATCATGCCTTCACCGCCTGTGCTCCAAAATGTGGAACTCGCTCTCTGCCCTAACTCGGTCCTCCTCCTCCCATCCCAGCTTTAAAGCCTCCCTTTGGGACTTCCTGAAATCATCCTCCACATGTCCCTGCACCTCATAGGACACTAGTGGAGCCCCACTCTATCCCCCCAGCCTAGTATGGTGGGGGCTCCAGTGCTAATTAGCACTTATCCTCTTTAACTGGTCGAGCTATTACTTGGCAGCCTTGCACTGGGCCCACTCCCTGCCCTCCTTCCCCATTAGAACACCTGGCCCTCTAGTCTATTCCCTCTTGTTTTTTTATTCTTCCTCCTGAGTACCTGCCTAGTGCACCCTCCTCCTGCTGGCACTTATTTTTCTGTCCTGTTTGCATTGATCGAACCTGTTGTGTCTTATGCTGTTCACTACCTAATTCATCCAGTATGTACCATTCTGTATTTATCTAGACATGTTCCGTTATGTGCCTAATTGTCTCTAATGTTGTTAGCTACCTATCAATACCTGTTGTGCTTGTTATTTTCTGTATGTTTAATTTGACGCCTCCTATTGTTCTTGTATGTATCTACCTTGTAACCCTCCCGGGTCACATCTGAAAATAGGCACTTGGCTGTCTAGTGTGCTTACCCGGTAAACAAAAGCAAATAAATAAATAAATAAATAAATAAATAAATAAATAAATAAGAGACTCTAAAGCAGTATCATGAAGTATGTTTGTATATAATGAACTAATGTTCAGAGTCACCAAAAAATCACTTTCTTCTATTTTAAAATCATCTAACTCCTGAAGTATCTGTGTAGTGTCCCTTAGATTTATAGGCCAGGTCTGGACAAGTGGCTTTATAAAATGGTCCACTAGTTGTGCCAAAGGTTCAGTGAGAGAGTCTATGCTTGCCACTATTGGATGAGCTGGAGGGTCTATGAAAGTTTTATGGAGTCTGGGTAATCCATATAATGTAGCCTTCACTGGATATGGCACAATCAGGAACTCGTATATCTCTTTAGAAATCACTCCAGCCATCCAAACATTATACAGATAACTGTCAATACCATACTTAAAATATTTTGTCAAATCCCTAGGCAGATGCCTATAATAATCAGTATCACTAAGTTGTCTGAGCATTTCTATTTCATACTTATCTTTGCTAAGAATAACAATCGCTCCCCCTTTATCAGCTGGTTTTATTTCAGTTTGTTCATTCTTAGATTATGTAATGCTGCTCTTTCTTCTTTGGTACAGTTCTGAAATATGACTTTTCTTTTTTCATTTAAAAATTCTTGAAGATCTTTATCACACACTCTTTCAAAGGCTGCTACCACAGGATTTTTTAGGGGAATAAATGTCTACTGTTTCTGAAACTGTTTAGAACATTCAGTGTCACTTATTTCACCTGTAGTTTGAGTGTTTAAATTCAGATTATATTCCTCAGTGTGGTACATAACTTTAAGGTCAAGTTTCCTTGTGAATTTATGTAAATACACCATAATGTTTATTTCTCTTATATGATTGGTCGGGACAAAATTCAGGCCTTTGTGGAGGACTTTTTCCTATGCATCTGTTAAAACATATGCAGATAAGTTCACCACTACTGATTCTGTATTTATTTAGCTTTTGTTGACCAGGTAAGTACACTAGACAAGACATTTGCCTATTTTCAGGTACGACCCGGGAGAGTAAAATGAAATACAAGTTCATAGAGAGGACAACATGATATGATACAAGTAAGGCATTACACAGAATCAGGTATAACCAGATGAACATAATACAAGCAGTCAGTAAACACAGTTAGAATAAGAACAAAATATATACATAGAGTCACCAAGGCTATGAACAGTGCATTATGCAATTCCATACAGCTCAGAGACCCAAAAGCAGAGCTGCAGTCAAAGCATCTCCTGAAACAGAGAGTAATACATTATATACAGAGCAGAACCTGTATGTTCTACTTGTTCCGGAATCTACCCCTCCGTGGGGTCCTGCATCTGTTCCATCTCCCTCAGGATGTATGAACACCTCTTTCTCCCCTTCCCCTTTTTCTTCTGAAAAAATGAAGAAAAAAATTACAAAATGAAATAGATAAAACATTTTATTTTATTTATTTATTTATTAAAGTCTCAGATAACACCACTTGAGCTCAAAGGTCTTTACATAGGTTCCTCGTCATAATCACAATACAAACAGAGCAGTACAATATTACAGTGGAAGTGGATACAACAGATATATCAGAGTAGTACATATTACACAGGAGGCTAGGACAGGGGAAATGGGGGCTAACTAACACACTTATGGGTATAAGATGCCTGACAGTGAAACCAGTCATTTGCCTGCAGGAAAATAGGGGTGGGAGGAGGTATGAGGGTAGCAGGTGGGGGAGAGGCAGGGTAAGGAAGGAGGAACAGACTCAGGAGAGAGTAGGGGCAGGGGTAGAGGTGAGAGGTAGGAGTGGAGGGGAGTTAAGGGGAGGTGGGGGGTAAGGTGGGGGAGAGGGGAAGGCCAAGGGAGGAGGAGGGGAAGGGCTAGGGGGGGGCAAGGGAGTAGGGGTGAAGAGAGGGGTGATGAAGCTAAGGATGATAGTCGCAATGGGCGTCATTTAGCAGGCATTGCTTGAGTCGGACTTTGAAAGCACCCCATGTAGGCATATGCACAAGGTCTTCCTGTAGGGAGTTGAATCAAAGTGGGGCATGGTGTGCAAAAGACCTTTGGCCTTGGGAAGTATGACATTTGGCTGTAATGAAGGTCTGACATTCAGAGTTACGTGTGTGCTGTGGGTTAGTGCAAGGCATCAGGAGTTGACTAACCCCAGGCGGGAGTATTCCAAGGCTGACTTTTTTTGCCAGAAGGCAAGTTTGGAGTTTAATCCGACCACTAAGCGGGAGCCATTGTGCAGTGGTATGCAGGTCACAGGTGTGAGTCAGCCTAGATGCCCCTACAGTTAGCTGGCATGCTGTATTTAAGGCAGTTTTTAAGTGCCGTAGGGCAGTGTCAGTAGCAGAGCCATATATAGGCAGGCTGTAGTCAACAAGGAAGCCCAAAGAGCTGTGGACAGCTACTTTAAGGGATTCAGGGGTCAGACTGTGCCTATGATGATGAAGCAGCCCAATATGTTTATTGATTGCTTTGGCCGTGTTGTCAATATGGACAGTGTAGGACAATGAGTTGTCAATAGTGATCCCAAGGTATTTAAAATGTTGGACCAGATCAAGGGGGGCCCCAGCAAGATGACATATTGATAGAGGGTAGCAACGATGCTTGTTAAGGTGGCTAGAGAACAACATAGTTTTTGTTTTTTTTTATAGTTCATGATTAGTTTATGATCTATGAACCACTTCTCAAGACTAGCAAAGTCACTTTGAAGTTGCTGCACAAGTTCAACTGGATTTGAGCCATGATTGAAGACACCTGCATTATCAGTATAGAGTAGAATGTGGCACTGGCTGGCTTGAGAGGAACTATTCAGGAATAAGCTGAATAGGAGATGACCCAGTATAGACCCCTGTGGGACACCCAACCAGACAGGCTTGCTATCCGAGAGGGCTGAGCCGATTCTAACTTGCTGGGATCTGCAGTCCAGGTAGCTGCAAAACCATGAAACTGCCTCTGGAGCCAGGCCCATTGTGGTAAGTTGCTCAGTTAGGAGGGCATGATTAACAGTGTCGAATGCTTTAGTCAGATCAATAAAGATTGTCCCGGAGAGTTGTCCACGATCAAGAGATTTGTGAATGTGACCCGTGAACTCTAGTATAGCTGTGGTGGTGCTATGCCTGGTTCTAAAGCCATGCTGCTCGGGACAGAGGAGTTTGTATTTGTCAAGTATTCAACCAGTTGGTCCACAACTATTTGTTCAAGGGCTTTCAACAGTGGCAGAAGCAAGGAGATGCATCTATAGTTCTCTGAGGGCATGGTCCCCACTCTTATGTATGGGAGTGACTATCACGGCTTTCCATTTTTGAGGGAATACCACTAGTCTAAGTGACAAGTTAAGGATATGGGTGAGTGGAGACAGGACTTCTTCCAAGGAGAGTGTGATTAATTTCAGATCAAGGGTGTCCTCACTGAATCTCCCCTTACTGAGCACCTTGAAAAGGTATTTCCTTGTATCCCCAAGGGAGATGGCCAGGGACACTGGATTGAGAAAGGGCATATTCCATTTTGCACATTGTAAAAAACCTTATTGTCTCCGGTGTCTGCTAAGCCAAAATCCGTTTTTACCGGTGTTTGGTTTTATGTACTTTATTTAACAATTTTTAACTCTGCTAACATGCATTTTAGCAATTTTGGCCTCCACTATTGCATATCCTTCCATCCTTGTACCAATTTAAAGTTATTTTAGGTACAAGATGTGATGGCAGCAGCAACACTACAGCCCCCGTCCCTAAGGTGTGATGGAAGCAGCACTATGGCCCCCATCCCTCTGGTGTGACAGAAGCAGCAGCACTATGGCCCCCATCCCTTAGGTGTGATGGGAGCAGTACTACGGTCATCATTCCTCATGTGTGATGGCAGTATCAGCACTATGGCCCCCATCCCTCAGATGGGATGGCAGCAGGCCTACATTCCCCATCCACCAGTGATGATGGCAGAAGCACTACAGCCCCCACCCCTTCGGTGTGACGGCCGTAGCAACAATGCAGTACACATCCCTCTGGGGTGATGACAGTAGTGACAGCACTATGATCCCCTTTCAACACTCACACCCCACATGCACAAGTTAAAAGTGACTTGGTCTCTTTGCTTGTTAGAACTCAGATGTGAATTAATCTGAAGCATCACCGCTAAGGTGGACTACCTTTGTTTTTTCCTATCTATAATTTAACTGCCTGAATTGGATATCTGCCTGTGACACTGCTGACTAGGGTTTGGGAACAGACTCGGGATTTGGAGGGCCAGCTGGTGGGTGAAGGCTTGAGTGTCCAACGACCACTCCCCTTCTCCTGAGAGGGAGGGTGGGTTCACAGCTCAGCATTTGCTGGCCCATGGTGGAGGCCACAGGCAGGACAACACGTCAGTCCTCACTGCGGGAGGAGTGTGACAGATGTCGGCTTGTGCCTTGACATCATGTAGCTTGTCATGCTCCCAAGAAAATGGGAAAACACCCGCTGGACAACTGAAGGATGGCTGCTGCTCCCGCCATACACCAGAAGCCCCAGATATGTGTCTGTTCTGACCCCCGACATTCCCAGGATACACAGGAAGCTCTCTGGAGCAATTCTCCTCCCCTGGTAGCCTCCCACAGGGGTAGGGGCCCACTCAATGAAGGGTTACTTTGGATTACCTGGTAGTACAGCAGTAAGGGTCAGTGGATAGTGGTTGGGACTCAGCAGCGGTGGTAGGGGGCCTTGGCAGGCCTGAAGGAGTGGATGGCCAGGAGGTAGGAGGAGCAAAAAAAACTGCTTGAATTTGCTTCTTTAAAATAAAGTGTTTCACTTAAAAAATTCACAAGTGATTAGTGGAGGACCTTCAAATGGATTCATGCATCTCCCAGACATGTGGATGCTTTTTTTTTCTACTTGGTGTCCATGAAAAGGGTGTCTCCCAGTTTTCATGTCTTTGTTCAGATGTAAATTGAGCACTAATCTGCCCACCAGCATCATACAGCCCCTGGGGTCTCACCTTGTTAAGTACTCTTAAATACTTAACATTTGCTTTTTGTTGAAGCACTCTATCAGAAAACATTTTGTTGCCACAGAGACAGAACCAGCAGGTGGGAGAAAAGGTGCAAATGATCCAATTCACCTAAATGGGGTGCTAACTGTGAAGTCTTTTCATAAGTAGTAAGGCAGTTTCTCCTTTGTGAACATACTTTCATTCAGACTAGTTTTCATTCAAACAACTGAGGATTTTGAATGGCCCTACTGATTATAAACTTGAATAAGTTAGTTGGTAACAGTGATCCTGTGTTTAGCAATCTACAACATAGATGCTTATATGCAAAGAATACAATAAAAACCTGACTAAAATCTATAGACAAGCTTACAAAATGTATCTGAATATTTATCTTTACCTATACAGAATCATTGCAGTCCAAGTAAAACTCAAATAAATTACATGGTACCCTGGCTACTATTCTATGATGTAGTAAACATATATTGGTATTTTTTTTTACATTCTTTGTAAAGCAGGTAAGGCCCACTAGGCAGAACTGTCTGTTTTAAGGAGTGACCTAGAAGCACTTGAGAGGTTAAGTGACTTGCTTGGATGCAAGTGGAGGTTGTGGGACTCAAACCCAAGTCTTCTGGATGTACCCAGTTCAATCACCATATGTTACTCTAATCACTAGGCATGGGTAGTTAAACTGAATGGCTGATTACAACAAAGGTGCAATGGTGCTGCAGAGTGATAAGGAGGGGAGGACGCTAGCCAGGATCTCTAGTGCTGGCGCCCTCATGGAGAAAGACCAGAAAACCAGGAATAATCACCCCATATTGACCACTGGCAGAAGGGACACAGGTGCCCCAGACTTCATAACCAGACTCCATGAGGGACCCACTGGGCTGCCCGACACACACTAAGGGAATGTGGAGGAGTGATCTAGAGTCCCCTTCCTTCCCACCTGGGGGGTACAAACCAGGCAGGATTGGGGCAGGCCCATAGGAGCTCCTGAGCATTACCTGGGGGTGAAGCTAGGGGACACCGCTGCTGTGAGAAGGGGACATAGAAGAGAAAATAAAAAAATGTAAAAAGATACTGAAATTTTAGAGATTCTGTGCAGTGACAATTTCCATGAGGCACTGGTACAAAAATTCAAAATCTGCAAACCAAGCAGGATTCCATGATTGTTACCTGTGTTACCGGTAAAAATGGAAAACCAGGGTCCCTGGAGATGACCTTGAACCAATAGAGGGAATACACAGAGGACTGGGGGCTTACGATGGGGTTGCCTGGGTGGAAGAAGTTGGGGGGAGGACATGACTGAGGTCTGTTAAGGCTAGGTTGAAGATGTTGGCTATAGTTTTGGGGTCAAGGATGGGGGAGCCATTTACACTGATCATGTCAGGAGCAGTTTTTGGCTCCTTATCAGTAACCTCTTTAAGATTTGCTCAGAATTTACGTCCATCATTCCAGTGTTTGGACAGGGCCACCTTGTAGTAGCATCTTTTGGCTATACAGATGGCTCTGGTGCATTTATTTCTAGCTTGTTTGTACTTTACGATGTCCAACAGCTTCCCTGTGGCTCTGGCTATATGCCAGATGATCTCGGCATTTCATAAGTCCCAGGATGTCAGGGCTCATCCAGGGGTTGTAATGGCCCTTGATTTTCCACTTTTTTAATAGGGGCATAAGTATCACAGATAGTATTGAAAAGGAAGATGAAGTGGTCCAGTGCACTATCCACATCAGGAGCCTCATACACAGCTGACCAGTTGGCATTCTGAAGATCAGCTCTTAGACGGTCATCTTGACCGGGCCTTAGGACTGTTTGTGACTGTTCTGGGAGGGGGTTTGGTGAATTTATTGGTCCAGTTGAACATGATAGGGGAGTGGTCACTGATACTGTCTGGGATGAGAGTGGCATTAGAGGTGTGCTCAGGATAGTTGGTGAGTGCCCAATCGAGCAGTGTGCTTGTGCCGGTCTGGTAGTTAGTGTGGGTGGGAGCTTCTATGAGTTGTGTGAAGTGGATGGCCTGGACAGCATCCTTGAAATGGTTTGCCTCCAGGGCAAGCCAGTTAATATTAAAGTCTCCGAGTAGTATAACCTCGGAGCATAGGGTTAGGCTACCTAGGCAGTCAATGACAGTTTCAAGACCCTTGGATGAGTCCTTTGGGGGGATGTAGATGGACAACAGTGTAAGAGACTTGCTTTGTGCAGAGGTCCCAAGACAGGGAAGATTTTGTGATACGCCCCAATGGCCATCCTTGAGATAGAATGTACAGCCTCCACCTCTTTTAAACAGGCAGTCTTGCCTAAAGATCCTATAGCCAGGGATGCAGACATCAGCATCAGGAATCCTTGGGGAGAGCCATGTTTCTATGATTGACAGTACATCAGGGTTATGGAGGGCTACCCAGGCCTGGAGGTTAGTAAAATTAGCTATTAGACTGCGGATATTTAGTGAGGCAATTGTGAGCATGCCTGACTTATGGGCACTCATACCCTGGATGTGTGGGGGGGGGGCCTGGGTTGGGGTGTATATTACCTGAGAGTAGAAGCAGCAGGAAGGCTAGATAAAACATGATTGATATAGTATTGATAGGACCTGCCTTCTAGTGATTGGTCGTGATAGGTACCCCTAGTTCTGCTTCTATAAGATGTATTTTTATTAGGCACTTTTAGATAGATAAATTCTGCCTTTTTGATATTTCTGTATTGCTGTATATTTGCATTTGGAGTATTTTTGGTATATGTCTTTTTCTTATCTAGTTCTGTGTGTTTAATTACTTAAGTGACTTGATCTTTGTGGATATTTATTAGCCACATTGTAGATATCTGTATGATGAGTTTTTTCTTCCCTCCCTCCCTCCCAACCAATCCCTTCCTTCCTTTCCCTTGTACTATGAGTATTGATTGGTGCACTGTCTCTTTAAATGGGCACTATAAATACTTGAGTGATACTCACAAACTACGCCTTGAAAAAGCATGATTGCCACATGAAACATTGGTCACATAATGTGATTCGGGGGTGCTGCTAGTCTCAATGATGTTTTAAAGCTTTGTTATTAAAGTTTTTCTAACTAGACCTAGCGTGAGGTCTTTTGTGTGGTAAGCCGTGTAGCCCGATTTCCAGTTTTTTTCAAACCTTTGAAATAAGTTTCTTCGAAAGAAAAAAGTTTTACCATACATGAGGCAGTTCAAAAGTCAAACTCTTCCCCTCCATATTATAATTAAATGTAATACATTTAGAATTTTGCAACTAAATTGCCAAATACTGTAAATAACAGTTGTGTATGTTAAGTGTTTTACATTTATTTTTATTTTGGTGTTGGATTCGGTTCCCGCCACTACCCATCATCTGTCACCAGTACCTTACCTGCTCGCTTGCCTTACTAATTACAGCCAGTTGATATGACAAAAGGGGTATGTAACAGGTGGGATTTGTCCAGGTACCAACCCCCTGGTGAAGCTGCACCTGAACTAAGTGCCAGGGTACTTCAACTGTGGGAGGTCATATTCACAGTGTTTACAAGTTCATGTTAAAAAATGAATGAAAAAGCACTTTCCATTTGACAACTGTGTCCTTCTTTTGTTTGGTACCTTCTCTAAGTGCTGTGAACACTCACCTGAGAGTGCTGAGATTTCATATTCTCTGAGCTATCATGTTCTGTTGCCCTCTCCCAGCATTTAAGTCTGCCCTGTCCTGTTTCTCTTCCATACTGCCATCTTTCACACTAACTGACCCACCCCCTTCTGTTTTGCTAGAACTCAGTATCTCCATATTCCAGCCACTTCTACTTCTTTTTCTCTCTAAGTCAACTTCCTCAATTTTGTCTCACATTCTTTCTACCCCACTTATTTGCATACTAGTGCTTTATTATAGAGCACTGATGCTTTCATTACATTTGCTGGCTGTTTGCTAGGCATGGGGATGACAGCATTTTTGTCAGTGCTACAACTGTAACTGTATTTTGGACAATGTTATGGCCCTTTTTGCTTACCTACCAGCATTTCAATTGTGAGCTGATATTTTTCATGTGCATATGCTGGCTATCTGCAATGCATAAAGGCAATTATGGTCATGCCAGTGCTATATCCTTTGTTTCTACAGCATTTTAAATTACTAATTTCCTAAACAAAATGAACTTTTCAAGTAAATGTAATGGATTTAGAGTTTGCTGGGGGTTGGTGGGGTGGGAGAGGATCAAATGTCCAAGGAAAAGTTCTACTCTCCTAGGGAGGGGTGGCAAATGACCTAGGCCCCTGACTACCACTAGGTGGAGGCCTGGTGGCAGTGTAGGCTCGAGCAACTTGAAGGGAGGCAGCTGTGGCTGAATGGGATTTGTACATCTCCATGCACACTTACTGGTGCCACAGTAGTGGACAGGGAACACAAAAATGCAAAATAGGAGGACGGGCTACATGAAACCCTGCCCCTCTACCTGGGACCCACTCCACTGGCTGAAAACCAGTGCACTTCTGTATATGACTGTCTGGTGGGGAGGACAGCCCTCCCTCTTCAGTAACATCTTGGGAGGAAATCTGTGGGGGATGCGTAACCTCAAATTTGGAGGAGGTAGAAGACGGTTTCAGACAGTAATGTTTAACTGGGTCCTCCAAGAACTGTGAATTGCATCCCATGCACCCTGATTGTATCCTGCAAGATCTCTGAATCCCACCCTAATCACACCCACTGCTTTTTGAGTTGTGGTTCCAGTGGTGGGGCTGCAGTGGCTAATGGATCTGGCAACCACCTACTGTGTGAGTTTTGTTTGGTTTGGGTGTGTGTTCCATTCTAATGATGTCTCGAGTCTGATTGCAGGACAAATTGGGCAATGCTCGCTCATATCTTTGGAAATCTTAAATATTTTGACTTTAAATTTTCAACATAGTGATTTTTTCCACACCACCTTATGAATGTGACAGCTGTCATTTTTCAAATCCTGGCCAAATTGTGTTTTTACACCTGTGATGGATATTAATGTTTCCTCTGGGATGTGAACATTTTCACCTACTGGGTTCATGACATGAGGTCATAAAAAGACAATCTAGAAAATATGGGGTCAAAATAAAAAAACTAACTATGAAGATAAATTGAGCTCATTACTGCTAAATTTCAATATTTCGACTCCAAACTTTCAACATGACCATTTTTCGTTCTATGTCATACATGTAATAGGTGTCATTTTTCAAATCCTGGAAGAGAAGTGTTTTTGTACTTGTGTTTTGAAATGACATTCAGCCAGTATTCTATAAATGTCATATTTACAAGCAGAAGTCAAAAAACAAGTATCTTGAAAAGTTGGGGTTAAAATAAAAAAATATTATGAAGAAACTTTGTGTGCAGAGATGGCCTTTACCCCCAGTGGGTAGTGCTTTGTGATCCTGTGCAGGCGAACTGACTTTGGAGGTGAGCTCAGTGAAGGAGGTGGCTGGGAAGGCTAGGGGGACAATGCTGTCATGCAACACAACCCCCCTGTCTAGGAAGAGAAAGTGCAGGTTTGGTCAAACGGGCCCAAGTACCATATAGTATAGAGAATTCTTCACTTGGCATAGAGCCCTGTACCTCTGCACCCATGGATGCCAGAGGACCCTGTGCATTGGATGGAAGATGGACTCTTTGTCTTTTGCATCTGTATCTGTATCTGTGGCCAACCACAGCCCATCAAACAGACCCATGAATTCCTGTCAACTGTTACTGCAAGGAAGTGTAGGCCCCAGAGGGCCCTGCACTTCCATAGGCAGAGAGAGTCTTGACTTTGCACTGGATTCAGAGGGCCCTGTGCATCTGTAGCTCTTCACACAGGTCCTATAAGGACCTGCATGAATGAGGATATGATTCCACTATCTCAAAAAGAAAGGAAATTCTTTGCAAAAAACTGCATTAATGCACCAGTTAAGGTTCAACTTCATGCCACAGAAGTAGGGAGATGTGGCATTATGGTTTCAAACCCTATCTCCCTACCCCCCCAAACAAGCAGCAAATGGATGAAATCACACCAGCAACCATAGACATCCATCATCAGGTAAGACAAACAGCATGCAACTGTTTACAGATGACATAAATGCAGTAGCACTAATGTGGTGCCTTCATGGATTTGTATCTGCAGCTGCATAAGCACAGGCCCCACAGCAGCCTCTGCTTATGGAGCCACACCTGTGTGCTTGTGTTGTACAGTATGCATGAGTATGTGTGGCTACAGAAGTGCAGAGGTACTCATTCATGCTGTACGAGGTACCTTGTTAGACAGCATAATACGTTAGCACATTGTTTCTATATGCAGTGGCATAACTGAAAAACCTCTACCCTTTGAAAAAGATGATACCCACACTGACCCTGCCCTAGTGTGAAACATATGGTCTCCCCCTCATCTTACTGCCCTGTTAAAGGTTACATCTGACATATTTCATGCCATGGACAAAGGCCTCACTACAGGCACCATCTTTGTGGATCTCACCAAGGCATTTGACCTAGTGAGTCATGATCTCCTTCTCCACCAGCTTCTGCATATTGGTATGGACAACAGTGCCCTCCACTGGGTCAAAAGTTATCTGACTGGGCATGCCCAAACAGTGAAGTGGGATGGCTTCCTCTCTGACCTCCTCCCAGTAACCCATGGGGTACCACAAGGATCCATCCTGGGCCCCATCCTATTCTCACTCTTCATTAATGAACTTCCTCAGTGCTGTGGTGGTGCCTCTGTACATCTTTATGCAGATGATACTATACTTTACCACTCCTCCCGTCACACTGACATTATTAACCGTGACCTTGGCTCTGACTTTGCTTCCCTAGAAAGCTGTTTTTTTCACAATCATCTTGTCCTTAATGCTAATAAAACTAAGTGTATGCTCTTCTCACATCGTCCCATTCCAAATCATCACACCTCACCCCTTCACATCTCAACCCTAAAGGGTGAGACCCTGGAGGTAGTTCACTCATTTAAATATCTGGGATTCACTCTGGATCCCATGTTCTCCTTCAGCTCCCATGCCTCAATCATTGCCAAATCTCTTAATCAGAAACTAGGTCTCCTCTACCATATTCGCCCACTTCTCACATATGCCTCCTGCCAGAAAATTGCCTCCTCCTCCTTTATACCTCTCTTAACCTACTGTGCTCCCCTGCTCCTCTCTATCAGCTCTACCTCTATGTTCCTCCTCTCTCAGGTTTACCACAGGATTGAAAGGTTTGCCCTGGGGGTCAAAACCAGCTTGCACCACTGTGATGTCCTCTCCTCGCTGGACTGAGTTACTTACAGTGATAAGTTAAGGTACTCCTCCTTGATCCTCATCTTCAAGCTTGTCTATGACTTTACACCTCCTTGCCTTAATGAACTCGTACACCTCCAGCACACACCGTGCACCGTTTGCTTCGCCTCACTTCCCCTCCTTGTCCTACTGAAACTACCCTTGACAACTTCTAGGAGATCCTTCTCATTCACTGTGCTTTCGGATTGGAACTCTCTTTCCCCGACAATTTTGTCCTACTCCTCTCTCACTCTGTTCCAATCCAAGTTATCTGCTTCATTATCCCCCGCTTCGCTTTGTTCTTGCTTCTCCTGAATAGGTCCTCCCTCCCCCCTCCTTTCCTAATGTACCCCTGATGTGCACTTCACTACTTAATGTTGTGATGAAACTATTATCATGTGCCAACTGCCTAATCCCTGTTTTCTACTTGTCTCTTACCCTGACAAACCTTGTTTAAGTCTTTAATCATTGCTTTGTCTTTCTGTTTCTTCTAAATGTCAAATGGTTTTACCTCTCTGTCAATTTGCATGATTAATGTCCAATTTATTACTACTCTGTTAATTTTGCACTGATACTGTATGTAATCCATACCTGGGTCGCCCCTGAAAAAGGGACTGTATTGTCTCAGTGCACTCACCAGGTCACCAAAACTCAAATAAATAAATCTTGCTATGACAATTAGGGTGCCACAATTACTCTGGAACCTTTTGTTATTACAATGATAACTGACCATGGCAACTGCTGTTGTTGTGATGTTACATGTTGGGCACTGCACTGCCACATAGACTCTGTTCATTATAATAGTTCACAAAAAGGTCACTTTATACTCTATTTGCCCAATTCTGTACCTTTTGTTTCATATTGCATAATTTGCATGTTAACTACTTACTGTACTTTGTATTTTTTGTAGATGTTTTCTGTTTACCATATATGTGCCATCTTTGTGGCATGGGCTGTATCTGAAAATGGTCCTTAGGATCAGTGTAGCCACCTGGGTAATAAATAAATACATACATACATACAGTTCTACCACATGTGGGCAAAAACCAAAAGGCTGCGGATGAAAAGGACGCAACCAAAAGACCACCCATTAAAAAGGTGATAGGTAAAAAGCACAATATCACCCAATGCCTCCAGAAAGCTGACCAAAGTATGACACCATACAGAATTCTGTGCCATACTGTTGCAGGGGGATCCTCCTCCCTGCCCCTCCAAAGTTAATATAACCAACTCTGCTGCAGGGCACATAAGGGAGCAGGAGGCAGAGTGATGCCCTGACAGCAGTCGCCCACAAGTCCTAGATGCCCACATTTGGTGCACCCACATTATGGTGTCCAAATTACAGCACCCTTGTTTCTGCACCATATTCACTGTATACTCATACATACATATCGACGTAAATAAACACATAAACAAACACTACGTCCACCTGTGTAACTGCAGGCCCCACAGGGGCCAGCCATTCTGAGCCAGAAGTTAGTGTGTATGTCTTACACCTGTGGCTGAAGAGGCATAGGTCCCTATGTTGGTATCATGGATTTTGTGGTGCCTGTGCTTCAGCAGCCAGAGGTTGGTGTGTATGTTTACACTGTGGCTGCAAAACTTCAGACCCATAAAGTGTGTGTATGTCTTATAGCATCTAGAAGTACCTTAGGCTTTATAAGCATCTGTGCTTCTACAGACAAAAACACTCTTGTAATTTGTCTATCATATATTTGTATCTTTGGTTGAAGGGACCTGTACTTTTGCACATAGAAGCAATGTTCTGATCCCAATGTCATGGATTTCTATCTGTAGTCAGAGGTGAGTGTATGTGTCTTACAGCGTACATGATGCAGATACAAATCCATGAAGGTATTACATCAGTGCTACTGCATTTGTGTCATCTGAAAACAGTTATTTTTCATTTGTCTTACCTTATGATGGCTGTCTGTGGCTGCTTATGTGGTGTTGTCCTTTTGCAGCTTGCAGGGTGGGTAGTTAGGGTTGGAAACCCAAACACTACATTGCCCTACTTTTGTGGCATTAAGTTGAACCCTAACTGGTACACTAATGCAGTTTTTGTTTTGCAAAGAGTGATTCAATCTCTCTCTCTCTCTCTCTCTCTATCTATCTATCTATCTATCTATCTATCTTTCTATCTACAGTATCTATCTATCTATCTATTCATTGCAAAAAAACAGCATTAATGCACCTGTTAGGAATCATTAAGGCAATGAAATTTAAGGAAATGTGGTGGTAGGGTTTCCAATCCTAACTCTCCACCCTCCCAAGAAGTAAAAAGACCAGCCCGTACAACAAACCACAGGCAGCCATCATAAGGTAAGACAAACAACATACAGCTCTTTCCAGATTATACCAGTCCAGTAGATCTGATGTGCTACCTGTGTGGATTTCTATCTGTGGCTGCATGAGAACAGGCCCCACATGGGTATGTGCTTATGCAGCCACACCTGTGTATGTCATACAGTGTGTTCTGCAGACAGAAGGCCCCATGGGACATGCACCTCTGCATAAAGAGATAATCATGAAAACTGTATGCAGTATCTTGCTAGCTAGAATGATCTGCTGCATAGTTTTATATATGCAGCTGCATAACTCAAAAGGTGCTATGATCTTGAAAAATGTCTATATCTACTGCTGAAACCATAACACCCACATTGCAACAGTACTTCTGTCTGCATAGCAGCAGGCCACACAGTGATTTGTGCTTCAGCAGGCACAAGTTTGTGTGTATGTGTTAAACCTCTGACAGAATATGTGCAGGCCTTACTCCACACTCTTGTGATTGAAAATATAATTATCTGTGCAGCACCAAATTAGGCACTGGAGAAAGAGTAATGTGCTCTGGGATGGCTCAGTTTCCAGTTGCCTTGGTGACAGCTGGTATCCCAAATGGAATGGTATTCCAGGTGGCCAGGGTTCAAGTTCCAGCTGAGGGACTTACTTCTTTCTCACTTCTGTTTTTATGTGGTCCCTAAATATGTACACTGCACTGTTGTGATTGAAAAGGCCCCATCAGGGGTCTGCCCTTCTGCAGAGAGAAGTACTGTTGCAATTTTGTTATCATGGATTTTGTGTCACCTGCACTTTTGCAGCCAGAGGTTGGTGTTTATGTCTTACACCTGTGGCTACAGAAGTGTAGGCCCATCAAGTGTGTGTATGTCTTACAGATTGCATGATTATTTTAGGCTACAAAAGCATTGGCCCCTTATAAGTGTGCAATTCTGCAGACAAAATAAATCTTGTAATTTGGGTGTCATGGACTTATATCTGTGGCTGCAGAAGCCTGTGATTCTGCACACAAAAGCACTGTTGTGATTTGGGTATCCTGGATTTCTGTCTTCAGTGAGAAGTGAGTTTGTACGTCTTGTACTCTGCATGCAACAGATAGAAATTCATAAAGGTAGCACATCAGTACTACTGCATTTGTGCCATCTGGAAGCAGTTGTATGTTGTTTGCCTCACCTGATGCATATGCTGAGGGAACAGCAACATCCACATAGCAAAACCCACACAGCGAAACCCCAATGGTGATGGACACTGTGGCGATGGGCCATACAGTAACAGGGGGTAGGCATCTAACTCCACTGTCTGTGTGATGTGGCAATCGTAATTAAAAGTAGGGGTGTGTGGGGCACAGCACTCCACATGGGGGTGTGGGGGGCACAGCCCCCCCCACATTGTTGTTGCCATGTTGCTGGTCAGTTTTGGGATGCCTTGGTTTTGAGGATGTCAGCATAGTTGCAGTGCTGTGGGGGGATGGTACTGTGGGGGATGTCGCTCTGGCATAGGAAAACTTACCTGATGATGGCTGTCTGTGGTTGGTTGTATGATCTTGTACCTTTTCTGCTTGGGGGAGGTTAGGGTCAGAAACTCTACTGCCACATTTTGATACTTTTTTGCTTTAAGCTGAACTCAAACTGTTGCATTAATACATCTTTTTGCAAATAATGTCCCTTCTTTTTGAGATGGTGGAATTGTATCCTCATTTATGCAGATCCCTTGAGGACCTGCATGAACACATCCATCTGACTGTGGAAGCACAGGGCTTTCTAGGCCCTGCCCTTCTGACATCTACAAATGCAAACATGCAGGGACCTTTGGGCCCTATGTCAAATGTGGAGTCCATCATGCTGTAGAAGAGCAAGTCCCTCTGGGCCCTGCAAATCCATATGGTTACAGATGCAGAGATGCAGGACCCTCCAGGCCATGTGCCATCTAAGGCATCCATGTGGGCATGGACGCACAGTGACATTTGGGGTCTTTCACTTCCATGTTGCTACAGATGCAGACACGCATGAATACATCTTGGTACAGAAGGTGCACTGCACTTCCATGTTGCTACAGATGCACCTTTTTGATCATGTGCCAAGTGTGCATCCCCAATAGTTAATGAGATAAGATCATAAAAAGCATTTGTTTAAACATTTGGCTGTGAAATCTTCAAAAATGGTGCAGCTATGAGCAAAAGTCTTGATTCTTTCAGTGTAAAGAAATTATTTTTCGGGAATCTATATTTGTATTCTGTGAGCAAACAGTCTTGTTTTGTGAGAGTGACAAAAGAAGACTGTTGGCTTATGAGACAAAATTCTGAACAAGAAACATAAGTCCAGAATCTTGTTTCCTGAGACCACCTTCTTGCTTTGTGAAATTTTTGTGAGCTCGTGAGAAAGAAGTCTTCTCATGAAACAAGATTCTGAACAAACACTAGGTCCAAAATCTTGTTTCGTGAGTCCACCTGCTTGTTTCATGAGATTTTTGTGAGCTCATAAAAAAAGATGTTTTCTCCCGGAGCGAGATTACATAGAAACATAGAAACATAGACTTTGACGGCAGATAAGGACCGCTAGGCCCATCTAGTCTGCCCATTTCCCTACCTACAGGATAGGCCGCAGATCCTAGTTAACCAACAGCCTTTATCTTCCTGCCCCCCACAAGAATTGCCTTATGACTGTCCCATGCATTCTTGAATTCTCCCACAGTTTTAGACCCCACAACCTCCTCAGGAGCTGTTCCATACATCCACTACCCTCTCTGAAATAATACTTCCTCACATTGCCCTGAACCGCCCTCCTTCTATCATTAAATTGTGTCCCTTGTTCTTGCAAGTCTCTTTTCTGAAAGATGCTACCCTCTTGGACTTTGTTGATTCCTTGAGGTACTTGAAAGTTTCTATCATGTCCCCCTCTCCTTCTTTCCTCAAGGGTATACATATTAAGCTCCTTTAGTCTCTCCTCATATGGCTTCTCTTGCAGACCCTGCACCATTTTAGTTGCCCTCCTCTGGACTGCCTCTATCCTGTCTATGTCCTTATGGAGATGGGGTCTCAGAACTGGACACAGTATTCCAGATGGGGTCTCAACAACTGTCTGTACAGAGGATAACAACTTCCTGTTTTCTGCTGCTGATGCCTCCCTATACATCCCAGTATACCCCAGCCCTCCCTACTGCCTTCTCACATTGCTTGCTAACCTTAAGGTCATCTGATATGATTACCCCAGGTCCCTTTCCTGTTTTGTTGTTGTTACTACCTCCCCACCCATTGTGTATTCTTCCCCTGGGTTCTTGTTTCCCAAGTGCATTATTTTGCACTTTTTTGCATTGAATCCTAGCTGCCATATGTCTGACCATTCCTCCAACCTTGCCAAGTCCCTTTTCATCCTTTCCACACCTCCTTGTGTATCAACCCTGTTGCAGATCTTTGTGTCATCTGCAAAAAGGCATACTTTTCCTTCCAGTCCCTCTGCAATGTCACTGATGAAGACATTAAAAAGGACTGGACCCAATACTGAACCCTGCGGTACCCCACTAGTAACCGTCCTTTCTTCAGAGTGGACTCCATTTACAATTACCTTCTGTGTCCTGTTGTCCAGCCAATGTTTTACCCAGGCTACCACCCTGGGACCCACTCCCAGGCTGGTTAATTTGACTATCAATCTTTTGTGTGGACTGTGTCAAATGCCTTGCTAAAGTCTAGGTAGGCCATGTCCACAGCCCCTCCCTGGTCTACTACTTTGGTCACCCAGTCAAAGAAATCTATTAGATTCGTCTGACATGACCTTCCGCTGTGAACCCATGCTGCCTTGGATCCTGTGCTCCACTGACCTCTAGGTACTCAACTATTCTTTCCTTCAGAAGTGACTCCATCACTTTTCCTACCACAGAGGTCAGACTGACAGGTCTGTAGTTTCCTGCCTCTGTCTTGGTCCCACTTTTGTGAAGGGGAATCACATCTGCCTTCCTCCAGTCCTCGGGTACCACACCATCCTCCCATGATTTATTAAAAAGAGTAGCCAGTGGTTTCACTAGTTCCTTCCTTAATTCTTTTAGAATTCTGGGGTGAATTCCATCAGGACCCATTGCTTTGTCCACCTTCAGTTTTAGGAGTTCTTGCAGAACCCTTTCTTCTGTGAAAGGACTGGGATCAACCTCTATCAAGAGTGCCTCTGTTAATTGGATTAGGCACTTCCCTTCCTCTTTAGTGAATACTGAGCAGAAATATTCGTTCAGTATTCCTGCTTTTCACTGTCCCCTCTGCCCACCCACCGTTCATTCTATTCAGCCTCACTATCCCTCCCTTTGTCTTTCTCGCTGCTGACGTACCTATAAAAGGTTTTATCCCCTTCTTAACTGGAGTTGGCTATCTTTTCCTCAGTTTGGGCCTTTGCTATTCTGACTTCCCTCCCTGCTTCTTTCTGCCTTAACTGGTACAGCCTCTGTCCTGCTCCTTCTGTGTTTCCTTATACTTCCGGAATGCTATCTTTTCTTCCTGACTTTCACAGCCACCTCTTTGAGAACCATAGTGGCTTTTTCTTTCGTTTTGATTTGTTTATTTGCTTCACACAAAGGCTTGTTGTGTCTGTGATGGCAGTTTTGATAATTCCCCATTGTTGCTCCACACCTCCTTCTAGCCTGTTTGCTAGTGCTTTTCTGAGGCACTCTCCCATCTTGCCAAAGTCAACCCTCCTAAAGTCCAGTACCCTCACTTTTGTATGGCTTGACTCTGTAGCTGAGTTTAACGTGAACCACACTGTTTGATGGTCACTTGTCCCCAGATGGCAACCTACTTCTAGATCTGAGATCCTCTCACTGCCCCCGTTTGAGAGTACGAGGTCTAAGATTGCTCCCTCACGAGTTGGTTCTGAAACTAGCTGTCTAATGCCTGCCACCTGTAGGGCATCAAGAATGGCCCTGCTCTTGGATGTGGCTGCAGCAAATGTGCTCCAGTTAACATCTGGCATATTCAGATCTCCCATCAACAGTATCTCCCCTTTCTCTGCCATTCTAAGAATGCCTTCCATCATATCCTTGTCCATTCCTTCTCCCTGACATGGGGGTCTGTACACAACCCCTGTGCGGATTGTGTGCCTTTCCAGTCTCCAAGGTGACCCACAGTGCCTCCTCTCCTCCCTGTTTACTCTTTTGTTCAGTTGCTTTTATCCCTTCCTTTACATGAGAGCTACTACTCCCCTCTTCTCCCTGCCTGTCTCTCCTGTAGGTTATGTACCCTGGTATGTTCACATCCCAGTCATGGATCTCTGTGTACCATGTTTCTGTGACTGCTACGATATCCAGGCATCCCTCTTCCATTAAGGCCACCAGCTCAGGGAGCTTGTTGCCCAGACTACGGGCATTGGTACTCATTACCCTCCATTTTCTGATGGCCTTACCCCTTTTGCCCCATCCCTGTCCTTCTTGCCTTTGTCACTTTCTCCATTTACCCTGCCCTTCTCCCTATCAACACCTCCATGTTGGTGTTGCCACCTTACTATCGTGATTGTTTGGGGGCTAGGATTTTCCTGCTCCTTTCCAGTGCTCTCCCTTGGCTAGTTTAAATGCTTGCCAATGAAGCATTTAAACCTATCACCTAGGATCCTGGTTCCCCTCCTGGACAGATGCAGCCCATCATGCCAGTATAGGCTTGCATCACTCCAGGTGGACCCCCAGTCCCCAATGAAGCCAAATCCCTGAGCTCCACACCAGTTTTTCAACCACTGATTGAATCCCATAGTGCAGAACACCCTAGCCTCTCCTATGCCATAGATGGGTAGCACCTCCGAGAAGGTTACCGTGCGTGCTACTTGACTAAGGCCCCTCCCCAATTCCACAAACTCTTCCTGCACTTCTCTAATCTCTTTCTTAGCCAGGTCATTTGTCCCTAGGTGGACAATGACATCCAGCTCCCTCCCCTGTGCAGCTGCTCCAGCAATCCTGAGGATTCACTCCCTGTCCCTCCAAGACATGGCGCCAGGCAGGCACCTTACCTCCCTCTCCCCTTCCTTGCCCAGTTCTACTTTCCTAACAATGGAGTCCCCCACCAGGAGTTGTTTTCTTCCCCTGCAGGGTCCCCTGCCACCCTCCTGTGGGTCTCCTTTGTGGAGGTTCCAAGCATCCTCCTTGGTCTCCACTGTAGGTGCCTCCATAGAGGAACCACACTTTGCCAGAATGGCATAGGAATTGTGGAGAGGTACAACTGGCGGGATGTGCCTCCGTTCCACCACCCTCACCCTCCCTGAGCCCACTGTGGTCCAACTGCTCCTCTTTCTTGGCAACGTCTGAGGCAATGGCAGTGGCACTGGTGGTCCCTGGATGGAAGAGGAGGTCCCACAAATCCTGGCCAACTCAGCCTGGAGATGAGCAACCTCCTCCCTCAGCCCAGAGAGGTGCCTGCAGATGGGACAACACTGCATCCTCCAGAATATCTCCCGGAAGACTGCTGCTCCACAGCCACTGCACTGCACCACTCCAATCATGCTTATTTTTGACCCCTTAACTGTTTGCAATCCTTACTCTTTCATCTGTTTTTTTCTCTCTCTCTCCTTACTTTCTGCCTGTGTGCCCTTTAAGCTCTTGATTGTCCTGTTCTGAGACAAGAATATCCTATATTTCTCAGTAGACCACTTGTTCAGAGGCAGACCTCCAGCAGCTAGAGGGGGCCAGAGAGCTACTCTTGCCCTTCTAGGATGGTGGGTCCTTGGTGGGTCTGTGATCACTCACTTCCTTCCCCTAAACAGGAAGTTCCTGTTGTCAGTCAAATCCTGTACCTATAAAAATAGAACTAGCTTTGGGTGGGGGTTGGAGGAGGGGGGAGGAAGGAGGAAATATATGTCCCAGTAGAAGTTCAGTCACACAGCAGTCCTTTCTCTTGGTGTCTTCTGCCAAGCTATTAGAATCTTTCTGAGGCAGTCTTTAAATGTAGCTTCCTTCTAGCTAAGCCACTCCCCTACTTACAGATCTTTCTACAAGTAATTTAAACCTCACAGCAGTTAAGTCCTTTCAGTCACCTGAGATTTACACCTAGATGACTTTTCAGTTACCCATTCAGTTCAGTTAACCCAAACACACACTTTTTTTTTGTTTTTGTTTTGTATGTTAGTTTTTTACCCTAAATTAAAGGTCCAAATACAAAAGTTCTTCTACTTTAGTCCCAGCAGAGAAGTTCAGTCACACAGCAGTCCTTTCTCTTGGAGTCTTCTGCCAAGCTATTCTGAAAAGAAACTGTCCAAAATCTTGTTTTGTGAGCCCACCTTCTTGTTTCATGAGATTTTTGTGAGCTCTTGGAACAAGAAGTCTGCTCATGAAACAAGATTCTGAAAAAAACTAAGTCCAAAATCTTGTTTCATGATTCAAAATTCTTGTTTTGTGAGACCCTATTTCTATTTTGTGAGCCTCACAAAACAGGAAAAACTGGCTCACAAAATAAGCCTCATTAAGGGTTTTAGGAATGCCCAAAAAAAACATTTTGGGGTTCTTTTTTGGAAAAACTAATTCTAGAGTTGCGATAAATAGATCCTTTTTCACTAAATTCATGAGTTTGTGCCTCTCCAGGGTATCATTTTTTTATTATTTTTGTTGAGGACTAAAATGTCAAACATTTTTAAAACCGGTAAAAAAGTAACAATAGCCATATGAACACTCTGTGAGTTATAATAGCAAAATTTCACTCTTTGTTTTTCCCATTTGTTCTACAAAAAGGAAAAAATATATTACAAATGTAGGGAAAGACAAAATGAGTGAAAGAAAAGAGGGAAAAAAAAGGTCTTTAATTTAAAACTAAAAGACAGCTTAAACATTGACTTACAACACATCAAACAACTTATTTGAAAACAGGATATATTAACATGTGATGTCCACATATTATAATAATATAATGGTGTCTTAATTTTACTTCCAGTTCTTTATGCATTTGATTTTAAAACAGGGTCCCATATAATTTCTAATCTAGTTAAGTTACGAGTGGCTTAGTGCATCAGTCTTTCATATTGGGCTAATTTGATCAGAGCCAAAAGTCATTCTGTTAATGAGAGAGAATTCTTGGACCTACATTTGAGTAATATCTGCATTTTGGCTTCCATGGTAACCACACAAAGCAAAGCTTTGGCAGTGCTTGGTATCACCTTGCCTGTGATAGCCCCCCACCCCAACCCAGAATCCAGAAGAGGGGTTCTAAGGGTAAGGCCATGCTTAATACCGAAATGGTAAACTGCCAGATTTCTTGCCAGAAATAATTTATGAGGGGGAACTACCATAACATGCGAGTTAAAGTTCTAGTACCCTGATGGCACCTCAAGCATTTATTCATGTCTGCCATGCACATTTTAGTACTTTAGGTGTACGGTACCACCTATGAAGAATCTGTTTCTGTATAAGTTTTTAGTGCATATCTCTAAATCTCAAGTGGACATTTTTTACCAACTTTTTTACCAACTGCACCTATTGTTCCCCTGAGATAGATACTTGCAACTCTCTTTCTCATGCTAGTTTATTCTGAAAGAGATTCAAGACATAAGGGGTAAGAGACAGTTACATATTTGTTCCACTTATTCTGGTTGGGTGGTCCAGCCATTATGTAATGACCGAGGGTTAGGTCTGGTCTTGGGATGGGGAATGACCTCTGAGTCACTTATAAAGTACTGATTGCAACTGGAGGTACTTCCAGGAGCTTCTCTGAGAATATGATATGTACCCATTAGCTTGGTAAAAGAATACAATCACCCTATGGTGGGGTCCATCAGTTGCCGCACAGTGAGAATTCCCTCCACTTCACAGGATGGGCAATGGATACTTTTATTATTTATTATTAGATATGGATTGTGCCCAAGAGGTTCCCATTTAACTAGGGGCATTGATTTCCATTTGTGGAACTTGACCAAGATATTCCAAGAGGAACTGGGTCAGAACATAGCCTGCTACAATAGTGCGGTGAAGAACTGCACAGTAAAAATGACACTGTTTTTGTTTTTGTGGAGGGCTCTGCCACCCGCACCCCCCAACATGGGGAGGTCTGCCCCCCCACACCCACTGAACTAAAAGATACAAACTCCAGGGGGAGTGGATCATGGGGCAAAATGAAATTTGTGGGGCCATGGAATACTCATTTCCACAGCCCCTTGTAAAACATCTAAGTCCCGGAAGGCAAAAATCAAGGGGGACCAGGATTAGAACCCTGGTTTCCACTGCCTCCCAGCCAAGATGCTCCATGCTTCAGCCCTCCATGCCATGGAAGCAGCTCAGACAGCCTCTGGAATTATCCTGCCTATTTCCTGTGGTAGCACCATGGAGAGTACCTGGGGAGCGCTTAATGCATAACGCTGTCATTCCCCTATCACTGCCCATGGTTGTGCTTCACAGACTAGCACTCTGTTGACTGGCACTATTTGTGTAGTGCTATTCTAGTAGGTTACCTTCCAGGATTGGAAGGAAGAGGCTGCCATCAGGGACAGTCCACTGTAACTTTCTCTAAGATGGCATGCATTTTGTCCCTCCCAGGGAGGACACTCATCAAAGCCAGCCACAGATTTTAGCCATATCAGCTGACTCAGACACTGAGGTGGTAGCCACAGCAGGTTGTGACAAATCCCTGTCACCCAACGGTATGTCAATAGCCAGGGGAACGCCTACCATCTCCTTTGGCCAGGCGCCCTGAGCTTCTGAAGACTACATCAGGGCTTTTTGCCCCATAAGGAGTAGGTAAAAAGGCTCTTTATGTGAAGGAGGAACTTTTATGGAATAGGAATTGGGAAGTTGTTGAGGCAGAACAGGATCTTGGGAAAAAACATAATTTAGTAGGTCTCAATTTTCCCTCTGAAGGTGTGGTTAAGCTTTTTCCATCAACAGAATTCTGCCTCAAAGGAGCATAGAATAAGATTTAAATTTAGATCCAGTAGTTGATTGATGTTTGGTGACTATTTAATATCCAAGTATTTAATATAATGGGGAGACCATTTGAGGCCTCAGGGAGCTAGAGGGCCCTCCTGTGTGTGGGAATTAACTGGGAGTAATTTGGTCTTGGACAAGTTTACCATGAGACCTGATAATATTTTAAGGTCATCCAGGATGTGTAAGGTAACTGGGAGCAACACATTAGGATTTTGTACTGCAAGCAGCAGGTTAGCAGCAAGCAGGGGTCTTAATGGTAGTCCCCCATATCAGATTCCTTCCATTTTCTAGGTGGCCTGCATTGCTTGATTGCCTGAGTTCCATGACTAATAAGAAGAGCAGGGGGTGCATAGGGCAGCCTTGCTGTGTGCCCCATTGGAGGTAGAAGGAGAGGGAGATGTTACCATTTGTTAGTAATCTCACCACTGGGTCGTAACAAAGGGTTTACACTCATGTTACAAATTTGGGACCTATACCCATTGCTTGCATTGCCTGATAAAGGCAGTCCAACTCCACAGAGTCAAAATGCCTTCTCTGTGTCTATGCTGGCCAAAAGGGAGGGTGCTTCATGTCTTGTTGTGTTCCATATGACATTTAAGGCTGCTCTAATATTATCTGCAGACTTACATCCCTTAACGAAGCCTTTCTGGTATTTGTCTGCAAAGTGAGGGCTACAATTTTTATGTCAATTTGCCATAATTTCACCAGAATCTTTCCACTGACATTTAATAAGGATATTGGTTTGCAGTTCTCCACCAGTTGGGGGTCTTTCCCAAGCTTGGAAGAAGTGTAATCAAGGCATCTGTCAGAGACAATGTTAGGGGTCCCTTGTCTAGGATTTCTACAAATGTACTATATAAAGGCTGCTTGATTGTTGTCAGCAAGGATTGATAAAGCTCTGCTGGATATCCACTGTGCCCTGGGGTTTCCTCTTTGGGAGGGCATTGATAGCAGACCTCACCTCTTGTATCGAGATAGGTGAGTCGAGGTCAGCAGCTTGATCAGGGAAGAGCTTGGACAGTGCCACTTCCTCTGGAAAGGCTTGTAAGTCAGGACCTTGTTGCCCCCTGGGAAGAGTAAAGGGCAATATAGAAGTCCAGGAAGGTCTCTTCTATATACTTGGGCTGAGTGACTACTCCATCATGGGTAGTATGCTTTGCTGCCTGCTGGAACCTCACCCAATAGGTGAGTGATCTAGCTGCTCTCTCACCAGACTCCCAGTACTTGTGAGAGGTTCTTAGGATTGCTTTTTGGGCTTTTGTGGATGTGAGTAAGTTAATTTTAAATCTGAGTTGCATCATTTTCCAATTCAGCTGGGGAGAATGGGATGGTAGAGGGTAATATTTCTCCTCTAGCAGCTTGAAACTATTCTCTAGTTCCTCAAGCTGAGCTGCTTGTTGCTGTTTCAGATAGGTAAAGCAGATAATGATTCTCCCCATTGGTAGGCTTTCAAAGTGTCCCATAGGGCTGCCTCAGATGAGCCCAATGTGTCATTAATAGAGAGAAAAAGGATTATCTTGTTTCTGAGCCATTCCTGAAATCCTTTCTGGGATAGAAGGAAAGTATCAAGGCATCATCTAGGCATGGAGTGGTGATCGGGGCCCAGACTTAGTGTAAGAGAGACACAAGCATGATACAATATGATGTTTGTCTCTATGAAAGAATGATGCACTGCAGGCATACTAGATTTGGGTAACAGAAAAAAAGTCTATTCTGCTTCTCATGTGAGTGAAAGGTGAAGTCTCTACTGGTAGGGTGGAAACTTCTCCAAGGGTCGACTAAATCAAATTCCTCTGTCAGGGCTGAAACAGCCCTTCTGGCTTTGGAAGTATCTTGGAGTTTGCCCCTGAGCCTGTCAAAGAGTCATAGACTTCACTGAAGTTGCCACCCAATATTAGCCTATCACCTTGTTCATAAAGGTGCAAAAGTGCCAGAGCCACCTAAAAGAAGAAGGTTTCCAAATCTGCATTGAGGCCATAAATGTTGCCTAAAGGAAGGATTTCTGTATACACTTGAACCCTCAGTAGCACCTGGCAACCCTCCTTCACGTGAACAGATTTTAGTATTTGCACTTGAAGTTTTTTGTTGAGGCATGTAACCATACCTCTAGCTTTAGTAGAGTATGAGCTTCCTGCTACTTGCCCAACTGATTTTCTAGCTAATTTCCAGGTCTCTGTTTCCAGTAAATGGGTTTCCTGAAGGAAGCTTATGTCACACCTCTGCTTTTTGAGATGGTTGAGCACTTGGTTCGGTTTTACAGGGGAATTTAGGCCCTGTACACTCCAGGAGATAAAACCACAAATATTAGTCCCTATGGTATTGGCAGAAAATATAGAAGAGACAATAGGAACATAGGAATGTGACAGCAGAAAAAAGACCCAGTCTGCCCAGTTTGCCTAGCTTTCCACTAGGACTTTACCGTAGTCATCGCCCCCTGTCATCCCAACCCCCTATGTTTATCTCATGCCCTCTTGAATCCTCCCACTGTCCTCTCCCCCACTAGCTCCCTTGGCAGTCCATTACTGTTGTCCACCACCCTCTCAGTGAAGAAGTACTTCCAGCGTTACCCCTAAATTGACCCCCCATAATTTGGAACTGGTGCCCCCTTACCCTAGGTCTCTCCTTTAGCTGGAAAAGGCTTTCCACTGGTACCTTGTTGATCCCCTTTACATATTTAATGGTCTTGATCATATCTCCCCTCTCCCTCCTCTGTTCCAATGAGCACATACCTAATTTCTTTAGCCTCGCTTCATATGGTAAGTGTTCTAGCCCCCCTCACCATTTTTGTTGCCCTCCTCTGGACCCTCTCAACCCTCTCTATATCCTTCATGAGGTATGGCCTCCAGAACTGAACCCAATACTCTAGGTGTCGCCTGACCAACTCTGTGTACACAGGAACTATGACCTCTTTTCTCCTGCTGGAGATCCCTCTCCCTATGCAACCTAACATCCTACTGGTTCTTGCCACTGCCCTCCCTCCCACTCTGCCTAGCTACCTTCATGTCCTTTGATATGATAATGCCTAGGTCCCTTTCTTCTGTTACCTGCAGGAATTCACCTCCCATCCTGCACTCCGCCATCCCATTTTTCCTGCCTAAGTGCATGATCTTACACTTCGCCATGTTGAACGACAATGAACTGAAGTAGGTCTATAAGAGGAAAGTCTGGTGGTTTTTTTTTTGAGTTAGTAGTTTCAGAGTAACCCAGAATACATCATGCCATACCCCTTCAGAGAGGAGGGTTTTTCCTCCAATGACTGCCAAGCCCTAATTCCTCCACAGAGGGGGAAGATATGTACCAATTTGGAGGTACTTATAGAATGACACTGACATTTACACTTTTCTTCTGAACATTGGCTTGCTGAAATGATAATTTGCAACCCAAAATAACAACTTTTATCATAATAATAATAACAACAACATGGTACATCAAACAACTTTACATAGTTTCTAGCCATAAATAATAATCCCAAGCTAAGTTCCATATGAAAACACACCCAACAATAGATGGAAAGGTAACAACAAGTGAGCATTCTTTGGCAAATTTTATGAAAGGAGGACTGGCAAACAAATCAATAAAGGTGTGTAAAGCATTCTTCTAACAACATCTGACAGGCATTGAGTTAATCAAGCTTTAATAATCTGCTTGACTAAAACCAGTAATCTCTCCCTTGGGCTATTACCCAGTCAGGTACAAAATTCAAGAAGAAAACATTACCTTGTCTGAATACTGGAATGCCACAATATGAAATGTATTCATAGAGACTAAAACTATATGCTGGGGTACAAATGAACTCTATCACTTCCTTGCTCTGATGGGGACATGCAGTGATAATCAATTCTCTAGTTGACATTTATAGGAGAGGAAGGGTAGTCTTGTCTAATAAGGGGAGAACCCAAAGTTTAATGGGAGTTACATCATGGCCCTTCAGAAATCCCCCACTTACCAACAGCATCCAATGCCCTCCAGTGAGGGACCATGTTTGCCATCATGCAGGAACCAGAAGTAGCATTGTGTAGCATGCTTACTGTGGGGAATATAGGTATATAGTTGGGGATGGCCCATGAGTGCACATGTAGCTGCATGTAATCTTAGGAAGACCCACTTTTTGAGTTCATGAATGCACTGTGAACTCCTTGGAATAGTGACTTTGAGGGGTGTGCCACTGCCTGCCCAATGCAGAGTGCTCTGCAAGGTGCTCAACAGTATTGCACCAATCATCAGCCAGGCTGGTCCTGATGCTGTTTTGCCTGAAGTGGTCTTCACTCGAAAAGGAAAAGCCACACCAATCATGTGGCAGCTTTTTCCTTTCATTTGCAGGTCACCACAAAGCAAACAGCTATTTGCGTTGTGACATCTTCGCCTCCCCCCCTCGCCACCCCACCGGTCCCTGCCTGAAAGGTGGGAGGAGGCACTTTCCTCACCTGCCTCCTCCACATCCTGCTGTCTCCATTGCTGTATTTTCTCCCACCCATGCAGGGCAGGCCACAGCATAAGCTCCATATGGGCTGGGAGTATTCAGTGCCCAAAGGCACTTTTACTCTAAGCATGATCAATTGTACAAGTGGATCACCCCCCCGCCTGCTGACATTGGGGTGCTCAATCCCCTTGTCAGCATGTATCCCCCCCATCCTTTAATGTGGCACACTGGGAGCCCACCTTGGTGTACCAAAAACTGCCTTTGGTGTTTCCAACACCGGGATGTCCACTCCCAGTGTTGGATGTGCCCCCCCCACGCACCTATATTCTCTGACCTCGGGGTGTCCAATCCCCTGGTTGGCATTGATTCCCCTTGATCCCCCCAGCACTCTGGCACACTGGGAGCCCACCCCAGTGTGCCAAAATCCATATAGTTTACCTGTAAAAAAATAAAACAGACCCACATCTTTTTTTAAACCTGAAAACAAAGAAAACGGTTCCTTGTTGTTCCAGCCAGCCTCCCTCCCCCAATCCACACCCTTCCTCTGTGCACCCCACACCCCCCTCACCCATACTTGCCTCTGGAGGTCAGGAACAGTGATCTTCGGAGGACTGGGAACACATCTGCACTTTTCAAAGCTGAACTTCGAACTGAAGAAATGCCAGTAAGCTACATAATGGCAGGCAATATGGGGTTTCAATTTATGTTGATTTCTCAGCCATTTTTGGGAGTTTTGGTCCCAAATTTTCAACATGAGGCTTTTGGGACCCCACCTCATGAACACAGTCACTGTCATTTCATTTCATGGTCCCAAAAGGTAATTTTGTGGTCACTGTGCTGAATCAGCTTTCAGGACCAATTAACAAAATGGCAGTGCCACTGTTCATGAGGTGGGGTGCCAAAAAGTCCTTGTTGCAAATTTGGTGAAAAGAGTCCCATAAATGACTGCATTATGAGCATCCATTGTGTGGTTTCTACGCATGTTCATAATGTCATCAATTTTTAAGATTTTCATTCCAAATTTCCAACATTGCCATTTTTTCACATCCCCTTATGAACAGAGTACAGCTGTCATTTTTTGCATCCTTCCCAAAATGTATTTTTGCACCTGTGGCACAGAATGGCACTTTCACTGTGCAAAATCAACTTTTGGGACAGATTAACAAAATTCCAGCACCACTGTTCATGAGGGGAAGTTCCAAAAAGGCCATGTTGAAAAATTGGTGAAAACATTCCAAAAAATGACTGCATTACAAGCATGCATTGCACAGTTTCTATGCACACTCATAACTTTGCCACTTTACATATTTTCACTCCAGATTTTCAACTTTGCCATTCCTTCACACCTTCTCATGAACAGTACAGCTGTCATTTTTCACATCCTGCCTGAAATGTGTTTTTGCACCTGTGGCACCGAATGGCACACTCATACGAAATCACCGTCTGGGATTGAGTAACAAAATTACTCTGCCACAGTTCATGAGGTGGGGTCAAAAAAAGCCCATGTGGAAAATTTGGAGCAAAAATACCAACAAATGCCTGGGGCATTAGAAATTCTAACTGTAATGCCCACCCTTAAAATGAAGGCAGAGGACTATACACAGAAAAATATGAGAGGCATATACAACAGCAATACCAACAATGAACTTTCAGCATTGACAAATGCTTGTTTTATTTATTTCACTGATTTCTTCCTCCAGTTTTGGATTGAATTCATTAAACAAGAGAGGAGGTTGTGATCCATGGTAGAGACAACTTCCTAGTTGTGAGGCTGGCCTGTGGCCTCCTGACAACTATGGTGAGCAGATAATATATATTCTCAGTCTGCAGTCCGCCCCTTCAGTCTCATACAAGCTCAAAGAGGGAATCCAGCCCAAAATATTTCATTGCAGAATTAGAATAAGCTTACCTCCAATAACTCTTATACCAAAAATTAGGTTTCTACATTACTTCATTTTAAAGTTATGAGCTATTTTGTAACCCTGATTTCACTACCTGTTCAAAAAAAAAACAGTTTTAGTGAAGCGCTGCTTATGATGTCATCTCCTGAACTTGCACAGTGCTCCCGGGACTTTTTTGCCATTTTTCATATAACTCCAGGGCAATTTTCCTGTGCTTTCTTGTAGATTGCATTTTTTCATATCGAAGAAAAAATTTCTTTGTTTTCATGTATAACCATTGCAAGTCTATGGGAAGAATTTCCCTGTAGATGGCTCAAAATCCCTGTACAATACAGGAATCCCTGTAGATCTGGAAGCACTGCTCACAGTCTAGTCCTCCCTGTCAGCAAGCTTATAGTACCTGTTTCTTTAAAGTTTAAAGATCATGTGCAATGGTTTTCACAATTAAAACAGGCAGCACCATTCAAAAAACTTTGTTATAAAAACTATGTGTGTTTCAGGTTTTTTAACAAAGCTGACAAATTTGTATTTTTTAATGCCTTTTTAGTGTGGTCAATTTCTCCAAGATTACTGAATGCCGAGTCAGCATGCCTCCAGGCTGCTGATGCCATTTGGGGTGCTACTCTGCAGTGCCTATTGGGTGTTTACTCACCTGGTAAAGGTGATTGTGTTGGTTGACACCCATGGCACTCCAGACATTACCTCATGGGTTTTAGCCCACCTGATAGGCTAGTGATGCACATGACTCTAGGATCAAATTTCTAGTATATCCAGGTCCCAGAAACCCCTGCTCTCCAGTTCGAATCTTCCATAGCTGAAATCAAGGTTGGTAGAGTGCAAAGATAAGTGCAAGAGAGAACAATACAAATATTGCATAAAATGATGCCAAGTAAAAACGTAAGTTGGTGTGGCCAACAGGTCCGATTTTATTCTCCCTATTATTTACAATCTAATCTTGACCCCTAAGGGTCGAATGTCAAAATCTCAATGTATCATATCCCCTCCTGAGCTTTGCTTGGAATAGACTTCTGGTCCTGGTCACTCTGAGTGCTCTGTTGGGAGGGCCTTGGAGTGCCATGGATGTTAGCCAACACAATCACCTTTACCAGGTCAGTAAACACCCATTGTGATTGGTTGACCATCCATGGCACTCCAGACATTACCTCATGGGTAGATAAGTAGCAGTGTGGTACCCAAGGGAGGGAAACAGAGTGGTCTATGAGTGAGAGGTGGATGTAGCTGCTAGGAGGATCTGAGTGGCGAAAGTGGGCTATATGTCATACAGGTGCTCAAGTCTATAGTGTCTGGTGAACGTATGGATGGAGGCCCATGTAGCCGCTTTGCATAAGTCTTCTGATGACACATTTGATCTTTCTGCCCAGGATGTGGTGACTGCTCTAGTGGAATGGGCCTTGATACCCTGGGGTGGTGTCATATGTTTTACTAGCTAAGCCTCCTGAATGGTCCTTTTGAGCCATCCAGTGATCGTGGACTTGGAGGCTGCCTTGTCTTGTCTTTGTCCCCTTGTGACGATAAATAATCTTTCTGTTTTGCGGAGGGGCAGCGTCCTAGCTATGTAGACAGAGAGGGTGATGCCAACAGCCAGATGATGTGGAATTGGCTGGATGCCCTGTTGTGTGTCCACAGAGAAGGTGGGCAGCTTGATGGGCTGTTCCCTGTGGAATGCTGTGGATACCTTCGGTTGGAAGGCTGGGACTGTTCATATGCAGACTCCCTGAGGGGTGAACACAGTATAGGGTTCTTTGCACGATAGTGCCCCTAGCTCTCTGATCTGTCTAGCTGAGCAGATGGTGACAAGGAAGCAAGCCTTGAGGCTGACCCAGAATAGGTCTACCTCATGGAGTGGCTCAAAAGGAGCTGAGCTGAGGGAGTTGAGCACCAGTGGGAGATCCCATGGCACGATGGTTGGTCATATTCTGGGTCGGAGTACCTCTACTGCTTTTAGGAAGTGCAGGGCATAGGGGTGTGCTCCTGGTCTGTATCCTGTGACGGGACCTGTGGCCACCCCAATTGCGAGAGAGTTGTACTCTTAGGGATGAGTGGGCCAGGGCCTTGTCTACTCCCTGTTGGAGAAATAATAAAATGGTTGACATGTCAGTTTGTTCAGGGTCCTTACCCTGTTCTCGACACAACTTCATGAATATAGACCATTGTCTGCCATAGGTGGAAGTGGTGGATGCCCGTCTAGACTGTAATATTGTTGATATGATGGAGTCATTGTAGCCTGCCTTCATTTGTCTCCTCCTTTTAGGAGCCAGGCCATGAGTTTCAGTGTTTGCGGGGCCGGGTGGATCACTGGGCCCTGTGAGAGCATATCCACTCAGTAAGGCAATCGAAGGCTGGCTAAGGTCATTTTGAGTACCATGGCAAACCATGTCCTCCGTGGCCAGTAGGGAGACACTAGGATGATGGTACAGCGAGATGCCTGGATCTTGCTTAGTACCTGGGGAATTAGGGGAAGGGGCTGGAACATGTACGCATGTTCCCGAGACCACGGTTGTGACAGGGCATCGGTTCCCTGGGAGCAACCCTTCCTGAACCATGAATAAAATGCCTGGACCTGTGTGTTTTCTATTGTTGCCATGAGATCCATGGGAACTGGTCCCCATGCTTCCTGAATCATCTGGAAGAGGTCAGGGTGTAGCTTCCATTCCCCTGGGTGAACTTGTTGCCTGATGAGCCAATCCACGTGCACGTTGAGTATTCCTGCGAGGTGCACTGTGCCGAGATGGCTGAAGTTGGTCTGAGCCCAATTGAGGGCTGATGTTGCCTCCCTCAGCATGGCTCTGCTCCTGGTGCCTCCCTGTTTTGTGATGTAGGCCACTGTTACCTGATTGTCGGAGTGTATCAGAACTGACTAGCCGTAGATGAAGGATCTGAAAGCCTCGAGGGCATGGTATACGACTCTCATCTCCAAGATGTTGATGGATAATTTGGCTTCCATTGGTGACCATAGGCCTTGAGCTGTCAAGTCACCCAGGCACTCTCCCCAGCCAGACAGGCTCACGTCCGTCTCTATTGTGGCCATGTAGGATGCCTCTAGAGGTACCCCCCTGGTGAGGTTGGACTTCACTGTCCACCATGTTAGTGAGTGTCTCACCGATGGTGGTAGCGGGACAATGACCTGTAGATTGTACTCATTTGGTGAATCCCGAGTAAGCACGTATGTTTGAAGCGGTCACATGTGCCATCTGGCCCAGGGTATGAGGTCTATGCAAGATGCCATACACCCTAGCAACTTAGCTATGCCTCCCATGGTTGTCTGATGGAGGGCTCTCATGTGACGGGCCAGGGCTATCAGATTGAGCACTCTTGTCTGAGAGGGTTTTGCCCATCCCTGGGACTTGTTGATTAATGCCCCCAGATGTTCGATCTGCTGGGTGGGTACCAGATGACTCTTTGCCCAGTTCACTACCCAGCAGTGTTCCTCGAGTGCCTGTAGGGCGGTCGCAGTGTCTTGGAGTGCCCGCTCCTTGGAACGTGCTCGAATGAGTCAGTCATCCAAGTAGGGTATGATATCCAGCCCTTGTTCCCTGAGTTTGGCTACGAGGATGATGGACACCTTGGTGAACACTCTTGGTGATTGGGATGTGGAGATATGCGTCCTTCAATTGTATGGACGTGAGGTAGTCACCTACTCGGACACTGTGTAGAGTTGATCGTATGGTCTCCATTTTGAATCTGTGGCACACAACATGCTCATTGAGGTGTTTCAGATCTAGAATGGGGCATAGTTCTCCCGACTTTTTGGGCATGAGGAAGAAAATGGAGTACAACCCTAGCTTCTGCTCGTGTTTGGGGACGGGCTGGATGGCTTTGTTTTGCAATAGTTCCAACAGGATGTGTTGGACCTGGTGTGGTGTTGTCTTCCTTTTGGCAATTGGGGAGGTTACAAACCTGTTAGTGGCTGGGGCGTGGGACAGCTCTATGGAGTACCCCCTCGAGACCACCTCTAGGACCCACCTGTCTGAGGTTGTGTTGAACCACTGGTGTTTGAACAGTGACAGTCTTTGCCCCACAGGAGGGTACGATCCCTGACTCTGAAAGGTTGTGGGTGCGTAGTCATTGCTGTTTTCCCCTGTAGCCTCTGCCTCTTCCACCAAATTTTTGGCCATAGGCTTTAAAGGAGGATGGTTGGTAAGCTTGGGAATAGGGGCTACGGTAACTGTGGGCTGCTCCTCTGCCTCAAAAGGAACTGTCCTGTGAGTGCATGTCCCTGCGTGGTTGGTATAGTCTGTTCCCCCCCCCGAAACCTCCACCTTGTGGAAGGGAGGTAGGTGTACCTAGCCTTGTTCTTAAGGAGGTCTCTTCCCTCCTCTTTTTGTTTTAGAAAGTCCTGTATCCCCTCCCCAAAAACAAGCTTTCCCTTCATGGGTACATTTTGCAATAATATCTTTGATTCATTGTCGGCGTCCCACAACTTCAGCCACAACGCTCTCCTGGCACGATTGGTGATAGCTGTGGCCCTGGCGAGCAGTCGCAGGGTGTCTACTGCCATGTCCACCAGGTATTTTGCTGCATCGAGAGTGCACTCTAAAAGTTCTGCCTCTCTGGACTTTGGGTTTGCTTGCTCTTGGAGCTCTTCGAGCCAGCGGATTTGTGCCCAAGCTGTGTAAATGGCAGTCGTGGCAGCTTTTTGCGGCCGTTCCCTCGACCTTGAATGCCTTTTTTAGCATGTCCTCCACCTTCTTATCCATTGGATCTTTTAGAGCTATTGTGCTGCATGGTAAGATTGTTTTCTTACTGAGCGCCGCCACCTGGGGGTCAATAGTGGGGGCTTTGCACCAGATATCAGTCTTGTCCTCTTGAACTGGATACATTCTATCCAGGTTTTTCCTATTTGGCATTCTGCCTGGTTCTGTGGATTGTCAGTCTTTGTTGAAGATGTCCTCGATAGCTGGGCACACTGGGAAAGTCTCCGAGGTGGTCACCTTCTGCTGGATCATGGGGTCAAGTTTGGACTCGGGTTTACTCTCCTCGATGTTGAACCCCATAGTGGCCTTGACGATTTTCATGAGGCCTGGTACCATGTCTAATGAACACAATTTTGAAGTAAGGAACAGTACCGCTTGGGGTTCCATGTCCTCTTCGTCGGTGTCCACTCCATCCTCCTCCTCTGGGATATCCTTATCCTCTCCAGAGTCTGGCCGAGAGTTGTCTGGTACAATATCCTCGTGGTCTAGATGTTCCTCCGAGGGCCCTCCTGCCTTATCTGGTTCTGGAAGCACCGTTGTTGTTCTATGTTGTGTAAGGGATTCAAGTTTCTCCATTATCTTCAGCATGAAATTCTGCTGGATCTCCATCATTGCAACTGTGGCCTATTGGTTTTGAATCAGGAGGGAACCAAGGTCCATCCAGGTGGTACCACTGGGTCCCGGATTGTTTGGACCCATGACCGGAGCTTGCTCCATGGACAACTCGTCGTCGTCAAGTAGACAGGAGGAGCAAAGGGGGCCAGAGCTTGGGGCAAAAGAATAGCATTGCAAGAGGAACACTTCTTGGCCTTGACCATCTGGTGAAAAAGAAGAAGGCAAGCTTATGATTAGAAGTGGTGCAATGCACTGTGGTGATCTCTCTGTGCCCTAGTAATCAGCATAATTTTGTATGTCAAGCTCCTCATTTTTGAGGGGAGGTGCCTGCGCTATTTCCTGGTTGGGATGATAGCCTTTGGGGTCACTGTGGGAGGGACCCCTCATGCATAGGAGGACTAGTCTGGTTGTCGCTATAGGGAGGGACTTCCAGTATAGAGGTGAGCACCAGGGTCACTGTAGGGAGGGACCCGTGCCGAAACTGAAATTGCAGGCCATATATTAGTAGTAGGCCATAACACCAGGGTCGCTATGGGAGGGACCCGTATGTAGGGTGTGTAAACTGTGGCTGGTGGTCAATACATGGAGGTCGCTATGTGAGGGACCCTATATGGTGCAGAATTGGTAACTCTTGTACCCCTGTTGATAACCCCCCTTGTATTCTGTTCTGAATGAAATTAAGGGACTTGTTCAGGATCATACAGTATGTGCGTAGGCACCTGGGAATGACACTCAGGTCTCCAGATGTGCAGCGCAGAGCCTTAACCCGCTGTGCTATACTGCCTAGTGAGGCCTCGCGGTCTCGAATGCCAACCATGGGTTTCTCCTAAAAGGTTTTTGATTGCCTACCTCGATCCCCATATCTGGGGATCCTCGACTATGAGGTCACGGTGAAGACATCAGTATATGTGCCTGTAGAAGCAGCGAGGCGTTGCTGCTATATATATATATATATATAGCTTCCCTAGGCTACTGCCCCATGAGTAGCTGGGCCCAGCCACAACATCCTAGCCCCTGTGGCAGAACGCGAGAGAGGCCTGGATGTAGGCCTGAGCCTGAAGGAGTGCCGTAAGATCACCCCCCATCCCCAATAACCTCCCTGCTGTTGCGGTAGAAGGAAAGTCTCGATCCTGTAGCTAGGTGAAGGAAACGCTTGTAGCGCAGAAAGGATTGTGGAGAGCAGCCCTGAGAGTAGACCTGTGGGTAGCATCAGATGCCTACCGTGCTGTGGGGGGAGGGTGTGGCGCAGCTGAGAATGGTAGGCCAGAGGCCTGCAAACACACCTATCGCGCGGTTGAGATGGCGTGCTCCAGAAGGAGAAACGGATAGTGGGGTGCTCCTGGCGAGGAGATACGCCGAGTAGGAGCCTCGGAGGAGGGGGTGAGGAGGGGGGCCCAGGCTGATGTGCTGTGCCAAGGAATACCTCGTGGGGCGCAATGGGGCTGGGAAGAGTACCATGCGAGCAGCGTGGCACGAACAAACATTTTAAAACTTGTTTAATCCATACAGCGTTTTTCCTTTCCTTACTTTAAACTGTTACTTTGTACTGCGATATAATGGAAACAGTAGGGCTAGCATGCAGTCTGTAAGCTCTGTGGCAAAACTCATAAGCAGAGCACTAAAGCAGATTTAACAAAACATGAACTCACAATGCAGAGAAAAAAAAACAGTGACTAACAATGCTAGGGACACAATAGCATGTCCCAATAGATCTAAAGACTCTGAAGTGAAACTTTAATCATCTGAGATAACTGAAAATGATTTGAGCCACATAGCTGTAATTACTAACCTAGCTGTGGGCTGCTTTTCTTTTTACTCTCTTTTGACTACCATTTTACAGCTATCCGTATATTCCTTATGGTTCAGAGGCCTACCTTTCTGATGTGGAGCAGACAGGGATCCTGGTGTGCTTGTTGCCTGATCAGTTGCACAATTTGAACTGGAGAGCAGGGGTTTCTGGGACCTGGATATACTAGAAATTTGATCCTAGAGTCATGTGCATCACTTTCCTATCAGGTGGGCTAAAACCCATGAGGTAATGTCTGGAGTGCAATGGATGGTCAACCAATCACAATGGGAAGCTGCATTGCTGCTAGTATTGTAATGTTGGTAACTTCATTGCTGTTTGTCAGTGTCTGCTATGCAATAAGTTTTAATAGGGGACTTATATGTGTTAATCCCTACTGGAGTGGAAGTGTTAGCCCTGGTAAAATGACCATTTTAATATGGAGTACAACGCAGATGAGCCTGAATGTACAGTACTTTAGGTCAAGTAACAGCCTGCCAGGGAGAAAACACTGGCTGGCTACTGTATAGAAACTCATAGTAAAGTTTCAAAACAGCATTGACTCTCCTACCTCCATTTACACGGAGATGGAATAATTGTTTTAAAGTGCCATCTGGAGAAATCACCTCAGTTGAATGAGAGGTGTGAATGATCACAGCCTTTCACCACATCAGAGTTATCCAATCTGCAAACCTCACAGCAGCGTGCTGTGACTCAGCATCCAACAACCCTGGTGAAAAGGACCATAACAACAAGCCATAAAAATACATGAATTTGTCAACTTAGCGTTTAAAGCAATGTTTATTGAATGATGCTGCTTGTTTTACTTGTGAAAACCATTGCATATGATATTTAAACTTTGGAGAAACAGGTCCTATAAACTTGCTGACAAGCAGGACTAGACTGTGAGTTCATGAGATGACATCAGCAGTAGCTCTTCACTGAAACTGGCTTTTTGAACAGGCAGTGAATTTAGGATTGTAACATGACTTGTAACTTTTAAATGAATTAACTCAGAGATCTCATTTTTGGCATGAGGCTGATTGGGGCTATACTTATACAAATTTTGAATTTATTGATGCATGAAATGTTGACCATAGTCCCTCTTTAGTAGCAAGAGCCTCCCTGCCTATGATGGCTAGATGAAAACAGGAAAACTGACCTTTTTTGCTTAGGAGAGGTGAAGCTCTGTCATGTGGGTCAGCCTCCTCATGGTAAGGATATATGGCCCAGGGGCAAGGAACTGCATTGCAAGGGCTGAGCCAAGGGAGGGAAGACTTGCTGCAGTGAACCTTAGTGCAGCTTTGAGAGACTTCCTTCCACATCCATATTTGTGACCCATGAGGAGTTCAACTGCCATGCTGCCCAAGCGCAGCAGTCTCCCCATACTAGCATGAATTCATAGAAACATAAAAGTTGACAGCAGATAAGGACCGAAAGGCCCATCCAGTCTGCCCATTTCTTTTTCTACCTTACAAATGTGCCATCAGCCTTTACTCAGTCAATGGTCTATCTATTCACTTTCATCTGTAGTGCTCCCTTATGCCTATCCCATGCCTGTTTGATGCCCTGCACTGTATTCATATCCACCACTTCCTTAGGTAGGCTGTTCTATGCATCCACCACCCTTTCTGTGAAATAGAACTTCCTCACATTACCCCTTAATCAGCCTCCCTCTAATCTCATGCTGTGTGCTCTAGTCCTGTTATTTTTCTTATATGAAACATGTTAGACTCTTTCACCTTGTTAATGCCCTTAAGGTGTTTGAATGTTTCGATTATATCACCTCTCTCCCTCCTTTGCTCTAGGGTATACATATTGAGCTCCATTAATCTGTCCTCATATGTTTTCTGTTGCAGTCCCTGCACCATTTTGATTGCCCTTCTCTGGACTGCCTCAATCTGGTTAATGTCCTTGTAAAGGTGTGGCCTCCAGTACTGCACGCAGTACTCCAGATGGGACCTAACCAGTGTCTTGTAAAGAGGGATTATTACCTCCCTCTTCCAACTTGTGATATCCCTACTAATACACCCTAGCATCCCCCTAGCCTTACCTACTGCTTTAGTGGTTTGCTTGGATGATTTCAGGTCATCGCTGATGATGATGCCCAAGTCTCTTTCTTCCCTTGTGACTGCCAGCAACTCCTCTCCAAGCCTATAGGTGGCTTTAGGGTTTCTCTTCCCTATCTACATGATCTTGCACTTCTTTGCATTAAACCACAGCTGCCACTCTTCTGACCATTTTGCTAGTTTATCTAGATCTTGTCTCATTCTGCCCACCCCATCTGGATCATCTACTCTGAATTCATTTGAATCCTGCATGGTGACAACAGATGAGAGAGGTAAGTGACATTACACCTCCACAGTGAGTACCATTCCATGATGTGCATAGGAGGGAGGGGGTGGAGTTGGTGAACTGCCATCCTAATAGACTGCATGATGGGATGCTGGCCAAGGGAGAGAAGCCTCCAAAGGGAAAAAGCACTGCCTTCTGTGTGACTGCCTAAATGGTAAGGTATGTATTGAGGATGGGGTATAGCTTTACTAGGTGCTGACTAGACAGACATGGAGGGACAGGGATCCTAGCATGGAGATATGCTGTGAGATATTTAAAAAGAGTGGTTTGAGCAGGTCTATGGTATCATAGTAGCAGCAGCCACAGCAGAGAGTAGAGGGGAGGGCGCGCCAGATGTCACTGGCTGGTGTGAACCACTACCAGTCACAGTTGTCACATAATACCATTAGCATGGAATTCAGCAGTGACATACAGGTAACATTGCAGGGGATTGCACTAATGTGGCTATGAACTGCTCAATAATAACCTCAACTCAATAACCCAATAATCTCAACTCCACAAGGAGGCGTGTTGGGCCCAGAGCTAAACCACAGCAGGTCAGCAGCATACATGGATAATCCTCATGACATCCTTGATCACCAGCCAGCCAAAGTCAGACCAGACATACCAAGGGGATGCAATCTCCCACCGACTGCTGCCATCCCCATTGGAGCAAGCTGCATGGATCTCAGACTTGATGTTGGCAACCTTATCTGCAAATAAATCAAGCAAACTCATCACATTTCTCTTGTGACAATGCTCTCTGAGTCTACAGACAGGCTGCATTGCACAGTCTGTCCACAGTCCAAAAGAGCTGAGCTGGTCAATTCTGTGCCAAAGTAATATCCCTGGAAGGAACTCTGCCTTCTTACGGGAGATAGACAATTGATAGTCCTTATAATGGGCCATCAATATAAGTCTGTTGGCATCAAGGCCCGATTTCCACCAGCAAATGCTCCATCCTTTGTCCCACTCTTCTCAGCTCCCTCAAAGTCCCATCAAACCAAAGGGACAGAGGATGCTGAGTGAGGAAGAGAACACGGACAGGAGCAATTAGATCCGGAGCCTCAGACACAGCACTATTATACTGTAGCTCTGTATCAGAGTATCCGGATCCCCGCTAGTCCTCGGGAGATCCGATAGGTCAAGTACTGCCACCAGGCCATTGGGAGTCAAACCCCTTAAAGGGTGGTATTGGACCATCTCCGTGGGGACAGGCCTATAGAGGGGAGCCTGGAAATTGAACCTTATGGTGTGATGGTCAGACCAACTGACCAGCTTCACCACCAGGTCAGAAGTCTTCATACCCAGTAGGAAGACCAGATCCAAGGAATGACCATGATTATGGCTCACAGAGGTAATCACTGAGTGAAGCCCAATGAATTCATCAATTGGAGTAAGTCTTGGCCAAACTGTGAGAGTTCATTGTCAACCCAGGCATTGAAGTGCACCAAAACCATCCATCTGGGGGATTCCAACACCATGTCGATGATGAAGTTTGTGACTTTCTGCAGAAATTACTTCTCACCCCCGAGTAGACAGCAGACAAGAAAAATCCTGCACCCCACACCTGCACCCATGATACATTCGAAGGACCAGGCCTCCCCAACTGATGTATCCATAAGGCCCAATTCCATTCTAAAACATATGGCAACACCCATGCCCCTACAATCCATCCTCAAGCAGTGTATCACCAAGAACCCAGCCAGAATAGCTGACTCAAGAACTGGGCCAGATTATTCTAAATGATTATTATCTGGATATGCCATTTACCCCCATCTCCCTGCCTCACCTCCCTTTCCCCTCCACTCTTCCCCCTTCCTTTCCACCACTCTCTACTAATTGAATCTGAATATACCTCTCACCTCCCTCTACCCTCCTCACTCCCCTTCCCCTCTTCCTCACCTCCATTACTTAGCCCTAGTTCTGGTTAACCTTAATCTACTAAACTTGTAGTTAAACTTTGCGCTTCCGGCCGGCCTGATGGCACTGAGAGTTGAGGTGCTGGACACCACACCTTGCACTATGCCGGCGATCCAGGTTCAGGAATGGACTCGGGTTGCTCAGGGGTCAGCAGGGGGAGCAGATGATCGAGTGTCCAAGTGGATGCTTTCCTCCCTCAGGGGTGGTTACTAGGGACGTGGAAGCATCTGACACTCCCATAGAGAGAGCCGGTGGAAGCACCAGGCCTCGAAGGGATCGGTGGCTCCAATATTCCGGAGTCAGGGAGGGGGGACATCGTAGGCGTGTGAGAGGATGACATGTGCTAAAACATCACCTCTCTGGACATAAGTCCTAAAGGCGCCGGCATCCTAAGGGGGTTGGGGAAACTAAGGGGAGAAAATAAGGGAAAAAATGTGTAAACCCTGGCCCTACAGTCAAAAATGATGCTAAGGGGGATGGAACACATTGGGGATTGCTCTGTCAGACAGAGTAGGAGGAGGTACGAGGCCTCCTCTGAAAGCCGTGGGAGCTGGCAAGTGTAAAAAAAAAAACTTTGCACTTCTGTTATACCTTAGCTAACTTGCACTGTCTGTGTTACCCCCCCCACTAGCTTCCCCTAGGGCAATAGTTATGTGACACTTAGAGTTTACCTCTAAATGTAAGTTGTGCAATTGTATTTATCTAGTTCTAAACTGTTATCATTGTACCTCTCTAGTTCGAAACTGTCAGCATTCCACTATTTCATTGCTTCTTTTTAGTTTACTCACTTTTATTTGAATGTAATCAAATTGTTTCAAAACTCTGTATACTATCCTCATGTTCCCCTAACCCCCAGGCCGTACCAGGAGACGAGCAACCTGTTGCTCAGTGTGCCTTCCTGGTGAAACATTTCAATAAATAAATAACTAAAGTTATGAAGTTCAATGAAGAATTCATTTCAGGAGGACTTTTCCTAAGGAATTCTGTTGAAAACATTAGAAAATTTGTCCCAGTGGAATTGTATTCATTATTTTATGTGCAGTAACTAAGAGGAATCAGAGCACGCTTTCCAAGCATTACCTTGCAGACTCCATACAAATTAATGATTACAACCCCATAAGGACATTTTTTTCAAATGCTTTCAACAGAATTCATTAGGGAAATTCCTCCCAAAAGGGATTCTGCATTGAACTTTATAACTTTTTAGAAAAATCCAGGTAGAATCCCCATCCAGAGTTTCATTTTTGCTGTTGCAGATGGCACAGACTTGCTGTGACATCCCCTACTGAGCATGGTAAGAACTGAAATTTCAAATCCTTATAACTTGGGAGTGGATTAATATTTTATTACCAAACCAACAAAAGGCACCATTCTAGTTCAGGGCCTTTCTTCCCTTAAAATTTCAAAACAAAATTCAACACTGTCGTGGCTGTAAGTGAGAGCAAAAAGACAAAAAAATTAAAAGAAATTCCTCTTATTGTTCTATCCGGGTCTCAGAATCTGAATAGCCAACCAGAAAGAAGCTTGACAACTCAAGAGATCTTGCTCCACAGACTGTGCATGCTAAATTTTGTGCTCTTCCATTGAATGTGGGTGAAGCTGTTAAGGTGCAAAGTTAGGGGTTTAACATTATACACACTACTCAACCCTAACTATAGGAGCACTAATGTGCTGTTATAATATATATTCATCGCAAAAAAAAGCTGTGTTATGCACCAGTTAGAGTTCAATATAATGCCACGAAAGTAGGAAAATATGGTGTTAGGGTTTTCAACCCTAACTCAGAACACCCCTCTCCCCAAGCAAAAAAAGGACAACAACACACAAGCAACCACAGACAGCCATCATCAGGTAAGATAAACAACATACAACTGTTTCCAGATTACACAAATGCAGTAGTACTAATGTGCTACCCTCATGGATTTGTATCTGTGGCTGAACTGGAACATGTGCTTCTTTAGCCACAGTTGTATATGGATGTCCTTCAGCTTGCATGATTATCTCTTGCTGCAGCTATTCCATTGCAATGGCTGGTTTCATCAGCAGATCTAGAAATTTTTTAAGGGGGTGGCAATGTTGTATAGTGGTGGCTCTCCTCCCCCCAAGAAAAAGAAATGCTACCTTTTAAAGCTTATATTAGGTTAAAACATTTACTTTTTGCTGGCCTAAGGAGGGAGTGCATAGCTGGATCTGCTAATGAATGGTCTTCTATATTCAGCTGCATAAGTGCAGACCTTACAGGAGCCTATGCTTCAGTAGCCAGAAGTCATAGCCAGAAGTCAGTGGGTATGTTTTATACTTGTGGCTGAAGAGGAGCTGGCCCCTCAGGGGCCTGCCCTGCTGCTGACAGAAATACTGTTGCAATTTTGGTATCATGGATTTGGTGGCATCTGCACTCCTGCAGCCAGTGGTCAGTGCATATGCTTTACACCTGAAGCTACGGAACCACAGGCCCCTCAGGGGCCTACACATCTGCAGACATAACTGTGTGCATGTCTTACAGTGTGGATGAGTACCTGTTGCTACAGAAGTGCTGGCCCTCTGCAGACAAAGGAACTCGTGTAATTTGGGTATCATGGATTTGTATCTGTGGCTGCAGTAGCCTGTGCTTCTGCACATAGTAGTGAAGTGATTTGATTTGAGTACTGTGGATTTCTATCTGTAGCCAGATGAGAGTGTACATGTGTTGTGGTGTGTGAGATGCAAATACATATCCATGAATATAGCACATCGGTGCTACTGCATTTGTGTTATCTGGAAACAGTTGTATGCTGTTTGTCTTTCCTGATGATTGCTGTCTGTGGTTGCTTGTTTAGTGCTTCATTTTATTGCTTGGGGGTGGGAAGTTGGGATTGAAAACTCTAACACCACATTTCCCTACTTTTATGGCATTAAGTTGAACCCTAACTGGTACAATGCTGCAGTTTGTCGCAATGAATGTACTTTGGTTTTGAGACAGTGGAATCACATCCTCATTCATGCACCACCTTTGGGACCTGCATGAACAGTTGCAGATGTGTAAGGTCCTCTGGCCCTGCACCAGGGAAGAGTAAGTCTGCTATGGAAGTGCAAGGCCCTTTGGGTGATGCACTTCCATGAGGCAATGGATGTCAAGAATTTGTGGGCTGTCTGGTGGGCTCTAGAAGCATAGTACCTGTAGAATCAGCACTTCTATGTGGCAACAGATACAGACACACAGGACACACAGGTCAAAGGGTCTGTCTGTCAGCCACTGTGATTTAGTAGACCTGCAACACAGAAAAGCAAAAAAAAAAAAAAAAACTAAATAAAACACAGATGTTGGAGAATAACCCAATGGTTTTAAGCTTTTTATTGGAGTAGAGAGTTGCTTATTAAAGTTAGGTCCTGTCTGCCTTTTCTGCTGGTTGTTCAGATGGATGTTAAAGATCCCATGGCACTTGTCAAGAAGAGCAGGGGACTTCCCCTGAGTTCTGATCTCTTTTCCCACTCACTAATATATCATCACCAGCCTAATCTAGTTCAATTTCAGTTGATCTGAATCTGCATTCCCCACCCCTAGGATGAGGCTGTCTAGCCCTCCTTTCCCAGCTAACAGAAGAAAACTATAATGATTAACTGAACTGAAGTTCTTTTTATAGCCGCATGGGTGGAGCCATGCTGACATATTGCTATGACATAACAGAAGAAGGGGATCTGGAAGCAGGTGACTTGATACCTAGACTGTGTCCTTCCACAGTGGAATCAAAGCACATGTGATCCTCTTCAGTCACCACAGTGCTGCCCCCCCCCACCCAGTGCACTATGGTGTTACTCCATGTTCATTCCCAAATCACTTCTGTGTTTGGAACAAGCAGTTAGCAGGCACATAACTCAAAAGAAAGCCTTATTTTTTAGTTCAGTGCTGGCAGGGTTTCCTGTAGTTTCACTCTCTTGTCTGCCTGCCCGCTGGTGTGGGTTTGAAGAGGAGAGCTGGGAGCAGCTAGTTCTGAAAAATATTGCAAGTTTATGCTTAACTTACTTTATAATTCTCAGCTGCTCTTTGTTACTGTGCAATTTGATTTTATTTTTCACTCCCCTCTATTCTTTAGGTTGAGAAGGAGTAGGTTGCTATGCACATGCCACAGATAGAAATCCCTGAAGGTAACACATCAGTTCTACTGCATTTGTATTTTCTGGAAACCATTGCATGTTGTTAGTCTTACCTGATAATGACTGTCTCTGGTTGCTTGTGTGGAGCTGTCCTTTCACTACTTTGGTAGGCTGGGGATTTAGGGTTCAAAACCTTAATGCTTCATTTCCCTACTTTCATTCATTAAGTTGAACCCTTAGTGGTGCATTAATGCAGTTTTTTTTGTTTTTGGCAAAGATATGATATATGAACAGTATGTATGTGTTTAGAGAGCCTGCTGGCATGATGGCAGAAATGGGCTGACTGAATGATGACTGCTGAAGGGATAACTGATATGACTTAGGGTAACTGACTCAGTGATGACTGCTAAAAGGAACAATTAATATTCATTGAGAGTAAAATAAATAAAAGGCAGTGAAAATATGAACATATTTTTGCTAAAAGCTTAAAAAGCTCAAATTCAAGTCCTTGTGTCATGATTAGTGTTTTCTGAAATTGTTTTTGAGAAAGGATATTCTATCTGAAATGCATCATGTGATATTTGTTTTTTTTTTTACTTAATAAAAGTTTTTAATTTACTTGAAGCGCCCTGGTGGTATTTGAAGATGGGTGAGAGTGCTCCAGTTTTTGGTTTGAATATGTGATTTGTTTTAACTGTAGAGCACCATGTTTCTTTGTGCACACTTTTTGAGAATAAATTTCCTGAAAATTTCATGCTGTTTGGTTTTGTGGTTTTCTTTAAATCAGCATTTGTTAACTTGCTCTACAGTGACTGAAAACCCTGGAGTTATTTCTGTCCTCTCAGTCAAGCTTGGAGAGTGATGACATCATTTTGGGGTAGCTTGCTGTTTCTGATTCCCAATCAGAGCAGCACTCTGTAGAGTTTATGGTTTGCTGAGCTCTCCAGGTTTCTTACAAACTCAATCTCTGGTTTGTGTTCAGATAGATCAGCATAAAATATATCATTCTCTGCCTTTAAAAAGCTGATCATTTTAGTTTCAATGCTGAATTGAAGTAGTGGGCATCTTTATCTGTGAGAAATCAGGTTGTCTGTATCACAGCTATGTTCATTCTAATGAAACTTCACATTTTTTTTCTATAACATGGTTATTTAATGAATATAAAATAAATCTAAATGTTGTTCATTCACAGCACAGTTTCTCTTTGATGTAGCTTTCATAAATACAATCATGTTTGAATTTTTTTTTCAAGTTAGATTGACAAACAGGTGCTTGTCACATTCTGCTACAGTATTTCAAGCACATGCACTGCAAGAACTCACAAATTTCAGTTCCTTTGTGGTTTCTGTGTGAAAATCCATTGTGTACATGTATAACTAGAAATCCTATGTGGCATCCCGATGCACTTTGTCTCTGCCCCAGAGTTGAGGCAGCTGCAGTCTACTGCCACCAGTCCCATGCCCCACAAGCCCCCTGCCTTCTGCTCCACGTTTGAGGCTGCTACACCCTGCTGCCCACTGTCCTCTCCTACACAGTCAGGGATTGTGCACTCTGCTGCCTCCATCCCCTGCCTAAAGAATCAGAACAACTGCACCCTGCCACCCTCTGCCCAAACTATTGGGGTTGCTGTACCCTGCTGCCCTCTCTCCCCCACCCTCACAGTTAGGGATACTGCACCTATTGCTCCCTGTTCCTGTCTCCACAGTCAGGGCTGCTGTGCTGTGCTAAGCCCTAGAGTGTGAGGTTCCCTGCCTCTACAGCTGGGGCTGCTGCACCATGCTGCCCTAGCCACCAGAGGTGGGGCTTTTGCTGCACCCTGCTACCTTTTTATTTAATTATTGAAATCTCGGATTGAATACCTTTGAGTGAAAGCTCTTTTCATAGGTTTCATGTCAGCAGATAGGACATTCAGGGTAACAATAGCAGGTTACATAGGATAAAATGCCTTTAAAAAGCTGATCATTTTAGTTTCAATGCTGAATTGAAGTAGTGGGCATCTTTATCTGTGAGAAATCAGGTTGTCTGTATCACAGCTATGTTCATTCTAATGAAACTTCACATTTTTTTTCTATAACATGGTTATTTAATGAATATAAAATAAATCTAAATGTTGTTCATTCACAGCACAGTTTCTCTTTGATGTAGCTTTCATAAATACAATCATGTTTGAATTTTTTTTTCAAGTTAGATTGACAAACAGGTGCTTGTCACATTCTGCTACAGTATTTCAAGCACATGCACTGCCAGAACTCACAAATTTCAGTTCCTTTGTGGTTTCTGTGTGAAAATCCATTGTGTACATGTATAACTAGAAATCCTATGTGGCATCCCGATGCACTGTGTCTCTGCCCCGGAGTTGAGGCAGCTGCAGTCTACTGCCACCAGTCCCATGCCCCACAAGCCCCTGCCTTCTGCTCCACGTTTGAGGCTGCTACACCCTTGCTGCCCACTGTCCTCTCCTACACAGTCAGGGATTGTGCACTGCTGCCTCCATCCCTGCCTAAGAATCAGAACAACTGCCCTGCCACCTCTGCCCAAACTATTGGGTTTGTACCCTGCTGCCCTCTCTCCCACCCTCACAGTTAGGGATACTGCACCTATTGCTCCCTGTTCCTGTCTCCACAGTCAGGGCTGCTGTGCTGTGCTAAGCCCTAGAGTGTGAGGTTCCCTGCCTCTACAGCTGGGGCTGCTGCACCATGCTGCCCTAGCCACCAGAGGTGGGGCTTTTGCTGCACCCTGCTACCTTTTTATTTAATTATTGAAATCTCGGATTGAATACCTTTGAGTGAAAGCTCTTTTCATAGGTTTCATGTCAGCAGATAGGACATTCAGGGTAACAATAGCAGGTTACATAGGATAAAATGCTTGTGTCAGTAGGCCTAGCCCTAGATACATGTAATTACAAGAGAGAAATAATTTGGCAGAATGACACCTGTAGAAACGAATAAAGATACAGATGGAGATTGAGATAGTACTTGGCACAAACAAAACAGGTGAATAACAAAGTAAGAAACAGGGTACAACATTCACATATCTGATGCATTCTACAATGTATGCCTGAGTCAGGCAATAGTTAGCTTACTACAGTAAGATATACATAATGGGGAGTACGGAGGGAGGGAAGGAGAAAAGGAGGAAAATGTAATGGGAGGGTAGCATGAGAAGGGGTGGCGAGAGAGAGAGAGAAGGGCACAAAAGGGAGGGAGGGAGAGGAAGGGGAATTAGTTAACCATAACCTATTAAGCACTGAAGACCCAGTTGGGGTAGGTGGGAGGGTGGGTAACAATGTGGGCCAGGCTTGTGAAAGGGAAATCAATTAGGGGTAGCAGACATAGGTAGCCTCAGCTATCAGGTGCTGCCACAGCAGATACTTGAAGCTACCCAGCGTAGTTGCATTTGATATATCGGGGTGCGGCAAGCTGATCCAGTATGGAGCTATGTAGGGGAATGCTCATTGTCCAAGTGCAGATCGGCATCATGGGGTTCTGAAGATCTGATTGCTGGAATTTCTGGTACTGCGTTGGATTATTGGTGGATTTAGGAGGGCTTGAACAGCAGGTGGCATCATGTCAAAACTGATTTTTTTAGCAATTAGGCAAGTTTGGTATTTAAGCCTGCTGTCGAATTGTAATCAGTTTGCCTGGGAATACAAGTTACACGTGTGGGTCTATTGCTTGGCACTGGTGAGAAGCTGGCAGACTTTGTTAAATGCTGTTTTGATTCACCGCAAGGCAGTGTCGGTGGCTGAACCATAGATAACCATGCCATAGTCAGTGAGTGAGGTAATAAAGCTATGGATGGCTAGTTGCAGTGCTTCTGGGGTTAGATTATACTTATGTCTGAACAGCAAGTTGATTCACCTATTGATAGCCTTTGCAGTATTATCAATGTGCTGTATGTAGGACTAAGTAGTGTCGATGGTAATGTCCAGGTATTTGAATTGGTGGACTAGCTTCAGAGGTGAACCCACATTATTTTTGATGGTTAGTGGGAAGTTCTTATGCTTGTTGTGTGAGCTGGTGAACATCATGGTCTTGGTTTTTGTGTAGTTCACTATGAGCTTGTGCTCAGAAAACCATTCTTCATCTGATGTGAAGCATTGTTGGAGCTGTTTCTGTAGGTGTACTGGTTGCTGGTGTCTAGTGAAAATAATGGCATCATCTGCATATAAGAGGATATGGCCATGGCAAGAGCACAGAAGCTTATTTAGGAAGATACTGAATAATAACAGACCCAGGATGGATCCTTGGGGGATCCCTGAGCATACTGGTCTATTATCTGAGTATACTTCCACACTTTTCACTTGCTGAGTATGATTGGTTAAATAGCTAGTGAACCATTTAATGGTGTCAGTGGAGAGTCCAAGGGTGGAAATTCAGTCAATAAGAAGTGAATGGTTTACAGTACTGAAGGCCTTGGTGAGATCTATGAATGTTGCCCCAACCAAGAGCCCTTGATCCAAAGAGTTATGCAAGTATCCATTGAATTCCAAAAGTGCTGTAATTATGCTATGACCACGCCTGACTCCGTGTTGTTGGGTACATTGCAGTTTGCAAAGTTCCATGTATTCCATCAACTGGTCTGAGACTATGCACTCCAGTCCCTTCAACAGTGGTGGAAGGACTGAGATCTGGTGGCGTTACCATGGAGTGAACAATCTCCACTCTTGTGCATGGGGAAGACCATCGCGGATTTCCAATGTTGTGGGAATTGTGAGAAATTAAGTGAGAGGTTGATTATTTTGGTAAGAGGTGTAAGGACTTCATCTAATACACCCCAAATGGTCAAGGCTGCTGCATCACGTGTAACCCATCTCATAGGCAGGGCTGCTGTACCCTGATGCCCCATCTGTCCTGTCCCACAGTCGAGGCTTCTGCACCATGCTGTCTTCTATCCCATGTCACCACAGACAGGGATGCTGCACCCTGCTCCTTTCTACATAGTTGGGGTTGCTGTGGCCTTCTGTGCCCTGGAGCCCCATGCCTCTGCAGTTAGGGCTGCTGCACCATGCTGCCACTTGCCACAATATTCAGGGCATTTGCTGCACCCTGTTGCATGTCTCCACAGTTGAGGCAGTTGCACCCTGCTGTTCCCCTGCCACCTGAGTGAGATCCTTTTCTACACCTTGCTGAGACAGGAACAGGGGCAACATGTGCAGTGTCCCTGACTGTGAGTGTGAGAAAGAGAGGATAGCAGGGTGCAGCAATCCCAACTGTTCAGGAAGGGTGCAGCACAAGAGTAACAGGATTTGCTGCACCCTATCCCCTGCCTGTGGAGGCAAGGGGCTCTGTTGTGCAGCAGAGCACAGTGGTGGCAGGGGACAAATGACTGCATGGTGCAGAAGACATGACTGTGGGACAGGACACAGGTCAGCATCAAGGTACAGCAGTCCTTACAATAGCACAGGGTGCAGTCCAGCCCATTTGGGGAAGTGGAAGTGTGTAGCAGGGTTCAGCAGCCCCAACTATGGATGCAGGCAGCATGAGACTCTAGGGTGTAGCATAGCACAGCACAGCAGACCTGACTGTGGAGATACGAACAGGGAACAACAGGATGCCATGGCCGTGACTGTGGGGGTGGGCACAGAGAGCAGCAGGGTGCAGCAGCCCTGAATGTTTGGGCTGGAAATAAGGGTAACATCAGGATACAGCAGCCCATACTGTGGGACAGGGTGAGCAGCCATGCTTGTTTGGGACAAGGGATGTGGACAGCAGGGTGTTGCAAAGGATCTGACTCTGGTGGTAGGGGGACAGCAGGGTGCAATTCAACTGTGGAGGCATGCAACAAGGTACAGCAAATGCCCTGAATCTTGGCGTACAGGTAGTGCAGCAGCCCTGCCCATTTGGGGCAATGGAAAGGGGTTGCAGGGTGTAGCAAAAGCCCAAACAGATCAAAATTATCACCTGCATTCCAGACTTTGTAAATGAAGTACAGTTTTTTAGCTTTATTGCAAAATCATGGTGTAACAGTACATAAAACTCCTCACCTCTACTTGCCCTGGTGCTTCAGGTCTAAAACCTTTCATCAGGGGGTGTGCTGCTGTAGTACCTGTACCCCGAGACTCAGGGCATTTGCTGTACCCTGTTGCATGCCTCCATAGTTGAGGCAGTTGCACCCTGCTGTCTCTCTGCCACCAGAGTTGGATCCTTTGCTACACCCTGCTGAGAAACATTTTGGATTCAGCCTTTAGGGGACAGTACTTCATTTACAAAGCTTGGAGTGCAAGTGATAATTTTGGTCTGTTTGTGTTTGCTGAGTTTGCCACCCTTTACCTGCACCCCTCCCAACCTGGGCTGTTCACAGTTTAACTGTCAGTTGTGAAGCAAAAGCCCAACCTCTGGTGGCTATGGCAGAATAGTAAAGCAACCTGTAACAGAAAGGTGGCTACTAAAAACGCACACTCGGAGCCTCCGAAAAAACCAATAGTCAGAAAATACATAAGTGTGGCTATACTGAGTTAGTGAAAGAAAGCCCTTAAGCTTGGCTTACTTACAAAAATCTATTTATTACAAATGACAAGTTGTAAGATGCATTAAACAGCAGCACCCCAGCATAATAAAAAATGGTAAACTTTTTCGTGTCACACTGATGCTTTCTCAAGATGGGGTTTGCTTCATAAGCTATATGTGTTAATGCATATTGACTGTCATCCCTAGAATTGCCTTTGTTGGGTCTGGATATGGAAGTTTGGTTTACATTGTTTGTCTTTTGTAACCCTACCACTTTTAGCCGAAGATGGGGGAAGGGTATATGGCACCTTTTTTGATGCGATGATCACCATTATTTCCTCCCCCTCTGCTAGTTTAACTGAGAGATATGGATGTTAACCTTTTGCCTGACTGTTTGGGTCCCCTGCTTTGTAAGGTGTAGGCCGTCAAAGGCAAAAAAATTCTCTCCCAGAGGGTGTGCCAGTTTCCTATGTAGTGATGTCCTTTTTCCTTGCACTAGACCTTTAGTCAGTTGTTAAGCTCAGTTAGGTCTTTCTCTCTGATCTTCTGCCTGCTATCCCCTTTCTCCCAGACCAGCAGAATCTCCGAGAAAGATACACTGGACAAAAGGGGAGCCAGTTTGTTCCCAAGTTTGATTAGGTTTTGCTTTGTTTTCTCCACTGACCTACTTGCTAGATTGTTTGTTCCTATGTGGAGGATGACTTCAGTGTCAGGTTCTGTACTGTGCATGATTTTCTATGTGGTCTGTGGCCCTCCATGCTGACATCCCAGGGAGGCACCTGACCGTGAGCCTAGTGTGGTCATAATGCTGGAGTTGAGACTTTACTTTCCTAATCATAGAGTCTCCGATTATGAGTACTGGTTTTGCAATGCTTTGTTTCATCCTTTTCTTGGTAGCTTGCACAACCTTGAGTGGTGAAGGTTTCCTAACAATCTCAATGCACTCCTCATTTTCAGAATGCATGACTGACAGTGAGGCGTAGTTATTTGATGAGTATATAGGAAGGATTCCATCATTTTTTATGCAATCTGGTTTTATCCTGCAATGTCCAATCCTTTGTCATCCACCCTGGATGGCATGTTCTTTGTGGTAGGGATGCCTGCATGGGGGGTAGTCAGTTGCTGTTGCAGTGTTGTTGTTCCTAGAGAACTAAATGAGCTTGTGCCGATGGCGGTGTATCTCAGACCATGCTGCATTTAGCTGAGTTGTTAGGTCCTTCATAGTGGATCATGTAGGACAGTGCCCTACCCTGTGGAAAAATGCCTTTGCAAAAAGTGTTCCACAGGTGTTGAAATTAATGATGTCCATTGTGATAGTATTCTAGATATGTTGGCAGGGAAGCATTATCCACTCCCAGGTGTGGGAGGGAGAGTGGACAAAATAAGATAGGTGACTTGTTGTCTGAGTGGACAGAAAACAAATATACATTTTTTTTCTGTGGTACGGTCACTTGCTCAGCCAAGTGAGGTAGGGTGATGTCACAGTCTGCGCCTACATAAGGAATCAGTAGCTAGGGGTGGGTGAGGTGAGGTGAGAGGTAGGGTGGGTGGGCCCTGTCTGCCGCCTCCGAAAACACTGCTTCCTCCATAAACAATCAACACACACTGCTGATCCGAGTCTCTGGCCCTGGTGGGTGGATTATCCTGTGTGTTTAGCCCTATAAATACAAACAATATAGGTCTCCTCCAGTCTGGTCTAGTAAGAAACTAGTAAGCACACTAGAAACCAAAACTGAACAAGTAAGAACAGGAGTTACATGAGGACATGAGTACAGCTTTAGGGACTGACCTATAGAAAAGATGGATGCACAATGCTATGGCCAAGGAAGACAGAAAGAAAAAATACTAACCTAGAAAGTTGCAAAAGGCACAAACCATATAGAAAGCCCAAAAAGTAATGAGGAAAAGCAGCAAAACAAACACAGGGAAGGGTAGCCAGGGATACCAAGAAACAGAGCTTCCAAATGAGACTGGAAAAAGCGGGTAGAAATACCCAAGAATGTGGGGTGTGGCTGGTTGCTTCTTCTAATTGAACTGCAATCATAGCCTTTTAATTAACTGGTTGAAAAATACAGTAGATTTAATGCAAACTGCATTATACAATAATGCATATAAGCTAAGAAAGAGATAACAAATTAATTTGATGACAGTAGGACTCTGAAGGTCCATTGAGTCTTCCCTTTCTATGCTACTTGCTCACCACTGACCTACTGTGCTGGTAGACTGTTGCCCCTCCCCCCATCCTCTGCCCCAATCAATCCTGTGTGGCCGCCCTGAGTAATATGTCATCTTTTCCTGCCCCAGCTGTGTTTAAACCCATTTAGGGTATTCACCCCCACCACTTCTGTTAGAAGTCTGTTCCATGCTTCCACCACCCTCTCAGTGAAGTTGAACTTCCTCACATCTCCTGAATTTGTCCCCACCACCATTAAGTCAAGCATTCTAGTGACTGCACCGCTATTCCTTAAAAATAGGTCCTCACTATTCACATTGTTTACACCCCTGAGAAACCTATATATTTCTTTTTTTTGTATATAAATATTTTATGCTGACAGTACAGCCTAGAGGTTAGAGTAACAAGCTGTGATTGAGTTTGGTACATCCAGCAGACCTGGCTTTAATTCCTACAACCTCCACTTGTGTACAGTGTGACTGAGCAAGTCACTGAACCACCCCAGTGCTCCTGGGTCACCCCTGAAAAGAGGCACTTGTGCCTAGTGGGCCTTACCTGGTTACCAAAAGAATAAAATAAAAATAAAAAAATAAAATTTATTGGCAAATATCAAACAAGAACAATAGAACAACGTTTAGGGACAGTTGCATATATCATTTGTAGAAAGTCACACAGAAAAACCCATTACTACAGGAAAGTAAATTAATATCACAGTACAGTTATATCCTCACCACAATGTTGTCATAACTATCATACCATAATTATTAGAAAGGAAAACCCCTACCTCTAAAGAGTGCTGGATGCCCCCCCCCCCATACATCCACCTTGCAATAAACCCTAGATTAAAATATCAATTTCGAACTGGTCCAGGGCTGAAATGATTCTCAGCATATCTCCAAATCACAGTCCCACTATAGATATCCCTCTTTCCAAAATCTTGGTATAGCAAGGAAGAGCATTTCATCTGACAAAAAGAACCCTATAAAAGGCAGTAGCTTTAGACACCGCTTGTTGCCACTTGAGAATGGGAGGCAGTGTGGTGGATCTCCAGTTCTGAAGCAGCAATCTCTTGGCCTCAAGGGCTGCCACAAAAAGTACCCCTTTATTAATCCCAACCTTCGAATTCAATTGCCCTGCATCACCCAGAATCCAAAAAGGTGGGGACACTGGAACGCGGGTTCATAGAACCTTTTCTAGTAGCCTAAAAATGGCTGCCCACCAATTTTTTTAATGGAGAACAATCCCATAAGATATGAAAAAGAGACCCCACCGCTATTCAACACCTCCAGCACAAATCTGTGCTGATTACATCCATTTGAGACAAAAAAAGCAGGCGTCCTAGACCACTTACCTAGAACTTTTTGCTGGATCAACTGTAACTTTGTCAGGATAGACCTTGTGCACTATATACCAACAGTGATGCCAGACATCTGCATCCACTTCCATTTGTAAATCCACCCCCCCATTTCAATCGATCAGAGTTCCAATTTAGAGAGTGCTTCTTCAGCAATTCCTTATACAGCAGACTAATATGGGCTTTTGACAATTGTTCCCAGTTTCATAGGCTCCAAAAAAGCTTAGTCTCAATTAATTTATAAGATTAAAAAAAAAACGATACTGTAAGGCATGCCTCATCTGAAAATATCTCCACTGATCCTTTAAGGGAAGATGAAACATTGCTTGTAAGTCAGTAAAAGATACTAAAAGGTCAGTTTCCCGCTCCACTAAATCATCCAAAGTGCGTACTCTCTTCTCATCCCAGATTTTCCAATGGATGGATTCTTGACCAATTAAAATATCCTTATTGTGCCATACCAGCTCAAATACCCCCAAGGAAGTAACATCCCAGTGGACAATTTTGAAATAACTTACCCACACCTAATGAGAGAACTTCATGGGAATAGTTTCAAACTGAGGTACACTTCCCTGGGGTTTCAGCAGTGTAGTCAGAGGCACTCACCCTAAAAACACCTGCTCAATCTCAACCCATAGGGGAGTTCCAAAGTCAAGGGCCAAGGCTCAGTGCAGAATCTGTCTGACCCAAAAGCTCATATGATAGGCCCACAGCCAAGGTAGCTTCCAGCCCCCTGCTGTCATGGGTGCTTGAAGTACCCGTCGCTGAAGCAGGGGTTACCATCCCAAATAAAAGCTAGAAAATATTGTTAGTTTTCTCCCATACACCCTTAGGAATACACAGAGGCAAGTTACAAAGCTTTGTTACATGAGGTCCCTGCACACTAATTGGTACCCCCAGACATACACCGCAGACAGCTAGCATTTAGGTATATGTTATACTAACATATAGGGCTAAGGGCATCTATCGTATAAGAGTAGATGTCAGGATATGTATGCACATTATTGCTATACACTTTACTTTCCGATATACACATGTGTTTCTTGCATGCAAGATGTTAGGACATCTGTGTCCTTGTAATGATCATGATATATGAGTTGGCATTGCCATCTTCTGATGATTTTTATTACTACATGGCTATGTACAAACTGTACCTCTTTGTTTCTACAAAGTGGTGAATGTAACACAATTGTATAATGTTATCTTGGACTGTGGAGCCATCTCCAGTTTAACCAATTGGGCTCATCTCTGTAACTAGAAATGTTTCTATCTTACAGTAATCATGATAATTATCTTAGGTATATAATGTAAGACATTACGTCTTCTACCTCGGAGACCCCAGGAGACCCGAAGATTCTTCGAGGTATAGGGAATGCTTAGCATTGGCTCCCAGTTCCTATTGGTAAGAACTGCTTAGAGCAACTGTGATTTTCCTCTTCATAGTAATAAACAAGCTTTATTACTCTTATGCAACATGTCTGTGATTTCTGGCATGCCCGTTATTACCAAGAACCTGAGACTGAGGTTTAGACCCTCTAACAATTGGTGACCATGTGTAGGCAATATTTGGAGTTTGCAAAGTTTCACTTGTTGCTACAACTTTCCCCTTCCCAACAGGGACAGCAGGTGTGCACTCGCACACCACCTCTCCCATTGTTCACCCACTTTGTAATCATTTGCAAAGTCTGGCTGCTTACTGAGTGTGGTCGATGCTGACTCAACCCACCCCACAGCAGTTTTGAATTGCAAGCTTACAAGTGCATAGTAGCCCGCCTGTGACTAAATGCACCTGTTGTGGATTGATACACAGCATGGCGCCTTTTCACAGCTTAATTTTTCATTCCCTCCCACACAATGGCCACCATACCAAATATCTGCACAGAACTGAGACTCAATGTCCCAAACTTCTTTGCCTCTCATGGAGGATGGGCTGACTTTGTGTGGGATGCAAGTCAATCCAAAAACCCTATACTGGGGATTTCAAACCAGTACACCAAGACAAGACAAACAGCCAGAAAGCAAGAAGCTAAAGGGCTGTTGGCCACGGCTCTCTATGCTGCTCTGGAAGCCTTCAAAGTGAGGTTTTGATCTCTTGAACTGCAAATCTCATCTCTTAAACAGGAGATGGGATTGCAGGAAACTGAATGTGTGAGACGTGAGCAGGATTTGGAGTCTGAACTCCAAACTCTGCAAAACGAAAAGGATTCCCTTTTGCATCATTCTGCTCAGGCAGGCAAGCAGGAACTTTGTATGTTGAATTTGGAGTGTGAAAGTTTGAGACAGGATAAGGGGCAGGCTTTGCAAATGAATGGCTTATTAAGTAGAACGAATGATCAGATGCGTGAGGAGTTGGGAGAGTTACAGGATGAGATAAAGCAGGTACATAATGACTTAAGAGTAGCTACTAAGGACAATTGTGAATTGATCGCCATTTATACAGTGCTACAGTAGCAGATGCAGGATGTGTGGATCAGAATGTTGCAAAAGTGAGTCATGAGGAATGTGAATATAAAATGGCAAAGCTGTGCCATCAGTGAGAGGTGTTGGCTGGTCACATCAAAGCAATGGGAGGTGTAGCCCCCTGCCTTGTCAACATCATCTGAAGAGGAGGAGTCAGATGATGACATCTCCCAGTACAATGCCCAGTCACACCACTACTATGGCTAGTGGTGGGCGAAGTGGCCCCAATTTGCTCCACGAAGTGATCTGCGGAGTGAAGGAGAATTCGCAGAGTGCTCTGCAATGCTAAGTGGAGTACTTCGCGTTGCAAATGGGTAATGCAAAGTCCATTGAAAACAATGACTTCGCGTTACTTCACCTTCCCAAACCACTACTCCACCAATTCTTAAGGTGAAGTACATTAAAAACAGTGTACTTCGCCTTACTTCACCTTGTTTTTAAGCTCCAAAGGCGAATTTTGAAGTGTTTCATGGGATTTCAGGTCACATGGGCTCTAGATTATTCTGCACAGCCTCAGTTTGGGGTAGTGTGTGTAGGAAGCTGTAGGAAACAATCTGCTCTGAGAGCTCTCTGCAATTCAAACCTTCAAAAAGCTGTTAAAAAAGCCTTTTTGAGTAATTTTTTTTTCTGAAACTTTAGTTAATTGATTATAGGGAAACCCTCCTGTGCTCATATCATCGAGCGTTTATTGTTTGTGTATGGATTTTGAATGATAATGTAAAACATTCAGTCTGTGTACTGAGAGACAATAGAAGTGTGCTTTGGGGGAAGGGTGTACCTGTGGTGCGGGTAGATTAACTTGGAGAAAAAGACAGTTCTTTCTGTTTTAGTGATATTTTTCTTGTTTAACTGTGTTAATGTACACACAGTAATATTTTCAATATCTCTTGCCATTTTTTGCTGATTGTTGTGGTGCAGCAGTGCATAATTTTAGTTTGTTTAAAATATGTGGTTATATTACTGAATTTTTCTATTTGCTATGTATTACTTAGTGTGTGTGTGTGTGAGTATGTGTGTGACGCGTGTCATCAAATCAGACACCTTTTATTGTGCCACATAATAATTTCAGCAATGTGAAGCTGCTATCCACTGCAGCTGTGTGATTTTTGTACTTCTTTGTGGTATCTTTACTGGTACTGGTACTAGTACTAGTGACTGTTACTGCAGCAGTACAGTACACTGCCCCCCCGCGCGGCCAGCCCCAACCGGTAAAGGTATTCTTTTCCATCTGAATCTGAATTTCTGATTGTGAGCACTGGTTAGGTGTTGTGCCTTTGTGTCTGCATCTCTTCAGTGCACAGTGCAATCTTAATCTGTCTGTGCATTTGCATCTCTTTAGGGCCCAATCTCATTCTGTAACTTAAGTCACAGTTGTTTCTTTGCCTTCCCTTCAGAGTACTGGAAAGGTGTGATGCTTAATTCTGCATGAACATTGTACTCATTAATATGCGTTTTTAAGTCAGGACCATCATCAAGAGTCACTCGTGATACAAATCACGTTCTTCATCATCACAGTCACAAATCACGATTCACGATCATTCACATTACGAATCACATAAATTTTTTTTCTAGTTACTTGGATGTATTGTAAGCCTATTTTGTAGTATCTCTCCAGGCTTCACCACCCCACCATTGTACTCATTGATATGTGTTTTTAAGTCTGGGGCCTGGATATTCAAACTGCGCCAGGCTGTGGTGCAAGCCTGGGTGCAGCTCAACTTTGTTATGCAGGGGTGTGGCCTGGACAATATTCAGTGGAGCTGTGCTATGGCACAGCAGCTTTGAATATCGCACCCTGGCCACCCCCACTGTGCATGGCACAGTGGCACTGCGCCAGCGCAAGTGGCCAGAGTGGAGCATGGAGCTGCGCTAGCACAAGTGCCATTATGCCATGCACAGCACCTGCAATATTCAAAAGGGGACATGCAAATGGGGCCATAATTTATGCAAGGCACACAGAGGGCCATTTGCATCTCATTATGGCCCCATTTGCATGCCATTAGCATGCAGGTGCGCTGATCCCAGACGACTTGCACCTGGTGCCCTACCAGGCAGCAGCCGTCAGGGACCAACACCCCCTGCAGCCCGATCACGGGCATTAATCTAAAAGAAACCCCCCCGTCCAATATCCCTGGTAGTTCAGTGGACTGCTATGTGCCCCATCACGGGCATTTGTCTATAAGAATAAGTCCCCCCATCCTATATCCCTGGTGGTCCAGTGGACCACTCGCTGCCCTATCATGGGCATCTGTAACTCATAACATACTTCTACTACCCTGGTGGTCAGGTGTATCCCCTCCCCACCACCCACTGAGCCCCACCACCCCACTCCCCGTCAGCGGCAGGCAACAGACCCACCGCCTGCCACCCCACCTTACGAATGACAGCTCGGTAGAGCTGCACGCCCATTGGTTCACAGTGTGGGCCAATGGGTGTGCAGACCATTCAGTACTACTCAGTCCAGATATGTGAATGAATTCTTTTTTAATAGTTACTTGGATGTATTGTAAGCCTGCTGGTTACGGTGCTGAACAGGGATGGGATCCACACCTGGGCCCGGGGAAACAGGCACATCCTGCTCCAGAGGACCTTGTGCTGGACTTGGTTGTGGTGGTGGTGGTGCCTCAGAGTCAGGACAGGAGACAGTGCTGGTCCTGCTTTGGGAGGGCACTCACAAGTTTTGAGCTGTCCAACAGGAATGGGCGCCCATGCCCTCCACACATGTACACGGTATGATGCTTACCACTACCACGCTCTCCCAAAGCTGCCCTATCCTAGACTTTCCCTTACCCTGGTCCATCTCTCCTACTGAGCTCCCTCAGTCCAAGCAATCACTACTCACACTGTCACACAACACACACACACACAGTCAAACATGACACAGACACAGACAAACAACTAACTACTTATAAAGGTAAGAAAAATAAAATTTACAGAAAGAACAAATTAAGTAAAAAAGAGTACAGAAACGACAACAAAATGTAGCTTTTAAAAAAGCTGTTGGGTCTAAATCAAAGTTTAAATATCCTACTCACTCTGATCTAAAAGTATCAACAATCACAAAACACACTACTCTCTCTCCATCTGCACAGTAAAAGTGTCTGCTTGTATGACTCACTTTCTTCCTGCCTAGCTAAAGAGCATGTGACTTACAGTACTGTAAGCCATGTGATGTGTGGGGGGGCTTCCAAATCTGAAACACCAAGTGGATCACTTGGAATCCTAATGAGGAACGTGAAGTCCATTAAAAACAATGACTTTGTCTTACTTCACGTTGCCATTCTGCCTTAACGTGAAGTGGTAATGACAAGGCAAAGTGAGCACTTTGCATTGCCCACTCTGCATAGCGGAGTAGCAATGTGAAGTGGGCACTTCGCATTCTCTTCACTGGTGAATTTTAAATTCGCTGCATCTCTAACTATGGCCCAGACACCCCTCCCTGCAATCCCCAACATGGCAAGCTGCTGTCACATGACACCATGTCTCTGCATCATCAATTGCATGACGCACATCATAGGCGATGCCAACATGGTGACTCCCATGATGGGGGGAGAGCAGGCCTAGGCCTAGTCCCAACAGCACCACTGATAGCCGTTATTAATGTGGAAGACAGGCAGGAGATAGAGAAAATGATTGAAAGTGCTTTAGGCACCTTGCCCAACTCTAAGAAAAACAAATGGGTTCTCAAGACCCAGATTAGGCAGCTTCTACACAAGGCTGGTACACAGGAGGGCATGGTTCATTCTGTGGCTGAAGCCATGGCTCAGGCAGCTCTAGAGGGCACTCCAGGTAATCTACCTCCACTTGATCATCCCAGTAATCCCCTACAAATGGCCTATGCTGTTCAGCAAATAGCTAACAGTATTGGTCAGATGAGCCCGTCCGACAACCTCAGTAGCCACTTGGAAAAGGTGCATGCTAAATGTGAAATGCCTAGTCTCCCAGCAAACTACCAGGTCCAGATCCTACACCAGACCATCGATCTTGGTCTGTGGGTGAAAATCCCTGATGTCGTCTGCCAGGACAGCCATGCCACCTTTGACAAAGTAGCATCTGAGCTCATCTCTGCACACAACCAAGGTGTGGTAGGAGTGATGCTCACATACCCTGAGAAACAGAATGCAAAAGAAAGTACAGCGACTTTCCATCAGAGGCTCTGGATGGCCTACCGAGCAAGGAAACACCTTGCAGGAGAAGTCACAGATGTGGACCTCATTGAGTATAAGACCCTGTTCCTTAGGAACATGATCCCTGCACTAAGAGAGAAAAGGTAGAGCCAACCATATATCACAACATGGAGAGATTTGCTGATATTCTTCTGAAAACAGAGAGAGTTTACCAACTCTACATCAGTGATTCAGGCTCCGGTTCTAAGAAGGTAGCTGCCTTGGAAGCCACAACACACTACATGGTGGAGGGGCAGGCCAAAGAGAAACAGCCCCTCCCCCACAGACAACCAACACTCCCAGCAGGCTTAATAGCAGAAATAACCAGGAAGTGGATCCCTCTGTAGCATCAGTACAGCATGGTGAGATGGTTCAAAGGAACCAGGCCCAAACTCCTTTTCAAGAGCTCCCCCATGCATCCACTGGTACAGATTGACAATTACAGACCCCAGTCTGTATTGTAAACAAGCTGGTCTTGGGTACAAATGGAAGGCCCTGCAGAGAGGCAAAGGTCAGGGGCCGCCTACTGACAGTATTACTGGATACAGGCACAGCTGTGTCTGTATTACAGGATGACAACCCAGACACATCACCTTGGTCTACCCGATGGAGGACCAATATGTCTGGGGTAGACAGAATTAGGTTTCCTGCATATCGCTCCCTTCTACTACCTGTGACACTGGGACATTTGAAGGCATGCCACACCTTTCAGTTAGTGGTACTGCATGATCATCCTAGTATAATCAGAATTGACTTTTTGGCACCACACAGCTGAGTGGTAGACCTAGCCAAAATGTTACTGATACAAATTCAGGGATAATATCACACCATTACAATCTTTGACTCACAGGTGGTTGCAACAATCTCTGTGAACAACAAAGAGTATGACGTCATAGATTTGTTTAAGAACCATGAGCTTTTCCCAAAGCTCCTCCCCATCCTACAAAGGCATCTGGAGGCATTTGCCACCAACAAGCATGATTGTGGCAGGATGTACACTGTCATTGAAGTGACAGGCCCAGCCCATGAGAGGCAGCAGCAATACCCTTTTCCACCTGAGGCCTTGTCTTCTCTTAGAGAAACAATTAAATCACTCCTCAAGCAAGGTTTAATTAGGACATGTGTCTCCACTGCAAACTCCCCAGTGTTGCCTGTGAAAAAAAACACAGGTGCCGGGAGACTTACTATTGACTACAGGAGACTAAACCAGGTCACCTCCAGTTGTACCCTAACTGTGGCATCAGCACCAGATGTGCTATGACTACTGACCCCTGGCCAACAATGGTTTAGTGCCCTGAACATCTCCAATGGCTTCTGGTCATTGCCATTGGCCCCCACGAGTCAATATAAGTTTGCCTTCTCCTTTGAAGGCAGGCAGTACACATGGACCTGCTTACCACAGGGGTTCCACCACAGCCCCTCCCTGTTCTATTTGCACATAATGGACACCCTTGAGGGTTTCTCTACACTCCAATGTCTCTTGCAGTATTTGGATGACCTGTTGTTGGCCACAGCCACACAGGAAAAACATCTGGATCTCTTAGATGAACTACTGACCCTCATCCAGAGGGCAGGCCTCAAATGTAACCTTGCAAAAGCACAACTATGTCAGAAAGAGGTACTCTTTCTAGGCCTGAGGATAACAGACCAAGGCCAAAGCCCTACCTGGAAGAAGATACAAGGATTGCAAGATCTGCCACTGCCTACCAGCGTGGCCACCCTTAAAAGGTTTCTAGATATGGTGAACTATTAAAGAGATTTTATTTGTGATTTTGCTCAGAAGGCCGCCCCTAAGTATGAACTATTGAAAAAGGATGTCCCCTGGACTTGGGACCCTATTCATATCCAAGCTGTGACATCACTGAAACAAGCCTTGGCCTCAGCTCCAGCTTTGGTTAACGTAATCCAGCCTTGCCATTCCATCTGGAATGAGCCACCTCTGACATTGCTATTTCTGCAGTGTTGGCCCAGAAGGTCCATGGCACCCTGAGACCCAATGCATATGCATCACAGCTCTTGACCCCAGTGGAACAGAAATACAGCCTTTATGAAAGGAATCTTCTGGCTACATACTGGGCTGTCAAGTACTTTCTGTATATCATTGGGTACTCCTTCCTGATCATCAAAGCAAACCACACCCAACAATCTTTTTGCTGTCAGAGTAAACGATGGGTCAATCTCCATTTCCAGACTGACACACTGGTCCCTCCTTCTCCAGGTTAGAAACATCAAGGTCTACCCAACCAAAATGCCATCCATGCTGGTGCATAGTCTTCTTTTCCAAGGAGAACCCCATGACTGTACACTGCAGCCACCTGATCTACCAGATCCAGGTTCTTTCCTTACTGCTACACCACAACTACTTGAGAACACCTCATTGTGTCGTGTCTTCACAGATGTATCAGCTTCCTATTACCAGGGAGAATAGATAACAGGAATGGGCATATTAGTAATTTACCCTTTTGGTAACACTGTTAAGGTTTCTAAGCATTGCAGTATGGTATCATCATAGTATGCGGAGATGGCAGCTGTGGCTTGTGCCCTTGAGTTCATCCAGCATGGAACTGAGGAAACCATCATTTTCACAGACTCTGACTGGGTTTGTTGTTCCCTTACAGAATTTCTTCCTTTCTAGCAGAACTTCTTTACCTCTTCTGATGGCACACCAGTGAAACACAAGGAATTGGTAATATACATTCATTCACAGGCACATAAATTTGCACGTAAACTCTATGTACACAAAGTTAAGGCATACTCCATACATGACCCCTATCATGCCTTCAATGACAATGCTGACATCATTGCAAAGGAAGGGGCCCATGGAGGGGACACCTGGATGATGGACCATCCTGAGGCCAGAGCGGCCGTACACATTGCAGCAGGCAATAAGATACCTGAACCCTATTCCCCCTTGGATTTGTCAGAGACCCAGCATGCTGACTCTGAACTCAAAGATGTGTTCAGATTCCTGGACAAAGGTACTGAGAAAAATTTACCTACCCATAACCCCTACCGAAGGCATGAAGGTAAGTTACACTTGTCCCCTGATGACAAGCTCATCTGGTACCAACCAGATGACACCCCCACCAAATTGTGGGTGGTCCCTCATCATCTTAGGTCTGAATTTCTGCACCAAGTGCATGACACCCCCTCTGGTGGACACCAGGGAGTGGAAAACATGCTCTAAAGGCTCAAGACCACCGCCTGGTGGTCTGGTGTCACCAAGGATGTCAAACAGTACATAAATAACTGCCTTGTTTTGCGAAAAACTATCCCATCCCTACCAAATGTAACGCCAAGCTACTTCCACAAAGGCATTCTGGCCCTTGGCATGCCATACAGATCAACTTTATTGGTCCCTGAACAATACCAGCAGAAACAACAAATACGCCCTTGTGGTAACTGATCTTTTCTCTAAGTGGGTTGAAACTTTCCCCATTAAGACATGCACTGCTAAAACCACTGCCAAAATCCAGGTGGAACAGATTTTCTCCAGGTGGGGCCTACCTCTTTAGGTAGGCTCTGACAAAGGAACTAGTTTTACAGGTAAGTTGATGAAAGAAGCCCTTGAACTCCTTAGAGTTCATCAGAAGTTCCACATACCTTACCATCCACAGTCCTCAGGTCAAGTAGAGAGAGCCAACAGACGGATTAAGCAGATGCTTTCCAAATTCATTGAGGACAATCCCAAGGACTGGGATTCCCTACTGCCATTACTTCTTATGGCAATTAGGGGTACTCCTCAGCCACCACCCAGTTGACACCCTTTGAGGTGATGACTGGTAGAAACATGAGATTACTTGAACATCCACACTGCTGACCATGTCTCAGTGAACCAATATGTGGAAAAACTCAGACAAGACCTCATACACACTCATTTGTATGCTGACAACTGCATGGGCAAGGCCCAGCAACAGTCCAAAATTCAGTTTGACAAACATGCACAAGCAGTGGATTTGCAGGTTGGGGATCAGGTAATGGTTCTCAGATTTGCCCATCCCACACACTCCTTCTCCAATAGGTGGGAAGGCCTTTATCCAATTGTCAACAAGCTCAGTCCAGCAGTCTATTAGGTTAGACTCATGCAAAACAACAAACTGACTGACAAATGGTTACATGCAAACCAGCTGAAACTATGTAAAGGAGTATAATTAGTTTTCCTCACCCCATTGGGCAGAATAGTACTAATTTGCTAATGTTTGATTTTCCTTTTTAGATACACTGAAAAGATGGCTATCTTGTTCCATTTTCTCCTCATCTCAGGAGTTATCTCCTGCATCCAAGGCATGGTAAAGCACTTCCTTCCTCACCTTGATCCACCTGCAACTACCCCAGAGGGAGACTCCATCAATATTTCTGACAATTTGATTACTGTCCAGGAAGATTCAGATGCCTACCTCACTGCCTCAGTTGTTGCTCCTGATAAATCAACCCTACAAATTGAGTGACAAACCAAGTCTCAAGGACAGATACTCCCCGTGGCCAAACTCTCCAAGGGAACTTTCCATTGATGGCCCAAAGCAAAATTATTCCCAAATGGCACTTTGTCCTTGCTCCAAACCTCTCTTAGACATTCTGGTTTATATAATATCACTGCCTTAATTGACCCCTCATATTGTGATTCATTGTCTAAAACTTCTGCCAGGAAATTTGGTGCTGTATACAACATGGCCTCAGCTGCAATGTATTTATCTGTGTTACCCCCTACTGAGAAACAGCTTTTGGAATGTCCAAAACAAACCCCTGGTCCTCATAGTGGTCTCATAGCCACTGCTTTTCCTGGCTCACTTATTAACAACTTACAATTTATGCATATACCCATTTTGTTTAACTTGACTTATTGGAATATGAAAGAATTTGGTATGAGTCATACTACTAATACATCATTGTTTTATAGTACTTTGTTACTTGATAACTTAGCAGCTGTTCAGATTCGTAACCAAAACCCCATCACCTGGGTACATACCGTTGAGCATAGAGGCAATTTTAGGAGAAAATCTAGAACAGATGATCAAAGTCACAAACGTAATATGTGTGACACATTTGATGTCACTGGTGCCACGGACACTGTCACTCGTGTTTTTGGTATTGCAATGTCTATCTGGAGTAAAGCCGGCATTGCTGCTATCAAGTCACATTCACAGAAGTGTCAAACTGGTCTGGTGAATGTTATCATACCGCCATTATTGCATGGCGTGGATGGCCTTAGGAAGAGAGATACACTGTATACAATATGCACAACATTGCTAAGGCATTTACAGATTCTAAAGACAAGATTAACTCCCTTATTGCCCAAAACAATAAAGAACCAGATAAGCAATACATTGCCCATGAAATCTTATGTTCTGCATGTGGATAATACAATATCACTACCATCAACCATCTCTATCGTGATCTAGAATCTGGAAGGATCGAGTGAAGATGGCAGCTTGAATCTTCTGCTCTGCTCCAGCCCAATAAAAAATCCTGTACTTACTGCCGAAATGCTTGACTGAAAGCTTGCTTTTTTCACTCTACTTCTCCCCTTTCTACCCCCTGTCACCCCAGTTGGAGAATTTTTGGGGATAGTTATGCTCTACAGCACTTGGCAATCCACTCAGATATTGACCCGGTTTTTTTCAGATAGGCCACATAGGCTCGAGCACAGTTTTCTCAGATGCATAGTCTCCTCGTCCCTTCTCCGTGGAGCACTGGCATCCCCCCTCACATCCTTCTGATGGTGACTGTGGGCAATAGATGGCAGATATCTCCTAGGGGAAATTTTGCTGATCCAGGCACAGAGCTACTGACCTCCCGTCTACTCTCCTCTTGCAACACAAGGATCCTCCTGTTGGGATGGATAACACTGCTAGCTGCTGTGAAGGAGCTGCAGCTCCAGGCACCTCAGATCAATCTCAAGTGGGGGAAGCCCTTGTGAACATCACAAAAATACTCAAAGCACTACTTTCAAGGGTGGATAACATTAGCACCTCACTAGTGGGCAACGTTGCAGATGTCCGCAGGCTTGAGGATCAACATAATGTCCTTGAGCAGTGGGTGGGAGAGCTGGAAGGCCATCATTTAAATGCACTGCACAAACTCAGAGACCATGAAGCCAACCTGGCTCATTTATGGCAAAGGGCTGAGGTTCAAAAGAATCATACTAGGAGGAAAAATATTCACATTCTTGGCATGTCAGAGGGAACGGAGGACCCCAATCTGGAGAAATTCCTAAACGAGTGGCTTCCACAACTGTTAGGAGATTGGTGGAAATAGCTGGTAAATGTTGAACATGCTTATCATGTTCCCAGTAACCTGAGTCACACTAAAAGCCCTCGGACCATAGTTGCGTATATGCTGCACCTCTCAGTCAAGGAGCGACTGCTCAAAGCCATAAGAGACACTGTGGAGCTAACCTGGAGAGGACACATTATCTCTGTTTACAGAGATTTTACACAGGAGGTCACAGCCAAGCGCAGTGCTTACAAATCCCTGAAAAAAGTTCTGAATGCCAACTCAGTACAATACTGATTTAAAGGACTTACTTCATTGTATCTGTCCAAAGATGGCCAGTCCTTTCTTGCAGAGTCCCCAAGGGCTGCTGAGGCCTGAATTCAGGGACACTGGCCAAATATGCTAGCAGGCACTACATCTCCCAGATGCCTCTGGGAACTGAGGGATAAAATAGAACAAGGAACTGGTAGGAAGGGCAGCGCTGCCTCAGAACACTATCGGAGGCAGATGGGTCCGTCCAATATAGCTCCCTCAATGCCCAGACAACTATGGAATCCTTCTCCTGACAGAACCAAGCAACTCCTGCTTCACTCTGCACCTCAGCCAACTCTTGAAGTATCCAATACTGGCCAAAAGCTTAAACTGCCAGAAACAGCTGATCCTTCTCTGCCAGGGAGACAACACCTGTGCACTAGAAGCCCTCGTCCGCCATCACAGAGCAACCCTACCATGTCCCCACCAGCCAAACTCCTGAAGGCAGACTTGACAATACTGGAAAATGGCAAGCCCTCTGACACCATGGAGGAACAAAGAGAGATCTTTACGGATGACCCGGTTCCACTGGACTGGGCATCGCCGATGGAGGAGGAGAATGAAGAGGAAGATGTAACCAGTACAGATCTGAAACCTGGACTAAAAACATATGCAGAAGCTCTTGAGACACTGGGAACCTGAAAAGCAAAAGGAATCCTATTAATGAAATATGATAATCTGAGGGATTAATTTGCCAGACCTAGGGTAAAGGGTTATGCCCCCCTCCTCTTTTTTGACTTAACGCACCTAGAATTGAGCAGGGCACCACCTATAAATCACAGGCATGGGAACCCCCCTGTCTCATCTTCCCCTACCTTGTATCTTCAGGTCCCTCATGACCTATATAGTAATCCCTCCTCCCTCACTGCTACTGCAAGCATACCTCTATATATGCCCTATCCCTCTCTCTTGGTTGATGGGCTTTGCAGCCCAATAACCTTACTCACGAAGATGGGCATATACTTCCAAAATAATTCATAGGCCTGAAAATTCCCATGCTGTATGTACAAGGCTATCCCCTACTACACTACACTCTTATAGTCTTGGTAGTCACTCATACTCTTGTTAAGTTGTTATTTCTCACATGGGTTGTTATTTCTCCCATGGGTTCAAATCCTATAAGCAATATGTGACTGACAGATCCCCCCCATCCCTTTCTCATTCCCCAAGCAGGTGATCCAGTTGACTATGCTCCCCCCAGCTTGTGGTGGCTCCAGACTACAGATTTACCCTGGCAGCTCATAGCAGTTCATATGACCGAGCTCTCAGACTCAGGCTGGGACAGATCATCTAAACTTGGTGTGACTACTTCCAATTTCTGTATTTGGAGCCTGAAGCAGTGAGGCTCAGGGGCGTAACTGCCTCTTCTCATGCGTACAACTCGGCACCAACACATGAGTATTACAAGATCTATTTAGAAGAGTTATATTGCATTATAATTAATCTGTTGCTTGACAATAGTCTATTGACAGACTTCTGTTTTGTATTTTGAATTTTCAAGATATATAACTGTTGTTTTCCCTTTATTTCATACAGGTCTCTCTTCAACTGCAGAGAGATTGCTTATCACTGTCTCCTCTCAACCTTCTCAACACCTGTTTACTTGAGGATCACCGACAGTACATGACCTACCACAGGTCTCTAGCTGGGTATCTTTTCTTTTCTTCTTTTCTGCCTCTTCTGTCGCTGCTGGCTGGGTGAGTACATTCTTTTTTCCCTTGTTACGTGACAGGTGGGAATAACTATGGTTCCAACTACAGCTGCACTGCGTGGCTGGGATGGTGTCACGTGGAATGTGCGTGGACTGAATCATTCAGCCAAGCGAACTAAAGTATTGCAATATTTGAACTCTCTGGGTGCGGATATTGCCTTACTCCAGGAGAAGCATCTTATCAGCTGCACGGTGCAATGGTTAAAGAAGCCTTGGGTGGGAACAGTGCTGGCCAGCTGTGCCTCCATGAAGTACAGGGGAATGGCCATCCTATTATGGAGGACGGGACCAAGGACTGTTGAGCGTCAGCGCCAGGACTCATTAGGTAGATGGATAGTGGCTAAGCTGTCATATCCTGGTGGCAGGGTCATAATAGCCAATGTTTATGGCTTCAGTACGGATACAGGTGATGTCTATTCAGAACTGAGTCAGGCCTTTACTGAGATCTCTGGTGATGACCTTGATATCCCAATCCTACTAGGTGGGGACCATAATATGGTGTGTGATATTTTTTTAGACAAGTCCATACCCACACCTCAGTCCCATCCGAAGGTTTTAGAAACGCTAAACACTCTGATGTCAGAATGGGGACTAGGGGACCCATGGAGAATCAGTCATCCAAGTGGGCGTGATAACACATATTTCTCTAAAGTGCATGGGACTCATAGCAGACATGACTTCTGGTTGGCCAACTACACTGCAATGCCCGGGATAGGAACTTCTACCATTGGCAGGATAGTTATATTGGATCATGCCCCTGTGGTGATCACTTTCACTCCCTTGGGGCAAGGTTCATGCTCCACAAGATGGAGATGTAATCCGTTACTGTTAGAGGATGCAGCCTTTCATGACTACATAAAAAAGGAAGCCCTCGTCCACCCCAGGAGAAACGAGTGCGACCACAGTCTGGGAGGCCTTTAAGGCAGTCATAAGAGGGAGAATTATCTCCTTCTCTGCAGCTAAAAACAAGGAAAGGGCAAGACATATATCAGAGCTCCAGAAAGATCTGGCACATCTGAAGAAACAGTTCAAACTGTCTACCACTAGCCCACTCAACACCCCTCTCCTAGCCGACATTACTGGTTTAAAATACAAGCTCAATGTGTTGTTGAAAAGGAAAGCAGAGTGGAAACTTATTCAAGCTAAACAGAGGTCCTGGGAGGGAAGGAGGAGACAAGGGAGGGAAACTGTTCGCTTACTACTTACGGAAGCAGCAAACTTCTTCCAGAATTTTAGCCCTAACGAACAGGGAAGGGAAGATTGCAACAACGCCCAAAGCTATAAATGAGACTACGAAAATCTTTTATCAGGACCTTTATCAGTCCCAGAATGTCCTTTCAGATAATGAACTATCCCATCGGCTGCAAAGCTTTTGATTAGGAGCGCAGCTCCCTCAGCTCTCTAAAGAGCAGGCCCTTGCTCGGGATGCTCCCATAACCCGGGACGAACTCTGGTCAGCTCTATCTCAGATGACTAAAGGGAAGGCCCTGGAGCCAGATGGGATGTCAGCAGAGCTGTACCAAGTGTTACAGGACGAGATTACCACCCCCCCTTCTGCAAGCTCTCCAGGAAGCCCAATCGAACACAATACTTCCCCCTACTATGCGTGAGGCTCTCATCTCACTAATTCCCAAAAAAACCTCAGATAACTTACTGTGTCAAAGCTACAGACCCATATCACTTCTCCTTGTGGATACTAAGATATTGGCCAAAATCTTGGCAACCAGACTGTCCCCAGTGTTATTAAATCTGATTCACCCCTCTCAAACGGGATTCTTATAAAGGAAATCTAGTGCAGATAATCAACACCTCATTTTAAATCTTAAATGGCTGGCACTTCAATCTGATGTTCCCATGGCTGCCTTGGCAGCTGATTTTGCTAAGGCCTTCAACTCCCTGGAATGGGCTAATTTGCACCAGATTCTCTGATTGTATGGCTTCAGATCCCAGTTTTGTTCATGGGTTTGCACACTGTACAACCTGCCTTCGGACAGAATCTTCACTAACAGGGATACCTCCTCTCCATTTCTTCTACATAGAGGCACCAGACATGGGTGTCCTCTCTCCCCGCTCCTTTTTCTTGTAGCTCTGGACCCCCGATCAGAACACTTGTTAACACCATAACTATAGCCGGTATCCATGTGGGGAAAACTTCCTAGTTAATGCATATGCAGACGATATGCTACTTGCTCTTTCTAATCTGCAGTCTTCTCTCCCCCAGTTCTGTCAATCCTGCAGGAGTTTGCTTGAATGTCTGGGCTTACAGTTAATCAGAAAAAAAAATATGTTATCCCCTCTAAACAAGAAGTGTAGTAGATACTGTCTAGCTGGCACAGACATTTCTTGGGTGCCGCAAGGTTTCCTATATTTGGGCATCGACATCACGACAGTCTGGAAGGACTTAGAAATGGCCAATTGCTCCCCTCTCTTAGCCTCTATGACTGCCGAGGTCCATCGCTGGATGAAGTTATGCCTAACTTTGAATGGAAAGGTAGAAGCTGTTAGAATGTTTATCTTTTCTAGGGTTTCCTAACTACTGAACAACCTCCCAATCCCTCTCTCTCAAAAACCATTTCAAGCCTTAGATAGATTGTGGCACTTTTTCTCTGGGAAGGTGGACCCCCTAGATGGGGATGAATGAAATTACATGCTCATTGGACCAAGGGAAGGCGTGGCCTCCTCTGGTTCATGGGATATCATCTGGCCTCTAGCATGGCTCAGGCCGTGACTTGGTTTGGCCCTCGTTCCAACCCTTCTCCTCAGTGGGTACTACTGGAAGCCACTTTGTCAGTGAAGACTCCACTCTACTCACTGTTATCTAGTAGGAAACCCACTAATCCTCAACTCACGCCACTTATGATGAACACATGTAGATTGTGGTGCCGGGGAATGGCAATAACTGGTGTTCCAAGTGCTGACTACCCTCCTCCTTTAGGTTATGCTCAAATAATCCCCTCATTAAGGTAGACCACAAGCCACTTAAATGGACCTTATGGGCCTCTAAGAGCATTCAGACAGTAGCTGACCTACTCATTCTGAACACCTGCATGCTGATGTCCTTTGAGCAGATCAGAGCTAAATACAAATTACCATCCCAAGATTTTTGGAAATTTCTTCAAATACGAAGTCCGCTGATCCCTCTCCTTAAGACTTGGCTGCCCCAGTCCCCTTGAAGGTGCCTGAATAATCTTTCCCAACCCAACAGAGGCAGGGGCCTTGTAGGTGCTCTATATCAAACTCTTAGAGATTCCCAACTGGATGTCTCTTTAACTAGCAAAGTCGCATGGAAGTGGGATATTTCTCACCTCCTATCCCCACAGCAGTGGTTGGAATGTCTTAGAATGGCCCATACGGCCTATGTTGACTCAAAGAGCCAGTTGATTCAATTAAAAATTCTCCTCAGATGGTATCGAACCCCCCCCTCAGTCCACTATAGGTGAAAGATAATCCCACAGAATAGCTGCTGAAGATGTCACTCTTCTCCGGACCATCTATACCATATACTATGTATGTGCCCAACAATTCACACTTTCTGGGCATCAGTTCTGAATGACTGTTCTGCTATAGTGGGTAACCCGCTATCTCTTCAACATTACTCCCTTCTGCTGAGGGACACCTCCACATCAAATGTACTATCTCCCCTTAGTAAAGCTTGGATCCTGGTAGCTGTTATGGAGCAAAGAGAGCCATCTTGGTGAGGTGGAGGCAATCTTTACCCCCACCACACACACATTCTCAATGGTGGGCAGCCATGGCTAGGTTGGCCGTCTTTGAGAGGCTTACAGCAGCAGCCAGAGGTAAACTCGCTGACTACCACTTGAAATGGGATGCTTACCTGCATTCCCACATTTGTAGAGTGCCTCTTCCCACACTACAAAATCCTCCTATTACTTTATAGCAAGTCGACCCTAGAGTGGTACGCCAAATATGAGGCATCCCCTCTCCTTCATATAACTCCTACTATGCTCCTTATCCCTCCTTTCATCTTTAGCTTTTTTCCCCCTTTTTCTCCTCCTTTCCCTTTTTCAATCCTGACCTTTTGACAACTCAAATACTCTATTGTGGGACTGCTGGGTATAAACTAATCATGAGAACCTATCTGGCATATATTCATCAAGCAAATGAGAGGCCTGTGCTGCAATGTAATGTTCACCTTGAATCCTTATCCTTACAAATTTCTGTGTCTAATTAAAGTTTATTGCAACCAGTTTGTTTGACTCATAGTATATGCCTTCCTGAAGGCCAGTGAAGACTTGGACTTTGATAAGTATTGATGTAGTTTAGTGCTACGTTGTATTTTGGTTGTATTCCTTAAGTTGCCAGTATTATTAGCTATCTCACTTTTGTTTGTCAGGGATTGAATCTTATGGTATATTTGCTTCTGTATATTATGCAAGCAATATGTTAAAAGTTGGAAAATTTCAAAAAAATATTACATGATAAAAAAAAAATCTAGAATCCGGAAGAATCCCTGATATCATACATTATAGATGTATCTCTGAAAAGTATTGTCCTCAGTGCAAATCCCCTAACTGTGTTGCCATGTGTATGCTACAGTCTTTAACTATTCCTATTTCTACTGCTAGGAATTTGGGGTTCTGACCAGGTACCCTAATGCTGGTCCTTGTTTTCCTTCTAAGAAATGTTCAAATAAGGATACCATGTTAGTGTCTTTTACTGTTTCTTTACCACATTTTGATCCTACTACAGCTATATTTGATAAACTTGCATCTGTACACTCCATTGGGCACCTTGATGACGACATCTACAGAGAATGCCATGACTTGCCTTCTCTACTGGTTTTCTATCCTCTTCGGTACGCGTGGGTCTCGCTGCACACGGACTGCTGTGAGAAGAAGGATATTATTAAACATGTGGAGATTGCCTGCTGTAAAAATGCAATATAATTCCGATGGTGAATTTTGTGCGGTAACTAATTTCGAAACTTTCAAATATGATTAGATAACATGTTTCGTACCCCATCAAACAACTGTTATTGGGCACACAGTTATTACCCCTGCCCCCATTATGGACCCCGATATCATTGATGGTAACCCTGATTATCTGCTTACTGTTTCATAGTATCTACCTTATTTTAATGTACACATTGATCCTTTAACTATGATATTAAAATCACTTTTAGACAGGAAAGACACCCATCTCATCTGCATCAGCAATAATATCTCCAAAGCAGATGAGCCCGTACTTGCCCTCATTAATGATGATGATTTGAATAGTGCACTTACTAATACATGGTTAGAGATTACCTTTAAAGGTTTTGTCATTATACAAGCATTTTTGATATTTTTTCTTATTATTATGCTTTGCTGCCAATGCCGCACATTACGCCAACACTGTGAGCAGCTGGAGTTCCTTTACAAGGCTCATGCGAAGGGTCTGTAAATGACCCCTACTCCCTATTCACTTTCTTACTCTTGCTTGTGTTGATCTTGAGAGGCAACAAGGGGGGAATGTTACATGAGGTCCCTGCACCCTAATTGGTACCCCCAGAGGTACACCGCAGACAGCTAGCATTTAGGTATATGTTATACTAGCATATAGGGCTAAGGACATCTACCGTATAAGAGTAGCTGTCAGGATATGTATGCACATTATTGCTATATACTTTACTTTCCAATATACACATGTATTTCTTGATTACAAGATGTTAGAACTTCTGTGTCCTTGTAATGATTATGATATATGAGTTGGCATTGCCATCTTCTGTTGATTTGTATTACTACATGGCTATGTACAAACTGTACCTCTTTGTTTCTACAAAGTGATGACTATAACAAAATTGTATAATGTTATCTTGGACTGTGGAGCCACCTCTAATTTAGCCAATAGGGCTCATCTCTGTAATTAGAAATGTTTCTGTCTTACAGTAGCCATGGTAATTATCTTAGGTATATAATATAAGACATTATGTCTTCTACCACAGAGACCCCAGGAGACACAGAGATTCCTCGAGGTATAGGGAATGCTTAGCACTGGCTTCCAGTTTCTATTGGCAAGAACTGCTTAAGGCAACTGTGATTTTTCTTTTGGTAGTAATAAACAAGCTTTATTCCTCTTATGCAACATGTCTTTGATTCCTTGCATGCCCATCATTGCCAAGAACAAGAGAGTGAGGTTTAAAACCTATAACATCTTATAAAACAAGCAGGGGAACACCATCATTTTAATGGTGGCTATTTTCCCAGGGAGAGAAAGACTGAGTTTCTTCTGCCTTTGAAGATCCTGCTTGATGTCCTCCAAGAGGTCAAGCAAATTTCTTGAGCACATGTATTGGATTTGTGATGAGATATGCCTACCCAAATATTTAATACCCTCAGGGGCCAACTTGAGTGTGTGCAAACCCATAGACACCCATGCCAGGTCTGCCTTGTATAAGGGCAGCAATTCTGTCTTGCCCCAATTTATCCTTAGACCTTAGATGAAGCTGAAGGAGTTGATAACCTCCCAAGCCTTAGGAAGAGAAGTCTTGACCTTGGACAACCTCAGCAGCAAGTCATCCACATAAAGCAGGGTGGAAAAATACTTTTCCCATGCCACCAGGCCTGATATCCCCGGGTGCTGGGATAAAGCCAGGTTTGATGGTTCTATGGCTAATAAAAATAATAAGAGGCTCAGTGGGCAACCTCACCTCATGCCTCAAGACAAAGGGAATGAATCCAAAAGAACCCCGTTGGGCAAAACCCAAGCCCAAGGCTCCAAGTAGAGGCAGCTGGCCCAATGCCCAAATCTAGGGCTAGTGCCAAAATGAGCTGAAACATGCTGTAGATATTGTCATTCGATGGAGTTGAAAACTTTTTTGTCGTTCAACCCTACCAGAGCCACTTAATCGGGGCCCCTACCCACTACCTGAATAAGATTGATTACCACTCTGATGTTGTCACTGCCCTGCCTACCTCTCATAAACCCTGAATGAGCTCTGCTTACCAAAAAATGCAGCACCCACTCCAACCACATGGTAAGAATCTTGGCAAAAATTTTGCAGTCCACACTGAGCAGCAAAATAGATTGGTAATTTAAACACATCCTGGAGTCTTTACCTGGCTTCAGCAGCACTGTGATGATTGCTTCCCTCATAGATGGTGGCCTAGAACCCACCTCCCCAACATCATTAAAAATGGAAAGCAAATGCCTGGCAATCTGCAGTTTGAATGACTGGTAAAATTCCACACTGAGGTCCAGGTGCCTTTCCCCGAGCCAAATCTCTGCTAGTCCATTGAACTTCTTGAAGGGAAATATCCACCTCTAAGGAGGCAGACAAGTCCTCTGCTAATCAGGGTATCTCCAGTTTAGCAAAAAATGTTTCATAATCTTCTATCAAGGGGCAAACTGAAGATTGATATTAATTTGAATAAAACACCCCAAATCCATCAACAATTTGCCCCGTATCTGATATGATCTTGCTCTCCTCAATTATTAAACAGGGAATCACTGCCTCTAAAGCTTGGTTCTTCAGCTAGTAAACCAACAGCTTACCAGCTTTGTCTCCAAACTCCCAATATGACTGGTTAATAAAAAACATGGCTTGCTGGGCCTGCTGATATAAAATACGGCTTAACTGGTCTTTGTACCCTATTAATTCTTGAGTCTTACATTCAATATCTATCGGGGAAGAATCTCCACCTCCAGGTTTTGAATATTAGTTTCCAGTGCCTCCATATGTGCCTTATGCCTTTCATTAATGTGTGAGATGTATGAGATGATACAACCCCTAATAAATGGTTTAAAAGCATCCCATAGCACAAAAGGGACAATGTCCAGAGTGGATTTCACCTCAAAATAGAGATCTATTTCACCCTGCAACCATTGTGTGAAGTCAGTTTCACACAATAGCACCAGGTTAAAATGCCATTTAGGAGTTCTCAACACCCTCGACCAGGGTTCCCAAACCAACACCACCAAAGCATGGTCCGAAAGTAATGTGAACTTGTGGGATGACTCCACCACATCAGGCAAAACAAAATAACTGCACAAAAAATAATCTAATATGCTATATGAATGAAAACTTGCAGAGCAGAAGATGAAATCGCAGTAAGTTAGGTGAACTAATCTCCAGCAATTACTCAATCTAAATTCAGTACAAATCTACTCAAGTACTCCCCTGGATTTCTGTTGCGTCATAGCACCCCTCTCAGTGGGGGCTCTGTCTATCAACGGATCCAAGATGAGAGTAAAATCACCCCCTAAGATCAGCACCACAGAGTTGATGTATCACTCCAAAACCTTCTGTGCCAAATGAGAGAAAAATTTGGGGATTATCATCATTTGGTGCATACAAATTTATAAGCAAAATCTCCACCAAATCTATCCTGCCTGACACCATTACGCAGTGCCCAATTTTATCAGCCTCCCATTTTAGCACATGAAAAGGGCAACCCCATCTTACCAAGATAGAAACCCCTCTCTGCTTGGAGCAAAAAAAACTAGCATACCCCTTGTCTGCCCAACCCCTTATCAAAATACCTTCATCTTTCTTCATTAGGTGTGTCTTCTGTAACAGAACAAAACTGCATTTGCAGGAATCCAAAAATGACCACACCTTTTCCCATTTTATTGGGATATTCGATCCTTGTACATTCCAAGTCAAGATAGTAAGAGGAGCCATATTAACAGTTTATAAGGTACAATAATGAAGTAGTACACCCCAGAAAACAAAACACTTGACAAAACAATGATAAAACTGTCAAAGGTGGATAAAAAAATCCAGATCAGGCACTCTTATGCCCCTGTGCCACCCCAATAGTGATCAAAGCCCCACAACTGCCTTTCCCACCCCAACTGAACAGATTCCCCTCCACCCTCAGCCCAACAAATGGTAAACATGTCAGACTCCCCAACAAAGAGTGAACATCCCCCATCACCAAAAACACCCCGAATAGAAATAAAACTATCAATACAGCAACTTCTTCCCATCCCCTTCCACCCATGTAACAGCCCCAACTAACTATAGCATCTGAGCCTGTAAATCGTCCCCAACAACTCTCCCCCATTACCACCCATAAACGTTGCTTGAGGAGAAGGTGTAAAAAGACTGGTGGGAAGCCCCCACCAATGTCCGCTTGCTCTCCAGAGGATGCAGAGGCTAACAAAAACAGTGACTGCCTGGCACCTCTAAGATGCAGCCTGCTCATAGCTCCAGCCACCTCTGCCTAAGGGCAAGTATGAACCCCCAAGATGAAGATAGAAAATCTCTCCCCCTAACATCACTGACCAGCTCCATCTCATTACCAGCTGATACTAAGTACAAGGGCCAGCCATGATGTAATCTCCCCCCCATATGGCCTGAAACATGTCTAAATGTAAAGTAACCTGAAAATGTTTAGCCCGGAGGGCAGAGGCCATCTGGCCGGAACAGCATGGTTGGCCCACTTATATGTACCGCCCAAAGCACTCTAACAGAACTCCACCAACAGTCACCTATAAGGAACCTTCCCTGCTAAAAATGCATCTCCAGCCCCCCCCAATCTCTTGAAAATACAGACAGGAACCCATTCGCTCCCCTCCCAGGATGTTAGAGATTAGCCTCTATGAAAATCCCATATCACTCCTCCCTCCCTTGGGTGAGGCCTTTGTGTCCCATACTTACCGAGGTCATTACACCTGCAGTACTATACCTCCTCTATGATGAGAGGGGACATTAAGTCCATAACAAACAATGATATACAGCTCCCTCCAGGATAATCTGTGGGTGCTCATGATCCAAGAGTACCTTGTATGGTAGTGCCTGCCACATGCTATTCTGCAGTGTTCCAGCCACGGTTCCTGTAGATGGCGACACAGGATTCACTGTCACAGAAGAATGCTGATCTGATTCAGGAACCTGGGCTGAAGCAGGTTGCAAGGTGGCGATCAGCTCCTCTTTGCCGAAGTCAGCCCAATCCATCTCTATGGCACTGGGGGAGCGATCTTGAAGAGTCGGGGAGAGCCTTGGGTGCTTTACTTTAGGGGAGGGGGAGCTCTCTAAAGGTACTGGCATTAAAGAGGTGCAAACAGAAGTGGAGTTTCCTTCATCTCCAATAGGCTGAGATAAACTGTCATCCCCTACCTTGCTGGAGCCCCTGATTTGCGGTGCCACTTAGGAAGTTGCCAGCCAGAAAAATTGTTTTGCCACAAAGCCTGAGAGCCAGGAGATGGTGATAGGGAGACATAAGTTAAGGGGCCATCAGATCCTTTCATGCCAGACCTCCCCTCTCCTGCTGTTGCCAGTCTGCTGGTTGAGGTTTACTAAAGGCACTCAGGGATCACAAAAAAGACTGAGCCTCAAGAGGTGAATTAAACTTTCTCCACGTTTCCTCCCACCAAACATGAAGCACCGGGATACCAGAGGTTGAATTTTATATTTATGGCAGCCAGTTGTTTTTTAATCAGGGCAAAAGCCTTCCTCCAGTCGGTGACCCTTTTTGAAAAGTCCTGGAAAATATGAATCCAGTGGCCATTCCAAGAGGTCCTCTCTCCCTGGCCAAGTGGAGCACTTGTTCTTTAATGCTGTACCTCAAGAAGTAGGCTAGGACCGGTCGTGGGGGCATGCCTCTCACTGGTCGAAGGCTCAAAAAGCAATGGGCCCACTCAATTTCTAAAGGGTGATGACAGGAGCAATTCAGCAGATGGGGCAATACCATTTGCTGGAGCTCACACATTTTCACTTTCTGCCCCACCAGGGAAGCTCAAGAAGCTCAAATTATTCCTCCACGCCCTATTTTCTAGATCGTCCAGTTTGAGTGTCAGATACTGGACTTGGCACTCAAAGTCTGAAATTCTGTCTTCCTGACAGGCCACAGAAGAACCTACCTGTAGGCAAAAAAGTTCAAAGCTGGCAATCCTACTTTCTGCGGTGTCCACCCGTTCCTCCAATTGAGTAACCGCCGCTTTAATTGTAGGAATGTACTGTACCAAAGATTGCGGTATGATTCTGATATCGGAGAGATCTTCTTTATTAACAAACACTGAAGGCTCTGATGTTTCCAACATAGCATAGAAGCAGGCCAGCTGGCACCGTGGTGTAGCAAAGTAAAGGAGACAGAAAACCAAGTCCAGGAGTTATAGAACCACAGGTATAACACAGAGAATCTCCCTAGGAGGTAGGACATTGCAAAAAAGTGAAATCCAGTGGAAGAAATAATTTATTTAGCAATGTGGCAGAAAGGTGAGCAGAGCTTCTTGGACTAGGCTGCCGTCTTGATTTCTGCTGTACCAGAAGTCTCAAACTTTTATGTTTCAATCATGTCCTCCCGCTCCCACCTGAGCACCAATGACTACATATTTCTGACTTCCAGTCAATCCTCATTGGATCTCCCCTGCTGGCCTTGTATCATCTTTTTGACCCTATGCTGCACCGACTCTAGTCTGTTAATGTCTTTCCTCAGGTGAGGACTACAGAACTGGATGCACTACACCAGGTGAGGCCTCAACAGAGATCTGCACAGTGGCAGAATACACTTGCTTCTCCTACTGTCAAAATCCCTTCCTATCATGCCAGCATCCCTGATGCCTTGCTTTATGCCTTGTTGCACTGATTCATCTGCTTGAGGGCATCATGGGATAATGCCGTCCCAACTCAAGCTCCTCTGCGAAAGTGGCCAGTCCAATTCTTGTCATAGAGTATTCATCACATGGATTCTATGGGCTCAATTCTCAAAGCTCCTAGTGTAGGGCAAGGGGTTTGCACCACAAGGAGTGGTGCAAAGTGCCCCTTGCACCAAACAGTGCACCAGGAGTGATTCTCAAAGGCAGCTTGTCACCTGCAGGCTGCCTGCACCAGCTTGCATCACCTGAGCACCATGAAATGGGCTGCAACAAGGTGGTAGGGACTTGCAGCAGATGTAGGCTGCCAAAGCTCCTCAATTGGGATTCGCAAAACTCACCCACAGGGGAAATTTTTAAGTATCATTAGACCAGCCAGGACTGGTCTAAGGATACTTAGATATTCATCCTCTGGGTGAGTTGAGCACTTTGTGGCAATGTGCCACAGTCCCCTGCCCCAGCATCATTTGCCTGTTATATTTATTAAAATATCCCTGGTAGTCTAGTAGCCCCCCCAAGTCCCAATTGCCCATTATATTTATTAAAGAAGACCTGGTAACTTAGTGGCCCCCAAGCTCTGATCACCCATCATTGCTATTAAAATATCCGGTGATAGTGAAGAATACCGGACCACGCCGGACCTACGCTATTAGTGTAGAGTTCAAGTTATGCTACCCTCTCAAAACTACCTTTCAGTTATTTTTGTATTAGTTTGAGTTGGGGGGCTTCGCACCCTATACCCCCATTTTAAAAAAGCAAGGGGTGTGGGGGGGGCAAAGTCCCTCAACTCAAATAAACTAATGCAAAATTTAACAACAAGCACAAGCCCTCACTGTATTCACAAATGCCTTATGCTATGCAAGTAGCGGTGGTCCAGTATTCTCCACTATCACCATATATCCATGGTAGTCTAGTGCTCCCTCAAGTCCCGATCACCCATTATATTTATTAAAGAATCCCTGGTAGTCTAGTGACCCCTCCAAGCCCTGATCACCCATTCTAAAAATGAAAATACCCCTGGTGGTTTAGTGGAATACTTCAGCCCTGATCCCCCATTAAGTGTAATTACGAAATACCTGGTGGTCTAGTGTACCCCCCAACCACCACCTCACAGTGTCCTACCACCCCTCTGCCCCATCCCATAACTGATACAGCAACTGATACAGCCCACCACTCACCACCATGGCCAGTCACTAACTAGGCTCAAGTACATGCTCATGCAGAGCTCAGTCAGTGGCTGGCTGTGGTGGTGAGTGGTGAGCTGTGCTAGTTTCTGGCTCAGTTAAGGATGGAGGTAGCAGGGTGGTAGGGCACCGTTGGGTGGGGGGTCCGCTAAACCACCAGGTATTCCACAATTATGCTTATCAAGGGATCTGGGCAGGAGCTGTCTACTAGACCACCTGGTGTATTTTAATATTTAGAGTGGGTGATCAGGGCATGTGGCAGGCCACTAGACTACATGGGATTTTTTTTTAAATATAATCTTAGAATATACTTTACTTTAACAATAGTGTGTGGTAAAGAATGTTTTTAACTTGAGTTTGCTTTTCTGTTTATGTATTTTGCAATTTGTACATGGGTGCCCAGATATTCAAGCTGTGCCACTAAGTAGCACAAAAGCAGGAGCAGGCGCAAGTGCAGTGCACCCATGCACAACACGTGCGATATTCAAACATAGCGCAGGCCAAGGTGCAGTTGCGCAACACAACTGAATATCACACCAACTGCACCATGGCACAACCAGGGATGCGCAGTGGCACAAGGCTGATGCGCAGTAACACAACCAGGAATGCACAGTGGAGCAGGGTAGCAGCGCAGTAGCACAACCAGGGATGCGCAGGGACAGGATGCAGGGGTGCACCACCCATGGAAGACATGGACAGAGGAGCATGCAGCAGACCAGACAGCGCTCCCCACACCCCATGAACTGCACAATCTGTGGTGAACTGGATGAACCACCAGCCCATGAACACCAGCACCGGATCCACAGCTGGGGCATGATGCCCCAGCACACCCCCAGCAAGCAGTGACCTTAACACAAGGAGGTCTAGCCACTCTGTGCCACCCCATCATACCAATGCAGAACACGCCCTGCACAGCGATACCCAGACACCCTGCCCAGGAGCAGTGCCCAACATTGCATGTCACCCTATGCATGCCACCATCCCCACTGTGACAATGCAACCCTGTGCACCATGGAGCCATGCATGGTAGCCCCACCATGAGCACCCCGCAGCAGGCAGCAGCAGCTACCAATGCAACAAGTGCAGACACAGTGCCACCCTGCATGGCCCCCCCATGGCATAACCAAGAGGTCAACCCTGCGTCGGCACCCGAGGTACCCTGCATGTGACAGAGCCTGCCCTGGACCCCACCACCAGCAGGACAGCACCTCACACACCCACCCAAGCATACACCCTGTCCCAGCACTGGCCCCAACAGCCAGCACAGACAACCACAGTGGTGCATGGAGGCATGCGCCACACAGGATGCAACACAGGGCACAGACAAACACCCACCCAGACCCAAGGGCACCCCAACACAGGGACACAATAGTGGGGCAACAAACCTGCAAGCATGCAACCACAGCAGTCGTGTACCCATGACCAGCACCTTACCATGGCACAGGTGTACCAGCCACCCTGTGAATGCACCATGAAGCTGTCAGCCACCAGCAAGCAGCCGGAGCACAAGTGACAGACATCGGAGCACAGACGCTGCAACAGACACCAGTGACAGCATGGAGTGGGGACAACAACAGCAGAGGCCACAGTGCCACCAGAGGCAGACGTGCACCATACTGGTGACAGGAGGCAATCCGCCATTGCGCCGGGTCCAGGGGGTGGTCAGCATGGACAGCCACCACTGACATTCCAGCAGACTGTGCATAGCACAGACATGCAAGGGTGTCAGCTGCACAGGCATGAACATACTGACTGTGGTGCCATGGACACAGTGCATGCACCGGGGACCACTGCACTCAGACGTCCAGTGCAAAGGGAACAACACACATACCACAGACAGTGACCTAATCCCCCACCCACACCATAGGCGGGTCTCTGCTGGACATACATATGCCCAGGCCTGCACCACCCCCGATATCATGCACACCACTGCAGCCAAGCTCCATTAGCCCACTGCAAATCAGAGACCATCACAGTTGTCATAACAAAATGGATATATTTAGCGATTGTGAAAAACAAAGCATATGTACCACTATATACAATGGTGGGGAAGGGCCACAAACCAGATAAAGGTGGGCATGAGGCAGGGGTGAACAAATGAGAGAGGGATGAAGGGGTGTGAGGGTCAGTCCAGAGGGGAAATACAATAAGGGGGCATAATGGGCCTATTGCCGTCCCCTCTCCCCACTTCTGTGCCTTCGCCGTCTTCCGTGGTGCCGAACATCATCCTGCTCCATCCTTTGCAGGATCTCAAGGGTGGTGCTGGTGAGCTGCAGCAGCTCCTGTACACCCCTCTCAAGCACCGTCCAGTGTTGTCCACCTAGGACAAGGGAGCAGAGTCAATATGCATGACTGGCCAGACCCCTGCAGCCCACCCATTGTGCATGGCATACAGCCATGGGCCATGTCCCTGTGATGGCATGCGACCACTCACAGTGACAGCACCCACAAGACCCACCTACCCAGGCACCCACAGCCATGCGGACCACTGCACACACCCACTGCCTATGTCCCACACAGCACCACCATGGCCGTACAGTGACATGGCTATGTGGTGCAAAGGCAGCGGCACGGCCATGTACTCAGTGCATGTGTGGACCACCAGCAATGCCCACCCACACATGCAGTGCCACAGGACAGTGCTGAGTGCACTGTGTGGCGTGCACAGTGGTGTGGCCAAGTGCTGGTGGCCATGCCCCACTGCCAACCCTGCAACTCAGCATGCACAGATGTAAGGGGAAAAATGGCACTCACCTGCATCCAGGCCAGCTGGGCACTGCTGGCCCATGGCCCCTCCTCCACGACCCTGCTGCAGCTGTGGCACACCAACCCTGTCCTGCTCTGCTCAGGCTTGCCTTAATCTACGCCACTCTTCTGGGCCTAAGGTGCAAACACAGAGAGGGGAACATCAGTACAAACCAGTAGCAAAGCACCCCCCGGTGTGTGCATTCCTGCACAGCCCGGCCATGCCACAACCCCACCACCACTGCCACCACTGCCTCCACTAGACGGCTCCCACCTCCCTGTGGGGTGGACACATGCACACCATGATACCCAGATGGATGGATGCTACCAGTGTATGGATGGAGCACCTACCTGGCCGTGGCATGGTTCCTCACTGGGCGCGTGCCTGCAGACACCCTAGTCTGTCCAGGTCCCTCCACCAGAGGTCTCCATACTGATGGTGACACTGATCACCAAACCTGGCAATACCAGTGGCCTTCTCCATGCCTTCAGCAACCTCCTCCCATACAGCACTGTGTGGCCTGTTGAGTGGGTCCTGGCCAAACAGGGCCCCAGCATGGGGCTCAATAATGGCCACCAGGTTGGCCAGCTCTATGGCATTTCACTGCTGTGCTCACCTGCGTGCCATCTCGCAGTGAGTACCTATAACAAAATGGCGCTCTGTACTGCACGTTCCCACATGCAGAGGCTGCATGGTACTGCACTGCCATTCCCCACTGCGCTGTCACTGAACTGCGTGATAGGAGTGCACCCATGCAGAGGCATGGCACCTAGGGGGCAAGGGTCAACCCAGGGTCAAGGGTCTGTCCACTCACAGAGTGCCACAGTGCTATTGGGACTCCCTGCGTGTAGCGTGGTAGGGTGCCTACGTGTGATGCTCTGCAGTGGCCTACCATGATGTGGCTCCATGGCACCTACGGCGCACCAGGGCACGAGTGCCACATGGGTGAGCAGTGCACTAGCGCCACTGGCACAGTGGCGGCTGTGCCCTGCACTGCCTTCCACGCACAGCACGTCATCAGCATGGCACACATTGGCATCAACACCCCGGTCATTCGCAGAGCAGTGCCTACTGTGCACGTCTCAGAGTTGCACCATAGCCTGAGCACATTCAACAACATTGCGCAAGGTGCAACAGTGCGATATTCAGCCAGCATATGCAAATCAGCTCATCAGCAATTCTATGGTGCAACCATTGCATTAGCATCCACTTAAAGTTGCACCTCGCCTCATTTGCATGTGTTGCGCTATATAAGTGCGACATGGGGCTGCAGAGGACATAGTTTGGTATTGCAGTCTATTGTGGTGGGTTACATGCTGTTTGGATGTGTGGACTATGGTTTGTGAGGGCTGAATGGGACTGCACATTCAAAGGTAACACCTGTCATTCCCACAGGCTCAATCATGACTGAACAAGAGGATGAGGAGGAACAGGGGCAGGGGAGAAGGAGGAGGCCCAACTTCACACAGGCTGAATCAGATGCCCTGTTTGAGGCATATCTCAACAGGGAACTGCTGCTCAGTGGAAAGCGGGGAATGCCACAGGCCTGTGCTGCGGTGTGGGGTGGGGTGAGGTGGCGCATGCTGTGAACCCACATGGCAGCCACCAGCAGTCCATGCAGGAGTGTAAAAAGAAGGTTGGCACAGACAGGAGGAGGATCAAGGATAAGGTAGCTGCCATCAGAGCAGCATGTGCTGACACTGGTGGTGGACAGCCGGATGTGCCATGCCTGATGCCACAGGAGGAGCAGGTGGCCAGCAGCATGCGGCGTTGTGCCATAGAGGGCATTCCTGGTGGTGGCTTCCAGATGGGTGGCAGTCCATCACTGCATGGTAGGTCCTGTGCTGTCACTGTGTGGGTGGTGGGGGGAATGCCAAAGGGCAGGGCAGAGACAATAACACTACTGTGTTCCCTTACAGCTCCTGAGCATCTACATGGGTCAGCGGTGGTGGGTGTGTCCACTGAGGATGATGCCCTGGACACAGAGGAATGCCCATCCACCTCCACACATGTCCGAGGGACCGGATCAGTGCATACCTGCCTGTCTGTCCGGACTGAAGATGGTGGTGGGGGTGTGGATGAGGCTCTGCCTGTGTCCCAGCATGACAGCACCCACAGACTCCAGCATGCTGGGACATGGATTGGTGCCAGATCCGGCACCGATGATGATGGATCACACATCCTGGACAGTGATATATGTGGGATGCAGGGTGGTCCCACAGCAGGAAATGGCACGGGCGTTGCCAAGGGTGGTGCTGACATGGAGGCCTGCGTGACAACACAGTCCCAGCCTGTGTCTGTATGCCCCAGTGGGGCAGCACTGGTGTGCGTCTAGGCTGGTGGGGCTGTTGCAGCTGCTGCGGTGGCACTGGTGAGCTCTGGTTATTGACAGCCGGACGGGCAATGCCAGCAATCGGCCAATGGTGATGGGGGGACAGTGTTGGGGGGCAGTGGCTGTGCAGTACGTGTGGATGTGCCCTGGCATGGCTCTGGTGTGCAGCGCCCATCCTCAAGGGGTGCTACCCAGCAGGGCCAGGAACACCATGAGGAACAGCATGCTGGACTGGCGGATGACCTCTTTGATGAGCACAGCCGTTTACTCCAGACTTCAGTGGATCAGCAGTTGCAGTTTGTGACTGCAGTGGATGCACTCAGTGTGGTTCTGCACCAGGCAGAGGAGCGGTGCAGCAGAGACCATGGTCTGCTCCTGGCAGAGATGGTCCAGCAGCAGGAGGATGTGACTGCTGCCATTGACAGGCAGACACATGCATTCACTGCTGTCATGGCCACATTGGGAACCCAGTTTGGTGACCATGCACCGCAGACACCGTGTAGTGTCATGTCCACTCCCCCATTCCCAACGCCATGCGACACCTGCTATGTTGACACCAGGTTCAGCTGTGGGCATACCGAGCACACCTGGCGCAGGTCTGTTTGGTGAGCTACAGACCCCTGCATGAACACGGTCGCATTCACGCAGCGTCACACCTGGGGACCGTTGGTGCCAACCCATGAGGCCATTGGTCAGCCTGGCATGGCTGTCAGGTCTTGGTGGGGCTGCCCACACATCTCTGGTGGCCGTGGTACTGTGCCTTGTGACTGACCTGTCTCCCACCATGGCCACTGTCTGCCTCTGCCCTATGTGCAGTGTAGTGTGCATCATGCGATGCATGGGTGGGGTATCTGGTCCTGCACACAAACAGTCCCTGTGCACACACTCCCGGCTGCTGGCCACTGTGGCATGTGCATGATGATGCCTGCATTGCACTGTCCACCAGTGTGCAATGCTGCCCAGTGTCTGAGGCACGCACAGTGACGGCCACTGGGCATGGTCATATGTGGACCTGTGGGGGGGTAGGGGAGGCATATAGGGTTGGCGTGCTGTCTACCCCTTGTGCATGTCTTGTGGTCTGTGTATGTGTGTGTGTGCACATGTCGTGTTCGGCCCTGCCCATCCCTGATGCAATGTGCGGTGCCACACTCAGACCCATTCCCTTACCACCATCCACCCCTGGGGTTCATCCCTGCCTGTCTGTGGGCTGTGCCCTTGCCATTGGTGGTTGCACATGAACCCGTGACCTACCTGTGTTGACCAAAGTGCTCTTCTGTGATGGTGTCCCAGTGCAGCTGTGATATCCAGATCAGGCGGGGGTCCCTTTGCCCAAGGGATGGCTGCCCATCACTGCCTGGACCAGCGTCCTCATTGTCCCCACCTCTGTCCCCCTCTTCGACCTCTATGGCTATCCCACAGTTATTGGCCATGTTGTACAGGATACAGCAGGCCAGGAATAGGCCGCAGGCCTTTGAGGGGCTGTACTTAGGGCACCGCCAGACGTGTCCAGGCACTGAAAACTTGCCTTCAGCATCCCGAACACCCGCTCAATGACATTCCGTGTTGGGGCAGGTGCCTCATTGTACCGTAGCTGCGATGGGGTTGTGGGGTGCTAGTATGGTGTGAGCAGCCAGGGATGGAGTGGGTAGCCATTGTCACCTGTGTGTAGAGTGTGGACATTAGTATAGTGGTCTGCGTCGCTTTGCCATGGGCCGACAAGGCCGGTACCCAGTGCACCTCTGACTATGCACCCACCCCACGTCTGCTCATGTTGTCCTGCATGATATGCATACAGTGGGGATGTCCCTACTTTCAAACCTGTGGCACTGTGCGGACTGGTGCCAGATGAAGGCATAATGTGCTTACCCAAGGTGCGTGGCACAGACATTGATTATGCGCCTCCTGGCATCGCACACCACCTGGCAGTTGATGCTTGTATAACCCTTCCGGTTGATGTAGGACACACTGTCTGGGCCAGGTGGTGTGCAGATGGCCACATGGGTGCAGTCAATGGCCCTGAGCACACTAGGCAACCATGCTACCCTGTGGAACTCTTGTATGTGTGCTGTGCGCTCCACCTATGTGCTGGGAAAATGGTTGCACTCCGCAGCATGTGGCAGCAGTACGCTGAGGAATTGTGTGAGTATGCGTGATGGGACTGACTGGGTTATGCCTGATGTATCCCCTGTTGGTCTCTGGAAGGTGCCCGTGGTGAGCAGGCACATGACAGCTATCACCTTTGTCTCCACTGACAGAGCATGGCTCCATCACGTGGGTGCCTGAACCTCATCACTGCATAACTCACAGAGCTGCCTCAGGATCACCCAGTTCAGGAGGTACCGGCCCACAATCTCTGTGTCAAAGTAGTGTTCGAAGGTGATGCGGGCTTGGTACTGCCTGTTCTGGGTGTACCACCAACAGGCCATTCCACGGCCGCTCCCCCTGCTGCCTGCCTTCTCACACCCCTCATTACTGCCTCCATCTGGAAGGTGGCACTGGCCATGTCTCTGACTGGTGTGTCCCCCCCGGTGGCTGTTATCCCGTTCCCCCTGCTGTCCATTTCTGATGCTCCCCCTGCACCGGGTATACCTCTGGCCTTTGGCTGTGGCTGTCCTGACTCATGCCACTGCCCTCAGTCCACTGTGGCACTCCACTTTTAATCCTGCACAGTGGCACAGGCTCCCCACTCCTATCCTGTTCCTGGATCACTTCAGGTGAGCCCAGTCCTACTCCTGCCCAGTCCTGCTCACTGCTACCCTCTGTACTGCTCTTGTGTCTGTCAGCATGCTCCCACCTGTGGCTTCCCTGTAGTGTTCTTGTGCCCCTCTCTTGCTCCTTTTTATTTTGGATCATTTCCGCTGTCACGCAACTTACACTAGCTCCCCTATTGCACATGGCGCATGCTGTTGAATATCGCACTTTGCATGTTATTCATGGTTCCGCCCCCTACAGTTGCGCTTGCATTCATTACTATTGCACTCTTGTGCATTGCTACATGTGCTGCACAGCTGCCTCCTGCTGAATATTGCACGATGGCGCATTTCTGTACTTGTGCTGGTGCATCCCTGTTGCACATGGTGCATCCCTTTTGAATATCTGGGCCGAGGTATTTAGTACTGAACACTGAACTTTGGATAAGGTCTGTATACCGCAATCTAAGTACATGTTGTAAACTGCAATTTACAATAATATTGTTGTTTCACCGGATAGCACTTAAATGCAGCAACAGGTGTTTTATCTTAACTGTAGTGAGTAATTCATGAATGCTCACCTTTTTGCCCAGTTAGGTATAGGTGGCATGTATTTAAGGAGAGTGATGTAGCTATCAAGTAACGTCCCCTGATGGAGCTCATCAAGTGAAGCGCTTGAGCCAGGCATGCTGCCAGTTTAGATGAGAGGTAAAGTGTCTGGGGCATAGCTCCACAGCTAGTTTATCTAGCACTGTTGAATTTCAGCATTTGTGAATTTTGCACTGTGTGGCTGCCCAAATGGTGTTTCTACTATCTCTCATGCACAGCTATTACATTTCTTCTTGTTTGTGATTTCAGTCAATAAATTACTATAAAGTTGCAAATCAAGTGGGAAATTTGTGACTTGGAAGCGGAACATCAAATTACATGAGATGAGGAAGTTGAGAGGCTGTTAGAAATTAATAACATAGAAACATAGAAACATAGACGTTGACGGCAGATAAGGACCGCAAAGACCATCTAGTCTGCCCATTTCTTTTTCTACCTTATGGATGTGCCATTGACCTTTGCTCTGTCAATGGCTTATTAATTCATACTCATCTGTATTGCTTTCTTATGCCTATCCCATGCCTGTTTGAAGCTTTACACTGTATTCATATCCACCACTTCCTGAGGTAGGCCATTCCATGCATCCACCACCCTTTCTGTGAAAAAGAACTTCCTCACATTACCCCTCCCTCTAATCTCATGCTGTGTCCTCTTGTCCTGCTATTTTTCTTATACTGAAACATGTTAGACTCTTTCACCTTGTTAATGCCCTTAAGGTGTTTGAATGTTTCGATCATATCACCTCTCCCCCTCCTCTGCTCTAGGATATACATATTGAGCTCCATTATCTGTCCTCATATGTTTTTTGATGTAGTCCCTGCACCATTTGGTTGCCCTTCTCTGGACTACCTTAATTTGGTTAATGTTCTTGTGAAGGTGTGGCCTCCAGTACTGCACGCAGTACTCCAGATGGGGCCTAACCAGTGTCTTGTAAAGAAGGATTATTACCTCCCTCTTATGACTTGTGATACCCTTACTAATACACCCCAACTTCCCCCAGTCTTATCTACTGCTTTAGTGGTCTGCTTGGATGATTTCAGGTCATTGGTGATAATGATGCCCAAGTCTCTTTTTTCCCTTATGACTGCCAACAACTCCCCTCCCAGCCTATAGGTGTCTTCAGGGTTTCTCTTCCCTATGTGCATGATCTTGCACTTCTTTGCATTAAACCCCAGTTGCCACTCTTCAGACTATTTTGCCAGTTTATCCAGATCTCTTCTCATTCTGCCCACCACATCTGGATCATCTACTCTGTTGCAGATCTTGGTGTCATCTGCAAACAGACAAACCTTACCCTTCAGTCCATCTGTCACTGATGAAGATATTGAAGAGGACTGGCCCAAGGACTGATCCCTGAGGTACCCAACTTGTGACTTGCATCTCTTCTGACTGTATCCCATTTACCACCACTCTCTGTTTTCTGCCCATCAACCAGTTTGCCACCCAGTTGACCAACTGCTGACCCAGCCAAAGCCTACCCAGCTTATTAATCAATCTTCTATGTGGAACAGTATCAAAAGCTTTGCTGAAATCAAGGTAGGATACATCAACTGCTCCCTCTTGGTCCACCACTTTGGTTACCCAGTCAAAGAAATCTATGAGATTAGTTTGACAGGACCTTCCTGTTGTAAACTCATGCTGTCTTGGATCCCGTGCTCCTATGGATTCCAGGTGTTGCACTATCCTTTCCTTAAGGAGTGGTTCCATAATCTAGCCCACTACTGAGGTAAGACTGACTGGTCTGTAGTTCCCTGCCTCCTGCCTGCTACCACTTGTGTGGAGCAGGATCATATAAGCCCTTCTCCAGTCTTCTGGGACCTCTCCTGTGCTCAGAGACTCACTAAACAGTTCTGATAATGGCACTGCTAGTTCCATCCTTAGCTCCTTTAGTACCCTGGGATGTATGCCGTCAGGTCCCATTGCCTTGCCCACCCTGAGCTTATCGAGTTCTTGTAGGACCCTTTCTTTTGTGAAGGGACTTGTGCACACCTCCCTCCCCCCCCTTGTGTCCATGGTGCTGAGCTGTGGTCTCTGCCCAACTTTCTCTTCAGTAAATACTGAGCCGAAGTATCTATTTAGGATAGATGCTTTTACATGGTCTTCCTCCTCACATGCCCTGTTATCCCCTTTGATCTTAGCAATGCCCCCTCTGGACTTTCTCCTTTCACTAATGTATCTATAGAAAGTCTTGTCACCTTCCTTTACTGTTCATGCTAAACTGAACTGACCACATGGCAGGAGACAAAAGATAGAAGGAACACTCCACTTCACCAGACAGCACTACTATGAGGTGGCAATAGATCAAACTGTGTACTAACTTGGCAGATCTGCTAACAGTTAGCTAATACAGTAGTCCTACAACAAAGGACCAAGGGAGCACCTGAGGGATAATGAGGGATCCAAGAATCATCTTAGATAAATGTGTACACTTATATAAAATGCTGTATAAGGGGAAGACATAGCTGATCCCTTTTTTTGTGAGTTACAGCTGCCTTGTTTGTCAGAAGAAGCTATTCAGGAATTGCAGAGCCCCAGTCTAGTGGAAGAGATGGCAGACAAGATTAGACAACAAACAAATATGAAATCTCCAGGGCTGGATGGCCTCCCTACTGAATGGTACAAATATTTTTCATCAGAACTTGTGCCACTACTGACAGGGGGCCCTATGCACAAGAGAGGGGTAGGGCATGGATGAAGGGCATGTACCCTGCCCTTGCAGCTCTGCACCTATCAGCATGTGTGCACCAGCTGGTATTCATTAACACTGGTCATGTCCATGGACCCATTCCCCAGCATATAGCCACATGTTGCTGTCTCAGGCTGTACAAGGGCAAAGTGCAGGACTCAGGCAGGCATCCAATTGGACGCCTGTCCTGGGTTCCTGTGTGGATCCCTTACACTCCCATGCACAGGTGCATGGTAAGACACAGATTCCCAAGGAATGAATGGGGCTCTGGCAGCACCTGGCAGTTACACAAGGACACACATGGCTGTGTTGCCCTGTAATACAGAGTGCAGTAGTGCACTCCTGTGTGGTGTATGTCACTGCCCTAGGAATGTTATACTGTCTGTGGGAGACAGCACATGCCATGCTGTACTGGAGGTACCACAGTAGCACCATGCAGCATACCTTTACAGCTGTTCCTGTGTGTCAGGATGTGTTTGATGATGTAATCGCCTTCCCAAGTGAGATTGATGTGTCCACCCCATGCACCGTGCACTGCCCTATGCTATCTGCCCTCGGGACTGGCAGTCACTCACCTGGATAGTGTCCCATGCCCTGTGCAGAGGGCCCAATCTGTCCATCACCAAGCCCCTGTATTTGAAAGTAGTCCAGGGTATGTTACAGTGCATGACTGCTGTTATACCAAACATTTATCACCCCACCACCCTTCCCCCCTTCCTATCCCTTATCCCCTTGTAGTGTGACATAAACATCTTTCCTGGTGGTCTAGCTGATCCCCCTCTCTATTCCTGATCCTCTTGTAATGTGCCATACACTTCTTTCCTTGAGGCTAGTGGACCCCCATCCCAGCATTTATCACCCCCACCACTCTGCCCACCCTTCCTATCCCCGAGTCGGCAACCGACACAGCCTTCTGTTCTCCATCATGGCAGGTCACCGATTGCGCTGTCATTAATAAGTACATACTGTAACAGCTGATTGTACAGTATGCACTCTTTCTTGACAGCTCAGTCGGCATCTGGCCATTAAGGATAGCAGAGGGCTGTGCTGGTTGCTGCCTCAGGGATAGAAAGGGGAGGCAGTGGGTGGGGGTGATAATTGTCGAGTGAGTGACTGGGGTGGTCCACTAGCCCCCAGGGAAGAAGTGTATGGCACACTACAAGGGGATTAGGGATAGAAAGAGGGGTCCATTAGCCACCACGAAATGGCAGATAGTACACAACAGGGGATCGAGGATGGGGGGACCACATGACACTCATTTTGTACTTTCACAATCATACCTGCCAGGAGACCGTTAGAGTTATGAGGGGTGGCACACACACATAAGTTATGGGCTGGGCACCCCCCCAGTTCCCAACCATGCAGACTGCAGAGTGACAGCACTCCTTCTTACATCTCTACTCTATCCATGCCCAGGGACTGGGCATGCATGGAAGAATCATTGGTGGGGATGCGTAACACATTGGTGGCAGGGTCCCCCATGCTATGACTCATGCATTCCAGTGGGCAGCACTCCATGCAATTCAGCATCTCTGTGAAACGTATGGAGTGCAGGCATGCCTCCGACACTTCTACTGGACCACCTATGGCATGTTGTTTTCCATGCTGCAAGGGGTCTCGGTGCTTAGCTGGCTGGGGAACATTTAGTGAACACCACCAGGAATCAGTGGGACCCCCACTGCATGGCATTCATGTGTAGAGTTGCCTATGCACCAGGAATATGCAGTGCATGGGCTTAGTGCATAGGGCCCAGTGGGCCCTATTCACAAAAGGGCATAAAGTACATGCCAAAGTCATGTACCCTGTCCACGCAGCTCTGTACCCATGGACAGGTGTGTACCACAAGGTATTCACAAACACCGACCACTTGTCCATGGCCCCACCCCCCCCCAGTATACAGCCCTGCATTGCTGGATTGGGGCTGTGCATGGACGGAGTGTGGGACCCAAGTGGGCATCCAACTGGATGCCTGCCCTGGGTCGGTCCCAGAGTGGATACCTTATGCATCCATGCAGGGGTGCATGGGAAGGCATGAAACACCATGGACTACAAGAACCACAGGTAGTACCTGGCAGTGGTACTGGTACACACATGTCCATGGTGAACGTCAGTGTAGACAGCTGTTGTGCACCCCTGTATGGGTGTAGGGAGTCCCAGTCAATGTTCCGCTGTCTGTGGGGGACCAAATAAACAAAACAACAAAGCAAGTGTCCTGTGGTTCCCCATCCCCTGTAGTGTGATATATATATTTCCCTGGTGGTCTAGTGGACCCCCCATCCCCAATCCCCCCTGTAGTATGACATCTATATTTCTTTGGTGGTCTAGCAGACCCCCTTCCCTATCTCTGATTCCTCTCATAGTGTGATATCTATCTGTCCCTGCTAGTCTAGCTGACCCCCCCATTCCAAGTCCCTTCATTGTGTGGCATAGAACCACTTCCCTGGTGGTCTAGCAGATGCCCCATCCTGACAGGTATCACCCCACCTCCCCCCATGTGTTTCCCCGAGCTGGCGGCTGGCACAGCCCTCAGGTCTTCACCATGGCTAGCTGCTGACTGACCTGTTAGTAATGAGTGTGCACTGCATGTACAGTATGTCCTCATTATTGACAGCTCAGTCGGCAGCCAGGCATGGGGGAGAGCACAGGGCTGTGCTAGTTGCTGGCCCAGGGATAGGAAGGGGGCAGGGTGGTAGGGAGATACCTACCAGGATGGGCTGTCAGCTAGACCACCAGGGACAGATAGATATCACACTACAAGGGGATCAGGGATAGGGGAACCACATGACACTTGTTTTTGTTTTGTACCACACATACCTGCCACAAGACAGTTAGGGCTATGAGGGCTGGTGCACACCCCCTCCCCATGCAGACTGCAGGGTGACAGAACTCCCTCTCCCAACTCTACCCTACCAATGCCATGGATTTGGCGTGTATGGGATAATCATCTGTGGGGATGTGTAACACAGTTATGGCAGTATCCCCCCGCCATATGTCATGCACCCAAGTGCGTGGCACTCTGCATGATTCTGCACCATTGTGAATTGTATGGAGTGCCAGCATTGCATGGCATGCCAGCATGCCCCTGACACTCCCACTGCATGGAAAGTAATGCTCCCATGGCTTTTCACGCAGCTGGGGGAAACCAGTGCATACCTGGCTGTTGCACATTTAGTGATTGCTGCCAGGGATCCATGGGACCTCCACTGCATGGCATTCACATGTAAGGTTGCCTACATGCCCAAGACATGCAGCATGTAGGAATAGTGAATACAGCCCAGGATTTTTAAGGAAATTGGAGGGGGGGGGGCTAGTGTCTGGCCTCATGGCGCCAAGTCCAGATAAGAATAATTTAGCTTTCCTCAAGCACAGGAATGCATTTACACTACCAACCACAGACCACGGCTAGTGAAGCTGGGAGCTAAAAGGCCTGACATGCTCTCCACAGTGAGTCGCTAGGGGACAGGTGGTGAGCTTTCATACCCTGCAGCAACAGTTTAAACTGAAACAAGATATTTTTATAGATTATCAAGTCCACCACTTTTTATTGTTGGACAACCATTTGCAGAAGGTGTCACAAGAGAAATTGCCCTTGTGTTTTTTTATTGGATCACTACATGAGAAAATGAATTTAAATATGTACATGGGGCTGGATTCACAACAGGTGATACAGGACTTGCATCAAGCCCTGTGTCAATCCTGTGTGTTGGTGCAGTTTCACCAACATCTTTACCACATACTGCGCCTGGTTCAGGAAGATTGGGCACATTTACTACACTTTTCCCATTATACTGCAGCTTGCACCAAATATTTGGTGCAAACCTCATAAAAAGGTCCCCGACACTACTGCATGCTGGACCAGAAGAAGCTGGTCTAACTTGTGACAAATGGAACATGGGATCGGGAATCCCAATCACTGGCAGGGAGAATGCTGCGAGTCCTGTATTCCATATGTGAGGCGCACCCAGGGCTTATGACTTTCACATCCCTTCATGAATCCAGCACCTGAAGCCTACTCCATTTTTAGCAAGAAAGGCAGACTCACTCAGAGGATATCAGGGACAGGTAGGAACATGGGGGTGGAGGGGTGGATTATCCACAGGAATGCTTCACTTAAGTTCCTGATTTATGGTTAGAAGGTCACAGTCTCACCAACTTTTACAGAAATTTCTTGGAAGTGTTGATTCACATTTTCCAAACCCCTTCTATCACCAAATATGTTGGAACCACTGATACGGATGAGTGCAGGGGGCTATGGGGAAGTTCAGGAGGTTATGGAACCCAATATGGATGAGTGCAGCAGATTATGGGGAGGTTCATAAGGTTATGGGAAGGTTCAGGTTATGTGTGTTCATGTTTTTTGAGCATGCATGGGACTGTCCAACTTCTGGTTATATGTACATGCAGACATACAAAATATCCTGGGGTTGCTGGTCCAGAGGCACTGAGAGTTGAGGCGCTGAACACCACACCTCATGCCACGCCGGTGACCCGGGTTCAGGAATGAGCTCAGGATGCTGGGGGTCAGCCAGGGAGGAGATGATGGACCATCCATAGGACTGCTCTCCTCTCCTGGGAGGGAGGAGGAATTGTCTTGCACAGACAGTGGCATCCAGTAGAGACTGGGTGTACTTCAGCCGCAGAGACCATGCTGGGAAGGGGAACATTGGATGGCTGTCTTCCAGACATGTGCAGGAGTTCTCATGTAGTGGGCTTGACAGCATTGCAAGTCCCATGCTCGAGGGGGAGGGACTAAGTGAAAAATCCCCTTCCTCGGGGATAGGTGAAGGCACTTCAGCCTCAGACCACATTCCCAATACCAGGCACTCTCCTCTCTCCTGGACCCTCCCACTTAGCCCAGCATTCTGTACTATAGATAGAATGCCCTGGGTGGATAGGATGGCCACTTCCTGGGGGGCTCAGATCTGGGGGATGTGTCGGGCAAGGTGGGGGAGAGAGAAGCGTCTCAGGTGGGAGGTAGAGACTGGTGGCACAGGATACTGGGGAGAGTTCCCCCAAGGTGAGATGCAAGAAAAAGAGTTCGAAAAAATATCCTAGGGTGGGATTACCTATTCACTGTCACTGATGTGGTCCTGGGATTACCTACATCAGGGCTGTCATCAGGGTTAGCTATGGCGGTGTTTACTTATTATGTTACTGGGAGCCCAGAAGATGTGTTACAGTACTTTGGCTCTCAGATATTTCTTCACAGCATAAGTCCCTTATAGCGAAGATGCTGGACATTAAAAGCATGGAAAACATTACTGTAGATGTGAACTTTGAGAAAGAATCCTTTCTGGGCTTGTGGTGCTTATGGGATACAAATATGACTCTGAACAGTAATGTGCGAAACGGACATGAAGAAGGAAGCATGAGCAAGTTCACTAGTTGTCTGGGGGGCTGTAAGCTGGTCTTTGCGTTTATACTGTTAAAGTATGAACCTGGTCTTTGCAAATCAAGATTGATTCCTGCACAGTTTAAGAGTTTAGGCATCTTGTTTGAAGAAGAACAATGTTGTAGTCCAGCCTTTGTTGTATTGTGTGTATAATGTCTTCAGCATAATTAAATAAAGCTGAGCTTTAAAAAAAAACATTAATAAAGGCCGCTGTATCCGGAAGCTGTCGCTGCTGGTGACAACATTAAGAAAGCCCTCTATGGATTTCCAGTGATATCATGGTGCTGTGAGCAGCCACCACACTGAGCTCTGTGAGGAATCACCTCTAAAAAGCCTTTTAAACTGCTCCAAAAATACAGGAACTGCCTTTATTAACAGCAAGAAGGTTCGTACTGACAACACCTCAGACAAGTCAGGCTCCTTTACCCTCTGAGTCTCTGGATGGGGATAAATTTAGTATCAGAGAATCCAACAATGAAAGCAGTCATCCAACAAGATCAACCCACCAAATGCAAAATTATGTCACAGCTGTGGTACCCAGATGCTTCACAGACAGATGGACACTATGCTTAATGAACTATGGGGTTTCAGAAAGAAAATTAGGTTAACTACCTGGGCTCTCCACATAGACATCATCAAACTTGAACAGTACTTAGGGGGCCTAGATGATCAACTCAGCAAACAAGATGACCAGATCAACCTTAATGCAAGGGTAGTTCTGCAACTTCATACCTGCCTGCAGACCTTACAGGAGTGGATCAACAGTGCAGAGTGCTGGGCTGCTGCCTGATGGAACAATCTCCAAATCTACAACCTCCCAGAGGGGTCAGAAGGCCCAGATATCATGGTTTTCTTTCTACTGTTAATGCACTCTGTTCTGCCAGTACCCCAGGGATTCACCTTGCAGTTCTAGCAGGTGCAATGTGCCTTTGACCCAAACTGCCAGGTCCTGGAGTGCATCCACCCTCTGTGATTCTCTAATTCCTCCACTACATGGAGAAAGAGAAACTCTTACATTTGGCATGGCAACAAAAAACAGTTACTTACAAGGATATCCAGCTGTGAGTAGCAGCAGTGCTCTTCAACATCTACCCCTGCAACAATATTCTCTCAGTAAGTATGCAACAAGCAGACATCCCACCATCAAACAACACTCCAACATCAACAATCAGCAGATACCATACAAGAAAAAGTGAAGCATCTGAGAGACACAACTACCTGTCTGAAAGAAGCAGTCATTAATTTGGAGTCAGCCCATGAATTTCACAATAGCCGGTTGTAGAGGATTCCAGGTTAGTATGCTGGGTTGTTGATTTCCCCTGGCAGTCGCCTACTGCAGGTCCTGCTCTTGCCCCTTCCCCTCATGAGGGTCAGCACCATCTTAGTTTATCCCCTGTCAGTTTTAGCAATTGCTGTGGTTACTATGGATGTCTGGATGCTGGTCTGACTGGCAATCCTGGGCTGTTGGCGTTGCCAAGCTATGTATCCCATATGACTCTGCCAGACATGAGAGGCAGTAATCCCTGCAATACAAGGTATGAATTCATGGCTGCAAGGGGACCTCTATTTCCAACCAGCTCCCCACCAGCCCATCTAGTCATGGAAACTGGGGCCTACATGCAGAGCAGTCTGCCTGCAGCCATGCATACAGTATGCCATCTATAGCAAGCTTCTATTGGAGTTTATGAAATACAGTACTGGCAGGGCACCAATACACTGTGGGGTGCCAGAAGGTGTGGTCAGCAGTCTTGGGGTCCCCCGCTGGACAGCTAAAGCAATTCCAATTGTACCTCAGTACTGAATGAGTGCATCAGTGCCAGGGCTGTTGGGGTGGGGTGGGGTAGAAGGACTGGATTGCTATTTCTCAGGGGGTTAGAGCAGATGCAGATGCCTGGCAACTGAATCTTTCTTCTGACTAAGGGGAAGCAACACTCCATAATTCCAGTCTTACCCCAGATAACAGCTACACAGAGTGCAAGATACTGCCTGGATTTCATGGTCATGCAAACTTGGCCACACAGAGAGATACAAAAGGCAAATTATGTCACTGTCCCTATCAGGCAAGCACAAGCCCTGAGTTGTGGTTTTGTTTATCCCTGGTTTTGTGGTTAAAGGTACTTAATTCTTTTCAAAGGCTATTCCCTGCAGTTCAATGGGGTGAAGCAACCAGCCACACCCCCTTCATGAGCTACTGTATATAAGCAGTTCCTCCCAGCCTCCCTCTGAAGTATTTTTTCTTTGTAGCTGGAGGCTCTGTCTGTCTCTGCCTTCCACCTTGTGGCCTTGCTCCCCTTCTCCAGTGTTTGCCTCCTCCCTCCTTGTGATTTGGGCTCTGCTTGGTTTGTGCTGGACTTCTGTTCATTGTGTTTCTCCTTCTTTGTGGTTCATATTTGCTTTGCCTCTGACTGCTGTGTGCTTCTTTCTCTTGCTTGTTTTCCTGTTCACCTGTGTTTGTGTTTTCCGTTTTGCATTTTCTTCCTTTTGAGGGTTTTATACTTTTCATAGTATCCTGTTTCCTTTATTTATATTGTGCTACTCCTGTGTTTGTGCTATTTGGGCTCCCATTTACTCACCGGATTTTAGCAAACCCTTAGTTCAACAGCAATTGTTATCTGTATGCTTCAGCTCAAGCTGCTGCTTCCCTGCCTCTGCTGTCTTCTGTGCTTATCCCTCTTACTTGTTTCAATAAATCAATCAATTTTTATTTCTAGAGCGCAAATCTCATTATGAACCAATGTGCTTTATATTAAAATACATAAAACACCACAAATTTAATAAAACTATACATAATCATTATTAACTCAATAAAAACTATTTCTATTCTGGGAATGCTACATTAAATACGTACATTTTCAGCTCCCTCTTAAAATGCTCCAGGTTTTGACTCTTTTGAATAGGGCAAGGTAGAGAGCTCAAGAATGTTGAGGCCACATATGCAAAGGTATGGGCCCCTGATGGCTGCAAATGAATTCCTTGAACCTCCAGCAATCCCTCATCCATGGAGCAGAGGTGGTGTGAAGAGCAGTAGGGTTGGAGGATGTCTTGCAGGTAGTTGGGCCCCCACCGGTGCTGAGCCCTACATGTCAGCAAACCAACCATGAAGGAGATCCACCACCTAACTGGCAGCCAGTGCAGATTGCGGAGCACAGGAGTAATATGACATGACCTAGATAGGCCGGTCAACAACCTGGCTACCACATTCTGCACTAGCTGCAGGCAACAAAGATCTACCCCTTGCAGCCCTAGGTAAAGGGCATTGTAGTAATCAAGGTGAGAGGTCACAAGGGCATGAACCAGTGCTGACAGATCATATGGGGAAATCAGGTGCTTAATCCTAGCGATGTTCCTCATATGGTAAAATGAGATTCGGATGATGGCTGACACCTGATGTTTAGGTGTCAGATGTATGTCCAGCACAACACCAAGATTCCTCACCTGATCTGAGGTGAGCAATTGTGAGACTCCTAGCCAAAGCCCAGAGACATGTCCTGATTGCTTCATCAGCCCGCTGTGACCAGGTTCCAGCGCCAGCACCTCATTCTTGTCCGCATTCATCTTCAACCAGTTGACCCTCATCCAACCTTGGTTCTCAGCAAGGCAGCTGTTAAATACCAAGACCGGCCCATGTTGCTCAGGTGCAAAAGACAAGTATAGCTAAGTGTCATCTGCATAACAGTGAAAACTCAGCCAATACCATCTTATAATGTCCCCTAACTGTAGCATATACAGTACACTCTGAACAACATGGGAGATAAAACAGAGCCCTGTGATACCCCACATGGCAGGGTGACTGGTTCTGAGGAAAAAAATTCCCCAAACCACCCACAGCGACCTGTCAGTGAAGAACAATTTAAACCAATTGTGTACTGTACCCGTCAGTCCACAACAAATCCACAGGCACTCCATCAACACCCATATTTCCATAGAAGAAATGGTGAGCAAATACAAATGGGTAGGTTTGTTGGTAGCTATTTAAAAGTTTTCAAAACATTAGCAACATAGGCATTGTAGTTCACTGTAAGCGTTCAATTTATTTATTCACATATATATTCTATTGGTTATAAATAATGCTTTTAAGATAGTTTTTAAATTGTTCTAAATAAAGTGCCCAAACTTTGCTACCATTCATATGCAATAAGAGATTACAGATTTTTAATCACAAAACAACCTACCCAGTCCACTGCGCCAGCCACCACTAACCCCGGTGCTTTCCCTCACTGGCTTCCTAAGGGGGTGTAGGGTCAAAACCTCATACATTCTTAAAAACCCAAAGTGCATGTGCAAAAAACTATTAAGTATGAATTAATTATCCTAAACAGATTACTCAATACCCATAATAAAATAAGAAATTGCTGAAGCTACCTATACTTTTACTTTTTTACTAAACACAATTTATCTATGACTTTATAAAACATTCCATGCTTACATAAAATTTCATACAGACCCATCTTTTAAATGTGCTTTTTAACATACATTTAAAATCCTATTCCCTAAATTTAGGGCCCAACGTATGTGAATATGACACATTCTTGCTACTCACTTTAGGAGACAATTTCTCCTGAAGATATATAAATTGACAAATGTCCATAAAGACTTTGCAAGTGGAACAAGGTTCATTTTCTGGCTCTTTAGATCTTTACTTGTAGTGTCTTTCTTTCTTTTGCTTGATATTCTGTTCTTTTTGAATCACAGCAACGGCAAAAAAGGCACTAGACGTAGTTTATTTCATCTTGTGCAAATGCAACTATGAGGAATAAAGGGACAGTCATTACCTTAAAGAATGCAAACACATTACTTCTTTTGCCATTTCTACAGAATTACAATTCTTTACACAAAACTTATTTTCCATGAAATTAACAATTTCAGACAGTCGTCACTTTACGAAAATAATACTAATGCAATTTTCATGTGTTGCTTCAATTTTCAATAAACATGCTTACTAAAAGTAAAAAAATAAAGAAACTAAAAAAAGTTGTTAATTTCCACTTAACTTCATATATACACAATTCTTAAGGAAATGTCCTTTCTCTATGTAAGCTGCTATACAATACTTATCTGCCAATTTTCAAAACATTTGTTTGCTTCACCCTAATATAACTTATTTCATTTATCTTAAATATGGCTTTAGATCCAGAACATTATTGAGCCCAACTGGTTTCATACTTTTTCAATTTCCAGATCCAGAAACTTTACCTTTGTTGTAGTCTGGTTTTCAATGAAAGCCCAGCTCTGCCTTTTCGTTTCTAATTAAACATGATGTGCAAATATGATTGCAATACATTAAGGTCAACCATGTTAGTATTGCAGTTCAGCAAAGCAAAGTGGAAATTATCTATTTTTTTAATTTTTATGTTTTTAATTTTGATACCAATGGTTTAATTTATTTCATTTCTTAAAAATAGTTTAGTGGGTGCATATGAGGTGTAGCTCTGATTCCGAAAAAGATGTCTTGTGAATGTATGTAAATACAAAAAGATTGGTATGGTCTTCATATTAGTGCTATCTTGATTTTGCAATCCATCAAGTTAGAGAAGTGTAAATAATGTGGTAACTGTATGATATATGGCAGCGTATGATAGCAATTGTGTTTTCTTCGGTTTGCAGGAGGTAAATGTCTTGAATGCAAATAAATAAAAATAAAAATATAAGCAATGGCTTTGGAAATGCAACAAGCATAAAATTGACAGGTAGTGTAGAATAGTAATTCTGTTTTCTTTGGTCTGTGGGAGGTAAAAGTTTTGAGTGCAAATAAATAAAAACAAAAATATAAACAGTGGCTTTGGCAATGCAATAAGCATTAAATTGACAGGTGATTTCTGTCAGCTGTAAGTACATTTAAGTTTTATAGGTAAGCAATAAGACACGACAGGGTGTGCGTTAGACACTTTAACACACAGCTAGGAGGCGTAGTGAGGCATGAGGCTACCGGCCGAGTGCGTCCAGCCTCTTAGCCATGTGTTAAAGTATCTAATGCAAACCCTGGAGTGACTTATTGTGCTTATGAAATGGCCATCTTTAGTGGAAATTTGCATTTGGTAGATTAAATTTGCAATTTAAAGTAAGAAAAAACATGTATGTTTGTGTCATTTTTAATAAAATAGTTCTTCCGCCTAAGTGTCCTGTGTGTGTTTTTTTTTTTTGCACTTAAGGACTTTTGTCCTAGGAAGGCTTCTGTACTTTAGGTCTGGTTGTCATGGCAGTATTCACTTCACCCCCACACGTAGGAAAAATGCATCTGTTTTGTTTTTTTATAATACTTTAATGTTAAAACGTGAAGATGAGGTGGGCTGCTACACAGAGAGACACACAGAGTGAGGGTGGGCTGCTACACAGAGAGACACACAGAGCGAGCAGGTACAGTGAGTGTGCTGGTAGCGGTTGCGCTTTCTTTTAAACATATTATGGCTGGTGACCGGGCGAAGGTAGCAGATCGCTGTTAAAGTTAAATATTGCAGCCCAGAAATCTTGTTTACAGTTGCGAGGTAACAGGCAGAAGCGAGTGAGCCGGCGGAGCCTGTGGCGGGATTGTGGTTTCGTTTAAATACACCGGCTGTTCAGTGGCGAGTGGGTGGCAGTCGCATAATTTAATGTTCAAATTTAATCTTACAGCCCAGAAATCTTGTTTCTAGTTGCGACCTAGGGGATGGAGGTTGGCAGAGCGTGAGCCGGTGGTGGGCTTTTTTTGCCATGCAGTCAGCAGATATGTTGACATATTGAAAATGCAGCCTTGTATTTCACTCGCAGTTGGTGAAAATAAGATGGCTGATTTTCAATTTGCCAACATTCTAATTGCCATTTTACTTGGATTAGTGCCCACAGGGCACTGCTGGTCCTTTTTCCTGTGCGTTAGACAGAATATCACACAGGTATGGACCAATCAGCACTTGTATATTCTGATGCCCATTTCATAAAAATTAATAAAGCCTCAACTTTTCATAAAAAGTATTAACATTAGGCAGCATGCAAAGTCTGCATTGCATTTATACAGTAATGACTATTTTAAATTATGCATTTTATAATAGCGGATACTTTTCATGGGACGTAAGTGTTTGAAGTATTATTAAGTAACATGGGTGTAAGTGGCAGTTACAAAGTTAAAAAATCAAAACTTCAATCACAAGAATGAGAAAGTATCTATTTTTTTTGGAAAAGTATAACATCAATGGAGTATTTTTAATAATTGTAGATGCATTGAGCCCCATGAAGAATACATCCAGGTAACCATTTCCTTTTCCCAAAAAATCAGTAATGATTTCCTTGAGGGCTTTCCCTCCTATGCAAACCAATGAAACCTTAAAAATGTGTTAAACATATGAAACTAAGCAAATAGCACATAGAAGGGCTGCTGCTATTAAATCATAGCCAAAATAGATAAAGGTTATTTGGTCTGGAAGGAATGGAAAATATGAAATTGACAAGCCACTCTTACGAATTGTGTATTTATGAAGTTATGTGGAAATTAATAAGGTTGTTTTTTAGTTTCTTTATGTTTTTATTTTTAGTAAGCATGTTTATTGAAAATTGAAGTAACATGTGAAAATTGCATTATTATTATTTTCATAAAGTGACGATTGTCTGAAATTGGTAATTTCATGTAAAATAAGTTTTATGTAAAGCATTGTAATTCTGTAGAAATGGCAAAAGAAGTCATGTTTTTGTGTTCTTTGTGATAATGACTGTCTCTTTATTCCCCATAGTTTCATTTGCACAAGATGAAATTAACTAAATTAAGTGTCAGTACAGCTAGGAAACTGTGACTAATTAGAAATAAATCAATCCTAGAATGGGTTTTGTGGGGAATAGAGTAGAAGGTATATTCCTTTGAGGACAGATGTAATGTTCTTCAAGGGTCCACCAAAGCATGTGTATCAATTATTTCATATAAAGCTTGTTGATTGGAACGGAATGTAAAGGTGGAAGGTCTGGATTTTTCATCTTTATGTCTAAAATGACATTCCAGTCCTCAGTTATAATATAAGGAACATTTGGCCAGTTAGATAAATGTGAAGAAAATGCTGTAAATATCTGTGATTCATCTTTATTAGGCCCATAAAAAGAAGCTAATACTACTTCAGCTCTTTCCATTATAGCATAACTTATGCTATATCTGGAATTAGGATAAATAATTATCTGCAGAGCCTTGAAATTAATTATTTTATTAATCAAAATAGCTACACCTGATCTTTTTTTTCAGTACCTATCCCAGTACCTTGCCCTACCCAGAGGCATCTTAAATAATCTACATCAGCTGTGAGTAAATGAGTCTCCTTTAAAAAATACCATAGCTGGGTTGATTTTATTAAGATGTGTCAGAATGTTTGTTCTTTTTAAAGGAGAATTTGCACCTTTTATATTCCATGTTATAATAGTATGAGACATATTATTATTTTAACTTCCTTAAAAAAAGAAAGAGGAAAACAAAAAGCTATGTAAGTGTCCATAAAAGTATTGCAAATCAAACAATGTGGTTTCTGAACTTAGAAATGTTGTGCTTATTTGTAATGCATTAAAAGCATAAAGTTTTTTCACCACTGTTATCAAATAAAATGAAATTAAAAAAATACTTGCAACAACTGTTATATACATTGTTGTAATCTGAAATCTAATTTTATGGAAGGGAACCCCCACTTTTTCCTCTCTGTAAACTTTATCTAAACATAAAATATTATCAATAATAATAGCATAAAATACCCCCCCCCACACACACACACACACCTTGCGACTGTTTCATTGTTACATGGATAAGCTGCAAGGGGAGCAAAGCAAACCACCTATCATGTGCAAGGATTAATAACTTCCCCTATCCTATCTTACTCTTAAACCTTTTTATGTTCAGAAATCTTAATCTTTAAAATAAATGTGTGCTTCTTCATTTAATCTTTCTTGTAAAACTTAATCAATTGAAATAAGCAATGAAAACTTATTTTAGAAGGTAGTACTTATCATATTCAAGCTGGCCAACTGTTGTTCTGTTATATTTTATAAATTAAATTAGAAGCTTTCAGATATTATATTCAATTAGCTTCTCACAGCAGTACATCTCAAATAAGTGAAAGTGGAGAAGCACTAATGACAAATTAACCTATTCTATATATAGTCACTTTCCCCTTATGCATAGGAGATTTAAAATAAATGTGTAGTATTAAACATCAGCAATAACTGCACAGTGGTATTTATCTAAAAGTTGACTACCTTGAGGTACCTCAAGGTACAGTACCCCTGAGGCACTCAAGTAACAATTTGCATTGACTGTAATGTGATTCTGCCTCAATACACCCAACTATATCTTAGTACTAATCAATGTTTGTAAGACTACCACTGCAAGTTTCAAATATAACTGATTCCCCAGAAGTACCTCTTCCCAATAGATTCTTAGGAAGAAATAATGTATTATATATGTTAACTTGAGCTGAACTATATCAAAATTAACAAAGAGAGATGATTTTATATTGATCCCAAGATATTTGAAACAAAATAGTTCTAGTTATCTATTAGGTGCAGAGACTTTTGGACCAAAATGAGAAACCATGCTAAAAAAAAAGAAAGAACATTTTTTTATTGATCTGTGTTTTCAATAAATTAAATTGGCTTTTATATTTTACTTTTAAAGAAATATAGACCAAAAAGCATCTTGTCAAAATAAATTTGTTCTGTGCTATAACTTCATATTAGGTACAATGAATAAGCTCTTGATGTAACCGCTCATGCATGCGAGAAGAAAAAAAATTTGTGCAATTTAATATAAGCCCTAAATAGACCATTGATCGGAATGGTTGTAAATCTCCATTAGTCTTATTTATAACAGTCAAGCAGGCTCCATTTAAAGTCAGCCAGGTAGTCTTGGCAAACTCTTTGTCCTCTAGTGCACTGCCATCAGCTTCAGTTTTATTAATGGATATCACACAACTCCCTGGAATCATAGCTTTGAGGGACTGAGATTGCCAAAAGTCCACGACATCTGTGCTACCATCCTTGAAATAGTCCATCAGTCCAAAAGAGTGGTGATCCTTATTATTATAATGTATGGGTAGGCCTTATTACCCACTGAAAATAAGCTGTTTACAATCTCGTAATCCAACTGTTGTAATGTCAGAACCTTATAAACCTCTCTCATCTATGTTATAGCAGTGGGTTTACAAAATGGAATGCCAGGGTTATTTAGTATTTTCACACCCAGAATATGATTGTTAGTCTTAGTACAGTATTCAAATACCATTCCAATTGTCACAGTTTACTGTTACTGAGTCTAGTGATCACTATGTCTGATAGATATTTTAACGCTGGTGATATTTCAGCCTGCTGTCATTCAGTCCAAGTATCCTAATAAATTGTTTTCCTACACAATCATGTGGCCGTAGTGGTAAGGCTAAATTACTTGTGTTTGGGGGGGGTGTAACATCTCATGTCGAGTCCCATACACTATAAATGACAATGCCTGATGTACAGGTCATAACCATAGTGTAATCACCTCTCGTGGTTGTTAGGGCAATGGTAAACCTCTCAAGCTGTGATCTTGAGGTTTACTGATGCCCTAGCAACCACTTGAGGTGATTACACCATGGTTATCACCTGTACATCAAGCATTATCCTCCATGTAATCAGTAATAGAGATCTCCTTCATCATCTTACTGAACTGTAGGATTCAGAGACCATGGCTTTAGAGATTGTAACGTAGCAAATAACATCTCAATGTAGTCCTTCTGTCTTGCAAAGAGAAAGAGAACCTTTAGAATTGCACCATTATGACCTTTTGGCATTTTAATTTAGTATTTTCAATCTTTGGTTTAGTTCTGCCTTAGATTTCAACCCAATCGATATACATCACACAAGCACCAGATTAAACTAACCTGAAAAATCCAACATGGCATTTCTCTTATTTTCTTTTTCTATTCCAATGCCAGTGTTCATATTAGTTATGTTAATGCATTTAACAGGTCTCCCAATGGTTATGATTCTCAAAACGGGGTTAAGAAAAATAAGATCTCCAAGATTCTACAAGATTTGTTAAATGATTTCTAGGCTACAGTTCAGCGGTTTAGAAGCATTAAAAATCAAATTATTTCTGAAAATAATAGTGGAGATCCTATCATTACCTTTCTGTTCCATATATTCAGAGATTCCTGCATTTATTGCACAATCCAAAATAAGCCCTAAATAACCTGCTGTTTTATTCATCCTGCAATTGGGATGATTGTAGATCTCTGTTAGTCACATTTACAGCAGTTAAACAAGCACTAAATTGAGTCAATTAGGCAGTCCCAACAAAACTACTTCTCCTTTTCCGCACTACCATCAGCTTCAGTTTTATTAATCCGCAGACTGAAAAGAGAATGTTCCATGTGGTAAAGAAATTACCAGTTTTGCTGGGAATTTGGCTTAAAATCTAATTCCGCTATTATGTAGAATTTTTTTTTTAATGTCAGAATATTTAGTTCTGCCTTTATGTAGAATTTTTTTTAATGTCGGTATATACTCTCTGTTTTTCCCTTACCGGTTGTCTGACATCAATAAAAATAAAAACTCTGTTTTGTTGCCAATATAGGGATACTTGGTCTCTCTCTCTCTCTCTGCTCTTTGGAGCTTGATTTTATCTTGAAAATTTAACAGTTTACAGATTATAGCTCTGGGTCTCTCTTCAGACTTTGGTATCGGTCTAAGAGCCCTATGTGCTCTCTCAGTCAGATACATTTGTCCTGAATCTGGAGGTCCATCAATTTGACAGAAAAGGGCATTAATGAATTTAATGATATCTGGGTGTTCCACTCCTTCTGACAGAACAATAAACAATAAGTTATTTCTACAAAACCTTTTTTCAAGGTTATACATTTTTTTCTTCCCTTTTCTACATTTTTTTCTATAGTGAAATAATTTCTATATCTTCTTTTTGGATTGTATCTAACAGGGAGCTGATTCTTGTTTTTGCATCATTGGCCCATTGCGTTAGGGAATCTACTGAAGATTTGATCGATTTAACATCAGAGACCAGTTCAGCAAGTAAAGTTTTTATAAAATTAAATTCCACCATATGCATTTCATGCTCCTTTGTGGTCACTTTTGTACTTGAGGAGGAATTAGTTTTTGGATCAGCTTTATAGCATGTTGAGGGTTTCTGTTGTTCTGGGCTTTGAAATAAAGCCATTGAAGCTCCCTTTTTTGAAGAGTCTTGTTCTACCATTTGTATTAATTTTTCCACCAATCTAACAAATATACTTGTCCAATAATTGTCCCAAAATACTGATGAGTTGGTTCAGGAAGTACTTTGAAGCTGCTGAGATTCAGAAGTTGTAGGTGGTTTGCTGGAGAGTTCTTAACTAGCTGCCATCTTTACAATAGTTCAACTGGAAGTCCCCCAGCTTGTGGCTTCCCTGTTATTCTCAAGGCAGGGGACTGTGATGTCACAGTGGGGCATTGTGCCTCTAAGTAGCAGGAGCATGCTTTTATGTAAGCTACACTATATGATTTTGCCCTGCTTCTATGCCTACATGGCTTTCCAGTTATCCATGCATAAATACATTATCCTCACAGCCTACATGGCTTTCAGTATATACACTGCATTCCATTACTGCATTGCAAATGCACCTTACTGGAGTAACCTAACTCTGTCTTAATGTTATTTAATGTATTCATGCCAATCAAATCTGTTCACTATTCATGCTGGAAACATAGCAATCAACTGCTAACCTCATCAGTTCAATTACACTAAACCTCATTGATTCAATTACTGGCATCACAGCCTCTCACTACCTAAAAACACCTACCTTCTATTTCACCATTAATTTGGCTTCCCTGATAGAATTGGTTGGCTTGCTTTTCACTGCAACTAGTATCAAGACTCTGACCACTGTCTCACACTGCAGCATCCTACCTCACCCAGACTGCTGGCTTTGCCCAGTTTCCTCATCACTAACCTGCTATCTAATCTAAGGCCACTGGCTTCACCCGGCCACCTCATCAATAACCTGCTACCTAATCTACAACTGCTAGCTTCACCCGGCCTCCTCCTGTCTAGCAATTCAAAGTTCATTCATGCTGTCATTCAAAAGTCAGAGTCATGCCAACCATGACCATTACCTTTTCTGTCTAAAGGCCTGCCCTGTAAGCTGATGGTCTCACTCTGCACTCACAAAGTCCACATCTTAAGCATGCGTACCTTGGGGGAGGACCTTCCTGTCTTGCCCATAGTAGGAATGTCCTCACTCTGTGTGGAGCTTTAGCATGCAGTCATATGATGCACCTCTTGATATAGAATTTAAGGCTTCAGCTGCTGAGGGGTGGGGCCCTTAAGTCAAAGAGGGCTCCTTTGGCTATGGCTCTGCTGTGGTACCTTCAAAAGCTATTCTCTGTATGACCACCTACTGTTCACCTGGTCTCCTCAACCTCCCCTTCCCTGCCCAGCTCAACTCTCAGATAGTCCTTAGGGAAGCTCCTCAGACATCTGCCTCCACCTTGAATTTCCCATGTGGAGGCTGGGTGACTGCCTTCCAGTGGTTGCTGCTCTCCTCCTCCCACCTTGGATGAGGGCCTTCTGTACAGGAGTCTCCCTTTATTGCAGAGCTATTTTCGCAGTCACACCACAGTGTTTCCCATAAAGGGATGGAGCAAGAGGCTTCTTCCAAACTAAAATATTCCCTGAAATTGGGCCTCCAAATTACAGTAGCCAAGCTGTCACTAAATAAAATATCCCAAGCCTAGAGGGAAGGTGACCTAGGCCTTAGATCCCCAGAGGTTTCCTCCTTTAAAAGGGTTTCTTTCCTCTCCTCCATGCCAAAGGCCCTAATGTCTAGTTAGTTGTTAAAATAGCATATTCCCTAGTTTTCTTAGGTAAGTTTCCACTGTTGGATGGAGATGGATGGTGGCCATACTAGTCATTCACTCTCTCCTTAGGAAGCCCTCTTATGTCATCAGTGCAATCCATTTTATCAGTACAATTCTGACAACCTGCACATCTCATTTGTGTTTCTTCAAGCTGTCTCATTGCTTTCAATCTGCTTCTCAACCTCATAGTTATGTTTATTGCTCAATACTCTTTTTGGAGCTCCTTTGTAAGGTTCCATTAACCAAGGGAATCTTTCCCGTGACTCCTTTAGGGGTGGAATCCTATTCAAGGGTTCCCTGCATTCTGTACCCTTACAGGGTGGTAATTCCTTGTGGAATAGAGAGTGTGAATTGCCAAACAATTACCACAGTCGCACAAGCATAACACTACTCTAGTTGTAGGCCCACTGAATTGAAAGGCTATAGCCTGCAGTTCAGTGGGTTGAAGCATGAGGATATGCCCCATGACAGGCATCAGTTTGTCACAAGATCCCACCAAAGGGCTTCAATCTTGGAAGCTATATTTTTTGGCCCTGTTGTCTGCTTTCTTGTTATGGATATCCATTGTTTCATTTTGTGTTTTACTGTTTATTTCTGGACCAGTTGGTCCTGGGCTACACTCTGTTCTCTCTCCAGTATTGAGTAGTTACCCTCCATGGCATTTCATAGTCCCCCAACTTGGTCTGTCCCTCAGTCACAATGGTCTATAGTTTAAATTGGTTTGTGCAAGGCTGGATGTGGTGGGGTGCATGTATTAAGAGGGGGAGGACCCCTGTCATCGCTGCTACCTTTGCCTTCCTTCTTTAAGATGATTGTTCAAAAGTTCCACCTGTATTCACTTAATGTTAAGGAGCTCACCAGTCCAGTGAAATGCACCAAAGCCCTGATGCAAATTAAAAAGATCAAACCAGATCTCCTGTGTTTAAAGGAGACCCACCTCTCCCTGGCTGAACATGAAAAGTTAGCAAAGTATGGCTACTCGATGGTTTACTCCTCCTCCTCGTACTGTGAGGAGTGGAACTAAAGAGTAGCAATTGTAGTACTCCATAACACCTCTTTTCTGGAATTATCCACTTGGTTAGACCCCAAAAGGTGATTGTTGATGGTTCAAGGTTCTTTTAAAGGCAAGGAGCTTACTGTGTCTCACCGGTATGTACCCCCTGGCTCCAATAGCCCCCCCATTAAAAGATTATTGGACCAGATATTCTCCAATACCAGGGGGACACTGCTGCTCACATGGGACTTCAATATAGCTCCCCAATCCAGTTGGGACTCCTGAAACCCAACCCCTTCCCCACAACAAGCAACCCACAAATTCTCCAGTTGACTCGTGCATGAGGTGGGCTGAGTTAATGTTTGGAGGAACCTCCACCCTGGGACCCACCACTTCTCCTTTTATTCCCTGGTGCAGGGAACATGCACCTGTATCGATCACCTATGCACACAGGTTTAGTCTCGCTCTCAAGTGTCATCCTGCACTATGGAAGATATACATCTATCAGATCACTCCCTGCTCAGTAGTTAGGAGAATTGGCACCTTGAATGCAGAGCTACAAGATGGCACTTTAACCTGTTATTTGAAATTATCGCCTATCGATTTTGCTGAGGCCACAGGTCTCAAAATGATGATGGTCAACATTTTAAGCCTGCCTAAAAAACTTGTACAGCTGCAAGCCTGGGCTGCACACATTAACCCAGACCTTATCATAATTACTGAGTCGTGGTTAAAAAAGACGAACACTGATCAACAGATATCACTGCAGGGCTACAATTTATTTAGAGCAGATAGAGAGTCTAGAGGCGGGGGTGTGGTTATCTACGCCAAATCTAAGTACTTGGTCACCAATATTAGTTGCAAATCTCTAACCAAGGAATTTGAGTTAGTTCCGCTGAGCCTTCATCTCCCCTCCTCGGAATGTATCACTATCCTAGGTGGCTATAGACCCCCGTCTGGTGATGAAGAAGTCCTTAATCTTTTGAAATCCATGTTCATAGATGCAAAAACTGAAACAATATTTCTAGGAGATCTAAATATGGACTGGCTGTCACCTAAATCACATGGCCTCAAATCCCTTTGTGACGAGCTAGGTCTTGGGCAATTAGTCAGTGAACCTACTAGGAACAACACTCTAAATACTGCCAACAGTTCCATTCTAGATGTGGTACTAACCACCCATCCACACAAAATATCTCATTTGGCAGTGTTTCACAATGACATGAGCGATCATGGAATTGTTGCTTGCATAAGATCTCAAATTAAGGCCTGTCCACAACCCATCTTTATAACAAAAAAGATCCTTTCGCAAATTCAGTGCAACAAACTTCCTATCTGACCTGAGCATGATCAGATGGCAAGATCTTTACCTAGCCAAAGATGTCAACAAGGCAGCTTGCATCCTTAATGACAAACTCACTACAATAATAAATAAGCATGCCCCTTTCATCAAAGTAAGGGTACGGAACAATTCCAACCCCTGGTTCACCTCAGATCTTAAGGCAGCCCTTATAGCTTGAGATAAGCTCTGGGCTAAAGCTAGTCATTCCAAAGAATCTTCCGGATTGGCAGGTCTTTAGAACAGCCAGGAATAACTGTGTGAAAAAACTTCATCCTGCTAAAGCTAACTATTATATTTCTACTCTCGAACAAGCTAAAGGTAACCCTCATAAAATATGGAAGACTATCAAAGCTATAGAAGGATGGCCCATGGCCCTATCTGTCCCAACAAAGATAGTTGCAAGTGGCAAGGTTGTGGAAAACAAGTCCCTAATCCTGGAGGAACTTAACTCCCACTTTGCCACAGCTGGATTAGCTTTTGACTCGTCACCTTATGCTGGTGCTGCTGTGAGCCAGCATACCCCTCCCGCCACATCTAGTCCTGCACCCAGCCCCTTCCAACTGCACAAGATAACTTATAAAGTAGAAGATTCTCTTCTTAACTTAGACACCAAAAAAGCGCAGGAGGCGATGGCTTGGAACCCTTTTTCCTAAGGTCAGGCTCCCTTCTCACTGCCCCAATTCTCCACATCTTCAATCTTTCCATTACATCTGCTACTGTGCCGTCCTGCTGGAAATCAGCACATATCCTCCCTCTATTTAAATCTGGTGACCCATGCGATGTAAACAACTATAGGCCTATCTCCATATTGCCTATCCTTTCTAAAGTTCTCAAAAACTGATCCATATTCAGTTAAAATCTCATGAAACCTTCTCTCATTAACCCAGCTCAATCTGGCTTCTGGGCTAATCATAGCACAATCACTGCACTAGCAAAAGTAACCAATGATTGGATCTCTGCTATAGATGCTAAGAAGGTAACTGGTGCAGTCTTTTTGGACCTCAGCAAAGCTTTTGATACTGTTGATCACAAACTATTAGTCAATTGCCTTGCAAAGTTGGGTGCCACATACCATACCACCCAGTGGTTCTCTAGCTACCTAACTGGAAGATTCCAAAAAGTAAAGGCTGAAGGCTTTTTTTCTGCTGCCTTGCCAGTTGCAAGAGGAGTCCCCTAAGGATCCATCTTAGGCCCTATCTTGTTTTCTCTGTACATTAATGACTTAGATGTTAACATATCTACGTACAATCTGCACTTTTTTGCAGATGATACAGTGTTGTATACTTCTGGCTCATCGTTATCTGAAGTCAAGGGAGTGCTTCAAGTGGACTTCACACAACTTGAGCATAATCTAATAAAGGCAAAGCTTCTGCTCAATGCTAAGAAGACTAAAGCGATGATATTCTCCCGCAGTGCTGTCTCAGGCCCCCAATACCCTGCCCAAGACTTCATTGTCACCACGCTAAACGAGCCTCTGGAAGTTGTAACCAGATTTAAATATCTAGGTATCTGGATCGACAATAAATTATCTTTCAGTGACCACGTCAAAGATGTCTCTAGAAGGTTAAAAGCAAGGTTAGGTTTCTTCTCGGAAATAGGCCCTTCCCCTTTGAAACTCGAAATCAAGCTTTGTACAGGCCAATTTTTCCCCTACTGACTAGTGGCTATAATCTATTCCTCCACCACTCTTGCATATCTAAGTAAACTGGACATCCTTTATCACCGTCGTTCTACGGTTCATTACCAACTCCTTACCGTTCGCATCACTGTGACTTATATGCAGCTGTTGGTTGGACATCCCTTACTACTAGACACCTGCTCCATGCTGGGCTATGGACTCTTAAACTGCTCCTGCAGAAATTGCCAAGCTATCTCTCTTCCCTTATTAGTATCTGACATAGTGCATACTTGTTAAGAAAATCTGACTTTATTATGCTTGACATACCAAGGACGCGGACTTCCTTTGGTAAACGTGATATTGAATATGCCCTTCCCTCCATTTGGAACCAATTACAAACCGTACTGAAACTAACTAGCACAGTTTCAATAAACTTCTACAAATCGCTAAGTTCAGCCAAAATAAAAGACACCTGTAACTGTCATTAAGTCTCTTCCTTCCCCATGTGTGCCATATTTATCCACTGGTAAGGTATAATTGATTTGTCATATTAACTGCTTTCCCTTCCCCTTCTACTCCTGGCTTTATCTTTGCTTACGCTCACTGCTACTTTATCAAATCCTCCTCCCCCATATCAGTTGTAGACTGTTGTTTGTTCTAGCTGCCAAAATACTGTATATGTATTGCACACACCAGTCATCATGTTTCATTTATCAGTATGCAACCTGTAAGTCGCTTCCTGTCTCATATCATGTTTTACCACCTGGTCACCCTATGTGGTACCCTTGTATGTATATCCAGCCTGTATCATGTAACGTGCATTTCATGTATATACTATTATTATCTATCTGTGTTTGTACTTTAAGTGTTTATGTCACAGGACCTCCTTGTGAATGAGCTTGCTCAATGGAGTTTTCCTGCAATAAACTTAAACTTGAACTAAACTTAAACAACTTGAAATTATCTGAATTTCAGGCATATGTGTGGAAAACAGTGAAGGAAATCCTTCAATATAATCCTGCATCAGACACTTTGCACTCAGTCTGTTGGGATATGAAGAAAGCCATCTTGAGGGGCCATGTCATCAAATATTCAGCCACTGATAAAAAGAAAAGAAAATACCAGAGTTCCAAGTGCACCTGAAGGAAACCTTACAGTTCCTCCAGATGGCACATTAACAAGGTGATGCTATGGTCCTACCACAGCTGGAGGGGGTTAAGGCTGACCTAAATGCACATTTTCTCTAGGAAGCAGAAATTTCCCTAAAGTTTCTTGGGCAAAAATGCAATGAGACTGGTGCCCTGTCATCTCACCTCTTGGCCTACCAGCTTAGAAAGCAGCACAGGCAGACAACTATTCCACCTTGTTGCATCCCACAATGGGAGCCTGGCACATGAGATTTCAGGAGATTACCAGTGCTTTCTATACGTACTGTTCAGCCTTGTACACCCTGGAGGCTGAGTCTTCTATTGAGAAGATCAGTGCCTTTCTAGATGGCAGTACCCTCCCATCTCTTTCCCCCAAAAGAGGTGCGCATAAAGTGTCCCTGATAACAGCAGATGAGTTGTAAGTGGCTATCAGGAAGGTTAAAACCATGAAAGCTCCAAGCCTTAATTTTTATGGAGTGAGTACTATAAGGTTGCTCAGGAGATTGTATCCCAACCACTTGTGGCATCATTTAATGAAATGCTGGACAATGGTGCCCTTCCTCCTTACTGGTCTCAAGTGGCTATTTTGGTCATACTAAAACTGGGTAGAAACCCACTTCAGTGCTCCTCGTATTTCCCTGTATCAGAGTTGAACGCCAATTGCAAGTTTTTCATGGCAATACCAACCAGAAGGTTTGACAAACTGTTCCCTTTCTTGGTTCACTGAGACCAAATGGGATTTATTAGGGCTAGAACCACAATGGACAACACCAAGTGCACTCTTCACTTGCTTTATCAGATGCATAAAACCCTTCACCCATCACCCCTTCTCAGGGTAGCCAGTTAGGACAGCACTCCCTTAACAGCGTATGTTCAGGACAATGCTGTAAGGAGAGTGAAACAAAGACAGTGACTGGGGTAGAATAGCGAATGGCAGCTACCACTACCCCTGTGGCTGTCACATCACAGTGAGTGATTGTAGGAAGGAGAGAACAGCCAGAAAATGTTGGTGACTGGTTGAGCTGCTCCTGTGGTGGAGAAGGCTAAGGCATGAGCAGCTCGGCCAATGAGGATCTGGAGACCAGGGTTCTTTTCCTGATCTCTGAGGTTTTGTCTGTGAGGGTGTGTGCATTACTTTACTAAGTCCCATCTCACAGACCCCCCCCCCCGAGTTTCAATTTTCCCCTGTAATCCAATCCCCCCTCAGAGTTAATTATTTGGGAGATGGGGGTGCAAGGGGGCAGAGACCCCCTGCAAAAACAAGGTGTTGTACTGTACTCTGTGGCAAAGTCGTGGACCAGGGTGTGTTTTTCGGGTGCTGTTCTTGCAGGTGCCATTGCTGCTGCACTGTTCTGTGTAGAGCTTTTCTTATCTTTGCTAATGTAAACTAGTGCACTTCCCAGCCTTAATACTGAGAAGGCATTTGACCAAGTGTCTTGGCCATTCCTGTACACTGTGCCGGGGTGGCTAGGACTCCTGGTCTCCCTCATTGGCCTTCCTCAGCAAATCTCTGATTCCCCCCAGCCTGAATAAAAGTCAATGGCCATCATATAGCAAATTTTAGACTGAGAAGAAGTACTTGGCAGAGCTGCCTGCTCTCACCTCTGCTCTTTACTGCTTACATTGAACCCCTAGTACAAACAATTTGTGAATCCAACAGATTTATTTATTTATTAGCTTTTGGTAACCAGGTAAATGCGTTAGGCGAAAAAACCTGCCTATTTTCAAGCACAACACGGGAGTGTACAACAATGCAGTAGTCAAAATTACTGGGGAAAATTCATGGCATGCAAGTGGCAGGGAGGAGCACCACATACTGTAGCTATTTAGTTATCTATCTATCTATCTATCTATCTATCTATCTATCTATCTATCTATCCATTTTTTATTTTTTTTTTCTTCCATTTTGCTTGGCTCAGAGCTTGGGTGCTTCAATCATAGTTCATACTCCTGAAGTCATAGCTCTTCATCATTGAAAGCTTTGTTATTCAGGATATAATTTCTAAAATAAATGGAGTCCAAATTTCATTATATATGCTATATGCATCTTCTAATAAATAGAACATCTCTCTGCAACTGACAGTCTTTCGCCCTTCCAGTCTGGTTTCAGGAAGCAGCACTCCACTGTCTCCTCCATGGTCCATGTCACCGACTCAATACAGTCAGCTATGGACAAAGACCTTGTCACTGTTGCCATTTTCATGGACCTGGCAAAGACCTTTGACTCTGTCTCCCACCATGTCCTAATCCAAAAACTCCATTCCTCTGGCCTGGCCCCAGATGCTATTGATTGGTTCACATCATACCTTCAACACAGACAGCAATCTGTACAAATAGGAAACACCCCTCCTCCAATCCTAGCTGGCATCCCACAATTTTCCATTCTTCATCCAGTTCTATTAACAATATTCCTAAATGACCTCCCCTCCATCTGCTCCCCTCTAAAATCCATACGTACGTGGACAATACCATTATATACCTTTCTGGTCCTTCTACTGCAGAGGTAGTTTCCTTCCTGCAGTGCGACTTCGACAAAGTGTAGCACTGGTTCCATCAAAAGCATCTAAAACTTAACTCCAAAAAACAGTATCCATGCTCTTTGGAACAAGGCAAAGACTGTCAAAGTCCCTTAACCCCCCAACCTTTACCACCTTGGATGGCTCACCTTTAGAGACAATCAACTCATTAAAATATCTGGGGGTCTGGTTGGATAGCAACCTTGAGTTTTCATCCCACATAGACTCCATTTGCACCAAACTTCACCCTAAACTCAGTGCCCTCTACTAACACAAAGAATGCCTCCCTGTGTCCTCTCACCAAGATTTAGTCATAAAAAACATTTTCTCTGTAATATACTGTACTATGCAGACATTATCTATGGCTCTGCTCCTACTACCTCCCTAGCAAGACTTGATACCCTACTCAATTCATTCTGCCACTTTGCCACCTCCTCCCCTCATCTCACTCACCACTGTACTCTCAACTCCTCTCTCAGCCTAATGCCTCTACCCACCAGATGCCAGTTTCATAGCCTCATCTTCATTGGCAAATTTTGGTTTGGCATACTTCCCTCCTACCTCAGCTTCTGCCTATCTCCATCTAGTGCACCCGTATACTCGCTTTGTTCTAGGGATGCCCCAATGTTCTTCCTTCCTCACCTTCAAATATGCACAAGCCAGGTGGCATTTGCGTACCATATCCCTCACCTCTGGAATCAGCTTTCTTGGGACACCCACCACTCCCCTGCCCTAAAATTGCCCAAGCAGTTCCTGCTAACACATGCTCTTTCCAACCCTTCTCCTCTCCTTCCCCCCTTTCCCCACCTCCTCTTCCTTCATAGATACTGTATCCTTGCAAACCCATGGTGTCCCAGTCTCACTGGCTTAACCCCCATTGATTTGTTCAAGCTTATCCCTGGTCTGACCTCCACTGCAGTGCTTTGTTCTTTAAACCAAGAATACTCTATCGTCATTGTCTGATAATGCGCTGTTTACTTCCTTTCCTGCAATTATTTTGTACACAATGCACTTTTGTACTAATATGTATTTATTGCATTATCTAAATGCCTCTGTAAATACGGTGTTTCTGTATCATGTTAAAACTTGTATGAATCTCTGTACTGTACCTGCTGTCTTTTTTGCTCTGTATGTTTCAACACTGGATCACACTTGGAAATGAGCCTATCCTCAGTGTGCCTTTCCTGGTTATCAACTTTTAAATTAAAAAATACAAATAATGGTCTATATATTCTATGATGGTCTAATATTAAACCTAGCCATTCTACATATTTTGGAGATTTTTCATCTTTCCAATGCTGTAATATAATTTTTTAGTTACTAAAAGCACATAGCTCTTTATGTGGATTATGTTTTACTCTATTTAAAAGACCCTAAGAGAGACCTTCCTCTGGTGTTTTTCCTTATGCAGACCTTTGGTGAAGTCTCAGGATATAGGGTCAATACAAGTAAAATAGAGACTTTAAGCTTCCATTACTCCCCATCTACTGAGACACAGCAAGGCCACCCCTTCCAAAGAGACATGACTCTGTTAAGATATTTAGGGGTACTTGACTCTCACACTGCTGCTACAGCATACAGAGAGAACTACCATCCCTTTGCACATCACATGACTCAGTTTCGGTTTTCAGTTTATTTGTTCAATCTTTAAAAAAAATGATTATCATGAAGTACAAGAATACAAAAAGACAAAGTATACATAATACAGGAAGACAGGAATACATAAATACAATAAATATAGAGAAGGACTGAATATATTTAAACCTGTGCAAACCTGTACAAAAAGCAATTAACAAAATCTAATAAGATTTCAGAGCTTAAATCCATTTCTTAATCCTGAGAACAGGATAATCGCTTTTTTCTTATTCTAGTGAGATATAAGAATTTCACGACATTATGTATAATCACAAGATCCTCAGTGGTAAGAGGGACCAAGACAATCTCTGTCTCATTAGCAGTGGATATAGAAGCAGCCACTGGTAATAATCACTTACAGTACATCTAATTTTATTGTACCAGGGACACTTCAGCAACACATGTACTAAATCTTCTCTTTCACCATAGTTGCATTTGCACAAGGTTGTATCTACAGTATGTCCCTAATGTTATTATATAGAGCAGTTCTGATGTTAGATTCAAAGAGTTCAAGTCTAAATCTTGTAAAATTTTTACAAACATTAGGGTCTTTTTGGGCATCAAGTTAAAACATAAATTCATGTGAGACCACATTATACGAATACCACTTGGCATAATTTGAAGCACCAATACAATCCAAGTCAATATCCCTGTAATACTTAGCAATTTTCTTTTTAACATAGGGCCTGTAATGTTCACTTATACTAATGTTTTGTTGCCTGTATGACTTCAGGAAAAGAAAGCAAAAACTTGTCCAAGAGTCAATTCAGATGTTGAAACCAATTTGAACTTTGGAACCTGGTTTTCCAGTCCTCTTTTTCTAAGAGGCAAAGCATTACCCATCTCTCATGTGGTAAACCCAGTGCTTGTATTCAATAGTTTATGAATCTGGTATCAGCCCAGGTTTGCAGCCTAGCCAAACCTAATTCTGCTCTAGTAAAATTGGCTGGTGTAGATTTTTTAACAACCCAGCACATTTCTTAAAAGTTTAATGGCTAATTTTTCTAGTTGATCAGTGGGACGTAATCCCCAGATTTCTATGCCATAAAGGGTTTGAGCACTGAATTTTGCTTGTAATGCATAAAGAAAGGGTTTGCGAGAGTAACCACCATAGACATGATTGAATCTTGCCAGGGCTCCTATTGTTTTATATTTTTTGTTTTAGAGAGTATGTTTGAAATGTCAATTACATGAGCCATTATTAGTATAAAAAATCATAAGATATGAATAATTAGTAACAGTTTCCAAAATGCTATCACAAAGTTTCCATTGGTGCTTTGTTTTCCTGGTGCCAATAACCAAAACATTAGTTTTCCCCAGATTTATCTTTAGGGATAAAGAATCAGAGATTCTAGTCAAAAGATCTAATTTTTTTCTGCAGGCCTGATACAGTGAGGGATCACTATACCAAATCATTGGAGTTGGCAAAGGAGGAACAAATATTTCTTCCAGTTTTGGGAGAATCAGATTTTAAAGCCTGCAATTCAATTAACAGATTGTCCAAATAAATGCAAAATAGTATTGGTGCCAAAATACATCCTTGTTGTATGCCTTTGTTTGTTCTAATGCTATGTGATAAAGTGTTTTCTACTCTTATCTGTGCCCAAGTATTTGAATACAAAATTCTGATGCTGTTGATAAGAACTGGGAAAATGCCATGATTTAACACTGTATCCCAGAGGGTTGACCTATTGATTGTATCAAATGCAAAACTATAGTCTCTAAAAGCAAGATAACACTTTTGTTTTCTGACTGTAATAACATTTTTGTTTTCTGAGTGTAGCATACTTTTCTATTAGGTGAGAAAGTATAAAACAGTTATTAAGGTTAGAGAGGTGTTCTTGAAAACCACTTGGGCTGGTGCTAGTCCCCCAAGGGTCTCCATTTCTTCCTTAAGTCTTTCCAACAAGACTTTTGCAAAAATCTTACCCAAAATGCCTAGTAGACTAATAGGATAATACATTGAGGGATCCTCCCATGGACCCGATTTATAAATGGGTATAATAAGCGAGCCTGCACAGGATACTAGAATATAATTGTTCCACAGACATTCATTAAAAAAAGTACTAGAAGGTCGGTCTAACCATCAGCTATGCAGAGATAAACTTCCCCATAGATTTTATCAGGGCCTGGTGCCTTATTTCATTTCAAACTAAGAATAGATTTAATATTTCCTGTTTAGAGAAGGGTCTATGTTAAGTTTTTATGTCTGTTATATCCATGGTTTCCCAGGCATAATCTAAATTAAGGTCATACAGTATACAGCTGTAGTATTCAGACCACATTCTCAACTCAGTATGATGAATAAGGTCATTACACCATCCTTTAAAACCCTTGGCCACCAAGAGCCAGAATGTTTTAACATCATTGCTATCTACAGTATAGCAGTTAATATCCGGCCCCATTGAAGGTCATGATATAACTTCTTTTTTGTTTTAGAAAGATCCAATTTTATTTTTGTTTCCTTTAGTACTATGGCACAGGCTTTATCCACTTTTGTTTTAGCTTTCCTTGAGATTTTCCTCAGCTGTTTTTTCTGGGTTTTACAGTCCTTATCAAACCATCCCAAAGTAGTTGAACACCTTTGTTTTAGGGTTATGGTTTTATATAGTTTTGCCTCAAGCTCATTGAAAAGAGATTGTAACTTCCCATAAATCAGGAGTGGATCATGAATGGCTTTGTCCCATGAATTTAAAAACGAGGTTAATTGGTATATAACATTCTTCAAGAGTTAGTGAACACTCCAATTTTCTAGAGTATCTGACTGCAATAGTATTAACAGTCAATAAATTCACATGCTCCCCAACAACCTTCTTATGTAAAGTAACAGGAAAGTGATCACTCTTGACTCTATTAGCAATCATAAGATCTTCCCAGAAATTTGGTGGACCCTGCCAGAGGATTAGATCTAAAACAGATGAGCCATTTTTGGAAAAATAAGTTACTAAACAGAAAATGTCTCCAGGGGTTCTTCCATTTAAGGGGCAGATTAAATTGGCACTCATTATTTTTATTAATATACAGTAACCCCTCACTATAGTAAACTTCATTACAGTGAAATCTTGCCTATAATGAGTGGGGTGCATAGTTCCAAACAATAGACAAAGTCATTTACATTCTCTGACTGTTGTCCTTGCTCTCCATCCTGACTACACTCCATCCCATTTGCACAGTGAAATTGTTATTGAATTAATTTTATTTGTACATTTCTTACTGTATTCAATTCCTGAAACTGTGCTGTACAACTTTGAATGGCAGCATCGGCAGCATCAGCTTGGATGGAATACCAGAATACCGGAACACTGGAAGATAAAACAGCTGAATATCATAGTCACATTGATCTTTTTTTTTAAATTAAGCATATTTTGACCGGTGCATAGAGAGATGGAGTAAAAGAAAGCAAGTGAGCACACCCACATTTAGTTCCAAAACTGTGCTGTGCAACTAATAAGGGAGTAGTAAATGGAGTATTTTGAGAGTTGCACAGTAGGGCATAGAGAGATGGAGCGAGGGTGTGAGAGAGAGAGACCTTAGTTTCCAAACTGTGCTGTACAACTAATAAGGGAGCAGTAAATCAAGGTGTATTTTAAGAGTTGCACGGTAGAGCTAGAGAGATGGAGCAAGGGTTTGAGAGACAGAGAGAGAGAGACTGAGAGACCTACATAAAGATATAGAGACCAGATATTGGGTGTGCCAAATAAAACAGCTTTCAGATGCCTACAAGTATAAAGTAGTTTCTTTTATCCTTTTTTTCTTAAAAAGAAAACACTTTTAAAAGGAAGCAGTATGAAGCTTGATATGATTAACAGCTACAGCTTTTCACCGTAAGTCATAGCTTCTGACTGCTTCTGACTGCTCAGCTGCACTATACAAATGGCGTCCCTCACTGTAACAAACAAGTTGTTATAACGGATGCCCACTATGGCTCCCAGCTCATTTGTTATAGTGAGGGGTTACTGTATATCCATTATAATTATGTCTTAAATCAGTTGAGGCCCTTTTAATTCTATCTGTATTTAGGTACATGTAGCCAATGATAAAATTGTCACATAGCCCATCAAAGGAACCTATTCTAGAATTAAAATTCCCAACTAATAAAGGGTAGGTGTTGGGAAAATCCATCTGGGCATCTCTAATTGAATTAGTTAGATTGTCCCATATTACATTAGCTCACATCCTATTCTAAGTTGAGGGAATATAACAATTAATCAACAATACTGTAGTTTCTGGTAATGTCAGACAGACCCCCAGGAAATTTTGATCCTGAGCTACCTTTTCTATTTAAGAAAAGATCCCTATTTTTACAAAAATCACTAAGCCACTGGATCTAAGTCCCATCTTATCAAGCTTATGGCCAGGTATTTGAATCAAAGTACACCATTTAAATCCAATGCATCCTCCTGTTTGTGCCTGGTCTCTTGGACACAAATAAGCTGGAAAGTACTAATGTAATCAATTAGGTCCTTATCTTGCATTTTGGCCATAAAACCAGCAATATTATATGAAATTAAGAAGAAATTGGAATTACCAAAGGCGGTTATTAATCCAATTCCGATTTCACATGACTCACGGCTTTACTTGTGGGGGTACTTTGCTATTAAGCTTATCCTGGTGAGTGGAGGTGGCATGTATGGTGACACTCCCAAGGGCCTTTATCTATTCCAGAATATCCCACTACACATCCCACAATTCCAGTGGCATTGGTGGACTATGGAAGTATCTCATTTTATATGAGCAGGGAAGAATCCATGAATAAAGATGAAAATCCTGAACCTCCCAAAATCAGCAGGGGGACTTGCGCTTCTAAGTTTGCACTTATGTTTCTGGTCTGCACAGATACTTACCTTATTATACAGACACTTAGGGCACTCAACCACTACCTGGATGGAAATAGAAATAGAATTCCTACTGAATAGGGACTGGACCTGCTGCCTGTACTACCCCAACTGGCTGGTGGACCAGATGTGTGGGGTACTGTACAGATTCCTCCAAATCAAGCACTATATTCATTCACTGTCCTTTGGAATGTGAAATTCAGCCTCCCATCCAACAATTATACAATACTGTATTTCCTCTCCATTTTCAAAGCTGTACTGTCCCTCACATATGATGTCCCATATCTATAAAGCCACATAAGACTCACTGGAGGAGGACTGTTTGGCCATAGCACATAAATGGGAGGAGGAACTAGGGTCCCCTGCTACCCCAGAGGTCAGGAACAGATCATGTCTAGACTTCTTGAAGGTAAAAAGTTCACATCAATGGAGGTAGTATGGTTGGAAACAGGTAATTATATTTTTTTAATTACAGCACATTACTATTCATCCCATTCCACCTCCTGCTGGCATAACTGTGGAAAAACAAGGGTGACCCATGTTGCAAACCCACTCAGCCGGTCAGCTTTCTACTTCTGGAGTGCCAACCTCTGAGCATAGAATTGTGAACAGTTTAACAGAATAAGGTAACCCTCTTGTCTGTTTTATGCGTTCGAGTCACCTTAGTCCCAAGTTCTGGAGGGATTCAAACTGATAACCTCTTTTTAGCATACCCAATTGTCAGGCTCAGATAGTTCTATCTTCAGGGGCCAGATATCTTTGCCTAAGGAGCACCTAACCAGGTATAACAAAATGAACCCTTAGAACTCTATGCAAGACCTAGAGAACTCTTATCTGTTTCCCAGTTTGGTATCACAATAAGCACATGCACAGTGTCAACTATAACCATCTGAGCTTCACTTATATAAAAAAAAAGTTTCAAGGCACACCAGGCAGTTTCTGTTTTTAAAATATATATCTTTACTTTAAAATAGGTAAAATAGGAAAACAGTAAAATACAGGACAAGTTACCCCAACACATACAGCCTGAAAAGCAAAATAGGTTTTAAAGTGCAAATTCCTACAATACATACTCTCAGACTGGTCTTATCTAAGGTCTTCTTATTTCTAAATATCTCAGTGCTTTGTTGTTCTTCTTTTCTCAGTCAGAAAAATAATGTCTCTGTGAGGTCTGCTCAGTGTCTTAAAAGCAGTCTTGAGCCGGCCTTCTCTCTGAGGTCATCTAACTCCGCCTTTCTGTAATAAAATTTATATTTTATAACACCGGATGTCCTAATAAGATATTTTAACAAAATAGGTGACCAATGAATCTCCTTTCTCCATGTGACCTGTCAAAACCAGTCTGTGATCTGCTTCACAGTGACATCAAAGCATCTTTGATGTAATTCTGGCTTCCTTAGATGACACCCCCCAACATATGCATATTGGACTGCTTTAACCAGTCTGCGATCTATTTCCCACAGACATCAAAGACTCCTTGATGTAATTACTAGCTATCTTGGTAGACATCCCAATACATGCATTTTCTCCTTCCTTTATGACACCTAGTGCAAATCAAAGAATTTCCCTGAGGACGTCATGAATGGATATTTTATTTCCTGGGCATCAAAGAAAACTTAACAAAGTAATTGCAGTTCAGATATCTGCAGTCTAAGCTACCTTCTGCCCTTTGAACTTATCCCTGGGAGGTTTTGATGTGTCAGTTTCAGCAAGACAGCATTTTCTCCTGACAGGCACTTCCTTACATCTTTCATATTGCAGAAAAAATATCATATTGAAATCAGAACCAGCTGTCCACGTACCACAATTCTCCCCACCTAGACTAAATTTTAGGGGGTCTATCCCCTGCATGGGATGAGCTTCCCAAATCAGTTCACTCCTCATACACACAAGACAGCCCATCTGAGTTCTGATTGGTTGCTCCAGCCCTATGTAGAATGGTCATGTCATATCCTTGCAAAGCAAGACTCCATCTTAGCAATCAACCATTGTTTTTCCCCATCTGTGTCAGCCAAACCAGGGGGTTGTGGTCAGTGTGCACCACAAAATGCTGCCCATACAAGTATTGTTCCAGTTTCGTTAGGACTCTCATTATGACAAGACACTCCTTTTCGACTGTGGAGTATGCCAGCTCCCTGGGAAGTAACTTTTTACTCAGGTAGGCTACTGGGTGATCCTTCCCTTGGCTGGTTGTCTGACTAAGTACTGCCCCAATACCAACGTCTGAGGCATCAGTCTGAACTATAAAAGGTTTGCTATAGTCAGGACTTGTCAAAACAGAAGCACTGCACAGTGCCTCCTTTAGTTTGCAAAAGGCTTCCTCACAGCCTGGGCCCCAGGTAACTTTCTTGGGCTTCCTTTTCTTTGTCAGGTCAAATAGGTGAGCAGCCAGAACACTGTAATTGGGTACAAATTTTCTATAGTACCCTGCTGTCCCGAGAAAACTCCTGACCTGATTCTGAGTTTCTGGTCTGGGACATGCCTTGATTACCTCTATTTTTATTTGGTTAGGACGGAGCTGTCCCTGGTCTACCACATGCCCGAGGTATGCCACCTCTCCCATGGCCACCTGGCACTTCTCGGCTTTGACAGTGAGCCCGGCCCTCTGTATCCTGCCCAGCACTTCCCTAAGGTGGGATAGGCGTTCCTTCCAGCTGGTGCTAAAGATAGCAATGTCATCCAGGTAAGCCATGCATACTCCTCAGCACCATTTAATACCTAGTTCACCAACCTTTGAAAAGTGTCTGGGGCATTCTTCATTCCAAAAGGCATTACTTTAAACTCATCGGAGTGATGAAGGCCGAACTTTTCCTAGCTTTGTCTGTCAACTCTACCTGCCAATACCCCTTTGTCAGGTCAATGGTCGTAAGGTAGGTCTCCCTTCCCAACTTGTCCAGGAGTTCATCCATCCAGGGCATCGAGTGGGCATCTGACTACATGACTGCATTCAGTCCATGATAGTCTACACAGAAATGAGTTGAGCCATCTGGCTTGGGTACAAGGACTATGGGTGAGGCCAAGGGACTGTGGGATCTCTGGATTACCCCTAAATCCAGCATCTCCTCCACTTGCCTCCTAATGTCCTGTTGGACAGCCTCTGACACCCAATATGCTGTCCACTGTATGGGCATCTGTGTCCCTGTCTCCACATAGTGCGTCGCTAAGGTTGTTAGTCCAGGCTTGGTACTAAACAAGGGGGCAAAGTCTACTAAAACCTCCCTTACTTTCTGGATCTGGCCCGAGGTCAGCTGGGTAGACAATTTTATGGCCTCCACAGAGGACTCCAATTTACTCTCTTCCAGCAAGTCCAGAAGGGGGCCTCCTTCATCCGTCCCCTCTCCAGGACTATACACTGCAAGCACCATGTCAGCCCTATTGGCATATGGCTTCATCACATTGACATGGTACATCCTTTTGTCTGTCTACAGTCAGGTAACTCCACAATGAAGTTCATATCATTTACCTTCCTAACCACTGTGTACGGTCCTGCCCACTCAGCCTACAGCTTGACTTTCTGGACCGGGATAAGGACCATGACTTCCTGACCCACCACGTACAAGCAAGGTCTGGCTCTGTGGTCGTACCACACTTTTTGTTTCTGTTGGGCAGCTGCCAGGTTGCTATTGGTTGTCCCCATAAGCTTCTTCAGCCTTTCCCTAAACCTAAGGACGTAATCCACAATGGGAGTTCCCTGGGTGGTGTGCTTACCTTCTCAGTCCTCCTAGATCAAATCTAGGGGCCAATGTACCCGGCATAAATATAAGAGTTCAAAGGGGGAAAATCCTGTCAAATCTTGGGGCACCTTCCTGTATGCAAACAACAAGTGGGGAAAGTATTTCTCCCAGTCCCTCCCATGCTGTTCAGCAAATGCCTGGAGCATTGACTTTAAGGTACCATTGAATCATTCCACAAGTCCATTGGCTTGTGGGTGATATGGTGTACATCTCTGCACCACCCCACACTTCTCCCATAAACATTTCATCAGGTCCAACATGAAGGAACCCCCTCGATCGGTGATTACCTCCTGTGGAAACCCAACACAGGAGAAAATCCCAAGTAAGGCATCTGCCACTTTGTCTGTCCTCATTGAGGATAGGGTGACTGCCTCTAGGGTACTGGGTGGCATAATCCACCACAGTCAGGATGAATCTCTTCCCTGAGATGCTATGGGTATTTAAAGGCCCCACAGTATCCATTCCCACCCTCTAGAATGGCTCCTCCACTATGGGCAATGGAATCGGGGTGACTTGGATTTTCTTGTCTGATTTCCTTATTTCTTGGCACTGGTGACAAGACCTGCAATACTCCTTCACCTGCTGGGTGAAATTAGGCCACTAGAAATTTTGGGCCAACTGCTGCATAGTGCGCGTGATTCCCAGATGACCAGACAAGGGAATATATGTGCAGTTTTGAGCAACTGCTCACGATACCCCTGGGGAACGACAAGCTGCCTGCCTAACATCCCTCCCTCTGTCTGTACTGCCTGAGTATACATAAGTCCATTTTCCCAATAAACCTTCTGTCTGCCGTCATCTCCCTGTGTGCCGTCTGAGTCTGCCTAAGCCCTCAGCTTCTCTAAACTTGAGCCACTCCTCTGAGCAGTTGCAAACCCCTCACACTGTCCCAAGGCATGGGACAGGTCCCCTTCAGTCACTAAACTAGGGTCCCTAGCACTAGCGTCAGGGCCCTCAGGATCACTGTCAATCCCAACCCTCTGACAAGGGGTCACCCCTCCCTCTTTAGAGTAACCCTCTGTGGCTGTGTGGTTACTTGCTACTGGGTAAATGTCTACCCCTTTTAATTAGTCTCCCCATCTCGAGACACAGGTTGGGGAACCAGCCTCTCAGTGGTTTCCACATTGGTTTCTGTGGGGTTCAGGGAACTACAATTTTCCCTTGCCGCTTTGCTATGTGTAGCTGCACATACCATCCCCTGCTGGAGATTGTTACCCAGGATCACATCCACTGCTAATGTTTTGGCTACAGCCACCTGTTGCACAGTTCCCTCTGTTTCACCCCAGTTTAGGAGAACACTGGCCAGTGGCAATGTTTTCTCTTCACCAGTGAACCCTTGGGCAGTGATGTATATATTTGGCAAAAGCTGACCAGGCTGTACCAGATCCCCATTTACCAATGTCAGGGATGCCCCTGTGTCCCTTAACCCCTGTGTCTGTGCACCATTCACCATGACTGGGTGCATGTGTTTCCTCTTGTTCACTGGCATGCTTGCAGGGACACACAAACAACCCACTTCTTTTCTAGCACCAGGTTGTGTATTATGGCTCACCTTTTTGGGACACTGTCTGGCAATACTCCCAGTTTCCTTACATAGCCAGCATTCAGTTCTTCTCTCAGAGAAATATTTTCTCTGAAACCTGGAGCTAACTGGTTTCGGTGGAGGCAGTGAGGGTTTTAGCTGCCCTGAAGGTGCGCTTTTCCCATTCTGTGCTACCACACCTGCCCTATTCATTCTCAGAGCAGGTCTGCTCTTAGCATAGTGGTCCGAGAGTTTAGCATCCTCTTGCACTGTTTTTGGATCTCAGTCCTCTAGCCAGGTTTTTAGCTCTGCTGGGCATGCCCAATAAAACTGTTCTAATACAGCATTTTCAATTTTATCAACAGAGTTTGCCTCAGTTCCTTCCCACCAACATTTTAAAAACTGGCGTTATTTCATGGCTAGCTACTCGTAACTCATATCAGGGCTTCTCCTGAGCTTACGGAATTTAGCTCTATATGATTCAGTAGTTAATTCAAACTTTTTTAACAGTGCAGCTTTTAGCTTGCTGTAATCATTGCTGTCCTCATTGTCCATTTGAACCAATGCATCCCGAGTTTTCCAGGTAAGTAGCAGGGATAGCTGGAAGCTCCAGGACTCTCTAGGAATTTTAGCCTAAATACAAACTTTTTCAAAAAAATTTAAAAAAGCATCCTTATCCTTCCCCTCTTTAAACTTGGCTATTAATTTAGAGTTCAATTTGTCACCCAGTCCTGCAGTCCCAGTTAAACCCAAGCCACTTACCTGCTCTGGTGCCACTGGTCGGAGTCATATCTTCTCAAGTTCATGTTGTCTCTGGTGCTTCTGCTCCTCATGGTCTGCATCTCAGCATTCTCATTCTCTCTTCTCTTCTGCAGCTCACTGGCGCTCACACTCCTCATGGTCTGCCTCCCTCTGTTGTCACTCTGCCTCTCGCTGTTCCATCTCTGCCTCTTGGCATTCCTGCTCTGCCTCTTGGCTCTCTCGCTTCCTCTCTTTCTGGAACTCCAGCTCCATCCTGCGCAACTCAATTTGCAGTATGAGTACTTCTGGATTCATGATACTGGTGACCATCCCTTGCTGCTGTGGCCTTTCACTGACAGTGTCCCTGTTGTCCTCCTCACCGGACCTGGACACAGAACTGGCCGCTAGCCCTGCCACACTCGAGGTTTGGTCCTTTTCAGTCACGGTCGGTGACTTGCTGCTATGGGTATCTGCTACCATCAGGGCCTCTATGAGGTTCTGCTTTTTGGCTGTCACTTTGAATGGGACTCCTCTGTCCCTGCACAACTGCTTTAAGTATTCTACAGTGTGCCTGCTGTAGTTGGAAGCCATCTTTCCTGACTACTGCTACTCTGACTGGCACATTAGAAAAAACATAAGAACAGGTAGGAACTTGACTGTAAGCCAAGGGATATAGTTCTGTTTCCTTTTATAAATAAAACACTGCCTTTCTTTTTTTCATAGTGAGCTGAACAGTCTCAAGCTGACACACTGAACAATGAAGCTTATACCACCAAAGTTTATATGCCACTGCTGCCAACCTATCTGTCACAAGCCAATTCAGCTGGTCAGCCTTCTACTCCCAAAGTGCCAACCTCTGAGCATAGAATTGTGAACAGTTTAACAGAACAAGGTAAACTTGTCTGTTTTGTGCATTTGGGTCACCTTAGTCCCAAGTTCTGGAGGGATTCAAACTGATAACCTCTTGTTAGCACACCCAATTGTCAGGCTCAGATAATTCTGTCTTCGGGGGGCCAGATATCTTTGCCTATGGGCACCTAACCAGGTATAACAAAATGAACCCTTAGAACTCTATGCAAGACCTAGAGAACTCTTATCTGTTTCCCAGTTTGGTATCACAATAAACACTTGCACAGTGTCAACTATAACCATCTAAACTTCACTTATACAAAAAGAAGTTTCAAGGCACACCAAGCAGTTTCTGTTTTAAAAATATATATCTTTACTTTAAAATAGATAAAATAGGAAAACAGTAAAATACAGAACAAGATATCCCAACACATACAGCCTGAAAAACAAAATAGGTTTTAAAGTGCAAATTCCTATAATACATACTCTCAGACTGATCTTATCTATGGTCTCCTTACTTCTAAATCTTTCAGTGCTTTGTTGTTCCTGTTTTCTCAGTCATAAATAATGTATCTCTATGAGGTCTACTCAGTATCTTAAAAGCCGTCTTGAGCCATCCTTCTCTCTGAGGTCATGTAACTCCGCCTCGGTGTATTAAAATTTATATTTTTTAACACAGAATGTCCTAATAAGATATTTTAACAAAATAGGTGACCAATGAATCTCCTCTCTCCATGTGACCTGTCAAACCGGTCTGTGATCTGCTTCACACTGACATCAAAGCCTCTTTGATGTATTTCTGGCTTCCTTAGATGACACCCCCCAACACATGCATACTGGACTTCTTGAACCAGTCTGTGATCTGTTTCCCACAGACATCAAAGGCTCCTTGATGTAATTGATGGCTGTCTTGGAAGACACCCTAAGACATGCATTTTCTCCTTCTTCATGACACCTAGTGCAAATCAAAGGATTTCCCTGAGGACATCATGAATGGATATTTTATTTCCTGGGCTTCAAAGAAAACTTAACAAAGTAATTGCAGTTCAGATATCTGCAGTTTAAGCTACCTCCTGTCCTTTGAACTAATCTCTGGGGGGTTTTGATGTGTAAATTTCAGCAAGACAGCATTTTCTCCTGACAGACACTTCCTTACATCTTTTATATTGCAGAAAAAATATCATATTGAAATCAGAACCAGCTATCCACGTGCCACAACTCACACTCATGTTATGTCGGCATGCTCAGTACACCAGCCTTTTTTAGTGGAACTGGAAGCAGAATGTGTAGAGCTTTTTGGAAAACCACTCCCCTTGACTCCTGAACTGTACTTACTTCCTCTCTATCCCCAGAGATTCAGAGACCCAAATATCAAATATCTCTTGGGTATTTTGATAACAGCAGCCAAGAAAATAACAAGACTGTGGCTGATGCCACAGGTTACAGATATCCCTTCTTGGTGTAAGCTGCTAGGACAAATTTAAATAATGGAGAAACTCACTCACTCTGTTAGTGATTGCATCAACTACTCTAATTCTCAGTGGAATGGATGGCTGTTATATGCCATGGGTAAAGACCCTACTCTCCTCTGCAGAAACAGTTGGGGTCTGGCAGAGGTTGTCTGAACCTGCTTTTGTTGAGCAGTCGGGGAAAGGATTTTAGTTGCTAGATAAGCTTTAAATTCTTTATCATTCTGTGGACTTTAGGGCAGGAGTGCTGTCTTGTTTAATACAGTATTTGTGTGTGACCTTCCTCCGGAGGAGGTTGCAGTGCTTGGAAATGCAGTGAGGGGCAGACATAGGGGCTGATATACTCTTGTGAGAGTTGGGTGTGGACCCTAATCTCACCATCCCCCACCCCTTCCTCCCCAGAGCACAGCTCATTATTAGGGGAACACCTGCCCTACAATTGGAGGAAGAGGCCTCAGGTGCAGCTCATGTAGTTCTATCCAATAGTGCAGACATGGGGCAGGGAAAAAAGCATAGGTTGGTCTCAAATAGGAGTACATCTACAATGAATTGCTGATTAGTGTGATAGGTGGATATTGTGAAGGGCCTTCAACTGTAATATATCAGGTAAACTTTCTGTTAGAGGCTGGGCTAGGATTACTTAATTCTTAAATCTTCTTGATGTGGGCAGAGGTAGCAGTGGAAGTTTGAAGATGTGGTGAGGTTCTGGAGAGCTAACTTATCTTTGTCATAAGTTTTTGTAAGTTTTGCTGTTGTGTTTCAAATTTGGCCTAACTCCTTAAAATCTTTCTGGGGAAACTCTCCCACCCACCCCTGGTATTAGCCCTTCTTAAATACGGAAGAGCCACTGGGGGTTGGGTTTAAAGGTTGGGAGGGAGGAGCTTAGGGAGTTGTGAATTTCCCCGATGAGCTAACTCTTAAGGCTCATAGTCAGGTGGGGAAAAATTCAGTCACTCAAGCATTGGAAGTTTAAAAGTCTGCATGCTGTATGGAGGGATTGCCTAGGTATAGGAACTGGTAGCTTGAGAAATTGTAGAGCCACTGAGCTGGTAATTTGGCCTAGAAAAGACTGCTGTGATGATGGGGAAGGGACTGAAATCACTAGAGCAGGTATCTTTGGGTGGGTGGTTGGATGCACAGGGCGTGGTGCAGCCATGATACTGGACTGGGCTCAGAAGTTTGCAGGAAGCCCAGTGTGCTACCAGCTAGTACAGCTTAAGGAGGCAGTAGAGGGGATCCAAAGGCAGCTGGGGGTTTTGGTGGGGAGGATTGGCAAGGTAGGAGGCAAACAGTCACCTACATGGAAGCACTAGGTGCTGGGGCCTCTCAAGCTGGGGGAGGAGTGAAGAGAGGTGCTCACACTAGGAGAGGAGGGAAGGGGTACACAGGGAGCTCTAGGGGACCCTGGTAGGTGGGCCCCAAAAGGAAGAAATTTCCACAGCAGTAGGCAAGAGTCTGGGGGTGTCCAAAGGAAACCAAAAGGGGTGGTAGGGATGGGTGGGCACTGTGGGATGGACTAAGGCTCACAAATTGTTTTAACCCTCTATGAGGTGTGTGGGGGGAGAAGGAGGATGATGATGATGATACTGGTGAAGCTGGGGCAGGGATGAATAGAAAGGGTGATGGGGCAAGAGGGAAAGGGGCAATATAGGGAGTCCTGGACAAGATGGGGGAAGAGGGGTAGGAGGGGAGAAGAAAAAGGAGAATCAGGGGAACAAGGAGAAGGCTGGTGGTATGGAACAGGGGATCATGACAGGCAGGAAGGCGCAGGACGTAAATGGGATGATAGTGAGCAGAAAGGCAAGTAGACAAATGGATAGGACAGATGGATTAGTAAGGAGTGGGGAAAGAGATACAGAGAAAGATACTCAGGTGGGAGGGATAGAGAAGGCCAGGAAATGGGTAGAGGAGGTGACCAGGTACAATAGTGAAGGGGCTAACTTCGACACCCAGATTGTAGGAGGTACGAGGAGCCAGTTGGGGGGAGAATCCAAATGAAGGGATGAGGAGGGGCATGGAAGGAGGGGGAACCTGAGGGGTGAACAGGGAGGCAAGGGGGAGGTTAGAGTACTGCTATGGGGAGACTCCATGATCAGAGGCATCCAGAGGGAGGGGCAGGAGGAGGGTAAAATCTGTCTGATCAGAACCAAATGCCACCCAGGCCTGATGGTGCACAAGACCAAGCATGGATTGTATTCACTGGCAAGGGAATGTGGGGGGGAACCACAAGCACTCTAGTGCACTTGGGGACAAATGACATAAATGGTAATAGTGAACTAGAAATTCAGGCAAGATTCCAGGAGTTGGCCAGGGTATGCCTTTCTGTAAATCCTGCCAGTGCCAAGGGCTAGTGGGTAAAACGAGATGAAGATTAGGGAGATAAATGAGTGGCTTAAGGAGTGGTGTGGGGAATTGGGGTATGGCCTGGTGGGGAACTGGGGGGAGACCTGGGAGGATAAGGGGCTATATGAGAGGGACAGGCTCCACCTTAATTTGGAGGGGAAGGAAATCCTTCAGCTCAAACTAGTTGGGTTCATCAGCGAAAGGTGGGGTTGAAACTTGTGAAGGGGGAGGGATCAAAAAAGGTACGCTAAATGAGGGATATGATCTCCACTCCTCTAGGGGGCTATGGAGGTATGGAAATGGATCACCAGGTAGCGTGCAGGAGCTGAGAAATGGGAGCTCAAGGGGGAGAAATGAGAGGAGGAAAAGGATGGAGAGTAGTCCTGATAAATGCCAGGAACTTAGGAAATAAAATGCCTGAGCTCCAGGCAACGCTATTTGAGAGGAAGGTAGATGTGGCAGCAGTCACTGAGACCTGGGCCACTCAAGGGCACAAGTGGGACCTAAATTTAGAAGGCTGCACTATGTTCAGAAAAGATATGGGGGAGGGAAGGGGTGGTGGAGGAGTACTGTTAGTCAGAAATGGCATGGGTATTGAAGTGGTAAAGGAGGCAGAGGGGAACGTGGAGGCTATTTGGGTCACCTTGCTGACATAGGGGGGTAAGAGATTAAATGTTGGAGTGGTATACAGACCACCAACACTGGCGGAGGTCCTGGAAGAAACTTTGGTGGCAAACCTCAAGGGACACTGTAGATTGATAAAGGGAAGGGTAGTGGTAATGGGGGACCTGAAGGTGCCAGGAACAGACTGGGGGACTATGATGTCACCAGTGGCCAGAAAGCAGAGGCTGATGGATGTCTTCCAGAATACATTTCTGACACAACAGATGGGTGAGCCAACTAGGGAGGTCCGGACACTGGACGTGGTTCTGGTAGACAGCAATCAGATTAGGGGCCCAGAGGTGAGGGACCCATTGCCAGGGAGTGATCATGCCACAGTCTTGTTCTTTCTGGACCTAGGGGAAGGGGAAAGATGAACAAGGACATCAGTAACTGACTTTAGGGGTGCAGAGTTCAGGGAGATGTGAAGGATCCTTAAAGATCGTCTGGACAGGATAAAGCTGGATATGGATGCTGACAGCAGGTGGGCGATCATGAGGAGGGGAATACAAGAGGTTACTAGATCCTGCACAAGGGAAAGGCGTAAGTTCAGTAAGGACAGAAAACCCTGCTGGTGGACCTGGGAGGTACAGGAGGTGGTGAGGGAAAAGAAGGCAGCCTATAGGCACTTCAAGTGCTCAAGGAGTGAAAGGGATCACGAGGAATGTGAGCTGACAGCCAACAGAGTCACCAGGGTGGTCAGAGCAGCTAAGACAAAAAAGGAACAGTCCTTGGCCAGTGGGATCCGGAGGGGGGACAAGGGGTTCTTTAGATACGTCGGGGAAAAAAGGAAAGTAAGGGGGCAGATCAGCAAGATAAGGATAGGGGATGGTTGGGCACAGGAGGTGGGGGAACAGGCAGAAGTCTGAAATGAGTACTTTGCATCAGTTTTTACTGGGAGGGATGGAGGGGCTATGTCTTGCGAGGGGAGTCGGGGCAAACTGGAGGAAGGGGTGGGACCGGTAGAGACCAGGGACCCTGATGGGTCTGGGGAAAGGGAGTGGCCACCACAGACAGGTGGGAGCCCAGCAGTGCGGGGTGAAAAGGGGGAGGACATGGAGGCTGAAATCCCGGTAGAGAGAATAAGGGAAGAACTCAGGCCCTTCGGATGGAGAAAGCACCTGGGCCAGATAAGATACATCCCAGGGTGCTGAGGGAACCGGTGGATGTCCTGGCAGTCCCTCTAGTGGAGCTTTCAACATCTCTGAGGACTGGGTGGGTGCCACAAGACTGGAGGGTGGCCCATGTCTTGCCGATCCACAAGGGGGCGATCAAGAGAGGAGGTGAGAAATTACAGGCCCATTAGCCTGACATCAGTGGTTGGCAAGGTGATGGAGGGTATTGTCAAGGAAAGGCTAGGGGGGTTACTGGAGCAAACTGGGACAATAGGCAGCATGGCTTTGTTACGGGAAGATCATGCCAGACAAACCTTGTTGAGTTCTATGACTGGGTGACGAGGGCCCTGGACCAGAGTAGGCTAGTGGGCATCCTCTTTCTGGACTTTAGCAAGGTGTTTGATTCTGTACCCCACAGTGGTCTGCAGGCTATGCTGAAGGAAATGGGGGTAGGGAGACAGTTGTTAAGATGGATAGGAAATTGGCTCTCTGAGCATACTCAGAAGGTGGTGGTTGATGGGTTAGCCTCATCCCCAAGGTAGGTTTTTAGTGGGGTTCCCCAGGGGTCAGTGCTGGGACCACTCCTGTTCAACGCCTATATCTCAGACATCAGGAGGGGGATCAGGAGTGAGATAAGTCTCTTTACAGATGACTGAAAGCTGGGTACAGTGGTGGATGAGGAGGAGGGGAGGTGGTCGGGAAAATGGAAACTAAAATTCAATGCGGAGAAGTGCAAGGTTCTGCATCTGGGAGTCAGAAATCCAGGCCAGGGGTATACCCTGGGATGAGACATGATTCAAGTCATGTGGGTGAGAGGGACCTGCAGGTAGTGGTAGATGTCAAAATGCACAACTCAGAGACCTGTAGGAGGGCAGTGGTAAGGGCAAATGGGATGCTGGGATGCACCACCAGGGGGATTACCTCCAGAAAGGTGAAAGTGATCCTTCCACTGTATAACTGCTTGGTTAGGCCACACCTCGAATATTGTGTACAGTTTTGGAGACCACATTTAAAGAGGGACATTACATTCCTAAAGAGGGTCCAAAGGAGGGTAACCAAAATTATCTGGGGCCTGGGGGAGAGGGCCTATGAGGAGATGCTCAAGGAGCTCGACATGTACACCCCGGAGGAGAGGAGGGACGGGGGGACATGGTAGAGGTCTCTAAGTACATGAAAGGGATCAATAATGGAGGCCCAGTCAGGGTGCTCCAAAGGAAGGAGGGTGGGGCAATGAGCGGTCACAGGTGTAAGCTGGAAGGGGGCAGGCTCAGAGGGGAGAGGAGGAGATATTATTTCACTGAAAGGGTGGTGGAGCCATGGAAAGCACTGCCCAGGGAGCTGGTAGAGGTGGAGACTGTGGACGGTTTTAGAGGGGATGGGATAGGTACAGGGGGAAGGTTAATCTAACCAGGCCCAATACAGGTGGAACATCTGGGACTAGGGACAGTATAACCCAAGGGGGGGGGGACACCAAAATCGGCCCTCAATGTGGGTACTGAAAATAAAGCAAACTTGAGAGACCATTAGGCCTATTCTGCTGGCATTTTAGTATGTTACCATGAAATGCCATTCATGTCCTGGACCGGTGATCCACTGACTATAGAGTTTCCTTAGTATGAAGGCTCTGGCCTTCTATTTAACTATCTTTTGGATGAGACGTTAAACTGAGGTCTACCTGTTCCGGTGGTTGTTCAGGTGGACATTAAAAAACCCATGGCACTTCTCGAAAAGAGTAGAGAAATTTTTTATTCAATACACAAACACACAAAAAAACAAAACAGTATTAGTTCATACAAAAGCTTAACTTCAAAAAAAACAGAAATCATAACATACGTGGGAAATATGCTAAAAAACAATTTTTCACATAAGGAAACTATACAGTTTTTCCAACAAAAACAGAAAACCTCCCCCTTCCCTTGTTAAATGAGCCAGGGAAGTTTATGTGGCAAATCTATTTCCGAATATGTAGAAAAGAAAAACTACTAGTTTCCAATAGGCCAGTATATGACAATTTATATACAGTGTAACCCAACCCTACTGATCATCCCATCCAAGGCACATCTTTCAATAAATAAAAATAATTACATGCATTGTGCCCCATGGTATTGTGTTCATACTGGTAAATCTTATCAACTTTGGCCTGTATTTTGAAAAGTACATCCTGTCTTCCAATTTCTACATTCTGAAGAACCCTTGAGCACCTAAGTTGCCACAGGGACTACTTAATGCAGGCTAGAATAATATAGATTGTGCTCTTCTTCCATTTTCTCCAGTCCTGTGGAATTTGTCCCAATACTGATATTTCATAAGAAATATCTTAAAAAGCTCTCTCACCCCAAAAGACAGCCAAATCCCTCCAAAATAGTTTAACAAATACACATTCCAAAAATAAATGAGACTTGGTTTCTATCTGTCCTGCAAACTGCTCTTCCTCACAAATCCTTTCTTCCACCCTCTTGTGTTTTTGATTGCCCTTCACATTAAGCTTCTGGTGACCACAAAGCCATGCCATGTCCTGTATTTTTAATGGCATCCTTGGTTCTGTCATACTATTAATTATGTCTTCCCAGACAATCCCATCCTGTACATGAAATATGGGTTGTTCCCAATAACATTTCTCCACTATGGAAGCATAATTTTTTTTGTCTTTAGAAATGAAATCAGATAGTTCAATACCCCATTGCCTAACATACTTTAGGATGAGTTGTACATAACCTGGTAACTGTTTTTTTCTGTACAATGCCACTGCCCTCTCCCCCATGCCATAAGAAACTGGCTACCCCATAATCCCATACATTGTTTCCCCATACCTTTCATTTCTAATATTGCAGGCCTAATAGTGGAATAAAAATAATTCCCAAACAAAAAAAAAACAGGGGTTGTAGCATATTCAGACCACCTGTTTTCCATGACCTATAACTGTGTGCTCTTTTGACAGGGTTAAGACAGCTACCCCATGGAAGCAGAAAAAACAACCCCTTGATCTTTGTAGGCATAGCGTAAGGGAGTGAGTACACATGGGGAACATGTAAAAATAAAGGCACTATATAGGCCCTTATCAAATATACCCTTTTCTTTTTTGTCATTTTCCATGACTTCCGTCTCTGCACTTTGGCCAATGCTTTATGGTATGCCAATTCCCAATTCAATAACTCCACCTCCCATGTACCGAACATTAGGCCTAAGATTTTTATCTGCCCTGTTACCATTGGGATGGGGAAATCGGCCTGCCCTGTACCTTTCCTAATCCCATCAATTTAGTTTTATCCTTGTTCAACCTAATTCCCATAGTGTCTGTCAAACCTTCTAACAGCCTGAGCACCTCTCTCCCAGACTCTAAATCTGCCACAGCTATAGTGCAGTCATCTGCATAAGCTGTAATTTTCCAAAATCTATTTCTGCTGTAGTACTTATTTGTCTAATTATTGCCATGTCTTCTATAAGTCTCAATATTGGATCAAGTCCAAAGACGTATAACAGCGGACTTATAGGGCATCCTTGGCGAACCTCATTTTTTTAAAAAATGGGTAGCCCAAAACGCCCATTAATAAGTGTCACCTGACCCTCTCTATAGATTCTCTGTAATAACTTGATGCACCTGTACAGGAATACCATATTGATCAAGAGTGGACCATATATGCTCCTGTCTCATCGCATCAAAATCCGTCTTCTGATCCAATGTCATAATATACCCATCTAGTTGCTTCACCAAGCCTAGTTCCATGATTTCCCTAACGTAACTCAAATTTTGTGCAGTAGTCCTCCCCGGTATTGCACAGGTTTGTGCTGGATTAATACATTTTTTGGCCACTTTTGCTAGCCTGACAGTCAAGATTTTTGTCAAAATCTTATAATCAGATGTCAGTAAACTTACCAGTCTCCAATTCCTTATATCTTGCTAATCCCCTGTTTTATGTAGGGAAGTCACCACCCCGTCATTCATGCTGGGGACTAATTGCTCTTCTTGCTATATAGCCACGAAAACCAACTGCAACTGTGAAGCCAATATATCAATAAAAGATTTATAAAAATCATTTGGAACACTATCTTTTCCTGGTGTAGTATGAGCCGATAAGTGTGACACTGCTTCCTGAAATTTTTCTAAACTGAAAGGAGCTGTTAGTTCCTGTTCTTCCTGATTTGTCAGTTTTGGTACTTTTATGTGTTGTAGCAAAGAACTCCTCTCTCCCCTTCTGTCCTTCTGGAAAGTAGCCTGTAAATGTTCCTGAATTATCTGTTGCATCCCCCATCTAGCTCGAAAGATTTGTCCTGTGCTAGTAGCTAAGGCTGTCATAGTTACTCTACAGAATATCTGGGAATCTGTGCCAAACAGATTAACCTGTTCTTTTGTCCCTCTAGTTAGAAATCACTGCTGTTTTTCAGTGTTTTTTTCTTTCTCACTAAAGTAGCTGCACATTTGTGCTTTAACCTCCGAAAGTTGTGTCCTAAGATCTTGTCCTGTCATTCGCATCTGTGTCAGTAATTTCAAATATCTTGCCCTCAGACTCAAATACTGTAAGTATTTTGTCCCAGCTGTATGACAGGATAATGATATAAATAAAGTTTTTAAATCCCTTTTTGTATCCTCCCACCAATCAAGTAGAGTGTCATATAGAAATTGTATATTGTTCCTACCTTCTAAAAATTATTGAATTTCCCTTCGATATTCTTCTTCTTGTAACAATTCCACATTCATCTTCCAATATCCTCTGCCAACAGAAGTCACCAGTTCATGCCCTATCACTGCTTTCACAGCTAGATGGTCAGAAATATCTAATGGTTGCACTGACACCACAAGAGGTTCTACCCTAAGCGAAAAAATCTATTCTTTGTGATCCCTTATAAAATGTATGCTCTGGAGACTGATTAAGTGTGTCATAAACATCCCGTAACTGTTAGGTGCTCCAAAATTTAATTGAAGTGTTGGTATCACTATAAATCTTTGTAGTCTGCCTCCCCTAATCTCTGTGTGCCAACTCACAAGTAAACTCCCCCCATATAACCTGTTTTGAAGTATATAAATATGGGGTAATGGTCTGGAACAAAGCTGATCTTTCTGCCTTAGTTTGTCACGCATAGTTGTTAATTAATTTATAAGCCTTGTTGTGTATAAGAACATCGATCAACATGGCTCTCCCTGGGGAAAGATTTAAAACTTTAAAAACCACTACCTCAAGACCCATAAACATAATCCCGAAACTGGAACATTGATCCTTACCAATTGACCAAAGCGAGGGACCCTACCTCCACTCTTTTTGTGCAGCCATCATTTCCTGTATAATATGAAGCCTAGTATCGTGTATAAAAACACATTCCCCTTCCCTTCCTTTATACTAGGAAATGTAATACTTCTCTTTGCCTATGATTTAATGCTGTTTACATTCGCTGTTATTCAGGTAATGCCCTCTGCCATAAGAAAGAGGAAGTAAACACACCACACCATAAGGAGGACTTAGGTTATCAATAAATCAACGAAACTGACACTAATCATTTTTGCTTTTTCCATTTCTTCAGCTTCGATTTCTCCATTGGCAGATAGTCTCCTGTTTCCTGATGCACCGAAATGATTGAGGACACATCAGAGTCCCCCCCTCCATGTCATCATCTTCTATATCCATTAGCACCTCATATGAATTAGTCACTGGAAGGCTTTCTGTCTCACCCACCCCAGGCGAAGCATCCAAAAGGTGCCGTGCTGCTTTTGATCTGGTTACTCTCTGGAAGGAACAGTCACCTCTCGATTGTGGGTGTAACATTATATCCTTAACTACCTTCTCCCCCAGAGTGGTATCCGCCATGTTAAAAGGCCCTGCTGCCTCTAATTCAGGGTGGGGGGGTCATGCCTCTCTGGCTCAAGTATTAGACCATGCACCTCTTCCTGTGTACCCACATCAGCTCCTTTTTCTAATCCCTGCTCCAATGGGACTGGCTGAGATGTTATCCCAGGACTTCAATCCCTGCTTGTTTCAGATACAGGCCCTGATATTCTTGTGCTCAGTACTCTTTGGGGCTGCAGTATCTCCACTCTGGACTGTGACAAGAGTTCTATCATCCTTAGCCTTTCCTTCTGTGCATTAGCCGCATAGCCATCCTGTTTAAGTTGCAATGTGGTATCTAGACTATTGTGGGCTGCCCAGGAACAAGTCCTATATGTGTGCCCTTGCTCTTCACATAAGTTACATCTTGGAGGCAACTGACAGTGAGCAGCTATATGTCCTATAGCATCATCTAAACCACATCTCTGTTTTTTCCAGACATTTCTAAGATGATCCACCTCCCCACATTTATAGTTGGTCCGGGGCTGACCTGGGTAATAGATCACCCCCTGTCCCTTCCCAAGAATAGACAGTTTGACAAATGCTTAGTGATGCCAGAATCTTGATATAATGTAACCTTATATCTCCAGCCCCCAGTCCATAAATGTTCCTCATCCAAGATTGACTCCAGAGTGCCATTCACCGTACAGTGTCTTTTAAGCCAATATGTGATATCTGCTACATTCACTCCTTCATTTCGGAAGAAAGTCTCTTCAAGAGACAAGTTATTTTTTTAAACCTAAGTTTCGTCAGTGGTATTGCCAGGAAGGACTTCCATAGCGCAGTATTTTTCAGATCTAAATACAGTTTCCAAAACCTATCCAGGCCAACTGGATGCTTAATACTAATGTCAAAGATTGACTCTCCCGGCATGTATATTAAAGTGTACACTTCATATGTGTAATACTTCATGCTGTCCTTGAGTAAAGCTCTCCCCACAAAGAGTCTATCCGGAAGGTCTGCCATGTCCCCTCTATATCTGAGATGCACAGCATTACATCTTGCTGCTGGTGCCGCTGTTTTCTGGGCATTCTCAGGAAATAACCTATTTCTTACATTAGCATGCCATACATTGGAGGTAGGTCTAGGAGGTATTGCAGTACGCCCTGTAGGAACAGATGTATCAACATCCTGTCTGGATGGTAAATCTCTGTTTACACTCTGGATATGTTCCATCTCACTCCTTGTGGGGGGTTGGGGGTCTATTTCAACTAAATCCTTGGGTACCCCTTCTTCTATCCCTATGATGTTTTCCAACACATGATTAAAACTAGCATCAGATGATGCTCCTGTCTCAGTCATTTCCAGTTGTCCAGGGGTAATATTAGACACTGAGAAACTGTTCCTCTAACCTCCTGACCTTTCTCTGTCACCAAACTAGTGATAATGCCACCAACTCCCCTGAATGAAATCGGGAGATCAGCATCCCATCCCATTCCATCAGAGCTGCGTTTACAGCCTACACTCTGCCAGGATTGTACTACCCAGGCCTTCTGAACTGGGGAGGGTTAACAGGTTCCTGTTGGACATCAGGGAACTTCAATTTCCCTTTAATTCATTTCCCCTCACCTTCTTTCAATGGCAATTTTCTTAAATACCCCCCAGTAGACACACCAATACTAAAAGGGATACTTTTCTCCAGCAACAAGTTATGTTCAGTAACTTGCACTGTGTTCTGTGCGTTAGTCTGTAAGGGATCTATAGTAGGTGTGTATCTGGGATCCCCTCCTGTCCCACCAACTGCTCACTACCTGCTGCAGAACAAACATCTTGGCTCCCATCCAATACAACTGCCACCCTAAATTTATTTACCTGCAGGCCCAGAGAAACTGTAGTCTGAGGAAACCGATTTCCCCTGGTTGCTGTCCACTTTCCTGCTGCCAATCCTCCTCTGGTTGCTCTAATACATTCCTGGTCTCCTGTGACAGAGAAAACGGACGCTTCTCTACTGCTGTCATTTGCTGTAACAGAGCCTGTTCTAACATGCCTTTTCTCTCTCAAAAAAGTCACTCTTCTGCCTCAATCATCCGTTGAATCTCCTCTGCAGAAATCATTTCCTCTTCAACCACTTTGTGCATCCCTGTATTTGCAGTGACATTTTGGATCTCCACACTCTGCTGTTCCAGTTTGTCTACCGCATAAACTGAGTCCTTCATCAGAGTACGTTCAATCTCCATTGGAGCATCTCATGGTACAGAGGTTGAAGAGGAAGACTGCTCCTCAACCCCCTGGATATCTTCCTCCATTGCTTATCTGCAAGCAACTGATCACTCAGCTTCCACCACAGCACCCCTTAGTGAAAGAGTAGGAGAACATTTTATTATAGAGAAACTGTTCAAACATAAACAAATTACATAATTAACATAATATACAAATAACATACAAAGGAAAATCACATCAAGAAATTTAACCAATTTTGTCTTTGATAAAAGGAACATTCAACCAATGAATTTTCTATATAGTTAAGGACATGTGTTGATGCTCAAACATGTATTGCTTATATAATTCTTGTTCAATCATTTTGATAACAAACATTGGATCACAAAATACCTGTTGCAGTACAAATTTACAACATATTTGCCATAAAATAAATTTAATAAAAGCAAATATTAAATGTAACAGACTCTTATCAATCCCCAAATTCTGTAGACTAAAACCCCCAGCAACCTCATCATACCTTATGGACCTCCAATACTCATTTCCCCATAAATGTGCCAATGTTACCCACATCTCATTTACATAAGTACACTCTATAAGAAAGTGTCTCATAGTTTCTTCCTGGTCCACACAACATAATCTGGGACATTTACGTTCATCTTTACTTTTATGTTTAGCATTTCCCTCGACAAACAGCTTGCCAAGAGAACAAAGCCATACTATATCCCAAAGTCAAGGAGGAATGTATTTATCCATCAAAGAGTCTATGATATGTTCTGATATAAGGGAGCAATATCTTTAAAATCAATTGAAGTGATCCCATTCGGTTGAATTATATTACCATAAATCAGTTTGCTAGATGAAAACTGTACAATATGTGTTCTTAATTTCCATTGTTTTAATTTAAATAATACAGGTCTAAAAACATATTTTATCTTAAATTGTGCTGGTAACACCCGATAACAGTCCCACATTTGATAAAATGGCATGATACAATGGCTTGCATATACAGACCAAAGTGCTTGACTGGGTCTAATTAAGTCTAATAAATTCACAAGCAAAAAATACCATACACAAAAACCACAGGATTAACTAAATTAACCCCCCTTTTTTTCTAGGCAGGTACAATATTTCCCTTTTAATTGGGTTTAAACGATTCCCCCAGATTAAATGAAAAACCAATTCAAGAAGGGTTACTTCATAAGCTCGTGGCAAAGGATATATAGCACTTATAAACACAAAAATAGGTAAAAGAAAGGTCTTTACTACTGCTACTGCCACCTTCTTTTTTTTTATTGTTGCCAATTCCTCCAAATTGCCACTTTTGATTGGGCTATGTTCAAATTTTTACCCCAATTCAGTTCCACATTATCTCCCCTCCCAAACCAAACCCCCAAGAATTAAAGGGGTCCATGGATACCTTTATACCTTGCCAGGTCTCGTTCTGGTCTATAGTTCTACTAAGAGCATAGATAATGCTCTTCCCTTAATTTATTTTAGCCCCTGTTGGCCTAGAATATCCATTTATTATTTCCAGAGCTCAGTTTGCAGAAGCATGATTTGCTACCAATACACAGATATCGTCTGCATACACAATAACCTATGTCTCCATATCCCCCTCAACTGGCTTAATTCCTCAAATACATGTATCTTGCTGAAGAAGCCTCAATAATGGATCTAAGCAAAATACATATAATAATGGACTGAGGGGGCATCCCTGCCTAACCCCTCATGCAATATTTATGTTTTAACCCAGAGTTCCATTAACTAATGGAATAGCCTGAGCATTTGCATACAATAAGGTTATCCATGCAACAAATACCTGAGGAATCCCATAAGACAACAATATTTTTGAAATAAACTGATGAGGGACCTTATCAAATGCATTTTACTGATCTAGTGACATAATATAGCCTTGTATTTTACCCTCTTTACCCTGTTCCACTAACTCTCTGTTTAATAATAAATTACGATGTATATGACGATTTGGTACTGAACAAGTCTGAACCAGAGCAATAAGCATTGAAGCTGTAGTAACTAATCTACTATGCAACATTTTTAACAGTATTTTGTCATCTGTGTTCAGAAGGCCAAGTGACCTCCAGTTATTCAGATCATATCTTTCCCCTTTCTTGAAAATTAGAATTTGGACAGCAAGACAAAAATGAAAATCAACACTTAAATTATCCAGTACCCAATTATAGACTACCACCAAAATATCTTTTAATAAAATTTTAAATGATTTATAAAATTCAGATGGTAAACCATAAATACCAGGAGCAGTATGATTAGCATTCTTAAACTATTAGCATTCACTGAAGCAATGCTGAGCAGTGAATGAGGTACTAAGGGAGAAGACAGCGAAAAAGTTTAAGGTGTTTTTTTCAACCGTGAACTTCTTCAAATTCTAGTACCCCTTTTCTTTGTCCTAGTCATGTCTGCACCCTGTGCCTGTGATTCTCTTTCAGAATCAGAAGAATGTGGGGCAAATGAAGATGCTTCTGAGTCTCCTCCCTGTTCTGAATCTATCACCCCTTTTGTTAAGATGTCAAAACCATTTTTCAAGATAATATCTTCCTCTCCAGGTATATTTGCTTTAGAAACCTTGGATCTGGCTCTTGTTTGTTTAATACCCCTTTTTTTGCTGTGCTTTTAACAGTTAAAGGGGGATGCATAACATCAGTTAAAGCTTTACTTCCCAATGCAGTGTCACAAACTTCAGTGATAATCTTACTAACCAAAGGGGCTACTGTTGCTTTACTCATAGGTTGCTCAACCACAATTTCCACCACAGTTTCAGCGGGGGAGAGGGAGGGGTAGTGGACCTAGTCATCTGTGGTTGGGGTTTATCTGCTGGGGCACCTTGTCTAGCCATGCTCTTTTTCTGGGCTTCTTTAATAATACCGTCTTGGCTCACACAGTCAGCATGATTGTGAGTGGCCCATGGACAAGATCTATAATTATGTCTAAGGTCCATACACAAATTGCATCTCATTTCTTCTGTACAATCTATGCTATGGTGTCCAAAAGCTAAACATAGATTTCATTTTAGTCTATCACTAGCAGAACCCAAATGAGTAGAGGCCCTGCACTTAAAACATGTTCTGGGCTGCCCAGGGTAAGAACAATGCCACCTTTCATTTCCCAGAAACAGGCTATTCGGTAAATGTACAGACCCCAAACTATTATTCCTTAAGCTAACTTTTTACTTCCTACCCCCATTCCATAAATGCTCCTCATCAAAAATAGGCTGTGGAGACTCAATTACATCACGTTTTTTCTCTATCCAGTAGGTAATATCGTGAACTGACACAGACTCATTCCTGAAAAGAACAGTAACAGTCTTAATTGAGGGTTTTGTTAATGGAAGAACACGAAATGGGATACAGATTTCAGAATACTTCAAAGCATCATATTTAGTCCAGAAATGATCTAATCCCTGTGGGGTATGAAAACTAACATCAAAAGTCTTAGAGACTGAAACATGAATCAGGGCATGTATTTCATTTGAGAAAAAACCCAGAGAGGATTTTAACAATGTTCTGCCAACATACAAGCAATCTGGGTCTATATCCAAACCCCCTACATACTCCACAAATACTGCATTCCACCATTGCAAGGGGGGATCAGAAAATGGATCTTTCCGATGAAATTGCTCCCATGCAGTTTTTGACTGTTCAAAAAAAGACTCTTTAACTTGTGAAGTATGTGTATATCCTTATCAGGTTGCTTCTCCCTCCCTGTTTGTAGTAGTTCAGGTTCTTCAGAATCCGATGAATTTGAGTTGGACAAAGACATTAGTACTACCTCATTATTATCAGAGTTATTTGCAACATTACCCAAGGGAGATATAGGCAAGGTAGTTTGTTCTGGTAATTGCATATGCTCTTTTTCCACTTCTAATTCTTCCTGCAAGGGGGTTTGTTCAGGAATAAGGCTATGCAAGGGGTCAGGAACCCAGACACCTGACTCACCTCTTTTCTACCCAGCTGACAAGAGCAAACGTTCAAGAGAGGTCAGAGATCACCCTCGTTGAACTGGAGAAAAACTGTCAGTGCTTCTACCCTTCTGTAAGCCCAAATTATGTACAACAGTACCAACAGATTTTTGTAGCATAGAAGGGGAAGTACTCAATGCATCCTTATGTTCCCTGAAACCTTGTTGCTTTTCATATATCAGCACAGGCTGCACTGCATCTGTCAGTGGCTCCACTTATTTCTCTGGCTCATGTGGCAAGAATGCCTTTGATGATCCCACATCAGCCGGTGGATTAACAGGGCATTCAGCTGAAGCAGAAGTTGAAATGTCAGGCAGTTCCTTCAAAAGTAATGCAGCAGCTCGCAATTGAGTAGGTATTATCTGGTCACACTGCATTTCAGTAACCTCTTCCATAGGAAAGCATGCATTTACTAGGTTGCATCATCCCTAAATCACAACACTTTATTTTGTTTAAGAATGTTATTTAACCAAGCTTCATCCAAAGAAAACAGACCTGAAGGTGGGCTTGCAGAATTGGTCAAACAACCAGGCACTTCCATATCCATTACACTGGCAAAATCAGCAACATTGTTGGTCTCCTGAGCTGGACCTGAGGGTTGGGAGACCTGCACACCCTCAGGTACACCAGCAGAATGAACAGCTGCAACATCATCCTCCATAGCAGCAGCTCTCCCTACTGACAAAGATTAAGGGAATATTTTATTGAAAAGAAAAACTGAACATCATACACTCAAATAATACACAACAAAGATTATAACCATAATACATAAATAAGACTGAGTCCCTGGTTACATAAATAAAGTCATGCACCTTCATCCAATTTTATCCTTCATAAAAGGTACTTCCAGCCAACGAAGCTTCCAAATCTCTTTACGCATAATTCGTTGCTCAAAATAACACTGTTTATCCAGAGCATATTCTATACTAAGAATTACAGAATCAGGATCTTGAGAAATTTGCTGTAACACCAATTTACATCTAACCTGCCAAAGAATATATTTAATAAATGACAAAATTAATCTTATCATATCCTTCTGCAAACCCAAATTTGAGAGACAAAAACCCCCCTATAATTTCTGAATACGTAAGAGACTGCCAAGCAGTTTGCTTCCATTTATCAGCTAATTTTTTCCATACAGTTTGTACAAAAGGACACAAAAGTAAAAAATGCTGCATAGTTTCCAACATCTTAATACACCCCTGTCACGGACAAAAACGTTCTGTCCATTTTTTATGTTTTGCATTACCCTTCACATTGAGTTTCCCATGAGCACACAACCATGTAACATCCTACACTCGAGGTGCTATTCTGGGATCCCTTAAGACATCTATGACATAAGACTTGTATTGAGGCTCAATATTAGGAAACTCTATTAGTAACTCTGGAATCCCTTGTTGTATAGCTTTATACAGCAATTTAGTGGATATTGAAGTAAGCACCTCAAATGACACTTTCCATTTTTTTAAAATTCCTCAAAACAGGTCTGAAAAAACACAAGGGGTTTTAAACTGTGCATGCAATATCTTCTGCTCCTTCCATTTTGAATAAACAAGCCCCAACCAATGTTCCACAAAAGGGAGCCACAAGGCTGATTGTGGTTTTGACATGTCCAACAGATTATGATGAAGAAAAATTGTAAGCAGAAAGAGAATAGGATTAATCAGATTTAAACCTCCTTTATCTATAGGTAAATACAAAACCTCCCTCTTTATTGGATTTAAACGGCATCCCCATATAATTTGGAAAACCAACCCCAACAAACGAGATTCAAATTGGCTTGGTAATGGATATGCTGCACTAAGAAATAAGAATATTGGTATTAAGTATGTTTTAATAACCATAACTTTCTTCTTTTTTACCAAATCCCAACTTTTCCATACGCTAACCTTTCCCTCTGCTTCTTCCAGTTTCCTTGACCAATTAAATATACAGTTGTCCTCCTTTCCATACCACACACCCAAATGATGAAATGGCTTGTGTGAAACAGTGATACCATGCCAGATCGCAGACCCCTGAAGGAACCTTCCTAAAGGATAGATTGTACTTTTAAGTTTATTGAGTCGTGAACCTGTGGTATCAGCGAATTCTTCCAAAATAGTTAAAACTCTCAATCCTGAGTTTACATCCTCAACTATGACACAGATGTCATCTGCATAAGCAGTTACTCACACTTCGAAACCCCCCCCAATGGTCGAAGTCCCACCACCTGAGCATCCTGTTGAATTAGTTTCAACAATGGATCTAAACACCAAACATATAGTAGGAGACTTAAGGGACATCCCTGTCTTACCCCTCTAGAATTTGTAACATATTTCCCCAGATGCCCATTTACCAAAGGGAGAGCTTTTGCTGATGAATATAAAGTAGATATCCACTTAACAAATTGCTCAGGTAGCCCATAAGACTGTAAAACCAGGGAAATATAGGAATGTGGGACATGATCAAAGGCCTTTTCCTGGTCCAAGGCCATTATAAGCCCTTGTAAGAGATCCTCTTTCCCTTGTTCAACTAATTCTCTTATTAATAATAGGTTATGTTGTATACTACACCCTGGTACAGTACAGGTTTGTGCCCCAGAAAGTATATATGGTGTTAATTGCAACAAACGAGAATGTAAAAGCTTCATTAAAATTTTGTAATCCGTATTCAGTAACCTTAAAGAGCGTCAATTATCCAAACACATTCTCTCACCCTTTTTATATACCAAAATTTGAACTGCAATACAAAAATGAAAATCCGCTTGCATCGTTGACAATACCCAATTAAATACTACAACCAATATCCAGATAATTTCTTCTTTAAATGTCTGATAAAATTCAGTAGGCAACCCATCTATACCAGTAAAAGTATTTTTTTTAAGATTCATCATTATGAGATCTATCTCACGGGCCGTGACAGGCTCTATCAATGGAGAAACCTGTTCCACCATCAGTGTAGGTACCATAATGGACGTGAGCAAACTCTCAGTCTGTTCTAAGCTCAAAAACTTTGGAGCATAGATTGAATCCAAATATTGTGTCACTACACTTAAAATACCAGGACCATCTGAGACAATCGCTCCCTGATCTGAAAGGACAGCCACCATAAATCGTGCATTTGCCCTTTGGGTACTATGCTGAAAGGGATCACCCAATCCTGTCTTACCCTGAGTACAGATTTTGTGTTCAAATTGCAGGGATTTAGGCCTGTCATATTGTAATAAAAACATTTCTTTTTTAATATTAAGGGCTTGTTCAGACAAGGGGATGTGTAATAAATTTACAGTTGAGTAAATTTTATTCAGCTGCATGCACAGTTTCAAATATTCTCTATACTGCCCCTGACTTCATGTAACCGAATGTTTTTGAACTATGCTTCTTAATCCTGTTTTGGTCAGTTCCCACCAACTACTTCTATTGGGCATCAACCCCGCCATTGTCATACGTGCTCTTAAATACTCCCGAATTTTAAACTGTAAATGTTGATCTAACAGAAGTGATGTATTCAATTTCCAGTATCCCTTCCTATACTGAGGCCCGTTAACAGTCCCCAAGGTAATTACTAACATGGCATGATCTGAAAATTCCACTGGGTACATCGAAGCTGTTTCTACACCAATACAGTTTTTAATGAAGAGAAAATCTATTCTCGTGGACAGAGCTCCACGAAAATATGTCTGCCCTCCTTGTGAATGAACCACCTTGTAGGAATCACATAGCTGACTTTGAGCTTCAGTTTCACAAAATAATTAGTATCACTAAACACCTTTGTAGTTTTATCCCCTCTATCTTGGACATGCAGAATGCAATTAAAATCGCCACCCCAAATTACCAACTTAGTGGTAAATAAGTAAGGTTTAATCAACCCAAACAATTCCATCCTACCTTTCTTAGTTAAAGGCCATAGATGTTTATTAATCTCCAGGATAGGCCTTCATATGTAAAGTCAATTATTAAGGCCCTCCCCAAAAGAACCTCTATCAATCATGAGATACGAAAAGCATCTCCTCTGAAAAGTACACCTACACCCTCACACAAATCAGTGCCATAAGAAAAAAAGGATGGGCCCCAACACCATAACTTTTTCGCTATATTAGTTAAATAAATTGTATTTAACCTTGTGTCTTGTCGCAAACAAATGTCACAATCCATATCTTTAAATTTTGTGAATGCTACCAACCGTCTCTTAGGATTCCTGATACTATTAACATTAATAGTTAAAATTCTCAACTTTGGCAGGGATGGAAATAACATAGTCAGTATTTAAGCTCAAGGTGGTTTCTTAACTCTGGAACTCCTACGCACCCGAGTTCTACATCTAGGATCTGCACTAATTTGTGAAACGTGCTCTGGGGCGTCCTCATCAGAATCAGAAGGGGGGGGCCCAAGGAGGAGGCTTCCTAATCACCTCCTTGTTCCAAATCCAAAGCAGTAGAGTTCAAAATCTCATATTTATTAGTCAACACAATAGCACCATTTGTCCTAGAAGAGCCTTTGGCTATCTTAGAGTGAGGTTGCATTTGTTTCAAACCTCTTTCCTTTGCAACACTTTTATCTCGAGGAGGTGGTATTGCAAAGGGAGGACTCTCCTGTACCTGTGGAAGAGATTGACCCAATACAACATCACCTCCACCCTTTTCCATTACTGGTTCAGTTGCAGGACTCGGCAAAATGTCCACAATCTCCTCTGACTGAGAAGATATGGAGGAGGGGGAGGCCGCGGTGTTCTGGGCCTTGATTCCGGCGGGGAAGGGATCCTTCTGCCTAGCTCTTTTTTTAATATTTCTTTCTTTTGCATCTCCTGTAAAATAGTATCCTGACTAGTTCTACCTATCCGGTTGCGCATTGCACAAGGACAAGATTTATATGAATGCCCCGAATCATAGCATAAATTACATCTCAACCCAGCATGACATGTGGAACTTTGATGTCCAAAGTCTAGACAGAGATTGCAGTGCAATCTATCACAAGTGGACCCTAAATGTGTAAGGGCCCCACACTTGAAACAGGCTCTTGGCTGTCTCTGATAAAAACAGTGTCCTCATTCCGTACCTAAGAAAATGCTATTGGGAAGGTGTACAGGCCCCATTTGATTGTTACATAAGTGAACCCTAAATATCCACCCTCCATTCCAAATACACTCATCATCAAAAATAGGTACGGGAGCCCCAAGAACTTCACATGGTTTTTGCAACCAGTATATACAGTATCATGCACAGATACTGATTCATTATGGAAAAGAACTGTCACTTTTTTGATAGAAAGCTTAGTTAATGGCAGTGCCTTAAAAGGCATCCACAATTCTGTATATTGAAAGTTATCAAATTTTGCCCAAAAATGATCCAGCTGTTATGGAGTAACAAAACTTATATCAAAAGACATAGAACCAGACACATGTATAAGCGCATGTATTTCATTTGAAAAAAAACCCATTGAGTCTTTTAACAATATTTTCCCCAAGTAGAGGCGATCTGGTGCTAGAGTTAAATCCCCTTGATATTCCAAACGTACTGCGTTTTGTCGTTGTAAAGGGAGGGTGCACCAGAAAAAGGGTCTTGTCGTCGGAACGACTCCCAAGCTTTTTTTGCTTGTAAGCAAGGGCTAGAAGGAGGCAATACTTGTTTTGGGGAAGGAACTTCAGAATCTCCCCAGTCAATATGCTGCACATCTGTACAGTCAAAATCCGACAGGGATAATTCCTGTCTTGTTTTATGCTGTGTTTGAAGCCCACACACAGTTACCTGTGGAAGCAAGGGGCCTGCCTCATTCAATCGGACTTCAGGTTTCCCTGGTAACTCATTTTGTCCTGGAATAGGGCTATGGGCTGGGTCCCGGAATCCACACCCCATCTTCACCATGCTTCCACCCCGCATTGATCAGCGAGCGGTCTAAGGAGGAGGCTGAACGTTTGCAAACAACTTGTGGTGTCGCAGACTCAGTTCTACCTTTCCATAAAGTGAAAGTCATAGCACAAGTTCCCACATTGTCAGAATTAAGCCCCAGGGAATCACTCACAATAACGCTCCTTTCCGCTGTCCAACCATCTCCTGAGTCCACAATAGTTTCCGGCAGACTGGTTGACAAGTTCCCCACATCAAAGGTCCATTCCATCAAAGTGTTAGGCTTTGAAGTACCGACGCCCAACCTGCTTGCTCACCAATCCTCCCAATGAAGGTTTTACCTTTGTTGCCTGTAATAGTTCTTCTTGAATAAGGTAAGCAGTGTCTCGTAGCAAGTCTTCAGGAATAGTTTCACTTAGTTCAGCCACAGGTATCGTCACCGATGCTCCTGGCTGAAACAACATTTTACTTTGTTCCAAAATTTTATCCACCCAAGCAGAGTTGGGCCCAAACAAACCAGCAGTATCACAAAATGATGGTAAATTCAATTCTCTTGTAGTTTCTTCAGTTTCCATACAGATAGGCAATATTACTTCGGTCTCCAAGGCTGGACCTGGAGGTAGGGAGACCTGCTCACCTCTAGGTACACCAGCAGACTGACCAGCCATCTCTTCCTCCTCCATGGTGGCTCCCCCTACTGTCAGCAGAGTAGGGGAATTTCCCCAGTGTCCTGGACAGATTTCTCCCACTCACTAAAATACCACCAACAGCTTAATCTGGTTCAATTTTTGTTGGTTACTATCTGTATCCTCCTCTCCTCCCCCCCCCCGAGTCACCCCTGAAAAAGGGACTTCTAGTCTCAGCGGGCCTACCAGGTCAGCAAAATTCAATAAATAAATAAACTGGACTTCTCACCATAACATGGAATTTGTAAGCCTCACTGTGCAGTTGGACTCAGGAGGACTGTAGTGTTCCCTCTGTCTGCCCTTGAAGGTCTCTTTACTCCCCCTGAATTGCACAACTCCTGTGCCCAGAAGGTCACCCAACAGCAACCATGACCAATATTTGATTTAATTTCAGAATATAAGGGGTCCACCCTTGAGCTGTACCATAGAGGAATGACCCATTAGAAATGATGGCATTATGAATCAGGACAATGCACATGGTACATATATGTCTTCTTCACCTGGTACTTGTAATGTATGCTATAGACCATTGTTAAACACAATTCAATAAAAACTATATTACTAAAATAAGAAAGACCTCTAGGAGCAGGAGAAATCACTGTATACTGCAACATAAATAAAGCCTCTATAGCACAAGCTGTAAGTGTGTGTGCATGTGTGTGTGCCTGCACGTGTGTGCTCACGAGTCTGTGTGTGTATACAGTATGTGTGTTTATAGATGCACCATCATTCAGACCTATTCCTGTAGTGCCATCTGCGAAAATGAAACACAGTATCACAGTTTTTGCTGGTCTGTCTTCCAGGAATTCAATGCAATACAATGGTAAATACTCCAATTTGTCATGCAGTAAACTGTAAAATCTCACACAGAGTGTGTGACTGTGGTGGATTACACTGTAGCTGTGGATTAGTGAGGTGGAGTTCCAGCTGAATGGGGCTGATGTCAGCATGCTATTGAGTGCTCAAAAATTAGTATTAATGTAGGAGGATTAGGCAAGATGTTGGTCCTTGTACAGTAGTAACACACAACTTAATCTTTGAAGCAGGAATAGAGAGCTAGAAATTCACTCTGTCTGTCAAAGCAAAGCTTTCAGAAGTGCTGCCTTTATAATTAACTTGCATTCGGAGAACTCTAATGTTGGGAAACATTACTCAAATACTCAAACCACAAACTAAGAGAAATAATATTCCCTGGGTTTACCCACTGTTTTTCCCAATACAAGTTGATAATAAGCTGAAGTAATATCATATTTTGCTATGCAGAGCTCCTTATAAAATCAGAAAATCCAGCATATAATTTGTGTGGCTGTGGGTAGAGCTTACAGCTATCTTACTGTCTATAGCTGGAAAAATGGAGTATCGTGGAACACATATTTTGGAGTTTTCAGTGTATCCTTTCACGTCTACAAATCACTAAGCCAATTGAAATAAAATATTCCCTTCTTTCTGTTTAGAATGTTGGAGACATAACTCCAAGCTGCTTATCAGATGGCCATTAGGAAACTGAAACAGTTTGTCAAATATTGGTTACCTATTAAACTGGAGATTTGTTTACCCCCTTCAAAATGCAACAACTTGTACATTTAAATACTTAGCATTTAAACATGTTCTTGCTACAAGCTTCAGTTAGGCAGGTATTGTCTTTCAAGATAGATTCATACCTCATAAATGTCACCCTTTCCCAACAAATCTGAAAAGATTTACAGTTTTTTAAACTCTTAAGACACTATCTGATAAGCACTGTCTCATACAGAGTCTGGTACAAAATATTGACCCTCATTATCTCGACACAGAAAAGATCGGCTCCTAAATACTGACGCGATCACTAGATTGCCGAAATAAATAACTAAAAAAGAATGACCGACAGGCTGTACTTTCCAGGTGTACTAGAAGGCAAACTAATCACCTCCCTAGAAATCCCACACCAGAACATTTTAAACACTGAAAGTCAACAGACAGGATAAGCTTTTAAGTATCAATGTCCCGACTCAGTTTAAGACTCACTGTTCAAGTGCCCATTAAGTCAAACTGCAGCAACATGAAGTGGGCCCACAAAGCAACGACCTGGAAGATGGCTCTCTGGCATCCCTGTTTTTCAAGATTTTATATCAAGACCTGCCATTACAATATTGGGCTCTTTTGTTTGGCCTAGCAACTGCCATATGGGTGAAATACCCACCACAGGCCACAGGAGTGAAGATGTGTAATCCTGGTACTTGCAGAGCATACGTGATCAGAAACTTTGTTTTCTTTTCCCTCTGTACTTCAAACTATGTTTCTAAGCTTAAGTTAGGGTGTTAAACTTACCTCTTGTCCACAATTATGATGCATAACTATGTACAGTATGTTGTAATACTGTGGAGACCGGGAATAGGGTGGTCCCTGAAGAACTCTTCAGACTGATCCATCTCCATCCTGCTAGCAAGGGAACATGCCCATCGTTGTCAGACAACAGTCTAATACAAAACCTAAATATGGCTCTTTAATGATTACTTAGCTGAAATGGATAATAAATTAATAACTGTACTGTACTACACGAACAGTACTACAACTGGAGTACTCTCACTCTAATGACTTAATTACTTCAGTGTGTACCAATGTTGGAGCCATTTTAGGCTTTATCAGATGTGTTGGCTTTAAACAAGAAGAAAAGATACGTAGAGAAGAAACCCAATGCCCTGACTGGAGGCCAATTAAAAGTAATATTACCCATCCTTTACTGTACGAGCGTACAGGATAGTCACACTGTTAATGGTGCTGTTAGAATTCTTCAGCAGATTGAGCACAAAAGCCTTTCAGAAAATGATCAAATTAAATGCTTGCATGACTGTGTAATATTTCTTCATTAGTTAAACTAGTGTGCAGATCAGTAGGCAGTGCGAGAGAAAACTGACTTGATAAGACAGTCGGTATATATTCTAGAAATGAGAAAGACAGAGAGAATATGCAGTAGGAGATAGAATTAGAACAGATAATGCAAGATTGTCCTCAAACAAGATGTGTTAAAATACTAAGATACATACTCGGGGGGGGGGGGCAGTACAAGTGCCAACAGAAGTAGAAAAAAAAAGATGCAAACCTGTTCAAAATCCCAGGCTGTGGTGCTATTTTCAGCTCAATAGTTCAAGGGAAAGTTTCTCACTCTCTCCCTGTTGGTCATTCATTTTTCATTATTAATGTTCGCAATCTTGTGAGTGCGTCGGTATTTCAGTGTCGGTCAATTGATTGTCGACCTTCTAGTAGTCGATATTTCATATTGCTCCCCTCATACATATGCCAGATCTTCTGTGAACTATCCAGGTGAAATGTATAGCAATCAGCAGGCATTTTTTAGTATGCTTTTTTGTAAAAAAAAATATACTGAGCTACAGAAACACACACACACACACACACACACACACACACACACACACACACACACTGTACACACCATCTTCATGGCCACAACATTCAAAATAAATACTGCCATCTAATATATTATAAAACATTAAAGGAACTGTTTATGTCAATGAACACAATGACGTTCAGTTTACAGTGGATTTCCTTTAAATATTTCTTATCCTACATTTTGTATCCTGGATAGCACAGGGGAGATGCTACATCTCATTGTCATAGGGATCTTTATTTACACATTTTTACACTGTATTTACTCAGGATGTCCCAGATTAGATGCAATATATTGTTTTCAGTTGGGTCATGATTTTATCATTTTTATAATGTATCTATTCAGGGTAGCCTTGTCCAAGTGTAAAATATTGTTTTCAGTGTGTTCTGATTTTACACAATGCAGCATAATATTGTGTTGATGTAGAGCCTCACTGAAAATGAGATGCAATTTCTTCTGTGAACTATTCAAGCTAAATATATAGCAATCAGCAGGCATTTTCTAGGATAACACATTGTAAAAATGTATAAAAGGAAGACTGCATTGAAACTGCCTCTCAGCAGATCTGAACTGTGCAAATTCATTCGAAATAATCGGTAAAAGCACCCCAAAAGCTCTCCAAGCCATTTCATCTCTGACCAGAGTTTATAGTCTGGCTAGCAAAATCTCATTTACCACTAACTTTCAGCTATTTACTTCAGGTGCCTTTCTTGGCAAATATCAAGTGAAAGTTTATTACATTCTGATTTTTTTTTATGCTGCCTATAGCATATACAGGAAATGTTTTTAACTGTTACAAAAATACTTGCATAGATGTCCCACCTATCGGCTACTGTACATTATGTGTCGTACTAGTCTTCCAGTATACAGGAACCAGGAAGAAGCATAGCCCTACTTAAGCAGTAGGCCATCAAGCCCCATCCCCCCCATGCTGTGGACCCCCACGCTAAGGACCAATGTGACAAGGACAGCAGAGTGGAGTCTGCCCAAAAAATCTACCAGCAGCTGGAAACTCTGTACCTCAATAGTGAGTAAGTGAAGGAGGAGAACAGATGTCCAGAAGCAGTAGGCATCAGCAGCAGGAAGCTGAGGAATAGAAGTTTCTACCTGGCAACTGTGGTAAAATTCCTGTTTAATTCCTGCCCTAAGCACACTCACTGCAAGGGAGTGAGAAGACATGGGGGTACACAGAGATTTGAGAGTTGGTGAAACACCCTATATAAGGTAAGGGAGCAAAAGGGTTTTAAAAGAAAAACAGGCAGAATAGAAGGTAAGTATAATGGGAGTGGTGCAATGCAGTGTCTATGGGGCAGCAGTTTTCAGGGAGACCTTTTGGAGACTGTGGTGCTGCCCTATCTGTGTGCACCACTCTGGGGTGAGGAGGGAGGTTGCTAGTCTGCATACCAAGTTGACTAGGATTTAGGGAACATCCTTCCCCACACAGGGACCACCAAGTCTGCCAACGGTATCTCAAAAGGTGCATAGGAGGAGGAGGAGGAGCAGCTGAACTATGGTGGGGATCATGGAGGGGGAGGGTGGTGGACAGAGGCACATTCCCCATCCAGTAACACTACGCAACTCTTACGCTGTTCTGGTGGGGAGGGATCATCCCAGGAAGACACCCGAGGTAGTGACCAGGGAGGATGTGGCAGTCCTTCATAGTGGAAACCCCAAGAGGGGTGGCAGAGCACCCCAGAGGAGAAGGAAGCAACTCCTGGTGGTGGACTCCATCATGAGAGGAATAGATCTGAGGACAGGAAGGGAGGAGGAGAGGGAAGTTAGGTACCTACCCATTGCCATGATTCAGAGGGATGGAAAGTGGATCCTGGTGATCATTAGGGCAGCAGGACAAGAGGGGGAGTAGATGTCATTCTCCACATGGGGACAAATGACATGGCTAGGGATGGAAAGATGATAGTACAGGAGGAGTTCAGGGAGTGGGGGAGGGGTCTTAGGCACCTAGCAAGCTCAGTGGCCTTTTCTGAGGTGCTGCCTGTCTATGACATATGGGAAGATAGGGTACTCCACATGAGGCGCTTCAACCAGTGGTTGAAAGAATGGTGCAGAGAGGAGGGGTTCAGCTACATCGGGGACTGGGGTCGCACCTGAAAGGATGAAGGCCTGTACAGGGGAAGTGGCCTGCATCCATTCAGGAGGGGGACTGCAGTCCACAGTGAACAGTTTAAATGTTACATTGGTGAGCATTCAAACTAGTCAATGGGGGCAGAAGGAAGTAGGGAGACATAACCTGTCCTTCCCCACAAATTGGAGCAGTCAGCAGAGACTGCCCTAAGGAAGAAAAATCCCCTAGTGTACCTAATGGAAGGAAAAACAAGTTAGTAGTAATGAAGAGAGATGGGAAGGAGAACAAAGGCCGTGGGGGAAAGGGCAAAAGGGAAAATGGGATGGCTGACATTCAGGGTGGCACTAGAAGTTAGAAGGCCGTGTGCCAATGCTCAAAGTCTGGGAAATAAAATTCTGAACTTAGAAGCCATTATGGCAGAGGCTGACCTGGATATTGTCACCTTTAAAAGAAACATGGTGCACCGAGGACCATGCCTGGGATATAGCCAATTTAGCCATACCATGCTATACTCTTTTCAGGAAGGATAGGGTGGGAAAAAAGGGGGAGGATTTGCTCTTTATGTGAGAGATAGCATAAAAGCAACAGAGGTACAGGGAATTCATGGGGGATGGATGTACTGTGGGTCACCCTTGAGATGGAGAATGGAGACACTATTCACACTGGGATAATCTGCAGACCTCAAGTACAGGGGTGGCAAATAAGGGGGAGGTGTTGCTGAAGGGAGACTTCAATCTGCCAGACGTAGATTGGAGCATCCCAACTGCAGCTATAGCTAGAAGCAGGGACATCCTGGACTCCCTGCAGGAGGCATTCCTCAGGCAACTAGTTATGGAGTCCACTCATGAGTGGGCAATACTGAACCTTGTACTACCTAATGGGGACAGTGTGGCAGATGTCACATTGGATGGACACCTGGAGACCAGTGATCACTGTACTGTGTGGTTCAATATAAGAAACTGGTGCAGAATCGAATCACACAAGGATGAGGTCCTGAACTTCAGGAGTGCTGGCAGGGGAGAGGACTTGTGGAAGTGGAGGAACTTTGGACGAAACTAAAAAGGGGCATAGAGAAGGTAACAAACATCTGCGTCAGGCTAGTAATCAAAAGCAAGAGGAAAAAGGGAATGCTGTGGTTCTCCAAGGAGGTGGCTGGGAAGGTAAGGTCAAAAAAATTAACATTCAGGAGGTATAAGGAGACACAGAAAGAAGAGGACAGGGAGCTGTATCTAGAGAAACAGAGGGAGGCAGAAAAATCAGTTAGGTGTGCAAAGGGACAAACAGGAGAAAATAGCCCAGGAAGTAAAGAAAGTGAACGAGACATTTTTTCAGGTGTGTACAGTAAGTAAAAAAGAGAAAGACGAGGGCAGGTATTGTAAGACTAAGAAGGAAAGGGGGAGATTGTGTGGAGTGGGACCAAGAAAAGGCATCTTGAACAAATACTTTTGTTCAGTGTTCACAGAAGAAGAGGAAGAAGGAGGGCCACAGAAAAGTGACAGGAGCATTGAAGGATGGGAGGTGGGCACTATTCCATTTACAGTACAGAGAAGAGTGTCCTGAAGGACCTCGCAAATCTGAAAGTGGATAAGGCAATGTCGCCAGATGAGGTCCATTCAAGGATACTGAGAGAACAAAGGGAGGTGCTGGCCACACCTCTGGCAGTCCAGTTCAACCTCTCACTGAAGACAGAAGAGATTCCAGTGGACTGGAGGAGGGCAGATGAAATTTCACTTCTAAAAAGTGATAGTAGGAAGTAGGCTGGCAACTACAGGCCAGTCAGCCAGACTTCAGTGGTGGGGAAATGATAGAAATCACTACTGAAGGAAAGAATAGTGCAATATCTTAAATCCAGTGGATTACAGGAACTGAGAATGCATGGATTCAAGGAGAGGGGGAGGTACTGTCAAATGAATCTAATAGATTTCTTTGACTGGGTGACCAGGGAATTGGATCAGGGAGGAGCAGTGGATGTGGCCTACATGTATTTCAGCAAAGGTCTTCAACTACATTCAACATAGGAGATTAGTAAGCAAGTTGGGTAGCATAGAAGTGGGACCAAAGGTGGTAAACTGGGTAAGAAATTAGCTAAGGGACAGAGGACAGATGGTGATAGTAAATGGAGTTCATTCCAAGAAAGGGTGGTTGACCAGTGGTGTACCTCAGGGATCTCTACTGGGACCAGTCCTTTTTAATTTCTTTATTCGCAACATTGCAGGGGGGCTGGAAGGAAAGATCTGTCTGTTTGCAGATGACACTAAAATCTGCAACAGAGTAGATACGCAAGGGGGGGAGGGTGGAAAAAATGAGAGGGGATCTGAAAAGGTTAGAGGAATGGTCAAGGGTATGGCAAATGGGCTTCAATGCAAAAAAGTGCACAATCATGCACCTGGGCACAGAAACCCGGGGGTGGAGTACAAAATGGGAAGAGAAGTATTGATGACCCCCAAACAGGAAAGAGACCCGGGAATTATCATATCTGATGACCTAAAGGTGACTAGGCAGTGTGACAAGGCGGTCAGGAGAGCTAGCGGGATATTGGGATTTACTCCCCTCTCTCTAAACCAAATAAGCCAAATAGTCCTTCTGACTCTCCTCCTCATCTTCATTCTCCCCAACCCTTTCTCCTTCACTCCCTCTACACTGCACTCTTCCCCTATCCTCCCCTCCCCCTTCCCAGTCCCCAACCACTAAATTCAATTTTTTTCCAGTCCCCCTTCCCTACTTCCCTCTAAACTAACATATTACCCCTCAGTTCTCCTCACACTACCTTCCATTAGTCTCCTGTCACCCCCTCCTTCCTCTCCCCACCTCTCTGTTTTTCTCCCTCTTAATTTTCCCCCTTTCTGATCCGATCCTCCTGGCAGGGTTTCCATGCATCCTGAAGGGGACTCCCTGGAGCAGGCTCTCTGTGTCCCCTCCCATTCTCTCCCTTTCTAGTATTTCTCTTGCACTTACTGTACTCAAGCCTCAATTTCTACCATCTCAGTAGTTCTCTGACCTTTCTCCCTCAGTTCCCCTGGTTTTCAGCCTTGGGAGGTACCATGTAAATTCCCAGGAGGTCACACAACCAGGTCCACTACTCTAGTTGTACAAAGCCTTCCCATTTGTGTTTCTAGTAATGAATTGTGTTAATTGTACATAAGTATTAAGTTTATATTATCTGATGCTATTTGTCTCCCAGCCTTTGTACCCCTCTCCCCCAGGACGCTTCTGGAATAGAGCTGTTCTGGAGCTCATGTTGTCTTTCCTGGTGAAACATTTTGTAAATAAATAAATAAAAATAGAGAGGAGCATAACCAGCAGAAGGAGGGAGGTGGTGTTGGCCCTGTATTGATCACTGGTGAGACCTCACCTGGAGTACTATGCCCAGGTCTGGAGACCTCATCTCTAGAAGGACATAGAAATAGTGGAAGCAATCCAGATGAGGGCAACCAAGATGGTGCAAGATCTGTATCAAAAGCCCTATAATGAAAGACTGAAGGACCTTAATATGTATACACTGGAGGAATGGGGGGACATGATAGAAACTTTAAAATACATGACAGGTATAAATAAGGTTCAAGAGGGAAGCATTTTTCAGAAAATAAGATGATCAAGGACAAGGGATCATGCTATGAAGCTGGAGGGGGTAGACTCAAAGGAGATGTGAGGAAGTACTTCTTCACAGAGAGGGTGGTAGATGCCTGGAATAGCCTCCCAGAGGAGGTGGTGAGGCAAAAACTGTAATGGGGTTCAAGAAACTATGGCATAGGGTATAATGGAACCTTAGTGATAAGACAAGGGGGGGGGATAAGCTGGAGATTAAGTAGGATCTATGGTGATACAGTAGGTAGGGAAAAATAGGCAGGCTATATGGGTCAAGTGGTCCTTATCTGATATCAGATTTTATGTTTCTATTTTTCTGTGTTACAGTAAAATGGTAGTAAGTGCAGATTTGTTTTCGCATTGGTCATATTTCTCTCCAAATTATTAGAACTTTCATGTAATTGCTTAGCCATACATTGTACATGAACACATCATGTCATATAGTACAGGATTTATTTATATATTTAAAAGTGTTGGCCAGGAAAAGCACACTGAGGCTTGTTTCCAAATGTGACCTGGAGGACCATATGATTAAATACACAGTACAACAGGTATATGCATTTTAAGGAATGTCATACTAGAACACATTTAATATTGCAAACAAGATCTGATAACTTTGTCTTTTCTTATCCTTTCCAGTTTATTTTTTGTTATTTAATAAAATAGTTCTGCTTAAGCATGAGTTTCCTACCCCACTAATCACTACCCACTTGTTGCCACGGCTTGTACGTGCAAGAAACAAGGCCTGGCTTAGGATCAGGCAGCTGCAGACAAGTAGCAAGCTTTGGGGGTCACCAGTTTGCTTAAGATATAGACAGATACTATAGATAGATAGATAGATAGATAGATAGATAGATAGATAGATAGATAGATAGATAGATAGATAGATATCCATCTACGCCAAGGTCATGTTGTCCAGTGTCTATCCAGTGTCATGTTGGAAGACTAGGGTCTTACATGGAATGTTTCAGTGTGCCATTCCCTTCTCATTATCTCTAATCTGTCAAGTCATTGACAGGAGTGCACATCCATTCCAGCATTCAATTGAGAAAATGTTCTTTTAATGGTTTGAATGACTTTGATAGGTCAAACAAGCTGAAAGTTGGACATGAGGGTTCAGGATCTTGGATTGGAGGACAGTTTAGGTGGGACCAAGTTATTGATGATAGTAATAGTGACAGCTAGCATCCTGGCTATCAGAGAAGTAAAATGGCAGTAGAATAGTATTTCATCATTTTTATTCTGATACTGATAGTGGTTGCAGTCAAGTTGTTCAAAGAGTTATGTGACTGGCAGTGACGTAATAAAAACAACATGTTTGTAGGAGGCAACCAGGATATGTAGGTGGGGTTGGGGGAATGAATATACATCTTTCTAGAAATGCCACTGGGCCTAAGATGAATCCTCTTGGTAAACATAAAATCTTGAATTTATGACAGCAGTCTGTTGGCTTTAAAATGGTAGTGATACCACTAACACAACAGGCCCAGTACAAAGCCGCTACATGGGGATCCACAAACTGGAGAGAAAACAGCCTCCTCATTGTAACAATCATGTTGGGGCCATATACAAAAGCCAGACTTATTTGCTGGTAAGTATCATCAGTGACAAAGATGCTATGTAAATCAGAGTTGTCAGATGTTGATATGAGCAAATGGGGTTTATGACAATGGGCACCTGCTGTGTGACAACAATGGTCTTCTGTGGATGGCACAGTGTAAGTTGCATGGTGCTGTGCAACCCATAGATGGCTGTAGTAGAGGTGCTGCCACCTCAGTCTTTCCCCTCCTCCGATCCATACCTTAGGGCTTGCTTGTGGGGTGATAGGGATTGTGTTTTTCTGGGCCTTCTCTGGCCCTCCTGGTGGTCCACTTACCCCATCCCTAACCCCAGCCCAACTGTAAGTCCCTGGCATCCAATGACTCCCTTTCCCTGGCCCCAGTCCCCTGAGTGTTCGTCTCCCATTCCAGTCCCTCACCAGTCACAATAACCACCATCTCTGTGTGTCTGGGTAGTGCTTTAGTGACACAGTGTCTTGTTTATTTATTTATTTTTTGTTTGTTTGTTATTTTTGACCAGGAAAGGACCACCAAGCTATGACAACTTGTTTCCAGTCGCGTACAAGGGGTGGATTGCATGGACCTTATTTCCAGGTGCTTTTTGGAGGTTGGGTTGCATGAACAGCTTTGAACAGGTCTGTACTAGGGGGTGACACTAAAGACATGAACCCATCGTGTGAGAGTTGCCATGCTATGTGCGCGGCCCTATGAGCCATTTTCATGGTGATATCCACCCCTTCCCCATGTCGTCGCAAGACAGTTCTTGACTGTGTGAGGAAGGGCTATGACTAGGGTTGCTATGATTCAGAGTAATGGAATCATGGAATACTTCTCATTAGATTCCTACCAGATTTTTGGAATTAGATTTTTCAGAATTGCAGTCTGACTATCATTACTCCAAATTTAAGGCTAAAACATGTTTCGACATAGGAGTTTAGGATTTAGGATTCTGAATCCGATTTCAGAATTGCACAGAATCGAATGTTGAATCAGATATCTGTAAATTCCTGAACAGTCCAATCAGGTCAGAACTGGCTAATTCATCCATAGCTGTGACCCACTATGTGGATGGTTCAGTGGGGTCACAATCAAGGGATGAATGCAAAATCCTTGCCACAATGATATTGTGATAGCCCTTTGTGGCTATAAATCATAATCCAGATTTCTGAGTTCATTGAATGCCAACATTCTGCAATAGTCGGGAAAGGCCTAAAAAGGATGCACACTTGCTCAAACAATAAATTGCAGTACTGCACTTTGCAATTAACATTACTGAGAAGGGAAATGCAGAAAATGACATTGAAGCTCACTGGATTTTTTGCTTAGGCTGGGGTTTTCAAACAATCTTGACTAGTTTAACAGCCCCTCTTTAAAAAGCTTCTGAACCCCCAGTGATAACTTTGGAACAGATAACAGTAATTTGGCACAATTTTGTATTTCATATACTATCATTTTTGTATTCCTCTTCCTCCACTTTCTGTGATGCTACTGGCAATCGTAAGCAAATAAGATGTTTATGCTTTAGACTGCATCTGCTCCAGCTAGGGGATAGGGTGGTGGTAAAACAGAGTTCACTCTGATGAAGGGAGAGTGACCAGTGAGGTACCTCAGGGATCAGTGCTAGGACCAGTTCTCTTTAATGGACATTATAGGTGATGTTGCAGAGGAGCAGGAATGGAAGGTCTGCCTCTTAGTGGATGACACCAAGATCTGCAACAGGGTGGACACTCCAGGGGGAGTGGAAGGATGAGTAGAAATCTGTGAAAACTTGAGGTGTGGTCAAGGTTATGGCAGCTGGGTTAAAATGCAAACAACTGCAAAATAATGCACTTAGGGCACAGAAACCCGGGCGCAAAATACAAAATGGATAGAATGGCATTGATGACAATCAAGCAGGAAAGAGATCTGGGGGTAGTCATACTAGATGACCTAAAGCTGGCCAGGCAGTGAAACAAGGCAGTCAGGAGGGCTAGTGAGTTGCTGGAATGCATAGAAAGGGGGTATTACCAGCAGAAAGAGGGAGGTAATGTTGTCCCTGTATATATCACTGGTAAGATCCCACCCTAAGTACTGTGTCATGTTCTGGAGACCACATCTCTGGAATGACATAGACAGAGTGGAGGCAGTCCAGAAGAGGACAACTAAAATGGTGCAGGATCTGTATCAAAAGCCCTAAGAGGAGAGACTAAAGGACAAGAACATGTACATCCTGGAAGAGATGAGGGACAGATGGATAGGACAGACACATTTAAATACCTCATGGTAGTAAATAAGGTACAGGAGGGAATTGTTTTCAGGATAAAAAGGTGCTCAGGAACAAGGGTGCACGCTATGAAGCAGGAAAGGGGGTAGATTCAATGGAGATACGAGGAAGTACTTCTTCACAGAAACAGTGGTGAATTCCTGGAACAGCCTTCCAGAGAAGGTGGTGGGGGCAATGACAGTGATGGGGTTCAAAAATGCATATGGTAGGCACATGGGAATAGTGGTGTAAAGGGCATTGGGGGAAGGGGAAAGAACAGAAGATTAAGTATGGTCTGCGGTGAGAATGTAGGTAAGGAAAAATGGGGCAGACTGAGAAGGCCAAGCAACCCTTGCCTGCCATCAGTTTCTATTTTTTTATGCTTGTCTACACATGATGTCATAATATTCTGATTATTACAGGACAGCAGTAAACAAGACTATGATTTCACTTGTAGAAAAGCAGCACTGCCAGTTGCAAAGCCCAAGGAACACATTTCTTGTTTTTAGGCAAATGTACTGAGCAATAAAGAACAAGGGAAGCTGATTACAGAACATACAAGGAACATAAGCTGAATTGTGCCACTCTACATAAGCATTTTTCACTCTGTCATCAGTATCTCTTTAATTCGAAGAGTCTGCACTGGGAGATAGGAGCAGAAAAAAATATCAAAATTGTAACAAATGTATAGGATGAATAAGAAAGGATTTGATGTCCTGGAGTGGAAGTAGTGGGAGAGAGCACTAATTTTAGCATTGTATCATAGGCTTTGTGAACACATATTATGAAACTAAAAATGCAAATAGGTTACATGCTACAGTGACTCAATAAGACAGAGTTGGGTTTCAGTGCCTTGGGCAATGACAGCATGCTTTCTGATAACAACACTCAGGATAAGAGAACGCTTTTCAGAACTGCTGCACTCTGATGGAAAGGGAGACAGGAAGGAGGGTTTCAAGTGGCTCCATACCATAGACCTTGGGTATGATTGGTGGGACAGCCTCAGTGAATGAATGACTATGCTTCATTTTTAGGGCAGTGGGTGGAGCCTACAGCCATTTGTGAGAGCTCTGTATCTCTGAAAATGGCTGATAGCAGAACCCCTTCCATTTGGCTTTTGGAAGTATCCTTCTGAAAGCCCAATGGAGCTCAAATCCCTCCACCATGATTGGCCTACGGAATAACAGCTGCACTATTTTGGCTGTTACTTCTGAATTCCAATGCATGAACTGCGCATGAGCACAACTTGTGCACATGCACAGTTCTGCATGTGCCGCCATGTTGTGAATGGCAAAATGGCATTCATTATTTTCTGTGTCCCCCTTCACAAGTCATGCCCAGCATCTCATGGCACACAGGGAGCCCACCCCAGTGTGCAGATTTTTTTTCCTGTAAATTAGAAAATGGTCCCTCATCACTTTTCTTTTTTCCCTGGTGCCCCCTGCCAAAGTCATGCACAATATCAAGGTGCCCAATCCCCTTGTCGGCATTCTTGTGGCACACTGGGAGCCCGCCCCAGTGTGCCAAAATGTTTTTTTTTTGTTTTGCTGAAAATTAGAAAACAAGCCCTTGTTGTCAGGTTTTTTTCCCTGTGAAACTGAAAATGGTCCCTCATCATTGCTGCAGTCCCCCCTCCCACTGAGCACCCACCTCCCCACACCCCCCATACCCCATACTTACCTCTGAAGGTCAGCACTGTCATCTTCTCTGGACTGGGACACGTCTCACTCTTCACAGCCCAACCGCGAACTGAAGAATTAAAGGTAAGCGTGATATAAAGCCATTCAATGGGGTTTTCAACTTATGCTGATATCTCAACCATTTTTTGGAATTTTTGCCCCACATTTTCAACATGAGGTTCTTGGGAACCCACCTTGTGAAAACTGTCACTGTCATTTTGTTACTCAGTCTCAAAAGGTGAGTTCATGATCACTGCATGGAATCACCTTTTGGGACTGAGTCATGAAATGACCATGCCACTGTTCATGAGATGGGGTCCCAAAAAGTCCATGTTGCAAATTTTGTGAAAAAATTCCAAAATATTACAGCTTTATGAGCGTGCATTGTGCACCTTCTATGCACGCTCCTAATGTCATCAATTTTTAATATTTTCACTCCATATTTTTAACATTGCCATTTTTGCACATCTCCTTCAAAACAGTACAGCTGGCATTTTCCACAACTTGCTCAAAACATGTTTTCACACCTGTCACTCAGAATAGCACGTTTGCTCTATGCAATCACCTTTCGGGACAATTGAACAAAATGACACTAGCGCTGCTCATGAGGAGGGGTCCAAAAAAGGCCATGTTGAAAATTTGGTGCAACACTTCCAAAAAATGGCCAAGTTACACCTGGGCATTGAGTAATTTCCACACATATGTGTAACTTTCATCACTTGGTAGCTCTTCACAGCCCTATCTGCTCTGGCTAGATCTTGTATAAAGTAGTGAGATGTTTTTACCACCTTTTAGCACATGTAATTTCATCAAAAGTAGTCTGGCTGGAACAGCTGAGAATAATGCATGTTTTTGGCTTGCTTAGTACATGTTTTGTGGCAAGACAGCATGGGGATAGTATTTCAGAAATTCTGAGATGCAAGCCACCAGCCTGCTTCATAAAGTATTGCTTGTCTCATTATAGTTCAGCATCATATTCAAATGAGAGCCCATGGTGCAAAATATAGCCATTTGTAATGACCATAGATTTTTGGGGGGTTTGATACAAATGAAAGTGAAGATCCAGAAATACAGTATAACTTAATTTATCCGGATGTGCTAGGGACAATGCAATTGTTTTGATAAATGGGGCTTCATATACTGTAACTGAGAGCACTTTAGAAGTGAATCCACGGGGTTTGGTGACACAGCACAGTTTGGATAATTGAGAGTTTTGGTTAACTGAGGTTTGGATAGCTGGGCCTTTTCTGTATGGTTACAAAGATAAAAAGACATGAGAAAATATGCACATATGCTGGCCCACTGGCACAGTGGTTGGATTTCTGCCTGCGATGCCGACAACCCAGGTTTGGATGTGAGCCCGGGAGTCAGAGGGTCGGCCAGGGAGAGGAGGAGGATCGAGCATGCAATGGACTGCTCTCCTCCTTCAGGAGGGAGGGTGGGATAGCACTCAGTGCTTGACTGACCCCTGGCAGAGGCCAGGGGTATTGCAGCCAAGGCTTGTAGGTTCTGAGAGATGTGCCAGACGTTAGCGTGTTGCACCTGCAGGTTATTGCACACCACACCTCCTAACAAATACTGGGAAAAACATGGCTATGGCATGGAGGACGTCTGCCTCCCACACCAAGCCCCACACAGCTGGCTAAGGCATGCCACTACCTGATCTTCATGTGGCACTGTTTGGGGATTAGAGAGGGGGCTCCCCAATGGCTCCACCTTAGGGGCAAATCTAGGGAACACCCCGGTGGTGGCAGGTAAGTCCCAGAGGAGGGGGCGAGGTGGTAGAGGCGGCAGACCAATCAGAAGCCAGCCAACAAAAAATAAAAATGCGCCCACACACAGCAATAGGTTTCTGGTAACTAATTAATTAAATTATTGGTCTAAGTACCAACCAGGCCTCAAAGGCAAATGATACTGACTCCCCCTATGTTTCACCTATCACTAATGATTCATCAACCCTGATGAAGTCATAATCGTAGATGAAACATAAGGCAAAGTCTGTTTCCTATTGCCTTTAAGACCTGTTTAGTGATGTGACCAATACATGTATTAATTTGTTAATTCCATATATATAAGTGTGTGTGTGTGTGTGTGTGTGTGTGTGTGCTCTCTAATTTTGTCTGCATATTTCATGGCTACCATGATGACAAACACAATTTAAATAGTTTTTTAATTACAAAAATACAATTAAAATACATCAGTGGACCTCTTACCTAATATGAGTGCAATGCAATGTATACAGAACTGAGGCAATGTGGATTGGAGTTATTAGTGGAAACAGTATATAGGTCATTTTAATTACTACATTAGAGCCAATGTTAGTGGTCCTGTACTTTGAGCAATCGTTGCTCCTATTCCAGGCAAAAGAAATTGGGAGCAAGTAAAGCATAGAGGTTAAGAGCACTGAGCTGATACAAGCTGAACACTGCTAAAACAGAAGCACTGACTTTTCATTATAAACTTTCCCAGGAGGTTAGGAAAAAATTCCCTTTTCGATGGGACCAAGGCAAGATGAAGTACCTGGGCATTTACTTGTCCAGAACCCTGACTCAGCATTTCAAAACAACTGTACCCCATTTACAACACAATTAACATAAGATCTTATGAACTGTGTACAATACCTCTCAGTTTCTCTAGAAGAGTAGAGCTAGTAAGGATGATAGTACTTATAAGGGAGTTAAATTTGTTCCAGAACATCCCACTCACTTTACTACTCTCCATATTCGGCCAGTGGAATAAATGAATCTCACAGTTTATTTGGGCTGGGCAATGCCTGCACATTAGATTGAAGAATCTGTTTCTGCCCAAAGCAAAAGGTGGAATGGCTCTTCCTAACTTAACACTGTATTTTTAGGTGGTACACCTGCGTTTTGCTGCACTTCGACACCTTGGTGTCTCAATAACAATCTGGCAGAGAATGGAGAATACACCTTTTGCAGAGAATGATTTTATCACAGCCATGTACCTCACAGTACCCTATCCAAAAATACTGAAATGACCCAACCCATGGCTTAGGTACCAGCTCAAGTCCTAGTTCAACATATGTAAAACATTACATATACATTACGTGATTCCTTCCTTTCTTGTGTTCAATCACACGGCTGGAGCATTTTCACCCAGCATGCATTGATGCCGCCTTCAGGAATTGGAAACATTATTTCTTCCAGTATTTACACCAGCTCATAAGAGGGGCTGTGAAGAAGTCTTGTGGCAAAGTCCAGAGTTCATCTGTACACAGGCAGATTTTTACAGGTATTTATGATTAAGGCACTTCTACTGCTCACTCACAATAGGCCTACTCAACCATGAGTCACACCCGGCCATCATTACCTATCTCATCTCCTTTATGAGAGTATGGTCCACCGAGCATAGGATCTCTCATCTATACCATGCATTCATCATGTCTAGAGGGGACTTCACACAAGACTTGCTCCAGCACTGGCAAGAAGAACTCAGAGTGTCAATCTCTTTGGAACACTGGCAAAGGTCTTGTCTGATTGCCTCCAAGGTTACCAGCTCACACCAGTGGAGAGAGTATTCCTGAAAACATCAGATTAGCTACTTCCCACACCAGTCATTACTGCACATTACTTAGACTCTGTTTATGCTTCTTGGTTGAGACAGAGTGGTGAAGCACAGACCCACCTCTCCCATATCATGGTGGATCTGTCCAGTCTTATGCCTCTTTTTTTACTCATTACTACTGGAGGTGGACTAGCTTCTTGGTAGGCCTATACCCATCACTACAGAACTTTTCCGATTGCTCCAACTACCTATTGGGACTATGTGACCCAAACCTAACATACCTTTTGGGCATTTTACTTACAGCAGCCAAAAAAAGCCATCTTGAGGGGATGGCTGACCCTGCTTCCCTCTACTTTAGGGATGTGGTGCACTGTAGCAATCAAATTTATGGGATAGAGAATACTACACACTTCCTAAATGACACAGAAGATCTATGTTCATACTGGTGGACTGGACAAGGAATTTGAGCCATAATATGTTAACTCCCATTGGAGAGTCTCTGCACTTTAATAAGGTGAGCTCATTGTCACTCACTACCTAGTTTTTAAATCATACCAATAAATATTTCAATAGGGGATATTCCGTGCCGACTGACCCCAGTACCCTGTCCTCCCTCCCTCCCTTGGGTAGAGGTGTATGTTCAGGATGGGGGGGGAATCAGACCTCAGAGAAGCTTCCCCTTCTTTCCACTTCATTTAGGTAAATATAGGAATAGTGCTAAAAGTGCATGCTGTTTAGAATGTGGAGAGACTACTTGTATTGATTTTAAAATACCTACCTCTCCTCTCTACGCTGTCACTAAGGGGAGTGAGGGGTCATCGTGGATGTCCCCCCTTCCTCCAAATGGCAAAAATGTAAAGAACACTCAGGATCACACATTTGGATTTTGTAAGCATGCTTTATTATGTATGTACATGGATATTGCAGACATGCAAAAGGTTAAATAAAGATTATGGGCCCGATTCTCAGTTGGGTGTGCCAGACACAAGGGATCTGCAGCAAAGGTGTTTGATGCAAGTGGTGAATTGTGGCACAACTTGTGTCAAATGGAATTTTACAATGTGGCCTGCATCCAATCCATGGACTGCTGCGGCAAAAAACCCCTGCACCAGGGTTTCATCCAACAGCCCAGGGCACCATGTTGCAAGGTGGTTTGCGCCATGGTGGGGCTGCCACATCCCTTTTTTGAGGAGTTTGGAAGCCCCACCATGGATGCAGGTGGGGGTGCCACTTAGACCAGCCAGGAGGTGCTCTTAGTGGGTTGCGGCAATGGGTTGAGGTGGGACAAAGGCCTGTAGGGGTGCACCAGGGGCAGGACATGTCCATATGGGGGCATGGATAGGGGGTAACAACCCACCCTAGCATGTGGCAAGAATCAGGATGGCACCAGCATGCACTGGCATGGACCCTGGCCACCTGTGTGCCTAGATAGTACTGCCATGTAATTGTTGCTCCCTCACCAAAACCATTGGGTGCCCTGGTCATTGATGGTATAGTGCCTCCCAAACAAGGCCAACAGAATCCTGATTCCTGTTTTTCCTCATGAAAAAAACCCAGTCCAAGGCCTTGTCCCCCCCCATCCCCCCAAATGCAGAGATAGCCTGATCCCCATTGTCTCCTGTGAATAAGACAAGTCCGGTCCCAGTCCATGTTTTTTTTTTTTTTTTTATTTTTTATTTATGTATTTATTTATTCAATCTTGGATTACAATACCTTTGAGCAGGAGACTGCTCTTTTATAAAGGTTCCACGTCGTAAAGGGTGGGTATACGTACATTGTGGGTTTAGGAGTATCTTGCTAGGTGAGTAAACATAGACAAAAATACATTGTAAATAGGAGACTGAGATGGTTTTAACACTAGGATAATTCAGGTAACAGTAGCAGCCTAGGTGGCATTGTCATGGTACCCGCTCTGTCCCCCCCCGTGCCCGCACCATGCCCACAACACACTGCTCACACAGTACCTGGTGATCTAGTGGCCCCCACTCACCCCACCCTGACAGGCAGTGGACCACCCCCATCCCTGACATGCATCCGCAAATGACACAGCCCTCCTCACACCACCACAGCCAGTCACAGAATGGTATGGTGCATGCTGTACACTGTATAGTATACAGTGTACAGTTATGCAGTCACAAATGCATTCTGAGGCTGGCCATGGTGATGTGAGGAAGGCTGTGCCAGTAGTGGATGCATGTAAGGGATGGGGGTGTCCACTGCCTGTCATGGTGGGGTGAGTGGTGGGCCACTAAACCACCAGGTACTGTGTGGGCAATGTGTTGTGGGCACAGTGGGGGTGCGAGGGGATGGATCAGGGAACATGGACTGGGACTGGACTTGTCTTATTCACAGGTGGCAATGGGGGATCAGGGCTACCTCTGCATTGGGGGGGCACTATAGTACCACTACGGTGGGTGGGGGGGTTGGCAATAGCCTGCCACATCTGGCATTCCACCCAGGTGGCACACAGGTGCCCAGGCAGTTGTGGTACAGTGTTGTGCCAGGGTTCCAGACTTAGAGCTCCTTGGGCACTTCAGCTACGCCCTGCCCACTTGTCAGGGACTGTGTCCCAACCCTGCATCACATTCTCTGACTGTGCCCCTCTTTCTGGCACAGGGCTGCATGTTGAGGCAATTCTAGAAAGTTTGACACTTCCTGGAAACTTTCTGGAATAGCGACTTTTGCAGTTGCTGTAACTGCATCGAATGCTGACCCCCTTTCAGCCACAACCTACATCTGATGCAGGCAGCTTGTAAAATTGGGCCTTATATTCACAAAACAAAATTGCACTGAACTGCAAACCTGAAGAACTAGGTTTGAATCCCACAGCCACCACTTGCATACAGTACCTTGCAATCCCAACTGTGCTCATTAGAACTGTGTGCTCTGAGTTTTCCCTTTCAAAAACAATCACTCACCAACACCGTCTCCAGTAGAAAACACCACAACAACAAAAGCATACATTTCTCACCTTATGACTTCGATATTTATTTAATGTCATGCTAACTGTTGTATTATAAAAAAAAAAAAAAAAACACCAAAAGGTTAAGAATATGCAGGTTCACAAATCTTGTGAGTGTTGTGACATCCTTGAAGAACTCAAACTTCACTCTCATGCCCAGTGCTGTCACAACACCCACCAGGTGCATAAACCAGGTTGTTTCTTACATGTTGGTGTCAATAATTCTTTATATCTTTACTAAAGTGTGAAAGTGGGTGATAATGGGTTGTTTGTTTGTGACATACAGTATCTGTATGTACATGTGTGTGCTGGGATCTGTGAATTCTTTTTAAATAAACGTACATTGTCAAGTAAGCTAGAGCAAGCAAGGCAGCAAAACACTGAGTTAATTGAGATCATTACTGACCTCCCACTAGGAAATAGGGGAGAAAGAAAACATTGTCTTAATGCTTGCTATGTAGGTCAAAGCAAGCCAATTTGAAAGCAGGCTGTATGCACCTCCCTTACCTGGGGGGACAGTGGAGATGTGGTACCACCCAGGATCATCTGGCACAAAAGACAAGTCATACAGTATGTATAGAATGAAATCTTTCTAAGGCTATTTAATCCTTTGTGCAGAAAGGAGAGATGTGATTGGGTTGGGGTGGAAGGGCTTGGCAGGTCAGATCACGGCCATGCTATTTGAAATGTTGTTGTCAGTCATCTCATGTTGTTTGCCATCTTGTTGGAGTAATATGCCTATGATGCTGCTTTTGCGGTATTAAAAAATATTACTCAGAGTATCATGAAGGATGTGGCTAGTCAAGCCCCAGTAATTGGGGTTAGGCTACCTTTGCAGTCATCCAGGAAATTATGTCTGTCTATATTGTCATTCTGGGACCTTTTGATCAATTGCACAAAGATCAGGCTGCATCAGTACTATCATTGTAATCGCACTCCAGTCTTTATTATGAGGGCATGATTGTGCCCCTCAGTATTTTGTCATGTGAATGTTCAATTTGCTGACAATGTACTATCCTTATGTGTTGATACTGTGTGAATAATGTAACCGAATGTGGTGCTACCAGTGGGATCCCTTTGTAAACAGAGCATGGCATTCAACATGGTTCCTCACAGGAGGCTGAGCAACATGAACATAGGGGAAAGAAATAAACTGAGCCACTGGCAAGCAGATTGGCTCTGTGGTAGGTCCCAAAGGGTGGTAGTGGTAGAGGGAGCTCTCTGCTACAAGGGAGGTTACCAGTGGGGTCCCACAAGTAGGCATGTGCGACATGTGGGACAGACATAAAGCAATTCTAGTGGGAGGTAGGAAGAAGTAGGCTGTTGGTTAACTAGGATCTGCAGCTTATCCGTTAGGTAGGGAAATGGGCAAACTAGGTGGGCCAAGCGGTCCTTATCTGCCGTCAAATTCTATGTGTCTATGTGCAAAAAAAAAAAATCCGAAAGCTGAATTTCTGCGAAAGACGGACATTCGCTTCCGCAAAAGTTCAGAAATAATTTGGCGAACTTTCATGGAAATCCCACCTTAAAACAGTGGAATAAGTAAATGAACTGCGGGAAAATGTATTAAACTGCGTGGAAAAAAATCTGCAAGATTGATCACTGTCAGTGTTCAGCTCTGAGGCTTTTTCTCCCTCAGTGTAATTTAGCAATTAACCCTCTCCCCTCCCCTGCAGTTTGCCATGGGGCTGCACCTCCACCTCCCCACCGATGCAGACTCAGATAAAAATGTGGACCCCCACCCACCGATCTCCACTCCACATTAAAATTAAAATCTCTGGTGTCTAGTGGTCCGCCCACCCGCTAATTGCAGGACCCATATACAAAAAATAAAGTTGCCCTGTAGTGCCCTCTGCCCCACCCACAGATCCCCCTCACCATATGAAAATAAAACCCCAGGTGTCTAGTGGTCCACCCACCCACCCACCTATTGTGTACCTACAATGCAGAAACCAATAATAGTAATAATAATTTCCCCTCCCTTGTGTCTAGTGGACCCCCTCCCTATTCTCGATCCCTTTTTTTTTGCATTATCTATTTACCTCCCCTGTGACCCCCACCTACCTTTCCTTCAGGCCAGTTGCCACAAGGACACTCACCTCTCTCATCTCTGCCACCAATCCTGACCCCACATCACAGCCACCTCAGGGTAACCCAACGTAACCCTGCGTCGAGTGGGTCCTCCTCTTCCGAGAAGAAATGGTCTAACGGCCTCAGGCATTGGTCCTGGGTGCTGCTGCAGCCGGGTAGGCTGTCACAGAGCTCGAGGAGGCACTGGTCCAGGTGGCCATCATCCAGTAGGAGGAGATGCCATTTTTCTAGTTCTCCTCCAATTCCCCTACTTGTGCCGCAACTGAATTTCCCCTGGTCTCCACTGGTGGCTGCTACAGAGTGACACCATTCCCCAACCCACCCCAGGAGAGGAGAGCAGTCCTTAGATGCTCAATCCTACTTCTTCCCCTGCCGACCCTCCAGTGCCTGAATTCATTCCTGAACCCGGGTCGCCGGTGTGGTGTGAGGTAAGGCACCAGCATCTCAACCCTCTGTGCCCCAAATCCCCTTTTAAAGTTTCCCTCATTCTTCCCTGGTGTCTAGCAGACCCCCCATACCCCCCCACCCAGGCAGGTAGTCCACCACCATCCCACTCTCCCCATCACAACCCCAAGCAGCCAACCAGCACAGCCCTCCTCTCTTCTCTATGGCTGGATGCCCACTGAGCTGAATGAATGAGTGCATGCTTGTACATTCATTCAGCTCCTGGTCATCTTATGGCACAGTTTCTAGGGGGTAGAGAAGGGGAAGAGGCTGTTCTGGTCACCTGTGAAAGTGGTGGGATGGGGGGATAGTGTTTTGGACCCCTCCGGGTGAACGGAACAGCTCACTCCCCTTCTCTATTGCTATTATTGGTTTCTACATTGTGGTCACACAAGTGGCAGGTAGGGGGAACCACTAGACACCTAGAATTTTATTTTCATATGGAGCAGGGATCGGCGAGTGGGGCAGGAAGCACTACAGGGCAACTTTTTTTTTGTATATGGGGCCAACAATCGGCGAGTGGGGGGACCACTAGATACCAGGGATTTTTTACATGGTGCCAGCAATGGAATAAATTCTACAGTTTATTGTGTTATACAGTACCACAGTTTATCCACAAACTTCTGTGGAAAAGAGTGAAAAATCCACAGAAAATAGGAGGAAGTTTCTGATCTCACCATAGGTGGAAGAGCAAAATCTTTTGAGGAATTTCTGAAATTCCACGAAAGTTCTGCCAAGGCTGAATTTGACACTTTCACCCATGCCTACCCATAAGGGTTGGTACTTGGGCCAGTGTTGTTCAATGTCTTAATCAACTACATTGTGGATGGCATTAAAGGCAAGATCTGCTTCTCTGCAGACAAAACCAAGCTCAGTGAGAGGGTGGACTCAGATGAAGAGGCACAGGAGCTGTAGGAGGACCTTGCAAAGCTAGACAGGTTATGTGGCAACTTCGGTTCAATGCTAAGCAGTACAAAGTAATGCACATCTGTCACAAGAACCCGAGGGCCAAATACAGGCTGGGGGGGAGGGGTCAAGGCCACGGTATCAGAGGAGGAAACAGATTGCAGGATAGTTATTATCAGAAATCTAAATTAGTCTGCACAGTTCAAGATGGCAGCAGACAAGGCTAACACGATGCTGGAGTACGTAGCTAGGTGGTTCACAAACAGAAGGAAGAAGGTTATCCTGCTGCTGAACAGATCCATGGTGCAGCTGCATCTTTAATACTGTGTACAGTACTACAGTCCCTACCTGAAGTGAGGGTTGTTAGGGAGGAGGGTGAGGCCCACTGTTAATCACTTGAGCAGAGGACTCTGCATCGAGCAGACTCAATAGTTTTCACAGATGTCTTCTGATGATTAATTCATATGTTTATATGTAAGATACCGTGGGTCAGATTTTTATTTATTTATTTAGTTTTTGTTTACTGGGTAAGTGCACTAGCCAAAACATTACTATTTTCAGGCATGATCTGGGAGAGTACAACAGTTATACAGAACAATAGGAAACAGACATTGGTCTGTGTGGACCACAATGCAGGTAGGTACTGTACAGAAATAACAAAGCAGCATGTTAACAAAGTCAGCAGGAATTACTTGCAGAGTAGAACTAGGCACTTATAAAAGATACATTACAGTTTGAAACAGGTGTAGGTCACATAGATCATGATGAGAGGTAGGCACTGTAGACAAAATAACAAACAGCATGTTTACAATAACAGTAGAAATTTCTAACAAAGCAGAAATAGTACAGTAGCATATGATACAGTGTGCGCTCACAAGATCAGAAGTGCAAGCTAGTTGTGAAGCTACAATAGGACAAATGATGAGGATAACAGGAGGAGGGCAATAATTTTAAGGATGACCAAAGCACGCACAGAAGTCTGACACGGGGCTTGCATCCAGCACTTTTAGGAGGCTGACAGAGAGATTGCATTCAGCCCTGTATCAAAGCCTTGCATCGTCACATCTACAGCACTAATTGCCACAATTGCACCTGACTTTAGTATCCTGGGTGCAGCTGTGACAATCTACTTTGATTTATGCCACCTTGAGCCAAACATCGGCCGCAAGCTCCATGTAAAGGATCTCTAGTATTGATGCAAGCTAGACTATTAAAAGATGGTCAGTCCTGCCAGTGTAACTTCACCACAAGGGATAGAACATCCCTTTAGATTGCCACAAGCCTGGTATGCCATACTTTTGGTGTACTGGGGCTTACAGCAAACTCGGATTTTCGAAATCTAGCCCCATATCTGAAAGAGGCTTACCCTTTGAACAAAACATTAAATGAGTAAATAAATGTTTTCTTTTATTATAGACCTGGGGTGGAATATTCAGACTGCGCCAGGCTGTGGCGCAAGCCTGGGTGCAGCGTAACTGGGATGCGCCTGGTCATTGACAGGGTGATATTCAATGGTGCTGCGCCATGGCACAGCATCGTTGGATATCTCTCCTTGGCCAACCGCAGTGCGCATGGTGCAATGCCACTGTGCCAGCGCAAGTGGCCAGAGTGGAGCAAGAGGATGCGCTAGCGCAAGTGCCGTTGAGCTAGGTGCATCAACCACAATATTCAAAAGTGCACATGCAAATGGGGCCATAATGCATGCAAGGCACAAATGGGGCCTTTTTGCATGTCATTATGGCTCCATTTGCATGCAGGTTCACCTATCCCTGGCGACTTGCACCTGGTGCCCTGCCAGGCTGCAGCCGTTGGGGACCAACACCCCCTGCACAAGCAGCAAAGAGCCCCACCGCCTGATCATGGGCATATGAAAAAAAATAAAACATTCCATATCCCTGGTGGTCCAATAGACCGCTCTCATCCCAATCGCAGGCATAAGTAATAGCAAAGAAAGTCCAATATCACTGGTAGTCCAGTGGACTGCTCGCAGCCCGATCACGGGCATATGTAATAAAATAATGGTCCAATATCCCTGGTGGTCCAGTGGACCACATGCAGCCCGATCACAAGCGTCAGTAATATATTATGACATACCAATCCAACCCTGGTGGTCCAGCGGTACCCCCCTCCCCACCTGCCCACTGAGCCCCCCTGCCCCACTCTCCCCTGGTCAGGGGTGGGCAGAAACTCCCTACCCGCTTGCCGCCCTGCCACCCGCCGACTGACCCCATACGGTAGGGCTGTACACCCATTGGTCCACAGCGTAAGCCAATGGGCGTGCAGCCTGTACCATACTACACAGTCCAGACATGTGAATGGACTCTTAAATCTGGTCTGTGTAGTACGGTATGGGCTACGCCCATTGGCTTATGCTGGCACCAATGGGCATACAGAGTCAGTCGGCGGGCAGTGGTGGTGGCAAGTGGTGAGGCGCTACCCACCGCTGGACCGGTGGAGCGGGCGGTGGGCTCAGTGGGTGGAAGCGGGAGGGAGTACCACTGACCACCAGGGATGGATTAGTTTGTCATAATATATTACTAATGCCCACGATCAGGCTACGAGCGGTCCACTGGACCACCAGGGATATTGGTCTTTCTTTTCTATTACTTATGCCCGCAATTGGGATGGGAGGATGGGAGCGGTCCACTGGACCACCAAGGATACAGGACCTTTAGCACAATACTAATGCCTGCAATGGGGCATGGGGGCGCTGCCACAATGGTGCCACTGGAGCTCGGGTGGCCACCGATAGCTGGCAGCTGCTGTGTTGCACCCTGCAATATGGCAGCTCACCTGTGGGTGGCCAGCTGTTGCTCCTTTTTTTTTCAGATCAACTGTCTGCAGTGCAAGTAGGGGTTCACCTGCACAGGCTCAGCACATCCTGGGCTGAATATCGGGATGAGTGGAACATGCATAGGCACACCGCCCCCACTTCTGCCGCATACATTACTGATGCTCTCCGGCGCATTAGGATTTATGCCAGGCACATTCCCCTTTTGAATATCACTCCGGGGCGCATCAGTGGGTTGCACATGGTACAACTGTGTTGCACCATGTGCAACCCTACTGAATATCCCACCCCTGAAGTACAAAATAAGTTTTATTTTAGATATTAGATAAATAAGTTGTGGTTATGGATCTGCGCTAGAGCTGTGCAGAATGAAAAAAAATTATTTTGACAAAATTTCATGAAATTCCATGAAATTTCATGGAATGTTGTTAGAAGTTCATGGAATTTTTAAAATTTTGTAATTTGGTTATACCTCAGCCACCATATAAGTTAGGGCTCTGAAATGTTGCATATTTACTCCTTGGCCCAGATATTCAAAAGGGTTGTGCATGGCGCAATGATGTTGCACCATGCACAACCCACTGATGCACCCCAGTGTGATATTTAAAAGGGAAAAGTGTGCCACACAAATCTCGATGCACCGGGGCGCATTAGTAATGTATGCAGGCACAGGTGGGGGGGGCGTGCCCATGCATAAACTGCATAGCCCGATATTCAGCCTGGGACGTGCAGTTATGCAGGTCAACCCCTACCTGCACCTGCACAAAGTTACACCTAAAAAAAAAGGAACAAGTCAAGGGCCACCCACAGGTGAGCTGTCGCATTGCAGGGCGCAACACAGCAGCTGCCACCTGTGGGTGGCCATCACCTGTTCCTACTGCACCTGGCGGCACCCCCCCATGCCCCGATCGCGGGCATCAGTATTCCCCCCAAAGTCCAATATCTCTGGTGGTCCAGTGGACTGCACAGAGCCCGATCGCAGGTGGCATTCTCACCCCCAAGTCCAAAATCCCTGGTGATCTAGTGGACCCCCACCCACCGCCCACTGAGCCCACCACTCAAGCTCCCCGTCAGCCGGCGGGTGGCAGCACCACCACCTGCCGCCACCGACCACCTCTGACAGCTCGGTATGGCTACACCCATTGGTTCAGGCATGACCCAATGGGCGTGCAGCTATACTGTTCTAGTCAATCAGATATGTGAATGAATATAAATTCATTCACATACCTGACGACTAGTACAGTATAGAGCTACAAGCCCATTGGCTCATGCTCTGAACCAATAGGCATGCAGCCATACCGAGCTGTCAGTCGGCGGGGCGGTGGAGCAGCAGGCAGCTGGGGTGCTGCCACCCACCAGCTGACGGGGAGCGGGTGGTGGGGCTCAGTGCGGGTGGGGGGTCCACCAGATCACCAGGGATTTCGGACTTGGGGATGAGGAATGTCACCACAATTAGGTCCAGGCGTCCACTGGACCACCAGGGATAATGGACTTTGGGGGAATACTGATGCCCGTGATCAGGCTACTCGTGGTCCACTGGACCACCAGGGATATTGGACTTCAGGGGGGGATACAGTTATGCCCAAGATCGAGCTAATTGTGGTCTACTGGACCACCAGGGATATTGGACATCAGGGGGATACAGTTATGCCCACAATCGGGCTAATCATGGTCCACTGGACCACCAGGGATATTGGACTTTGGGGGGGATACTGATGTCCATGATCGGGCTACTTGCAGTCCACTGGACCACCAGGGATGTTGGACTTCAGGGGGGATACAATTATGCCCATGATTAGGCTAATTGCAGTCCACTGGACCACCAGGGATAGATGTTTTTTGTCCCTTACGGGACGTCCTGCAATCGGGCTGCAGGGCGCGTTGGTCCCCGACGGCTGCTACCTGGCAGGGCACCAGGCACAAGTCATCAGGGATCGGTGCACCTGCATGCTAATGCCATGCAAATGGGGCCATAATCAGATGCAAATGGCCCCCCATGCACCTTGCATAAATTATGGCCCCATTTGCATGTCACCCTTTGAATATCGCAGGTGCTGTGCATGGCGCAATGGTACTTGAGCCATCGCATCTCAATGATCCACTCTGACCACTTGCGCTAGCGCAGTTCCACTACGCCATGCACAGTGGGGGTGGCCAGGGTGTGATATTCAAAGCAGTTGTGCCATAGCGCAACTCCGTTGAATATCGCCCTGGCCACAACCCTGCGCAACAAATTTGAGCAGTGCACAGGCTTGTGCCACAGCCTGGCGCAGTTTGAATATCTGGACCTTTGTGTATATGGCCACTAACATGCCAAATATCATGAAATTCATAAGGATAGTTTCAAAATTATAGGTGCTTGGAAACTGTCATTTTATTGTTTGTGTGAACTTTCATAGTCATTTTTATTTCCATATACCTTAACCGTCTATTGGGTCAGCGATCTTAAATTTGGCATGATTTCTTGATGATAGATAGGTGTTCTAACAATGTGCCAGATTTTTTTACAATGTTATGTATCTTCTCAAAATTATATTTGTTCAAAATCTGTCATTTTATTTTTTTCAGGTAATTTCATGAACAAAATTCATTTGCATATAACTCAGGCACCTATGGAGCTAGACATTTGTAAATTAGTATGGATAACCTGTTTATAATGCTTATAGAATTATCTAAATATGGAGGGAATTAGAAAAGAGATTTTTAAGTCACGGGGGTTCAAAAGTTTACTATGTAAATATTTGCAAAACTTTGTGAACACTATCAAAAATGTGGATGTTTGTAACTTCTCTGTTCTTGCACGATAGGGTTAACATTTGACTTGTATATCCATCGTCAGTGTATTCTGGTGTATAATGCAACTGGATAAATTGATTAAGCAGTTTTAGATTTGCAGAAGAAAAAAAATGATTAGTAACATTTTCTTGCATATTTATGATAGCATATATTGTAGATGAAGCATCCATAGATACAAAGATACATAGACAGTGTCGGCAGATAAGGGCCTATGGCCCACCCAATCTGCCCATTTGAGCTTGTAAGTTCAGTTTATGTTTTTGTATTTGCAAAACTTTGTGAATACTATCAAAAATCTTTTTTGTAGAATTTAACATTAATAATGCACATATCACTACTTCATTTGATAAGCAGGGAAGAGCTTTTTGCAGTCCTGCTGATCCTCTCTTGGTGACTACCCCCCTTCTCTTTTGGCATAGCCAGATTGACTCAGGAGAACTACTGATCCCACTGATATCCTCTTTGTTCATTACAGTGACAAACTCCTGAAAATGTGAGTCACCTATTCCTTTTCCTATTGATCTACCCTGTTGGAATAGCCAGAATTCTTTCTTCCTGCTGCCCAAGACATTGTTCTCTCTGCTACATCTTTTTGAGTACCTCTAAGTCCTAGACTTGCATGTACACCAGGCTCCACGGATCATAAATTTACTGGATGTGATCCTTAAATATCCTGCATAAATGCTGTCAGCAGATAAGGGCCTTGTGATCCATCCAGTCTGCCCTATCCCTCTTTCTAATGCTTAAGGTACCCTAGATGCTGTAAGTCCCCCCGTTTGTCCTAGCTTGATAATTCCCATGTGCCTATCCCACACAATCTTGAATCCCTGAACTGTGGCCACCCTCACCACTTCCTAGGGGAGACTGTTCCATCACTCCACCACCCTTTCAGTGAAGTATTCAGGTTGGAACTGTTGACACCCTGTGCTTTCTTGCTCCAACCAGGAGGTCTACCACTATTGTGCTTCCCAGCTCTGCTGTCCATTTCTTGGTGAAACTGTGCATCTAACTCCAGAACCTGGTGACCCCCTGCACCATGTGCCTCTTATACCCCTATCCTTTAATTAGAATCCCCTAGAAAGGCTGAGTAAAATTAGAACATTCCAGTTTAATGGAATTTTTCATGAAATTATACAATTTTCACAAAGACTTATGGGATTTGACTTTAAGTACAGATGTTATTTTGCAGTTTCTTGCAGCAAGCGATTAATAAAACTGGCACACACAGTCTCCTTATAAGGTCTAAGAACCTGTCAAATTTAATGGCATTGCATTCTCTAGTTTTAAAGTTTCAGGAGTTTATAAATTTGTAGCTTACATTCTTGCAAAATTAATTTTTTAAATGTTGTGAAAGTTTGGCTACTTTTAATTCAATCCCATTTAAAGCTGAAAATATGAACTTTTTCAGAAATGACCATGTGGTATAGTAGTTTAAATGTTTTCAACTCTGGTTAAATTTGGATATATAGTTTTAAAATTAGAGGACACTAAACAAAACTTAAATTTTGGCAATGTGTTTGGCAGGCTATAACTCAGTTCCATTTAAAGCTAGAAATCTGAAACTATGTGCATATACAAATGTAGTTATAACCTATAGTCCTGTCACTTTTTGTAACATTTCAATGAATACTATCAATATTATACTAAAATTACAGAAATCCAAATTTTGGCAAACTATTTGACTATCTCTAACTTTTTATTTATTTATTTTTATTTATTAAAAAGTTTCACCAGGAAAGGCACTCTGAGCAAATACAATGCTCGTCTCCTGGTGCGTCCTGGGGACTGGAGGAACAATACAGTACAGTACAATTACATTGCAAAATAACACATTACAGTGTGAGCATTTACAGCAGTTAAGCACATATGTACAATGTCAAGGGAACAGGACACAATAAACAATGAGTACAAATTGAATAAGTGCTGGAGAAGGGAAGTGCTAGAGTATTGATGCTAGGCAGTCAATTGGTAGAGACATAGTCAAGAGCCATTGGAATGGATAAAAGCCAAGCATGTTACTCGGGGGAGGTGGCTAGAACATATTGGAAGCATGAACAGTTGGGATAGAAGAAGTAAAGTAGGGAGGAGGAGAGTGAACAGGGACTGGAGGAGTGCTTAATTTGAGGAGGCAGTTGGTTCCAGAGTTTAGGGAATCGAAACAAGAAAGCAGATTGGCATGCTGAGGTTGAGCGGTGAGGGATGACCAGGGTACGTGAATCTTGAGATCTAAGGTAGTAGGAGGAGCGGGATGCTAAGAGAGGAGGCGAGATAGGGTGGGAGTGAGCCAGACCAATATTTGGACACAAATTTATTGATGTGGGAGAGGCACTGGTTGACAAGAGAGGGAAACCCATGGGCATGATATAAAGTACATTATACAATGGCAAGAAAAAAATCCTGGACTCTGATTGGTCAGTCTTGGGCTGGACCCGTGATGTTATCCCAGTACAACATCATGGGTCTAGTCTCAGCCTCATTGTGAACCTGCTGATGAGCATTTTATGGAGCATTTTATGGAGCCTTTGATTGATTGTTTTATCTTCTCTTAAAAAACAAAAATATTTTTCCACACAAAAACATCTTTAAAATTATTTTTTTATTCTGTATAACAATGAGCCATTGTATACTAGCAGTAATGCCCTCTAGGGTGTGTCATTTGGGATAACATCAAGCCTCAGTTGTTGGATGCACTCAGCCTGCGGCCTCGGGCCCAACCACCTGAGGGGTGACGTTATCCCAGCACAACACATACCATATCGGGCATTATTGCTTAAGTGGTGAGCGTGGAGGGAACAATCCAGGGCAAGTGATAGAAGGAGTTAAAGAGAGTGTCCAATTTGAATAAAGAGGAGGAGATGGGAGCAGCACTGTAGACTATATCACAGTAGTCAAAAATAGAGATTATCATTTTCTGTACTAGAAGCAAGCAGATATGGTTCTTGAACAGGGTACCGAGCTTGGGGTGCATTTTTTTCAGGATGGCATCTACATGAACAAAAAAGTTTAGATGTTGGTTGAGCCACATACCAAGGTAACGAAAAGAGGTGGAATCCTATAATATAGTCCCATCAAGGGTATGGAAGTGGGGTGAATAGGGAAGCCTTGAGAGTCTCAGCACCCACTGAAGCTTGAGACTTAACACATGGTGCATATACACATTCAAGGCACTTGTCTAAATCCTGATATTGTGGAGAAATTTGGATAAGAAATTTTAAAATGATCTCAAAATAACTGAAAATTCAATTTTGATTAAATGTTTGGCCACTCATAACTCTGCCATTTAAATCTGCAACTCTGAAATTTGGTACAATCTTGTAAGCCATAGGGTACTGTTTACATTCCAAAGCTGGTGTTATTTGGATGTGTACATATAAACTTATAGTGAAATAACTGAAATTTTAAAATTTTGCAAAATTCCGTTGAATTTTCATGAACATTCCACGAAAGTTTACAGAATCAGAACAGTCATTCCACAGGCATTCCATGGGAGGAATTTTATATTCCACATAGCTCTAATCTGCACCCTAAAACCAACACTAAAAGTATGTTCATGGCAGAGGCAAGTCCAGGATTTTGTTACATGGTAGCATCCCACAGAAAAAGAAATAAGTGTTAAAAAGCATTTTAAAGCTCTCATTAGTCTAGTTCAGGGAGATAGCTGATACACTTTGCTACACAGCTGGATCTGCTAGCATTTCCAGATATTATTCCTATTATTAAATTGGAGAAAAAGGATCACGCGCGTGTGTGTGTGTGTGTGTGTGTGTGTGTGTGTGTGTCTATGCACCTTCCTACCTTTGGGAAGTTTAATGTCTCTAATTCCACTCTAGTTGCTATATTTAAAGATCTTTGGGAATAGAACAGTTACTGTATGTTATTTGCACTTCTGAGGTACAGTATACATTTTAACAAAATATTCATTAATTAGACTACCACTACTGTTCCTGTTCTCCCTCCCCCAGGTCTCAACTAGAAACAAGCCTATACAGAAACTGTTTGCTTACCTCACAAAATTTGTTTTAAATAAATAAAACCAATTATACTGAAAATTGACAGTAAATTGTGTCTTTTGTCAATGTTGTCTCTGCCCTGAGCTCTCAGAGCAACAATATTCTGTGGAAAACAGCATGGTGTCGTATTCGTCTAAGTATAGTGTTCCATCTGCTGAAAACGAGTTAATTGAACACTTTCATGAAAAGAAATTCTGCCACTGTAGACGTTTAACTTTTTGGAGTTTTTTTTATGAAACATATTTTAAGACAGTCTGTGGTAGAAATAATCATAAAATAAGGACTAACTGGATATCATCGAAGTATTGTATGGGCAGGAAGCAGTACATCCTAGAGAGTTAAAGCAACATGCTGTGAACATGGAGACCCAGCAGACCTGGGTTTAAAACTTATAACCAACACTTGCACACTGTGTGACTCTGAGCAGATCACTTAGCTAATTTCACTCCCAGGATGCACCTGGAAATGAACTTTAGCTCAGTCTGCTTTTCCTGGCAACACATTATAAAAACCAAAATAAAAAAAATTGGCCCACGTAACTGAGAAAGAAAGGAAAACAACACATTGATACAACCCCATGGTGAGGCTGAGTAACTTCTTACTTTAGCCCAGGAGAGCAATGTACTCATATAGGACCTATGCCCTAATATGGGCTGAGTACGCATGACAGGCATGTACTAGGCCCATGCCTGTCTGCATGTTGGGGTATGGGGCAGATTGGTGGACACAGGCAGGTATCCAGTTGGATGCCCATCCCGGTCTCAAAGTGAATCCCTTACTCTTTATGGAGCAAGGGATTGTGGGACACTCTGTACCCCGGGAATTCATTCAAAATGGCTGAGTGCCCTTGTGGATGCCTCCAGCCCACTCTGCTTGACTGGAGGGCTGGGGCAGCATGGCAAGGGAGGGTTCCATCAGACCAAGGCAGGTAGGTGAACTTTGTGGGGGGGCACACAGTGGCTTTGGCAGGGTCCCTGCATGCAGAGCCTGAAACCCCCTCACTGATCACTCATCGCCTCAGAGAATGACATGGAGTGTGGGCATACCCCCAGCCACTTCCCCAGACCATCTGCATGCATAGCTGCATGAACAGATGCATGACTGAGTGCAGAAGAGGCACACGCCCCTTTTGAGAATGCTGCAGGGATCCATGGGACCCCAGAGGCATGGCTTTCTAATATAGGGTTGTCTATGCATCATGGATACATGGCATATAAACATTCCACACACTGGTGCACAGGGGCCAATTGTCATTTTTTATCACTTTACCTGTCACCAGTTAATGCCATTGTTGTGGCAGTTGGGGATAGAAACCTTAGTTTTAGTTTTATTGTTAGGGCTGCCATGGGCAGAGCACTGCAGACCTATTGCTTTCTAAAAAGGACTCTGCATTCCTTGCATTCTGTGTAACCAAACAACATGTTGAAGTGTCACCACAGTGGCCTCCTTGTCTGTGGAGCACTCAGGTCGCACTGCACTATTTTTTACTTGGAAAAAAATCATGCCATCCTGATCAGGACATTGGGGGATTGGGCACCCCCGGTGTCACTGTTATGTTTCTGGGGGGTTTGGGGATGGGTTAGTGCTGAGAGGGAGGGTTGGGTGGGGGGGTATTCCTAATTTTAAAGAAAAATAAACGGCAGTCATGGCGGAACATGGAATATTCCACTGTGTCCTGCACTGTGCTGCACAAGTGCTAGCACTAGCGCATGCGTATTGTAATGCGGCCACCATCTTGGTCATGGTAGAGTGTGCTGCTCTCCACTGTGACTGCCATTTTTTTTTCTTTAAAATGATGCATATCCCCCACCCAACCTTCCCTCTCAACACCTCCCAGAAATGTCAAACATCCCCCTTCCCCCTCCATTATTTAGTCCCCATTATGGCTTACTCTAATCTCTATTACATTTGGTCTGCATCCGTCCAGGAGGGGAACCAGGATCCTAAGTGATAGGTTTAAATGCTTCATTGGCAAGCATTTAAACTAGCAAAGGGGAGAGGCACTGGAAAGGAGCAGGGAAATCCTAGCCCCCTTCCCCCAAAAATAAGGGTAGTAAGTGAGGTAAACACCAAGATAGAGATGTCAATAGGGAGAAGGGCAGGGGTAAATGGAGAAAATGACAAAAGCAATAAGGACAGGGATGGGACAAAAAGAGGTAAGGCCATCAAAAAATGGTGGGTAATGAGTACCAATGCCCATAGTCTGGGCAACAAGCTCCCTGAACTTGTGGCCTTGATGGAAGAGGGATGCCTGGATATCACAGCAGTCACAGAAACATGGTACACAGAGAACCATGACTGGGATGTTAACATACCAGGGTACACAACCTATAGGAGAGACAGGGAGAGTAGAAGAAGGGGAGGAGTAGCTGTCTATTTAAGGGAAGGGATAAAATCAATGGAACAAAAGAGTAAACAGAGAGGAGAGGAGAGGAGGCACTGTGGGTCACCTTAGAGACTGGAAATGGCACCACAAGTCACACATGTGTTTTATTGAGACCTCCATCTCAGGGGAGAGGGAATGGACAAGGATATGATAGAAGGCATCCTTAGGATGGCAGATAAAGGGGAGATATTGTTGATGGGGACCTGAATATGCTAGATGTTAACTGAAGTACCTTTGCTGCAGGCACATCCAAGAGCAGGGCCATTCTCGATGTCCTACAGGTGGGATGCCTTGGACAGCTAGTTTTAGAACCCACTCATGAAGGAGCAATCTTAGACGTTGTACTCTCAAATGGGGACAGTGAGCGGTTCTTAGATCTAGAAGTCGGTAGCCATTTGGGAAGAAGTGACCACCAAACAGTGTGGTTCATGATAAACTCAGCTATAGAGTCAAGCCAATCAAAAGTGAGCATACTGGACTTCAGAGTGCTGACTTTGGCAAGATGGGAGAGTGCCTTAGTAAAGCACTAGCAAACAGGCTAGAAGGAAGGGTGGAGTAACAATGGGGAAATATCAAAACTGCCATCACAGAGGCAACAAACCTTTGTGTGAAGCAAATAATCAAATCAAAATGAAAGAAAAAGCCACTGTGGTTCTCAAAAGAGGTGGCAGGGAAGGTTAGGGAGAAAAAGATAGAATTTAGGAAGTATAAGGAAACACAGAAGGAGCAGGACAGAGAACTGTACCAGTTAAGGCAGAAGGAAGCAGGGAAGGAAGTCAGAATAGCAAAGGCCCAAACTGAGGAAAAGATAACCAACTCAGTTAAGAAGAGGGATAAACCTTTTATAGGTACATCAGGGAGCACAGAAAGACAAAGGGAGGGATAGTGAGGTTGAATAGAAAGGACGGTGGATGGGCAGAGAGGGACAGTGAAAAAGCAGGGATACTGAATGAATACTTCTGCTCAGTATTCACAAAAGAGGAGGAGGGGGAGGTTCCTAATCCAATTAACAGAAGCACTCCAGATAGGGGGGTCGATCCCAGTCTTTTCACAGAAGAAAGGGTTCTGAAATAAGTCCTAAAACTGAAGGTGGACAAAGCAATGGGGCCTGATGGAATTCACCCCAGAATTCTAAAAGAATTAAGGGGAGAACTAGTCACACCACTGACTACCCTTTTTAACAAATCATGGGAGGATGGTGTGGTACCTGAGGACTGGAGGAAGGCAGATGTGATTCCACTTCACAAAAGTGGGAACAAGACAGAGGCAGGAAACTACAGACCTGTCAGTTTGACCTCTGTGGTAGGGAAAGTGATGGAATCACTTCTGAAGGAAAGAACTGTTGACTACCTAGAGGTCAGTGGGGCACAGGACCCAAGGCAGCATGGGTTCACAGCTGGAAGGTCATGTCAATCTAATTGATTTATTTGACTGGGTGACCAAAGTAGTAGACCAGGGAGGTGCTGTGAACATGGCTTACCTAGACTTTAGCAAGGCATTTGACACAATCCCACACAAAAGATTAATAATCATGTTATCCAGCCTGTGAGTGGGTCCCTGGGTGGTAGCCTAGGTAAAACATTGGCTGGAGAACAGGACACAGAAGCTAATTGTAAATAGAGCCCACTCTAAAAAAAGTGGGGTTACTAGTGGGTAGGGTTGTCACAGTATGAAATTTTGATGGTATGATAACCGCGGTGTGTGATAGATAACCGCGGTATAATGCATTCCAATTGGAAAACCTACAATATTCAAAAATCATGCAATTTGAATCAAATTTTATACGTGAAAGCAGTTAAAATACTAGTAAATGACACATTATGAATTTAATGAGAGAAAATAAAGATAATGAGTCAAGTATGTGCAAGAGAAATATACATTTTTTTGACTAAGTCAGATTCCTCCTGACCTGAAAATGAGCATGGAGCTTCGAGCTCTACAAGTAGATTTATATAAAAAAATTTAATTTCATTGCAGTCTGAAATGTGAGTGACATACTGTTGTAAGTAAAGTGTTTTCTTGTACTCTTAGCTTACAGCACAAAATGCTACCAATATCATAAGTACTATACAAAACTAGCACAGTGGGTACGAGTAGCAAGTTGTTTGATTTACATTTTTGTTATGTTAAATTGTCAATAACTTAAAGATGAGAGTCGAGCAATGTGAAAGGAATGTCCACTCACTCCACTCCTGGTGGTGGTGCAGACTAGAGTTGCAGATGCAGACAGAGTTGCACTTCACTGAAGTAGTGTGCTACTAGCTTTAGAAGCAGGCACAGCAAGAGCACTACTTAGAATCCAAACAGTTCTGACTGGAAAATCAAGGTTCACTGTCTGGCTGTGACTAGGCTGAATGTCCCTCCTCCATCCTTACCTCACAGCCTGGGGCTCCCTCCAAGGCTCAGTCCCCTCAAATTAAGTTAGTAAAAGTAATAGTAAGTAGTGCAGACACATTTGGAGAGATTTGTGTTCTTCATGTTTACTTCCTCAATGTAGTACCCTAGATCACAACCACAACACAACTCCTGCCTGCACTCACCACTCACTGTGTCCAAGACTCCAAGTCTAATCCAACAGCCAGGGCTGAGCTAAGCCAACTGTGGGAGATGGTGAAATTTAAAGGAATTCATCTATATATCCTAAACGCCATGGTGGCTGCCTGGCTGCTTTTTTCCTTTTTTAATATAATAGGTGTTTAGCTACAGTAGCCTCCAGCTGGGGCAGTGAGCCAATGTGAGTTGCTTGCTTGACTTTCTTAGGTTGAGTCAGTCATGCTGTACTGTGACTCAAGTCCAGTCGTGTGACTGTGACATGAGTCAAGTCTGACAGTAAAGGAATCAGCTTATATATCCTCAGTGGCAGGCACTCACTGGCAGCTTTTTTTCTTTCTTTTTTTAAGGTAAGTAATAGTTATTTAACTGCAGTAGCCTCCAACTGAGGCAGTGAGCCAATGTGAGTTGCTTGCTTGACTTGCTTTGGTTGAGTGAGTCCTTGAGTCCTACTATTGTGAGTCGAGTCGTGTGACTGTGACATGCGTGCAGTCTAGCATTAAAGGAATCCGCTTATATATCCTCAATGCCGTGGCAGTGGCAGGCACTCATTTCTCTGCTGATTTTTAAGCTACTAGCAATTTAAGTAATTAAGAAATGTATGAATTTAAATTACTTTTTCCATTGGATTTTGTTTTATGTAGCCCCCCTCCTCCCACCACCACCAAGTGACTCAAGTCATCTTGTCGCCACCTCGGACTTGTGAGTCAAGTCATCTTGTGATATAATAAGTGACTCAAGAGGACTGGAGTCCTGCATAGCATTAAATGAATTAGCTTATATATCCTCAACGCCATGGTTGGTGACTGCTGAGTCAAGTGACTATAATTGTTAAGTTAGCAGCTAGGCTAAGAGTAATTACACAATTAAAGTAATTTCTCTTATTGGTTTTGTGTTAGGTAACCCCCAGCCACAGTCAACCAAGAGCTCAGCTGAGCTAGCAAACTTAAGTTTTGTGACACAAATGACATGAGTCAGTCACAGAGGACTCATCAGGAGTAGGACTCACTCCGTCCTAGGGATCACTTTAGTGGGGGCATCAGGCGAGCAGACCGAGGGAGAGACATGAAGTGGTCCACAGTGGAACTGGACAGGAGGGACTCAGGGTGCATCAAGCAGACAGATGAGACAAGACAGCAACTTCACTAAATGTGCTAGCTAGCTCAGCTGAATAGCCAATGCCAAGTATGAAATATCACAAATCACATTAGGAGGACAGGGAGGGAGGACTTGGACTCGAAGTCAGGAAGCAATAACAGCAGCAGATGTCAGAGATAATTTGGATTAGTGAGCAGAGTGCACTCCAGATATGGCATGTGTTGGTGGGTGTCAAATTCATTACCTGGTGCTGTTGTCGTTGTCATGTTGGGTGCTGTGGAATTGTCCCTAGGGGGATGTAACCCTCAACAAACATGTTTTGTTGTTCAACTTTTTTGGAGGGATGTCACTCATTTTGAAACCAGTACATCATTTTCTGCATCTATTCCAAAAGAACAGCAGAGGAAGGACAATAATGATGCACACTGTGCATTTACAGTGTGGCTTTTTGTGCAAGCAGTGTGCTGCTCTTCGTGTGTACTGCACAGTTAGTGTGCATTCTGTGAGTGATACAGTCCAGTCATGCAACACACTGACTTTTGTGTGCTGTTGCGCACAGTCTGTTCTCACCATTTACCATTAAGGAAGCAGTTATTGCCGGCCCGGTGGTGTTGAGTGAGGCGCTGGACGCCACATCTCGCACTATAGCTGGCGACCCGGGTTCAAGAATGGACTCAGGTCGGTGGGGATTGGTTGGAGGAGGGAGGCTAGAGTGTCCCAATGGATGCTCTCCCCTCTCGGGGTGGGATACCAGGGGTGCTATATAGCAACTAATGTCCTGATAAAGCTAGTGGATGCACCAGCTTTCGAGGGGCATGGTGGCTTTGCTTACTGGAGCCGAGGAGGGGGGATGCTGTTAGGCACTTGAGATGAGCGTGTGTCTGTATGTTGACTCTCTGCACCAGCATCTCAGGGGATTAGGTAATGCAAGGTATCAAAGGAAAAATCCTTCACCTCTCCTAGGTGACGATCTCTCCAGCAGCAAGCGTGCCACCACCGACAACATCAGGGCAGACTCCATTGTACAAAGCCCTCTCCCTGAGAACGCTCGCGGGGAAGGTAAGGGGGAACCTTTCCTCACCCCACCTGGGGGGCTAATCCAGGCCATCAAGGGCATAAGGGGAGTCGAGCTAAGGTACTCTAGGGGCAGACCTTGAAGTCGGGTAGGTCGCAATGCTTGGAGCATTGAGAGCTCTAATTGAGTGGAGAGAGCTGATGGTAGAAAGAGGCAGTGGGATAAAAAGAAAGTAAAAAAAGGAAGCAGTTATTACATGTGTATCACTGGTGGCTTAATACTCAGTTGGCCTCTGTGTGCCTTGTGTGGCATGCTGTGTGACACACACAAATTAAATGATGACTAAAAAAAAAACTGTGTCCTGAAACTGAACATTGAAAATAAAAAAAAATGGAAGGAAGAAGTGAAAAGACTGACTTAAATTTTACTGAAGGTCTCTTAATCGACATTAGCCCACTTATGGACTGGACAAGAGAGGACACCTAAACCTAACCTTACTAATCTGTACAGCACTGCAGCAGACAGCGGACATCGCATCCACAAAATAATTATTGCATGAAAAAGAAGCCTCCTCAAACTTTTGCATCAGGGAGAATTGGCATGTAAGGGTCAGTTGTCCCTAAAAAATGCAAAAAAACTAGTTGAAAGATCTCAATACCACGGTATACTGTAAATCACGGTTACTGCAGTATCAGAAATTGTACATGGTATCAATACCGAGACTTCTGACACCGCGGTATACTGTGACACCATCATACCATGGCAACCCTACTAGTGGGGTGCCGCAGGGTTCAGTACTGGGTCCAGTCCTTTTTAATGTCTTTATAAGTGACATTGCAGAGAGACTGGAAGGAAAAGTATGCCTCTTTGCACATGATACAAAGATCTGCAACAAGGTTGATACACAAGGAGGTGTGGAAAGGATGAGAAGGGACTTGGCAAGGTTGGAGGAATGGTCAGAAGTATGGCAGCTTGGATTCAATGCAGAGAAGTGCAAAATAGTGAGCCTGGGAAACAACAACCCAAGGGAAGATTACAAAATGGGGGGAGATAGTAACAACAATAAAAATGGAAAGGGACCTAGGGGTAATCATGTCAGATGACCTTAAGGTTAGCAAGCAATGTGAGAAGGCAGTACAGAGGGCTGGGGGGATACTTGGATGTATAGGGAGAGGCATCACCAGCAGAAAATAGGAAGTTGTTACCCTCTTTACAGAAAGTTGGTTTAACTTTGTATACCCCCCACCTGACACTCCCTCTCAGTGCCCTCCACCCCCTCACCAGAAGCATAATAGTGATACTAGGGGTGCCCAATCCCCCAGTGTCCCGATCCACAGAAACATAAGAGTGACATTGGGGGTGCCCAATTCCATGGTGTCCTGGTCAGGACTTTTTCTTTTTTTCCCCACCCATATTCCCCCAACTGACCCTTCCTCTCAGCACCCACTCCCCCAAAACAGAAGAGTGACAATGGGGGTACCCAATCCCCCAGTGTCATGATCTGCAATCCTCAGGTTTCATTTTTTTAAAATAAAACCCTGTAAAAAATTAAATAAATGTCCATCTATGTCTTTTGCAGATGTTAGATCCCCCCACCTGACCCTCCCACTCAGCACCCACCACCCCACCCCCATGCCCTTCCTTACTGATTGGGAATCCAATGGCATAATACTCTCTGGACAGCAGACATGTCTTCAATCTTCAAAGCCTGACCATGAATTGAAGAAACAGGTATGCAGTTCTATGTATTTCAATATGGTTTTGAACTTAGTGGCATGACTTGGTCATTTTTTGCATATTTTTGGCCCAAATTTCCAAAATGCCTTCTTTGGCATCCTACCTCATGAACAATTGAACTGTCATTAGGCATATCTGTCCCGTAAGGTGATTTTGAGATCCATGCATGAAATCGCCTTTTAGGCAGGAGTTGAAATTTTTCTCTGCCCTTGTTCATGAGGTGGGGTCATAAGAAGGCTATGTTGAAAATTTGGTGTAAAAATATTTAAAAAAACAACAAAGTTATGAGCCTACATTGAATTTTGCGAATTAAGTCTCATATCTTTGGTAATTTTCAATATTTTTCCACCAGATTCACAACATAGCCATATCTTTACAGAACCTCATGAGTGTGACAGCTGTCATTGTTCAAATCGTGGACAAAATGTTGTTTTTTTACATTCCAAAAGGTGATTTTGTGGTTCCTGTGCAAAACCACCTTTTGGACAGGAGTTGAACATTTTCTTTGTCCCTGTTCATGGGGTGGGGTCCGAAGAAGGCTGTGTTGACAATTTGGTCTGAAAATATTAAAAAACAACAAATTCTGATCCTACATTGCATTTTGCAAACTCTGGCTCATAACTTTTGCAATTTCAATGTTTTTCCCACAAATTCACAACATAGCCATATCTTTATGGCATTTCATAAGTGTGACAGCTGTCATTTTTCAAAGCCTAGCCAAAATGTTTTTTTTTTTACATCCCAAAAGGTGATTTTGCAGTCTCTAGGTGAAATCACCTTTTGTCCAGGAGTTAAACATTTTCTCTGCCATTGTTCATGAGAAGGGGTCATAAGCCGGCTATTTTCTCAATTTGGTGTAAAAATATTTAAAAACAAAAAAGTTATCAGGCTATGCTGAATTTTACAAATGCAGGCTTGTAAGTTTGGTAATATTCAATATTTTTAACCTAAATTGTCAACATAGCCATTTATTTTGAAATTATTTGCATCTTGAACGTTGATTTTGCTGTACTTGCATGAAATCACCTTTCAGACAGGATATGAACATTTGTTCCATCCTTCATCATGAGGCAGGGTCATAACAAAGCTATGTTGAAAATTTGGTGTACTAATATTACAAAAACAACAAATTTAGTAGCCTATTATACATTTTGCTAATGAAGGCTCATAACTTTGGTAATTTCGATATTTTTACACCAAGTTTCTTGCCTGCAGGCCTATTGGCTCTGGCCAGATTTTGTTTCTATTAGCAGTAGTCCTTTGTAACAATACTGGGTGTCTTCATTTTCCAATTGTTGAAATCTCTGTTTGTTCCAGTGAGCTGTATTAGCAGTGAGAAGAGGATGTAATTGAGACCATTTACACTATGCATCTATATTCAGAAAATCTACGTAGTGTAACTTTAAAATCTCTCAAGAAATACACAAAATGAAAGTGATTTATAAAAAAAATTCTGCATTACCAACAAGTTTTTGAAGCTGAACAAAAGGAAATGGGAGGTATTTCACACCTCTCCTGCTATTTTTTTTGTGATTCTAAATTAGCAGTCAGGCATACTGTAGAGACTGAGTGCTGACGCATTATTCTCTCACTGCTAATGCAACTCCCAGGAACAAACCAAGATTTAAACAAGCATTTTTCTATGCCGAATGTTTGCTTGCATTAGGATAAGTTCCTTCTATTGAAGACTGGTATAACTACATGGCACAATACCCAATAATGAAAGAATCAGTTATATGCTGCTCAATAAGACAGACAACTTTAAAACAATTTGGGGACCCTTCTTGCTTCTGATCTACATATGTTTTTATGTTGATTTTTTTATGATGCTATGCTTGTTGTAAGTAATTAAAACTTGTACTGCAAAAAAGAAAGCAACAAGACATGATGAGGTGCTGGTTGTACCAGGTATAGTGCACACCAAAGGGCACCTTCAGGTCCTAGGCATGTGGTAAACCTAGCATAAGCAATGCTTTCGGAGTGTCTTATAATTTGTATTAAAACCTTTTTGCAATGGAATTAAAAAAAAAATACCAGTCATGACTTTTAAAAAATGGTTAAAACAAAGTTTATTACTTACAAAAAAGGTAATATTCCTTCACCCTTTGGTCCTGCCTGACTTACTGTTACAGAACAGTATAACACTCATTTGAAGTGTAATGTGAAGTCATTCATATACAAAACCCAAAATACCATAGTATGCTAAACAAAAAACATTTTTCTGCTGGTAATGCAAGTGAGTGAGTAGCATGCAGTGAAACTATGAGCAGCAAGGTGTAGGTACAGGAGAACAACTGGCCCAATGCGTGTGCAGCAGGAGAACACTGGTATTTTCATGACTGTTGCTCCCGCAGATTGGAATGCACTGCTGGCGAGTGATGAATGGTGGGCAGCCTGTGTGAAGCATGTGAGCTATCGGGAGGCTGGAGAAACAGCAAGAGAGCGGAAGGGCAGGAGAATCAAATGCAGTTTTGATTAGTAAGGGAAAGCAGCATTTGAGCAGCTGTTGTGGACAGATTTTTTTTAAAGAACATTGTGGTTACAGCAGTTAGCATAGTCTCAAGTTTCACTGAATATGTGGTGAAGTGAGTTACTGCCTTTTGAAATATATGATAGGATGGGGGGGTGCAAATGTGCAGGTGAGACAGCATGCAGCCAGGTGAACTGGATAGGATAGTGAGTGGGAGAGGGAGCAACTTTAGAAGATGTTTGATTGTGTGGATGAGAATATGTGGTAAATAAACTTGAAAGTAGAGCAGACGACTTGATAAAATCCTATATGTGAATCAGTGCTGCAGCTAAAGAAGAGATTTACCACCTAGAAAGGTCAGTTTTCCCATTTACATCTAGCTGTGAGAGACAGAACTATCTATGTGGGAAGCTGGTAGAATAAGCAGTTTAGTATAGCATGTACTAAACTAGTCTGTAACTTTCTGCTTGCCGGACGGATTTATGCAAATGAAAGGACTGAGGCACACTCTTATTAGAGCACTTCAGTCCTTTCAAGTACACAAAGTTTCCACCCACCAAACTGTGACTATGATCACAGTTAGCTTGCCTGGTTATTGAGCTGTCAGTGAAGAGCCCAATGCAGCTTGACCTGCATTGGACAGGACACTGACACACCTCTGAAATGCCATTCATTTTAACAAAATTTTTCTTGCGCAATCACAAGCAAACATAAAAATCAGAAAAAGGAGCCACCCAGGATATTTACTGAAAACTACTGCTAACAGTATAAGTAAACTAAAACAAATGTTTTTATCCCCCAACTGCTATAGAGATGGGACTGATTGGTGACAAGAAAACAGTTATTAAAAATATGTGAGGCAAACTGTTCCTTTAATCCCATTTTCTGTTGCTAGCACTGCACATGCTACCAGTAGAAATAAAATAACCTACTGTATATTTTAAATTTCTAATGCACTAACAATAGACATGAAAAAGGAACCGTGTATCATGTCTTAAAATATGCAAATGTGGTCAGCAGTTTGTAGCCATTCAGAAAACCTACACCACACCATTTGTAAGCGATATGTCACATAGAAACATAGAATTTGACAGCAGATAAGGACCGCTTGGCCCACCCAGTCTGCCCATTTCCCTACCTAATGGATAAGCTGCAGATCCTAGTTAACCAGCAGCCTACTTCTTTCTGCCCCCACCCCCTAGAATTGCCTTATGACTGTCCCATGCATGCTTGAATTCCACCACTGTTTTTGACTCCACAACCTCCTCCGGAAGGCCATTCCATGCATCCACAACCCTCTCTGTGAAAAAATACATCCTTAAATTACCTCTGAGCCACCCCCCATCTTCAAATTGTGCCCCTTGTTCTTGCACACCTCTTGTTTTGAAAGATGCTACCCTCTTGGACTTTGTTGATTCCCTTGAGGTACTTGAAAGTTTCTATCATGTCCCCCCCTCTCCCTCCTTTCCTCGAGACTATACATATTAAAATCCTTAAGTCTCTCTTCATATGTCTTTCGGTGCAGACCCTGCACCATTTTAGTTGCCCTCCTCTGGACAGCTTCAATCCTGTCTATGTCTTTGTGGAGACTGGTTCTCCAGAACTGCATGCAATACTCCAGATGAGGTCTGACCAGCTGTCTGTACAGGAGGATAATAACTTCCTGTTTTCTACTGGTGATGCCTCTCTCTATGCATCCCAGTATCCCCCCAGCCCTCCTTGCTGCCCTCTTACATTGCTTGCCCACCTTTAGGTCATCTGATATGAGCTACCCCAGGTCCCTTTCCATTTTGTTGTTGTTAGTATCACCCCCCATTGTGTACTCTTCCCTGGTTTTTGTTTCCCAGGTGCATTACCTTGCACTTCTTAGCATTGAATCTAAGCTGCCATACATCTGACCATTCCTCTAACCTTGCCAAGTCCCTTCTCATCCTTTCCACCACCTTGTGCATCAACTCTGTTGCAGATCTTTGTGTCATCTGCAAAGAGACATACTTTTCCTTCCAGTCCCTCTGCAATGTTGCTTATAAAAACATTGAAGAGGACTGGTACTAATACTGAACCCTGCAGTACCCCACTAGTAACCCCCCTTTCTTCAGAGTGGACTCCATTTACTATTACTCTCTGTGTCCTATTCTCCAGCCAATTCTTTACCCAGGCTGTCATCTTGGGACCCACTCCCAGGCTAGCTAACTTGTATATTAATCTTTTGTGTGGGACTGTGTCAAATCCCTTGCTAATGTCTAGGTAGGCCATGTCCACAGCCCTTCCCTGATCTACTGCTTTGGTCACCCAGTCAAAGAAATCTATCAGATTCATATGGCATGACCTTCCCACTGTGAATCCGTGCTGCCTTGGGTCCTGTGCCCCTCTGGCCTCTAGATAATCTACAATTCTTTCCTTCAGAAGTGATTCCATCATTTTCCCTACCACTGAGGTTAAACTAACAGGTCTGTAGTTTCCTGCTTCTGCCTTGCTCCCACTTTTGTGAAGGGGAATCACATCTGCCCTCCTCCAGTCTTCGGGTACCATCCCATCCTCCCATGATTTGTTAAAGAGGGTAGTCAGTGGTGTCACTAGTTCTACCCTTAGTTCTTTAGAATTCTGGGATGAATCCCATCAGGCCCCATTGCTTTGTCCACCTTCAGTTTTAAGAGTTCTTTCAGAACCCTTTCTTCTGTAAATGGGCTGGTATCAACTTCTGTATCCAGAGTGTTTCTACTGTTTGTTTTAGGTACCTCCCCTCTTCCTTTGTAAATACTGAGCAAAATATTTGTTTAGTATCTCTGCCTTTTCACAGTCACCTCTGCCCACCCTCCTCCCTTTATTAAGCCTCACTATCCCTCCCTTGGTCTTCCTTTGCTCCCCAGTACTTATAAAAGGTTTTATCCCCTTCTTAACCGAGTTGGCTATCTTTTCCTCGGTTTGGGCCTTTGCTGTTCTGACTGCCTTCCCAGCTTCCTTTTGCTTTAACTGATACAGTTCTCTGTCCTGCTCCTTCTGTGATTCCTTGTACTTCCAGAATGCTTTCTTTTTCACTTGAACCTTCACTGCCACTTCCTTTGAGAACCATAGTGGTTTCTTACATCATTTCATTTTGTTTATTTGCTTCACACAAAGGCTTGTTACCTCTGTGATGGCAGTTTTTATTATTCCCCATTGTTCTTCCACCCTCCTTCCTGCCCATTTGCTAGTGCATTTCTTAGGCACTCACCCATTTTGGCAAAGTCAGCCCTCCTAAAGTCCAGTACTTTTGCCTTTGTATGACTTGACTCTATTGCTGTGTTTATTGTGAACCATACTGTTCGATGTTCGCTAGTTCCAAGATGGCTACCCACTTCTACATCTGTGATCCTCTCTTCATCTCCATTTGAGAGAACCAGGTCTAAGATTGCTCCCTCTCGAGTGAGCTCCAATACTAGTTGTCTAAGGCATGCCCTCTGTAAGGCATCTAGAATAACCCCACTCTTCGAAGTGGCTGCTGCAACTGCACTACAAGTTAACATCTGTCATATTCAGATCAGCCATCAGCAATATCTCCCCTTTTTCTGCCATTCTAAATATACTTTCTATCATTTCCTTATCCATTTCCTCCCCCTGAGAAGGGGGTCTGTACATCAGACAACATCAGACAGAGGACCTTACAGCCCCTGGAGGTGCGGGTATCCTAAAATACCCCACACCCTGAAGTACCTTTTTGCACTTAGAAAATAGGTAGTGTGAAAAATTATGACAACTTTAGAAATATAGTTTTAATAGCATTTCTTAATAATAGGTATGAAAAATTATTTCCATTGGTGGGCTGACAATAGATGGTACTAGGAATTTGTTTTACAGAACTATGTGGTCTGACTGTGATGTGTCTGTTTGGATTTCACCCCCAGAAGACTGAGCTCTTGAGTTGTGTGTTAGCATTTTTCTTCAGTCCTTTCCTTTGCTGTTGTCCTGAACTGGTTGTTGGTTCAAGTCTCTGGCACAGCATGCTGTGTTTGTCCCTACTGAGCCTTATATGAGAGCTATGATATGTAGTGTACCAGTGGGATCTGGAATTTGGGCAAATCTTATTCAGAACTTGTGACCTGCTTCACTCATTCCTGATTGCGATTACTAATATGGTTACCACATTAACTTAGTAAAAACTCCATGGGAGAGGAAGGGGATATTAGCTAGTACTCTCTCACATCTGGGGACTTGTAGAAGCATAGCAGGTAAAATGAAAGCTGTGGCACATACTGGAATAAGTGAAGGGACTTGGAAGAGGGGGAGGACCATAAAGGGTGCAAGCACCAAGAAAAAAAAAGGGATGAGAGGACATGCAAAGTGTAAGGGCAGTAGCAAAGCTGGATCAGGGGTCAGGTGGAATCAGTATGCCTTAATGCTAGGAGCCTAGGTAATAAAATCAGTGAGCTCCACTCGCTGATGGCAGATCCTGAAGTGGACATTGTGGCCATGACAGAAACATGGGCTTTGGAAAATAATGTCTGGGAACTCTCCATCCCTGGGTACTCAATATTTGGGAGGGATAGGGGAACAGGTAGAAGGGTATTAGTAGCCCTTTTTGTCAATGAGGGCATCAAAGTGATGGAATATGGGTGCATCAGGTGTAGTAATGTGGAGACTGAGTCATTCTGGGTGCAACTCATGGCAGCCTCAGGCAAGAAACTATATTTGGGGAATTTATACACTGCCTTGGCAAGGGGAAGAGAGCAGCAGAGAGCTCAGGGAAGAACTGGAAAGAGGGCTAGCTAAGGGGGAAGTAGTGGTAGTGGGTGTTCTGAATCTGCCAGGCACTTACTGGGATTTTCCAATGGCCAGGAGTAACAGATGCCAGGTCTTGCTGGATGCATTTCAGGACTGTTTGATGGTACTGTTAGTTAAGGAGCCCACCAGGAAGACAACAATTCTCAATGAGGTACTCACCAATTCCAAGGTGATAGAAGCTGTGGGAGTTGGGGAGCCATTAGGGAACAGTGACTGTATCTCCATTTAGTTATAACTGGCCCTCTGGTCTGGTAAACCCCAATCAACAGCTGAAGTCCTTTCTTTTAGAAGAGCAGACTTCAAAATGTTGAAGGAGCTGGTCAAGGATAAATTAATAGGGTGGACAGCATAAATGGGGTTGAAGAGAGATGGGACAATTGAGGGGACCATTTTCTGGGAATGTTAGGTATGCATGAGAACTGTAACCAAAGAGTATAGGTTAAAAAGATTAGATAACACTTTATTTTAAGTGTCCTTAGGTATGCTGTAATTACTGTATAACTACAATGTAACTGCTATGTAAGTACTGTGTAGTTACATGTAACTACAATGTTGTTGGAAATTAGTTTCATATTTGCATATTATATAGTTAGACACACATTTCCATGCAGTAACTTCACTGTTATTGCACTGTAAATACTATGTAGTTGTTAATTACTTTCACATTTGACTGGTGTGTAGTTATAAAATTTGCACGAAGTGGCAGTTACACGTCCAACCACAACCGTTTCTCTTTTGACACAAACTGATTTATGCTGGAAGTGTAATTACACATGTAACAGCTCTTACAAAGTGCAACATGCATAGTTACATTTGTCAGAAAGAATTGATTTGAGGCAGAAGGGAGGCAACAGTAATTGCTAGGTCATGCGAATTGTGTAACTACAACACAGTAATTCCCTGTGTCAGTCTTCACCATTCATCACTGTCTGGGTGACAACCAGAAGTACAGCACCCTGCGGGAGCTTTTTTTTTGTCGGGGGAGGAGGTGGCATTGCCTGCGAGGCTGACACATTATGTGGTGCTCTTGGGTCAGCCAGCCACGGTCACCGGCTCCTCCTCCGCCCCAGTTCTGCTTCTTCCGCCTTCGAGAGTGCAGCACCTCACACCTGCTAAAGACATTTCATCTGTGAAATTGCAGCCTAGTCACTTGTTTCGATGCTGTTGTCTATGCTATTTTCTCTCTGTCCCAGTTCTGCCATCCACTAGTAACTCAACACCATTTTCTGCAGAAATCTGGTAAGACCTTCCTTTTTTCTTTCTTGAAATGTTGCTGAATCTGTTTCTTATTATTATTTGAGTTACGGTTAGTCATGTCAGGTTTGTCTGGGGACAAAAAGTGCTCTTCTAAGGCAAGCTGGCCTCCTATGCATCAGTGTCCCTGTGCCGGCTGATGTCCATCAGAGACCAGCATGACCAATGCCTCACCTGCCTGTATCCATCTCATGATATGGATAGTTGTGACACTTGCTTCTCCATGGACTGAAGAGCACTGGAGCACTGCCCGTGGAAAGTCGGCCATGATCTGCCGACTTTCAGAAGCCGGCATCGTATGAGAAACTCCAAGTGCAGGTCTCTCTGCCCTTCCTCTGGGTCCCCTCCAAGTTCTATACAGATCAGTGAGGAGGTGGCCTTCTCCTCTTCTAGCCTTTCCAGGGAGGAGGTCTCTTCCACGGTGCTGGAGGAACAGTCTGGCCCTGTCAGGGCTCGGCAGGAAGCACCGCACAGGCAGTCACCTCCTTAGACGTGCAGGCTCCCCTGGTGTTGTGGCCCAGGCCTGCTGTACCTGGCATTGGTAGCTCTTCAGTGCCACCCGCCAGTGCTGCTCTGGATCCCGGGGTCACTTGAGGCTCCGGTGATTGGCACAGAACCTTGAGCGGTACTGGGCCCTCACAAGGCACCACAAGTGGTGCTGCGGGTGGGAAAACCTCCAGTGCCACTCATCTGGAGGTCTTCTAAATCTCCTCCTCTCCAAAGCCAGATGATTGGGACACTGATACGGACTGGTTGCCCATCTCCTCAGAGTCAGAGGGTTCTCCAGTGCCCAGTATCTCTGCGCCCTCCCAGGCATCCCTTCCTTTGGCACCAGTGATTATGGACAGCACCGGACATCAGGTGCAGGCCTGCTGACAGTGGCCCTTGGTCTGAGGGGATGGTAGTTTGGATTTCAGGTGCCAAGACAGCTGCCAGTCAAGGTGCCATTCACCCACTCAGGGCTGAAACATGGACTCCCTCTTCTGCAGCCTTCCTCATGGAGCCTGCAGAATTGGAGCAGTCCCTAGCTTCAGGAGTGAGGAAGAGGTTGGCCTGCAAGTTGATGAGGTTGAGAGGGCAGGGAGTGGGGCAGGAACCTTCCCCAGGGACCCTTTGGGGTTCAGGGTGGAGTTGCAACACTGAGCCCTTGTTCTCTCCCTCGTCCCCTTTGAGGGAGGCCTTATTGGGTTGGTTTGGGGTCTGCACTTATGGTTCTATGCGGCCTGGTCTCCTCACAGGGGAGTTTCCCCTTCAGGGCTCAGTCCTGACCACTTTGAGCGGCCAGTAACTGGATGGACCAGTGGATCACCAGGATGTCTGAGATCAACATCAAGGTCCCCTAACCCTGGCAGAGGACACTTGCATAAGGTGAAGTGTGTCTTCCCATTGCCTCTGCAGTCCCCCCTCATTTCCCAGGCCATGTAGGTCCTTCGGGGCCCTTGACCTGGGAGCAGTTCAGAGCCACTGCTCATGCCTTTCTCAGGTATGTCAGGGCTATGGACAAGCAGGTCTTTCAGCTGTCTCCATCACAGCAGCCAGACTTGGATTCTTCAGATTTGTCAGCCTCCTTGTCTTCCTCTTTCGAGGAAGAGGATACCTCTGACCATCTGTCCTCAGATGCTGATCAGTGAGTGTATCAGTGCTTCCTATCAAAGCTGGTTGGCAATCTGCACCTATCCCACATCACAAGGTGCAATACTGAGTGGATGATGGGTGTCTTCCTTAGCGAATTCAGTGCAGACCACCTGGTGGTCCCTTTGTGGCCAATTCCCTTCCAGGAGGCGTCATCACACACCTGGCAGTGCCCATCTGCCCCAATTCCAGCCCCAATGGACTGTCAGCATAGGTACTGTGCAGGTCTCCAAGGACATTGCCTCATTCTACTTCAGAAGTGAGGGTACTGGATACCCCTTCCGGGTATAGACACCCTGTGTGAGACCAACCCCCGAATGCTGACTGTGGAGTTCAACCACTGTGGACAGAGAGTGTTCTCTTCAGCACATATCACACTCAGCATTACCAATCATCAGGCACACCAATTTGCCTACAACAGGCATCTGTGGTCAATGCCAGGCCACGTGCTGGCATTGCTGCCTGATACGGAGGCAACCAGACAGATCATTGCCCTCTTTGTGCAAGGCCTGGAGCTCTCAAGGCACCAGGCAAGGGCATCTTGCAACACCAGTGAGGTATCTTCAAGGCTAACGGTGACAGTGATGTGCATTAGGCACATGGTATGGCTTCGTCTATCAAGGTTCTCACCCTTGGCAAGGAGCAGGGCGCTTGCCTTCACTTTCCAGGGGACCCACCTTTTCTCCCACAGAGCAAGTTGGGAACTACTGGGGCAACTTCCATCTCCTGGGCAATGGGAGACCTCGCCTCACCCTGATGAGTTGCAGGCCTAACAAGTCTGTAAGGGGCCTAAGGGAAGATCTGGGCCTCCTTTGGGGGGTTCAGTACTCACTCAGACAGTGATAAATGGTAAAGATTGACACAGGGAAGATGATGGACCTATCCTAATTCTTAATCTTCCTGTGTATCTTCACCATTCATCACTGGCACTCACCCATCTTCCCCTCTAGGCCTCAGACCCTGGGCAATGCCTGCTCCCTTCTTGCCCTCCCCCTCCTTGAGGCCAATTGTGGGCAGGGTCCCACTGGAAACTCCAGGTCCTCTGTTACCTTCCTAAGCAACAGAGGGTCCACCCTGGAAGAGAGAAAGAGCAAGTAGGGCTTCTTGCCTTTTGTTAGTGACTTCCTGTGGGTCCTTCCTTTCTGAGCTGGGGGGGTCCTCCAGGATTTGATCTGATGCTGTGGGCCATGATTGACTCCTAGTGGTGGTGGTGGATCTCTCTTAGATGAGGAGGGAAGAAGAGGGCCTACGGGGGTTCTTCTTTTCCCTCCTTATATAATTTTTCCTCCTCCCCTTTTTTGGGAGGGGTAGGACTTGTGCTGGAAAGGATTCCTCCCTAGAATCTGTGGGTTCTGCCTCTCAGGACAATGTTAACTGGAGGGGATCTTGTCCCGGGGTGGCTGTCACCACCCTGTACTGCAGTGGGGGAAGGGAGAAACCTTCTCCATACCTTCTCTTCTGGAGAAACTGATTTCTGAGACTGTCCATCTAATACACTGCTTTCACTTTTCAAGCCGGGAAGTACTCAGTTCTGAGTCTCCATCAGAACTGCTGTTCATCTTCTCCAGCTGGAGGTTCTGGGCACCTGGCCTAGCTTCAGTTCAGCCTCATTCTGTAGTCTCCTGTTGGATGGCAACAGGCTCAGTGACATCCTGGATGTCAAACATCTCTTTCCCAGAATTCTTTCTGGGTATAGGATGCGGAGGGGTTCTCTCGTTTTCTCCCCCCATCTTTCTTCCTCTTTACTTTACCTTTGTTTCTTCTCTCTGTCTGGTTGGCCACTCAGGGGCTGGGGCTAAAGCCCGCACCCTCAGGTCCTCCTCCTCTGTTCTCTGGCTGGCTTAATCCTTTTTCAGTTTTACATCTTTTCCTTTAGTTATCCCTTGGGCTCCCTTGCCCTGCCCTTGTCTTTTCTCTATCCATCAGTTTTCTTCTGTCTCTCCAATGAGTAGAACTAGTGTAGAGAAGGAGCCAGAAAATGATGCTGGCCTACCCGAGGGCACCACAAAATGCTTTGGCCTTGAGGGTGGTGCCACCTCCAGTGCCATCTCCTTCCTTACAAAATAAAAGCTCCCATGGGGTGCTGTGCCTCTAGCTGTCAGGAAGAAGAAGAATTATGATAGGTATGTAATTCTTGGTAACACTATTTTAAGTGTCCTTTACTACACTGTAACCACTATATAGCTATACTGTAATCACAGGTCTTGCACACTGTTTCAACTGACTATGTCTATCTGACATATATTTCAAAGGAAATCACACAGAAGAATTTTAAAGTGTAATAAAAATGGTAACTAAAATAAGAATACAATGCAACATCTGTCTGCTACAGTTATATGCCCTGACTGGCAATTCTTTAGATGATGTTCCATGTCTGTACTCCAGTTTTTCATGAACTTACAGGTTAGTAAACTTGCAGTCTAATATTGTGAATTGATATGTAACTGAACACAAACATATTTAATTTACATAAGTACTAATCGGCACTATAACAATATTGTGGCTAAGAAATAATGGTACTGTTTTCACAGTTAATACCTAGTTAACGTGTTTGCAGCTGCTCGCACTTACATATACCAAATGTCTGTGCTATAGCTGTGATGTAAGTTGTCATTCAGAAATCAATCCCTCATGAACTTGTTGCTTACTAAACATGCACTCTAATATTGGACCCTGTTCACATAGGTGGCAGGCAATGTGTCAAATGTGCATTCCCAGGCCTGGTGATCAATAGCAGCCATCCAATCAAATGGTCTGATCAAGAGAAGACTGGATCCTGCACTGTGTGTGGAGTGGGGAATTGTGGGTTATGAGTGGTCTCCCCATTACTGCTGTTTTCCAGTAAGTGAACCTACTGGTCTGCCTATTTGTACTGCCTTGCCCCCAGCCCTCATGGTATAGTGAAAGTGAGAGTGATGGAGTAGCTTGATGTGAAGGACGGTGCTATGGCAGGCTCAACATTTAGCCAGTGGGAAGGGTATGTAATGGCTAAAACCCACCACCACTCCACACAGCAGATTGGTGGTAAAGCATGGTATGTAGCCATGCCTCACCCCCAGCCACCCACCTGGGCCATAGCAGGCCAGGAGTGTATGTATAGAAGAGGAGTGGGCCAATGCCACAGAAGCAGCATATTTCTTAGTAACTACATCATTGTTACAAGCCAATAAGTAATTATGTAAATTATGTTTATTGTATAAGGAGACAATGTAATTGTATAGCAATTAAGAATATTAGATTGCATGTTTATTAAGCAGTAAGTGCATGAAGGAATGACTTCTAAAGGAAAGCATACATCTGGACTACAGCAATGACAATCAATGTAAGTGTATAGTAGTTACACCCTTCTTCGTATGCTTTATTTTAAGTGTCAGGTTCTGTGTACTTACTTTGCAAATACATGTTAGTTAGGAATTAACTCTGGAAACAATGCCACAGAAGTAGCACATTTCTTAGTAACTACAGCACTGTTACACTCATCTTCTTACACTTTATCTTAAGTGTCAGTTTCTGCATACTTGCTTTGCAAATACATGTTAGTTAGGCATTAACTGAGGAAACAATGCCAAAGAAGAAGCACGATCCTTAGTAACTACGGCGCTGTTAAAAGCCAGTAAGTAACTATGTAAATTAATGATTTTTTTATTGCATAGCAATTTACAATATCAGATTGCATGCTTATTTTCTGTTCTTTTTTTTGGTAGCACAGTATACAAGTGGTGGCTCTGGGATTCAAACTCAGTTCTTCAGGTTTGTAGAACAGTGCTTTTAACCACTATGCTATACAGCAGTAAGTTCATGAGAGAATGATTTCTGAAGGATAATTTTAACTGTAACTAACTACACTGTAACTACTGTATAAGTACACTGTAACTGCACTACTATGTAGTTGTTAACTAGTTTTACAATGCATGTTGTGTACTTACACAATGTTAAATGTGCTGCTTCCATGAGATTGACATGCATGTCTTCTGCACCCACACCCCGTCCTGCTGATGCCCAGGTTTGTGGATGGGGGTGGGGCATGGCTACCTTCTTTTGAGACTCCTAATTCTTCTTTACCTATGACTAAACTGTCCTTTTGTACAGTGCTGAACAGTCATAAGACTGATTGTACATCATGTACTTTAGCTGCTACTCTGTTCTGTTTCAACTGTATTCTTGCACTTAGTTTTACCTAGCTGTACTCAATATATTCAATGTATTCTATTTCCTGTACCATTCTTTGCTAACGTAAGTATATTGTCTGTGTTACCTATGTACCATCTTTGTGGTCTGGGTCATGCCTGAAAACGGTCTCTTGGATCAGTGCATATATATATATATATATATATATATATATATATATGCACAAAACAAGATGGTTATATTAAATGCATGCTGAAAATAGAAAATAGAGTTAAAATCTATGTTTTGACCTTAGGTTTTCTTCAGGAAATACTGTATCTAAAGAAAAAAACAAAGTTATTATATGTATGTATATATATATATATATATATATATATATATATACTCATAATATATATATAAATATATATCAATCAATCATTTGTTTATAAAAAGCACAATTCCTATTAAGATCAAAGCACTTGTATTGTAAAACAGATTATAAATAATAAAAGATAAGTAAAAACACAAATATTATTAGTCTAATAAATACTGAATATAGCTCAAACTACTTAAAATCTGAAAAAAACTAGGCTAAATAAATAAGCTTTTAGGATGGATTTAAAACTCTTGACAGTCAGGCACTCCCTTACTCAATGAGGTAGAGAGTTCCACAGTGTAGGGGCTCAAAACACAAAAAAGCAAGCACCAGAGGTCTTTAGCTTAATCCTGGGGGCCTCTAGCAATCTCTCATCAGGAGAATAGAAGGACTCGAGGGGGCAGTAAGGGTGAAGGAGATCTTGCAGGTAGCTCAGGCCGTGGCTGTGTAGGAGGGCTTTATAGGTCAGAAGTCCAATCTTGAAGGTGATCCACTAATAGACTGGCAGCCAGTGCAGACCGCACAGCACAGGTGTGATGTGGCAAGATCTAGGTAAGCTAGTCAACAGCCTGGCTGTCACATTCTGGACCAGCTGCAATAGGTGGATATGAACCCCTGGTAGCCCTAGGTAAAGGGCATTTCAGGGGTCAAGGTGGTAGGTCATAAAGGCATCGACAAATACAGGAAGGTCGTCAGGTGGGACCAGGTTTTTAACCTGGGCAATATTCTTCTAATGGTAAAAAGAGGTTTTCATGACAGGAGATACCTGAGACTTTAGTTGGGCAAAAATCAATAATAATGCCAAGGTTTCACACCTGATCTGAGGCAAGTAGTTTGGTCCCATCAAGACTAAGTTCAGATGGTTGACCAGCCACTGAATATAATCATTGGTGACCTGGGTCCACCACCACCAATACCTCAGTTTTATCTGGGTTCGGCTTCAGCCTGCTGGCCCTCATCCAGTCCTAGATCCTAGAGAGGCAGCTGTTAAACATCTAGACAGCTCTAGCTTGTTCAGGCACGAAGAACACGTAGAGTTGAGTATCATCTGCATAACAGTAGAAGCTCAGCCCATACTGCCTAATAATGTCTCCTAATGGCAGCATATATACCGTGAATAATGTGGGTGAAAGAATGGATCCCTGTGGAACCCCACAGGGTAGAGAGAGAGGGGCCAAGGAATAAATCCCAGACACCACTCTCTAAGTCCAATCCATGAGGAATGATTGAGATCATCTGATGACTATCCCAGACAGACCACAGAGAAACCACAGGTGTTCCAACAACATCTCATGGTCCACGGTGTCAAATGCTGCACAGAGATCAAGGAGAAGTAAGATGGAATGGTTCCATCAATCTCTCACAGTCAGGAGATCATTAAATACCCAAACAAGTGCCATCTCTGTGCTATGCCTCTTCCTGAATCTGGATTGAAAAGGCTCATAGACATTGTAGGTGGTTAAATGGATCTTCAGTTGCTCCACAACTGCTTTCTCAGTAACCTTGCCCATAAAGGGCAGGTTAGAGACTGAAAAAAAGAAATGCAACTGGGTAATAGCCCTGATTTGATTTTCTTCTTCTTGAATGGCTCCCAGAGGTAACTTATATTAGCAAGAAATAACTAAAGTGAGACCAGCGTGAAGATACATATGAAGGATTCACACTCCAAGATTTAGTTCAAGTTTCTTTTATTTTCTGCCCCTATGTTTCTCTCTCTAAAGGAGCTTGATCACAGGGATTTTTATCAGTTAATCAAAAATATGAACATATTTAGTTTTCATTTTCATTTTTTCATTGCTTCAAAAATCATGTTTTATAAAACAATGTTTGTTGGAATATTACCACATGAACTGAAGAAATATTCTCACAGTTAGTCGCTTCAGGCCTTACAATAGGTTTACTTGCTGGCTGTGAACATACAGAAATACTTTTGAGTTGTTCTGCAGCTTCATACATTTTACTACCTTATTTAATTCACCCCACACCAAGTGCAAAGAAAGGCAGTTTATTGTGACTTTGGTAAAAAAACTAACAGCCCTTGCCAGATGGCACATACCTTGTGAGCAGGATTTTTATGCAACGTTTAGAATACTTTGTTGCAGATTCACCAAAATAATTAGTTGTTTACGTGCTGCGTGGAGCCTGCAATATATATAAAAGACTCTTTTGTGATTCCCCTCTTACACCACAATTATTTTATATTATATGTAACTTGTTTTCATTTCAACTCAGAGAAGCAAGCAAATCTTTTTTATCTTATATTGCTCCTCACTTGAACTCAAAGTGTTTTGCTTGCTCTCCAGCTCTTCAGCTCCCAGTGTTTTGTATGCACTACAATGGGGTCCGAAATGCTATAGCTCGCAAAAGTGCCACCCTTCCTCTTGAGCCCGTTTGGAAAAAGCCACGTTGGTGACGTAATACCACCTGTACATCTCATTTAGCAAGTCTTGTTACTAAGCAGCTGCACACACTGCCCACAGGGAAGTGTCGGCTCTTCCAAATAGGCTCGTACTGTCTCAGCGCCTTGCAATTAGTGGGGTAGACTGAACATATTCTTGCATTGTTTTAGAGGAATGTGTGATTCAGACCTGGGGGTCTGGCAAGGGGTAATCTTCCATTCTAAACACTGTGTTGTTGTTGACATTCATGGATCATTTTGACATGGTTTTCCATTCTTAAAATGGGGAGGGATGGGGAAAGGGTATTATAATAGACAATATGTAGTGTAGTAGTAGTACACTACACTTTGTAGTGTAAATTCAAGCTTTTGGCACCTTTTGCAGATTGCTGCAATAAAGTGCCTTTTCTCACTGCCTTCTCCTCTGTCCCCTACTTTCCAGCCGGCACAGCCCTCGAGCACCCAGAGACTGGAGCAGCTCCGAGCCCCCAGCGGGCGGGCGGCGACCGACAGGCCGACCAGGGAACCAGGAGGCCGGGAGAAGCAGGCAGAAAGGTACGGGTAAAGCCGCAAAATTTTTGCCCTCCCCCCCTTTTGGTTGTTTCTTTTATACACCTTTTCCCGCCAATTCTCTAATCCACGCCCATAACTAAATTCTCTTATTCTCTACATTAACCCCTACCTTCCCCTCCACAATGCTACTTTGCTTCCTTTTGCTGCTGAGCCTCTCATCTTCCTCGATCCCAAAAATCAAATATGATATACCCCATGCCATGGCGACTAAGGTGGTGAATATGGCCTGTCCACCCCTGCTATCCCCAGTGGACACCCACCAATTCCATAAATATACACTGCCATTTTTGCACTGTAACCCCTGGGGTATCCCACAAAAAAGGCTCTCTGTCGTTTCAACACTCAAGTGCACTGCACCCATATTGGCATTACATTAACCCCCTATGCCTGTCCATCAGATTGTTACTTTATGATAAAATCCACACCCATATAACAGGACCTTCACCCACTACACATTGGATCCCAACTAAGAAGAGGAAATGCTCTGATTACTCCCTATCCCTATCACTTGGTGCCCTCCTCAAACTAATCTTCTTCCTTCTGCTCTGTATTGGTACTATTGAAATCAATCCTGGACCCACAGAACGTTTTTTATCCCCATCTGATTTAGCCTCCATAAATGGCCTAAGTTTTCTTCACTTCAATGCCTGCAGCCTCCTAAAAAAGTTCTCCTTAATACAGGCCTGGGTTGCACATACCCTGCCTGACTTCCTGGTTATCTCTGAAACTTGGCTCAGATCTACAACAAAGATAATAAACCTTCCCAATTACCAGCTCTTCAGGTCAAACCACCTTCCAGAGGCGGTGGGGTGGCCAACTCGTCAAAGAAACCATCTCTGCATCCTGCCTCATTAATACATCTGAACCAAAGAATTTGAATGCTTATCAATCAAAATAACCCTTCCTATCATGTCTTCCTTTAAATTGATTGGCTGCTATAGGCCCCCCTCTGCAGGCCTCAAACTCCTATCCCACCTAGGAACCATACTCAATCTAGGCCCTGAAGACACCATCATCCTAGGTGATCTGAATTTAAATTGGTTATCTAATGCATCTGCACCCCTAGTAACCTTCTGTGACACCTATGGATTCACTCAATTAATCAAAGATCCAACAAGGATTAACCTAAAAAATATTATCAACAGTTCACTCCTGGATATCATGATGGTAAACAAGCCTCACTTATATTCTCATGCTGGAGTGCTATCCAGTGACATAAGTGATCATTGTCCCATAGCTGGCATAAGATCTATACTCAAGCCATCCAATCCTAAATTTCTCCAAAGAAGGTCAAAAGAATTTCAACATCTCAGGATATCTCCATGATTTGTGCCATACAACGCACTGGCAAGATTTCTACCTCACAACCTCAGTTGAGACAGCTCTTCAGATCTTAAGGATATTATCACAAGTGCCCTCAATATACATGCACCACTCACCAGTGTCAGAACCAAAGTAAAATCTTGTTGTTGGTTCACTGCTGACCTTAAATCAGCTTTGATAGCCAGAGACAAACTCTGGAAAAGGCAAGAAAACAAAGGATCCTAGAGACTGGCTTCAATTCAGAAAAGCAAGAAATTCATGCAAAACAAATAAGATATGCCAAAGCTGCCTTCTATAGAGCTGAATTGGATGCCTCCTATAATAACCCATCCAGGTTCTGGGGTACCATAAATGGAATCCTAGGTCAAAATTCTACCCCCTTACCCTTCAAACTGCTCCTAAGTGACATAGAAATCACTGACAAGCAAGAAATCTTAAATGCCTTCAATGACCATTTCACTACAGCTGGCCTAGCCTTTGACTCTTCACCTGCAAATCTCTTGAGATCATCATTAAACCTTCAATCTACTGTGGGCCAAAAGGCTGCCTCCACATTCTCCTTGAACCAATATCCTTAAAAGAAGTAGATGACCTCCTATCCAATTTAGACACAACTAAAGTGCAGGTGCAGACTCCTGGATCCCTACTTTCTTAAAGTAGCACTGCACGCCTATGCGCCCCCTCACTCACCTCTTCAATCTTTCCCTAGCCATTGGTTCCATCCTCTATATGGAAGACAGCTCAAGTAGTTCCACTACTTAAATCAGGTGATCCCATGGACCTTAACAACTACAGGCCCATTTCCATCTTACTGGTACTGTCCAAGATGCTTGAAAAATTAGTAAACTCTCAGTTAAGGGCCTACCTTGACACCAACAATCTCCTAAATCCAGCACAATCTGGGTTTAGATCAATGCACAGCACCATCTCTGCCCTAGCCAAAGTCACTAACGATTGGCAGACTGCCTGGATAAAAAGAATAGTACCTGTGCTGTGTTCCTGGATTTGAGTAAAGCATTTGATACAGTGGATCATGAATCATTAATCTCCTCTCTTAGCTCTGTAGGCCTTGATTCACTCTCTCTCAATTGGTTCAGGTGCTATCTCTCTGGAAGGTTACAACTGGTAAAAAATGAAAGTTACCTATCTACCTCTAAACCACTACTAAGAGGTGTACCGCAAGGCTCTATCCTGGGCCCCATCCTCTTTGCCATTTATATCAATAACATTGACTCCAACCTCTCAATCTAACATTCACCTTTTGCAGATGATACTGTACTATATGTCAGTAATCCTCACCATCAAAAGCCTGTGAACTGTTACAGTCAGAATTCTCCATCCTACAACACAACATGTTGGAAAAAAAACTACTTCTAAATGCCAAAAAAACAAAAGCTATGTTCTTTGCCACCAAGAATTGCTCTTCCACTACCCCATCATTCACCACCCCACAATTATCCACCTTATTTGGAGAAAATCTGGAATTTGTGGATAAATTCAAATATCTTGGAGTCTGGATTGACAATAAGCTTGACTACTCTGTCCACGTTGAAGAGCTCCTAAAAAAGTTGAGGCAAAGACTTGGCCTATTTTACAGAATAAAACACTACCTTACCAGAGACTCAAACAAAGATTAATCCGGCATCATTCCTATCCTCATTGATTATGCTGATTTCTCTACGGCCACTGCTCCCTCTCCCTCTTAAATAAACTGGACACCCTGTATCATAGAGCCATTAGATTTATTACAGACCTTCCCTCCAGCACCCATCATTGCTCTCTTTACAATGCAGCCAATTGGACATCCCTGCAGCACAGAAGAAAATAGAATGCTGCAATCTGGATCTATAATGCTTTATCAGACAAACTCCCCTCCTACATCTCAGACTGTTTCACCCGAATCACATCCAGGCCATACACCCTAAGGATCAATAAGCTCATTATGTTATAGATTCCCAATACCTGCACCCGGTTTGGGAGGGCTGCTATCAGCTATTCCCTAGCATTTATCTGGAACTCACTCCAAAAATCTATGAGTCTGAATACCCTCTTACCCTTATCATCCTTCAAAAAATTATACACCACCCTATTCCCAGAACTGTGCAACTGCTTCCATAAGGCCTAGTCTCCCACCCAACCCCCACCCTCCCTTCTGTAATCCACTATGTTAGTTTCCATTCTTCTACCCTATCAGTTATCCCACTTAGATAAAAAGCCTACAGAAGCCTACTATCTGAATATTAGCCTCCTATATCGAATGTCCTCTTCATTTTACAGGTTTTAAGTTATTGTTACTGTGCCTTGTATATCTGTAAATTTTGTATATATCTCTCATCTAATTGATTGTATTAATGTTATTTTATTTTCATGTCTTTGTACAAAACTTGTATCCTTCTTTGTATGACCACTCAGGTCCATCTTGTAAATGAGCTACGCTCAATGATGTTCGCCTGAATAAATAAAGATTTTGAATAAATAAAGATTTTGATTGAATAAATAAAGATTTTGAATATGGAATACAGTACCTTATGTACAACAGTAAATACAGTACCTTATGTACAACAGTAACAACACATTATTTACAAATTTGTATATTTATTTCTGAAACAAGATGTTTCTGTTATTGCATTTTCTATTTAAGTTCTGACCATTTACCAGAAACTACCATCCACTCAAGCCACCCCCTATATGACACCTAATTAACTTGTCCTGTTGTAAGTTTGTATAACCACAAAACAGTTTTGTATATAATAATAAACTGCCATCAGGTTGGTCTCTAAGTACATGCCTGCCAATTGCTCTCGATGTTCATACCAATATTGGAATCTAATGTCTTTTAATTAAAAATCCACTTCATTTCTGCTTGATCTAGAAGTTTTCTGTAACTCCTCCCCTCTAGCTGATGGTACTACCACTTCCAATCCCCAGAACCTAAGTGAAGCTCCTATATGACCTTCCTGATTGAAATGTAGTTCCACTGGGGATCTTTCAGCCCTGTTTCTAATATCTCCCTTGTGTTCTAAAATGCATTTTTTAAGGGCCCTCTTGGTTTGATTGACATACAATCGGTCACAAGGGCACTGAAGAACATTAATAACAGCCTCCATGGTGCAATCTATGTGATGTTTAATCTCAAAACTTTGAAATGTGGGTGTTGAAAGATTTGTTTTTTGCTATTGTGGTTGTAAACTGAGCAGCTTCCACACAATGTCATACTTGGTTGTAGTGGTCCTAGAAGCAACTGTCCCCCCTTACTTTTTGTTTTTTTAAATTGTGATTTTACTAATTTGTCTCTCAGATTGCTCACTTTCTTTGCCACTATAATAGGTTTTTGTTGTAAAGCTGGTATATTGGGGTTGTCTGTGGACACCTTATGTCTGTGTTTATTAACAATTCTCCCACTATCCAACATTTTGTGGTTGTATTTAATAGCCAACACTACTCTATCTGAATCTGATCTAGGGCCCTTGTCTTGCAACAATTCCTGCCTGTCTTTAGCTTCAATTCTGTGGCTAGCCTGTAGCAGGACAGTATTGTTGTAGCTCCTACTTCAAAATTTTTGTACTGTGTCCTGCTTGTTTGCTGTATAATCCTCCTTCTTACTGCAATTCCTTTTGACTCTCACTAACTAAGAGTATGGGATGCGGAGGTGTGTCACCTCCTCCTCCAATTCAGGCAGTGTGCTGGCAGGCGTAGCCCCTGTAAGCCAATGCATTTTGGAGCTGTCTATGACACGCTCCAAAATGCAATGGAATACAGTTGAAAGGGGGCGCTATGCTTGAGTGAGCAGCAATAATAGGCTGCTCACGTGCAGCTCCCCCCCCAGCCGCAGGCGTGCGCGCCCCGCACGCAGTGTATAGCCGACGGGGTGCCCAATCCCCGTCGGCTGAGCTGCATCGTCTCCTCCCCAGTAGTTGGTGCCATGCTGGGATCCCACCCAGCATGGCAATCAGTCATTTTCCGATGGGGTCCCCAATCCCCGCCGGCTGAACGCCAAAGTCCTTGTGCCACGCTGGGAGCCCACCCCAGCGTGGCAAATGGTCCCACGATGTCTTTTTTATTTTTTTACCTGTAAGACAAAAACGGTCCAGCTGTGCGTCTCCCGACCCCCCCCACAACCCGCACCCACCCACTGCGCTCCAGCCTCCCGCACCCCCACCCCATACTCCTCCGGACTCTGGCGCAACGATTCGTGGACCGGAACACGCCTGCGCCTTCAAAGCCGACCGCGAACTGAGAAAATGCCGGTAAGCTGTATAATGGGCTAGATAGGGGGGTTTCAACTTTATTGCATATCTCAGCCATTTTTGGGAATTTTTGCACCAAATTTTCAACATGGGGTTTTTGGGACCCCTTCTCATGAATGATGTCACTGTCATGGCGTTATTCGGGCCCGAAGGGTGATTTCGCTCAGTGACTGCGAAATCACCTTTCGGGCCTGAATACCACGACAGTGATATTCATGAGAAGGGGGCCCAAAACCCCCATGTTGAAAATTTGGTGCCAAAATTTAAAAAAATGACTGTTTAATGAGCGTGCGTTGTGCAGTTCCTACGCAGGCTCGTAAGTTCACGAAATTTCAATATTTTCACTCCAGATTTTCAATATTGCCATTTCACCACACCTTCTTATGAGTAGTACAGCTGTCATTTTTCACATCTCACCCAAAATGTGTTTCTGCCCATGTAGCGCAGAATGGTGCAGTCAGTGTGTGAAATCAATGTACGGGACAAATTAAGAAAATCACAGTGACACTGTTCATGAGCAGAGGTCTTGAAATGGCTATGTTGAAAATTTGGTGAAAAAAATCAAAATGACTCGTTTTACAAGTACGCGCTATGTAGTTCCTATGTGCATCATAGGTTTACAGTGTAATTTTCAATATTTCCACCCAGATTTTCAACATTGCCATTTTTCCACACCTTCTTATGAGTAGTACAGCTGTCATTTTCCATCTCACCCAAAATGTGTTTCCGCCCATGTAGTGCACAATGGCGCAGTCGTTGTGCGAACTCAGTGTATGGGACACATTAAGAAAATCACAGTGTCACTGTTCATGAGCAGAGATCTTAAAATGGCAATGTTGAAAATTTGGTGACAGAATTCCTAACAATGACTGTTTTACGAGTGTGCATTGCACAGTTCCCACGCACGCTCGTAGGTTTGCGAATTTTCAATATTTCCACTCCAGATTTTCAACATTGCCATTTTTCCACACCTCCTTATGAGCAGTACAGCTGTCATTTTTCACATCCTGCCCAAAACGTGTTTCCGCCCATGTAGCGCACAATGACGCAGTCGGTGTGCAAACTCAATGTATGGGACACATTAACAAAACCACAGTGACACTGTTCATGAGCAGAGGTCTTAAAATGGCTATGTTGAAAATTTGGTGAAAAAATTCCTAAAAATGACTTTTACGAGCGCGCGTTGCACAGTTCCTATGCATGCTAATAAGTTTGCAAATTTAATATTTTCACTCTAGATTTTTAACATGTCCATTTTATTAAACTTCCTTATGAACAGTACAGCTGCAATTTTCATATGTCACCCAAAATGTATAGACATGTAGCGCACAAATGGTGCTGTTGGTCTGCGAAAGCAATGTTTAGGACAGATTAAGAAAATCACAGTTACACTGTTCATGAGCAGAGGTCTTAAAATGGCTATGTTGAAAATTTGGTGACAAAAGTCCATAAAATGACAGTGTTACGAGTGAGCATTATGCAGTTTCCACGCATCCTCGTTAGTTCATGACTTTGTAATATTTTCAGTCCAGATTTTCACTAGTGGCATTTTTCCACACTTCCTTATGAACAGTGCAGCTGCCATTTTTCACAACATGGCCAAAGTGTGTTTTCACACTTTCAGTGCAGAGATGTGTGGCTATGGGAAATCATTGTTCGGCACAGATAAAGAAAATCACAGTGACACTGTTCATGATCGGAGGCACCAAAATGCCTGAGTTGACAATCTGCTATAAAAATCCCCAACCTAATTATATTACGGTGTGCGTTGCTACAGGTTCTATGTCACTTTTCACCATTTTTTAAATATTTTTACTACACATTTGCAACATAGCCATTTTACACCTCCCCATGAAAGAGTACAGCTGTCATTTTACATCCTGTTCGAATATTTTTGCACCTGTGGTGCAAAATGCCGTAATCACTGTGTAAGCAGCTTCGGCTCCCAAACTGATATTCCCCTGTTCATGAGGTGGGGTCACAAAACAAACATGTTGAAAATTTGGAGTGAAAATACCAACGAATGCCTGAGGTATTAGGCTTTTCAACCAAATCGCCCAACCCTCTAGAGAATGACAGGAATCAGGGGTGTGACTTGGGATTCTTGCCTGTGATGCTCATACCATTCCACACCCTGCAGTCACTGAGAGGCATCGAGGTATGCCTTGGACTCTTGACCCCAAACTTCACCCCATTCTCCTATATCACACCCATCTCACCATATTTCCTAATGAAATGAGTGCATAAGGGCCAAAGACCCCCCAAGGAACCGCGTGACACTTGTCAGTCTCTGCAGAGCGGGTGTGGTGAAATGGCGTGGCCGTTATGCCTGACGACCCAAACGCACACCCCAATGCCTGTCACTCTCTGCAGGGTGGTGGTGGGGTTGGCTTCAGTTCAAAACTTCACTGCCATTCCTATTACGCAGCTCTGTAACTTCTACACTACCACTGCCAATGCCAGCAAGCAAACATTCGGCATTGACAAATGCTTGTTAAGTTTTGGTTCATAACTGGAGCTACTGTATGTAACAATGTGTTTTGATTTCCGTTTCTTTTCTATACAGTGCAGTACAAAATTTACCATCCTCAATTTTAATAAGTAGGCCCAGATGTGGTATACTTATATTGCTGTATTTCATGACAAATTTTAAATTCCTATCCCAGTTGTTCGATTCTACACAGAAGGCATGTAATTTATCTTCTGTTCCTTCTCACAAACAGAATATATTGTCACTATATCTGTACCATTTGGTTATTTTGTCCCTGTGCATGTCTACTATATTGTTTAATACATTTTCTGTTACAAAATTATGCATGTAAGAATTCACATATGCCAGGGCCTTGATACTGCCCATTGTGGTACCCCTGTCCTGCTGGAAAATCTGCCCGTCAAATTCAAAGTAGTTATTCTGTAAAATAAATGAAGACAAATCTTGTAATACTTCAGTTTTTGATATAGTATTAGATTTCCTATGGTTCAACATTTTATCCATATTTATGACACCTTCCCTATGAGGTATCGAAATGTAAAGATCAGGTACATTGAAGGTTACTAGAAATACATTGTGTGATGTCTTAATATAGGAAATCTTTTCCAATTTTAGCATAATGTCAATAGAACCCCTTACATAAGTAATAGTTTTCTCTAGTAAAGGTTGTAAATAGAACTGTATGTATCTTGAAATTGGATCAAATAAGGAGTTAATGTCAGATACTGTGGGCTGACCTGGTGGGGTAGTTGAATTTTTGTGTATTTTCGGTATACTATAAAAAGTTGGGATCCTTGGGAATTCCTTTGTTAGTATGTTCATCTCCCAGTCTTGAAACCAGTTCATATCCACAGATTTTGCTAACATCTCCTTAATCTGATTTTGTAGCATAGGAGTGGGGTCACCTGGTAATTTATGTTAATTCTATACATTTTGTAATAATGCTATGCACATATTTTTGTATTGTTCTGTATCTTGTAGAACTGTACTCCCGCCATTATCTGCGGGTTTAATAGTGGTAGTTCTATCTTCACTTAAATCTTGTATAACCTGTCTTTGATTAAAGGTCACATTTTTCTGTTTGGGTTTTAACTGCTCCTTAATTTTATATAGGGCTACAATTTCTTTTTCTACCACTGTGCTAAAGGTCTCTATGCCATGATTTTTACCTAACGGTGGTGTAAATGTGGATTTTATGTTTAACACTTGTTTTACCCATCTCTGTTCCTCACTACCTTGCTGCTCCTGTGCAAATATATTTTTTAATCTTAAAGTATGAAAGAATTTTTGCAAATCAACTTCAAGATCAAAAAAGTTTACTGGTTGTATAGGTGTGAATGATAGGCCTAACCCAAGTGCTTGTATTTCTGTTTCTGTTAACACCCTTTTACTCAGATTAAAAATGGGTATTACCTTGGGGTTTCTGTGATTGCGCCTCTGTCTTGTGTCAGATAACTTGTTCTTGTTGTCCTTCCATCAGTCCCTCCTCCTCACGTAGCCTGACTACCTCCCTGAAAACCTGATTGTGTGTGTGAGTATCACCTGGTATTACCCTGATTTCTGAGTTCATACCTTAGTGCTTCCATATCTGCTGTGGAAGCGCTAGGTTGCTGTGAATCTCCTGTATGTTGTTATTCTTCCTGTGGTGGTATGTGTGAATCCCCAGTGTAACTCTTGTCACTATCTGTCCCACTTTCTGTGCTGTATTGTGTTTGCCTTTTTCTGTTAAACTGTCTGTAGGTATATACCCCTATGATGTTTGTATTTGTTCATATCCCTAATAAACTTTTTAATTTTTTGCTGTTTCAATTTCTCTTCAAATTCTGCTAACTTTTCTTTATTTCCCCTAAACTGCATGTAAATTTTTCTGCTTCAATCTTTAATTTTAATGTTTCCTCTATTTTATTGTTTTTTTCTGATAGTGTATGTCTTTCGTCAGTTATAGCCTCGATTAAGGCATACTGTATATAAAATCACAGTTGGCATGGTTTCCTATGCCATTCACATAGTAAATAATTTTAATGACTATTGCCTTTGTTTGGTTCCACAGCAATCCTGAGACCTCAAGGTATCGTGTGGTGCTCCAGGTATTGAGTTAATGTAAAACCATGCCATCCCAATCTCGTGACTTTTAATTTAAGGTTTTCTATCTTTTGAGCTAAATTTTGGGGTGCTTCATCCATTTGTGTGGAAAAGTCCCTATTGCCCCTCATGGCCTAAAAGAGTTGTTTCCTCTCATCTTCTGAAAAAGTGATAAAGTGTAGTGTGCTTTGTACACTACTGCCTATATCCTGAAAGGCTGCTAGGCCTTCGCTGTGCATACTGAATACTTCACTCTAAAACAGCGGTATATCACTCAGCAGTAGACAATGAGCTGCCTATTGTGCTGATACACTATTAACCAAAATTATTTTATGGATTAAATAATTAAACTAACATCCAGATGAAAAATGCTCACCCTCATAGGCAAATTCTACACATCAATGAAAAAAAGAAATACATCTGGGTAATGGTCCTGATTTGGTTTTCTTTTTCTTGAATGGCTCCCAGAGGTATCTTATATTAACAAGAAGTAAATAAAGTGGGAACTTTTATGATACATAAGGAGGATTCACACTCCAAGATTCAATTCAGATTTCTTTCATTTTCTGCCCCTATGTTTTGCTCTCTAAAGGAGCTTGATCGTGGGGATTTTTATCTGTTACTGAAAAATACAACCATATTTAGTTTTAATTTTAATTCTTTCATCTCTTCAAAAATTATGTTTTATAAAAATGTTTTTGCTGATATATTACCACATGAACTGAAGAAATAGGCAGTATAGCGCAGTGGTCTAAGGCTCTGAGCTGCAAATTTGGTGACATCCAGCAGACCAGACCTGGGTTTGAATCCCACAGCTTCCACTTGCATACAGTGTGACCCTGAGCAAGTCACTTAACCTCCTTGTGCTCCCAGGTCACTCCTGTAAAAAAAGCTTTCAGCTTAGTGTGCTATACCTGGTTAAACAACTAAAAAAAAAATATCTCTTACAATTGGTCACTTCAAATCTTACAATAGGTTTTCTTGCAGGCTGTGTACATACATAAATACTTTTGAGTTGTTCTGCAGCTTCATAGATTTTACTACTTTATTTAATTCACCCCACACCATGTGCAAGGAAAGGCAGTTTATTGTGACTTTGGTATAAAATATGACACCCCTTGCCAGATGGCACACACACCTTGCAAGCTAGATTTTTATGCATCTCTCACAGTCAGGAGATCATTAAGTACCTAAACAAGTGTTGTCTCAGTGCTATGCCTCTTGCTGAATCTGGAATAAAAAGGCTCATAGACACTGTAGCTTGTTAAATGGACCTCCAGTTGCTCCACAGCTGCCTTCTCAATAACCTTACCTACAAAGGACAGGTTAGAGACTGCCCTGTAGTTTGCTAAACAGTCTTGGTCGAGGGAAACATTCTTAAGAAGGAGTATCACTGCTGCTACTGATCTGCTGTGTGGACTAATGGTGGATGGTGCCAGACTCTTCCTTAGCTGTTACATGCACATTTTCCCACTATGCCCCAAGCCATCATGGTGTAGTCAGGGGGCTGTGGTAGCTTGGTGAGAATGATGGTGCCATGGCTGCCACCTCATTCAGCTAGTGGGAAGGGTATGTAATGGCTAAGGAAGCATCCCAGCATGTGTATCTGGCATCATCCACCATCACTCCAGACAGCAGATCAGTGATATTTATTTCACCTGCTGTTTGTTACTCGGCCTCTGCTCTCCATGCCCTCCGCCCCTTTGTCTTGCCCCCCTTGCCAGCCCATGTTTACCATCGGTGTCGGGCATTAGGGATTGTGCGTAGGGGATGGAGGAATTGGGGGGGTTTGGAGGGTTGTGGACAGTGGAGGGAGTGGTGATCTCCCATAGGGGTGGTTAGGCCTCGAAGACGCCCTGGGACGAAATGGTTTCTGGAGCGTGGTAGTCCCGTTCTGGTTCCCATACCCAAGGGCACCTCCAGTACTGGAGGGCAAGTGTTTGGGACAACTCATCAACCTCGTCTAACCCGAGGCGTTGTTGTGCAATGCCAGATCTGTCTGTAATAAGATGGGTCTTATTGCAGACTTTGTTACTAGGGAGCAGATCTGACTTGCAACGGACCTGGTTAGATGGGAATGCGGCCCCATTTTTAGAGGCCGCTGTTCCTACTGGGTTCTCGGTTATACATCGCCCGAGATTAGATTGCGGGAGGGGTGTGGCGATCTGTTTCAAGACTGGATTGGGCCTAACTGGTGTTCCAGTTGAGGAGGCAAGATCATTTGAGTGTACTGTGGTAGCTGGTGTGGGGTGCAGGATTGCTCTCATTTACCGTCCACCAGGGGATGAGAAGCTTTTCCTGCAGGAAATAGCAGATTTTGCCACCGACATGGCTTTGGAATCGCCCAGATTGATGGTACTGGGCGATTTCAATGCGTGGGTCGATGACGAATCCTCACTTTTTGGTCAACATTTCCTCCAGATGATGACATCGCTGGGCTTCACACAGGTTGTTTCCACAGCTACCCATAAAGGTGGTCACTCTCTTGATCTTGTTTTTCTCCTGGGGATCAAGGCGTCCGATTTGGTGGTGGAACCAGTCGGTTGGTCTGATCATTACTCAGTTGGGTTCAATTTTGAGGCCCCCCTGGGTAGGTAAGCCCCTGTGGAGTTGGTCAAGTACCGCCCATTGTGGGATGTTGTCCCTGAAGACCTGATGGTGGTCCTTGACTTCTCGCTGTTTGACGATTTGTGCTCTGATCCTGAGCGGCTTATAGTGGCCTATAATGAGACCATCTCGGCTGCCCTCGATCAGATTGCACCTGCCCGTGTTTTCCCCCTTCCATGCCATCCCATCGTTCCTTGGTTTGATGAGGCGTTGAAAGGGCTGCGGAGGTTGGGGCATAGGTTGAAGCATCGTTGGAGGAAGACTGCCTCGGATGCTGACCATCTTATTTTGTTAGAGCATTATAAGCTCTATCAAAGAGAAATTTCCCATAAGAAGGCAGAATTCCTGTCCAGGGAAATTTCTGATGCTCAGAATCGACCGGCTCAGCTCTTCAGAACTGTTGACAGACTGTACAACCCAGTCTGTTGACAGATCCGTCGAGTTTTTACACAGACTGACTGTGAAGTGATAGCTCGGTTCTTCGTAAATAAGGTGGAAGACATCCGGAGGCAGTGTCCCCGACCTCACTCTAAGGTTGCTGCAGTTGATCAGTGTTTTGTTGTGGAGCTCGGAATTATCTGGAGTACTTTTGATCTGCCGGATTTCGTAGACACTATGAGGATTGTCCGCGAGATGCGCCCAACGTGCTGTAGGTTGGATCCAGGTCCTACTTCCCTGATTTTGGGATGTAGTGAGTTTATCGGCCCGGTCCTCGCTCGGATTATCCGGTGCTCCTTGGAGACGGGAGTTTTCCCTAGTTCTCTGAAGGAAGGGGTGGTGACTCCCCTTCTGAAGAAAACTTCCTTGGACCCTGATGACCTAGGTAACTACCACCCGATCTCTAACCTCCCTTTTGTAGGGAAGGTTATTGAAAAAGTTGTGGCGACTCAATTAGACAACCATTTGACCATCCATAGTGTATACGAACCTCTCCAGTCTGGTTTTCATAAAAGGAATAGCACCGAGACTGCTCTGGTTCGGGTGCTCAATGATCTCCTGATGGCAAGAGACCGGAGACACCATTCTATTCTGGTTCTCCTTGATCTGTCATCAGCCTTTGATACTGTGGATCATGGGGTTTTGCTCGAATGCCTGAGGTCCATCTGTGGACTCTCAGGTTTGGTCCTCAGATGGTTTTCATCTTATCTCGAGGGGAGAACGCAGAGAGTGGTCTCGGGATTACATTCTTCTGGGGCTTTCTCTCTGCCCTGCAGGGTACCACAGGGTTCGGTGCTTCCCCCATGTTATTTGCAGTATATATGCTACCCCTCAGAGACATTGTAAGATGGTATGAGCTGAGGTTTCACCGCTATGCTGATGATACCCAGCTCTACCTGTCTTTTGCACCTGACCAGGTTAGTGCTGTCTAGGTGCTGAATAAGTGCCTTGCAGACATCCAAGACTGGATGAATACCAGTGGTTTAAAGTTGAATCCGGGAAAGACTGAGGTTATGGTTGTGGACCCCGGCCGCAGGGTTGGGGGTTTGGGAGTGGAGTCCCTCTCTGGAATAGTTCTGGGGGGGGACCAGATCCCCATTTCTGAGCGGGTGCGTAACCTGGGTGTAGAACTTGACACAGAGTTGACCCTTCGTTACCAGGTGTCCTCTGTTGTCAGGACTGCATTTTTCCATCTTAGAAACATCTCCAGGATTAGGCACCTGGTTCCTCCTGGTGATTTGCCAGTTTTGGTCCACGCCTTTGTGACATCTCGCTTGGACTACTGTAACTCCCTGTACCTAGGGCTTGCTGAGGTTGATATCTGCCGCTTGCAGCTAGTGCAGAATGCAGCAGCACATTTGTTGTCGGGGGTTTCAAGAAGATCTCATATTACCCCAGTGTTGCGCTCTCTGCACTGGCTGCCTATATAGTGGCGGATCACCTTTAAAGTAGGTCTTTTGACCTACAAAGTCCTACATGGGTATGGTCCTGACTACTTGAAAGAGCTTTTGTTGCCTTACACCCCTCTGAGACAGCTTCGCTCGGCTGATGAGGGGTTGCTGAAGATTCCAAGGGTTAATTTGAAGTCTTTTGGAGCCCGTGCTTTTAGTTTTGTGGCTCCATCCCTCTGGAATTCTCTACCCCGTCTGCTTCGAGAGAGTACAACAGTGGATACTTTTAAAAGGGCTTTAAAGTCCTTTTTATGGAATAAGGCCTTCCCACCTATATTGTAATTGGTTTTATTTGTTGAAACTGTTGTTGTGTTTTACTGTATTTTGATGCTTGGTTTTATGAATTGTACAGTACCTTGAAAACTTGAAAGGCGCTTAATTAAATAAATTTTATTGTTATTATTATTTATTTATTTGTTTGTTTGTGCTTTTGTTTGTGCGTTTATTTGTTTGTTTAATGGGTAGGTGCACTGATTCAGTGGACCATTTTCAGGCATGATCCAGGCCATAAAGGTGGTACATAGGTAATACAGACAATGCACTTACATTAACAGAGAAAGGTACAGGAAATAGAATATATTGAATATATTAAGTACATCTAGGTACAGTTAAGTGCAAGAATATAGTTGAAACACAATAGAATAGCAACTAACATGTGGGTGCAATATACATGATGTACAATCAGTCTTATGACTGTTCAGCATTGTACAACGGGACAGTTTAGTCTTAGGTAAAGAAGAAGAATTAGGGCTCTCATCGAAGGGTAACCATGCACCCCCAGCCACCCACCTGAGAAATAGCAGAACAGGGGTGTGGATGCAGTAGAGGTGTGGGTCAGTCTCACAGATGCAGCACATTTAAAGTTATGTAAGTGCACAACAAGCATTGTGAAACTATTTAACAACTACATTCAGTAGTAGTGCAGTTACAGTGTAGTTATGCAGTAGTTAGAGTGTTTGTTTATTTGCTTAATGGGTAAGGACACTGGAAAACTAGTTCCTTTTACAGGCGCGACCCACACAAAATTACATACATTCACTACAAAACATACATAAACATACATGTACATAGCAGACATAAAATGTATTTGTTACAAAAATTATTCTTACAAAACATTTACAATCAAATTGAGATTCAAAAAACATCCTCAGTTCTAGTTAGTGTAGTTAGTGACACTTAAAATTATCCTTCAGAAATCATTCCCTCATGAAGATACTGCAGTATAGCATAGTGGTTAAAAGCACTGACCTGCAAACCTGGAAAACTTGGTTCAAATCCCAGAACCACCACTTATATACTGTGAAACCAAAAATAAAAGAACTAAAAATAAACATACAATCTAGCATTGTAAATTGCTATACAATAAAAAATCATTAATTTACATAATTACTTATTAACTTTTAATAGTGCAGTAGTTACTAAGGAATATGCTGCTGCTTTTGTAAAATTGCTTACACAGTTAATGCCTAACTAAGATATACTTACTAAGTAAGTACACATAAACTGACACTTAAAATATAAGAAGAAGGGTGTAACAGTGCTATAGTTACTATGGAATATGCTACTTCTGTGGCATTGTTTCCACAGTTAATTCCTAACTAACATGTATTTGCAAAGTAAGTACGCAGACCTTGACACTTAAAATAAAGCATACAAAGAAGGGTGTAATTGCTACACACATACATTGAATGTCAATGCTGTAGTTTGATGTATGCTTTCCTTCAGAAATCATTCCCTCATGCACTTACTGCTTAATAAACATGCAATCTAATATTCTTAATTGCTATACAACTACATTGTTTACTTATACAATAAAAATAATTCACATAATTATTTCTTGGCCTGTAACAGTGCTGTAGTTACTAAGAAATATGCTGCTTCTGTGACATTGACCCACACCTCTGGTGCACCCACACTCCTGGCCTGCTATGGCCCAGGTGGGTGGCTGGGGGTGGGGCATGGCTACACACCACGCTTTACCACTGATCTGCAGTGTGGAGTGGTGGTGAGTGGTGAAGGATACATAGGTAGGGACTCTTCCTGGTCTGTAGTTATACAAATTGCATAAAGTGTTAGTTACACATGCAACCACAACTGTCTCTCTTTTGGCACAAATTGATTTATGCTGGAAGTGTAACTACACATGTAACAGCTGTTGCAAAGTGCAACAGAAAAATTGATTTATGCTGGAAGTGTAACTACACATGTAACAGCTGTTGCAAAGTGCAACATACATGGTTACATTTGCCAGACAGAATTGATTTGAGGCAGAAGGGAGGCAACGGTAATTGCAGTAACTACCAGTTCATGCAGACTGTGTAACTACACCAAACCACAAATGTGAAACTAGTTAACTACTATATTATAGTTACATGTAACTACAAAGAAGTTACATAGTAGTTACATTGTAGTTATACAGTAGTTTCAGTGTAGTTAAGGACACTTTAATTTAAGTGTTACCAGAGATTGCTATGTTTCTCGGCAGTGGTCAGGGAAGTGGTAAGCGCCAAGAAAAAGGCCTTCTACAAATTTATAGGAAAGCAAATGGAGGACGAACCGGGAGAATAGTTGCTGAAAAATAGGGAGGCAAAGAGGGCGGTTAGGAGTAAAAAACAGACACAGAGCTGCGTATAGCAAAGGGGGACAAGAGCAGAGGAAAAACAGTTCTTCAGGTATATTAGTGAAAAAGGGAAGAAAGAACTTGGAACTGTGAGGCTAACTGAGGGTGATAGGGTGACTGAAGCAGATGGGTAAAAAGCCGCCATCCTTAACAATTACTTTTGCTCATTTTTCACTATGGAGGCTGGCGGACCCCTGCCAGAGAATGACATCCAAGCAACTATTAAGGGGATCCCAGAGATGAGGCAACCAGCATTTGCTAGTGAAAGGATCCTGAAAGGGCTGACAGCCCTAAAGATTGATAAGGCCCCAGGACCATTGCATCCAATGTTACTCGGGGAAATGATAGCAGAACTGGCTGATCCCCTGGTAGGTCAATTCAACAGCTGGGGTGGTTCCAAAGGATTGGAAGGTGGTGGGTATAGTTCTGTCTCATAAGGGGGGAGGGTCAAGGAACAAGCAGGGAACTACAGACCTGTCAATCTTACCTCTATTGTAGGAAAACTGATGGAGTCACTGGTCAAAGAGGATCTTGTTAACTGTTTGGAGAGAAACAGTCTCCGGGATAGTAAACAGCATGAATTCATGACAGGGAGATCTTGTCAGACTAATCTGATAGTTTTCTTTTACTAAGTGATGAGAGAATTGGATAGGTGCCATAAGGTGGATTTGTTATACATTGATTTCAGCAAGGCTTTTGTCTCGGTACCCAACAGATGCTTGCTAAAGAAGATGGAGGATTTGGGTGCAGTTAAGGTCATAGAAAACTGGGTAGGTAACTGGTTAAAGGGGAGGCAGCAGATGGTAGTGGTTAATGGGGTTAAATCAGAAGAGGATGGTCATGAGCAGGGTTTCACATGGATCTGTCCTGGGGCCAGTAGTCTTCAACATGTTCTTCAGTGACACTGGTGAAGAGATCCCCAGCAGGCTGATCTCTTCACAGATGACATTAAGCTCTGTGGGAGGGTGGGTAGTGATGAGGGAATAAAGGGAATGCATAGAGACTTGCAAAAGCTGGATAGGTGGTCAAGTGTTTGGCAGTTGAAATTATATGACAAAAAGTGCAGGGTCATGTACCTAAGGAACGAAACCCTCAGGATGGAGTACTGGATGGGAAGGGTGAGGCTCAGTACCAAGACTGAGGGATGAGACCTTGGAGTTATTATCAGTAGAGATAGGGAAAAGTTTAAATTCACGGGCAAAGTTGCCATGAAGTGGGTGAAATTCACACTTCACAGAGCTTCATAAAGTTCTCCCAACACTCAGCAACTTCGACTTTGCCCCAAATCTCAAAGTTTTTGCTCACAAACTGTGGAATTTCACCCACAAAGTGCAAAGTTCTGCATTTTACAGGTAGAACTTCCCACTTCATGAGCAGAACATTGCACTTTGCAGTGGAGCTTTACACTTCACGAATTGATTTGCTTTCTGCGAATTGCATGAAATTCGCAGATTAATTCTCAGAGTAAATTTTTTCAACTTCACCCATCTCTAAAACAGTGACTCCCTAAAGCAACTGAATCAGTTCAACAAGGCTAATAGTAAGGCAGATAGGATGCTTGAATTTATTGAGAAGGGTACTGATAGCAGAACAAGGGAGGTAATACCTCCACTGTATGGTGAGGCCACACCTCGAGTACTATGCCCAGTTCTGATCTCCTCACCTCAGGATGTATAGGTATAGGCTCAAGACAGTACAGTGCAGGGTAACAAAAATGATTCAGGGCTGCAGAGCATGTCCTATGAGAACCTCAAGTTATTGAACATGTACTCGTTGGAGACCAGAAGGAAGAGGGGAGATGTGAAAAAGACCTTCAAAAATCTAAAATGAATTAAAAGGGTAAACTGTGGGGAAACTATTTAACTTGAATATCAGCTCATGGTTACATGGTCATGAGAGGAAGTTAACAGAAGGGAGGTTCAGGAGGAACGTGAGGAAATACTATTTTACAGAAAGGGTGGTAGAGCCGTGGAACAGGCTTCTAGCTGAAGTGGTGGGTGAAAATAAACATTAGTAGTTTTAAGCATGGCTGGGCAGAAGGGTATAGTCAGTGCTCGGGGAATCACAATTGAGGAGGAGAATTGGGGTGGTGGGAAGAGCTAGGACCCTGGAGGAACAGTAGGTCCCAGGGCTAAATAAGGAACTCAGATAGATCGGATGGACCTTTGGTCTTTTTCTGCCATCACTGTCTATGTTTCTGTGTTTCTAAAACTTTTAACAGGGACCTAAAAATGCAAAGCTCTCTTAAATTTTAGACTAAATACATAATGAAACATTGTTTCCACTACCAATCATCTTCCTGTACACATAAATTTAAAAGATGATGTACTAGTCACAGTTTAATCCCTGTTTTTTTTTTTGGGAGGGGGGCATGAGAAATCCCCCTCTGTATCTTGCCTGCTTGCCAAGGCAATCTCTGCTTCTTACCCTGCCACAGATAAAATTAAGACCATGGCTCTCTATAAAGCTTTCTGTTGTGTGTGAGGGTTGAACAGTCCACACAGGAATTCTGCAGAAGTTTCAATTACAGAATTACACAATAAGCAAACCTTCAATTTACTGAATGTCTGAGAAGGTTGGTGGAGAATTACAAAATGACATAAGAGAAAAATTCAGTAACACAGAAAGTCACTAAAGTGTATAGTGATAAGCCATGGATCGCACCACAGTTTAAGAAATGAGTGAAGGCAAGTCAGTTAACTAAGAAGAAGGGGGAATGGGGTGATGTACTGATTATACAGGAATAAGGTGAATACAGCCAATAAAAACTTATGAAGGATGATTTTTTGGGATAAAGTATAGGATTTCTTAACCACAGACAGTAGACAGTGGTAGGGGTATTAAGACATTTTGGGGGGACAATAAAGATAATGAGGTGGAAAATTTGGGGGTGAATGTTGCTAACAACAAAGAAAAAAATATGCTCACTGTGTGTGAAAATCAATGAATAATTCAGCAATTTAACCATACATGTGGGCACATTGGAAGCTTGTTTATTTGAGGGTGTATGTGTCCCACAAGAATATCTGGTCATAAGGGAATCAGTGTGTGAAAAACTTGAAAAGATAAAAGTAAGTAAGGCCAAAGGACCTAACTGCTTACCTGGGTGGTCAATTAAAGGAGGGCGGGGGGGTGCGGCTTGACCCCAAAACAAGATGGTGGTTTAGTCGCATTTCTTTGTACACCTGGGGCTTTAAACTTTGAAAAACTTACTTTTCTCATGGAGTCTACCAAAAACAAAGAACTTTAAAAGGGAGCACAGTATCTCCTGGTTACATACATATATTTCTTTCTTGGATCAGCACAGGACAGACTGAGACTTATCGTCTGTAAGAAACAGCACACAGCCTGGGACTGCATGGCAACTGGTGGGTGCCTGAACATGGATTCCATCTCCATTAGCAAGATGTTTGCTGCATTAATGAGGTAGATGGCAGGCATTATGGTAGCCTCCAGCAACACCACACTTGTTTTACACCAACTGGATATCCAAATATTTCAGACTGAATGAAAAGCAGCCTCACATGATGTAGCCATTGAAGAGCTGACAGCAAAGGTTCAGGAGAAGCCATCTGATATTTGGACTTTGCAGAATAAGGTTGATGTTCTTGAGAACAGAAGTCATCAAAATAACCTCCAGATTTTGGGCTTTCCAGAAGGGGCAGCACATGGCAATGCTACTGATTACTTCCAGAAAGAACTTCCACAGATCAGAGCCCCGCTAATTACTGAAAGGGCCCACTGCATACCTAACACTCCACCCAAGCCCAGGGAGAAGCCCCAGCCTATTCTGGCTTGCATCCTGAATTTTGTGGATAAATAACAGATCTACAAAAGGCAAGAGAGCTAGGCACTCTAACCTGGAGAGGCCATTGTTTACTCATTTATCAAGATTACTCTAAAGAGCTCTCCAATCGATAAAAAGAATATACAGAAGTCCATTGAATATTGCATGCTTTGGGTGTACCCTTCTCTCTCCATTACCCAGCTATTATGTGGATCATTGTCAACAGAGCCCCCCTGCTTTTTGCCACAAAGCAGGCCCTCTTGGACTATATGTATAGGACTTGGCCATGGCAGCTCCACTCCCTGAGCACCACTGGGCACCACAACAACAGACAGTAGCAAGATACGGACATTTCACACAATGCAGATCTCCCCCCCCAAGACCAGCAGCATGATCCAACTGTGGAATCTCCATCGAGAGAACAGCATGGTGCCTGGGCCCTTCCGGCTCACTCGAGGAAGAGACAGCAGAATTCTTGGCACACAAAACGGGAGTACTCAAATTCCAGGGACAGATCTCAAAGTCACAGCAGTGATCACGACAGCAGGGGTGTGGAAGAAGGTGAAACTCTTAGCCCCTACTTCACTAAGAATAAATATGCCCCACCTGCATCTGCAGTCACCGCTGCAACCCTTAGTGAGGAAACTAGTCACTCAGACTTGAATGGTTCGAATCTGTCTCCCGCAGGCTCAACAGCGAAATCCTGGGCAGCGGTAGTGGTTCAGGGGGCCCCTTTGCAAGCAGTAGAAGACTATAATAACACAGTGGATTTTAGCCTCCCAAAGCAGGCCACACTGTGATCAACAACTGCAGAATGACGGCAGCCTCTCTTGCAGACAGCATCTGGACCTGGCTGAATCATATTCAGATAAGTTGTCTTAATGCTTTTGTTTGCTGTTTGAGGGCATGGAGGGGATTTTGGGGAGGGAGGTTGGGGCTACAGTTTGATTCTCGATGACCCTCCAGGGAGACACAATAGAGGGGTCTCATTTAGGACACCAGGCCCCATACCGCCCCATGTCACTCTTAGATGTGCACTTTAAGCATATCAGCCCTCCTGTCCCTAGCACTCAAACTAAAGTAGGCAACTACTTGCTTTCTTTTTCTATAGCCTCCTGTCATGTCATTTTGGCTCCCACAGAACTTATGACAGACATTCCTCCTTGGGAGTTTGGCATTCATTATTCAGCACACTGAACTTTATGGCATGACTTTATAAATTTAGATGCACTCTTGAAATGCCAACTTGATGGGAGAATTATGCAGTTACTTGTTAACCGCAGCTATTAAGCTTATTTTTCAGTATATTTTAATGCAATCCCATCATTTCCTTTTCTTTCTGCAGGGGTTAACAGCGGGTCTTTAATAGTTTCATTGATTTATTAACCTATAAGATATATGACTCTTTATTTGCCCCTTGGGTATGGTATTAGCTGTGGCCTGGGTACTCAATTTAATAACTCAACACCAGTTTCCAGCAGCAACGTACTGCAGGCAGATAAAGACAATTAAGTGCTGCCGGTAAATGGGTACTCTTTACACATAGGCTATGTATTACTGGTAGACTGTATTCTGCTTGTTTTAGCCATCTAGTATACAATAACCTGTGTCATCTCACACTAACCTAGTACCTTAGGGGCATCCGTATGCCCCAGACATACAAGAACACTCATGACAATAATGGGCACTAATTGTTCTGTAGTTTGCAGATATGATGCCCCTATTTTTAATGGGGGCTTCTTCTGTGATACTTCCCCATGCACATCAGGCTGGTCCTGCATGGTAATTTGTCTCTGGCCTCGCACCCTGTTTAATGCCCAGAATTTAACACTAGTTTATATGTAAATAGTGTTATAATAGTTCTGGCAGAGTTCTCTGCAGGTTATTGGTCACCACGATACAGTTTCTTAGTTGACTCGAAATTTGGTAAAGGTAGCATGGGGAAGTTACTGAAATGTGTACTTAAAACACAACTTCACCTTTGTAGTATGTTCTGTATCCAAATGATGGTAGGTGTAGTACTTTTGAAAATGATCCAGCATAATGAGATTTGACCAGAAGAGATGTGAGCTTCATTTATTGGTACATTTGGTCCCCTCTCCTGTCCTTGACTATTGTTGACACGATTTTTCATACATGGAATGTTAGGGGTCTCAATGACCCAATCAAATGAAAAAAAATATGTACACATCTTAAAAGGTTAAAATCTCAAGTGACTTTTCTGCAAGAAACAAAGCTTATCAAAGGAAACCACTCATTTCTTGTCAGAGACTGGGTGGGGCAAGAAATCCATGCTTGTGCCTCAACTAAGAAATGTGGAATATCTATACTTATCCACAAAAACCTCAAGTTAAAGGTGTTGAAATCACTATCGGACATACAAGGAAGATGGGTCCTGGCCCTGGTCTCCACCCCTGCTGGCCCCTTGTAGTCTGTAATCTATATGCACCAAATGAATATGACTTGCTTTTTTTTCATACCTTAGCTAGCGAGATAGAGTTGTTGACCTCCACAGACACCCCAATCCTAGTTGGGGGAGACTTTAATTTAACGCTTGCCCCCATGGTGAACAGAAGCACCTCAGAGAAAGAGACCTGTGTTAGAGGAACCCAGTCATTACATCAGCTGATGCAGGACTCAGGCCTTACAGATATTTGGCATATGTTTCACCCCGGGGACTGGGATTACACATATCACTCTGAAGTGCATGGGTTCCATAGTAGACTATACTTTTGGCTTACCTCCTCCACCCTGAACCCTGCAGCCCTAGACTCTACTAGACTCTACCACCCTCCCCTTAGTGAGCTCAGATCATGTGCCAGTGCAATTACAGTTGACATGGGGCCCCCCATGCACTCTTCCCCCTTTTGGAGACTAGATCCCCTTCTGCTGCATGACCTGGAATTTTTCCTCTGGTTGAAGAAAGAGGCATCTCTGTTCTTTCAGGAGAATACAATAGCTGACACATCGGCAGGAACAACATGGGATGCTTTCAATGCCACCATCCGGGGGAAAGTCATAAGCTTCACTGCCCAGAGGCATAAGTGCAGGGATCAGTGGTTAAAATACCTAGAAGAAGAGCTGAAATCTGTAGAAGCCATATATAAGGTTCAACAACACCCCTTCCCCATTTCAGTTTAGGTTGGAAAATACTAGGGCTATGAATGGAAATTAATTCCTTACTATCTAGAAAGGCCGAGATTGCAATCCTTCGCCTATGGCAAAAACATTGGGAAGGCAGGGGGAAAAGGTGGGAAAGTTTTAGCCTACCAAGTACATAAGCAACTGGAAGATAGGCACATAACAGGACTGAAAGACCCCCGGGGTAAGGTTCTGACAAAGCCTCAAAAACTAAACAATATAATGACATGATTCTACTCTGCCTTGTACACTTCCTTCCACACCAAAACCCCAGATGGAATCCAGTCTTTCTTGGATAAACTCAGACTTCCTAAGCTGACCCCACAGCAAAAACAGTCAGTAGAGGCCTTTCCCCTGACTGTTGAAGAAGTTACCAAGGATCTCCGCTCCCTTCAGACAGGAAAATCACTGGGGGGGGGGATAGATTTCCAGTGGAAATACTACAGGTTCTGGCTACACAGATAGCTCCAGTCTTATACAAGGTATACTTACCAGCTAAACAACAAGGTACACTCCCACCCATGCTTATTGAAGCAGTGGTAACAGTGCTACTAAAGAAAGGAAAGGACCCCACCTCAGCTGCCACCTATAGGCCAATATCTCTTATAAACATTGATAGCAAAATCTTTGTCAAAGCAATTGCCATGAGGCTCAGTCCCCTCCTTCTGTCCTTAATACACCCCTCTCAAGTAGGCTTTGTACAAGGCAGATTCAGTCTGAACTACAACAGATCTCTAACCAGCCTTAGGTACAATGCCAAAGGTCTAGCATCCCCTGCTGCAGCCCTGGCTATAGATTTTGAAAAAGTATTCGATTCTATCAAATGGGACTACCGTCACTTAGTGTTCCAGCATTTGAGCTTTGGAGACAGATTTCAGTCCTGGATTAGGACTATTTACTCTTCCCAAAAGCACGAGTTTCCACCAACTCAGTGGTATTAGCCCCTTTCCCCTTATGTTGGGGGGACCAGACAAGGTTGCCATCTATCCCATCTTCTTTTTGTGCTGGTAGTAGAACCACTGTCAGTTGCAATCAGACAACATAACAACATTCACAATCTGGAAGTTGGGAAGCAGCATTTTTCCACTCTGATGTATGCGGATGATTTACTAATCCACCTGTTGGACATAAAGTGATCACTAGAGCCCTTGCTGAAACTTCTCAACACCTTCTCTGAATGTGCAGGCATGCGGATGAACCAATCCAAAACCAAAGTACTCCCTCTAAACCAGTATTGTCAACCCCATATAGTTCAACCCCATGGCCTCAAATGTGCACAAACAGAGATGACATACCCTGGCATTAAAATAATGCCAAAAATTGAACAGATCTTGGAAGTCAATCTACAACCCCTTTTAAACTCCTGCAAAATTGAGCTAAATTGGTGGAAACCCTTGAGACTCACTATGGCAGGATAGATTGCATCATTGAAAATTATTACAGTTCCAAAAATATTTTATCTATTGTCACATATTCCTCTCGAACTCCCAGTAAACTGGTACCATAAAATTGATAAATTACTGGAGGATTTCATATGGGAGGGGAAGAAACCCAGATTTAGTCATAACAAATTAAGATCAGATTGGAAGCAGGGTGGATGGTGCCTCACCTGGGAGGAAGGTTGCAAATTGGCCTTCCAAGCAGCACAAACCATAAAATGGTTCAGGCCTTGCACTGACTCTGCCCCACAATGGGTCCATATGGAACTTTAGCAAGGGGGGTAGGGTAACCACATTGGCCTTGTTGCTGTATTCCACCCCTATAGGACCAAGATTCCCTAACTTACAATAGGCCCCTCTATAAAATACTGGTGACAGCTTCTTCAAAGATTAGGAAGCATCTCAAATCCCCCCCGTAAATCCCCTTATGGCAGAACCACACCATCCAAATTGCAAATTCACCCACTGAATGGACGCAATGGACCTCCAAAGGTATTCATTTCCTCGCAGATCTTCTAGACCAAAAAAAAGGGTTGGTTAGCTGACTTTCAAATGTTATAAACTAAATGGGACATCTCTTCCACTGACTCCTGGAGATACCTTCAAATTAGGGATGCAATTAAGCCTCTCCTTCAAACATTAGGTCAGAACAAGAAGTATGCCCCTCTCGCAAAGTAGCTTTCCCTGTCCAAAGAGCTGGTGGGCAATATCTACTCTTTACTCCGAGACACTCTACCCAGCCAATCTACTGACTCCAAAAGTAAGTGGGAATGAGCAATAGGCCTAATTATTACTGATACACTGTAGGAACAATGCTGGTGTACTACCCATAACATATTGAAGGATTCCCAGAGTAGCTTGATTCAAAATAAAATATTACACTCCCTGGTATAGAACTTCCATGATCCTACACAAAGTCAGGATTCCCAGCCATGACAAATGCTGGAGATGTTTCCAATCTGGGGGTGATCTATATCACATGTTATGGACTTGTCCAAAAATTCAGATGTTCTGGCAGGAGGTAGGCAAGTTAGGCTGCAAGGTACTTTGCAAACTCATACCCCCGTCATCTTCTCTCCTGTTGCTAGGTATCAAGCCTGTGCATAATCCCTGACATCACAGGAATACAGACGGCTTAGTCTTTTAAGCATGCAAGCCAAGAGGCCGATGCTTTGCAAGTGGCACACTACAATGGTGACCACTATTTGGGAATTGCTCACCTCCTTAATGAACCTAGCTTAACTGGATAGACTTTCCCACTCCATAGCCAATCAGATGCTCCACTTCTTCAGTTGCTGGGAGCCATATATTGTCTATGTCCCCACTTGAACAGGTAGTGGCTATTGTGGTGACACCCCCTTTACCCACCTTGCTTACATTTCTCAGGAAAGTGCCGCAGGTTGGTTATTTACCTCCTCATGCTATCTACCTTGTATATATAGTTCAGATTTACAGTTCAGTATTAGTCATGTATGCTTTGTGTTATATTGTCTTTATTTCAGAATGGGAGGCATCTTTGCATCCAGTGCAAACAAGGCTACTCCTAGGATCATACCAGTGGCCATGATGACATATGATCTGAACACCTGGCTTGCACCACATGCTCAATATTTTTCCCAATATCAGCATGTATCAGAAATTCAAAGCTGTATAAAATGTCAATGGATATCATTACTATTTATGTGCTACTGTTTTGAAATGTAATGTAACACAACCTCTCATTCACTGACATGTATGCAAATGTTTTACTTGAAAACAATAAAAAGATTAACAACAAAAAAGAGGAGGGCACAAAAGCTAGCCCCAGCATTAGCAACTGTACTAAATTTGGTTGTGTAAGAGGGCCAGTTGCCAAAGGCTTACAAAAGGGTGGAGGTGCCCCCCCCCCAAAAAAAGGGGAAGGTACATAAGACAGAAAACTATCTGAGACCTATAGCACTGTGGCCAAGTTAGAGAGCATCAGAAACTGTTCTACAGTCCACATACTTATAAAACAGTCCATGTATTTAAAACATTTCTTCATGATATGCACATGGCATCAGAAATGTTCAGGTTACAGAGGTGGCACTGACTGATTTCAGTAAAACATTTGGTGCCTGATATTCAGAAAAGTGAAAAGTGGAGCAAAACGTTTTGCATTGTGCTTTGCAATTGCCCAGGGGTCCAAGGCTGCTATATTCAGTTGGATAGGGGACTGGTGTTATCTGACTCGAATATAGGGCCATGTTGGCACAGTGCTAAGTCAAGTAGTGCCTCAAGAGTGGAAAGCGCATGAGTGCTATCTGGAATTTTCAAAGGGAACCATGCAAATTAGTCCATTCAGCATGCAAGGCACTAAGGGGCCATTTGCCCATCATGGGCCCATTTGCATGGGTAGCAGAGGCAGGTTAGCAGGTATCATACCCTCTTTTCCCAGTAAAACACATCTGTAGATAGCCTTAGTGCCTAGTGGTCTTCCCTTCCCTCCAATTGCCAGCCCTCAGGTCAAAATACCCATCCCTGGTGCCTAGTGGTTCTCCCTCCCCCCAATCACCAGCCCGTAGGTAAAAATACCATCCCTGGTGATAGTTGTTTCATCCCTCTTATCGCTAGCCCATACATAAAAATAACCATCCCTGGTGCTAGTGGTCCCCCCCCAATCACCAACCTGTAGGTAAAAATATTAAACTCTGGTTCTAGTAGTCCCCCCTCTCTCCATTCACCAGCCCATAGGTAAAAGTACCTATCCCAGGTGCTAGTGGCCCCCCTCCCTCTGATCGCCAGCCATATTAAAATGTACTATCCTCCCTGGAGTCCAGTGGTCCCCCTATGCACCGATTCATAGTATTGCCACTTGCTATTCCATAATCCCTGGCATCCAGCACCCCCCCCCACTGTGGCACTGAACACACACTGCCCAGTCACCTGATCAGTACCCATAGTGCAACAGGTGCATACGGCAACCTGTGCAGCCCTCATCCCATCTCCTTAGCTGGCCACCATATGTCAAGGCAGGGAGTGGGCCTCTTATTTATAGGACAGGACCCTGTCCTATAAATAAGAGGTGTGCTCCCTGCCTAGACATCCAGCAACAGGTCAAGGAGATGTGAGGAGGGCTGTGCCGGTCACCGTATGCACCTATGGCAACAAGGGTACTTGTAAGCTGACTGGGAGGTGGGTATTCGGTACTGCAAGGTGGGCCAGTAGATGCCAGTGATTATGGAATTGTGAGCAGCAGTACTGTAGATCAGTGCCCGGGGGACCACTGGATGTCAGGGAGGGTAGTACATTTTTCTGTGGGCTGACAATCAGAGGGAGAGGGAGGGGGGAAAACCAGCAAAAGGGAGTTTCTTTTAATTATGGGCTGGTGATCAGAGGTAGGGGTTGAACCACTAGCACCAGGGATGGGTATTTTGACCTCTGGACTGGTGACCAGAGGGGGGGGAGACCGCTAGCACTAGGGAGTTTTGTTCTCATTATGGGTTGGTAATTGGGGAGGGCACTAGGATCAGGGAGTGTGTTTTGTACTTAGGGACTGGCAATCAGAGAGGGGGTCACTAGCATCTGGAAAAGTTTTTTGGTTTTACTAGGGACTGCTGATCAGGGGGGTGCCGTGGACCACTGTGATGGGTGTGCTCCCCAGTGGCAACATGGCTACTTGGCTACATTACCTCTGGCAGCTGCAAGGACTGCACAGAGTAAGAGGGGTTTTTGTTCAATGGTATTTGCATGGCACAAAAGGACTGTGCTAAATCCCTTTGCTTGGTGCAGATTAGTTGAACAGTGGCTTGCACTGTTGTTCCTGTCCCCAACCCACCATTTGCATACCCCACATTTTTGTTTCTACAGGCTCTAACAGTGTTTGCCAGTGCAATCAAGCCTTTTGAATATTGGGCTCCAGTGCAAAACCCGGTTTGTGCGGGCAAACACTGGTTAGTGCCCATGTAAACTTTTAAATATTGGGCTCTTGATCTCATAGACCACAATATGGTGGTTAAAAATGATTTGAGTTGGAGGTACATCCTGCTCTTATTGGGGGGGAGAGGAGATTGTTTAACCCCCTTACTGAGATGGTGAAGTGCCATATTTAAGCAATAAGGCATGGTGGGGGGTGTTATGGTGGGATAACGGCCCACCATGGTTGGGTTGAAGCATGAGGTGAGGCTGAGTGCTTTCATCACCCGAAAAGGGCCGTTATCCCACCATAACCACTCCCCCCCGGACTGCCTTATTGCGACTATGAAATGAGTCCACTTAAGAAAATAGATTTCTTTTTAATGTTGTGTACTGGTGATGAATTTAAAAGAAAATAACAAAAAATTAAAAATACAAAGATAAGGAAAAATAGTCCGAATTTGATCACGTAGTTTTAACACTTTGGCAGTAGGTAGCACCCAAGCTGCATATAAGCAGCTGTTTCAAAATGGGCTTAGTGAAGGCAGGTACTGGCTTCAGATGCCAGCATAGCATCTGTACAGAGGCAGCCACTTTAGCTGTCTGCCGGTCGGATCGGGATCATAACAAACTCTCGGGAGTCGGTGGCATAGTAGGCCATATTAGCTGTGCAGGAAGTTGTGGTTTCATTGATCAAACTGAACGGTAGCTGAGCCATTTTTGCTTTACTGAAAGACTGTTCATTTTAAAATGTATCATCATCAGTATTTAAATTTCATATGGAGGGTCATGGAGGGTCAAGCGAGCAAACTATGGAGGAGCAGCAGCTGGACATTTTCCTGTGATCAGGAGACAGAGTGGCATATCGGTGGTTGTGAGTAAAAAAACACCGCTGAAAAAGAATAACAATCTGAAAAAGTGTTTAACAATATATGGAAGCAGGGCAAGGAAAATGTCTGGACTGCTGCAGTGGGGGGTACATGTGAGAGTAGGCAATCAGTGGCAGCAAGAGGGCAGTCGCAGAGGGCAGTGATATGACACAGGTGGTCGTTGGTAAGGAGCTACTTTCATCCAGGCTGTTGTGCTGTGATAACGGTCCGCAGAAAGCAGCTCTAGACCAATCAGAAGCTGGGATTCTTAAGACCCATTTCATGATGATCATTGATCTCTGTCATAAGGCAGAAGTAATATCCTCCCTGATAATATGGTATCCCATTCTTAAGCACATCTAATTCCATATAATAAGTAAGAAGTATACTGAAAATTAAGTCACACAATAAAGTTGTATACAGATTGCTGTATTGTGAAGTCGTTGTAACATGAACTCACTAGCTGAGTGTGAATGGTATGTGTGATATTTGCAATACATAGATATAGAGTTGTTAGGGCTTATTGTTCTACAGCTTGTAATTCCCTTTTTTCCATTAGTAATATTCATTGTAGATATCCAGGTTGTACTATTATTGAGTATTTACAAATGCAGACCATATTAGCAGTGAGTTGTACTAGCACAGCACAATGGCCTGGATGAATGTAACTCCTGGCAGTCAGCCCTCCTTACCAACAACCACCTGGACTCCCTTCAAGGTGTCTTCCTCAATCAACTAGTTATGGAACCAACTCAGCAGAAGGCAATACTGGACCTCATGCTCAAAAACGGGGACAGTATGATGGGGGTAATAGTGGGGGAGCACCTGGGGAACAGTGACCACCAATCACTGTGGTTTGAAATCACAGAAGGAGCAGAATCAAACCACGCAAAACACATATCCTGGATTTTAGGGGGGCAGACTTTGGGAAAATGGGGAGATGCTTGAAAGCAGCATTAATGGGAATGGGGAGGGAATCAGGGGTTGAGAAACAGTGGGCAATATTTAAAATGGGGACTACAACAGAATTATGAATTGAGCGGGTTAGCAAGGGGAAAATGAAGAGGAGACCATTATGGATTCCAAGGAGGCAGCGGAGAAAGTGAAAGCCAAAAAGATTGCATTCAGGCAATACAAAAAGATACAGGCAGAAGGGAATAGGGAGAAGTACCAAGAGAAGCAAAGGGAGGCAGGGAGGTCAGTAAGGGAAGCCAAAGCTCTGACAGAAGAGCATTGCAAAATCAGTGGGTAGAGAGGACAAAACCTTTTACAGGTACATAAGTGAAAAAGGAAGGGCAAAGGGAGGGATAGTGAGACTGAAGGGGAAGGATGGGGCAGCGTGGAGGATGACAACAGTAAAGCTGACATACGGAACAGATATTTCTGCTCAGTCTTTACTGAGGAAGAGTAGGGTAATGGGCCTGAAGAGAGTACAAGGGGTGGGAATGGTGCAGAAATGGAAACAAGTCTCTTTACAAAGGAAAGGGTCCTAAAGGAACTGGAAGGAATAAGAGTCAATAAAGCAATGGAGCCAGATGGCATGCACCCCAGGGTCCTAAAGGAACTAAGATAGATGATGGCTGAACCTCTGGCAATCCTGTTTAGCTGATCATGGGAAACAGGGGAGGTACCCAAAGACTGGAGAACAGCAGATATAGTCTCATTATACAAAAGCAGGAACAAAGAGGAAGAAGGGAATTACAGACCAGTCAGCCTGACCTCTGTGGTGGGGAAGATCATGGAAGCACTACTGAAGGAGAGATTGGTGGAACATCTGGTTGTCAATGGACTACCAGACCCAAGGCAGCGTGGTTTCACCAGAGGGAAGTCATGCCAGACCAGCCTCATTGAATTTTTCGACTGGGTGACAAGGGAGGTGGATCGGGGAGGGTGGTGGATGTGGTCTAGCTGAACTTCAGCAAGGCCTTTGACACTGTGCCACATAGAAGGCTATTAAACAAATTGGGGACTATGGAGTGGGCAGGACAGTAGTGCGGTGGGTAGGTAATTGGCTGGGTGGCAGGACAAAGAGGGTGGTGGTAAATGGCTGTCACTCTACAGAGGGAAGATTAACCAGTGGGGTACCACAGGGATCAGTGCTGCGACCGGTCCTATTCAACGTTTTCATCAGTGACATTGCACAGGACCTAGAAGGCAGAATTTCCCTGTTCACTGATGACACGAAGCTCTGTAACAGAGTGGACATGCCAGAGGGTGTAGACAGAATGAGGAGGGACCTTCAGGAGCTTGAAGAATGGTCAAGGGTTTGGCAGTTGAAATTCAGTGCAAACAAGTGCAAGATAATGTATATGAGGCACAAAAACCCTGGAACAACATATCAGTTGGGGGTGAGGATATAACATGCACCAAGCAGGAAAGGGACCTTGGGGTTATCATCTCTGATGACCTCAAGATAGGGAAGCAGTGCGACAAGGTAGCAGATAAATTAAACAGGATGCTGGGATGCATACGCAGGGGCATCGCCAGCAGGAAAAGGGAGGTCATAATTCCACTATACAAGACACTAGTGAGGCCCCACCTGGAGTACAGTGTACAGTTCTGGAGACCTTACCTATGTAAGGACATAGACAGGGTAGAGAAGGTTCAGAGGACGGCAACAAAGATGGCACAGGGATTGTATCACAAGCCCTATGAGAACAGGCTGAATTACTTGAATATATACTCCCTGGAAGAGAGGAGGGAGAGAGGGGATATGATAGAGACATACAAGTACCTTACAGGGAGGAACAGGGTGCAGGAATACACTATTTTCCAGTGAAAAAGATATTCCAGGACTAGAGGGCATGGGATGAAGTTGGAGGGGGGACAATTCAGAGGAAACGTGAGGAAGAATTTCTTCACAGAAAGGGTGGCGGACAAGTGGAACACCCTGCCAGAGGAAGTGGTGGGGGCTGAAACAATCACTGGATTTAAGAATGCGTGGGATAGACATAAGGGAATTCTGGAGGATGGGGTAAGGGGCAACAGACTTCTAGAAAAACATAAAGTGAACTTACAAGCTCAAATGGGAAGACTTGGTGGACCATAGTGTCTATGTATCTACTGTATGTATAAGTTTAATTATACTGATTGTCGTGATTGCTAATGCATCTTTTTTCTGAGTGTATGAAATTTGAAATGTCTTGTACTATATACAATTGGGGCAGATATTCAAAAAAGCACCTACATGGAGCACAAAGCAGTATACTACACTTGCACCCAACCTGGAGGGTGATTTATTCAGTTGGATAGTGCACCAGGTAGGCACAGCACTACAGTAAGCTTTGCTGCCCTGACAAATGGACCTAGGCTGTATGCAGCCTACAGGGATTTGAACCCTCACACAACTGCAGAGTGCCAGGTGCAATATTCAGCAACAGAATGTAAAAGCCCATTGGGCTTGCAAGGTGCTAAGGAGCAACATAACTGCTCATTATTGGGCTCATTTGCATGGGAAGTGGTGGCAGGTTTGCGCCCGTTTTGTGGTTGCCTGCTAAATCAGTCATTGTGGAGACTGCCCCCCCACACCCCAAATGCCCATTCCTTGTACACTGATCTGCTCCATGATGTTTAGTGGCACCCCCTCCCATGATCCTCCACCCAAGTAACTGAAATATCCTCCCTGGTGTCCAGTGGCATCCCCATCAACTGAACACCAACCCCAATAGCGGATACTACTTCTTTGGTGTCCAGTGGCACTCCAGGCCACCAAGCACCTGTCCCAGTGTAACTCAACTTGTCCCTGGTGTCTAGTGGCACCCCCCACCATCTGATCTCCCATCCTGGTGTGACTCAACTTGCACCCAGTGTATTGTGGCACCCCCCGCCCTCCAATCACCCATCTTGATGTGACCCAACTTGTCCCTGGTCTCTAGTGGCACGCACTGCCCTCCGATCACCCATTCTGGTGCATGGATGACTGTCTATGGTAGCTAGTAGTAGACCCCCACACCTCATGTGACTGTCTCCAACCTGCCGGTGCATACCCTGGTGTCTCACGGTCCCAGCAGAATGCTGGTCACCAGACAGACCATGAAACAGTTGTGGTTCCAAAGCTCCCTACCTGCTTTGCCTGAACGCAGCACAGCTCCCAATCCAAACCCCCCACATACCAGGCATGGAGTGACTATGCAGTACAGTGCATTGCACTATGGTGACCAGCACAGCCATCTTCTCACTTCCTTGGCCGGCTGCCATATGGGCTGCAGTGAGTGTGCGTACTGGAAGAGGCCATACATCGGACAGTGAGGACTGAACAGTGGCTAGTCTTACCAGTCATGCCACTTGTACCTTTCTGCACCCACAAGCTAGAATAAGGCTAGACAACTGCTGCTGCCATGTCAGGTACACAGGGCACATCCACCAGCAACAGCAACAGCTTGGAATGACAGAAATTAGCAGTGATGCACAGGGAAGTTACAGGACTTGCTCGGGGTAACCTGGTGTGAAATGGGCAGTTGTGGGCTGCACATCTGGAGCTGTGGGGTCATATGGACCTCTCATGTAGCCCAGCTCAGTGGTCTGGTGTAGCACTGTCTCCATTGATAGCTACTGTAGCCCCAGTACTGGGCTCAAGACACTGGTCCTCTCTAACCTCAGTGTAACAGACATGGCAAGCAGTACAATAATACACCATAAACACAGACTGCACTGGCTGATTACAGCTTCACTTGCAGGCACTATATAGACAGTTAGTCCTGCCCTGCACCATCCTAGGTAACTGTTCAACTAAAATAAATAACCCCAATCCTCCAGCAACTTTGAAGAGCGACTTCTTCAGGAGCTGTTACCTTTTCCGGAAACTTTGGAGGACATTGCTACAGAGCTAAAATCTATCAAAGGGGACCTCACCAGCCTTAAGACGAGGATGGGTGACTCGGAGGCCAGACCCTCATCCCTGGAGAAGTGGAAAGACAAGATGGACCCCGAGATTGTTCAGCTCCGGCAACAGGTACACAAACTTCAGCATAAAATGGAGGATTTGGAGGGGAGAAGCAGGAGAAATAATGTCCTGATCATTGGGCTACCTGAAGCAGAAGAGGGAACCGACATCATTGTCTTCATGCAGAAATTTTTACATAAGATCGTGGGGCCCTCTCCATTGAACCCCCACTACCACATAGAAAGAGCTCATTGCTCCCTTAGACCTAAGCCTCAATCTGGATCTCCTCCCCGACCAATCATCATAAAATTTCTTAGTTTCATGGAGAAGCAGCACGTAATAACAAAAGCTAAGGATCTGCAATCAATAACCTGGGGTTCCTCAAAAATAAGAATCACACAAGACCTCCCCTTCGAGACGAGACAGAAGCGTTCAGCATTTCACCCATCTGTAAGCAAGTTGATAGCCGCTGGCATCCACTTCAAGATGATATATCCTGTTAGACTACAAGTGTCAATTGAAAGCACCTGTCACTCCTATGACTCTCCTGAACAGGCAGTTAAAGATCTTACTTCCAGACTTCCTAATCTCTTCAAGTCAGGCTGACTTCACAAAGTCTAAATGGAGACTCAATCGTGTAAAAAGGGAATTATTTCCTAAAGTTGGCTACTATGATTGTTGTTAGGTACCTGCTGGGTCCTTCCTCTCTGGGATGATGGGGTAGTGTAGGCCTTGTTGACGTGTGGTAGGCCCGTACTTCTCCTCGGAGGGATGCACATTTGTTCTCGAGCTGGGGGGAAGGGTAGGAACCTTATGGTTGTTTTTTGTTTCCGGGCAGCAACCTCAAGTAAGGACATGTTTTGGTCCCATCCTAATTAGTGTCCCCCTATCATTTCCGCATTGTTTCGGGGCCCAGGCCACTTGGTGTGTTAGAGATACATTATGTGGTTGCTATTTGGGGGGGGGGGTGGTTCTTCTTTCTTGGGGAAGTTGCTGTCTTATAATCAAGGATTTCTCCCTGGTTTGTCCTCGATACAGGCTTTGACTAGCCCTGATTCAAATCAGCAAGTTTCAATGGGGTAAGTCATCTATAGCTTACTAGGGTAAAATATGTGGAACAGAGTGCTTGAGTCTAATTGGGGGATCAGTCCTTCTCACAGGATAAGTTAGGGCTAGGGGTATAAGTCGAGAGAATACTTTGTAACACCAGAACCAATTATGGGGGATATTTTTCTTTTTCGACTCTTGGTTGATTTTAGTGCTTTACTGCCCAGGGTGTACTTAGTTGGAAGCTATACCTAATTTCAGTAGATCACATGGATGACAATTAGGCTGGGGGTAGTGGAGGGCGGGGGGGAGGCTCCAGACTGGGGCAAGCTCTGGGAAAACTGCACAGCGTGCTAGTAATTGGCAGGAATGGTGTATTTTGGGGGAATCTGGTATTGCGCATGTTCATCGGGTGTTTGGCTAAACACCCTTTCAAATTGAAATGTGGAGTCCCCTCCCATGATAGGATGCGTTGTTTCTGGGCAAAGGTTAACCGAAATACCGCCAGTGGGGTTTGGATCCCAAGGACTTTTGCATGGCTTTTCAGGCTAGCTTTTATCTATACCTGGGGTCTTTTTGTATATAGTTGTGTTGGTTTCTTGGGGGGAGTTTGGGAGGGGGTATCACGAGACTGAGACTTCTTCTGTGGGTATTGTCTATTGTTGTGGGGGTCAGTTTGTTACTGATTACAATATTACTGTCACGATTCCTAATGGGTTGGAGTAGCTGGGGGAGTTACAGCTTTAATATCGATTTACTATTTCAGAAGTGGGGAGGAGGGGGTGGGTATGGAGTGTGCCTTTGTAAGGGGTTGCTGCAATCAGATAACTGCATTCGCTCCCACTCTTTGGGTATGCACAATGGCTAATAACTTGCTTAAAATTGCCACGTGGAATGTTAGAGGTGCTAGAGACATAACAAAGAGATGTCAAGTGTTTAAATATTGTACTTTATTAAATGTTGATATTTTTTTCCAGGAAACCCACCTCCTTGCCAATGAAGTTTTCTGGTTATGTAGACAAGGATACTCCCAAATCTTTGCTGCTAGTGGGTCCCCTTCAAGTCGAGGGGTAGCCATTCTGATTAAAGGACATATTATGTTTCAGGCAGAAGAGACACTAATAGATCCCAATGGTAGATTCATATTAGTCAAGGGTGTTCTTAACAGTGTCAATATAGTGTTAGGTTCCATCTATGGCCCAGTTGGTGGGGATCCCGAATTTTTAATGGATTTGGCTAACAGGATAGCAAATCTGTTGCCCGTATCATTAATTTTGGGAGGGGATTGGAATATCCTGCCATCCCAGGATCTAGACAGGTCATATCAGTCATTAAAATCCTTATCTTCATCACAAAAGGCCTTAGCGGACTTTATGGGTCTTCTGGGATTATGTGATCTTCTCAACCCCTCCCACCGCCTTTTCTCTTTCCACTCCCAGATACAACAGTCATGGTCACGCCTAGACTATATTCTAATTAGCACTTCCCTTTTACCAGGCCTGTGTCAGGCAGGAATTGAGCCTATCGTTATATCAGATCACTCAGTGGCATGGTTACTGATTTCTCCAGCTTCAGATTTCCAAAGAGACACCACTTGGTGGTTAAATACCCAGCTCCTTAAAGAGGAACATATAGTTTCCCATATTAAGACATTAATCCCCTCATTCATGGATATTAATAAGGGATCCACATCAAGGGAGGATCTTCTTTGGTGTACTTTTAAGTGTTATCTTCAGGGGAAATTCATCAAATTAGCTTCCAGAAGAAAAAAGCAAAGAGAGGCGAGGGCAATTTCCCTGCTAGTACAAATAAGAGATGCTGAAAACGCTTTATCGGCAATTTCTTCACCAACCTCCCTAGAAACTCTACAAGGTTTAAGGAACGAATCTGCTGAACTACTATGGGAGAAAGCAGAGTACACCATCTTAAAAACAAAATCTAAATACTCTGACCAAGGAGAGAAAGCGGGCAGACACAGGACACATAGGACACAGAGAGTAATAGTAAATGGAGTCCACTCTGAAGAAAGGGGGGTTACTAGTGGGGTACTGCAGGGTTCAGTATTAGGACCGGTCCTCTTCAATCTCTTTATAAGCGACATTGCAGAGGGACTGGAAGGAAAAGTATGTCTCTTTGCAGATGACACAAAGATCTGCAACAGAGTTGATGCACAAGGTGGGGTGGAAAGGATGAGAAGGGACTTGGCAAGGTTAGAGGAATGGTAAAATGTAGGCAGCTTAGATTCGATGCTAAGAAGTGCAAGGTAATGCACCTGGGAAACAAAAACCCAGGGGAAGAGTACACAATGGGGGTGAGATACTAACAACAACAAAAATGGAAAGGGACCTGGGGTAGTCATATCAGATGACCTAAAGGTGGGCAAGCAATGTGAGAGGGCAACAAGGAGGGCTGGGGGATACTGGGATGCATAGGGAGAGGCATCACCAGTAGAAAACAGGAAGTTATTATCCCTCTGTATAGACAGCTGGTGAGACCCCATCTGGAGTACTGCATGCAGTTCTGGAGACCCAATCTCCACAAAGACAGAGACAGGATGGAAGCTGTCCAGAGGAGGGCAACTAAAATGGTGCAGGGTCTGCACCAGAAGACATATGAAGAGAGACTTAAGGAGCTTAATATGTATAGCCTCAAGGAAAGGAGGGAGAGGGGGGACATGATAGAAACTTTCATGTACCTCAAAGGAATCAACAAAGTCCAAGAGGGTAGCATCTTTCAAAAAAAGAGGTGTGCAAGAACAGGGAGGCACAATTTGAAGATAGAGGGGGAGGGTGGCTCAGAGGTAATTTAAGGAAGTATTTTTTCACAGAGAGGGTTGTGGATGCATGGAATGGCCTTCAGAGGAAGTTGTGGAGTCAAAAACAGTGGTGGAATTCAAGCATGCATGGGACAGTCATAAGGCAATTCTAGGGGGTTGGGGTAGGAAGAAGTAGGCTGCTGGTTAACTAGGATCTGCAGCTTATCCAGTAGGTAGGGAAATGGGCAGACTGGGTGGGCCAAGCGGTCCTTATCTGCCATCAAATTCTATGTTTCTATGTTTCAGACTGCTGGCACTTAAATTACAGAGAATAGAGAGTTCAAGGCTAGTCCCTTCTTTACTAGCTCCGGACGGCACCATCAAAACCTCCCCCTGGACATAGCCCAGGTCTTTGAGAGCTTTTATAGCTCACTCTATAGTAACAATACTTCTCCTGTCCCCTCATCAAGTATTGAAGGATACTTGGAGCCTCTTGATTTGCCCTGTTTACAAGCTGTCCACAAGTCTTCCTTATCTTCCCCCATTACATTCCAGGAAGTAGAGGAGGCAATCATGGGTCTTACACTGGATAAAGCACCGGGGCCTGACAGTTTTCCCTCCAATTTTTATAGGACCTTTTGTAAAGAATTATCTCCCTTGTTTCTTAATCTATATGAGTACATGTTTAGGGCTGATAAGCTAGACCATACTTTGTTGGAAGCTACAACAGTTTTACTTCTCAAACCGGACAAGCCACACACTGATCCTGCCAGTTACAGACCAATCTCTCTTTTAAGTTGTGTCATTAAAATATTAGCAAAAATGTTATCCCTTCGGATAAAAATGATTTGGTCCCACTTACTAAGCCCCGAACAAGTAGGCTTTGTACAGGACCGTCTGTCAGATGACCATCTTAGAACCCTCTCACATATTTTCCGTACAGCCCAGTCCTCCCAGATTCCCATGGTCCTGATTTTGTTAGATGCCGAGAAGGCTTTTGACAGAGTTAGCTGGGATTTTCTGTGGTTAACCCTTGAGAAAATGGGATTCCCCCCCTTCTTTTATCCAATGGATACAGGTGACATATAGGTCTCCCTCAGCAAAAATTTACTGCAATGGGGTATTTTCTTCTAATTTCTCTCTGTACTCAGGCACCAGGCAGGGCTGTCCCTCATCTCCTTTTTTGTTTAACCTGTACTTAGAACCTCTCCTTCTTAGCCTCAAATGCTCCTCTCAAATACAGGGCATTTCAATACTTCACTGAACCTTGTCTTTCTCAGTCTATGCTGATGACATACTTCTCCATCTGGAACACCCAGATACATCTCTAACACAGGCACTAGAAATTATTGCACAGTATGGATCTCTATCCAATTATAAGTTGAATTTATCAAAAACGGAAATCTTCCCCTTAAACAAATTTACTTATAGAGTGGACTTTGCCCACCTTGGGATGACATGGTCCCCAAAATCAATTAAATATCTAGGTATATATCTTACTAAGGATCCAGTGACTTTTAGGAAACTTAACCTTGATGATCTACTGGCAACTATTCAACAAGACCTCTAGAGGTGGACAAAGCTCCCTCTGTCTTTATGGGGCCGGATAAATATTATTAAAATGAATGTTTTATCCCACCTCTTCTACCCATTGAATTTAATGAATTTGTGGCTCCCATTATCTTTTTTTCAGCATACTCACTCAATCATCTCCCAATTCATTTGGCAGGGCAAATTCCTCAGATGATCGTTTATTAAGTTCAGCCTCCCTAAAGAGTTGGGGGGTCTCCTCCTCCCTAACTTTCTTCTGTATTACTCGGCTAGTCATTTATTCAAAATGGGATGATGGATCTTGGTCGAAGAGAATGAGTATATTCCCATTTGTCTCCAACTCGAAAGACTATGGCTGGAATCGCACAATCTCAAGTCATCTGTTATATTTAACTCCCCTACTCAGCATTACCTATCCCGTTACAATACTTAGTTATTTCCACCTCGCTTAAAGTCCTGTCCCAATATTGGTCCTATTTTAAGATTTCTACTAAATTGGACCTTGGTCAGCAACTTATCTACAACCCTAATATTAAAATAGGTGGGTTACTGCTTTCCTCAGACTGGCTTCCTCAGTTCCAAGGAGCCCTTATAGAAAATCTCTTCTTTCAGGGCTCTCTTCTCTCTTCTCCTGATATCATGGACAGGTTTAAGATTCCCCAGAAGGACATCTTTAAAGTCTTCCAATTGAGACATTTAATTGGCTTGCTCTTTAGTACTTCACCCAAAGAGTCCCAGGTTAGGCACATTCTAACTGAGCTCCAGGAATATGCTAATAAGGCCCATGGGGTCTCAAGAATATACTCCTACCTGTTGGACTGCAAGTTCCCTGAGGCCCTTCCAGGTTCCAAAGTCTGGAGGTCTCTTATGCCGGATAGTACCCCTATTTGGGGTCAAATTTGGAGGGATCTTCATAAATACCTCACACAAGACAGACTTAGGCTCACCAAATATCACATTTTAAATAATATGTATTACACACCAGTAAGGTTGGCTAAAATGGGCAGACTTCCAACCTCTAGGTGTACTAGGTGTGGCAAGGGGGAAGGGAATCTGATTCATATACTTTGGCATTGTGAAAAAATTGCCCCTTTATGGCAAACAATTCGATCCAACTAGATCCAATACTTGGCTTAGAGGATCTGTTCACTATAGAGATTTGTGTCGTAGGAATGTTCTCCAGTACTGAAGTTAAAGAACAAAAATTCCATTTGGCTCTAATTTCAATTGTAGTTAAGAAATTGGTACTTAAAAACTGGATGGATCAGCTAGTCATCTCATATTTGGAATGGCTGAGGGATATGTCATCGTTTTTTTAACATTGAAAGTCTGGTGGCTAGTTCCCGTAATATCAAGGAAGGATTCACCAAGAAATGGGGCAAATTATATGCCCTCTATCTACTCTAATTATTAATATTTTTTATGTCTCTAATTATGTTTTTATATACTGATTATAGCTTGTATACTGCTCACTGACTGTTAGCTGTTAGAGTGGGTTTAGTTTGCACACTCCGGGAGGGGGGTTAAGGGAGGAGTAGTGGGATGGGGAGGAGGGGGTTGTATTAACTCTTTTGTGTAGTTTATCTGAGGAGAGTTTATCTCATACAAGATGCCTGTATGTTTGTTAACAGTTTGACAAAATAAACAAAGATGTTGAATTTCCATCGCTTATTACTATCACTCCAAGCAGTTGCTGTGCTGGCAGACATGCCCTGTGTTCTTGACATGGGAGCCGCAGTTATACAGCCCTATTCTATATTGAAGGTGCAGTACAGCACAGGTGGAAAGAACAGTATGACTAGCCAATGTTTGTTCTCACCATCTGATGTGTGACCTCTTCCAGTATGAATGATCACTACAACTCATATAGTGGCTGCCTGTTGAGGTGAGAGGAGGGCTGTGCTGGTTGCTGTAGTGTAACATGCTGAATGGTCCCACCATGCCTGGTAAGGGGGAGTCAGAGTGGGTGTTATGATGGGTGCCAGCAGTGACCTGTGGAACCACCCATTGCTCCATGGTCCATCTGGTGACCAGCATTCCAGGGGGACCACTAGACACCAGGGCATACACCAGCAGGAAAGGGGACGAGTTTTTTGAGGTGAGAGTAGTTGTAGCCACCAGAGATAGTGCTGCAGGCTCTAGGATGGGTGATTGTTGGGTGTTGGGTGCCACTAGATACCATGGACAAGTTGAGTCACACAGGGATGGGTGCTCAGAGGGCATGGGGTGCCACTAGACACCAGGGTAACATTGCTACACACCGGGACAGGTGATAAGAGGGTGGACAGTGCCACTGCACACCAGGGCATCTATTGTTACACAGGGATACCGTTGGGGGGATGGGGAGGTGCTGGCTGCAGTAACACCATCCCACCACCAGGGTCTGCACACCATTAAGACTAGGTTTGCAAAGGTGGTAAATTGTACCTTGTGGGTGCCATTTACTGGCAGCGAAAACCACTGAATTTGCCACTGTGCCTATATGGAGGGGACAACCCTATCATTTGCATGAGTACAGCAGTATGATAGCAGTCGGGTACTAACAGGTTTTGCCCATGCTTTGGGGATCTCTGAATACACACCCCACCCAAAAATCAGGTGCAAAACCAGGTTTAGTGTGGGCATAAACCCCTTAGCACCTGCTCAAACTTTAAAATATATGACTCCTGATGTTTTAACTAATGCTCTATGTATATCAACTAAATGAATGCTTGTCTTTTGGACTTATTGATGGATAATATGTTACATGTGAATAGATTGTATAAATTCAGCCATTTATGGTGCTGCAATAAAATTTGCCTACTACTGCTGAGACAGATGACTGACAGAAAGGGAGAGGTTTCTTTTGGCTAGTTACTTTAAACAAAAGAAAATACCTGTTCAAAATAAAAAAAACAGTTGGCATTTTTCTGTTCTGAAATTGTTTCTCATGTTACCCCTTTTATAAGCACAATTCTCCAATGTGAGGGTTATGCTAAGATAACCACCATTTCAAAGGCTGTAAGGCCCTCCATATGTGACATCAGGCTTCGTTGCAACCCTGGTCAGGCATATATCTCAACCTCCTACCTTATCATGTCTTACTGCTTGTGTAGCACAAAGGTCCATACAAATTTAAATATACAAACCGTATAACTAACAAATAATAAGAAGAAATAGAAGATCATGCAACAGCAGGAGTTGCTACAGTGATAAACTGAAAATGACTAAGAAAGATCAGACTGCAAAAAAAAAAAAAAGGAGAGCTTAAGTGCAGAGTAGTCACTGTACCAAGTAATGGAATACTTAACAGTGAAGAAACATGAAATATATTTATCACAAGAGAGGTATCAACAAGTAATGAAGCAGGGACTGTGATGGGGATAACGGGTGACGAAAAAGGGAAGTGAAATGTGGGAGAGAAGGAGGGAGGTACACAGCAGTGAAGAGGGATTAAGTACAGGAATAGATGTGGGTAGTAAGATCATCAGATTTCAGAGCAGGAGTGAGTGTGGATAGAAGCTTGAGGCTAAGTCATTCATAGCTCATGAACCTTAAAAGATAGGGCAGCCTGGCCAGCAAAAGTCTTAGAAAGGGGCAGAGTCATAGAAAGAGTGGAGGTCAGAATTAATGAGGTTGTAGGAACAGGAGAAGGAACAGGCAGAAAGGGAAATAAGATTATAGGGGAGTGACCCAAGCCAGTATTTGGAGATGAGAGAGACAGCTTGATAGGGATGTCTACCACTGAATAGAAAGAGGGAGAGGGAGGATGGTAGAGAAGGGTGATGCATGTAAACAAACAGGGACAGTGTGATGGGGGTAATAGTGGGGGAGCACCTGGGAAACAGTGACCACCAGTCATTGTGGTTTGAAATCACAGAAAGAGCAGAACCAAACCACACAAAAACACGTATCCTGGATTTTAGAGGGGCAGACTTTGGGAAAATGGGGAGATACTTGAAAGAGGCATTAAGGGAAATGGGACAGGAATCAGGGGTTGAGGAACAGTGGGCAGTATTTAAAATGGGGATTACAAGAACAACAGAATTATGTATTAAGCAGGTTAGCAAGAGGAAAGGAAGAGGGAAGCCATTATGGTTTTCAAAAGAGGTAGCAAAGAAAGTGAAAACCAAAAGATTGCATTCAGGCAATACAAAAAGACACAGGCAGAAGGGATAGGGAGAGTACCAGGAGAAGCAAAGGGAGGCAGGGAGGTCAGTAAGGGAAGCCAAAGCTCAGACAGAAGAACACATTGCAAAATCAGTGGGTAAGCGGGGACAAAACTTTTTACAGGTACATAAGTGAAAAAAGAAAAGACAAAGGAGGATAGTGAGACTGAAGGGGAGGATGGGGCTGCATTGAGGATGACAACAGTAAGCTGACATACTGAACAGGTATTTCTCACTCAGTCTTTACTGAGGAAGAGGAGGGTAATGGGTCTGAAGGGAGTACAAGGGGTGAGAATGGTGCAGAAATGGACACAAGTCCCTTTACAGAAAGGTCATGAAGGAACTGGAAGTAATAAGAGTTGATAAAGCAATGGGGCCAGATGGGGTGCACCCCAGGGTCCTTAAAGAACTAAAGAGGTGGTGGCTGAACCTCTGGCTATCCTGTTTAGCCGATCACTGGAAACAGGGGAGGTACCCAAAGACTGGAGGACAGCAGATGTAGTACCCTTATACAAAAGTGGGAACAAAGAGGAAGCAGGGAACTACAGACCAGTCAGCCTCACCTCGGTAGTGGGGAAGATCATGGAAGCACTACTGAAGGAGAGATTGGTGGAACATCTGGTTGTCAATGGACTACAGGACCCAAGGCAGCATGGTTTCACCAGGGGAGGTCATGTCAGACCAACCTCATTGAATTTTTGACTGGGTGACTAGGGAGGTGGATCAGGGGAGGGCAGTGGACATGGCCTATCTGGACTTCAGCAAGGCCTTTGACACTGTGCCACATAGAAGACTATTACACAAACTGGGGAATATGGTGTGGGCAGGACAGTAGTGTGGTGGGTAGGTAACTGGCTGGGTGGCAGGACACAGAGGGTGGTAGTAAATGGCTGTCACTCCACAGAGGGAAGAGTGACCAGTGGGGTACCACAGGGATCAGTGCTGGGACCGGTCCTATTCAACATCTTCATCAGTGACATGGCGCGGGACCTAGAAGGCAGAATTTCACTGTTCGCTGATGACACAAAGCTCTGTAACAGAGTAGACACACCAGAGGGTGTAGACAGAATGAAAGCGACCTGCAGAAACTTGAAGAATGGTCAGGGGTTTGGCAGTTGAAATTCAATGCAAAGAAGTGCAAGATAATGCATATGGGGCACAAAAACCCTGGCACAATATATCAGTTGGGGGGTGAGGATATAGCATGCACCAAGCAGAAAAGGGATCTTGAGGTTATCATCTCTGATGACCTCAAGGTAGGGAAACAGTGTGACAAGGCAGCAGGTAAAGCAAATAGGATGCTGGGATGCATAGGCAGGGGCATCACCAGCAGGAAAAAGGAGGTCATAATTCTGCTATACAAGACACTAGTGGAGGGCCCCACCTGGAGTACAGTGTACAGTTCTGGAGACCATACCTACGTGAGGACATAGACAGGGTAGAGAAGGTTCAGAGGAGGGCAACAAAGATGGTGCATGGATTGCATCACAAGTCCTATGAAGACAGGTTGAAGGAACTGAACATGTACTCCCTGGAGGAGGAGGAGAGAGGGATATGATAGCGACATACAAGTATCTTACAGGGAGGAACAGGGTGCAGGAAACACTATTTTAAGTGAAAAGATGTTCCAGGACTAGAGGCATGGGATGAGAGTTGAAGGGAGGGACGATTCAGAGGAAACATGAGAAGAATTTCTTCACAGAACGGTGGTGAACAAGTGGAACACCCTGCCAGAGGAAGTGGTGGGGGCTGAAACAATCACGGGATTTAAGAATGCATGGGATAGACATAAAGGAATTCTGGAGGTCAGGGGTAAGGTGCAACAGACTTCTAGGAAAACAAACTGAACTTACAAGCTCAAATGGGCAGACTGGGTGGGCCATAGGCCCTTATCTGCCAACACTGCCTATGTATCTATGTATCTATGTATGGAGGCAGTCAAGGGCAAAACAGCAGAAAGAGTGGAACAGGAACTCCAATATGGGCAATGTGGATTCATGGGCAGCAAAGCTTCTCAAATCTAATCCTGGGTTTTTGCTACAAATAATACTTTAGGCTAGACTCAAAAATGGATATAAACATTGATCTCCATCTTTTAGTGTTCCAGACAGAAAGCAGCATTTGGGAGTTCACCACTAAAAATGGAATAAAAGCCCCATTAGTTTCAGTGGGGACTCAGCAGACTTTTATGAACAGCAGTCAGGAGCACAAATGTGTGTTGCCACCATTTGAGAATCAAATTATTTCTTAGAATAAAAAACTTTCATATAGAAAACGTTTCCAAATTGTGGTAAGGCACATTTTACCTGGAACATTAAAAGGTTGATCTTTATTTAGCCATTTGTTAATCTAGCCTGAAATTGTGGTTTTAACCAAAAACAAGTTCACTTTGGTTAGCATACAAAATACTCTCTGTCTGCAGAAAAAGGCCCATTGGCCCATTGTGACTGCCCATTCCTACTTAACTGAATTTGAATGAGAATGCTCCAGAGGCTATTCTCTCTCCCCCCTTCCCTCCTTGTGTTCTAGTGTGGTTTGTACCCAGCCTTTGTATTCATTCTACTCTTAATAGAATGCCCATGCTAATTTCAAATTGGCAACCTCCTCGAGCAGCTTATTCCACCCTTCCACCACCTTCTTCATCAAAACTTACTTCCTGGTATCGCTCTTAAGCTTGCCCTCCACCTGCTTAATGGAGTTGCCCCTGTTTGTGTTCCCACTCATTGTGACCAATTACCCACTCTCTACTTTATTTACCCTGTGGAGGTATTTGCATCTTTCAATCACATCCCATCTCACCCTTCTTGCCTGAAACATGTACTTGTTGAGATCTGCCAACCTCTCCTTGAACGTCATTTCCTGCTGTCCCTGGATCATCTTGCACTGTCTAAATTATATTTGATCTGCATCAGGTGGTATAAGAACATTGATGACTGCAGGCTTTGTGCCTAATTAGTAATACCCAACCACAACTGCACCACCCACCAGCACTTTGCCAAGAGATGCTCAGCAGAGTATCTATGATGCCAATGGGTGGAATACACATATAGACAGTGAGGAAGTTTTTCTTGTTAACAGTCTTCTGGTATTCAGGCCTATAACAGGAATGTAAAGGACAGGGAGTCCACACCACCTACTCAAGCAAGTTCAGTAGGTACGTTATGGCATAGATAGCCAAGCACAATGGGGTGCTTAAGGAAGTTGTGCTGGTGCCTGCCATGAATTCACTGATCCCAAATGTGACAAGCGAAGGCAAAAAAGTGTCACTTGAGGTGAAAGGATATGGTGCTCAGATAATAGCAAAGGTGAGTTTATTTAGGACCAAAAGAAGACGCTGCTCATGAAACCCCGGCTCATTGACCACATGGGTCTTCCTCAAGGGGCATGTCCACCACCACAGCAACAGTTTGTAGTTACAGAAGTAAGCGTTGACACAATTGAAGTTCCAGGACTTGCTCTGGGTAACATTGTGTGATATGGGCAGTGGTGGGCTGCATACCTGGAGCTGTGGGGCCATATGTGCCTTTCATGTAATCCACCTAGGTGGCCCAGTGCAGCCCTGCCTCCAATGAGAACTACTGTCACCCCAGTGCTGGGCTCAAGACATTGGTCCCCCCAAACTTCAGTGTAACAGACATGGCAAGCAGTACAGTAATATACCATAAATGTAAGCTGCCCTGGCTTGTCACAGCTTCACTTGCATGTATGACCCCACAGCTCCAGGTGTGCAGCCCACCATTGTCCACTTCACAATGGGTTGCCCCGAGCAAGTCCTGGAACTTCCCTGTGTATCATCGCTCATTACTGTCACTCCAAGCTGTTGCTGCTGTGCTGGTGGACATGTTCTGTGTTTCTGATATGGCAGCAGCAGTGATGCAGCCCTGTTCTAGCTTGTAGGTGCCAAACAGTACTGGTGGCATGAGCAGTATGACCAGCTACTGTCCAGTTCTCACCATCTGATGTATGGCCTCTTCCAGTATGTGCGATCACTGCAGTCCATATTGCAGCTGGCTGTGGAGGTGAGAGAAGGGCTGTGCTGGTTGCTATAGTACAATGTGCCAAATGATCCTGCATGCCTGGTAAGGGGGAGTCAGAGTGGGTGCTGTGGTGGGTGCCAGAAGGGGGCCCAAGAACCACCACTTTTCCCTGACCATCTGGAGACTGGCATTCTGTGGGGACCACTAGACACCAAGGCATACACCAGCAGGTCACAGATGGACTTTTGGGTTGTGTGGGTACAGGTAGCCAGCAGAGACAGTTATGCAGGTACCAGGATGGGTGATTGAAGGGCAGTCACTAGACTCCAGAGACAAGCTGAGTCACATAGGGATGGGCGAACGGTGGACATGGAGTGCCACTAGACACCAGGGTCTGATTGCTACATGCTGGGGCAGGTGATTTTAGGGTGGGTGGTATCACTAGACACCAGGGTATCCATTATTACACAGAGATGTGGTATGGGGAGTGAGGAGGCAGTGGCCGCAGTAACACCATCCTGCTACAAGGGCCTTGCAGCCCATTAAGACTAGGTTTGCAAACATGGTAAATTGGGCCCCTGTGATTGCCATTTACTGCCTGACCAAACCGTTGAATTTGCCACTGTGCTCCCATGCAGGGGAAGACCCCATCATTTGCATGGGCACAATGGTATGTTAGCGCTCAGACACTGACGGGTTTTGCCCATGCTGTGGGGGTCTCTGAATATACACCCCATACACAGTCGGGCACAAATCCTGTTAGCATGTGCATACACCACTTAAAACCTTTGTTAATTATTGAATATCTGGACACTGATGTTTTAACTAATGCCCTATTTATGTCAACTAAAAGAATGCATGTTCTTTTGACTTATATATGCATAACATGTTACATGTGAATAGTTTGTATAAATTCAATCATTTCTGGTGCTACAATAAAATTCACCTACTACTACTAAGACAGATGACTGACAGATAAGGAGAGACTACTTTTGACTAGTTACTTTAAACAAAAGAAAACAGTCGGCACTTTTCTGTTCTTAAATTATTTCTTATTTTACCACTTTTATTTATTTTATTTTATTTATTAAATGTTCAGAAACACCATTAAGCGGAGCTCTTTTACAAGGGTTCTACAACAACTAGTACAGGTCAACAAAAGGTAATATTCAGACAAAGCACACATCTCCATGGTTTACAGCAAAAAGTTGAACAATCCTGTTACATTGTACAGAGCTACAGTATTAGTATTTGGAGAAGAGACACAGTTCATTGAATAATAGCAACAAGTTGTACATTCATGTATGACAAAAGATGGCATTTTGCTAAGATAACCAGCCTTCATGGGGCTGTAAGGCCCTTCATATGTGATATCAGGCCTCAGTGCAACCCTGGGCAGGCATGTATCTCAGCCTCCCACCTTATCATGTCTTACTGCTTGTTTAGCATAAAGGTCCATACAAATTTAAATATACAAACCATACAACTGATAAATAGTAATAAGAAATAGAAGATCATGCAACAGCAGGAGTTGCTTCATTGGTAAACTAAAAATGAAAAAGAAAGATCAGACTGCAAAACAGGAGAGCATAAGTGCAGAGGAGTCACTTCAAAGCACTGAAATATATAACAGTAATGTAACAAAAATATATCTATCACAAGAGAGGTATAGATAAGCTATGCAGCAAGAACTGTGATAAAAATAAAGGGTGAGGAAAAAGGGATAGGAAGTGTCAGAGAGAAGGAGGGAGGTAAGGAGGAATGAAACATAGAAACATAGAATTTGACAGCAGATAAGGACCACATGGCCCACCTAGTCTGCCGATGTCCCTACTCACTGCTGCAGCCCCAGATCTGCATTGATCTGTGGCTCTCCTGCACATCTCCAGGGAACCCATATGTCTCTCTGTAACCCCTCACCCCTGCCTTTTTAGCAAAATGACAGCTGGCATGCTGTTGAAGCTGACAGCAGTACCTGGTGGGGACTGGGTTCGGGGAGGATGAGGTTACTCTGTACAGGGGGCCTAGGTTTGGTTACTCTGCACAGAGGCACCCAAGTAAATCTGAACACAGGAAGCAATAACTGTAATGTCCAGAACCAGGAATGGGATTCTACAGTGTGACTTTTATTCACATCCAAGCTGAACAAACAAAGCATAGATGGACCCCCATGGGGCTACATTCCTGGTAATGCAGATTAGAGACAACAGAAAACTTTATCACTATTTCCAGCCCTCAGGCTCTGAACCCACCAGACACACAGCCCAGACTTGCACGCAGCTTTGGGTACACAGCCCAACTGTACACTACTTGGGTTTTTCCCACTGGCCTGGCTCGCCCTTCGGCCACTTGATCTGCGGTCCATTTTGGGAAATGAACCAATTATCCTGTTGTGGCTCCCCAAACCACACTACAGCCTTCGACTCCTACAGGGAATTTTCCTTTCAATCCCACATCTGGGTACTTCCCTCATCACTGGCCAAGTGCCTGAGACAAAGTAGAAATCCACAGAGCAAATCCGTAGAGGTGGATCTGGTCACTAAAGATATTGGGTCTCCCACCTCCAGCTCCCACAGTCCATACCCGGCCATTTCTCTGGAAACTAAACAATTCCTTTACTGAAAACTTGCAAATGTAGATTCCTGGGTAGATGTATGTCACATCTCCTCTACACATCATTTTGATCCCAATAAGCACTGGACTTGAACCTACTTTTACTTGTTGGCTAAGCCTATTTACTCTAGGCCTCCCACTATCTCAGTAGTTCAACCCCCACCTTGTCACACAAGTCCCAGGGTGAAAAACATAGGCCCTTTCAGGAAGAGCAGACACTCACCCTCCAGTTGCAGGTGCCCCACAGGCAACTCACAAGTCTTCTTGTTCCCCAAAAAATTCTGGAACAAATAGGCAGCTTCTCCATGACTAGCAGAACCAGGGGGTTGCCCCAGGAATATGCAGGGAACCCTTTCCTGCCCCCATCCCAGAGGGAGGGGGCACTGAGACCCGAAAACAGCAGTCTCCACCACTTCAATTATCTTCTATGTCTCTCTTTTGGTGGAGACACACACCCTTTTTACCTAAAAGTAGCCCTCTGTCAGGGCTGAGGCTCCAAAGAGCCTACACTGAGCTGCTGTGCTGCTTTCACAGCAAGCTCCCAACACCAACTGACTACAGACTCTGTTCAAACCTCCCAACTTTCTACTCCAAACTCCCTTGCTGCAGATTCCATTGTGGCTCATGCAGCTGCGATAGTTCTATGGTGATGTCATCCCTCAGTCTCAGCTGAGACTGAGAACAGAGTGAGACAGTGTGAAACCCATTTAACTGGAGTTTCACAAACTGCCTTCCCTGCCTACCACTAGGTCTTACTGGGATTCTAGTAACCCCAGGTAACAAGGGGGTTACATATCCATGCACACTTTTCACCCCCACCACTTCTGCTGGAAGACTGTTCTATTACTTCACCACCCTTTTAGTGAAAAAGTACTTCCTAACATTACCCCTGACTCTACCACCCTTCAGCCTCATGTAATGCTCCCTTGTTCTTGTGCAGAATTTTCTCTGAAAAATGCTTTCCACCTGTACCCTGTTTATTCTTCTAAGGTACTTGAAAGTCTCTATTATATCTCCCATCTCACTACTTTCCTCCAGTGAATAGATATTAAGGTTGTTCAGTCTTTCCTTGAAGGGCTTCTGGTGCAGTCCATGTACCATTTCCATTGCCCTTCTCTGGACTGCCTCTATTTTGTCAGTGAAGAGGGATTAAGTATAGAAACACATGTGGGTAGTAAGATCATGGAGAAAGAAGTTAGAGCAGTAAGAGTGACAGTGGATTGAGGCTTGAGGCAAAGTCACAGCTGGTGAAGCCTAGATGGAAAGGAAGTCTGGCCAGCAAAAGTCTTAAAGTGGGGCAAAGTCAGAGAGAAAGAGTGGAGATCAGAATTAATAGCGTAGTAGGAGGAGGACAGGGAAGAAGACAGGGAGACATGATTACAGAGGAGGGAACTGAATCAGTATTTAGAGTCAGGGAGACACCTTGAGAGGGATATCTACCATTGAGTAAGGAGAGATAGAGGGAGGAGGATGGGGAAGGGTGATGGGTTTATGAAGGGCAGTCAAGGGCAAAACAACAGAAAAAGTGGACAAGGAGCTCCAATCTGACCAAGGTAGATTCAGGGGGAGCAAAGATTCTCAAATCTAATGGATTTTTGTTACAAATAAAACTTTAGGCTAGATTCACAAATGGATATAAACAGTGATCTCCACCTTTTAGTGTTCCAGACAGAAAGCAACAGCATATTTGGGGGTTCACCATTGAAAATGGAATAAAAGCTCAATTAGTTTCAGTGGAGACTCAGCAGACTTTAACGAACAGCAGTCAGTAGCACAAATGTGTGTTGCCACCCTTTGTGAACAAAAATATTTCTTAGGATAAAAAACTTTTATATATAAAGGGTTTTCAGAGTGTGGCAAGGCACATTTTTCCTGGAACATTAAGAGGTTGCTCTTCAATTAGCAATTTGTCAATGTAAACTGAAATTCTGTTTTTAACTAAATACGTTCAGACTTGTTAGCATAGAAACTAACTCTGTTTGAAGAAAAAGGTCCTTGAGCCATTGTGTCTGCCAATTCCTACTTAACTAAATCTGAAAAAGAAAGCTCCAGAGGCTCTTCTCTCTGTCCCCTTCCCTCCTTGCATTCAAGTGTGGTCTGTACCAAGCCTTTTGGCCTGCTCTCTATTGAATGCCCCCACTGATTTCACACAGGCAACCCTTTTTTTAAATTAATATACTTTATTGATTTTTTAACAAGGGTAAATACAAGAAAACCAAGCAAACAATACAACCATTAACAAAAACAACAAAGTACAGCAATGCTTAAAAAGAATACAATCGAGCAACCAACCAATCCCCTTTCCTACAAAAAGAATACCCCCCCCCGGGCCCACAATAATTCCAGAGTAAGATAGCAATACAAACCCCAAAGAAGCCTATGTAAAAATACTCAGAAAAAGATTTCAAATGCAAATCACATATATAGATACCAGACTGAAAAGTAAAACAAAACAAGGGACTCCATACAGTACACCTAGCACATAGATCCATAAGAAAAAAAAAAAAACAAGGGGAACTAAAAAAGAGTGAAATGCCTTGTCAGGCATGTATTAAAAGTAAGGTATATAAAGGTTCCCAAATTTCCTTAAACACAGCTACATGGTCTGCCTGTCTGGTGATCATATTCTCCACCTGTAAAGCAAACAAAATTTCCTTATACCACTCCAGGTAAGTTGGAATGGTCTGGTCACACCAGTGACGTAAGATAACTTTCTTGGCATAGGCAGATTTCAGAGCCATATGATTTCACTGCTGACCCATCAGATTATCTCTATATACACCTAAAAGGCAGATATCCAGAGAAAATGTGTGTTCTAGTCCCAACAAAGGGTCAAGATGTCAATGTATGAAGTCCCTAAAGGTGGTACCTTCTCACAATTCCACATAATATGTAACAAAGAACCAGTCTCTTTATAACAGCATGTACAAATATCAGAAGGTGCCTTACCCATTTTAAATAATGTAACATGGGTATAATAAAGAATATGTAGCAACTGAAACTGCATATAGTGGTATCTGTCCCACTTAAGGACCCCCCCAAATATGAAACCAGTCATAAGTTCCAACAAAAGTGGGGATAGCCCAGTCCCAGTAACTCACACATAGGCAACCTCCTTGAGAGCTTATTCCACCCTTCCCTCACCTTCTCCATCAGAGTGTATTTCCTGGTATCCCTCTTAAACCTGTCCCCCACCAGCTTAGTGGAGTTGCCCCTGTTGTTTGTGTTCCCACTCACTGTGTCCAATTACTCACTATCCACTTTATTTACCCAGTGGAGGCATTTGCACGTTTTAATTACGTCCCCTCTCACCCTTCTTGCCTCAAACATGTATGTATTGAAACCTGCCAACCTCTCCTTGAACTTCCTTTCCTGCTGTCCCCACACCATCTTGCACTGTATAAATTATATTTGTTTTGCTGCAAGTAATATTAGAACACTGATGACTGCAGACTTTGTGGCTTGTGGCTAATTAGTAATACCCAACCACAACCGCACCACCCAAAGGCACTTTGCCAAGAGATGTTCAACACAGTGTTTATGATGCCAATGGGTGGAGTACACATGTAGGCAGCGAGAAACTTTGCATTTTCTTGCTATCAGTTTTCTGGATCAGTCTTTTACTGCCTCAGTCATTTCAATTTAGGCCTGTAGCAGGAATGTGAAGAGAAGGGAGTCCACATTCCCTACTCAGGCATGTTCAGTAGGTGCTTTATGGCACAGAACTGTGAACCTGGTGACCCACATTTAAATCCTTTCAGAGTCATTACTTTTTCAGAATGTGACCTTGAAATAGAAGGAAGCACCCCAGTGAAAGTAACATTTGCACCTCACTTGGGCTGCCATGGGTAAATAAATTGAAACAAAGCCTTGTATTTTCCCTTTTCATTGCTGCATCACTATTCCAAAACATGTTAGCAGCACTGACAAGACTGGTCCCCTACATCCAAAGAAATCCTCACACCTATCTAATCAGACTTGTTGTATCTGCACAAGTGAGGTACACATTTCTTTAAATCATTTTATGTTATTGTTTATCGACTCTAGCATGTCCCAAATGCTGTTGTCCACATCCTTAAACACACCAAGAGGCTTGGCCACATTCCCCCCCTCATTCTTTGTGGTTTGCAGTGGCTCACAATCCCCATTTGGACTGAAATAATGATCGCCTTTCTCAATTTCCTATCTTTAATGTGCATACTCCTAGTTAGCTCACTGATCTATATGTTCCGTATACCCCTTCCTGCTGTCTCTGCATCTCTTATATTGGTATGGTCGTGCAAGTAAATAAATTTAGAAAATTAAACTGAAGAGGGGCAGACAGGGGTACAGCAATTTATTTATTTATTTAAAATCTGATAACTGGGAAAGACACACAGAACACAAGCTAATTTCCTGGTGTGACCCGGGGACAGAAGGTGCAAATACAAACAGGAGGAACAAAAAAATCAAATACAATGTAATGCAGAGTAACATATATAACTTAATTCATTGCAAAACACTCTGTTAATGCAACAGTTAGGGTTGATGTCACAGTGATAAAAGTTTGGAAATTCGATGTTAAGGTTACCACCCCTACCAACCCAGCCCCAGCTCCCCCCCCACCCTGCACGCACCAACAGGCATTGGGGCATGCCATAGGGTTGTCAGGCCCAACTGTCACCCTCTTTCATTCTCTCTCCTTCTCTACACTTGATACTAATGGAAACAAACCGGAGGAGATCAGGTGGGAGAAGTATAGGGGGCTGAGGATATGGGGAGACAGCCCCATAAAGGCATGTGACACAATTGTGGGGTGTAGGAAAAATGACGAGGAGGTTTGAGAACCCCCTCAGAAAATGTTATGGGTGGTCAGCTGGACCAAGGGGAGGGTAATCAACTACGTGTAGGGGAAGCATCGAGACTCAATTTCTCCTTCCCCTTCCCAGGCATTCCCTGAACCTCCATTGCACCCTGCCTTCACAAACAGATAGGGAAGACTGGGCAACTGCTTGTGCAAGGAGACTCTCAGGGCACTGATGGACCCCTGGGGACCCTGGGGATTCATGCAGGAACAATGATGGCCCACAGAAAGACTATGTGTAGTAACATCATCACTAAGCAGAAGCAGCAGCAGCTCTTGTTTCAGCACATTACTCCTTGGTAGCTGGGTGACTGAGATGAGGTATAAGATATAGAACTACCTATTTTGTTTACACTTACAGTATTGTATTGGGGACACACACACAAAGATTTATGGACAGAGAGAGACCAGACCGGAACTACCAATATAGAACTATCCAGGGATACCTTAGAGGGTAAGTGGTCTAATAGGGACACTCCAGGGTGACCTTAAGGGAAGAATGGGGGAGGGTATAACATTGCATACATAGACAAAGGCAAACCAGGGAAAGTTTTATTGCACTGTTCTTAACTGAGGTTTGTGTGCACAACCTGGTGGGCCATTGTTGTTTGGCTGTGTTCTAATATTTTACAGGGTACCTCTGTACTGACATTGAATGCCTCCTTTCAGAGTATCTCTCCTGGAAAGTGCTTCGCTTCCAGGAAGAGGGAGGCAAGATTGCCACCTGACCCAAGGACAGGGACGAGGACATACAGAAGTAAGTGGTATGTGGGATATAGCATACTTTCATGGCATCCATGGACAGGGAAATGGTAGTGAGGTATGTCTCTTGGAATGTCAAGGGATTGAATCACCTGGTCAAAAGTATTGCAGCATCTTAAATTCCTAAAAACAGATGTGGCTTTGCTACAGGAGACTCACCTCACAGCCAGGACAGTCCTATGGCTGAAAAAGACATGGGTGGGGAAAGTATTACACAGTTCCTCCACTTCTAAATCTAAGGGGGTGGCAATTCTAATGCATAATCTGAGTCAATGGGTCAAAGTGGATAAACAGGGGAGATGGCTGGTGGTCCGGTTTTCCTATCCTGGGGGGAAGGTAGTTTTGGCCAATGTTTATGGCCCTAGTCAGGACGAGTCAGCATTCTTCATCCCCCCTGATGATATGGTGTCCCATTCTTAAGCACATCTAAGTGCATATAATAAGTAACAAGTATGCTGAAAATTATGTCATGCAATAAAGTTGCATATAGATTGCTATATTGGGAAGTCATTGTAACATGCACTCAATAGCTGAGTGTTCATGGTATGAATGATATGTGCAATAAATAGATATTTAGTTGTTAGGGTTTTATTTTATTTATTAATTTATTTATAAGTATAACAAGGAAATATATACGAAGCCTATATCAGCTCATTTCCAGATGTGACCTAGGGGAGAGGAGATAACTAAGCAACAAAATACTAAAAGTACAGAAGTCAAATACGATGATACAGACAGACAGACAGAATCATAAATATTAGAGGCAATTTAGTTCTGAATTAAATTAGAAAAATATAACACTATCTCAAATGAGAAGAAGGGAAAAGTAGTGAAACAGTATGAACAGAGCAAAACTGGAGAGGGAGAGAAGAAAATGAAAAACAATAACAAGTTGTGAGGGAGTACAAAAGGAAAGGGTTATATGCAGTTGCAGGATGAATAACTATGGACATAAAGAAGAGACTTTAAAGAAGAAGGAAAAGAGGTAAAACGAATGGAAAGGGGAAGAGAGGAACAAAGTCTAGGAATAGGAAAACAATAGGAAAAAGCAGACTAAACAACAGTAGATTTTCCTAGAAGGGGAGAGAGAGAGAGAAAGAGAGAGAGAGAGAGAGAGGTAGTGCTCTGGAGAGGGTAGGAGGAAGAAGGGGGAGGTGAAAGGAGGGATCTGAGGTAAGAGGGAAGGGAGCCAAACCAGAATTTGGATACAAAAGAGACACAATGGGAAAGGTGCCTAGCTTCAAGAGAGTGGAGAGACAGGGCTGAGTAAAGAGAACAGTGGTGAGTGTGAAATGGTCAATCTAAAGCAAAATGACAGAAAGAATGGAAAAGGGAGTCCAGTCTGGCAAGGGAGAATTTAGGGTCATTACTGTAGACTAAGCCACTGTAGTCAAAGATTGGAAAGATCATTTTTAGTACAATTTCTTGGCAGGCAGGGAGCGGAATACTTTCTTTATTCCTGTACAAAGCACCTACAGTAGCTTAGGATGAAGCTTACAGTGAAATGCACTAATATGCACTGAGAAATCAAGATGCCAGTCAAGGCAGACCCCAAGGTACTTAAAGGAGAAAGTATCTTTAATCTTAGCACCATCGAGGTATAAAATAGTGGAACAGAAGTAAGTTTGGCAAGCCTCTGACAAGTGCTAAAAGTCATATAGACTGTTTTATTTGGCATTAAGGGACAAAAGGTTAGATTTGAACCAGCTCTGGATGTAATCAAAATCTAACTGGAGCCAGGAGGTAAGGTCAAGGGTAGATGAGCCAGATGCAAAAAGAACTGTGTCATCAGCATATATATGAGCGGACACAGAAGAACAGACAGAGGGTAGGCCATTAAGGAATATAGAAAAGTGAATAGGACCCAGGACAGACCCTCAAGGGACACCTGAGCTAATGGGGAGTGAGGATGAAATGGATTTTCCTATCTGGACAGCTTGGGACCTGCCTTCAATGTATGAACCAAATGAACTTACAAATGACTTAGAGAGGCCTGCAGCTTTAAGTTTGTCCAGATGGAGGAGATGTGCCACAGTGTCAAAAGCTTTAGCAAAATCAACAAAGATGGCAGAAGTAATCAGGCCTTGATCCATACCTGTAAGTGTAGAGTCAGTGAGCCGAAGGAGGGAGGTGGAAGTGGAGTGGGATTTCCTAAAGCCAGTCCAACAGCTTGCAATTTCCTTTCTTCCATTTGTAATATTTAATGGTAGATACCCAGGGTGTATTAGTATTGAGTATTTACAAATCAAATTCAATGATGCGGATTGTTGTTATTGCTAATGTATCTTTTGTCCAAGTGTATGAAGTTTGATATGTCTTGTATTATATACACTTAAGGGTAGATATTCAAAAAGTAGTAGTAGTAAAACATTTTTACTTATACAGGCTAAAATTGACAGAACACTTTTACCATATGGGATTTAATTACTCTGTTTACTAGGTGCCATTGTAAATGTTTCAGATATTCAAGTTACACATATAGACTGCAACGGGAAAGGGGACCAGAGCCATGTATTCTTTTGATTCATTTATTCTTTTCTGAATATGCATCTGCTTCAGGTCCAAGATGGCTACCAGAACACATGATCAAATAGTATATGACAGCTTATGTCAGCCATGGTGGAGGGACTGATGTTCTCATGAGAAAGCTAACAGGAAGGCTAGGGAGGAGGTAATAAAGCAATAACTCATGAGGGGAGTCCTTCCTGGAGATATTCCCATATTGGACAAAGGACCCAGGTGCATGTCATAATGTTAGAAAGGAGGTGCTGAAGGGTGGAGATACACACACACACACACACACACACACACACACACTCTCATACACTCAAAGGGGGCTGGGACAGCACGGTACTGTCACTCAGTGGGAATGAGACCCCTCCAAACAGGATGAAGAAATATATTGTGGTGCTGTAAGAAAGCTCGTCCTCTTGGACTTGGAACATCTGAAACACTAGAGCCCTGCAGCTAGAGGTCTGGTAAGAAAGACAGCTTAGGGAATAGTGTTTTCTTCAGACAGTAGCAGGTAATTGAATATATTTTTTTATATATAGATATTTATGTGCTTTTTACCTGGTTTTCCCCCAACCCAGGACCCCGACAAAAATGTGGGTGAGTGCACCTTGAGGCGCACATGCACTCTGGGTACCAGCTCGGCCCCTTCCACCCCACACCTGGCAATAGCCACCGCCCCTCCCGCCTCCACATCCAATTGGACCTGCCCCAAATGGGAGTGGAACCACTGGAAGGGTGGACAACCACCTTGGGATGGGAGAGATGCCCTTCAGCTGTGCAATCTCACTCCATCCTCCCCTCATGCCAGCTCCCCGGTGACCGGAGGATGTTCCTGAACCCAGGTCACCGGCATGGAGTGAGGTTAGTTTCGGCCTAAATTAATAGTTTTTAAACTGAGAATAGCTCAGATTCTTCTGTCTGCAATCTGTCTTGTATAACTTCCATTTATTTTAATTTATAGTAAACTGTAATTCTTTTGTCTGTATATAAATCTTGTTGCAAATACTTGTAGTATTTTATTAACGCTTCTATTTTTATAGAATCAGTGACTGCTTCTTTCGATTTAAAAACTGTAATTCTGCTATTTCTGCAGGACTCTGTTTGCAGTCGATCTCTGATGGGGCACTCTACCCACAGTTATTGTACTGACCTTCTTGACCTTGTGCAAAGGAGGAGGAGGTAAAAAACAGGCTTCCTGGTTCCTGCTGGTAAAAATCTGGTGGTGACAGTGAACTTGAAGTCCTTGGTGAGAGATTTTGAGTCACATAGACAATAACATTTCATAAGACATTTTAACAGAACATAGGTTTAAGGACTAAACTTACCCAAACAGACTTAAGCAAATACATACAGCCCAAAAATCAGACATTACAAATACAAGCATGATGCTATTCTTGTTTCAGTAATGTCACAGACATTTCAAGGGTTCATATTTGAGGTGGCAATTTATTCCATTTTATTGCTGCTTTATATTTAAATATTAGTTTCCCAAAGCAATTTTGATGGCTGTGGGCAGAGCCTGCAGTCATTTTGTGATCTGTTGCCTGGAAATGGCCAGTCGTGGCATACTTCTGTTGGAGTTTTGGAAGTAGCCTTTTGAAAGTCCAACAGAGCTAGGAGCCCTCCACCACAGTTGGTTGCTATGGAGTAAGAGCTACACTACACTATATCGGATGTTACTTCTGCATTCCAGTATCAGAACTGCGCATGGGTACCTTGCACGCATGCGCAGTTCCATTGGTACCACCACCTTGGGAATGGCAGAATGCCATTCACCTCAACTACGCATGCATGAATGCTGTGCATGTGCAGTTGCGTTGTCACTGCCATCTTGTGGATGGCACTCCTCCTGCTCCCTCCCACTGCTGCTGTCCTCCCTACTCCCTCCATTCCGTCCCACCCCTGGCAGCAAAATAAAACCTTCCGCTCCCTCCCACTGCTGCTGTCCTCCCTCCTCCCTCCATTCCCTGTCCCTGCACCAACATTGGGGTGCCCAATCCCTGTGTCAGCATCATGTACCCCCCAACTCATGCGGCACACTGGGAGCTCACCCCAGTGTGCCCAAATGTATGTTTTTTTTCCCTGTAAATAAAGAAAACTGTTCCATGACATCATTTTGTTGTTACCTGTCAAAAAAGATAATGGTCCATCGTTGTTGCCCCAGTTCCCCATCCCACTAAGCACCAACCTCCCCTTGCCCCCCCTTACCCCATACTTACCTCTGCAGGAAGGTGCTATCATTTTCGCTGGACCGGGACACATCTGCACTCTTCAAAGCCAAACCGCAAACTGAAGAATCAAAGATAAGCATGGTATAATGGCAGTCAATGGGGTTTTCAACTTATGTTGATATAGCAGCCATTTCAAGGAATTTTTCCCAAAATTTTCAACATGGGGTTCTTGGGACCCTACCTCATGAACACTGTCACTGTCATTTCATTACTCAGTCCAGAAAGGTAATTTCACAGTCAATGTACAGACTCACCTTTTGAGACTGATTAACACAACAGCAGTGCCACTGTTCATGAGGTGGGGTCCCAAAAAGTCCATGTTGCAAATTTGGTGAAAAAATTCCAAAAAATTTCTATGCACGCTCCTAACTTCACCAGTTTTTAATATTTTCTCTCCAGATTTTCAGTACTGCCATTTTTGCACACCTCCTTATTAGCAGTGTAGCTATCATTTTTCACATCCTGCCTGAAACACGTTTTCACACCTGTGGCACACAATGGCATAGTCGCTCTGCAAAATCACCTTTAGGGACAAGTGAATGAAATGACAGTGAGGTGGGATTCCAAAAAGGCCATGTTGAAAATTTGGTCAAACAACTCAGAAAAATGGCTGAGTTACACCCATAATTCAAAATGTTCTAAGCATGCAAGTAACTTTGGTCATTTGGCAGATTGCCACAGCCATAACAGCTCTGGCTAGAATGTGTTAATTTTTGACACCATTATTTTTCTTGACTTGTTTTTTATTAAGTGAAAATAATGATTTGGTGGTCCAGATTATCCAGGAGTCCTGTAGGTTTTCCATTTCTCAAAATCCTATATAATAGTGTTGTCCAGATCATATCCCTTTTTTTGGTCTAGTGAAACCCAATCTAATTGCTGGTATAAATGACAGTGATGAGTAGCATGTTTACATTTTAACACAATCCTAGACAGTCTATGGTGAGTGGAATTTAGTTTCTGAATTGCTTTTTTATTTACACCACTGAAGACATGACAACCATAATCCATAATTGGAATAATTAACTGATTTGCCACTTTTAAGTGATCTTCTTTTGTCAGAAAGTTTGATACTCTCCTCATAGCACCTAATCTAGAGTTTATCTTTTTTGTTAGTTGGTTTATGTGCTGTTCAAAAGAAAGATGTTCTATTTGAATTCATAAATACTTACAGTATATATGGAGACCTATAAGGACCAATCCATTTACTGTTTTTATTTGCAGTTTGTCTGTTTCTCTGGTTTTACTGATTCAAGGTTGGAGAAATAGCATAGACTATGTTTTTTAGGACTGAAAATCAGTTTGGAATTTGTAAACCAATTTTGCAAAGCATTGAAATTTAAGCTGTACTTCTCTGGTGTTTTTTCCTTCTGACACCAACATGGTGTCACCCGCGTATAATTTTATGTTTGTTTTGCTTATATGCTTTGGGAGTTCATTTACATAAATGAGGAACAGTAGGTCCCCAATATTGATCCCTGGGGGACTCCTCGAGATATCAAAACCAAATCTGACTTAATACCTCCTACTGTAACAGCTGATACTGTTCCAACAAGTAGAAATGGAACCAGCTCAGGGGCTCTTCTGCAACACCTATTATTCTAAGCCTGCTCAGCAGAATGTTGTGGTCCACTAAATCATATGCTTTGGACAAGTCAATAAACACTGTGCCCACAGCTCATACTTCTTCAAGTGGAGGCCACCTAATCAACAAAATCCGTGAGTGCAATGTCTGTGGACAGTGCCTTTCTAAATCCAGATTGCAGTGGTGTCAATTTATTATATTTTTCAAGATAAATCATAACTGTGTATTAAAAATTCTTTCCATTATTTTTGATATTATTGAAAGCAGTGAAATTAGACGGTAATTTGTAGGATTGGAAGCTTCACCGCCTTTATAAATTGGAACTATCTTAGCCTTTTCCATATTTTTTGGAAAATACCTTCTATTAAACTCTGATTAAATAATTCCGTCAATATCTGTGCAATTTCATTTGCGGAATCCTTTACAAACCTGGTTTCTATATTATCCAGTCCGTGATCCATGTCTGACTTTAACTTATGTATTATTTTAGTTATTTCCTTCTTACTAACAATTTTAAATCTGAATTTGGGTATTGATCTTTCTCCCATATCTTCTTCATTTCTTTTAGTATCTGCCCCCAACTCTTTCTTTATTCCATTTAGATCCTTTAAATCTGGACAATTAATAAAATAATCATTTAAAATATTAGCCACCTTTTTAGGAGGTACAGGTTTACCATTTTCCATAAAATTTATTTCAGCTGTTTTCTTTGTTGGATTTGTTAAAGATTTTATTAGGGACCAATAACATTTTTGGTCCATTGTGCTACTTACTTTTTGTCTATAGAAGTATCCCTTATTTTTTTCTAACTTCCTGAGTAACCTTATTTCTAAAAAGGTACTAAGGCAGGGCAAAAAGCAATATGCTACACTTGCACTCATCCTGGAGGGTGATATATTCAGTCAGATTGTGCACCGGTGCTATCTGACTGACTGTAGTGCCATGTAGGCACAGCACTATGCTAAACTGCACTGCCCTGACATGGATCTGGGATGTAAGCAGCCTTCAGGGATTGAACCACTGTGTATTTCAATGTCTATCTATCACTCTATACTTGTTAACTGATGTAGAACCAATTAATGAGCATCCACTCACTGGTACTATCCAAGATTTCAAAATAAAAAAGAAAGAAAGAAATAACTGGACAGCACCAGAAGCCATGGTGCAATATTCAGCTGCAGAATGCAATTGAGCCCATTGGGCATGCAATGCTCTAAGGAGCTATATGCTTGCCATTACTGGGCTCATTTGAATGGGAAGTGGTGGCAGATTTGTACCTGCCCTGTGGTTGTCTGCCATGTCAATAATTTTGGAAACTGGCTCCACCACATCCCAAATGCCCATCCCTTGTATACTAATGTACTCCCTGGTGTCTAGTGGCAACCCGTCCCATGATCCTCCATCCCAGTAATTGAAACATCCTCCCTGGTGTCTGATGGCACCCCATCCTCCAAACATCCAATAGACAGCACAGCTTCCTTGGTGTCCAGTAGCACCTCAGGCCTCCAATCACCTATCCCAGTGTGACTCAACTTGTTCATGGTGTCTAGTGGCAACCCATACCCTCCAATCTCCTATCCTGGTGTGACTCAACTTGTTCTGGGTGTCTGATGGCATGCACTGCCCTCCGTTCACTCATCCTGGTGACTGCATGACTGTCTTTAATGGCTAGCAGAACTCCCCTACATTCCAATGCCTGCTTCTGTCCTGTTTGTGTATGCCCTGGTGTTTTGTGTTCCCCCTAGAATGCTGGTCACCATAAAAAACATGGAACAGTGGTGGTTCCACAACCCCCTGTCCGCATCACCTGTACCCAGTACAGCACCCACTCTGACCCCCCCCTTGCCTAGGCATGCCATGACTGTGTGGTGCATTGCACTATGGTGGCCAACTCAGACCACCTCTCATCTTCTCAGCAGGTTGCCATATGGGCTGTGGTGAACAGAATACTGGAAGAGGCCATACATCGGACAGTGAGAATTGAGCAGTGACTAGCCATACCAGTCATGTTACCTGTACCATACTGAACCTACAAGCTAGAATAAGGCTGGACAACTGCTGCTGCCATGTCAGACACACAGGGCAATTCAACCAGCACAGTGGGCAAGGATGGACAGCACACCTTGAGCTGTGGGGTCATACATGTAGCCCTCCTCAAAGGACCGGTGCAACCCTGCCTCCAATGACAGCTACTGTAGCATCAGCACTGGGCTCAAGACACTGCCCCCCCCCCCCACACACACACAACCTCAGTGAAACAGACATACCGAGCAGTACAATAATACGCAAGAAATGCAGTCTGCCTTGGCTGGTCTCAGCTTTACTTGAAGACAATATATGGACAGTTGTAAATCTGCCCTGCACCATCCTAGGCAACAGTCTTTCCTGCCTCTGTGGCAGCCATACACCACACACTGCTTGAAGATCCCCTTTGATACTGCTGCATGTGTGGGTGACTTGTCCTTGTTGGTGTGGACCTCATTGGATTTGGTGTGACATGCCATGTTTGTTCTGTACCTGCTGCAATATTCCCTACCACAGGATCTAGGCTATCGTAACAGCATATATGCAAAACTCTATGTGGATGATCGCTCTGCCACCACCACATGACCCTCACAGACCTACAAACCAGTATAGACCACTTTAGATGGACTGCCTTGCCTTCTAGAGGGTTATAGGGGGTGGCAGGTCCATCATCTCATTAAAGTCCCAAACATTTCTGTTATGGTATCCCTGAACTTGGGGTGGGGAGGGGGTACAGCAGCAGGTACAGAATGAACATGGCTTGTCATACTTAAGCCAGTGTGCTCTATATCGACAATGTCAGATCCCCTATGTATGTAACAGTGCAAGAGAGACCATATTGCAGTGTACGGTGATTAGCTACCACACAGGCATGGTGGATGGTTAACCAGGATTGTGTGGGGCAGGACCAGAACGGTCCATTTTTTGTGTGCAATTGAAGCCATGACCAGCTAGTGCAGCCTCTGTTAATGTACTGCTAGTCATGTCTGTAACACTGAGGTTGAGGGGGACTATTGACTTGACCCCAGCACGGTGGCTACAGTAGCTGTCATTGGGGGCATGGCTGTGCTGGGTCACTGAAGTGGGGTACATGAGGGACATGTGTGACATCACAGCTCCAGGTATGCAGCCTACCATTGTCCACTTCACACTCAGTTGCCCCAAGCAAGTTCTAGAACTTCCTTGTGCATCACCTCTCATTACTGTCACTCCAAGCTTGTTGCTGTGCTGGTGGACATGCCCTGTGTTCCTGATATGGCATCAGCAGTTGTGCAGCCCAGTTCTAGCTTGTAGGTGCAGTACAGTACAGGTGGCAAGAACAGTATGACTAACCACTGTCCAGTTCTCACCATCTGATGTATAGCCTCTTCCAGTACATGCGGTCACTGCAGCCCATGCGGTGGCTGCCTGTGGAGGTGAGAGGACAGCTGTGGTGGTTACTGTAGTGTACTGCCCCAAATGATCCTGCCATGCCTGGTAAGGGGGAGTCAGAGTGGGTAGTGGTGGTTGCCAGCAGGGGGCCCCTGTAACCACCACTATTCCGCGGTCCATCTGGTAACCAGCACTCCAGGGGGACCAATAAACACCAGGTTATATAACAGCAGGAATGGAGACAGGTTTTGGAGGGGTGGGGGTGCTAGTAGCCACCAGAGTTTGTTGTACTGTTTCTGGGATGGGTGATTGAAGGATGGTGGGTGCCACTAGATACCAGGGACAAATTGTGTCACACTGGAACAGGTGATCAGAGTGTAGGTGGTGTCACTGGACACTGGGGGATCCATTGTTATATAAGGATGTGGTTTGGGGGGTAGAGGTAGCTGCAGTAATGGAATCCCACCACCAGGGTCTGCACCCCATTTAGACTAAGATTGCAAAGGTGGTAAACTGTGCCCCTCTGGGTGCCATTTACTGCCATCATAAACCACTGAATTTGGCACTCTACCTGTACACAGGTGAGGACCCCACCACTTGCATGGGCACAGTAGTATATTAGCACTTGAACATTAATGGGTTTTGCTTGTGCTGTAGGGATCTCTGAATATACACCCCACCCACAAATCGGGTACAAAACCTGGTTAGAGTGGGCAAAACCCCTTCAGCACCTGCTCTAACTTTTGAATATCTGGACCCAGATGGTTTAACTAATGTTGTATGTATATCAACTAAAAGGATGCTTGTCCTTTTGACTTATTTATGTATAATATATGTTACTTATGAATAGTTTGTATACATTCAGCCATTTTTGGTGCTGCAATAAAATTCTTCTACTACTACTAAGACAGATGACTGACACATATGGAGACACTACTTATGACTAGTTACTTTAAACAAAAGAAAACACCTGTTTACAAAAACAGTATTTTTCTGCTCTTAAATTGTTTCTTAGTTTACACCTTTTATAAGTACAATACTCCAGGGTGAGGGTTTTGCTAAGATAACCTCCCTTCCAGGGGCTATAAGGCCCTCCATATGTGGCATCAGGCCTCATTGCTACCCTGGGCAGTCATGTATCTCAGCCTCCCACCTTATCATGTCTTACTGCTTGTTTAGCATAAAGGTCCATACAAATTTAAATATACAAACCATAAAACTGATAAATAGTAATAAGAAATAGAGGATCATGCAACAGTAGGAGCTGCTTAAGTGGTAAACTGAAAATGAAAAAGAAAGATCAGACTGCAAAACAGGAGAGCATAAGTGCAGAGGAGTCACTTCAAAGCACTGAAATATATAACAGTAATGTAACAAAAAATATATCTATCACAAGAGAGGTACTGACAAACCATGCAGCAGGGACTGTGATAAGGATAATGGATGAGGAAAAAAGGAGGGGAAGTGTGGGAGAGAAGGTAAAAAGGAATGAAGAAGGATTAAGTACAGGAACAGATGTAGGTGGTACAAACATGGAGAAAAATTCCAGAGCAGGAGGAGTCAGGCTGGATACAGGCTTGAGGCTAGATCACAGGTGGCAAAGCCTATACGAAAAGGCAGCCCGGCCAGCAAAAGTCTTAGAGTGGAGCAGAATCAGAAAAAGGGTAGAAGTCAGAATTAATGAAGTGGTAGGAGAAGGAAAGGGAAGAAAACAGGGAGACAAAATTATAGAGGAGGGATCCAAGCCAGTATTTAGAGATCAGGGAGGCACCTTGAGAGGGATGTCTACCATTGAGTGAGATGAGATAGAGGGAGGAAAGTAGGCAAGGGCAATGGGTGTATGAAGGGCAGTCAAGGGCAAATCAACAGAAAAAGTGGAAGAAAAGCTCCAATCTGGACAAGGTGGATTCAGGGGGAGCAAAGCTTCTCAAATCTAATCATGGGTTTTTGTTATAAATAATGCTTTAGTCTATACTCACAAATGGATATAAACAGTGATCTTCATCTTTTAGTGTTGCAGACAGAAAGCAGCAGCATATTTGGAGGTCAGTCACTGAAAATGGAATAAAAGCCCCATTAGTTTCAGTGGGGACTCAGCAGACTTTTACAAACAGTAGTCAGGAGCACAAATGTGTGTCGCCAGCCTTTGAGAACTCACATATTTCTTAGGATAAAAAAAAAATTTATATCTGTAAAATATTTCATGGAATGTTAAAAGGTTTATCTTCACTTAGCCATTTCTTAATCTGGCATGAAGTTGTGGTTTTAACCATAAAACAAGTTCACATTGGTTAGCATAGAAACAGATACTCTGTCTGCGGAAAAAGGCCCCTTGGCCCATTGTGTCTGTCCATTCATACTTAAATATATTTGAACAAGAATGCTTCAGAGGCTCTTCTCTCTCCGCTTTCCTCCTTGCATTCTAGTGTGGTGTACCAAGATTTTTGTCCTACCCTTGATTGAATGCACCCACAGATTTCACACTGACAACCTTCTCAGGTAGCTTATTCCACCCTTCCGCCACCTTCTCCGTCAGAATGTACTTCCTGGTATCTCTCTTAAGCTTGCCCCCCTTGCACAAGACCAGTTACTCACTGTCTACTTTATTTACCCTGTGGAGGTATTTGCAAGTTTCAAACATGTTCCTTCTCACCCTTCTCATGTACATGTTGAGATCTGTTACCCTCTCCTTGAAAGACATTTCCTGCTTTCTCTGGATCATCTTGCACTGCATCAATTATATTTGTTCTGCATCGGGTGGTATAAGAACACTGATGACTGCAGGCTTTGTACCTAGTTAGTAATACCCAACTACAACTGCAACACCCACTGGCACTTTGCCAAGAGATACTCAGCAGAGTGTTTATGATGCCAATGGGTGGTGTACACATATATACAGTGATTCATGTTTACTTGTTGACAGTTTACTGGTATTCAGGCACATAGAAGGAATGTAAGGGGCACAGAGTCGTCATCACCCACTCAGGCATATTCAGTAGGTACGTTATGGAATATTTAGCCAAGGACAATGTAGTGCTCAAGGAAGCTGTGATGATACCCCCTACAAATTCACTGATCCCAAATGTGAGAAGCAAAGGCAAAAAAGTGGCACTCAAGATGAAAAGATATGGTGCTCAGGTATTAGCAAAAGTGAGTTTATTCAAGACAAAAGAAGACATTGTTCACAAAACACCGGCACTTCAACCATGACAGTCTTCCTCGGGGTGCATGTCCACCAGCACAGTGGCAACTTGGAGTGACACAAATGAGTGGTGATGCATGGGGAAGTTCTAGGATTTCATCGAGGTAACCCTGTGTGAAGTGGGCAGTGATGGGCTGCACACCTGCAGCTATGGGGTCTCATAGTTTGCCTCTCATGTAGTCCACCTCTGTGGCCCAGTGCTGCCCTGCCTCCAATGAGAGCTACTGCTACCCCAGTGCTGGGCTCAAACCACTCATCCCCCCAAGCTCAGTGTAACAGACATGTAGAGCAGTACAGTAATACATCATAAATGCAGGCTGCCCTGGCTGGTCACTGCTTCACTTGTAGACACTATATGAACAGTTGCAGACCTGCCCTGCACCATCCTAGGTAACAGTCTGTCCTGCCTCTGTGGCAGCTAGCTACTACACACTGCTAGATGGCACCCATTGACACTGCTGTGTACATGATCATTGTTGGTTTAGAGCACACTGGCTTTGGTGTGACATGCCATGTTCATACTGTACCTGCTGCTGTTCTTCCTTCCCCAGGATCTGGGCTATCATAACAGGGACATTTGAGATTCTATGGGGTTGATGGCCCTGTCATCCCACAAGACCCTTGCAGACCTACAAAAAAAGATTGCCCACTTTAGATAGACTGTCTAGCATTCCAGTGGGTTATGGGGGCAGGGTCATCATCTTCTTAAATCCCCAAACAGCTCTGTTATGGTGTCTCTGAACCTGGGGGAGGGGGTACAGTAGCAGGTATAGAATGAACATGGCATGTCATGCCAAAGCCAATGTGCTCTACACCAACGATGATGGATTCCCCATGTACGAGGCAGTGTAATGGGGACCATCTAGCAGTGTACAGTGGCTAGCTGCCACAGAGGCATGGTGGACAATTAACCAGGATTGTGTGGGGGAGGACTACAACTATTCATTTAGTGTCTGCAAGTGAAGCCATGACCAGGCAGTGCAGCCTGCATTTATGGTGCATTACTGTACTGCTCCTCATGTCTGATACACTGAGGTTGGAGGGGGGCCAGTGTTTTGACCCCAGTACTGGGGCTACAGTAGCTGTCACTGGGAGCATGGCTGCACCAGGCCACTGAGGTGTGGTACATGGCAGGCAAGTGTGACATCGCAGCTCCAGGTGTAACCATTGTTGACATCACACTGGGTTGCCAAGAGCAAGTCCTGGAACATCCCTGTGTATCATCACTCATTACTGTCACTCCAAGCTGTTGCTGTGCTGGTGGATGTGCCCTGTGTTCCTGATATGACAGCAACAGTCATACTGCCCTATTCTAGCTTGTATATGCTGAATGGTACTGGTGGCAAGAACAGTAAGACTAGCCACTGTCCAGTTCTCGCCATCTGATGTACGGCCTCTTCCAGGATGTGCAATCACTGCAGACCATATGGTAGCTGGCTGTGGAGGTGAAAGGAGGGCTATGTTGGTTGCTGTAGTGCAATGTGCAAAGTGATCCCAGCCTGCCTGGTAAGGGGGAGTCAGAGTGGGTGCTGTGGTGGGTGCCAGCAGGGAGCCAAGGAACCACCATTTTTCCATGGTCCATCTAGAGACCAGCAATCTGTGGGGATCACTAGACACCAAGCCATATATCAGCAGGTCAGAGAAGGACTTTATGGGGGTGTCAGTACCGTTAGCCAGCAGAGACAGGCATGCAGGAACCAAGACAGGTGATTGAAGGGCAACGGGTGCCACTAGGCACCAGAGACAAGTTAAGCCATGCAGGGATGGGTGGTCAGAGGACATGGGGTGCCACTAGACACCATGGTCTCATTGTTACACACCGGGGAAGGTGATCATAGGGTTGGTGGTGTCGGTAGATACCCAGGCATCCATAGTTACACACTAGTGCAGTATGGAGAGTGGGGGGGGGCAGTGGCTGCAGTCATGCCATTCCACCACCAGGACCTTGCACCCTATTCAGACTAGGTATGCAAAGGTGGTAAATCGGGCCCCCTGTTGGTGCCATTTACTGGCAGCATAAACCGCTGAATTTGCCACTGGAAATGCAGGGGAGGACCCCATGATTTGCTTAGGAACAGCGGTATATTGGCTCTCAGGCACTAACCAGTTTTTGCCCGTGCTGTGGGGATCTTTGAATATACACCCCACACACACAAATCAGGCACAAAACCTGGTAAGCATGCACAAACACCACTTAGCACCTAGGCTAACTTTTGAATATCTGGCCCTGATGGTTTAACTAATGCTGTATGTATGTCAACTAAAAGAATGGTTGTCCTTTTGACTTATTTATGTATAACATGTAACATGTGAATAGTTTGTATAAATTCAGTCGTTTTTGGTGCTGCAATAAAATTCACCTACTACTACTAAGACAGATGATTGACAGATAGAGAGAGACTACTTTTGACTAGTTACTTTAAACAAAAGAAAATACATATTAAAAAAACAGTTGCCATTTTTCTGTTCTTAAATTATTTGTCATTTTCCCCCTTTTATAAGCACAATACTCCAGGTTGAGAGTTATACTAAGATAACCACCCTCCCAGGGGCTGTAAGACCCTCCATATATGACATCAGGCCTCATTGCAACCCTGGTCAGGCATGTATCTCAACCTCCCACCTTATCATGTTTTGCTGCTTGTGTAGCATAAGGATCAATACAAATGAAAATATATAAACCATGTAACTAATATATAGTAATAAGAAACAGAGGATCATGCAACGGCAGGAGTTGCTACAGTGGTGAACTAAAAATGAGTAAGAAACATCAGACTGCAAAACAGGAGAGCATGAGTGCAGAGGAGACACTGTGCAAAGCACTGGAATATATAACAGTAATGAAACATAGAGGATAATGAATGGGGAACAGTTAATAACAATGCTGTGTTCCCCTTCAAAAGGTTCTTATGCCAACCTAGTAAACCTCGAGAATGAAGTTCGAGAGGTTTACCGTTGGCATGACAACCTCGAGAAGGGAATGCAGCATTGTTGTTAACTGTTCCTTATTCATTGTCATTTATAGTGTATGGGCAGCATTTACACAGCAACACTGAATTTACACTCCTGTACTGCTGATCCCACTCAGCCTCACAACAGCAATTGCACAGAGAACTGTTTTCAATCCCCCCCCCCCGGCATGTACAAGCCCAATCCCTTCCCAGCACTATTAAGATGATACCCACGCTCCACATTAATATGTTTACCTTTTTATTTAACCAGCAGTCAAAAGGCATTGCATTATTCAAAAAACAAGCATACACAATCATCGAGGTATGTGCATATGCAAAGGCACCGATGTTGTTATGGTATCGTTGTCACGTAGTCAAGGGGGTATAACCACCTCTTGGCATTACAACAATACTATTACAAGGATAGGAATTTGCCTAATTCTATCCTTAATCACCTTCTCCTATCCATTATAAAAAAATATATTTATCACAAGAGAAATATGGACAAGCCATGCAGCAGGTGCAGGGACTGTAGTAAGAATAAAGGGTGAGGAAAACGGGAGGGGAAATGTTAGAGAGAAGGAGGGAGGTAAGGAGGAATGAAGAGGGATTAAGCACAGGAACAGATATAGGTAGTAAGATCATAGAGAAATAATTCAGAGCAGGAAAAGTGAGAGTGGATAGAGGCTTGAGGTTAGGTTATAGCTGGTGAAGCCTATAAGAAAAGGCAGCCTGGCCAGCAAAAGTCTTAGACTGGTGCAGAGTCAGAGAGAAAAAGTGGAGATCAGAATTAATGAGGTGGTAGGAGGAGGAGGAGAGGAAAACACAGGGAGAGAAGATTATAAAGGAGGGAACCAAACCAGTATTTCGAAATCAGGGAGATACCTTGAGAGGGATGTCTACCATTTAGTAAGATGAGATAGAGGGAGGAGGGTAGGGAAGGGTGATGGGTGTATGAAGGGCAGTCAAGGGCAAAACAACAGAAAAAGTGGAAGAGGAGCTCCAATCTGGACAAGGTAGATTCAGGGGAGCAAATCTTCTCAGATCTAATCATGGGTTTTTGTTACACATAATACTGTAGGCTAGATTCACAAATGGATATCAACAGTGATTTACAGCTTTTAGTCTTGCAGACAGAAAGTAGCAGCACATTTGGGGGTTAACCACTGAAAATGGAACAAAAGCTCCATTAGTTTCAGTGGAGACACAGCAGACCTTTACGAACAGCAGTCAGTAGTACAAATATGTGTTGCCACCCTTTGAGAACCTACATATTTCTTGGGATAAAAAACTTTTATGTATAAAAGGTTTCCAAAATGTGGCGTGGCATATTTTACCATAAACATTAAAAGATTGGTTTTCAAATAGCCGTTTGTTAATCTTTCCTGAAACTGTGTTTTTAACCAAACAACAAGTTCACTTTGGTTAGCACAGAAACAGACTCTGTCTGCAGAAAAAAGCCTATTGGCCAATTGTGTCTGCTCATTTCTACATAACTAAATTTGTATGAGAATGCTCCAGAGGCTCTTCTCTCTCCCCTTCCCTCTTTGCACTCTAGTGTAGTCTGGACCAAGCCTTTGTATTCATCCTACCCTCGATTGGATGCCCCACTGATTTCACACAGGCAACCTCTTCAGGCATATTATTTTTACCCTTCAACCACTTTCTCCATCAGAACATACTTCCTTGTATAGCTCTTAAACTTGCCCCATCTTAATGGAGTTGCCCCTGTTGTTTGTGTTTCCACTCAGTGTGAACAATTACCCACAATTTACTTTATTTACTCTGTGGAGGTATTCGCATGTTTCAATCACACCCCCCTCACCCTTCTTGCCTCAAGCATGTACATGTTGAGATCTGACAGCCTTACCTCGAATGTCCTTTCCTGTTGTCACTAGTACATCTTGTACTGTATAAATTATATTTGTTCTACTGAATGTGGTAGTAGAACATTGATGACTGGAGGCTTTGTGCTTAATTAGTAACACCTAGCCACAACTGCACCTCCCACTGGCACTTTACCAAAAGATGCTCAGCAGAGTGTTTTATGACATCAGTGGGTGGAGTACACCTGTGTAGATAGTGAGAAACTTTATTTTTTCTTGTTAGCAGTCTTCTAGTATTCAAGCCTGAAGCAGAAATGAAAAGGGCAGGGGTCCACACTGTCTACACTGGCAAGTTCAGCAGGCACTTATGGCATAGAACTGTGAACCTGGTGACCCACATTTAAATCATTCCAAAGTCTACTTTTTCAGCATGTGACCATGAAATAGAAGGAAGTGCCCCAGTGAAAGCAACATTTGCATCTCAGTTGGGCTGCCATGGGTAAAGAAATTGAAGCAAAGTTGGGGGTATGTCTCAGAAAAGCTATAGTTGGAAGGGAGGACGGGGGCAGGGTTGAGGAACAGTGGGCCCATCTAAAAGGAGCCACAGTGGAGGGAACAAACCTTTGCATTAGATAAACAAAGGCAAGAGAAAAAGGAAACCATTATGGTTCTCAAAGGATGTGGTCGGGAATGTGAGAGCAAAAAAACTGGCTTTCAGGAAGTAAAAGGAAACACAGAAGGAGGAGGACAGGATAGTGTATTTGAATAAGCAGAGGAGGCAGAGAAAGCAGTCAGGAGTGCAAAGGTGCAAACAGAGGAAAAAACAGCCCATGTACTAAAAGAAGGGGAAACAAGCACAAACCTCCAGCACCACCAACCACTAAAAAAGCCAATCAAACCAATGAATAAAGATTCAGATAATCAATTTTATTTCAGTAGTGGGCAAACAGGACCCCTTGCCAGCTGCTCACACCTCCTACCAGTTTTGTCAAAAGGCGTCTTCAAGGAGTAGTGCTGCGCATTCTATATGTAATACTATTTATATTCAGTGTTTAAAGGGACAGACACAACATACATACATATATATATATATATATATATATATGCATCGATATATTATTAAAAGCCTCTGAAATGTATAAATATGCTACTTCATATCAGTATACTTAAATATTTCATTGTTCATACCATTTCCAGTGCACACATTGTATATTTTTATATATATAATATATATATATATATATATATATATATATATATGAATAAATTGTTATATGAAGAAATGGTGAATGATTCAGAAAAGTCCCCCCCATACACACAAATAAATATGAATGCAAGCACCAAAAAAACACTATGTAAGAAAGAAACACAATTGTCTAACATAATGTTAAATCAAAATGCTGCGGAAGCAGTATTCATACTGCGTTGCAAAATTTCATAGTAGAGCTTGTTTAGAATAAAGGGAGCCAAATTTGCAAAGAAGCAGGCAAACAAAGTATATAAGGTGCCAATATCCAGAAAGATATTGCATGAATATGATACATTTTCAGGGGACAGAAAAAATGACAAAATGGCAATATAGTTAATAACAGGGAAGTATAAGATGCCCCATATTATGGCTTGAACTATTGTTACCCCTGGTAAAAGATTTTTATGAAATACCTATATCTCATATGTCTTGATTTATGAACCTCAGGTATAATAGCCACACGTGGGAATATACTCAAAATTACATAAATATGTAAACAGTGTACATGCACATAAGACATGGATATGCAGCATACACTACATTGTAGTTATATTTCATCAACCCAAAAGTAAAGTTCTTTCTCCTGTTTATTATAAATAGCTGCCAACATATGTGTATTGAACCCTCATTTATTTTTCCTAAGAAAAATAACCAAATCTGTGCCATCATTCAAGATGGGGGGGGGGCCTCATGCCCCCAGTGTATTAATCCAAAATGTCTCTCTTTCTTTTATTTTTGCATCCAGATTGCCTCCCCTCAGGCCTTATGATGATTGCCTAGGAAATGACAGAAGGCATCCTAAGAATGGCAGAAAAGGTGAGATATTGTTGATGGGGGGCCCGAATATACCACATGTTAACTGGAACACCTTTGCTGCAGTCACATGCAAGACCAGGGTCATTCTCGATGCCATATAGGGGGTATGCCTCAGACAGCTAGTGTTGGAACCCACTCTGGAGGGCACAGTTTTAGACATGGTACTCTCAAACAGGGACAGAGAGAGGATCTCAGATTTAGAAGTGGGTAGCCATCTGGGAACAAGCAACCACCAAACAGTGTGGTTCATGATAAACACAGCCATACAAAAGCAAGGGTACTGAACTTTAAGAGAGCTGACTTTAGCAAAATGGGAGAGTGCCTCAGAAAAGCACTAGCAAATGGTCAAGAAGGAGGGGTAGAGGAACAATGCAGAAAAATTAAAACTGCCATCACAGAGGCAACAAACCTTTGTGTGGAGCAAATAAACAAAACGAAGGAAAAAAAGTCTATGGATCTCAAAAGAGGTGGCCGGGAAGGTTAGGGAGAAAAAAGATAGCAGGAAGTATAAGGAAACACAGGAGGAGCAGGACAGAGAACTGTACCAATTAAAGCAGAAGGAAGTGGGGAAGGCCATTTGAATAGCAAAGGCCCAAACCAAGGAGAAGGTAGCCAACTCAGTTAAGAAGGGGGGTTAAACCTTTTATAGGTACATTAGGGAGTGTAGAAAGACCAAGGGAGGGATAGTGAGGCTTAATAATGGGGAAGGGTGTGGACAGAAGGCGACAGTGAAAAAGCAGAGATATTAAATGAATACTTCTGCTCAGTATTCACAAAAGAAGAGGAGGGGGAGGTACTTAAACCAATCAATAGAACCACTCTGGATAGGGGGGGTCAGTACCAGTCTATTCACAGAAGAAAAGGTCCGGAAATAACTCCTGAAACTAAAGGTGGACAAAACAATGGGGCCTGACAGGATTCAACCCAGAATTCTAAAAGAACTAAGGGCAAACTAGTGACACTACTGACTACCCTTTATAACAAATCATGGGAGGATGGTGTGGTACCTGAGGAGTGAATGAGGGTCGATGTGATTCCCCTTCACAAATGTGGGAGCAAGGGAAAAGCAGGAAACTATAGATCTGTTAGTTTGACCTCAGTGGTAGGAAAAATGATGGAATCACTTTTGAAAGAAAGAATTGCTGAGTACCTAGAGGCCAGCTGGGCACAGGACCCAAGACAGCATGGGTTCACAGTGGGAAGGTCATGTCAGATGAATGCAATAAATGTCTTTGACTGGGTGACCAAAGTAGTAGACCAGGGAGGGGCTGTGGACATGGCCTACCTAGACTTTTGCAAGGTATTTGATGAAGTCCCACAAAAAAGATTAAAAAACTAGTTAGCCAGCCTGGGATTCAGTCTCAGACTGGTAACCTGGGTGAAATATTGGCTGGACAACAGAACACGTAGGGTAATAGTAAACTGAGTCTACTCCAAAGAAAGGGGGGTTACTAGTGGGGTACCACAGGGTTCAGTACTGGAACCAGTCCTCTTTAATGTCTTTATAGGTGACATTGCAGAGGGACTGGAAAGAAAAATATGCCTCTTTGCAGACGACACAAAGATCTGCAACAGGGGTGATATACAAGTGTGTGTGGAAAGGATGAGAAGGGACTTGCAAGGTTGGAGGAATGGTCAAAAGTATGGCAGGTTAGATTCAATGCAAAGAAGATCAAAGTAATGCACCTAGGAAATAAAAACCCAAGGAAAGACTACACAATTGGTGGAGTGGGGTAATAATAACAACAAAAAGGGAAAGCAACCTGGGGGTAGTCATATCTGATGGCCTAAAGGTAGGCAAACAATGTGAGAAGGCAGTAAGGAGGGCTGGGGGGATACTGGGATGCATCGGGAGAGGCATCACCAGTAGAAATCAGGACATTTTATCCCTCTGTACAAACAGTTGGTGAGACCCCAACTGGAGTACTGCTTGCAGTTCTGGAGATCCCATCTCTGAAGGGACATAGACAGGATAGAGGCAGTCCAGAGGAGGACAACTAAAATGGTGCAGGTTCTGCACCAGAAGCCATCCAAAGAGAGACTAAAAGAGCTTCATTTATATACCTTCGAGGAAAGGGGGGGCATGATAGAAACTTTCAAGTAGCTCAAGGGAAACTACAAAGTCCAAGAGGGTAGCATCTTTCAGAAAAAAAGAGATGTGCAACAGCAAGGGGGCGCAATTGGAAGACAGATAGGGGATGGTTCAAGGGCAGCGTGAGGAAGCATTTTTTCATGGAGATGGTGGTGGACACATGGAATGGCCTTTCTGAGGAGGTCATGGGGTCAAAAACAATGGGGGGATTTTAGAATGCATGTGAGAGACATAATGCAATTCTAGTTGGGGGGTAGGAGGAAGTATGCTGTTGGTTAACTAGGATCTGCAATCTATCTAATTTGTAGAGAGATGGGCAGACTGGGTGGGCCAAGCGGTTCTTATCTGCCATCAAAGTCTATGTTTCTAAGTTCACCTTTTCAATATTGCAAAACTGGAAACTGTGCTGACCCCTGCCCATAGTCCTCTGCAGATGTCTATATAAGGCATTTGTCAAATCCCCATTCCAAATCGAGCATAAATGCTCCCCCAATCGATTTTTAAACATTCGTGTTCTTGCCATCATAAAATGCAGAGCAACTTCAGGTAGCCATATAAACAATACCTGTTATACTGCAGTTAATAAACTGCTCAGTGAAAAAAAATATTTTGATCGTTGGGTGACCCAAAAGTTTTTCCTTTTGCTATGTGTGGCAGTACACACATCTGCAGCATGCAGATCTGCCATTGGGTTTGTCTGTTAACCATAACTGCCTGTTAGGAAGAAAACTATGCACTAGCATATTTCTAAGATTTGGACTCCTTCTGTATAAGATCTTCGGAGGAGCACCTGCCAGTTCTGTAAGTAATGGTTTGGTCCCCAGGATGTGCCAACATTCCTGGAGCCAATTTCTAATTACATAGCTGTCAGCACAAAAATCAGTGGTAAACTCTGCTTGTTGCTGCTAATTAGATTTCCTAGGTTTGTACTACAAAAGCTTATCATGGGGCATACAGTCAACTTTACTTCTTTTGTCAGATTTTGTTCTCTCATAATATTCCTGTCTCAAAAGAGTTTGTGCCGAAGCCATCCGCTCTCTTTTGATAAACATGTTCAGAAGAGCAGTTCCATTTAATTCCCAGAAATTGAGATGGGGAATATTGTCAACTGTATGCTGCAGATAACAACTACTCACAAAAAGCAGGCTGTTGGTATCTGTTGTTTTTTTTCTGAAAAGGTCTGTCAAAATTGTCCCGTCCTCAGTTTTAACAATGTTCAGATCCAAACGGTGTATACTTGTACGACTATAGGTAACAGTACTAACATACTAAAATGTTAACAGAATAGGCCTAATGGTCTTTCATGTCTGCTATCTTGGTCAGCCCCCACCCTGGGAGCTGACCTTGCTGACCCCTCTCCCTCTCTGGCTTCTCCCTTCCCAGTACCGGATATTCTCACTGCACTGGTTTTCTTCTTCCAGAACCCCTCCCCTGTACCTATCCCACCCCCCCCTTGAAGTCCTCCACCGTTTCTGCCTCCACCAGCCCCCTGGACAGTGCATTCCATGGCTCCACTACCCTCTCAGTGAAGTAGCACCTCCTCCTTTCTCCCTGAATCTTCCCCTCCAGCTTCCACCTTGCACTCTAGTTGCCCCCCCCTTCCTTCGGAGCACCCTGACTGCTCTTCCCCTATTTATCCCCTTCATGTACCTGAAGACCTCTATCATGTCCCCCCAGTCCTTTCTCTCGTCCAATGTGTACATATTTAGCTCTTTGAGCCTCTCCCCATAGATCCTATCCCCCAAGCCCCAAATCATTTTGATTGCCCTCCTCTGGACCCTCTCCAGGAGTTCAATGTCCCTCTTTAAATGTGGCCTCCAAATGTGCACGCAGTACTCGAAGTGCGGCCTCACCAAGCAGTTATACAGTGGGAGTATCACTTACCTCCTTCTGGAGGTGAGCTCCCTAGCAATGCATCCAAGCATCCTGTTGGCCTTTGCCACTGCTCTCCTACAAGTCTCCGAGTTGTTCATCTTGATATCTACCACCACCCCTAGGTTGCTTCCAGGTGCAGTACCTTGCATTTCCCTGCATTGAACCTCAGCTTCTGCTTTCTAGAGCACATTTCCAGAGCCTCCAGGTCCCCCTGTAGGGTCACCATCCCCTACTCCCCATCCACCACCACCCCCAAAGAGAGTACACTTCAAATTAGGGTTGGAGCTTACCAAATACTGGACAAACTGTAGAAGTTCAGTCTCACTTCCATGCCAAACCATAAGTATATCATTGATATACTGCTTCATAGGTCAATAAATTCTCTATAAGGGTTGTCATCTGAATAAATAGTCAGTAAAAAGAGATGATAAGACTTTTTATAGGTACATTAGTGAAAGGAGAAAGACAAGGGGTGGGATTGCAAGGCTTAAGGGGGAAGTGTGTGCAGAAAGGGGCTTAGAAAAAGCAACAATCCTGAACAAATATTTTTTTTCAGTATTCACAAAAGAAGGGAATGTGAGGGACCACTATTAAGAGACAGGAGCAATAAGGAGAGGGAGATGGACAGCAATATATTTATGGAGAAAAGAGTTCCAAAGGAACTCACAAAGCTGAAAGTGGACAATGTAATGGGACTGGATAGGATACATCCTAGAATATTCAAGGAGCTTAGGGAGGTGCTGGAAGCACCACTGCCTGCCTTGTTTAATGTACTGCTGGAAATGGGAGTGGTTCCACAGGACTGGAGGAGAGTAGATGTGGTCCCTCTGCTCAAGAGTGGGAGCAGGGAGGAAGCTGGAAAGTGTAGACTAGTCAGCCTAACCCCAGTGGTGTAGAAAATAATGGAATCACTACTAAAATAAAGAATTGTGGAACATCTTGAATCCAGCGGAGCACAGGATCCAAGGCAGCATGGATTCTCAGGAGGAAGGTCATGTCAAACAAATCTAATAAATTTCTTTGACTGGGAGAACAGGGAAGTGGATCAGGGGGTGCAGTGGATGTGGCCTACCTAGATTTCAGCAAAACTTTCAACACAGTTCCACATAAGAGGCTGTTAAACAAGCTAGGCAGCCTGGGAATTGGTTCCAAGGTGGTGAACTGAGATAGAAATTGGTTTAGGGATAAGTCACAGAGGGTGGTGGTAAATGAAGCTCAATCTGAGAAAAGGAAGGTGACCAGCTGGGTGCCATGGGGATCAGTTCTGGAGCTATTCCTATTTAATGTTTTCATAAGTGACACTGCAGAGGGGCTGGAAGGAAAGTTATGCCTCTTTGCAGATGACATTAAGATCTGCAACAAGGTAGACACTCCGGGAGAGGTGGACAAAATGAGGAGGGACCGAGGTAAACTAGAGGAATGGTCAAGAGTGTGGAAGCAAAGAAGTGCAAAATCATGCACTTGGGGCACAGGAACCCAAGGGAAGCTTACATGATGGGGGGGGGAGATACTGAAAGCCACCAAACAGGAAGGGGGTAATCATATCAGATAACCTAAAGTTGGCCAAAAAATGTACCACGTCTGTGGGGAGAGCCAGTGGGGTACTGGGGTGCATATAGAGAGGTATCACCAGCAGAAGAAAGGAGGTGGTGATGCCACTGTACAAATCATTAGTGAGACCTCATCTGGAGTACTTTGTCCAGTTCTGGGGGCCAGATCTCCATAACGATATGAACACGGTAGAGGCAGTTCAGAGAAGGGCAGTAAAAATGGTGCATGGCCAGCATCAAAAGTCATTTGAGGAAAGACTGGAGGACTTCAATATGCATACCCTGGAGGAGAGGAGAAAGACAGGGGAGCTATGAAAGAGACATTCAAATAAATAAGGTACAGGAGGGTAGCATGTTTTTTGAAAAAGAGATGTTCTAGAACAAGGGATCATGACATGAGGCTGGAAGGCAGTAGAGTAAGGGGTAATGTGAGGAAGTAGTTCTTCAGGGAAAGGGTTGTGGATGCAGGGCACAGCCTCCCAACAGAGGTGGTGGGGGCAAAGTCAGTAGGGGAATTTAAAAATGCATAGGATGCATAGAAAATGCATCGGGTAGTGCTATGTAATGCCAGGTCTATTAGGAACAAGACTGCTATTATTGCAGATCTTGTTGCAACATCTGACCTGGCATGTATCACCGAGACCTAGCTGGATGAGAATGCAGGTCCTATCTTAGACTCTGCTGCTCCAGCTGGGTTCTCGGTGATGCACTGTCCGAGATTAGATCATAGGGGCGGGGGAGTGGCCATCTTTTTTAGATCAGATCTGAGTCTTGTGGAGGTGCCAGTTGGCAACACCAGGTCTTTTGAGTGTATCCTGGCAGCAGGTGCAGAGTTTAGGATTCTCCTCATCTACCGTCCACCCGGTGATGGTGGAGAATTCCTGAAGGAATTCGCGGACTTCATCGTGGACATGGCATTGGAGTCGCCCAGATGGTTAATACTGGGTGACTTCAATGCCTGGGTCGATGATGAACTCTCACACTTTGGAAAGAATTTCCTTCAACTTATGTCTATGTTGGGCCTGTCACAGGTAGTTACCTCTGCTACCCATATAGGGGGACACTCGTTAGACCTGGTGTTTACACTGGATTTGAATGTTATGCATCTGGGGGTGGAACCAAATGTGTGGACAGACCATCACACCATAAGATTCAGTTTTGGAGCACCCCCTAATAGGCCTGCCCCTATGGAGATGGTCCAGTATTGCTCTTTAAGGGGAGTAAACCCAGAGGGCCTATTAGCGGTACTGGACCTATCGGGTGTTTTGGTTGAGAGCATGAGTCCAGGAGACCTTGTTCTTGCCTATAATAAGGCAGTGAGCAGGGCCTTGGACCAAATTGCTCCTGTTCGTGTTCGCCCACTCACCCAGCACCCAAAGACTCTATGGTTTGATGAGCCTTTGAAGGAACTGAGGAAAGTAGGGCGAAGGCTACAGAGGGCCTGGTGGAAATCTTGCCTGGATGCTGACAAACTTAGATTGATGGATCATTATGTTATCTATCAATCGGCAATAACCCATAAGAAGGCAGAATTCCTGTCCAGGGAGATTGCTGCTGCACAGAACCGACCAGCTTAACTCTTTCGGACCGTTGACAGACTGTGCAATCCACTCTGTCTACAGTTTGGAAGAGATTTTTCACAAATAAAGTGTGATGAGCTTGCTCGGTTTTTCGCTGATAAGATTGCCAACATTAGGTTGGATATCGGCCAGGCTCATTCTTCAAGGGCTTGCAGTGATCGGCAGGGGGAAACAAACACCTGTGTTGCCTGGTTTGATTTTGGTAGGCCTGAGTTCATGGATATTGTGAGGATTGTCCAGATTGTACGTCCAACCAGCTGTAGTTTGGATCTGGGCCCTACGCCTCTATTATTAAGTTGCGTAGATACTATCTGTCCGATCATTGCTGAAATTGTTTGGAAATCTCTGGAGCAGGGGATCTTTCCTGATCCCCTAAAGGAGGCGGTCATTCGACCACTCCTAAAAAAAACTTCATTGAACCCAAACTGTCCAGCTAACTACAGACCTGTCTCTAACCTGCCCTTTTTGGGTAAGGTTATTGAAAAGGTGGTTGCACTGCAACTGGATGACCATATTACAAATCACAATATATATGATACTCTCCAATTGGGATTTAGGGAAAGACAGTACTGAGACTGCTCTTGTCCAGGTTCTAAATGATCTCCTGATAGCGAGAGATCGAAAGGCGTGTACTATCTTAGTCCTTCTTGATCTCTCTGCAGCATTCGACACTGTGGACCATGGTGTGCTTTTGGAATGCCTGCGGTGTTACTGCGGACTGTCTGGTACAGTTCTGCGGTGATTTCAATCTTTTCTCACAGGGCGGAGACAGACGGTTATCACTGGAATTTATTCCTCCAATGCCTTCTCTCTGCCCTGTGGGGTTCCGCAGGGCTCCATTTTAGCACCCATGTTGTTCACTGTCTATATGCTGCCATTGGGAGACATTATTAGGCAGTACAGCTTGGGTTTTTGCTGCTATGCAGATGATACCCAGCTGTATTTGTCTTTTAGTCCCAGATAGGAAGATGCAGTCTCTATACTTAACAGCTGTCTATCTGAGATCAAGGATTGGATGAGTGCCAGCTGACTAAGGTTAAACTCGGATAAGACTGAGGTGTTGGTGGTGGACCCAGGTCACCTTGAGGCGGGTTGTAGGGCTGGGCTTCCTTCAGGCATATGGATCGATGGTGCCCAGCTCTCAACCTCAGACCGGGTGCGTAACCTGGGCATTATTATTGACGATGGTTTGACCCTGAAGTTTCAGGTGTCATTCGTTGTCAAATCTTCCTTTATCATCTTAGGAATATCGCTCGGGTGAAACACCTGGTTCCTCCGCCGACCTTCCGTATTGGTCCATGCCTTGTTACTTCTCGCCTTGATTACTGCAATGCCCTGTACCTAGGGCTACCAGGGGTTGATATCCGCCGCTTGCAGCTGGTGCAGAACGCAGCAGCCAGGCTTCTGACTGGGACATCTATGAGAAGTCGTATTACACCTGTGCTGCGCGAACTGCACTGGCTGCCGGTTCAGTGGCGGATCACCTTTAAGGTCGGGTTACTGACCTATAAAGCCCTACACGAACAGGGACCGCGGTATCTTCAAGATCTTCTTGTTCCCTACTGTCCCTCTCGCTCGCTCCACTCCACCGACGAGGGATTGCTAGAGGTTCCCAGGGTTAGTTTAAAAACCTCTGGAGCTCAGGCTTTTTCTTATGCTGCCCCTATCCTGTGGAACTCTCTACCTCGTCGGATACGAGGCTGCCTGACCATTGAAAGTTTTAAGTTAGAATTGAAAACTAATTTATTTAAACAGGCATATGGAGAGTGATTTTATTGTTTTTATTGTAATCATATTGTTATTGTCGTTGTATGTTATATGTATGCATTGTAATTGTGTATTTGTACAGCGCTTTGACTTTGAAAAGCGCTTAAAAATAAATTTTTACTTACTTACTTTTACTTTTTTACTTACTCACTTAGGATAAGCATAGGGGTACCTTGGCAATAGGAAAGAGAATGAAACCAGAGATCAAGTAGGGTCTGGGGTTTTTGCAGCAGGTAGAGAAAATGGGGAGACTGGGTGGGCCTAGTGGTCTTTATCTGCCATCAATTTCTATGTTTCTATGTTCTACGTATGTTCCACTTCATTGCTGTATCGCTATTCCAAAACATGTTAGCAGCACTGACAAGACTGGGTCCCCGACACCCATAGAAACCCTTACACCCAGCTAATCAGATTTGTTGCATCTGCACAAGTGAGGTACATAGTTCTTTAAATCATGTTATTTTATTGTTTAATGACTCCAGCATGTCCCAAATGCTGTTGTCCACATCCTTATACATACCAAGAAGCCTGGCCACATCCCCCCATTCCCCCCATTCTTTGTGGCTTGAGTGGCTCACAGTCCCCATTTGGATTGAGATAATGATGGCCTTTCTCATTTTTGGAGCTTTAATGTGCATCCGCCTAGCTAGCTCACCAATCTATATACTACATACACCCTTTCATGCTGTCTCTGCATGTCTTATATCAGTATGGTTGTGCATGTAAATAAATGTATAAATTCAAACTAAAGAGGATCAGGGATGGGTACAGCAATTTGGACTTTCAGAGGATATAAATGATTCATATGAATATGAATATAGGGTATATGTAATGATCTGACTCAAAATATGCAAATATCTTCAAATGTGAGGAGGCAAGACAGGAACTGATGAGTGGCAGAGCAAGTGAATTATAAAAGTCATACCTCCTTGCAAGTGAAGCTACACTTTTTATTTTCAAGTCAGGTCATTGCATATTTTGCTCATGGAACAGTTTCCTAGTTTAACTTTTTAATTACCTGATTGTGTGAAGATTTAACTGTTTCTTGTACATGTCAACTGCTGGCTTCGGTGCAGCCCAGAGCTATTAGGATGTCATCAACACTTTGAAAGATGCATTCTGATTGGTTCAGTAGTCCCAGAATATATCCTGATGAAGGCCCTATTGTGGGGCTGAAGCACTGGGACTAAGTCCTTAGCAGTTCTTGAATGAACTGAATTGATCTGACAATGGAATTTATGGAATAAATCATTTGCAATACAGCTTAGAGTGTGGAGAATCCTTGTTTCAGTGGCATGCTTACTTTTCAGCCTCTGATTGATTCAGTAGTTCCTTGTGATACAACCACCGTTTAAGACAGTGATTGTGACATACCCAGTTTGCAAGATGTCATGTTATCTTGTAATCTGGATCCACAGATGAGTGGTACATTAATGGCTGGTACAGGTACAAGGCCATAGTAAGGGTGGTAGTAGGTAAAAAGTGTGAGAGGTAAGGAAGAAGGATGGTTACTGGGGTCAGATCAGAGGAAGTAGGTAGGGTGGCAGACTGCAGAGGCCACTGGGCCTTTTTCTGGCATTAAATTATTATGTTTCTATGTGAGATATTTTATCTGGCACAGTTTATTACATGCTGAATACATGTATTTTTTGAATTATAGCAGGGAACAGGGAGGCAGTATAGCGCAGTGGTTTAAGGCTCTAAGCAGCAAATCTGGTGACATCCAGAAGACCAGACCTGGGTTTGAATCCCACAGCTTCCACTTATATACTGTGTCACCCTAAGCAAGTCACTTAACTTCCCTGTGCTCCCAGGTCGCGCCTGTGAAAAAGCTTCAGCTTAGTGTACTACTCCTGGTTAAACAACTAAAAAAAAACAAAAGTTTAAGAAAATATATATTATAGATTTGGATGGCTAACTGTATTTTCTTTTTTTAATGTATCCTTGTAATCTATTAGTTACATTTTGTAAGTCTTTATTGCATTTGCATTTAAAATCTTTCAGCATTGATGAGTCCATATATGGAGCTTCTGCGTGCTGTGATATTATTTTATTTATTTATTCATTCATTCATTCATTTATTTAAAAGTTTGGTAACTGGGAAAGGCACACTGTGCTGAGGTTCTTTTCCTGGTGTGACCCAGTGGAGAGGGATAGGGGAGTAGGCAAGCAGGCAATCGCAAACATCATAGGTGAGATAGCAGAAATTACAAGTGTGAAAGCTCAGTTGGTAATTTATAACCATAAATATACATACAGGCTGCTAGTGAGCAGGAAACTTTATACGTGAGTAGGCATTACATAATCTAGTAGATGAGTTTGGGTGAGTTGCACCCTCCCGTGTAAGCAGACTGAGGGACAGGAGTTTCAGGATGCCAGGAAATAGGAGTCTTTGCCAATATGGGAGACTGGAAGTAGTGGAGGGAAACAGAACAAAAGAGTCAGGAGGGGGGAAACAGGTACATGGAGGGGGAGGAATGAGCCTTAGTAGGCATTTTAGTGATAGAAGGGAGGAGGATCAACAAAGGGGAGAGGGAAGCAAGTTAAAACATAAGGGGAGCCATTAGAAGAAAGCAGCTTGACTGGTGCTTGAGTGGGGGCGAGGAACAGAGAAGGTGCGGGTGTCTCTTGAGCACAGAAAGTAAGGAGTGAGGGGGGATAGAAGAGAAGATAGGTAGGAGGGGAAGGAGCCAAACCCGTATTTGGAAATGAAAGGTGGAATAGTGGGACTGGCAATGTGAGGGTAAAGGGGAGATGGAAAGGAGGAATAGGGGGAACAATGGTGAGTGCGGAGAGCAGAGCTGGGGGCAAAGTGACAGAAAGCATTGCAGAGGGTATCCAGTCTGGCAAGAGAAGAGGAAGGGGTTGAGCTATGGACCATGTCCACATAGTTGAAGATAGGGAGGATCATTTTGGATAGCAGGTCCTGGCAGCCTTCGATGGGGAGGCAGTCCTTATTACGGTATAGGATACCATGCTTTGGGTGAAGATTGGGGTGTATGCCATCAATGTGGACTGCAAAATCTAATTTATTATCAAGCCACACACCAAGGTATTTGTATGCAGGGACAATCTCCAGTTGGGTGTAATCCAGGATGGAGAAGAGTGGGGAAGACAAGAGCCTTGCTAGTTTCTTGCAAGTGCCAAAGGTCATGGACATAGTCTTTTTAGTGTTAACTTTGTGCTGGTTGGCCTGTAACCAGCGTAGTACATAATATAAGTCACTATGGAGCGAGGTTTCAACCTCAGATGTAGAAGGACCTGATGAATAAATGACCATGTCATCAGCATACATGTGTATTTGCGAAGAGACACAGGCAAAGGGAAGGTCATTCAGAAAAACAGAAAACAGTAGGGGGCCCAGGATGGAGTGCTGGGAGACACCTGCCAAGATGGGGGGGGGGAGATAATATGACTCCCATCTGAACTGACTGATGATGGTCTGTAAGGTATGAGTGGAACTACTCTACAGCAATCATCCTGAATAAAACAGATCTAATATTTATACTGACCTCGTTTATGTTCTTTCTACATACCTATCACTGTTGGTGGCATAGCCTCATCTTGTACTGCCTCAATCATCTCAAACAGACTACTTATATAGCTTTGCCTAACTACGTCATCCTCCCTCTTAAAGTCTCATCTTAAAAACCGTTTTTTTCCTAGTTTTCGCCATACCATCATCTTTCCTATTTGTATAATTTGACTGCCTGACTACCAACCATCCCCTGCTGACACTGCCAGCTAACACACTGACTGCACTTGTTAAAAACATAGAAGCATAGAAAATTGTCAGCAGTCCAGTCTGCCCTATGAGGTTGCTGCCTTAGCCTATAAGTGTCTCATCAAGCTGGAGAGTGTGAAAATCCACCTTCTGTAAACGTGAAGTGGGTGGAGACAGACCTAACTGATCTAGAGTCCCATTTGACCCTAAATTACTATGTTACCATGCAGATTGTTATATATACATTGTCTTTTATTTTGAATTTTGTGTTTCTTATGTTATTATGTATATTGTAGTCATTCCTGTTTTGAGGCTTTACCCCCACTGTGAATTAAAAGTTGTGCTGCACATAATTCAAAATATTGCCTACAAAACATAAAATTTGCATCTGAGTAAAAGGGGCATGAAAAATCCCAATGTGTAAGTAATACATTTCCTAAAGAAAACAATATATTCAGTACAATATCTAATTAATTGGAGAGAAAAGGTTTCAAGGAGCATCATAAAATGGGTTGAAGATTTCTTGCATCCTGGGTTGGATAAGAAGGTTTGAAGCCATGTGGTCAAGGAAAAGAAACCCATAACTTCACATTTCTTAATTTTTTCAATTGGGTACTCTTTCATAAACACAATAATCACACTCCAGGGTGTGGGCTGCTTTTCTTGAACCACATTTTCAGGTAATTGAAGGCACTCAGCAAAGGATCCTCAGTACAAGCGGTCTATCACATTTGCCTTATGAGTTTGCTGTCTTAGCCTACAAAGTGTTTAATTCTGTACCTAAATGCATTTACTTGATTTATTTCAAATGTTTCACCAGGAAAGACATACTGAGCTGGTAACTGCCAATTTCTAGATGTGCCCTGGGGGAAGGGGGAAAGGGAGGACAATGAAAAACACCAGGAACAATAATACAGCAATAACAATAATACAATAATAGGTGAACAAACATCATAAATAATTGTGCAAAGACTAGGACTGCGAGAAGTAAAATAACATAACTATGCAATAAAGTGCTGGAGGATAATCATATTTTTAATTACAATAAAGTGAGAAACTATTTCTGTGCAATATTTATTTCAGCAAGTACTTAACATGACACACTGGTCCCTCCACAAATGTCTCAACATTTCGCAGGAAGTTCTTTGTCAAGAGATGTGGTCACCCTATAAAGACGAATTATTTTATTCAGAATTTTCTCTTAAAGGCATATACCAAGATGGTGACTCACCAAAGTGATACAGTGCATGCATAAGTTACAAATGTAGTAATGAAAAGTAGATGGTGTGCCACAAAACTACTTGATGCTAAGCATTGCAACCATATCCAGCTGCTCCACACACATCAAATGAAAACACAACCTGTAAGAAGACAGTAATACTTAACTAGACAATGAACATTCCACTTACATAAATGTACCATTCTTAACAATCAGAGTTTAACTGTCATTGTTATTATTTTTTATTGGTGGTACTATATTAACAAAACAACAGAACCTGCTGGCACAGTAGGTACAATGCATGTTAGAAATATCCTACTCCCAAGTACCTATATGTACGTAAAACACCCAACTCATGTGGATCCACAATCATTAACATGAAAACCTACAAAAATTGAGCCAGTTTGAATTTGTCATTGAGTCCACTTCCATTTTTGGCATCTTTGGGAGGAGACATCAGAAGCCGATATGGGTTACTCTCAGTTCTTTGAGTAGATGAGAGGGAGATGGCTGGGCTGGGTCAGAATGGAGCTCAGTATCACCTGCCACTAAAAGCAACAAAGAGACAAGGAGCTTGAGGAAACCCATGAGTCACTTAGGGGGAGGACATACTGTAAGAGGTAAGAGGGAAGGAGGCACCTGAGGGCTTCAACATAAAGCCAAGAAGAAGGGAAGAAAGTGCACCCAGGATGTCAGAGGTAGTTGAACAAAATAGGGAGGCTAGAGGAAGGGAGGGTGAGGGGTGGAGGGGGATGGAGGCAAGAATAAGTAATAGGGAGAGAGAGAGGTGAGGGAAAACAGGAAGGGAAGGAGTGATAGGGTTAGAAGCAACATTATCGGAGGGACAGCAATCAGTTTTCACCCTTTACTTGGTTACTTTAGGTGGTGGGAGAGTAAGCTTCACCATGGGTGGGAGGAAGCCAAATTAATAATTTGGGTAGGGAATGTGGGCTACACCTAGATAGGAAGGAAGCCTAGGTGAGACATGGTGGATACAGGCTTCACCCAAGTAGAGAGTCAAAATGTAACAACTGGGAGGTTGCAGACTTCACCCAAATAGTGAGAATGCCTAACATTAAACAAATGAGATGTAGGCTTCACTCACATGAGGAAGAAACCTAAAATATAACTATTGGGGGGTGATGAAGATCTAATCAAACAATTGAGGAGATATGGACTGAACTCATATAACTAAGTAAGTGGGGGAGGGAGGCAGCACACTATGCAATGTGCCCCTGTTTCTCAGTAAAGAAGCCTAGGCAGGAGGTAGATTACCCTCTAGAATTGACCTGTACAAAACAAAAAAACAAAAACCAAAAAGCACTGTGCAAAACAAGGAGCAGCAGATAAGTGGAACACAGTTCAAAACTGACAAGACCCCAACTATTTCAGATAGTGTGATGTGAGCAGTGGCCTAAATGCGATGCAACAATACAAAACTCAGGCCCCATCAAGAAGCATTTTTGAAGCACAAAAAATGAGAGTACACTGCTAGCGATGGGTGCTGACTTCTTAGAGCAACCAGAAAAACACAAAAAACAAAGCAGCAACTGGTGACAGCAATAAATAAGTCGGGTAAAAGTTAGTGCATAAATGCAGAGCATCCTGCGGCTACTATCCCCAGTGCCTCAGGTCTAACTCATGACCCTTTCTCAAAGGGTTGTGGCCTGAGTGCTACCTGTGCTCTTTATATTCATTTGAGATTTAAAGTGACAGTGCATAATAATCATAAAGGCATCAATGTGTCCTTAAGTGACAATATCACACAAAAAATATATAAATATAGACATTTGTTCAGTAGAACTCATGCACAAAACAGTGCAGGCACAACACATTTCATATATACAAGGCTCCAAGAGTTGGTACAGTATGTTTATAAAAGGCAGACTGTTAAAAATACTTTCAATATTTAAACAGACAGGAAAAAACAGACATTTCCAAAAGAGCTTAGTACAAATGTCCCATTCAGTATATAAATAACATTTCAAGAATCCACTTATCCATTACATTTTTAAATTGATAGGTAATGGGTTCTAATCCCACCACTGTCTAAAAGAAAATTTTTCATTTGTAGAAATTGAATATAACTTGTTCAATGTCATTTTAAATTCCCTAAGTGACAGGTTCTAATACCACCACTTGCTGAAATTGTTAGGATACGGATTATATTCTAACTATTAAAAAAATAAATTATCTTATCTCTTATTCTCTCTTTACTTCTTAATTTGGGGGAATTGACACATAATACACACTTATAAAGAAATCAAATAATGTCCATCATAATGGACAGGGGGAGGATAAGTGGGGGAAAAATTATTTTACAAAAATACTGTAATGTCTAAATTATCATTCAGACCATCAGGGTGCAAAGCCCTCATGGTATAAATCCATCTTTGTTCACATTGTGCTAATTTATTCACTCTATCGCCTCGTCTGCTATTCTCTGGGATATAGTCTTCTCCCATAAACTTAAACTGCTTTGCATCTTTTTGATGAAATTTCTCAAAATGAATCCCAACTGGTGTAATAGCCTCCTGTTTTTGAATTGCTCATACATGTTCCTGCATCCTTTCCCTTAATGTTCTTTTTGTCCATCCAACATAAATGTATGGACAGGTACATTCAATAACATAAACAATATGTGTTGTGGAGCAATTAATGAAATGTTTAATTGTAATACTTTTATTATCGAAGTTTGGATGTTGAAACTTTATTCCCTGTTGACAAAATTTACAAATATTACAATGGCCACACTTGTGGCGTCCTACTGGCTTCTGAGGTAACCATGTTCTAATCCCTTCATTATTATATATGCACATACTATGTGTAAGGAGACATGATAAATTGCTACCTCTTTTATAAGAAATAATTGGTTTCTGCCCTACATTTCCTCTTAGATCTCTGTCTGCTTCCAACACATTCCAATGCCTTATACTCTCTGTAATTTTATTGCTAACCCTATTGTACTGTGTAACAAAAAGTAAAGGCTGAGCATCCAGTGCTGGATTCGTTTTTCCTTCAGATTTCAAAAGGGTGTCCCTATTCATGGATCTAGTTTTTAAATAAGCTTGCTCAACTTGTATTTCTGAATAACCCCTTGTAAGAAATCTACATTTTAACTCCACACTTTCCCTTTCAAATTTATCTAAGTTGCTACAGTTTCGTCTAAGGCGGATGAACTGCCCATAAGGAATTCCTTTTTTAACATGTGTTGGATGTGCACTTGTGGCATATAGTAACATATTGCCTGCAGTTGGCTTTCTGTATGTATAACTTGAAACCGTAATGTCATCTATTCCTTCCAGCTCTAAATCTAGAAAAGAAATAGTGGAGTTATGTGCCTGTGAAGTAAATTGAAGACCAATATTACTTGTATTCAAAAAATCAACAAACAAGGTGGCAGATTAAATATTCCCTTTCCATACAATCAAAAGGTTGTCAATGAATTGACCTCTGAATATAATATTCTCACTATATGGATTCCTAAAACTGCTGAAAATTAGAGTTTCCGGGGTGTGGCTTGGACCTGACGGGAATGGCCGCTTAAACCTTACGCTCTGTCCCAGCCTGGCACCCTATCAAACCTAATCTACAACAATGCCGGGTTGAAAATGAACCAAAAAACTGGAAACCCCTTCCCTTTAACTATCGCCTATATTCTGACAGTTTTTTTTGGTGCGGGTTACCCGCTTGATATGTGATTCGGCCGGTAACCACCTCCGAATTACATAATCAGAATGGGCCGTGCAGGCCGCTCAGCCTGGAGCCAACGTTGACCAGTAGTACACTCGCCATATAATTTGCACCCAACAGGCATGAAGAGGGTCATGACTACAGCTTGCTGTGAGTATTCAGATTGAGTTGGGAGAATGATCACAGCACTGGTCATATTAAAGAGCGGCGATGGCGGGTGCACTGGAGTCCCCCTCTACTTGCCAGCCTGGGCCTGGACCGCAAGACCTGCATTTTCCTCCTGAGCAGGCCCAATTAGGTTGAGCCCTATCTCATATAACTCAAAAGCTGGAAGTACTTCTAACTAGGGTCGATAGTATCGGCACCTCACTGGCAGGAAATGTGGCCGATGTCAGAAGGCTAGAAGATAAGCAAAATGTGCTGGAACAAAGAGCTGAAGAACTAGAAAGTCAACATATTATGGTGCTGCAACACCTTAGAGATCATGAGGCCAGATTGGCACAGTTGTGGTACAGAGCTGAGGGCCATGAGAACAGGAGCCGAAGAAATAATACCAGGATTTTAGGGGTCCCTGACGGAACGGAAGGCCCCAATGTTGAACGTTTTCTCAATGAATGGCTCCCACAACTATTTGGTGAGAGATGAAAGGACTCGATTGGGGTAGAAAGGGCACACAGAGTAGGTGGTCAAACAGATGGAGCCAATGTCTCCAGAGTCATCATCGCATATATTTTGAGATATTCGATAAAAGAGAGGATCTTGAGAGTTGCTAGAGTAAAGGGAGAGCTTATGTGGTGGGAAGCGAGTATCTCCATCAACAGAGATTTTTCTCAGGAGGTAGCAGCCAGAAGAAAGGCAATTGGGCCACTTAAAGCACTGCTGCAACCAAATTCTTTTCAGTATCAATTTAAAAAACTTACAGCTCTGCATATCTCGAAAGATGGGAAGTCCTTTCTTGCCGAATACCCTAGAGACGCTGAAATCTAGATTCATAATCATTGGCCGGGCCTTCTCCCTAATATTACATCTCCCAGATGTCTTTGGGCTCCCGGGGACAGAAAAGGCAAGGGAACTGAGATGCAAGAATATTGGATGCAAGGGGGTAACAAACATCACCGGACTGGTACTGCAGAGAAATCATCCCCCAGATCACCAAAGCAAGGCAAATATCAGTTGGGACAATTAGAGATGTGAGCTGCTCCTCAAGCACTGTTTGCCCTCAACAAGGCCCACACAGACCTGGCGATTCTGGAAGCACAACCCCAGATGAGTCAATCTACCCCTAATCACCATTGACAAAGTTCTAGAAGTTCTAGCAGCCCAACTGCTGGAAACTCTGTGGCTTCTCCCACAGCAAAGCTCTTAAGGGCAGATGCGCTCTCCATGGCCAATTCTGAGCATCAGGAACTGGCAACCTCCAGACAGGATGAACCTCTAGAAGACATTGAGCCAATAGACTGGGCTAAAACTGTAGAGGATGCTGAGGAAGAACAGGCCGCGGCAGTAGGTCTCCTGAAACCACAGACTAAAACATCTGTGGAGGCCTTGGCTGCCCCTCCTTGAGCCAGCAGAACAGAAGGAAAGAAACTGGCTGATTCAGAACCCTCTGGCAAAAATGGATGAAAAACTGGACTCTACTCAATTGGCTAAGAACTTTATTGTTGCAACATAACCTTTATATAGCTGTCTGGAATGCTCATCTTTAATGTCATACATGCTTACTGTCATAATGGGTGCCCGTTATCTGTAAATCTATGCCCCATTCCCAGCCCTTCCCTCCCTAATACACTTAAACTGCTGAGTATGGATGGCCCTCCCAAGGGGTTTGGCTACCTGCCTGCTTGAAAATGCAATTTTCTTCAAATGGGGAACCCCCCTTCCCTCCCCTTCCTTCCTTCTTTCCCTGCCCTCCCTCTCTATATAATTTAAGATGGGGCTCTTGCTAGTCTGTAATACAGTTTTTATATGAGGTCAGAGTACCCCACCCCACACCATTATAAGATATACAGTATGACCCCCCCATATTCCACTGATACAAGCACGGGATATGGGTGCAGGCTGCATGTAAACATACCAGCTGATTAATCTCTTTTTATACCCACAACCTCCTATCCGAAACCTAGCTGGGTGGAGTACAGACCCCCTTCCCCCACGTTCCAGTTGTGTATGTTTCCCACAATGCCTACTGGTCCTTCAGCCACTATTGAACACCTGGACCTCATGGATCCAGTTTTACTGTGAACCCAAGGGGCCAGGTATGGAACAGGTCACTATATGTTATTTCTGTGACCCTCTCCCTCTATTGGTATCTGGTGTAGTGTGGCTGGAGGTCTGTTGGATTCTACTCACATGGTTAAATCAGCATCATTAAAGTTACAAATCTATTTTTCATTGTTTTTACTAAAATAGATAAAGGTATTGTTCAATATTCCACCTTATTGTAATAAGACAGTGATTGTTCTGTGTTTTCTCTTTGCTTTAGGTATTTAGACTGTTTCTTCTGCTGTGACAGCCATGGTAATTCTCCCATTCCTGTCTCAGTCTCTGGCTACCTCTCTTATTCTTTTACAAGAGCAAATGACACTACTCTCTGGTTAACCTTTAATAGGCTATCTCCTTTTCTCTAAGATACAAACTGCTGTATTCTCTGGGTGAGTACTCCTCTTCTGATTGACTCCCTTGGTGATATATGATGGCTAGCAACCCCTCAGTCCATAACGGGTGGAAGTGCACATCGTGGAATGTGAAAGGGCTTAACCACCTTGCCAAATGTACTAAGGTGCTTCATTTTCTAAATTCTATGGGCACTGATATTGCCCTATTGCAGGAGATGCACTTAACAAACAAAACTGTGGGCTGGCTTCTAAAGCTTTGGGTGGGGTTGGTTATTCCTAGCGGCGCCTCCAGCAAATCCAGGGGCGTAGCAATCCTTATAAGTAAAACATCCTCCTTAACGATGGAGGACAAACACACAGATTCACAGGGCAGGTGGAAGGTGGTCTGACTCGCATACCCAGGGGGTAGGGTGCTGCTAGCTAATATACAGTATATGGTCACAACTCCGACTCGGGAGAAATATATCCAGCCCTTAACCAAGCCTTCACTGATCTCATGAGTGGATACTCTGACATCCCAATTTTGGTAGGAGGAGACCATAATCTGGTCACTGATATTTTTCTTGACAAATCTACTCCCACACCACAGTCCCACCCAAAGGACTTGGCAGCTTTAGGGGAACTTATTTCAGAATGGAATGTCTACAATCCCTGGAGATGAGCTAACCCTAAGGGATGAGACTACTCCTTTTATTCTGCAGTCCACCATACCCACAGCAGGATCGACTTCTTGTTAGCTAATTATATAGCCTCCCCTGGTGTGTCAGAAGCCACCATCAGAAGCATTATAATTTCTGATCATGCACCAGTGTCAATACTGTTCTCCCCTCCAGGCAAGGGGCCCCCCTCCACCAGGTGGAGATGCAACCCACTGCTGTTACAAGACAAGGAATTTCAAACATACATCATAGTGGAAACTCGCTTTTACTTCTCCCTCAACAAGCCTGATGAAGTGTCTGCCTCCACTCGGTAGGAGGTATTCAAGGCAGTAATCCGAAGAAGGATTATTTCCTACACGGCTGCAAAAAATAAAGCTGAAGGGAAACAAGTCAAGTAATTATAAAATGAGCTGGCCCTGTTAGAGAACCAATTCAAACTTTCACCACTTAACCCCTTAAGTCCCCCTTGCTGCCCAAGATCACGGGTCTGAAATACCAGGTAAATACTTTACTCAGTAGTAAAGCAGAGTGGCAACATATTCACTCCAAACATAAATCATGGGGAGGTGGCGATAAAGGAGGGAAATTACTTGCCTACCAACTACGTAAGCAACAGTCTTCCTCCAGGATACTTGCACTCAGGAACGTGGCAGGTAAGGTAGTCTCTATGCCAAAAGAGATAAATGAAGCCATGAGGCTTTACTACCAAGCTCTATATGAGACTAAATCCAAGATCACTCTCTCAGAACTTTCACATCGCTTGCTGGAATTTGGCAAAGGGATATCACTGCCCAAACAAACCCAAGAGGACTGTAAGGAGCTGGAGACCCCCATAACGACCACCGAACTCCAAACCACTGTCACCCAGATGGTGAAGGGTAAGGCCCAGATGGGATGACAGTTGAGTTTTACCAATTACTAGGTGGAGACATTATTGCCCCATTGCTGTGTGCCCTGGAAGAGGCACATGGCATAACCACACTCCCACCCACCATGCGAGAAGCATTGGTAACTCTGATTCCCAAGAAATTGTCTGACATGCTTGACTGCGTGAATTTCAGACCCATCTCCTTTTATCAGTGGACACAAAGATCCTAGCTATAGTGTTGGTCACTAGGATCATGGGAGTTCTCTCCCTCTTGATTCACCCGGACCAATCTGGCTTCACAAAGGGCAAATCTGGTGCAGACAATCTGCACCTCATCCTTAATCTGAAATGGCTTGCACTACAATCTCTCACCCCTATGGCTGCCTTAGCAATCAACTTTTCAAAAGCGTTTGACTCCTTGGAGTGGAATTATCTCCATACCGTCCTGCAAACTGATGGTTTCGGAGACTACTTCTGCTCCTGGGTTTCCACCCTGTACCACCACCCCCCTATAGCTAAGATCGTCACTAATAAGGAAATCTCCTCTCCCTTCCCCTTACAAAGAGGTACCAGGCAAGGCTGTCCCCAGTCTCCTCTCCTCTTTGCATTGGACCCTCTGGTCAGGAAGTTTTCACAGACCTCTGGCATCACCGGTATTCCAATTAATGGTACATCTTTTTTGGTAAGTGCATATGCAGATGAAATGCTACTCACACTGTCCAACCCGGCCTCTTCCTTCCCCTAGTACTACCTATTCTAGTAGAATTTGCGTGTCTTTCTAGTCTTCTGATTAATCAAAAGAAAACAGTCCTAGCCCCGCTTAACTCTAAATGCACCAGGACCTGTCAATATGGGACAGATATCACCTGGACTCTGCAGGGCTTTCTCTATTTGGGTATCTAGATTCCCCTACCCTGGGGTGATCTACAAAAGGCCAATTTCTCCTCCTTGATGGCAGACTTAACTGCAGAGGTTCAGTGGTGTAAAAAGTTACAGCTGTCCTTTAAAGGGAAAATAGAATCTGTACATATGTTTATCCGTCCAAGAATCTCCTACCTACTGCATAATCTCTCAATTCCCCTTTCACCCAAGCTCCTCGTATCCCTAGACAAACTGATCTCCTCTTTCCTATGGGAAGGAAGAGCAGCTCATTAGGGGTCATAGAAACATAGAAACATAGAATTTGATGGCAGATAAGGACCACTTGGCCCACCCAGACTGCCTGTTTCCCTACCTAATGGATAAGTTGCAGATCTTAGCTAACCAACAGCCTACTTCTTCCAACCTCCACCCCCTAGAATTGCCTTATGTCTGTCCCATGCATTCTTGAATTCCACCACTGTTTTTGACTCCACAACCTCCTCAGAAAGGCTGTTCCATGCATCCACAACCCTCTCCATGAAAAAATACTTCCTCACATTACTTCTGAGCCTTCCCCCCTCTAGCTTCAGATTGTGCCCCCTTGTTCTTGCACACCTATTTTTCTGAAAGATGCTACCCTCTTGGACTTTGTTGATTCCCTTGAGGTATTTGGAAGTTTCAATCATGTCCCCACTCTCCCTCCTCTCCTTGAGGCTATACATATAAAGATCCTTAAGTCCCTCTTGTTATGTCTTCTGGTGCAGACCCTGCACCATTTTAGTTGCCCTCCTCTGGACTCCCTCTGTCTTGTCTATGTCTTTGTGGAGACTGAGTCTCCAGAACTGCATGCAGTACTCCAGATGGGGTCTCACCAGCTGTCTGTACAGAGGGATAACAACTTTCTGTTTTCTACTGGTGATGCCTCTACCTATGCATCCCAGTATCTCACCAGCCTTGCTTACTGCCCTCTCACATTGCTTGCTCACCTTTAGGTCATCTGATATGACTACCCCCAGGTCCCTTTCCTTTTTTGTTGTTAGTATCTCACCCCCCACTGTGTGCTCTTCCCCAGGTGCATTACTTTGCACTTCTTAGCTTTGAATCTAAGCTGCCATACATTTGACTATTCCTCCAACCTTGCCAAGTCCCTTCTCATCCTTTTCACCCCACCTTGTGTATCAACTCTGTTGCAGATCTTTGTGTCGTCTGCAAAGAGATATACTTTTCCTTCCAGTCCCTCTGCAATGTCTCTTATAAAGACATTGAAGAGGACCAGTCCTAGTACTGAACCCTGCGGTACCCCACTAGTAACCCCCCTTTCTTCAGAGTGGACTCCATTTACTATTACTCTCTGTGTCCTGTTCTCCAGCCAATTTTTTACCCAGGCTACCATCTTGGGACCCACTCCCAGGCTGGCCAACTTGCATATTAATCTTTTGTGTGGGACTGTGTCAAATGCCTTGCTAAAGTCTAGGTAGGCTATGTCTACAGCCCCTCCCTGATCTACTACTTTGGTCACCCAGTCAAAGAAATCTATTAGATTCATCTGACATGACCTTCCCACTGTGAATCCATGCTGTCTTGGGTCCTGCACCTCTCTGGCCTCTAGGTACTCAACAATTTCTTCCTTCAGAAGTGATTCCATCATTTTCCCAATCACTGAGGTTAAACTAACAGGTCTGTAGTTTCCTGCTTCTGCCCTGCTCCCACCTTTGTGAAGTGGAATCACATCTGCCCTCCTCCAGTCTTCAGGTACTACCCCATCTTCCCATGATTTATGAAAGAGGGTAGTAAGTGGTGTCACTAGTTCTACCCATAGTTCTTTTAGAATTCTGGGATGTTCATGTTACTCTCATGTTCTGATGTATTTTCCTGGTCAAATCTAGTGGCCTGTTGTATTCACATGTTGTAAAACCTTAATAAAATTTGAATGGCAAAAAAAAATAGAATTCTGGGATGAATCCCATCAGGCCCCATTGCTTTGTCCACCTTCAGTTTTAAGAGTTCTTTCAGAATCCTTTTTTCTGTGAAAGTGCTGGTATCAACTCCCATATCCAGCGTGTTTCTACTGTTTGGTTTAGGTACCTCTTCCTCTTGATTTGTGAATACTGAGCAAAATTATTTGTTTAGTATCTCTGCCTTTTTACAGTCACCCTCTGCCCACCCCCTCTCCCCTTTATTAAGCCTCACTATCGCTTCCTTGGTCTTCCTTCACTTTCTGATGTACATATAAAAGGTTTTATCCCTCTTCTTAACTGAGTTGGCTATCCTTTCCTCGGTTTGGGCCTTTGCTGTTCTGACTGCTTTTCCTGCTTCCTTTTGCTTTAACTGGTACAATTCTCTGTCCTGCTCCTTCTGTGATTCCTTGTACTTCCTGAATGCTCTCTTTTTCTCCCTAATCTTCCCTGCTACCTCCTTTGAGAACCATAGTGGTTTCTTACATCGTTTTGTTTTGTTTATTTGCTTCACACAAAGGCTTGTTACCTTTGTGATGGCAGTTTTGATTATTCCCCATTGTTCTTCCACCACTCCTTCCTGACCATTTGCTAGTGCATTCTTAAGGCATTCACCCATTTTGGCAAAAGTCCACCCTCCTGAAGTCCAGTACCCTTGCCTTTGTATGGCTTGACTCTACTGCTGTGTTTATCGTGAACCATACTGTTTGATGGTCACTAGTTCCCAGATGGCTACCCACTTCTAAATCTGTGATTCTCTCGCCATCTCCATTTGAAAGTACCAGGTCTAAGATTACTCCATCTCAAGTGGTTTCTGATACTAGTTGTCTAAGACATGCCCCCTGTAGGGCATCTAAAATGACCCCACTCCTAGAAGTGGCTGCTGCAAATGAGCTGCAGTTAACATCTGGCATATTCAGATCCCCATTAGCAATATCTCTCCTTTTTCTGCCATTCTAAGGATACTTTCTATCATTTCCTTGTCCATTTCCTCCCCCTGAGATGGGGTCTGTATACAACCCCTGTGCAGATTGTGGTGCCATTGCCTGTCTCCAAATTGACCCACAGTGCTTCCTCTCCTCCCTGTTTACCCTTTTGTTTGGTTGCTTTGATGCCGTCCCTTATGTAGAGGAGCTACTCCACCTCCTCTTTTATCCTCCCTGTCCCTCCTGTAGATGGTGTATCCTGGTATGTTTATGTCCCAGTCATGGTTCTGTGTGTACCATGTTTCTGTGAGTGCCACAATATCCAGATGTTCCTCCTCTATCAAGGCCACTAATTCAGGAAGCTTGTTACCCAGACCATGAGCATTGGTGCTCATTGGTACTCACTGGATGGGTCGCATGAAATTGAGAGCTCACTGGTCCAAGGGAGGTTTTGGGCTCCCCATTGGCTAGGATATCATCTGGCTTTTTGAATAGCAAAAGCCACTGCTTGGTTCAACCCAAGGCTGACCTCTCGTCCACAATGGGTACTTTTGGAAAAGGCCCTGATACCTAGTGACTCTTTATTCTCCTTGCTCACCAGTAGAAAGTCATTGGGCCTTCAGCTCACTCCAGTTATGATGCATACATGTAAGGCGTGGCATCAAGCCATGAACCTCACAAGTGGCCCAAAATCGTCACAACTCCCCTCGATTAACTATGCCCAACTTTGGAACAATAGGCTCATCTTGACAGATCATAAGCCGATATCCTGGCCACACTGGGCCCATAAAAGAATTCACGCAGTAGGGGATATACTTCTCTCAGACAATAAAACATTAATGGCATACGAGCAGTTGCAAAGGCACTTTGACTTAAAAGCCCATGACTTTTGGAGATGCCTACAGCTAAGAAGTGCCTTGCATTCTCTTTTGAGTAAATACCCTGATGACTCCACATGGAGCTGCCTCACCTCAATCCACCAACCCAAGAAGGGCCAAGACCTGGTTGGGCTCATCTACAAAACTTTAAGAGACTCACAGCTGGATAACACCCTCAGCTGCAGGTTGACCTGGGAAGCTGTACTTCAACGCCCCATACCTGTACAGCTTTGGCTATCCTGGCTTAAAGCAGCCCATATCCTATATATCAATGCCAAAAGCCAGTTGATACAGATGAAAATTCTTCTGTGATGGTACAGGGCACCAGCCAAACTGTGCAAGCTTAAAGTGCTTCCCCATGGCAGATGTTGGAGGTGCCAGGCCTCCCTGGCCCACCTTCTCCATATCCTCTGGACCTGCCCAAACATCCAAAAGTACTGGGCTTTGGTATTGGAGGACTGCTCTCGAGTCATGGGTCAAAGGATCCTCCCCTCTCAAGATACTCTTCTCTTGGGGGATGTCACGACTCTAGACCCACTATCTGCCCCTCTTAAAGCCTGGACCCTGGAAGAAGTGATAGAAGCTAAAAAAGCCATCATCATGAAGTGGAAGCAGCTGTCTCCCCCTCTGTTCTCGCCTGGACAGCGGCTCTGGTTAGATTAGCCATTTTTGAAAGAATTACTGCATCAGGAAAGGGCAACCTGGTGAAGTATCATAACAAATGGGACCATTATCTTCACTCTCACATATGTAAGGTCCCTCTGCCACCTCCAAGTAACCCTCCCACACTATGACCCCCCCTTCCCTTACCATACAGGGAATCCACAAGGAAGGAGTTCTCATCTTATCTCACCTATCTGCAGCTCTGCTAATATTGTAATCTCCTTTTTATTTTCTATAGGTTGTCCACCTATCAAATATATGAAAGATTGCATTTAGCCTCAGAATTAAAAGCTAGGAGTAGTCTTGTCAGATATGAAACTGCACTGTGTCAGAACCACAGGGGCGGTATATTATTTTTATCAATCTCCTTTGCGTTTTTCTTTTACCAAGGCTGTGGTCTCCCATCAGCCAGTGGAATGATAGCTGTTGTTTTTATGGCACTATATGTATGATGGGATAATAGTTTGGTTGAGCAGTTATACAGTGTAGCCTTACACTGATAGATACATGTTGATAATTCTTAGTACTGCATGTTTACATATCTGTAAATTGCTGTTTGCAGTTTGTGTAGCCTGCTGTTTGGCTGCATTGATGTATGGCACAAAACTAAAAACAATAAAATATTATGTGATAAAAAAGAAAATTAGAGTTTCCTCCCACCATGCCATGAAAAGGTTTGCACAGGATGGTGACATGGTTGTCCCCATTGTTGTACCTGTGGTCTGTAAATAAAACTTTTTATCGAAAATAAAATAATTATTGTGTAAAATAAAATGTACTGCTTTAATCAAGAAATCAGAGGGGAACCCAGATGCCATCTTATTAGTATGTAAGTGGTAGTACAAAACTTGAATTCTTAAATGATGTACACTCTGTCTTGCACCCCTCCCCCTTCTGCCATGTCTGGTTGTCCTCCCTTTTTTGTGCTTTGCTTAGTACTAGAATCAAAGGTTACTTGTTTTGGTTGTTGATGGGCTTGGTTATTTGAGAGTGCATTTTGTGGGGTATTAGACCCTGAATTTAAAATGCTGCCAGAGGCATCTGAAGGATTATTCACTTTTTGTTTGTTGTTAATCTTAGTATTTTTCCTGTGTTTAGATCTTCCATGTCCCCTAGAGTTGCTTCTGTGGGGTTTCTCAGGTCTTTGCCATGAGAAAATTTGGTTCAACTCATAATCACGTTTATTCCTTGCTGTTTTCACCTCTTTCCTACTAATAACCTCTTTCTCATGTTCCAGTAATGTTTTATTAAGATTTCCTTCAACATTTTGAAACAAATGATGATCTTTACAGTATGTTTCAAGACTTCTGCAGTTACATTATCAATATCAGTTTATACTGTCTAATGTAGTTCAGCATCCATATCCACCAAAACGTCCACTAAAGTGCTGGAGTATGCTATGAGGGCTGAGTCCCATCATGTTTGGTACAGTATATGTAATTTAGAAAGCCCCCATTTGGCACTTTTTCAAACCACAACCCTCGTGGTGCCCAACCTTTACTTTATAATTACTAAGACAGCACTTTTTGTAATATAAATTAATTTCTTTGAATTTTACTTTTTCTAACTGTTGAAAAACCATCTTGAAATTAGTGCTAATATCAGAATTTGCAACAGACTGACCTTCATTATTGCAGCCCTGTAACTGTCGGCGTCTGACTGATGCAGCTACAGGCTCAAGGCAGGAAAATGCTGAATGCTCCATTGCATCTGAAGCACCCTCCATCTGGTGTTTACTTTAAGTCTTTGATTATTTGCTGTCTTCTTGCATTTGCAGCATCAAAAGAAAAGCGTAGAAAGTCTTACTCACAAAAACGCGGTTGAAGTTTGAAGTCCTGCTGTGTGAAAATGAGCTACTCACAAAAAAGCAGTCATTAATTCAAAAAATCCCGCTGCGAGAAAATGGAGGAGCAAACAAACAACTGGAACCACTGACTATGCTGACACGCTCCGTATACTCTGTAGGTGTAAATGGGTTGCGGCTGCTCCCAAAAATACAACTCTGGTTGAGTTAATAGTATTATTGAAACACAAAAAATGAGAGTGCACTGCTGGCAATGGGTGCTGACTTCTTAGAGCAACCAGCTTTCTAAATGACATATACCTAACATGATGGAAATCAGCCCTCACAGCATGTTCTAGCCCTTTAGTGGACATTCTGGCAGATATGGACACTGAACTACATCAGACAGTATCAACAGATATTGATAATATAACTGCAGAAGTCTTGAGATATAAAGATCATCATTTGTTTCAAAATGTTTAAGGAAATCTTAATAAAAAGTTACTGGAACATGAGAAAGAGGTTATTAGTAGGAAAGAGGTGAAAACAGCAAGGAATAAATGTGACTATGAGTTGAACCAAATTTTCTCATGGCAAAGACCTGAGAGACCCCACAGAAGCAACTCTAGGGGACGTTCACAATCACGTGGAAGATCGAAACACAGGAAAAATGCTAATATTAACAACAAACAAAAAGTGACTAATCCTCTAGATGCCTCTGGTAGCACTTTAAATTCAGGGTCTAATACCCCACAAAATGCACTCTCAAATAACCAAGCCCATCAACAATGAAAACAAGTAACCTTTGATTCTAGTACTAAGCAAAGTACAAAATAGGGAGGAAAACCAGACATGGCAGAAGGTGGAGGGGTACAAGACAGAGTGTCAGTGAACCTGAGAAGCAAGATCTTGAAATAGTAAATCTTTCCATATGTCTGACTCCAGCAAAAACCAGTGTCCTCCAAAGGAGGTTATCATTTGTTCCTCAGCCTAAGGTCAATGAATTGAAAATGTATATGGACATTAAGAAATTGATCAGAAAACTATGTCTAAAAAAGTTTTTGCACAAAAGAAACATACTCTGGAGTAACCAATAGAATGTGCAAATTCAGCGCCAAACCATGATGACACTCTAGATATCCTGGAACAATGCTGGAATGAAGCATCACACAGAAGTACTATCAGAAATAAATATGGCAAGCAAAGCACAGTTTAAACCAAAATCTACTTTCAACCCCACAACTTCTATTTCCCCAGTTTTCAATACATATGAAGCACTAGTAATGAAAGACTTTGAAAGCCTGTTTTCATCAAAATGGCCCTTCTTGCATAACAACTTGACACAAGAAGAACAAACATCTCTGAAAGAACTGAGGGATATTAAAAATATTGAAATTAAAGAAACTGATAAAGGGGGAAAGATTGTCATAATGGACAAGATGATGTATGAGGCTGAAATTTACAGACAGTTGGATAATGTGGCCAGCTATAGACGGCATAGAGAAAATACAACTCAAGTAATTAAAATAAAATTAGATCATTTTTTAAATGAATCTGTACATAGTGGCCACATTACTGTAAAAGAAAAAGGGTATATTACTGTTGATTTCCCAGTAATACCAACAATTTATGTGTTGTCAAAGATTCATAAGGACCAGACCAGACCCCCTGGATGCCCAATAATTTCAGGAATGGCTTCCCTAACAGAAAAGGTTTCCACCTTTGTTGATTTTTATTTGAAATAGCTAGTGCAAAGCATGTTGCAAAGATTCTTTATTAAGGATTCCATGGACGTCCTTTCTAAAATAGGGGGTCTGGTCTGGTCCTTTGAATATGTTTGGCTTACAATCAATGTGACTAACCTCTACACATCAATTGAACATCATTTAGGAATTCAAGTCTTGGACTACCACTTACATACTAATAAGATGGCATCTGGTATCCCCTCTGATTTCTTGATTGAAGCAGTACATTTTATTTTACACAATATTTTTTTTATTTCCGATAAAACGTTTTATTTACAGATGACAGGTACAGCAATGGGGACTAGAGATGGGTGAAGTGGCCCCAATTTGCTCTGCAAAGTGATTTGTGGAGTGAAGGCGAATTCATGAAGTGCTCTGCAATGTGAAGTGAAGTACTTCACATTATTATGGGTAATGCGAAGTCCATTGAAAACAATGACTTAGTGTTACTCCGCCTTCCCAAACCACTACTCCTTCAATTCGTAAGGTGAAGTACATTGAAAACAATGTACTTCACCTCATTTCACCTTGGTTTTAAGCTCCAAAGGAGAATTTTGCAGTGATTCATGGGATTTCAGGTCACATGGGCTCTAGATTGTTCTGCACAGCCTCAGTTTGGGGTAGTGTGTGTAGGAAGCTGTAGGAGACAATCTGTTGTGAGAGCTCTCTGTGACTTAAACCTTCTAAAAGCTGTTAAAAAAGCTTTTATGAGTAATTTTTATTGCTGAAACTTCAGTTCATTGATTATAGGAAATCCTCATGTGCTCATATCATTGTGCGTTTATTGTTTGTGTGTGGATTTTGAATGTTAACATACAACATTCAGTCTGTGTACTGAGAGACAGTGGAAGTGTGCCTTGGGCGAGGGGCATATCTATGGTGTAGGTAGATTAATTTGAAGAAAAAGACAGTGATTTCTGTTTTTGTGATATTTTTCTTGTATAACTGTGTTAATGTACACACAGTAATATTTTCAATATTTCTTGCCATTTTTTTGCTGATTGTTATGGTGCAGCAGTGCATAATTTTAGTTTGTTTAAAATATGTGGTTATATTACTGAAGTTTTCAATTTTCTATGTATTACTTAGTGTGTGTGTAAGTATGTGTGTGTCGTGAGTCATCAAATCAGACACCTTTTATTGTGCCACATAATAATTTCAGCAATGTGAACCTGCTATACACTGCAGCTGTGCGATTTTTGTACTTCTTTGTGGTATATTTACTGGTACTAGTGACTGTTACTGCAGCAGTGTAGTACACTGCCCCCCTCAACCCTATGGCCCGCCCCAAACGGCAAAGGTATTCTTTTCCAGATTTGAATTTCTGATGGTGAGCACTGGTTAGGTGTTGTGCCTTTGTGCCTGTATCTCTTCAGTGTGCAGTGCAATCTTAATCTGTCTGTGCATTTGCATCTCGTTAGGGCCCAATTTCCATCTGTAACTTAAGTCACAGTTGTTTCTTTGGCTTCCCTTCAGAGTACTGGTCAGGTGTGGTGCATAATTCTGCATGAAAACTGTACTCATTAATATGCGTTTTTAAGTCAGGACCATCATCATGAGTCACTCGTGATATAAATCACATTCTTCATCATCACGGTCAATAATGCAGTCACAAATCACTATTCACGGTCACGTCATGAATCACAACATTAATTTTTTTTACTAGTTACTTGGATGTATTGTAAGCATGTTTTGTAGTATCTCATCAGGCTTCACCACCCCACCACTGTATTTATTAATAAACATTTTTAAGTAGGGGACTTTGCGCTACAGCTCATCGGAGAAGTACAGCCGTAGGCATTTGCCTTCCCAATACAGTTCCATATTGTTTATCTCACACCGTCGACACCGAATCACATTCTTTATCATCACGGTCACAAATGCAGTCATAAATCATGATTCACGATCACGTCGCGAATCACAATACTAATATTTTGACTAGTTACTTAAATGTATTGTAGGCGTGTTTTGAAGTACCTCTCCAGGCTTCACCACTCCACCATTGTACTCATTAATAAGCATTCTTAAGTTGGGAGTTTTGTGCTACTGCTTATCGGAGAAGTACAGCCATAGGCATTCATGTTCCTTCCCATACAGCATGTGAGTTACAGTACTGTAAGTAGTGGTGGGCTAAGTGACCCCAATTTGCTCCACAAAGTGATTCAATGAGTAACGCTGAATCCACAGAGAACTCTACAATGTGAAGTGGAGTATTTTGCTTCATAATAAGGAATGCAAAGTCCATTGAAACCAATGACTTTGTGTTATTCCGCCTTCCCCAAACCACCTCTTCAACAATTTTAAAGTGAAGTACATTGAAATTAATGTAATTCGCCTCACTTCACCCTGTAATTGAGCTCCAAATGAAATTCTGCAGTTATTCATGGGATTGCAGGTCACATGGGCTCTAGATTGTTCATCACAGCCTCAGTTCTGGCCTGGGTAGTGTGTGTTCAGTGGTAGCTAGAGACAGTTTGCTCTCAGAGCTCTGCAATTCAAAACCTCTAAAAGCTGTTTAAAATGCCTTTTTGGGTAATATTTTTTGCTCAAAATTTAGTACATCGATTGTAGGAAACCCTTCTGTGCTCATATCATCAAGTGCTTCTTATTGTGTGTGGATTTTGAATGTTAATTTAGAACAGTCAGTCTGTGTACTGTGAAGTGTGCTTTGGGGGAGGGGCGTATTTGTGGTGTAGGTAGATTAACTGGGAGAAAAAGGCAGTCTTTCTGTTTTGGTTATATTTTTCTTGTATAACTGTGTTAATGTACACACAGTAATATTTTCAGTAATTTTTGATAATTTTTTGCTGGTTGTTGTGGTGCAGCAGTCTACAATTTGTTTAAAACATTTGGTTATATTACTAAAGGTTTTCAATTTGCTACACATTACTTGAGTGTGCATGTGAGTATGTGTGCGATGCGTACCATTGAATCAGACACCTTTTATTGTGTTACAGAGTAATTGCAGCAGTGTGAATCTGCTATCCACCACACCTGCATGAATTTTTTATACTGCTTTGTAGTATCTTTACTGGTAGTGGATTGTTACTGCCGTGCACTAATCACACAATTGGCAAAATGTATTCCTTTCCAGATTTGGATTTGTGACTTGTGAGCACTGGTTAGGTTTTGTTGTGCCTTTTCATATGCATCCATTGAGTGTGCAGTGCAATCTTAATCTGTTTGTGCATTTGCATGGCACCATTAATTCTGGGAGACTGAATTTCTTGTTACACTCTCTTTTCACTTTGTCAGCACTGGGGGAATTTTCTGGACACAAGACAGTAGCATTTTGGGGATGCACATTAATTCTGGTGATTTTGTGTGTGACCTGACCACTGTGTGGATGACTGAGTGCACCATTAATTCTGGGAGACTGAATTTCTTGTTACACTCTCATTTCACTTCATCAGCACTGGGGAGTTTTCTGGACACAAGACAGTAGTACTTTGGGGATGCACATTCATTCTGGTGACTGTGTGGGTGGGATGCTACCAATATTGTTGTCACTCTGCCTTACTTCGCATTTAAGGTGGAATGACAACATGAAGTAATAATAACAAGATGAAGTGAGCCTTTCCTATGGGGCGCTCCTCGTAGTGAAGTGCCAACACGAAGTGACCACTTTGCATTCACTTCACCAGTGGATTTTAAATTCACTGCATCTTTAACGGGGACAACCATGGCACCATCCTATGCAAACCTTTTCATGGCATGGTGGGAGGAAACTCTAATTTTCAACAATTTTTAGCAATCCATATAGTGAGAATATTATATTCTGAGGTCGATTCATTAATGACCTTTTGGTTGTATGGAAAGGGAATATTTCATCTGCCTCCTTGTTTGCTGATTTTTTGAATACAAATAATATTGGTCTTCAATTTACTTCACAGGCATGTAACTCCACTATTTCTTTTCAAGATTTAGAGTTGGAAGGAACAGATGGCATTACGGTTTCAAGTTGTACATACAGAAATTCAGCTGCAGGCAATATGTTACTATATGCCACAAGCGCACACCCAACTCATGTTAAAAAAAAGGAATTCCTTATGGGCAGTTCATCCGACTTAGATGAAACTGTAGCAACTTAGATAAATTTGAAAGGGAAAATGTGGAGTTAAAATGTAGATTTCTTACAAGGGGTTATTCAGAAATACAAGTTGAGCAAACTTATTTAAAAGCAAGATCCATGAAGAGGGACATCCATTTGAAATCTGAAGGAAAGATTAATCCAGCACCAGATGCTTAGCCTATAATTTTTATTACACAATACAATAGGATTAGCAATAACATTAAAGAAGGTTTTAGAAGGCATTGTATTGTGTTGAAAGCAGACAGAGACCTAAAAGGAAATGTAGGGCAGAAATCAGTTATTTCTTATAAAAGAGGTAGCAATTTATCAGATCTCCTTATATATAGTGGCCCAGATATTCAAAAGGGTTGCGCATGGCGCAACAGTGTTGCACCAAGCGCAACCCACTGATGCACCCTGGCACGATATTCAAAAGGGAAAAGTGCGCGGCTCAAATCCCAATGTGCTGTAGCACATCAGTAATGTATGCAGATGCAGGTGTGGGGGGGCGTGCCCATGAATACCCTGCACAGCCCGATATTCAGCCCAGAATGTGCAGAGCCATGCATGCGCAACCCCTACCTGTGCCAGCACAAAGTTGATCCCAAAAAAAAAAAGGAACAACAGATGGCCACCCACAGGTGAGCTGCCACATTGCAGGGCACAACACGGCAGCTGCCACCTGTGGGTGGCCACCCGAGCTCTGGCTGCACCTGGTGGTGCCCCCCCATGCCTGACCGTGGGCATTTGTAAAAAAAATGCCGAATTCTGTCAAATATCCTTGGTGGTCCAGTGGACAGCTGTGTACCCAATCGCGGGCATTAGTAATAAATAAAAATATCCCCAAACTCCCTGGTGGTCCAGTGGATCATTATCTGCCCGATCATGGGCATTAGTAATAAAGAAAGAAAAATATGTCCAAACTCCCTGGTGGTCCAGTGGACCACTGTGTGCCCGATCGTGGGCATTAATAATAAAGAAAGAAAAATATGTCGAAACTCCCAGGTGGTCCAGTGGACCGCTATCTGCCCAATCACGGGCATTAGTAATAAAGAAAGAAAAAATATGTCCAAACTCCCTGGTGGTCCAGTTTACCGCTATGTACCCGATCGCGGGCATTAATAACAAATAATAATATCCCCAAAATCCCTGGTGGTCCAGTGGACCGTTGTGTGCCCGATCATGGGCATTTGTAATAAAAAATAAAAATATGTTCAATATCCCTGGTGGTCTAGTGGTACCCCTTCCCTACCCGCCCACTGAGCCCCACCGCCCCGCTCCCCCCCGGTCAGCCAGAGGGGCGGCAGCACCACTGTCACCCGCCACCCGCCAACTGACACCACATTGGTTGGGCTGTCGCCATTGGTCCACAGCATGAGCCAATGGGTGCACAGCCCATACCGTACTACACTTTCCAGATATGTGAATGGATCTTATCCTCCCCCTGTCCATTATGATGGGCATTATTTGATTTCTTTATAAGTGTGTATTATGTGTCAATTCCCCCAAATTAAGAAGTAAAGAGAGAATCAGAGATGAGATCATTTATTTTTTTAATAGTAAGAATATAATCCATGTGTTAACAATTTCAGCAAGTGGTGGGATTAGAACCTGCCACTTAGGGAATTTAAAATGAAATTGAACAAGTTATATTCAATTTGTACAAAAGAAAATTTTTCTTTTAGTCAGTGGTAGGATTAGAACCCACTACCTATCAATTTAAAACTGCAATGGGTAAGTGGATTCTTGAAATGTTATTTATGTACTCAATGGGACATTTGTACTAAGCACTTTTGGAAATATCTGTTTTTTTCCTGCCTGTTTAAATATTGGAAGTATTTTTAACAGTCTGCCTTTTTTTTTAAAAATACTGTACCAACTCTTGAAGCCTTGTATATATAAAAAGTTTTGTGCCTGCACTGTTTTGGGCATAAGTTCTACTGAACAGGTGTTCATATTTATCTATTTTTTGTGTGATATTGTCAGTTAAGGAAACACTGATGCCTTTATGATTATTAGGCACTGTCACTTTAAATCTCAAATGAATAAAAAGATCACAGGTAGCACTCAGGCAACAACCCCTTGAGAAAGGGTCATGAGTTAGACCCGAAGTGCCAGGGGTAGTAGCCGTGGGCTCCTCTGCATTTATGTGCTAACTTTTGCCTGACTTATTTATTGCTGTCACCAGTTGCTGCTTTGTGTTTTGTGTTTTCCCATCAAGAAGCAGTAAACCAAGCAGTAACCCCAACTATTATACAGTGCACAATATGTAATACTGTAGACAATAGCAGATACAAGTACATGTACAATTAGCAGGGTGAAAGTTGGGCAGAGACCTTGGTGTTCAGGCATCTCCCTATGGTGACTCCCTCGAGAATTCCCACTCCTACTGGTCCAGTCACACTGGGACCACTCATGTGGGACCACTAGAGGGCATGAGGAGCAGCTGGAAGCCCTGGTTGGCTGAGTGCAAGTTTCTATAAAAGGAGCTTCTTCCACTTGATGTGAGCTGTCTGGTGTTCAGGGTGAGGTGGGAGAGTCAATGATCTGGACAGCTCAAGGAACCCCCTCTGATGGCATCCTCCTCCTCCTCATGATCACAGCGCCTGGTGAGTATGACAGTTGGCTCACAGCACAGAGGATTAAGACCCTCCTCTGTGTGAGTGCTGGAAGCCTTGATTGGCTGGGCACAAAGTCCTGTAAAACCAGCTCCTGCTGCATTCTATGAGGTGTTTGGTATTTGGGATGAGGTAAGGAGGTTTTGATGATCAGGATAGCTCCACGTCCCCTTTTGATGGCATCTTCCTCATGGTTGCAGTGGCTGGAGAGTGTGAGAGTTGGCTCCCAGTACAGAAGATTAAGGCCCTTCTCTTGGTGACTGCTGGATATCCTGAATGCCTGGGTGCAAAGTTTTGAAAATGCAGCTCCTGCTGCTTGCTGTGAGGCATCTGGCATTTGAAGCAAGGTAGGGGGAAGCCAAAGAGCAGGATGGCTTAAGTGACCCTGTCTGATGGTGTTCTCCTCATAGCCACAGAAGCAAGCTAGTGTGAAGGTCCACTTGCTGTAAACATAAAGGTGTGTGTGTGGGGGGGGACAGACCTGATTAATGCAGTCCAATCTGACCCTAAATTACCACATTACTATGTAGATTGTTATATACTGTAGATTGTTGTTTGTTTTGAAAGTTGTGTTTCTTAAAGTATTTTGGATTTTATAATCATTCCAGTGTTGAGCCTTTACCCCCACTACAAGGAGTATTGAGATATGCTTTTTGTGGAACACATCATACAAAATCAGTTTATGTTATACTGCAATAAAATGTATTTTACAAAATGTACTGTTTTATAGTAAAGACTATTGAAAATAGGCACAATTCAGTTTCAATTAGTTTGAAGTGTTAAAAATTGTTCATTATTTTTATCAATACTTTTTCACCAAGTCGTGCTGCACATAATTCAAAATATTGCCTGCAAAACACAGAACTAGCATCTGAGTAAAAAGGACAAAAAAATCACAAAATGTAACTGAAAAGATTTCATAAAGATAACATATTGGCCCAGATATTCAGAAATGTACCAAAGGCTGGTGCAAGTCTGGTGCAGCGCAAATCTCATGCACCATGGTGCAATAGGAGCCATATTCAGAGGTTGTGCCAGCTGTACTACACCAGCGCAACCCAGCTGAATATGGCAGAGCTGCACCATGGCACAAACAGAGATGTGCCATGGTGCACACACAGTTGCACCATGGCACAGAAAGAGATGCCCCAGCACAACTGTGGGAGCAGAGCAGCAGAGCAACAGGGGGTGGGGCATGGCACAGAGAGCAAACCCAGGGACAGAGCCAGGGTAGCACAGTGGCAAGCCATAAGAGGCCTCCACCAGCAGGGCACAGCAGGGCACACACAGGCACCCAGACACCCCTCCCCAGAATACAATACTGGCACAGATAGCAGGCAACAGGAGGTGCCAATGGCCAATGGATGGCCACCAAGGGAGCCCCCCTGCAGGCTGCTGGCTGTGGTCCCCCCTCCCAGACCATAATAGGCCAAGCCCAGAACCATACAGCCAAGCACACACACCCCACACAGGCACACAGGAAGCCCACAAAGTAGGCATTGAACATGCAGGGAGGCAGGTAGCATGGCAGACCACATGAGACAGGCCACACAACAACAAGCAGTGACCCAACACTGTGTGCAGCCAGTACCTGACCAATGACCATGGCCATGTGCCACCACCACATACACCTGACAGCCACCCCATGGACACCCCAAGGCACAGACACTGACGAGGGGAAGGACACCACCACAGTGGGACACACCACAGCACACAGCAGTGAACCACAGAAGCACAACACACACCCTGACACATGCACACCACACAGACAGACACTGGGCCACTGCAGCATGGCTCCTCACACCACATACAAAGCAGACACTGACACAGTCAGGTATGTCAAAAATATATATTTAGGAAGGAAACTATTTACAATACCAAGGGGCTGGGAAAGGGTAGAAAAGTGAGGAAAGGGGGAAGGGAAGGGGGACTGTAGGGGGGCGGTACAGCAGGGGAAACAGGGGAAAGCTGGAGCCAAACTAATGGCGGCCATGCCCTGCTTTCCCTTGGTGGACTCGCCACCTCCACTCTGCCAGCAGCAGGCACTGAACTTGTATCACAACCTCCATGGTGGTTGATGTTATGAGAATCAACTGCCGGAGCAGTCTGTATTACACCGGCCTCCTAGGTCTCCACCAGACATCTAAAACAAGGGACAGGACAGGTGGTCAGTGCAATGGCCCAAAGAACCATGCCCATCTACAGTGCGCAATGGGCAGCAGGAACACACACACCTGGAGGGTATATAGTGGTCACCCGCAGGAGGGGTGGGCCAATGCCTGCTAGCAACTTGGTGCACCACGACATTGCACAGAGGTGGTCCACACTGCACAATGGCCTCCTGACTGTGCAATGACAGTCACATGGCACAGTGCACTGTCAGCACCACAGCAACGACTGTGGCAGCCGGGTGCACACCTACCCCACCAACAGCTGCCACACATGTCCAATGTCTGCACTGCAGTGGCACTCACCACACACAGTGCAACACACACAGCTGCCATGGCACATGGCTTAGGCATCCATGCCCACACCCACTCCCTGCCACCCCCTATTTAAAGTGTGAAGGACCATGACAGTGCCTACCTGCCCTCTGTGGCCCTGCTGGTGCCAATCTCACTCCTGCCCCTCCTCCGTGGCCCACCATGGCCTGCTGTGCTGCTGCTGCCCATGCCTGGTGGTGATCCTCAGGCCCTGGGAATGGAACAAAAACAGGTACACATCAGGAATCATCCACAGCAGCTGCCCACCACCACCACCCCTGTGCACAGGGTGAGCCCCTGCCCAACACATCCCACACAGCTGCATCGCAATGCAAGTGGTGGCTGGCAATGACACTTCACAATGCACATAATGATGGTGCACCCCTCTGCAGGGCATGCTAGGTAGTCTTGTCAACACCACAGTACAGCTCCAGGGCACACATGCAATATGGGCTGACTTACCTGGCTGTGGCATAGCCCCCCACCTGTCACGTACCTGAAACCTCCTCAGGTGTTCTGGGTCCCACCGCATTAGGTCTCTGTACCAGTGGTGGCATTGCTCCCCTGTCCTGGCCACCCCGGTTCTCTGCTGCAGTCTGGCAGCAACCCTTGACAAACCATGACCTTTGCCTGCTGCTGGGGCACCTGGCCAAATAGTTGGGGGGTGTGGGACTGGACACAGGCCACCAGGTTGACGAGTTCAACCTGTATCCAGTTCGGTGCTCGATGGACATGTCTCTGTGCCATTCTACCCACCGCAAGCTTGGGGACCAAAATGGAGGAAGGAGGTGCACGTGTCCACAACATATGTTAGATGCATGATGCAAGGGAACATGCTCAGTGCCCACCCATTGCACAGGAGCCAGAAATGCACAGCATGGGCGTGGCTAAGCGAGGTCACTAGGTAAGGGGATTGACCCAGAGGTCAGGGGTCATCCGCCACTGCACAGTGCACATGTGTACGATAACAGGCCTGACACATCATGCGCTATGCCCCTGCATCATGCTGTCAGCACACAGTGTGTGATTGACACCATGATACCATTAGGCATATGCACACTGCATGCCTGCACACAGCGCATGTGCCACGACTTGCTCCAGCGCAATCACATTGTGCACTACGCAAAATCACGATATTCAGAAACCACATACAAACTAGCTTATCAGTCAATGCATGGTACACTAGGTGCATTAGCATGTCATTACTCTTGCGCCAAACCTCATTTGCATGCACTGCATCTTATAAGTGCCATGGAGCAGCACAGGCCATGGACCGGTACTGCATCCTTTTGAGGTAAGTTGTGCATGCCTCTACAGCTCACTGGGAGCAGACAGCACAGCAGGGTGGGACAGACCAGGGAGATGCTGCCACTGACACACTGTGCTGTCCATGTCAACAGGAAGCAAACTGTCAGAACGTGAGGAGGGTGAAGAGCGTGGGCCTGTTCAGAAGTGCAGTCCCAATTTTACTAAAGCAGAGACAGAGGCCCTGTTCGATGCATACCTGGACAGGGAGCCCATGTTGAGTGGTGCCACGGGCACACCACAGGCCAGGGCTGGGGCCTGGGATGAGGTGGCGGCATATGTCAACCAGCATGGCAGCCTCCAGTGGTTAGAGCAGGAGTACCAGAAGAAGGTGGGCACAGACAAGATGTGCATCAAAGAGAAGGTGGCAGCCATCCATGCATCCTGGAATGCCACCGGAGGGGGCCTGCAGATGCGCCAATGCTCATGGCACATGAGGAGTTGGTGGCAGTCACCAAGTGGCCCAGCATGGTGGATGGTGTGCCTGGAGGTGGTTTTCAGATGGGTGGCAGCCCATCACTGCATGGTAAGTAGGTCAGCCATGCACAGCTAGTGGCATGGAGGGTGTGTACACAGGCATGCTGGTGTGCATGCTGCTGGCATGCATGTCATGTGTATGTGTGTGCACCTACACACATGCCATGCTGCCGGACATGCAGTGGCAGTGTGGGGGGGGGGCACATGTGGGCATTGCATCACTGACATGCTTTTATTCTCTTGCAGCACCAGCATGTCTTCATGCGGATGATGGGACAGCGGCAGCGGCCGTGGATGCAGGCATGGCCATGGAGGACCAGCCATCCACCTCCACCGGGATCTGGGGGGCCCAACAGGCTGCAGTCCAGCACCATGGTGCAGGTGGATGTCCTGGACCTGGGGTCAGATGAGGCCCTGGATGTGTTCCTCCAGGATGCCAGTCTTGGCATCCTGTGTGTGGAGACACAGATTGGGGAGGAGTCCAACTCTGATGAGGACTACTCCCAGCTCCTGAACAGCATGGGTGACAATGTGGCTGCGTCACCCCTGCTGGCAGCTGTCACAGGCACCATGCCCAGTGCTCTGCCAGTGGAGGAACAGCAGTCTGCCACCACTGCGGGTGCAGCAATGTGTACTGCCATGTCTGTGCCCTGCGGTGCTGGTGGTGCAGCCGTGCAGGTGCTGGGCGTCATACAGCGGCTGAACGGATGATGGCAGCAGGCTGCGGGTGCCACTGGGCAGCTGCACGCAAGGTCCACCACTGGTGTGCCTGCAATGGACATTCCCCCTGAAGACTCCACTGTGCAGCATCCACCAGAGAGGGGGGCTGTACAGCATGGCCAGTCACCACATGGGGATCGGTGTTCTGCCGGGTTCCCCAGGACACTGACCCGCTGGCTGATCACACCCATTTGCTGTGGGCATCCATTCAACAACAAGTGCTGCTTGCCTGTGTGCATGCTTGCCCTGCTGCTGGACCATGTGGTGTGGACGTGATGAGGGCAGTTTAGCACCAGTTGCGCAGTGCATCTGATCCACACCACATATTAATGCCTGGGTGCTGGGTGTGTGTGTGTGTGTGTGTGTGTGTGTGCTGCTGTATGTGGTTGTGTGCCACTGACTCCCTTACCCTTGCATCATGCCTCTGTGTGTGCATGCCCATTGCCATGCATGCCCCTCCATGTGTGCTGTACCTGTTTGTGTGGCCCATGCATGTGTATCGCACCACCTACCTGAGTGCACCACAGTGCTCCTGTGCAATGGTGTCCAAGTGTCATCGCACCTGCTGTTGCAGCCAGGGATCCCTCCGCCAAGGGGGTGGCTGTCCACCACCCTCTGGCCCATTGCCTCCATTGTCCCCACTACAGTCACCCTCATCAGCCTCTACAGCTATCCCATGGTCAATGGCCATGTTGTGCAGAAAGCAGCAGGCCGGGAATAGGCCACAGACTTTCAAGGGACTGTACTGTAGGGCACAGCCTGACATGTCTAGGCAACAGAAAAGTGCCTTTAGCATGCCAGAGACATGCTTGATGATGTTGCGTGTGCTGGCGTGTGCTTCATTGTAGAGTTCCTCTGCTGGAGACATTGAGTGCGAGTAGGGGGTGAGCAGCCAGGGCCTCAGAGGATAAGCGCTGTCACCTGTGTGGATAATAACATGGTTAGCCCTCTGCTATTCTATACTGTGCCTTGCCTGTCCTGGTGCCCACACCAACATGCACATCCCTGCCCTCCCTTTTCCAAGGTCTGCTCTGCCCATCACCCATGCCATACTCACCCACTAGGTGGCCCATGGGGATGTTCCCACATTCGAACCTGTGGCACAAGTGCAGAGCTGTGTCAGATGAAAACATCATGTGCACTCCCAGGGTGTGTGGCGCAGACATTGGTAATGTGCCCCTTGGCATCATACACTACCTGGCAGTGAATACTCAGGGTCCCCTTCCTGTTTATGTATGCCACTCCCTCGGGCCAGGAGGCATGCAGATGGGCACATGGGCGCATTCAATGGCCCAATTCATGCCAGGCAGACATGCAACCCGGTGGAAGTCCTGCATGGTTGCTGTATGCTCTGCTTGTGTGCTGGGGAAATGAATGAATTCTGAAGCACGTGGCAGCAGGACATTAAGGAACTGTGTGAGGAGGCGGGACATGGCCAACTGGGTTATGCCTGTGGTGTCCCCCGTTGGCCTCTGGAAGGTGCCCGTGGGGAGCAGGCACATGACGACTGTCATTTTCATCTCCACACACATGGTGTGCCTCTGTCTGGTGGATGCCTGCATCTCCTCACTGCACAGCTCACAGATCTGCCTCAGAATGGCCCTGTTCATGCAGTACTGGCCCACAATCTCCGTGTCACTGTAATTCTTGAAGGTGATACAGGCACGGTACCACCTGTGTCAGGCATACCACCAATGGGCTCTTCCTCGGCCATGTTGCTGTTCATTCTGCCCCCTCACACCCCTCATTATGGCCTCCATCATGAAGGGCACACCATCTATGGCCCTTGCTGTCCAATATCCCCCTGGGTGGTGGGCTGCTGCTGGCTATGTGCCACGCTGGAGCACTGCCTGGCAGTGTGTCTGTTTCACGCTCTGTGCCCCTCTCTCCCACTCCACTGCCACCTCTGTCCCTCTCCCTCTCTGCCTGCCTTGGTCTGTCTGTCTGTCTGTCTGTCTCTCTCTCTCTCTCTGTCTTTCTTTCTCTCTCTCTCTCTCTCACTTACACCCTCTCACCTGGTGCAAGTAGTGTCTGTGTGGTTGTGCCTAGTATTTATCGGAACAAGCCTGCTCAGAGCAACTTCAATTTGCTCCACACTTGTGCCATGGTTTCACAGTTGAATATACCACTGTACTGGATATTCATGGTAATACCCCCTGCACTTGCCTGCATTCCTTTAAGTTACACACTGGCACAATGGATTTTGTGGGGTGCACTGGCTCCCACTGAATATGGCTCCTTGGGTCAAGTCCACACTTGCGCTGGTGCAACTGCTTTTGAATATCCAGGCCATTCTGTCCAGTATCTAATTCATTGGTGTAGGAAGGTTTAAGTAGCATTATAAAATGGATTTTAATTTTTTTGCATCCCGATTAGCTAAGAAGGTTCTGATGCTACGTGGTACAGAAAAAAATACCCATGTCTTTGCTCTTCTTAATTTGTTTGAGTACTCATTTTTTTTAAGTATGATAAGCACACTCCAGGGTATGGTTTTCTTTTCATAAACCACACTTCCAGGCAGTTGAAAGCACTTGATACAAGCACCTCTTGCTTCACAACACATCACGGCATGTGGTTCAGAAAAAGAGAAATCCACATCCTGCCATGTCTTCTTACTTACTTACTACTCCTTATTAGCATTAGAATATTTAGGAAGAACAGGTGGATTACACAGGCTTGCATTTCCAAGGGTTTCCAACACTGGTGGGGTTTTCCTCTCTTCAGAATCGAAGTCAACAGACTCTTTTGGCAACTCTGCGCATTAACCATTGTCTACAACAATTTTCTCATACTACATAGGGCCACTAACTTTGCTACTTTCTCTTCATAGATAATTGCTAAACATGACCTATGGTCAAAATGTCAATTCTAACTCTATTTTCTATTTTCAGCATGCATTTAATATTACCTTTTTGTGTTGTGCTTATACTGTTAATTGCTGTGGCTACCTAGGTGACAAAAGGCATACTGCAAGACCTTTGTTTCTTTTTTGTCTAGCATTTCTTAAGGTCCAAAGCTAAACTATGCCACTTTTAATTACATTTTGCCCAGCTGAAATCTTCTCATAGAAAACGATGGGTCTATAATTATAAGCTGACAGAATATTTGTAATTATGTACATATCAGTGTGGATTTACAATTCTAATGCTTATAAGATTTTGTGATTTGAAATATTGCTATCTCTGCTTTCAACTCACTTTGTTCCTATTGCTGTCAATTGGCCATCCTTTTTTCCTTTGTCAAATTGTAACTGTCAAGGTCATCCCTGAAGAAAGAAAACAATGTCATGTCTAGTGTGCTTGACTGGTCAACAAAAAGTAAATAACATGAATATTCCAGAGCTCTAATTTAATGCAGCGGTGAAAGAAAGTGATACGGTGCGTGCCAATCCTCATTTCCTAGTCCACCCCTGAACAGAAACTCTCAATGGTTACACTGGCAAGCCTCTTCTAGTGGGTGCTCTGTCAGTAGCAATACAGTTTTGTGCAAATGCTTGATTTCAGTCAAAGCAAAATTAGAAATGTTAGCACTTGAGTCCGCAGATGTTAAGACTATGTCTGAATTAAAAACAAGTTGCAGTATGTCCCAGCTACACAATGATGAGCTGTCTTAGCTTGCAGAAAAGTTGACATGCACACTGATGCTGTATTTGAGAACTCATTTAACATGTCTGTATGTAGTCTGTATCATTTGTTCTTTAACTGAAAACATTAACAGATTTACTGGTTGAAAGCAATCATGAGTACACGGTATTGTCATAATAAATCAATTATGCTACCAAAGTCTGTTATTATCAACTGCAATTAAGGCAGTGCCTTAAGGAACAACATCGTACTCATACTGCAGTACTTAAGAAGAATAACACATTACTTAATAGAAGGATACATTGTCACAAGGAGTGTCAGCCCATAGCTGCTGCACTGTGTTTACATTTGACCCATTACAGTTAAGAAAGTTCCTTTTAAAAGGGAATTGGGTATTAAAGTACCTGTAGACCTGTATTTTCTGAAGGACATGTGGTTTTAAATATTGACCTTCCATTTAGTTTTTACTAGTTATAACTGTTTTTTTCTTTATATTTAGTGGTTGCCTCCTAGCTGGCCCAAAGACTGTGTGGTAGCACATCACGTTACTCTGCAAGGAAGATGGGATCCAGGATTAAGGGTAACCTTGCACTATGTTGCTCATCAGGTTGGTGGCAGGCAGGAATATCATGGAGGTGATGTTCTAACTGACTCAGGGGAAAAAAGAGCTGGAGTGCATTTTGCTGCAGTACTTCTTGCACCTGAGATATGAGAAGCATTTAAGAGAACACCACCATCCATGCCATGTATGGCCAAGGTCAGGTACTGTGATGTGTTCTCGGTGTAATGGGGTAGAATGATGGGGATCTGGGGAAAGGGGGGTGAATAAGACACCAGAATCTAATAAAAAAAAAGATCGGTCATTATCACTGATTTGTTATCTGATGATTAGTATGACTTTCTAACCCCATGAAATAACCAGTAATGTATTAAAAAAACACACACATTAGATGAAATTTTACAGTCCAAAAAAGATTATTGGCCCATCGAGTCTGTCAAGTCCCTACCAGTCTAGCACTGGTAGGGTACTGGTAGCTCTGCTAGGTTAGTCAAAAGACTCAATAGCAATTGAGAAGTCTTGACCAATTCTAGTAATTTAAGAGGTTAGCAATACAAAAACTGCATGATTGCTGAAGTAATGGGTTTACAAAATGATCCTGCTGTAGGGCACAGCCTGACATGTCTAGGCAACAGAAAAGTGCCTTTAGCATTCCAGAGACATGCTTGATGATGTTGCGTGTGCTGGCGTGTGCCTCATTGTAGAGTTCCTCTGCTGGAGACATTGAGTGCCAGTAGGGGGTGAGCAGCCAGGGCCTCAGAGGATAAGCGCTGTCACCTGTGTGGATAATAACATGGTTAGCCCTCTGCTATTCTATACTGTGCCCCTTGCCTGTCCCTGGTGCCCACACCAACATGCACACCCTGCCCTCCCCTTTTCCTAGGTCTGCTCTGCCCATCACCCCATGCCATACTCACCCACTAGGTGGCCCATGGGATGTTCCCACATTCAAACCTGTGGCACAAGTGCAGAGCTGTGTCAGATGAAAACATCATGTGCTCCCAGGGTGTGTGGCGCAGACATTGGTAATGTGCCCTTGGCATCGTACACTACCTGGCAGTGGATACTCAGGGTCCCTTCCAGTTTATGTATGCCACTCCTCGGGCCAGGAGGCATGCAGATGGGCACAAGGAGCATTCAATGGCCCAATTCATGCCAGGCATACATGCAACCCGGTGGAAGTCCTGCATGGTTGCTGTATGCTCTGCTTGTGTGCTGGGGAAATGAATGAATTCCGAAGCACGTGGCAGCGGGACGTTAAGGAACTGTGTGAGGAGGCGGGACATGGCCAACTGGGTTATGCCCGTGGTGTCCCCTGTTGGCCTCTGGAAGGTGCCCGTGAGGAGCAGGCACATGACGACTGTCATTTTCATCTCCACGCACATGGTGTGCCTCTGTCTGGTGGATGCCTGCATCTCCTCACTGCACAGCTCACAGATCTGCCTCAGAATGGCCCTGTTCAGGCAGTACTGGCCCACAATCTCCATGTCACTGTAATTCTTGAAGGTGATACAGGCACGGTACCACCTGTGTCAGGCATACCACCAATGGGCTCTTCCTCGGCCATGTTGCTGTTCATCCTGCCCCTCCACCCCTCATTATGGCCTCCATCATGAAGGGCACACCATCTATGGCCCTTGCTGTCCAATATCCCCTGGGTGGTTGGCTGCTGCTGGCTATGTGCCACTGGAGCACTGCCTGGCAGTGTGTCTGTTTCGCTCTCTGTGCCCCTCTCTCCCACTCCACTGCCACCTCTGTCCCTCTCCCTCTCTGCCTGCCTTGGTTTGTCTGTCTGTCTGTCTCTCTCTCTCTCTCTCTCTCTGTCTTTCTCTCTCTCTCTCTCTCTTACACCCTCTCACCTGGTGCAAGTAGTGTCTGTGTGGTTGTGCCTAGTATTTATCGGAACAAGCCTGCTCAGAGCAACTTCAATTTGCTCCACACTTGTGCCATGGTTTCACAGCTGAATATACCACTGTACTGGATATTCATGGTAATGCCCCCTGCACTTAGCCTGCATTCTTATAGTTACACACTGGCACAATGGATTTTGTGGGTGCACTGGCTCCCACTGAATATGGCTCCTTGGGTCAAGTCCGCACTTGCGCTGGTGCAACTGCTTTGAATATCCAGGCCATTCTGTTCAGTATCTAATTCATTGGTGTAGGAAGGTTTAAGTAGCATTATAAAATGGATTTTAATTTTTTTGCATCCCGATTAGCTAAGAAGGTTCTGATGCTACGTGGTACAGACAAAAATACCCATGACTTTGCTCTTCTTAATTTGTTTGAGTACTCATTTTTTTTAAGTATGATAAGCACACTCCAGGGTGTGGTTTTCTTTTCATAAACCACACTTCCAGGCAGTTGAAAGCACTTGATACAAGCACCTCTTGCTTCACAACACATCACGTCATGTGGTTCAGAAAAAGAAATCCACATCCTGCCATGTCTTCTTACTTACTACTCCTTATTAGCATTAGAATATTTAGGAAGAACAGGTGGATTACACAGGCTTGCATTTCCAAGGGTTTCCAACACTGGTGGGGTTTTCCTCTCTTCAGAATCGAAGTCAACAGACTCTTTTGGCAACTCTGCGCATTAACCATTGTCTACAACAATTTTCTCATACTATATAGGGCCACTAACTTTGCTACTTTCTCTTCATAGATAATTGCTAAACAAGACCTATGGTCAAAATGTCAATTCTAACTCTATTTTCTATTTTCAGCATGCATTTAATATTACCTTTTGTGTTGTGCTTATACTGTTAATTGCTGTGGCTACCTAGGTGACAAAAGGCATACTGCAAGACCTTTGTTTCTTTTTGTCTAGCATTTCTTAAGGTCCAAAGCTAAACTATGCCACTTTTAATTACATTTGCCCAGCTGAAATCTGCTCAAGGAAAACGATGGGTCTATAATTATAAGCTGACAGAATATTTGTAATTATGTACATATCAGTGTGGTTGCAATTCTAATGCATATAAGATTTTGTGATTTGAAATATTGCTATCTCTGCTTTCAACTCACTTTGTTCCTATTGCTGTCAATTGGCCATCCTTTTTCCTTTGTCAAATTGTAACTGTCAAGGTCATCCCTGAAGAAAAACAATGTCATGTCTAGTGTGCTTGACTGGTCAACAAAAGTAAATAACATGAATATTCCAGAGCTCTAATTTAATGCAGCGGTGAAAGAAAGTGATAGGGTGCATGCAATCCTCATTTCCTAGTCCACCCTGAACAGAGACTCTCAATGGTTACATTGGCAAGCCTCTTCTAGCGGGTGCTCTGTCAGTAACAATACAGTTTTGTGCAAATGCTTGATTTCAGTCAAAGCAAAATTAGAAATGTTAGCACTTGAGTCCGCAGATGATAAGACTATGTCTGAATTAAAATCAAGTTGCAGTATGTCCCAGCTACACAATGATGAGCTGTCTTAGCTTGCAGAAAAGTTGACATGCACACTGATGCTGTATTTGAGAACTCATTTAACATGTCTGTATGTAGTCTGTATCATTTGTTCTTTAACTGAAAACATTAACAGATTTACTGGTTGAAAGCAATCATGAGTACACGGTATTGTCATAATAAATCAATTATGCTACCAAAGTCTGTTATTATCAACTGCAATTAAGGCAGTGCCTTAAGGAACAACATCGTACTCATACTGCAGTACTTAAGAAGAATAACACATTACTTAATAGAAGGATACATTGTCACAAGGGTGTCAGCCATAGCTGCTGCACTGTGTTACATTGACCCATTACAGTTAAAAAGTTCCTTTTAAAAGGGAATTGGGTATTAAAGTACCTGTAGATCTGTATTTTCTGAAGGACATGTGGTTTTAAAATTGACCTTCCATTTAGTTTTACTAGTTATAACTGTTTTTTCTTTATATTTAGTGGTTGCCTCCTAGCTGGCCCAAAGACTGTGTGTAGCACATCACGTTACTCTGCAAGGAAGATGGGATCCAGGATTAAGGGTAACCTTGCACTATGTTGCTCATCAGGTTGGCGGCAGGCAGGAATATCATGGAGGTGATGTTCTAACTGACTCAGGGAAAAAAGAGCTGGAGTGCATTTTGCTGCAGTACTTCTTGCACCTGAGATATGAAGCATTTAAGAGAACACCACCATCCATGCCATGTATGGTCAAGATCAGGTACTGTGATGTGTTCTGGTGTAATGGGGTAGAATGATGGGGATCTGGGGAAAATGGGGGTGAATAAGACACCTGAATCTAATAAAAAAAGATCGGTCATTATCACTGATTTGTTATCTGATGATTAGCATGACTTTTAACCCATGAAATAACCAGTAATGTATTAAAAAACACACACATTACATGAAATTTTACAGTCCAAAAAGATTATTGGCCCATCGAGTCTGTCAAGTCCCTACCAGTCTAGCACTGGTAGGGTGCTATTAACTCTGCTAGGTTAGTCAAAAGACTCAATAGCAATTAGAAGTCTTGGCCAATTCTAGTAATTTAAGAGGTTAGCAATACAAAAACTGCATGATTGCTGAAGTAATGGGTTTACAAAATGATCCTGCTGTAGGGCACAGCCTGACATGTCTAGGCAACAGAAAAGTGCCTTTAGCATGCCGGAGACATGCTTGATGATGTTGCGTGTGCTAGTGTGTGCCTCATTGTAGAGTTCCTCTGCTGGAGACATTGCGTGTCAGTAGGGGGTGAGCAGCCAGGGCCTCAGAGGATAAGCACTGTCACCTGTGTGGATAATAACATGGTTAGCCCTCTGCTATTTTATACTGTGCCCCTTGCCTGTCCCTGGTGCCCACACCAACATGCACACCCTGCCCTCCCTTTTCCTAGGTCTGCTCTGCCCATCACCCCATGCCATACTCACCCACTATGTGGCCCATGGGGATGTTCCACATTGAACCTGTGGCACAAGTGCAGAGCTGTGTCAGATGAAAACATCATGTGCACTCCCAGGGTGTGTGGCGAGACATTGGTAATGTGCCCTTGGCATCGTACACTACCTGGCAGTGGATACTCAGGGTCCCCTTCCAGTTTATGTATGCCACTCCCTCGGGCCAGGAGGCATGGAGATGGGCACATGGGCGCATTCAATGGCCCAATTCATGCCAGGCATACATGCAACCCGGTGGAAGTCCTGCATGGTTGCTGTATGCTCTGCTTGTGTGCTGGGGAAATGAATGAATTCCGAAGCACGTGGCAGCGGGACGTTAAGGAACTGTGTGAGGAGGCGGGACATGGCCAACTGGTTATGCCTGTGGTTCCCCTGTTGGCCTTTGGAGGTGCCCGTGAGGAGCAGGCACATGACGACTGTCATTTTCATCTCCACGCACATGGTGTGCCTCTGTCTGGTGGATGCCTGCATCTCCTCACTGCACAGCTCACAGATCTGCCTCAGAATGGCCCTGTTCAGGCAGAACTTGCCCACAATCTCCGTGTCACTGTAATTCTTGAAGGTGATACAGGCACGGTACCACCTGTATCAGGCATACCACCAATGGGCTCTTCCTCGGCCATGTTGCTGTTCATCCTGCCCCTCCACCCCTCATTATGGCCTCCATCATGAAGGCACACCATCTATGGCCCTTGCTGTCCAATATCCCCTGGGTGGTTGGCTGCTGCTGGCTATGTGCCACGCTGGAGCACTACCTGGCAGTGTCTGTTTGCTCTCTGTCCCCTCTCTCCTCCATGCCACCTCTGTCCCTCTCCCTCTCTGCCTGCCTTGGTCTGTCTGTCTGTCTCTCTCTCTCTCTCTCTGTCTTTCTCTCTCTCTCTCTCTACACCCTCTCACCTGGTGCAAGTAGTGTCTGTGTGGTTGTGCCTAGTATTTATCGGAACAAGCCTGCTCAGAGCAACCTTCAATTTGCTCCACACTTGTGCCATGGTTTCACAGTTGAATATACCACTGTACTGGATATTCATGGTAATGCCCCTGCACTTGCGCCTGCATTCCTTAAAGTTACACACTGGCACAATGGATTTTGTGGGGTGCACTGGCTCCCACTGAATATGGCTCCTTGGGTCAAGTCCACACTTGCGCTGGTGCAACTGCTTTGAATATCCAGGCCATTCTGTTCAGTATCTAATTCATTGGTGTAGGAAGGTTTAAGTAGCATTATAAAATGGATTTTAATTTTTTTGCATCCGGTTAGCTAAGAAGGTTCTGATGCTTCGTGGTACAGACAAAATACCCATGACTTTGCTCTTCTTAATTTGTTTGAGTACTCATTTTTTTTAAGTATGATAAGCACACTCCAGGGTGTGGTTTTCTTTTCATAAACCACACTTCCAGGCAGTTGAAAGCACTTGATACAAGCACCTCTTGCTTCACAACACATCACGTCATGTGGTTCAGAAAAAGAAATCCACATCCTGCCATGTCTTCTTACTTACTTCTCCTTATTAGCATTAGAATATTTAGGAAGAAAATGTGGATTACACAGGCTTGCATTTCCAAGGGTTTCCAACACTGGTGGGGTTTTCCTCTCTTCAGAATCGAAGTCAACAGACTCTTTTGGCAACTCTGCGCATTAACCATTGTCTACAACAATTTTCTCATACTATATAGGGCCACTAACTTTGCTACTTTCTCTTCATAGATAATTGCTAAACAAGACCTATGGTCAAAATGTCAATTCTAACTCTATTATCTATTTTCAGCATGCATTAATATTACCTTTTGTGTTGTGCTATACTGTTAATTGCTGTGGCTACCTAGGTGACAAAGGCATACTGCAAGACCTTTGTTTCTTTTTGTCTAGCATTTCTTAAGGTCCAAAGCTAAACTATGCCACTTTTAATTACATTTGCCCAGCTGAAATCTTCTCATAGAAAACGATGGGTCTATAATTATAAGCTGACAGAATATTTGTAATTATGTACATATCAGTGTGGATTTACAATTCTAATGCATATAAGATTTTGTGATTTGAAATATTGCTATCTCTGCTTTCAACTCACTTTGTTCCTATTGCTGTCAATTGGCCATCCTTTTTTCCTTTGTCAAATTGTATCTGCCAAGGTCATCCCTGAAGAAAAAAAACAATGTCATGTCTAGTGTGCTTGACTGGTCAACAAAAAGTAAATAACATGAATATTCCAGAGCTCTAATTTAATGCAGCGGTGAAAGAAAGTGATAGGGTGCGTGCCAATCCTCATTTCAAGTCCACCCTGAACAGAGACTCTCAATGGTTACATTGGCAAGCCTCTTCTAGCGGGTGCTCTGTCAGTAGCAATGCAGTTTTGTGCAAATGCTTGATTTCAGTCAAAGCAAAATTAGAAGTGTTAGCACTTGAGTCCGCAGATGATAAGACTATGTCTGAATTAAAAACAAGTTGCAGTATGTCCCAGCTACACAATGATGAGCTGTCTTAGCTTGCAGAAAAGTTGACATGCACACTGATGCTGTATTTGAGAACTCATTTAATATGTCTGTATGTAGTCTGTATCATTTGTTCTTTAACTGAAAACATTAACAGATTTACTGGTTGAAAGCAATCATGAGTACACGGTATTGTCATAATAAATCAATTATGCTACCAAAGTCTGTTATTATCAACTGCAATTAAGGCAGTGCCTTAAGGAACAACATCGTACTCATACTGCAGTACTTAAGAAAATAACACATTACTTAATAGAAGGATACATTGTCACAAGGAGTGTCAGCCCATAGCTGCTGCACTGTGTTTACATTTGACCCATTACAGTTAGAAAGTTCCTTTTAAAGGGAATTGGGTATTAAAGTACCTGTAGACCTGTATTTTCTGAAGGACATGTGGTTTTAAATATTGACCTTCCATTTAGTTTTACTAGTTATAACTGTTTTTCTTTATATTTAGTGGTTTGCCTCCAGCTGGCCCAAAGACTGTGTGGTAGCACATCACGTTACTCTGCAAGGAAGATGGGATCCAGGATTAAGGGTAACCTTGCACTATGTTGCTCATCAGGTTGGTGGCAGGCAGGAATATCATGGGTGATGTTCTAACTGACTCAGGGAAAAAAGAGCTGGAGTGCATTTTGCTGCAGTACTTCTTGCACCTGAGATATGAGAAGCATTTAAGAGAACACCACCATCCATGCCATGTATGGCCAAGGTCAGGTACTGTGATGTGTTCTCGGTGTAATGGGGTAGAATGATGGGGATCTGGGGAAAGGGGGGGGGTGAATAAGACACCTGAATCTAATAAAAAAAAAGATCGGTCATTATCACTGATTTGTTATCTGATGATTAGTATGACTTTCTAACCCCATGAAATAACCAGTAATGTATTAAAAAAACACACACATTAGATGAAATTTTACAGTCCAAAAAAGATTATTGGCCCATCGAGTCTGTCAAGTCCCTACCAGTCTAGCACTGGTAGGTACTGATAACTCTGCTAGGTTAGTCAAAAGACTCAATAGCAATTGAGAAGTCTTGACCAATTCTAGTAATTTAAGAGGTTAGCAATACAAAAACTGCATGATTGCTGAAGTAATGGGTTTACAAAATGATCCTGCTGTAGGGCACAGCCTGACATGTCTAGGCAACAGAAAAGTGCCTTTAGCATTCCAGAGACATGCTTGATGATGTTGCGTGTGCTGGCGTGTGCCTCATTGTAGAGTTCCTCTGCTGGAGACATTGAGTGCCAGTAGGGGGTGAGCAGCCAGGGCCTCAGAGGATAAGCGCTGTCACCTGTGTGGATAATAACATGGTTAGCCCTCTGCTATTTTATACTGTGCCCCTTGCCTGTCCCTGGTGCCCACACCAACATGCACACCCTGCCCTCCCCTTTTCCTAGGTCTGCTCTGCCCATCACCCCATGCCATACTCACCCACTAGGTGGCCCATGGGGATGTTCCCACATTCGAACCTGTGGCACAAGTGCAGAGCTGTGTCAGATGAAAACATCATGTGCACTCCCAGGGTGTGTGGCGCAGACATTGGTAATGTGCCCCTTGGCATCGTACACTACCTGGCAGTGGATACTCAGGGTCCCCTTCCAGTTTATGTATGCCACTCCCCTCGGGCCAGGAGGCATGCAGATGGGCACATGGGCGCATTCAATGGCCCAATTCATGCCAGGCATACATGCAACCCGGTGAAAGTCCTGCATGGTTGCTGTATGCTCTGCTTGTGTGCTGGAGAAATGAATGAATTCCGAAGCACGTGGCAGCGGGACGTTAAGGAACTGTGTGAAGAGGCGGGACATGGCCAACTGGGTTATGCCCGTGGTGTCCCCTGTTGGCCTCTGGAAGGTGCCCGTGAGGAGCAGGCACATGACTGTCATTTCATCTCCACACACATGGTGTGCCTCTGTCTGGTGGATGCCTGCATCTCCTCACTGCACAGCTCACAGATCTGCCTCAGAATGGCCCTGTTCAGGCAGTACTGGCCCACAATCTCCATGTCACTGTAATTCTTGAAGGTGATACAGGCACGGTACCACCTGTGTCAGGCATACCACCAATGGGCTCTTCCTCGGCCATGTTGCTGTTCATCCTGCCCCCTCACACCCCTCATTATGGCCTCCATCATGAAGGGCACACCATCTATGGCCCTTGCTGTCCAATATCCCCCTGGGTGGTTGGCTGCTGCTGGCTATGTGCCACGCTGGAGCACTGCCGGCAGTGTGTCTGTTTACTCTCTGTGCCCCTCTCTCCCCCCACTGCCACCTCTGTCCCTCTCCCTCTCTGCCTGCCTTGGTTTGTCTGTCTGTCTGTCTCTCTCTCTCTCTCTCTGTCTTTCTTCTCTCTCTCTCTCTCTTACACCCTCTCACCTGGTGCAAGTAGTGTCTGTGTGGTTGTGCCTAGTATTTATCGGAACAAGCCTGCTCAGAGCAACTTCAATTTGCTCCACACTTGTGCCATGGTTTCACAGTTGAATATACCACTGTACTGGATATTCATGGTAATGCCCCCTGCACTTGCGCCTGCATTCCTTATAGTTACACACTGGCACAATGGATTTTGTGGGGTGCACTGGCTCCCACTGAATATGGCTCCTTGGGTCAAGTCCGCACTTGCGCTGGTGCAACTGCTTTGAATATCCAGGCCATTCTGTTCAGTATCTAATTCATTGGTGTAGGAAGGTTTAAGTAGCATTATAAAATGGATTTTAATTTTTTTGCATCCCGATTAGCTAAGAAGGTTCTGATGCTACGTGGTACAGACAAAAATACCCATGACTTTGCTCTTCTTAATTTGTTTGAGTACTCATTTTTTTTAAGTATGATAAGCACACTCCAGGGTGTGGTTTTCTTTTCATAAACCACACTTCCAGGCAGTTGAAAGCACTTGATACAAGCACCTCTTGCTTCACAACACATCACGTCATGTGGTTCAGAAAAAGAAATCCACATCCTGCCATGTCTTCTTACTTACTACTCCTTATTAGCATTAGAATATTTAGGAAGAACAGGTGGATTACACAGGCTTGCATTTCCAAGGGTTTCCAACACTGGTGGGGTTTTCCTCTCTTCAGAATCGAAGTCAACAGACTCTTTTGGCAACTCTGCGCATTAACCATTGTCTACAACAATTTTCTCATACTATATAGGGCCACTAACTTTGCTACTTTCTCTTCATAGATAATTGCTAAACAAGACCTATGGTCAAAATGTCAATTCTAACTCTATTTTCTATTTTCAGCATGCATTTAATATTACCTTTTGTGTTGTGCTTATACTGTTAATTGCTGTGGCTACCTAGGTGACAAAAGGCATACTGCAAGACCTTTGTTTCTTTTGTCTAGCATTTCTTAAGGTCCAAAGCTAAACTATGCCACTTTTAATTACATTTGCCCAGCTGAAATCTGCTCAAGGAAAGCGATGGGTCTATAATTATAAGCTGACAGAATATTTGTAATTATGTACATATCAGTGTGGATTTGCAATTCTAATGCATATAAGATTTTGTGATTTGAAATATTGCTATCTCTGCTTTCAACTCACTTTGTTCCTATTGCTGTCAATTGGCCATCCTTTTTTCCTTTGTCAAATTGTAACTGTCAAGGTCATCCCTGAAGAAAGAAAACAATGTCATGTCTAGTGTGCTTGACTGGTCAACAAAAAGTAAATAACATGAATATTCCAGAGCTCTAATTTAATGCAGCGGTGAAAGAAAGTGATAGGGTGCATGCCAATCCTCATTTCCTAGTCCACCCCTGAACAGAGACTCTCAATGGTTACATTGGCAAGCCTCTTCTAGCGGGTGCTCTGTCAGTAGCAATACAGTTTTGTGCAAATGCTTGATTTCAGTCAAAGCAAAATTAGAAATGTTAGCACTTGAGTCCGCAGATGATAAGACTATGTCTGAATTAAAATCAAGTTGCAGTATGTCCCAGCTACACAATGATGAGCTGTCTTAGCTTGCAGAAAAGTTGACATGCACACTGATGCTGTATTTGAGAACTCATTTAACATGTCTGTATGTAGTCTGTATCATTTGTTCTTTAACTGAAAACATTAACAGATTTACTGGTTGAAAGCAATCATGAGTACACGGTATTGTCATAATAAATCAATTATGCTACCAAAGTCTGTTATTATCAACTGCAATTAAGGCAGTGCCTTAAGGAACAACATCATACTCATACTGCAGTACTTAAGAAGAATAACACATTACTTAATAGAAGGATACATTGTCACAAAGTGTCAGCCCATAGCTGCTGCACTGTGTTTACATTTGACCCATTACAGTTAAGAAAGTTCCTTTTAAAAGGAATTGGGTATTAAAGTACCTGTAGATCTGTATTTTCTGAAGGACATGTGGTTTTAAAAATTGACCTTCCATTTAGTTTTTACTAGTTATAACTGTTTTTTTCTTTATATTTAGTGGTTGCCTCCTAGCTGGCCCAAAGACTGTGTGGTAGCACATCACGTTACTCTGCAAGGAAGATGGGATCCAGGATTAAGGGTAACCTTGCACTATGTTGCTCATCAGGTTGGCGGCAGGCAGGAATATCATGGAGGTGATGTTCTAACTGACTCAGGGGAAAAAAGAGCTGGAGTGCATTTTGCTGCAGTACTTCTTGCACCTGAGATATGAGAAGCATTTAAGAGAACACCACCATCCATGCCATGTATGGTCAAGATCAGGTACTGTGATGTGTTCTCGGTGTAATGGGGTAGAATGATGGGGATCTGGGGAAAATGGGGGGTGAATAAGACACCTGAATCTAATAAAAAAAAAGATCGGTCATTATCACTGATTTGTTATCTGATGATTAGCATGACTTTCTAACCCCATGAAATAACCAGTAATGTATTAAAAAAACACACACATTACATGAAATTTTACAGTCCAAAAAAGATTATTGGCCCATCGAGTCTGTCAAGTCCCTACCAGTCTAGCACTGGTAGGGTACTGTTAGCTCTGCTAGGTTAGTCAAAAGACTCAATAGCAATTGAGAAGTCTTGGCCAATTCTAGTAATTTAAGAGGTTAGCAATACAAAAACTGCATGATTGCTGAAGTAATGGGTTTACAAAATGATCCTGCTGTAGGGCACAGCCTGACATGTCTAGGCAACAGAAAAGTGCCTTTAGCATTCCAGAGACATGCTTGATGATGTTGCGTGTGCTGGCGTGTGCCTCATTGTAGAGTTCCTCTGCTGGAGACATTGAGTGCCAGTAGGGGGTGAGCAGCCAGGGCCTCAGAGGATAAGCGCTGTCACCTGTGTGGATAATAACATGGTTAGCCCTCTGCTATTTTATACTGTGCCCCTTGCCTGTCCCTGGTGCCCACACCAACATGCACACCCTGCCCTCCCCTTTTCCTAGGTCTGCTCTGCCCATCACCCCATGCCATACTCACCCACTAGGTGGCCCATGGGGATGTTCCCACATTCGAACCTGTGGCACAAGTGCAGAGCTGTGTCAGATGAAAACATCATGTGCACTCCCAGGGTGTGTGCGCAGACATTGGTAATGTGCCCCTTGGCATGCACTACCTGGCAGTGGATACTCAGGGTCCCCTTCCAGTTTATGTATGCCACTCCTCGGGCCAGGAGGCATGCAGATGGGCACATGGGCGCATTCAATGGCCCAATTCATGCCAGGCATACATGCAACCCGGTGGAAGTCCTGCATGGTTGCTGTATGCTCTGCTTGTGTGCTGGAGAAATGAATGAATTCCGAAGCACGTGGCAGCGGGACGTTAAGGAACTGTGTGAGGAGGTGGGACATGGCCAACTGGGTTATGCCCGTGGTGTCCCCTGTTGGCCTCTGGAAGGTGCCCGTGAGGAGCAGGCACATGACGACTGTCATTTTCATCTCCACGCACATGGTGTGCCTCTGTCTGGTGGATGCCTGCATCTCCTCACTGCACAGCTCACAGATCTGCCTCAGAATGGCCCTGTTCAGGCAGTACTGGCCCACAATCTCCATGTCACTGTAATTTTTGAAGGTGATACAGGCACGGTACCACCTGTGTCAGGCATACCACCAATGGGCTCTTCCTCGGCCATGTTGCTGTTCATCCTGCCCCCTCACACCCCTCATTATGGCCTCCACCATGAAGGGCACACCATCTATGGCCCTTGCTGTCCAATATCCCCCTGGGTGGTTGGCTGCTGCTGGCTATGTGCCACGCTGGAGCACTGCCTGGCAGTGTGTCTGTTTCGCTCTCTGTGCCCCTCTCTCCCACTCCACTGCCACCTCTGTCCCTCTCCCTCTCTGCCTGCCTTGGTTTGTCTGTCTGTCTGTCTCTCTCTCTCTCTCTCTCTCTGTCTTTCTCTCTCTCTCTCTCTCTTACACCCTCTCACCTGGTGCAAGTAGTGTCTGTGTGGTTGTGCCTAGTATTTATCGGAACAAGCCTGCTCAGAGCAACTTCAATTTGCTCCACACTTGTGCCATGGTTTCACAGTTGAATATACCACTGTACTGGATATTCATGGTAATGCCCCCTGCACTTGCGCCTGCATTCCTTATAGTTACACACTGGCACAATGGATTTTGTGGGGTGCACTGGCTCCCACTGAATATGGCTCCTGGGTCAAGTCCGCACTTGCGCTGGTGCAACTGCTTTGAATATCCAGGCCATTCTGTTCAGTATCTAATTCATTGGTGTAGGAAGGTTTAAGTAGCATTATAAAATGGATTTTAATTTTTTGCATCCGATTAGCTAAGAAGGTTCTGATGCTCGTGAGTACAGACAAAAATACCCATGACTTTGCTCTTCTTAATTTGTTTGAGTACTCATTTTTTTAAGTATGATAAGCACACTCCAGGGTGTGGTTTTCTTTTCATAAACCACACTTCCAGGCAGTTGAAGCACTTGATACAAGCACCTCTTGCTTCACAACACATCCGTCATGTGGTTCAGAAAAAAATCCACATCCTGCCATGTCTTCTTACTACTCCTTATTAGCATTAGAATATTTAGGAAGAACAGGTGGATTACACAGGCTTGCATTTCCAAGGGTTTCCAACACTGGTGGGTTTTCCTCTCTTCAGAATCGAAGTCAACAGACTCTTTTGGCAACTCTGCGCATTAACCATTGTCTACAACAATTTTCTCATACTATATAGGGCCACTAACTTTGCTACTTTCTCTTCATAGATAATTGCTAAACAAGACCTATGGTCAAAATGTCAATTCTAACTCTATTTTCTATTTTCAGCATGCATTTAATATTACCTTTTTGTGTTGTGCTTATACTGTTAATTGCTGTGGCTACCTAGGTGACAAAAGGCATACTGCAAGACCTTTGTTTCTTTTTTGTCTAGCATTTCTTAAGGTCCAAAGCTAAACTATGCCACTTTTAATTACATTTTGCCCAGCTGAAATCTGCTCAAGGAAAACGATGGGTCTATAATTATAAGCTGACAGAATATTTGTAATTATGTACATATCAGTGTGGATTTGCAATTCTAATGCATATAAGATTTTGTGATTTGAAATATTGCTATCTCTGCTTTCAACTCACTTTGTTCCTATTGCTGTCAATTGGCCATCCTTTTTTCCTTTGTCAAATTGTAACTGTCAAGGTCATCCCTGAAGAAAGAAAACAATGTCATGTCTAGTGTGCTTGACTGGTCAACAAAAAGTAAATAACATGAATATTCCAGAGCTCTAATTTAATGCAGCGGTGAAAGAAAGTGATAGGGTGCATGCCAATCCTCATTTCCTAGTCCACCCCTGAACAGAGACTCTCAATGGTTACATTGGCAAGCCTCTTCTAGCGGGTGCTCTGTCAGTAGCAATACAGTTTTGTGCAAATGCTTGATTTCAGTCAAAGCAAAATTAGAAATGTTAGCACTTGAGTCCGCAGATGATAAGACTATGTCTGAATTAAAATCAAGTTGCAGTATGTCCCAGCTACACAAAGATGAGCTGTCTTAGCTTGCAGAAAAGTTGACATGCACACTGATGCTGTATTTGAGAACTCATTTAACATGTCTGTATGTAGTCTGTATCATTTGTTCTTTAACTGAAAACATTAACAGATTTACTGGTTGAAAGCAATCATGAGTACACGGTATTGTCATAATAAATCAATTATGCTACCAAAGTCTGTTATTATCAACTGCAATTAAGGCAGTGCCTTAAGGAACAACATCGTACTCATACTGCAGTACTTAAGAAGAATAACACATTACTTAATAGAAGGATACATTGTCACAAGGAGTGTCAGCCCATAGCTGCTGCACTGTGTTTACATTTGACCCATTACAGTTAAGAAAGTTCCTTTTAAAAGGGAATTGGGTATTAAAGTACCTGTAGATCTGTATTTTCTGAAGGACATGTGGTTTTAAAAATTGACCTTCCATTTAGTTTTTACTAGTTATAACTGTTTTTTTCTTTATATTTAGTGGTTGCCTCCTAGCTGGCCCAAAGACTGTGTGGTAGCACATCACGTTACTCTGCAAGGAAGATGGGATCCAGGATTAAGGGTAACCTTGCACTATGTTGCTCATCAGGTTGGCGGCAGGCAGGAATATCATGGAGGTGATGTTCTAACTGACTCAGGGGAAAAAAGAGCTGGAGTGCATTTTGCTGCAGTACTTCTTGCACCTGAGATATGAGAAGCATTTAAGAGAACACCACCATCCGTGCCATGTATGGTCAAGATCAGGTACTGTGATGTGTTCTCGGTGTAATGGGGTAGAATGATGGGGATCTGGGGAAAATGGGAGGTGAATAAGACACCTGAATCTAATAAAAAAAAAGATCAGTCATTATCACTGATTTGTTATCTGATGATTAGCATGACTTTCTAACCCCATGAAATAACCAGTAATGTATTAAAAAAACACACACATTACATGAAATTTTACAGTCCAAAAAAGATTATTGGCCCATCGAGTCTGTCAAGTCCCTACCAGTCTAGCACTGGTAGGGTACTATTAACTCTGCTAGGTTAGTCAAAAGACTCAATAGCAATTGAGAAGTCTTGGCCAATTCTAGTAATTTAAGAGGTTAGCAATACAAAACTGCATGATTGCTGAAGTAATGGGTTTACAAAATGATCCTGCTGTAGGGCACAGCCTGACATGTCTAGGCAACAGAAAAGTGCCTTTAGCATGCCGGAGACATGCTTGATGATGTTGCGTGTGCTAGTGTGTGCCTCATTGTAGAGTTCCTCTGCTGGAGACATTGCGTGTCAGTAGGGGGTGAGCAGCCAGGGCCTCAGAGGATAAGCACTGTCACCTGTGTGGATAATAACATGGTTAGCCCTCTGCTATTTTATACTGTGCCCCTTGCCTGTCCCTGGTGCCCACACCAACATGCACACCCTGCCCTCCCCTTTTCCTAGGTCTGCTCTGCCCATCACCCCATGCCATACTCACCCACTATGTGGCCCATGGGGATGTTCCCACATTCGAACCTGTGGCACAAGTGCAGAGCTGTGTCAGATGAAAACATCATGTGCACTCCCAGGGTGTGTGGCGCAGACATTGGTAATGTGCCCCTTGGCATCGTACACTACCTGGCAGTGGATACTCAGGGTCCCCTTCCAGTTTATGTATGCCACTCCCTCGGGCCAGGAGGCATGCAGATGGGCACATGGGCGCATTCAATGGCCCAATTCATGCCAGGCATACATGCAACCCGGTGGAAGTCCTGCATGGTTGCTGTATGCTCTGCTTGTGTGCTGGGAAATGAATGAATTCAAGCACGTGGCAGGGGCGTTAAGGAACTGTGTGAGGAGGCGGGACATGGCCAACTGGGTTATGCCTGTGGTGTCCCCTGTTGGCCTTTGGAAGGTGCCCGTGAGGAGCAGGCACATGACGACTGTCATTTTCATCTCCACGCACATGGTGTGCCTCTGTCTGGTGGATGCCTGCATCTCCTCACTGCACAGCTCACAGATCTGCCTCAGAATGGCCCTGTTCAGGCAGAACTTGCCCACAATCTCCGTGTCACTGTAATTCTTGAAGGTGATACAGGCACGGTACCACCTGTATCAGGCATACCACCAATGGGCTCTTCCTCGGCCATGTTGCTGTTCATCCTGCCCCCCTCACACCCCTCATTATGGCCTCCATCATGAAGGGCACACCATCTATGGCCCTTGCTGTCCAATATCCCCCTGGGTGGTTGGCTGCTGCTGGCTATGTGCCACGCTGGAGCACTGCCTGGCAGTGTGTCTGTTTCGCTCTCTGTGCCCCTCTCTCCCACTCCACTGCCACCTCTGTCCCTCTCCCTCTCTGCCTGCCTTGGTCTGTCTGTCTGTCTGTCTCTCTCTCTCTCTCTCTGTCTTTCTCTCTCTCTCTCTCTCTTACACCCTCTCACCTGGTGCAAGTAGTGTCTGTGTGGTTGTGCCTAGTATTTATCGGAACAAGCCTGCTCAGAGCAACTTCAATTTGCTCCACACTTGTGCCATGGTTTCACAGTTGAATATACCACTGTACTGGATATTCATGGTAATGCCCCCCTGCACTTGCGCCTGCATTCCTTAAAGTTACACACTGGCACAATGGATTTTGTGGGGTGCACTGGCTCCCACTGAATATGGCTCCTTGGGTCAAGTCCACACTTGCGCTGGTGCAACTGCTTTGAATATCCAGGCCATTCTGTTCAGTATCTAATTCATTGGTGTAGGAAGGTTTAAGTAGCATTATAAAATGGATTTTAATTTTTTTGCATCCGATTAGCTAAGAAGGTTCTGATGCTCGTGGTACAGACAAAATACCCATGACTTTGCTCTTCTTAATTTGTTTGAGTACTCATTTTTTAAGTATGATAAGCACACTCCAGGGTGTGGTTTTCTTTTCATAAACCACACTTCCAGGCAGTTGAAAGCACTTGATACAAGCACCTCTTGCTTCACAACACATCACGTCATGTGGTTCAGAAAAGAAATCCACATCCTGCCATGTCTTCTTACTTACTTCTCCTTATTAGCATTAGAATATTTAGGAAGAAAATGTGGATTACACAGGCTTGCATTTCAAGGGTTTCCAACACTGGTGGGGTTTTCCTCTCTTCAGAATCGAAGTCAACAGACTCTTTTGGCAACTCTGCGCATTAACCATTGTCTACAACAATTTTCTCATACTATATAGGGCCACTAACTTTGCTACTTTCTCTTCATAGATAATTGCTAAACAAGACCTATGGTCAAAATGTCAATTCTAACTCTATTTTCTATTTTCAGCATGCATTTAATATTACCTTTTTGTGTTGTGCTTATACTGTTAATTGCTGTGGCTACCTAGGTGACAAAAGGCATACTGCAAGACCTTTGTTTCTTTTTTGTCTAGCATTTCTTAAGGTCCAAAGCTAAACTATGCCACTTTTAATTACATTTTGCCCAGCTGAAATCTTCTCATAGAAAACGATGGGTCTATAATTATAAGCTGACAGAATATTTGTAATTATGTACATATCAGTGTGGATTTACAATTCTAATGCATATAAGATTTTGTGATTTGAAATATTGCTATCTCTGCTTTCAACTCACTTTGTTCCTATTGCTGTCAATTGGCCATCCTTTTTTCCTTTGTCAAATTGTATCTGCCAAGGTCATCCCTGAAGAAAAAAAACAATGTCATGTCTAGTGTGCTTGACTGGTCAACAAAAAGTAAATAACATGAATATTCCAGAGCTCTAATTTAATGCAGCGGTGAAAGAAAGTGATAGGGTGCGTGACAATCCTCATTTCAAGTCCACCCCTGAACAGAGACTCTCAATGGTTACATTGGCAAGCCTCTTCTAGCGGGTGCTCTGTCAGTAGCAATGCAGTTTTGTGCAAATGCTTGATTTCAGTCAAAGCAAAATTAGAAGTGTTAGCACTTGAGTCCGCAGATGATAAGACTATGTCTGAATTAAAATCAAGTTGCAGTATGTCCCAGCTACACAATGATGAGCTGTCTTAGCTTGCAGAAAAGTTGACATGCACACTGATGCTGTATTTGAGAACTCATTTAACATGTCTGTATGTAGTTTGTATCATTTGTTTTTTAACTGAAAACATTAACAGATTTACTGGTTGAAAGCAATCATGAGTACACGGTATTGTCATAATAAATCAATTATGCTACCAAAGTCTGTTATTATCAACTGCAATTAAGGCAGTGCCTTAAGGAACAACATTGTACTCATACTGCAGTACTTAAGAAGAATAACACATTACTTAATAGAAGGATACATTGTCACAAGGAGTGTCAGCCCATAGCTGCTGCACTGTGTTTACATTTGACCCATTACAGTTAAGAAAGTTCCTTTTAAAAGGGAATTGGGTATTAAAGTACATGTAGACCTGTATTTTCTGAAGGACATGTGGTTTTAAATATTGACCTTCCATTTAATTTTTACTAGTTATAACTGTTTTTTTCTTTATATTTAGTGGTTGCCTCCTAGCTGGCCCAAAGACTGTGTGGTAGCACATCACTTTACTCTGCAAGGAAGATGGGATCCAGGATTAAGGGTAACCTTGCACTATGTTGCTCATCAGGTTGGTGGCAGGCAGGAATATCATGGAGGTGATGTTCTAACTGACTCAGGGGAAAAAAGAGCTGGAGTGCATTTTGCTGCAGTACTTCTTGCACCTGAGATATGAGAAGCATTTAAGAGAACACCACCATCCATGCCATGTATGGCCAAGGTCAGGTACTGTGATGTGTTCTTGGTGTAATGGGGTAGAATGATGGGGATCTGGAGAAAGGGGGGGTGAATGAGACACCTGAATCTAATAAAAAAAAAGATCAGTCATTATCACTGATTTGTTATCTGATGATTAGTATGTCTTTCTAACCCCATGAAATAACCAGTAATGTATTAAAAAAACACACACATTACATGGAATTTTACAGTCCAAAAAAGATTATTGGCCCATCGAGTCTGTCAAGTCCCTACCAGTCTAGCACTGGTAGGGTACTGGTAGCTCTGCTAGGTTAGTCAAAAGACTCAATAGCAATTGAGAAGTCTTGACCAATTCTAGTAATTTAATAGGTTAGCAATACAAAAACTGCATGATTGCTGAAGTAATGGGTTTACAAAATGATCCTAGCCATCGGGTGATAAATCAAAGGCAATCACTGAACGAACTGGCAACCTGATAATGGTTAAAGTGGGGACCAGTATTTGCAAACCATGTCCTTCAGAAAAAATAGAGTAACAGGCAAAATGCTATTCCTCATTATTTGAACTTCTTAAAAAGGCCTGATAAGTTCAAAAGTTCGAGTTAAGTTTTTGTGAAAGTGAATCAAATCAACATTATTCATGCTTAGCTGTTTATAATGAAAAATTAAAATGTAATATAAATAGCAATCAGAACTTAAACTGAACAACCATTTTTTCTTGCATAGGGCTATGGCATGAGGACAAACTTGTTTTTTTTTTATTATCTGTGTTCCCTGTAAAACAAGTTAGCATGTTTTGAATGTATGCATAGAATTAGAAATTTACATTCTTCTACTGCTGTCCCGGGCTAGAGGACATTCAGATAAAAGGACTTTCATTTGAACATTCCTGTGTTCTCATAGAGGGGAAGCAAGTTCGGTGAGGATAACTGAGCTCTTTCTCTGTTTCTTTTAAATGTCTGTTTATTGAGAAGTTTTCCACAGTAAACAGTACAAACGACAGTGCAAGGTGAGAGGTGAGCACTTTGGAGGTGGTCTAATTCTTAATGCTGCAAACAGTTCAGTACTTGGAAGAATGCACTCACCACTAGTATGGGAAAGATGAGTCAAATAAGATTTTTTAGTTCAGAAACTGTGTAGTTTATTTAGTAGCCATCCAAGAGTAGTAAACAGGTAAACAAGCAGGATCAGACAGTGCAGCAGCACTGTCAGGAGTATGTGTCATTCCTTGTGTCCTCTGAGGAAGCCCCTACATGAGGGGTGAAAGGTAAGCCCGACAGTGCAGCTGCACTATCTGATCCTGCTTGTTTACCTCTTTACCACTCTTGGATATCAAATGTTGTGTCAGAGTGGCTAAGTTTTGCAGTTAATTTTTTCCATATCATAAACCTGTAACAATCTCTTGCCACTGTTTCAGGGTAGGGAGATGATTAGTAAGTCATAGTTTTGTAAGCACTTTCTTGGTGGCCACCATACAGATACACAAGAGATTCCTGGTGTTAGGGTCTCAGAAGCTCTGGGAGGTGTCTAAAGACATAACTCTTTCTGTTAACCTAAAGGTTTCCCCCAATATGCTTTATAAAGCTTTCTGTAGCTGATCCTAAAACAACTGTAGAACAGGGCAATGCCAAACAGTATGTCTATGGGTTGCTGGAGATGTGCCACATCCACCCCAGCAATGAGTCCCTTGTTCTGGATGATATTTGGCTACTATGTAAGGGATATGGAAAAAGTGTATCACCATCTTCCACAAGCATTCCAACCATAAGTAAGAAGAGGTAACTCTGAATATCTGCTAGGTACCTACCCCAGGAAAGCATTTCAGTTTGAATGAATAAGTTCAACTCCCATCTGATGAAGAGTACATTATGTATGTATGTATTTATTAATTTATTCAAAAATTGGTAACCACAAAGGCACACTGAGCAAGGCTCATTTTCAGGTGTGACCTGGGGGAGAGGGGAGAAGAAAACAACAAGCAAATAGAGAATACTGGATGGGCAACTATGCTGAACCAGTGTGTTCTGCCACAGAGGGATTCTGATTCCTTCTGACCTTGAGAGCGAAGCTCAAGAGGTCCATGGGAATCGGAACCCTGAGGTGGCAAAACACTTTGGTTGTGTGTAGAGTTGCTCATCCTGTATTTTTTATAGTGTATAGTACTGTGTGATAAATGTGTTTTGTGAGTTATTTTGCTTTCAAAATATAACTGACTCATGCAGTCTCTAGAGGTTCTAGAATGCTGTTCTACCACAGTAGGGTAGAACAGCATTCCATGATCCTGGAACAGTGGTAGAACAGCATTTTGAAAGGGATGGAATTCTATACAGAACAACATTCCACTATACACTATATACAGGATAATGTATGGTCATCGATGGTTAACTGGTTTGTTAACCATCGAGAGGTTGCCAGGGCGACCATGTAAACCTTGAGAGCGAAGCTCGAGAGGTTTATGTCGCCATAGCAACCTCGAGATTGATTAACAAAATGGTTACCCATCGATGTACCATACACTAGCTTTTATAGTGTATGGTACCATTTCTTTTTTTTTGAAAAGAAGCAGTTCCTTACTGCTGTTTTTTTTTTATGTCCCCACTGCTCTACCCTCACCATCTCGGCCATTTGAAGGCCGTCTGATCCAGCTGCGCGCATGCACAGACTGTTCCCGGTTGTTAACCCATCGATGTGACATACAATCGATGGGTTAACAACATCGTGACTTCACATCGATGATAAAACGTTATAAAAAGGTAGATTTCTACCTATAACAATGTTCTACCATACATTATAATAGAATAGGTGTTTACAAACTAATAAATTGCAAGCAACAGTAGTTCAATTTGGCAAAGATGCAATGTTTTCAAGATATGGGTATTAGGAGCAAGAACGTGCTTGACATCCTGGAACAAAATCAAGTAAATGGTTGAAAAATCAAAGTGCAGAGAAATGGAAGGCATACAACCATCCCAAGGGAGAAGGGATACTCTAGGGATGGAGGAAAGAAATGCAGGAGAAGAAGGGAGCTGACAGGAGCAGGAGAGGATGTGGAAGGAGTTTATGCTGGTGCTTAAGGGAGGTTGGGGAAGGTGAGAGACAGAGTGTGGAAGGGAGAAGGTTTCAGAGGGAAGGGAGATGATAGGAGAAAGCTGACTGACCAGCAGAGGAGCAAGGGAGGGCGAAGGAGAAAGTGGCCAGATCCCTGGAATGAAGGGGATATGAAACAGATAGGTTTGGGAGAGTGGATAAGTACAAGGGCAGTTTCTCAAATCAATATTTATGTCTGTGTTTCTGGCCCGCATTTTCCCACCCACTCATGCAACTTGAACAGAACTAGCCCTGAACTGGCTTGTGGCCCCGGCTTGGACCCCTGCCAGTCACACAGCAACTACCGCCCACTCACCCAGCTTGAATAGAATTAGCCCTGAATGGGCTTGCAGCCCCAGCTCAGACCCCTGCCAGCCGCACGGCAATTACCGCCCACTCACCCAACTTGAACAGGTATGCTTTTCCATCGGGAAACCGCAGTTTGAAAGCCACTACTCCAACTGGCTACTTGAGCTTCCAGCTTCTTCACCACTGGCTCCCTATTCCTGACTGAAGCTATAGGATTTTCAGTGGCTTTTTCAATTTCTGCAGACCAGTCCCTGCTGTTCAAACTATACTTTCTATGTTACTACTGCTGCTCTAATCTGTACTCTGTATTTTTTGCTGGTGTGTTAATAATACATTGTATATTTTTCCTGTCAGTGTTATTGAAATGTTACGCTAGTTAAGTATTGAAAATTGTACCTGCCTATTCTAGTGCTACTGCTGAATTTCTGCCTTTGTCTCCAGCCTGTAAGTATGCCCTTCCTGCTCTCTAACCCTTCCTATTCATTCTCCCCCCCCCCCCAAGACCTCTCTGTACCTGAGTGGCTTTTGCCTAAACTGTTTCACTTTGCATAAACTGTAGCTTTCACTCGCTAACCTTGCTAAGCCCCTCCTGCACTATACCCTTCCAATCTTCTCTTTTTTCTCCCCAAGACCTTTCAGTATATGGGTGGCTTTCTGCCTAAACTGCTCTGTACTTTTTACTGGAAAGTTGCAATTCTCTGCTACAGCCCTTCTAACTTCCATTACTCCTCCTCTAATGCCATTTTCTCTGCCCTCCCCGAATACTAAAATCTGTCCTCACCTTACTGACTCAACTTAATTGCTTCTCTTGCCTTCCCCGTCTACTCCTAGACACATCCCCATCTGCTGTCTCTCCCTACCTATCATGTATGCCTACTTCTCACACTTCTGCCCCTGCCTTTTGTTTCCTGCCCTCAGGACCTCCCCTCGTTTGAGCCTGGCACCGACCGAGGCCCTTAACTGAATTGACTCCCCTCTCTCTCTCTCTCTCTCTTTCAGAACTATTCCTGAATGGGCTAGCAGCCCCGGCTTGGACCCCTGCTGGCCACATGGCAACTACCACCCACTCGGCCAGCTTGAACAGAACTAGCCCTGAATGGGCTTGCAGCCCCAGCTCAGACCCCTGCCAGCTGCACGGCAACTATCGCCTGCTCACCCAACTTGAACAGGTATGCTTTTCCATCGGGGAACCGCGGTTTGAAAGCCGCTACTCTGATTGGCTACTTGAGCTTCCAGCTTCTTCACCATTGGCTCCCTAGTCAGGGTGTCAGCCTGGCTCAATTGGTAGCACATCCGTCTCTGGACCAGAAGGTCATGGGTTCTCATCCCACACCGGGATTGGACTTGCATCTAAAATGCTGGCATCCGAGTGCAGCATTAGGAGGGTGCTGTACTGCAGGGGTGTGCCATCCTTCCGATGAGATGTTAAACTGAGGTTCCTTCTACCCATCCTGGTGTTGTCCTGTTGGGTGTCCAGGTAGAAGTAAAAGAACCCAGGGTACTCTTCACAAAGAGTAGGGGAGATTCCGTGTGTCCTGGCCAACATTCCCCTTCCCATAAACTGGTTCATGCAATTGTCCAGGCTGTGTGTGGGTGTTGATGTGCGATGTGGCCACCACTACACATTCAGTTACTTCACTACCAGTCTAGCACTGCTTATAAAGCACTTTGGGATACACTGTGTATGAAAAGCGCTATATGAATGCTGATTTTTCTTCTTCTTCTTCTTCTTCTAGTCCTGACTGAAACTGTAGGATTTGTGTCAGCTTTTTCGATTTCTGCAGACCAGTCCCTGCTGTTCAAACTGTACTTTCTATGTTACTACTGCTGCTCTAATCTATACTCTATATTTTGTCCTACATGCCCACCCTGGCTCCACTCTCTATTAAATAGACTTTAGTTCCTCCTCTTTTTTTCCTCTGTTCACTCATTGGCTTATATCTCAGATGACTCGCAAACCTAATTGGCTCCTACTAACTGCCACCTCAGTTTCTTCTACTAAGCATATTAGCTACCTTCTTCTAACTTGCATTACTCTGCCTTTAGTCTTTGTTCACTAGCTACTGAACCTTTGCTGTTTAAAGACAGATCTCCCTATTCTCCTCCTATCCTAATTCTTTCTTTAAACTCACTAAGCTCCTCTTCTTGGCCATCTTACCACCTATCACCTATCCCTATATTAATATCAAATATTCTCTTTTATTACAATCCTAGTTCTTCTTTATATACACAAAGCTGCTCTACTTGGCCAATATAAATACAAAATACCTATTCTGATACCCAATAATTTGTTATATACATTAAGATACTCTACCTGGCCATTATAAATACCAGTTTTCCTATTTTGACACCTAATAATTCTGCTGTCACTTAGTGTACAATCATGCTGCTCCTCTTCCTTGCCTGCATCCCCCTTCTCTCCCACATCCCTTCATCATTCTTCTTAACCCACTCTCCCACTCCCAACACCAATCTACCCTCCTTCATTCACACCCACCCTTGCCTCCCCCTACCTGTCCCCTGCCCTTTACTAACCCTGGCACCCTACAGCTGGTTTCCTATATGGATCGGTGCTCCACTTGGCTACCATATGAGCCTATACCATGTGCTGCAATTGGGCAACTGACACCACCCCATCTTCTAGCCAGACATGCACATGGATAATGAATTGGTCAGCTATAGTATCTTGATCACTCATATTACTCCTACTTCTCTCAGCTGGTGACGTTGAACTCAACCCTGGTTTCTGCCCCCCCTTATCGCTACCACTAATTTTCCAAAGGAGTTAAGTATAGCCCACTTAAATATTAGAATTTTCCTCCCTAAATCTGACCTCCTGCAGCCACTTGTTCTATAACTAAAATCCTCTATTCTCATTATCTCTGAGTCGTGGCTCAGCACTAAAATCCCAGACACAGACATCTCCATCCCTGGGTGCTCTATCATCCACCAAGACTGTAAGTCTAGGGCTGGGGGTGTTGCTGTGTATATTGCTTCCTCTATCAAATACTCTATCTGCCTATCTATCTCCTCCACCTCTGTCTATGAGTTGCTCCTAATAAAAATATCCCTACTGTCTTCCCTCTCCATCTATGTTGGCAGTGTCTACTGCTGTCCCAACCTCTCTGTCTCTGAGCTCCCCTCTATCTGTGATCTCTTCTCCACCATCACATCCTTTGCCACCCCTTGGGAATTGTACCTCTTGGGGATTTTAACATAAACTGGCTCGCCAGCAAACAGTCCAAAGTCTGCACCCACACAGCTTCCCTAAACCTAAAGCAATTAATAGAAGACCCCACGTGCCTAAATCATAAAAACAGTAAACATACCTTACTTGACTGGGTTCTATCTTTTCACCCCCACTGCATCATCAAGTCTGGTACACTCCCTGATGCTCTTAGTGACCATCACATGGTCTACTGCATGTGCAAGATCCACCGTACAAAGTCCCCTCCTATCATTCTTAATATTCACTCTTTCCATTACCTTGACATCTTCACCATCCATAGAGAGCTGACCAGTATCTACTGGTCACCCATCTCCACTTTCCCCTCATTTGACACAGCTCTGTCCTTCTTTACCATGCAATTCCTATCAGTCTGGGACTGCCATGCCCCACTACAAAATTCAAGGGTCTGAGGTAGCCACCTGCCCTGGGTCTCTGCAGAACTCATTACCTGTGAACAAGTATGAGATCAAGTGTGGTCTGCACACAAGACCTCAAGCACCCAACAAGATCTTCAGTGCTATCACACACTCCAGAATGCCTGTACCCACATCATTCACCTCACTAAAGTGGACTACTTCAACATCTCTTTCCATGACAACATAAACAACCCTTCCAAATTCTGGAAAGTTATCCACACCTTGTTTCCCGACCCTTCCAACACCCCTTCCCAGTCCTAAAAACTGGCATCCATTTAATTGATGACCCACCTACCGTGGCTGTGAAATTCAATAACTTCTTTACTACCTGTGCCTCTTCCCTCCTTGCAGCTCTTCCACCAATCACTCTCCCACCCTCTAATGCACCCTTTTATTTGCAATTCCCTACCATCTTGTGCTGCACCTTTAAACTAGTCCACACTGATGACACCCTGTGAGTATTACTTGCCCTGAATCCCAACAAAGGAAAGAGCCCTGATGATCTTGACCATAAGCTTCTTCACCTTTCCGCTATTGCCCTCCCCCTGACATATCTCCTGAACCTATCTTTCTTGCACGCAACTGTACCTAAGGTTCAGAAGTCTGCTACCGTGGTCCCTCTTCCCAAAGGGAGTGACCTCCCCAATCCTCCCCATATCACTACTGCCTATCCTGGCTAAGGTTCAAGAGCACCTGGAGCTGGAGCAACTCTCCAACTTCCTTGACTCCTCCTCCTTCTTCACCCCTTTCCAGTCTGGCTTCCATAAAAAACACTCCACAACCACCTCCCTCCTATGGCTCACTGACTCCATTCTCACAGGGATGAACTAGGGATTTACCACCTCTGCCATCTTTGTCAACCTGGCAAAAGCCTTTGACACTGTCATCCACTGCCTTCTTCTCTTCAAACTGACAGCAGCTGCCCTCTTCAATACAGCTACCAACAGGTTCTGGTCATACCTCACTGGCCGGTCCCAATCTGTCAGAGTCAGCAATTCTACTCCCCCCCCATCCACAATCGACACAGGTGTTACACGAGGTCCCTGCACCCTAAATGGTACCCCCACAGGTACACTGCAGACAGCTATCATTTAGTCACATGATATACTTACATATAGTTAAGGGCATCTACCGTATAAGAGTAGATGTCAGGATGTGTATGCACACTATTGCTGTACACTTTACTTTCCAATATACACATGTATTTCTTACTTATAAGATGTTAGGACATCTGTGTCCTTGTAATGATTATGATATATTAGAAGGCATTGCCATCTTCTGATGATTTATATTACTACATGGCTATGTACAAACGGTACCTCTTTGTTTCTACAAAGTGATGACTACTACACAATTGTCTAATGTTATCTTGGACTGAGGTGCCACCTTTAATTTAGACAATAGGGCTCCTCTCTGTAACTAGAAATGTTTCTATCTTACAGTAACCATGGTAATTATTGTAGGTATATAATGTAAAACATTACATCTTCTACCTCGGAGACCCCAGGAGACACAGAGATTCCTCGAGGTATTGGGAATGCTTAGCATTGGCTCCCAGTTCCTATTGGTAAGAACTGCTTAGGGCAACTGTGATTATCTTTTCAGTAGTAATAAACAATCTTTATTACTCTTATGCAACATGTCTGTGATTCCTTGCATGACCATTATTGCCAAGAACCTGAGAGTGAGGTTTAGACCTCCTGACTCAGGTGTCCCCAAGGCTCAGTAGTTGGACCTGTTCTATTTTCCATCTTCTTGAATGATCTCCCTGATGCCTGCTCATCTGTTAGAATACACATGTATGCAGATGACACCGTGTTATTCTCCTCTGGGAGTTCCCCTGCCAAAGTGACTACCAGTCTTCAACTGGACTTTAACAATGTCCAGTGCTAGTTTAGTGCTAACCAACTTTGTCTGAATGTCAAAAAAAAAATGGTCTTTATGACCTTTGGAACAAGATAAAAGCTGTCCAGAATGGATTCCTCCACCAGCTTTCATACCCTGACTGGTTCCAAACTGGATGATAATCTCCTCTTTTAAGTACTTTGGGCTCTGGCTAGACAAAAATCTAGACGTTGGGGTACACATTGATGCCTTTCATAAAAAACTCCTCCTTAAGGTTGGTGCCCTGTACGGACACCGCAGCTGCCTGCCCATGCTAGCCTGGCGTGAAATTGTCCAAAAGATGATTCTCCCAGTCTTCGACTTTGGGGATATTGTCTACAATTTTGCCTCTAAGACCACCCTAGCCAGGCTAGACACTCTCTTCAATTCCTTCTGCCACTTTGTCTTTAGCTACCCCCCTCTCACCCACCACTGCAATCTTTATACCTCCCTTTTCTTCCCCTCCCTCACTGCCATGTGCCTTTCCCACACCACTATTCCAGTAGGTAAGTACTGGCTTGGCTCTTTGCCATCTTATCTGTTCTCTCTCTTGTCAATCCCCCCACCTCCTGCTACTCACTTTGATCCTCAACATACAGAACGCTCACCCTCCCACCATGGCATACATCAACTGGTCGCAATACCTTCTCATATACTGTATATTCTTTTGCTCCTGGAACTCTCTCCCACTCAAAATTCACTCTGCCCAATCTCGCCAATCCCTTGCATTCCTCCTTCAAAAGCACACGGTACACTGCTGCAACTGTAACTAATCCCTTTCCTATTTCAACACCCGTCTAGACTTTAGACACTATACTTTCCACCATCCCTACCTATACATTGCCCTTCCCTCCACCCCTTACTTCTTCCTCCCTTCTTCACCTTACCTTCATCCTTATGAAGGTTATTCTTCATCTCCATCTTCCACTGTCAACTCCCCATCCCCTTGCAGGGTTCTCAGCATCCTGAAGGGGGTGAAAGTCCGGGCTACCCATTCCCGCTAACTTCCCACCATTCTCCATTCTCTAATTCCTCTATACACTCTTATTCCTCTAAACTGCTCCCCTTCCACCCTCACTTTGACACCCTCCTTCTATCCTTCTCCCCCAGTCCCATCTCTATTTTTCCTTCTGCCAGCTCCATGTCCCCCTTGCAGGGTTCTCGACATCCTGAAAGGGTGAAGGCCCTGGCTACTCTTTCCCCTTCCTCCTCCTACCCCTCCTCCTTAAATTACTTCCTCCATGTATTCCACATAGGGATAATGACTGGTGCATAGTAATCCTCTTCCCCCTTCTACAGTTCACTTACATCCCTTGCCTGCCCTCACCCTTCAACTACTAGCACTATTCTCAGCTGCCAGTCCTCTCTATCATTAAAAACTGGTCTAGTCACTAGGATTAAGTCCAATGTTGTGCCCAAGATATTACTGTATTGGCACTAAGAGTCAGTGATATTGCTGTATTAACTATAAATTTGCACATTATGTCACTGTATATCTAATTATGTACTTGTTTTTATTGCTTCGTTCATTAGAAGAATATATATGATTGTACACTGTTCTCCTAATTGCTGGCTTCTGCCTTCTCCTTATGTAACCCTCTCCCTCCAGGACACTTCTGGAAATGAGCTGTTTCACAGTTTATTTTGCTTTCCTGGTGAATCTCTTATAAATAAATAAATAAATACATTTGGAGTGAGGCCTTATACAACTGATAAATGGTGAAAGAACTGTTTCCTCTTTCTATACCATAATAATTAGTTGATGTATTAAAGAGATATTGTTTTCCTTCAGCCATAGATTAAGGGAGGCTTTTATATAGACAACCACTTGAAGATAACAGTAATGGTCTACCTTCTGAAGAGGGAAGATGGTTTTCATTTCTGCAAACGTAAAATACCTCTGCCCCACAAGAAATGTTTTATTTGTTTATAACTTGGATGCACACCTTTGAGCAAACTGCTCCTTTACAAAGGTTCCCCATCAAAAAACACAGATGGTTACACCATGTTTTAAGAGTACATAAATCAACAGAGGTAGTATAGTCAGTAACAACAGAGAGTTTGTGACATAACATTAGGGTACAGTAATCCAAGGTTCATATCATGGGGCATATTAGTTTCTATAACAATTGTACTAAATATACATAGCAGCCCTTCAGGGCATTGTCTGGGGACAGATTTGTGTGCATTTATGGCACAGGAAATCTATATACTGTATGAGTGGGTGGTCAAAGAGGTGCATTGTTAGGGATAGGTTGTGGTGCTGGTGTCAAGTACCAGTGAGTGGTGGGGGGTCTTTCAGAGGAAGCAGCCACAGTTGGTGCTAGGTAGGAGCATTTTTTGTAGTTCCCAAGTGAATTGGCCCAATTTAACAGTTGTCCTTTGTGCTGCTGGCAACTCATTAAGCCATCGGGGGTTCTGGTTGCAAAGGGGCATCTGGCTAGACTTGTTCTACTATACAGCACTGCCAGGGTACCATATGTCATGTTTCTGGTAGGACAGGGAATTTGAGCACACCTTAGGAGAGATTGCAGGCCTGGGGGAGTCAGTCCCATGAGGGCTTTTATACCCATCAGGCAGGTCTGGTACTTAATTCTATCATGCAAGGTGAGCCATTTTGTATAGGAGTAGAGTGTACATGTATGCATGTATTTGTCAGCCCCTGTTACAAAGAGGCAGGCTTTGTTCAGGAATAACCGGACCCTATTTAATACTGTATCGGAGGCAGTCCCATTACTATTAAGCTGTAGTCTACAATACGTATAGAATTTGAATTTGACGGCAGATAAGGACCACTTGGCCCACCCAGTCTGCCCATTTACCTACCTAATGGATAAGCTGCAGATCCTAGTTAACCAGCAGCCTACTTTTTCCTACCCCCAACCCCTAGAATTGCCTTATGACTGTCCCATGCATGGTTGAATTCCACCACTGTTTTTGACTCCACAACCTCCTCTGGAAGGCCATTCCATGCATCCACAACCCTCTCTGTGAAAAAATACTTCCTTACATTACCTCTGAGCTGCCCCCTTGTTCTTGCACACCTCTTTTTCTGAAAGATGCTACTCTCTTGGGCTTTGTTGATTCCCTCGAGGTACTTGAAAGTTTCTATTATGTCCCCTCTCTCCCTCCTTTCCTCGAGGCTATACATATTAAGCTCCTTAAGTCTGTCTTCATATGTCTTCTGGTGCAGACCCTGCACCATTTTAGTTGCCCTCCTCGACAGCTTCCATCCTGTCTATGTCTTTGCGGAGACTGGTTCTCCAGAACTGCACACAGTACTCCAGATGGAGTCTCACCAGCTGTCTGTACAGAGGGATAACAACTTCCTGTTTTTATTGGTGATGCCTCTCCCTATGCATCCCAGTATCCCTCCAGCCCTCCTTACTGCCTCTCACATTGCTTGGCCACCTTTAGGTCATCTGATATGACTACCCCAGGTCCCTTTTCATTTTGTTGTTGTAGTATCTCACCCCCATTGTGTACTCTTCCCCTGGGTTTTGTTTCCAGGTGCATTAGCTGCACTTCTTAGCATTGAATCTAGCTGACCATATATTTGACCATTCCTCTAACCTTGCCAAGTCCCTTCTCATCCTTTCCGCCCCACCTTGTGCATCAACTCTGTTGCAGATCTTTGTGTCGTCTGCAAAGAGACATACTTTCCTTCCAGTCCCTCTGCAATGTAACATTATAAAGACATTGAAGAGGACCGGTCCTAATACTGAACCCTGCAGTACCCCACTTGTAACCCCCCTTTCCTCAGAGTGGACTCCATTTACTATTAGCCTCTGTGTCCTATTCTCCAGCCAATTCTTTATCCAGGCTATCATCTTGGGACCCACTCCCAGGTTGGCTAGCTTGTATATTAATCTTTTGTGTGGGACTGTGTCAAATGCCTTGCTAAAGTCTAGGTAGGCCATGTCCACAGCCCCTCCCTAATCTACTCCTTTGGTCACCCAGTCAAAGAAATCTATTAGATTCATCTGGCATGACCTTCCCACTGTGAATCCATGCTGCCTTGGGTCCTGTGCCCTTCTGGCCGCTAGGTACTCGACAATTCTTTCCTTCAGAAGTGATTTCATCATTTTCCCTATCACTGGGGTTAAACTAACAGGTCTGTAGTTTCCCGCTTCTGCCCTGCTCCCACTTTTGTGAAGTGGAATCACATCTGCTCTCCTCCAGTCCTCAGGTACCACCCTATCCTCCCATGATTTGTTAAAGAGGGTAGTTAGTGGTGTCAGTAGTTCTACCCTTAGTTCTTTTAGAATTCTGGGATGAATCCCATCAGGCCCCATTGCTTTGTCCACCTTCAGTTTTAAGAGTTCTTTCAGAACCATTTCTTCTGTAAATGGGCTGGTATCAACTTCTGTATCCAGAGTGTTTCTATTGTTTGGTTTATTGTAGGTACCTCCCCCTCTTCATTTGTAAATACTGATCAAAATATTTGTTTAGTATCTCTGCCTTTTCACTGTCACTCTCTGCCCACCCCTCCCTTTATCAAGCCTCACTATCCCTCCCTACGCTCCCTGATGTACCTATAAAAGGTTTTATCTCCTTTCTTAACTGAGTTGGCTATCTTTTCCTCAGTTTGGACCTTTGCTGTTCTGACTGCCCCTCCAGCTTCCTTTTGCTTTAACTGATACAATTCTCTGTCCTGCTGCTTCTGTGATTCCTTGTACTTCCTGAATGCTTTCTTTTTCTCTTGAACCTTCACTGCCACCTCCTTTGAGAACCATGGTGGTTTCTTACATCATTTTGTTTTGTTTATTTGCTTCACACAAAGGCTTGATACCTCTGTGATGGCAGTTTTATTATTCCCCATTGTTCTTCTACCCCTCCTTCCTGCCCATTTGCTAGTGCATTCCTTAGGCACTCACCCATTTTGGCAAAGTCAGCCCTCCTGAAGACCAGTACTTTTGCCTTTGTATGGCTTGACTCTACAGCTGTGTTTATTGTGAACCATACTGTTCGATGGTCACTAGTTCCCAGATGCTACCCACTTCTATATCTGTGATCCTCTCTCCATCTCCATTTGAGAGAACCAGATCTAAGATTGCTCCCTCTTGAGTGGGTTCCAATACTAGTTGTCTAAGGCATGCCCCCTGTAGGGCATCTAGAATAACCCCACTCTTAGAAGTGGCTGCTGCAACTGCACTCCAGTTAACATCTGGCATATTCAGATCACCCATCAGCAATGTCTCCCCTTTTTCTGCCATTCTAAGTATACTTTCTAGCATTTCCTTGTCCATTTCCTTCCCCTGAGAGTGGGGTCTGTATACAACCCCTGTGCAGATTGTGGTGCCATTGCCTTTCTCCAAGTTGACCCACAGTGCTTCTTCTCCTCTCTGTTTACCCTTTTGTTCTGTTGCTTTGATTCCTTCCCTTATGTAGAGAGCTACTCCTCCTCCTCTTTTACCCTCCCTGTCCCTCCTGTAGATAGTGTACCCTGGTATGTTTATGTCCCAGTCATGGTTCTGTGGGTACCATGTTTCTGTGACTGCCACGATATCCAAATGTTCCTCCTCCATCAAGGCCACTAATTCAGGAAGAGGTAACCATTGACCAGACACTTACTTTTGCACCACACGTGGATCAGGATTTTAATTAATAAGTAACCTCTCGACTTATAAGGTCCCTGTAATTTGAGCGGTTGCTTTGATTAATTAAAATCGCAACACTAAATAGTAATAAAACTTATAAGAATATCTCCCCATTCAAGTCAATGGGGCTCGCACATGGAGCCCTCATTTAGTGACATCACAAAACAGGGCTATGTGTGCTGGAGTGGGGCTTGTCTTCAGAGTCGGGAAGTGACTCAATTTTTTTCTTGTACCAATGGAGAGCAAATTATGAGCAAGATAACTTTTAATTAAGGAAGCATTAAATGGAATAATTTTACACAGCAACTCCTGGCCGGGTAATTTAACATATATGTTTGGGACAGTGGCAACTCCATTACAATGAAGCTGCTCTTTAAACTCTTTCCCGTTATATATATTGTGCAATTGTAAAAGTTTTTCTGTAGTAAAATGGTTGGTGTTGGTTATAGTAAGCACCTTGTGAGGTTGAGCAAATAAGAATTTAGAGAGAGGAAGAATGTTTTCCTTGACTAATTCCAGGATTTTCCAATGGGCATATTAGTCCTTTGTAAGCCATTTAATAGCAGTGCATATTTGAGCTGCGGTATGTTACTGTGTGAAATTTGGCGATGCAGGGTCTCCTTGAGGTTTGGGAAGTTGCAATTTAGAGAACTTGGTCCTTGGGTGGGAGTCATTCTTAATATATTGTGAAATTGGCTGGTCCTAGTGCCACAAGGAATGTAGGGAGGGGATAACTGGTAGTGTCTGGGTATGACATAATAAACAGGGAAGTAATTTATTTATTTATTCAGTCTCGGATTACAAATACCTTTGAGCACAAAGGCCCTTTTACAGAGGTTCCATATCAGAAGGAGGGGTAACAAACAAACAGGTGAAAATAAAATACATAGTTTCAAATGGAACAAGCAGTCATTGTAAAATACTGTGAAAAATACAATAAAATAATAGGGTTAAGTTTGAAAAGACAGAGAGAGTAGAGTACAGGGGTGGGAAGGGATTAATGGAGGGAGCAGCCAGGGGCCTTGTCCACAAACAAAAAAGGGGGGAGGAGGAGGCAGCCAGTGACCATTTTAAATAGGGTAAGATGGGAAAGGGACATGGAAAATGAATGTGGTAAGTTGACTGAGCACAGGTAGGGATATTGCTTGAGGATGGTGAAGTCTTAGATGAAGCAGTCGCATGAACTGTTATCGGTGAGATATTGACACAGCAGAAGCTTAAATTGGCCAAGACAAGGTATGGTTGATATATCTCTGTGAAGTGTGTTGAACCAGTAGGGTGCTCTGTAGGCAAATGATTGTTGCCTCTGCGATGTCCAGCATCTAGGAACATGGAGAATTTGGTTCAGTGAGTGATGTGTGCACTGTGAGATGCTGCAATGTGTTTTAAGCAGACTTGTGGTACCAGTTGACAGTAGGACGAGAAGTGCCTTTTTGGCTAGTATGCCGGTTTGGTATTGCATCCTGCTACTAAGTTGAAGGTAGCCTGACTGAGCATACAGCTCACAAGTATGAGTGAGATGTGTCACCCCAGTGAGTAGTCTGCACACTTTGTTCAGAGCTATGGAGATCCTGAGAAGGGATGACAGAGAGGGTGCTCCATAAATTGCCAGACCTTAGTCTACAATGGATATGACAGAACTATATATAGCAAGTCTGAGGGCATCCTGTGTCAGGCAGTATTTGTACTGGTAGAGTAATCCAATCTTGATGTTGGCCACTCTAGTGACACAATCAACATGTTGGCTATAGGAAACACAGCTGTCTAAGGTAACCCCCAGATATTTTAAGTGTTGTACTTTGTCAAGTGGGACTCCAAGACAGTTTCTGATTCTGAGAGCATGTGATTTATGCTTATTACGAATGCTGCTGAACATCATGCCTTTGGTTTTCTTGTAGTTCAGGATCAGTTTGTGTTTGTTAAACCATGCCTCTACTTCTCCAAAGCCACATTGAAAGTGCTGTTCCAGTTGCTCAGGGTTGGGGTTGCTGGTGAAGATGACAGTGTCATCCACATAGAAAAAGATGCTTTGTTGGCAAGAGTGAGGGAAATTGTTGAGAAAAATGCTGAACAATAGTGGTCCCAAAATAGAGCCCTGAGGGACACAAGTATGATCAGGCTGTTGGTCAGAGATGACACTGGCCATTTTCACCTCTTGAGAGCGGTCTGTCAAATAACTTTTGAACCACAGAATCGAGTCCAAGGAGAGACTAACAGAAGACAGTTGCTGGAGGAGTAGTGGGTGATGAAAGGTATCGAAGGTGTTTGTTAGGCCTATGAAAGCTGCCCCTACCAGACTGCCTTGATTCAGAGGCAGATGAATAAAGCCAGTGAATTCCAGGAGAGTTGTAGTGGTACTATGTCCCTTGTGGAATCCATTTTGCTGTGGGCATTGGATAGAGTATTTTTCAAGGTAGTCGACAAGCTGATCAGCAACGATGCTCTGTAGAGCCTTGGATAATGAGGGGAGGATAGATATGGGTCTATAATTTCTGTGTAGGGTCATGTCACTATTTTTGCAAACTGGGGGTGATTAGGGCAGATTTACAAGCTTGTGGGAATTGTTAGAGTTGTAGTGAAAAGTTGATAATCTTAGTTAGGAGCAGCAGCACCTCCTCTAGGATGAGGGCCACGAGCTTGAGGACCAGTGAATCACTGCTTTATTGAGTTTTCCCAAGCATTTTGCTAAGATATTTCCTAGCCAACAATAGAGAGACCCTTTTGATGTAGAAAGGAGGGGGAGATTGGAGATTCTCAGAAGGGCAGTGGGTATTAGCTGTGTTGGAGAAGGCTTTGTTGAAAGGGTTTGAGATGGTTAGCTGGTCAAGGGTGGGGATTTCATCTATGTTGAGCATGGAGGATGAAACCTTTGAGTCTTTCCCAGTGACATCTTTTATGTTGCTCCAGAAGTTCTTACTGTTTCCCCATGTGTTGGCTAGCATCTCCCTGTGGTGCTTGAATTTTGTGATGTGAATTTCCAGAATGCATGCATTCCTGGCCTTCCTATATTCTTGCACATCTGCAGGTTTGCCCGTGTCTTTGGCTCGGTGTCAAAGGTGGTCTCTGAGCTTTATCCTCTTGATAAGTTCTGGAGTTAACCATGGGTTTACATTGCCTCAGACTTTCAACTTTTTTAAGGGAGTATGGGCATCACAAACATTGTTGAAGTGCTTTACGAAATTATCTAGGGCAAGGTTTACATCATCAGTGGTATCAAGTAGGGACTAGTTTATATTGTTCAAGTCATGTTTAAGGTGCTCCAAATGACCACATTTTAGCACCCTGCAGAATGTAGACCGGGGGGGCTTATGGAATTTGTTAGTCCAGCTGTAGGAAACTGGGGAGTGGTCACGTAATGAGTCCAGGTGCACTGTAATGTTAGAGATATGATCAGGTTGGCTAGAAAGTATCCAGTCAAGAAGGGTGCTTGTCCCTGTCTTGTAGTTAGTCCTCGTAGGAGATGTAACAAACTGGGAGAGATGGAGTGAGGTAATAGCATCTTTATAGGGGCCTACATCTGAGGTGAGCCAGTTGACATTTAGATCCCCCATAACTATTGTCTCAGATTTATGCTTCAGGCTACGTATATATTCCATAATGCTGTGGAAGCCAGTCTTGTGATCTTTAGTTGGAACATAAGCAGATATTACTGTAAGCACCTTATGTGCCCCAAGTAGGACTTTGATGGGCAGTGCCTGGGCGGTACAGCCTAGATTAGTCAAGGATAGTGCACGCCCCATGAGTTGTTCCTTTAGATAGATGGCACAGCCACCTCCACCTCCACCCTTAGTGAGCCTACCCAGCCGGAAGATGGTGTTCGCAGATATAGCAACTGTTGTGTCAGGAATTTTAGGGGAAAGCCAAGTTTTAACCACTGACAGAATGTAAGGGTTTTGTTGTATGACCCAAACTTGGAGGCTGTCCATTTTACTCAGCAGGCTACGGATGTTGACAGTTGCCATTTTAATAGATCCCGGCTCAGCATGGCCAGTGGTGGGCACAGGTCCTGTTGGGCATGGGTTGGGGTGCACATTGCCAGACATAAGCAACATCACCAGGATAATTCTGAGGAGGCATCCTTTCAATTGTTTATAGTAGTAGTTTTTTTTTCTCTTCTGTGGGTGAAGTTCCTTCTTAGAACTGTGCAAATAGCTATTAGTTTAAGTGGAGTGGTCACGGAGGGGTATGAGACATGGGTGCCAGTGGTAAGCTATTCCTGTGGGTGCATCAGGAGCCAGTGGCATGCCCATGAGCCCTCGGTTATGTATAAGAAACTCCCAGTTATGGTGCCGGTGTCATAATGTATATTGTGTGTAATGACAACAGTGGGATGTAGTTCTTGTTTTGTTTCCTGAGCAGTACCATGGCTCAGAATCACCATGAGGTAAAGAGAAAGAAGTTGGAGAATGGGGTGTGGAGGGCCCATTTATATAAGGGGCTGTGTAAGCAGGAGGTAACAAAAGTGCAGGGATGAGCAAGTGAAGGCTGGGGGAAGGATGTTTAGTGCTGCAATTAAGATGTGTGCCCCTAGCTGCAGCAGAGTAAAACCAGCAAATGGAAAAGTGGATACTTAGTTAATTTCATCCACTCCACATCACATGTTCAAGCTGCCCTATAAAAGTAAATGTCCAAATAGGGCAGACAGGAGGAGGGGGTGGGTGGGATTTAGCAGGAGTCGGAGCCCTGAGAGTCCTTCTTTTCGGCTGGGGAAGTCTGTCATGTTCCTGCAGGAGCAGGCAGCGGCCATATCAGGAGCTGCAGCTGCCTGCTGGTGATCACCCAATCAGGGGCCTCATACTGGGGAGAGATGAGGGAAAAAAATTCAGTTAAGAGCTAGTGGGAATCGGTGGGCATGGGAGACTAACAGAGGGAACAGAGGGACAGTGGGAGGTAGACTAGGATAAAGTAAGATCATACAGACACTGTCAATTCTCTGCAGCAAAGAAAGTGGAATTGTGCATTAGGTGTCTAAATCTTTAATAAACTGCTGGGTTAAGGGGTTATAATTAATTGCAGGTAAGCTGGCGCTATCCACTGGGTTCATTACCCTGAGATATTTCAATGCAGGGCGATTCCTCCTGAAGTTATAGTTCTGTTTAATAGCTGCATGTGGATATAATGAATTTGTAAAACCTCTGTTTTCATGGTACCAAGCTTATACCCCACCAATGTACCAAATTCCATTAGTGTCTGCCACAGGTGAGGTAAGGATGTATTGGGGTCTGTGAAATATATCAAAAAGTTGTCAGCATAGAGAGCAATATTCTGATGCCTGATGCCCAGGTAGGGACCCTGGATCTGAAGATGTAATTTGATCACTTGGGCCAACAGTGTCAGGTAGAGCACAAAGAGCAGTGGGAATAGTAGACACCCTGCAAGGTTCCTCTGTGTAATGGGAAGGTAGTGGAGATTTACCTGTTAAACTTCATCAATGGCATCTCCAGCTTCAGCCTGTGGGGGTAGCACCACCATCTCCACAGTAGCCCAACAGAAGTCTACTGCCTGCTGGCTCCTTGGCATCTCCAGCTTCAGCCCGTTGAGATAGCACCGCCATCTCTGCGGTAGTCTAACAAAAGTCTATAGCCTGTCGGCTCCTTAGCGTGAAGGGAGCCTGCTGCCACCCACCCACTTCACAATCAGCTGCAGGCATCTCCAACTTCAGCCAATCGGGCCATCTCTGCGGTAGCCCAACAGAAGTGTACTGCCCGCCAGCTCCTCGGCATGAAGGGAGCCTACTGCCACCTGCCCACAGCGCAATCAGCTGCAGGTAAATTTTTTTTATTCAGGCTGGAGCAGCCATGATCCAGCAAGGCTACATCCTTCTGAAAGCTGAGGTTTTCGACATTCAGAAGTTTGGCACCTTTCCTTGGACCAGTTCCATTGGCTGCTTGCAGTCCCAAAGAGCTCCATGATTGGCCCTCTTCTTAAACTATGGAACTTGCCTCAGACTCTGCTGCCACTATTTTATTGTTATATCAGCTGAACCGAGTTTAACTGCTAGTCCTGTATAAAATCAACTGCCTTTCTACTGATCCCTGCAAGCGTCAATCCCTGAAATTGATCCAGCTCAGGAAATCGCTGCCTGCACTAGTCCTGTTGTTGTAGCTTAATTTTAACCAAAGTGACCTGCTTGTATATGAGTAATTGCTTAATTGTTTACAGACTGTCTTTTTGCTTCACTGTGTTATTAACCTAGGCACCTTTAGGGTTTTGCAACTTAAAACTGCACTGCTCAGGTAACTGTTTTAAGCCTTACCAAGGGCCCTGCTATGTTTAAAATCTGCCAACCAGCCTAATCTTTTTTTCTTTTGTTTCTCACCTTCCACAGTCTTGGGCTGACACCTGCCAGAAGTCTGTGACCTGCACCCCAATTTAGGATTATTCTATTCTTTTATTTGAGCATAGTCCCTTTGTTTTATTGCTAATGTTTCTGACCCTCCCACTGCTCCCCAAGGCTTCAAAATTCCCCTGTGTGTCCCCTTCTCCTTCAGACATCTCCAGCTTCAGCCCATCGGGCTAGCACCACCATCTCCACAGTAGCTCAACAGAAGTCTACTGCCCATCTGCTCCTCGGTGTGAAGGGAGCCTGCTGCCACCTGCCCACCATGCAATCAGCTGCAGGTAAATTTTTTTTATTCAGGCCGAAGCAGCCATGATCCAGCAAGGCTACGTCCTTCTGAAAGCTGAAGTTTTTGGCCCCCTCCACTGATTAAATGCACTCAAGCCACTCCCCCCCCTCACTAAACCTCGTCCTGTTGGCTGCCTGGCCCTCCCACTACTTAAAGCAACACTTCCTCTCCAGAGTGCAGTCATTTTCCTATTCCACAGGACCACCTTTTCTGGCCTCAGCTCTTGTTCTCTAAACAAATCCAAGCCCCCTGATCTTCTCTCTGTTCACCTCTCCTCAACTCTCCCATCTTTCTGACTGACTTCTCATATCCCTACCTCTTACTTTTTCTGTTCACCATCCGCTCCTACACAATAATGAATCTGCTACTGCCCACAATATTATCCGTCTCTTTAACTTCTGCTCTGGTACTGTCAGATTTCTGTGCTACGTGCTGGCCTGTGCCTAAGAGCACCTTGCCTCCCTCTCCACCACCCCCTCCCCCTATTTCATCCCTCCACACTTTCCATAAAGGATAAGCCCACCCTGGGACATGTCTCACTCTTCTTCCTCTCTAATCTGGAACATCGCCTCCTTGGCCACTACCTGGCTGCCCTCTCCTGATCTCCCACCACACCCTTCTGCCCATACATACTGCTACTATCCCTACTTTCCCTAGCTGGGGACATCAAGTGTAACCCTGGCCCAACAAATACCCACATCACCCCCTCTTCTAGCATCTGGACAAACACCCCCGGTCTTAAATTTGTACACATCAATATCTGTAGCCTTCCGTCCCAGTTCCCTGAACTGAAGGCATGGACCACGCTACACAAGCCCCACGTACTAGGGAATTATCGAAACCTGGCTAAAGCCACACCATGCTGAAAACACCTATCAACTACCTGGCTACTCCTTACTATGTCTTGAAAGGTCAAACAATAAAAAATGCGGTGGTGTTGCTCTGTTCTTCAGAGAACCCCTCTCAGCCAACATCATTCTACACACCGACCCCTCCTCACCAAGTGAATGGCTCCTCTCCAAACTGACCCTGGGATCCTGTAAGAAACTCTACATTGGCTGCTGCTACAACCCCCCTACAACCAGAACTGCAGGACTCAGCAGCTTCTCCAGGGTCCGAGTTTCTTACCTCCCCATAGGGACTCCATCCTCCTCGGGGACTACAATTTAAACTGGCTGAGCAGTCATCAGTCAGACTATGTATCCCTGTTAAAACAACATAACCTGATCCAGACAATAACTCTTCCCACCAGACTAAATCCTAGAACAGCTGCTCAGACTCTACTGGACTGGATCCTCACAAACAGGGATGACCATGTACTGCACACTTATACCATGGCTGACTCCATAAGCAACCACTCTCTGACATATCTCCTCTAGTCATCCAAACGCAAGCGTCCCACACCCAAATACCTATCTTTCAGAAATTTCAGTAGCCCAAATACACACAATCTCCTTGTAGAGACCGGGTCTCTGGACTGGTCTGCGCTATACTCCCTCACTGATGTGACCATGGCAGTTTCCATCTTCACACAGACCCTACTAACCCTCTAGGACCATGTTTTTTCTGTTACTACCAGATGGGTCAGGAATAGATGCTCTCCATGGGTCTCCAAAGACCTCCTAACCCTCATGAAGGTCAGGGGATGCACCTGGTCTACCTTCAAAGCATCCCCCTCACCAGTCCTCTGGGATGCCTATAGGAGTATGAGAAACCAATGTAAGCATTTGGCCAAATCCCTGAAACAGACCCATTTCCATAATCTACAAAAGGCTAACCTTGGTGACCCCAGAAAATTCTGGGAATCAATTGGCTCCCTTCTAAACCCCTGCTCCAGCAAGGCTGCACTACATCTTAACTCCCAGGAAGGCCTGGTTACCGACCCTCTGGAAGTGGCCAGGGCACTCAATAGCAAGTTCACCAACCTGTCAATCTACCTAAACAAACTATCAAATGGCAAATCAAATGGCTCAGTTTCCCAACCTAATCCACTGTCATCCTCTACCAGCTGTGCCACATATCTCAAATACCCCCTTTCTACTTAAAAGCTCTCTCTACATGTGACACTGCTAGGCTCCTTAAAAGTCTACCAAACCACGTCTCCCCTGGAGCTGATGTCTTATCACCATTCTTACTCAGGCTGATCATGCCAGCTATCGCCAAACCACTCACCTTTGTCCTCAGCCTCATCCTTTCCACCTCCTTCATGTCTGATCCCTGGAAGATAGCTAAGGTGATCCCCATTTTCAAAACTGGAGACCTTCAATCCACTGATAACTATTGACCGATCTCCATCCTCCCCCATCTTAACAAATTACTCAAGAAAGCAATTCACAATCAACTCGCTGAGCACATAGGCAAATATAGCCTCCTATGTAACCAACAGCATGGTTTCCACAAGAACCACTCCACTGCTATTGTCCTGGCACTTCTGAACAACCACATCCTCACTAACATAGATATTGGTAATGTCACTGGGGCAGTCTTCGTCAACCTCTCCAAGGCCTTTGACATGGTAAACCATGCCCTCCTTATCTCCAAGCTTAGTCTCCTAGGCTGTTCTCTGGAGGTAACAAACTGGTTCAGCAACTACCTCACTGACCGCTCACAATCCATGTGCATTGGCCAAGCTTGCTCTCCCACCCTGCCTGTCTCCACTGTGTTGCCCCAGGGCTCCATTCTGGGTCCCCTCCTATTCTCCTTATTTAGTAACTCTCTTCCCTCAGATAGCCTCAACTGTCATGCTCTCCTCTATGCTGATGGGCATCTTCTCTTCCACAGTGACAAATCCACCACCAGTATTTCCTCTGTTCTCACACAAAACTACACCATGGCCCACAACTGGTTTATAAACAATCTCCTCCTGGTTAATGCCACAAAAACTAAATCCATGTTGTTCAGATCAAAACCCTTCCTTGCCAAATCCAAAACTCACACACACCTAAACATTCTCTCCCCGAATGGTTCAGCCCTAGAGGATGTCAACTCTTTCAAATACCTAGGAGTCTTGCTTTACCCCTGCCTCACCTTCACTGAGCATATAAATTCCCTAGTTTGAAGGTTTCATCAGAAATTAGGAGCTGCTTATAGATTCTGGCAGTACCTCACCCTGGAGGCCAGACTAGCCATTGTCCAGAGTAATCTTCTCCCTATTCTGGACTACTGTTCCTCTATATATGCCAAGACATGCGCAACTGCTGTGGCCAAGCTCTCCACTGCCTATAACAGTGCCTGTCATTTTGCTTTATTGGCCCCTTTTTCTACCCACCACTGTGCCCTCTATAATACCCTTGGATGGCTCCCACTGCAAAGACACTTTGACCTAGCCCTCCAGTGCATGGGGGTTACTGTCATTCCTACTGTTCTGGAATACCCCCTGGCTGCCCTCCTCAGGACCCAAACTCTCCACTGCAGCCTCCGCTCAAACAGTACCCCCCCCAGCAGTTCCTAGGGTAGCCGCAAATATGGATGACAGAGTATTGTCGATAGCAGCCTCTATGCAGTGAAACAAACTACCTGCCAAACTCTGCTCCATAGACACTCACTGCGGTGTAAATCCCACCTCACTCTGGCTCCTGACAAATTCCTCTTGTCACTGCTTCCCTGGGTAGTCCACCTTACAAACAGAAAATTGCTACCTAGCCGTACCCTGTAATTTCACTACCTCCCCTCCCTTTTCTCCAACAAACCCCAGTCCCACCCCATCCCCTCCACTTCCCCCAGTCTTTCCATCTCAGCCACCCACCATTATTATTTTTCAGGTTGCTTCCCATAAATCCTTCTGTTTTATTTTAACTGTCAATCTGTATTTATGTATATTCTTCTGTATTTATATGTACACCTGACTTATGTATCCAATCTTGTAAATTGTATTAAGTGTATACCTTATTTATGTATTCAAATCTTGTATTTTGTGTTATATTGTAAACTAGTATTACTGTTTATCTACCCATTCTCTGTATCAAACTATCTTAATTCTGTACCATTTGTAATGGCCCCGGTCATGCCTGAAAACAGTCCCTGGGATCAGCACACTTATCTGGTCATCAGCCATACATAAATAAATAAAATAAACTTTACATAGCAGATCAACAGCAAAGGAATGCACATCAGCTATCCTAAAGGTGCTCCAGCACGAATTGAACATAGCACATACAAAAGAAACAGGGCACACACCACAGAGGCTGAAATAAATGAAACAGCTGTATTTTTATTATTTAACACAGCATGTCATGAAACAGGGCTAACACCCCTACGTAGAGACCCAGCCATGTGGGTCTTCCTCAGGGGGGTAGAGTCAGCCTACAAAGGCATTGTTTAAATACTCCATATAACTGGCATAATTAGTACAATTCCACTCCAAAGTGGTACAGACAATTATAGCAGCATTGACTTTGATATAGGGAAGACATATTTATCCAATAAATCTTACATACCTCATTAACTTTTTTTAATTACAACATGGAATATTAACTCCTAAAAGATGACTAAATATTCAAAGATGTAAACAGAAAAAAAAAACAGTATTAGCAAATGCTGTTTTATTTCAAAAGTTTCCCTCCCACGTATTTAGGACCTCCCGGATCATTATCCAACTATGTTTCAAGTTGAGTTATGCTGACAAATATAAAACTTCCACATTTATTCAGTTCCCTATATATTCAGTCAGTTTAGAAATGCCCGACACCAGGAAAATATTTTTTACAAGTTCAGTGTTTCTAGCAATATAATATCAAGCAGCAACAAGATGTTCCAAAATTATTTAGTAATGAGAATATAGACACCTTTAAGTTGTGACTGTAACAACTGATTTATAGCAAAAGAAAAGTATTTTTTAATAAAAAATAAATATCAACAAATATTATCAAAAAATTATAAGTAATGTCCTTCTATCATTATGCTGTTTGAAAACATGGTAAAATAACCGTGTTACCAAATAAGCAGACACTCTTTCGGTTTGAAGCTCAGCCTTAGAATACAGCGTGGGAGGTTGTGAATGTTATAGAAAAGGTCAAAATCCCAAATGTTTGTGAATAGATGCACACCAGCAATAGCTATCTTATTTCAAACATCTTTTAGGTTATCCACAACCTCCCGCACCATTTTATTGCTGCAAATCCTATAACACTGCCAGAAATTCCATATTTATACAATTCCCTTAATGATATGGGAGATCATGATAAGTGGGAAACTTTTAAAATAAACCAGCATTTGCATCTTTTAAATAATTTTGGGGACTTTGACCTTTTGCCGTAATCGTGACCTCCCACGTTGTATCCTGAGGCTGAATTTTAAATCGAAAATCTGACTGCCTATATGGATACATGGTTATTTCCATCATGTCTTTTTAAAGCTCAATGACTAAAGGACATCATATGCAATTTTTGGGAGCAATTGTTAATGTTTATTATTTATAAAAACATTTTTTTTTGCAATATACCGGCTGTATCAGTCATAACCTTAAGTTGTCTATGTTTCAAGTTGTTTATCTTCTGTGTATTTTGTAGTATCTTTTGTTGCCAACACTTTGATTAAAGGGTCACTGTCAACACCCTTAGGTCTCATGGTGTCCCTAGTCTAAAAAAAAAACTTCATGATTGCCAAAATTCTGTAAAAATTGTTGATTTAGCTGGTAGTTTGATTCTGATTATTTTTTTTCTTTTAAAAAGTGAAAAACAGACTGTCCACCATTCTGGTGTTACCACAAAAAAAACAGGTTTATTTACATTCCTTGCTCAACTCCCCCTGCATCTTTTCTGGACTTGGGAACATCCCCAACATAGTCTAGCCACTCATGATGCAGTGGGAGTTTAGGAGGCTAATGCACCATGAGTGACTGTACTATTCAGAGGTGTTTCTAATGTTTATTTTATTTTTTTTTTCCTAAAAAGTATTCAGTAAGAATAGTTACAGGATTTGAAACAAAACAAAGTTGTTTTTAACTATACATTAGTAGGCACTGTAGTTCTACTAAACAAGCAGACAAACAAAACAAACAGCAACATCAATGAATTTTGGAGAAGGTACGCAATTATAAAATGTGGGGTTTTCACTAGAAATAATATGATGTAAAACAGGTTGACAGTGTCCCTTTAATTTGTCTATACCATTTTTTTCTTTTTATATCTTTAAATATTTAGTAATCTTTTAGGAGTTAATATTCTATGTAGTAATTACAAAGTTAATAAGGTATGCACGATTTAATGGATAAATATGTTTTCCCTATATCAAAGTCATTGTTGCTGTAATTGTCTGTACCACTCTGAAGTTGAATTGTACTAATTATGCCAATTATATGGGGTACTTAAACAATGTCTTTGTAGGCTGACTCAACCCCTGAGGAAAACCCATGTGGCTGGGTCAATATGTACTGGTGTTAGCCCTGTTTCATGACATGCTGTGTTAAATAATAAAAATACAGCTATTTGATTTCTCAACCTCACAGCTGTCCCGCTCCCTAAATTTTACCCTATTCCCCATCTCCCACAAGTATGAATTCCCAAGCTTGGGTCATGGTAGCTACTCTTCCTCACAGTCTTCTGCTCCTGACAAAGCCCTCTTTGGCTGCCTATGCAACATTATATTGCACTTAAAAATTACATTTGTTCATTACTAAGTCTGTAATGTAATTAACTGGATTTGAACCATAACTACTGTTGTGCTTTGTATACCAATTTGCACTCACTGTAACTGACAGCTGTTTCTTTTTCTTTTTTTTCCCCAATTGTTTAACCAGGTAAGACACACTAAGCTAAAAGCTTGTTTACAGGTGCAACCTGGGAGTATGGGGAAGTTAGGTAACTTGCTCAGGGTCACACAGTATGTAAGTGGGGGATGTGGGATTCAAACCCAGGTCTCCAGATTTGCAGCTCAGAGCCTTAAACCACTGCACTATACTGCCTCCCAGTTTCTGATACTATGTACGTAATTCTGTCTTGTCCTTGTGAACTTGCCTGTGCACTACGTATTGTCTTACGCCATAACCAACTTGGAACCTTTGTAAAAGAGTTCCACAGCTCAAAGGTGTTAATCTGAATCTTAAATAAATAAATTTATCTCAACCTCTGTGGTGTGTGCCCAGTTTCTTTTATATAAACTTTACATAGGTCTGCGCAGAGTGCTTAGATGGCTCTCAGGATATTAATGAAAAGGAGTGGAAACTACATAAGTTTGTGGTGGTAAACAGAATTTTCCATCCCACCCAGTCAAATGGCTTCTCAGCATCCAAACTCAGAATCAAAAAAGGGGAATTTGACCAGGGAGCATGATGCAAGATATGCATGTTTCTTTTAATGTTATCTTGTGTTTGTCTGAGTTGGACAAAACCTGCTTGGTCTCCATCTTTTAGTGTAGGCAGTTTGGGGTCTATCTTTTAGTGCAGGCAGAAGCTTATCAAAAATGGGCTAAAATTGTGGCAAAAATTTTATAATCAATATTTAGTACTGAAATTGTCCTGTAAGAGGCATAGTGAATTGTATCGTTACTCACTTTCAGTATAGCTGATATGGTAGCATGATTTCAGGAGGTGGGACTGTGTCTGTGGTGTAAACCACTCTACAAACTTTGAGTAAGGGTGAAGCCAGGATCTTTACTATTTTGAGCTGTCCAATAACCCCCTACTGTTCCTCTAGGGAGACTGGGTCTGTGAGAATTTCAGCTGTTTTGGGGCCTAAATGGGATAGTCACAAGGGCTGCAGGTACTGTGGATTGAGCTCCTGAGAGTTGAGATCCATATAACATTGCCTAAAAATCTCTAGGATCCAGGTTGAGTCAATTAGAACTCTGCCCCTGCTGGAATCTTTTAGATGAGTAACTGCCTACTACATAACTTGACTGCGTAGGCAGAATACCAGTACCTTAGAGGTTCTAGAGCCCCCTCTTAGAACCATTGGTTGAGATATCTTAGTGCTGCTTCAGTTTTTGCATTTAAAATACCTTGGATTTCCCTCTGCAGTTAAATAACTTGTGGTCCAAGAGAAGCATTCCTTGAGCATGAAGTGTACTGGCCACTGTGTGGTGACCAACTGAGCTAGTAAGGCTAGAAGTTTTTCTTCCCTTTGTTTTTTTCTTAAGTCAAGAGGTACTGTATAACTGATTAGCTCTTCTCGTAATTAAGTTTTTACTGTGTCCCACAATATTCTAGAAGATATGTCAGGGGTGTATTTAGTCTCTAAGCTAAGTTCAAATTAGTCTGTAATAAAGGTCTTAGCCTCTTCCACCCACCCCTGGAAATAGTTCCTTTATACCTGGGGTTCTGACATCATTTCCTCAAGAGTGCAAGGTGCATATCACTGTCACATCCTCTCTAGCACACTGCACTGACAATATAAGCATACACATTGTATAATATATATATATATATTTCTATATTACAAACCAATCACACACACACACACACACACACACACACACACACACACACACAAAATGTGGGGAGTAGTGCAATGTAATGGCTGTGGGGCAGCAGTCTTCTGGGAGTCTTTCTGGAGGCTGAGATGCTGCCCTATTTGCAGACAACTCTCTGCCCTGAGGGAGGAAGTTGCCCATCTTCAGGCCACACTGGACAGTAGTAAGGAGACCTTCCTCCAGGCCACACTGGATGGTAGGAAGGGAACCCCTCCAGAGAGCACCAGAGCCACCACCACTACCTCAGAGGTTGTGAAGAAAGCACAGCAGTTGGACCACAGTGGGCTCAGGGAGGGTGAGGATGGTGGAACAGAGGCACACCCAGTCAGTTGTTCCACACCACAATCCATACACCATTCTGGGGGAGCATAGCTCCCCTATGGATGCACCCGCGGAGGAGACTAAGGAGGCTGAGGACAACTGTCACAAAGGAGGCCCACAGGAAAGAGGCAGATGACACCACAAGGAAAGGAAGCAGATCCTGGTGGGGGACTCAATTATTAGGGGGATAGAACTGGGGGGAACAGGGAAAACTGAAGTAAGGTGCCTGCCTGGTGCCATGGCTTGGAGAGACAGGAAGCGCATCCTCAGGATCATGAGAACAGCTGCACGGGAGTCTGAGCTGGACGTCATTGTCCACCTAGGGACAAATGACTTGGCTAATCATGAGATTAGAGCAGTGCAGAAGGACTTTGTAGAATTGGGGAGGGGCCTAAGACAAGTAGCACACACAATATCCTCCTCTGAGGTGCTGCCTGTCAATGGCATGAGTGAGGCGAGGGTACTTTGCACCATGCAGTTTAATGAATGGTTGAAAAAATGGTGTGGAGCACAGGGGTTTGGCTTCATTGGGGACTGGGGTTCCACCTGGAGGGACACCAGCCTATACTGGCAGGATGGTCTGCATCTGTCCAGGAAGGGAACAAGTCTTTTGAGCAATCAGTTTAAATGCTTCATTGGCAAGCTTTTAAACCAGTCAAGGGGGGAGGCACTGATAAGCAGCAGAAAAATCCCAGCCTCTCCCTACAAAACAGGGCACTAAATGAGAAAAAGACTGAGGTAGACAGATCAGTGGGGGATGCTGCAAAAGAAGGTAAAGCCATCAAAAAATGGAGAGCTATGAGTACCAATGCCCGTAGTCTGAGTAACAAGCTTCCTGAATTAGTGGCCTTGATGGAGGAGGAACATCTGGATATTGTGGCAGTCACAGAAACATGGTACACACAAAACCATGACTGGGACATAAACATACCAGGATACACCATCTACAGGAGGGACAGGGAGGGTAAAAGAGGAGGAGGAGTAGCTCTTTACATAAGGGAAGGAATCAAAGCAACAGAACAAAAGGGAAAACAGGGAGGAGAAGAAGCACTGTGGGTAAATTTGGAGACCGGCAATGGCACCACAATCCGCACAGGGGGTTGTATACAGACCCCCTTCTCAGGAGGAGGAAATGGACAAGGAAATGATAGAATACTTAGAATGGCAGAAAAAGAGGAGATATTGCTGATGGGTGATCTGAATATGCCAGATGTTAACTGGAGTGCAGTTGCAGCAGCCACTTCAAAGAGTGGGGTTATTCTAGATGCCCTACAAGGGGCATGCCTTAGACAACTAGTATTGGAGCCCACTCGAGAGGGAGCAATCTTAGACCTGGTTCTATCAAATGGAGATGGAGAGAGGATCACAGATGTAGAAGTGGGTAGCCATCTGGGAACTAGCGACCATCGAACAGTATGGTTTACAATAAACACAGCAATAGAGTCAAGCCATACAAAGGCAAACATACTAGACTTTAGGAGGGCTGACTTTGCCAAAATGGGTGAGTGCCTAAGGAATGCACTAACAAATGGGCAGGAAGGAGGGGTGGAAGAACAATGGGGAATAATAAAAAACTGCCATCACAGAGGTAACAAGCCTTTGTGTGAAGCAAATTAACAAAACAAAACGATGTAAGAAACCACTATGGTTCTCAAAGGAAGTGGCAGTGAAGGTTCAAGAGAAAAAGAAAGCATTCAGGAAGCACAAGGAATCAGAGAAGGAGCAGGACAGAGAACTGTATCAGTTAAAGCAAAAGGAAGCTGGGAAGGCAGTCAGAACAGCAAAGGTCCAAACCAAGGAAAAGATAGCCAACTCAGTTAAGAAGGGGAATAAAACCTTTTATAGGTACATCAGGGAGCGAAGGAAGACCAAGGGAGGGCTAGTGAGGCTTAATAAAGAGGAGGGAGGGTGGGTAGAGGGTGACTGTGAAAAGGCAGAGATACTAAACAAATATTTTTGCTCAGTATTTACAAAGGAAGTGGGGGAGGTACCTAAAACAAACAGTAGAAACACTCTGGATACAGAAGTTATACCAGCCCATTTACAGAAGAAAGGGTTCTGAAAGAACTCTTAAAACTGAAGGTGGACAAAGCAATGGGGCCTGATGGGATTCATCCCAGAATTCTAAAAGAACTAAGCGTAGAACTAGTGACACCACTGACTACCCTCTTTAACAAATCATGGGAGGATGGGGTGGTACCCGAGGACTGGAGAAGGGCAGATGTGATTCCCCTTCACAAAAGTGGGAGCAAGGCAGAAGCAGAAAACTACAGACCTGTTAGTTAAACCTCAGTGGTAGGGAAAATGATGGAATCACTTTGAAGGAAATAATTGTTGAGTATCTAGAGGCCAGAGGGGCTCAGGACCCAAGGCAGCATGGATTCACTATCGGAAGGTCATGCCAGACAAATCTGATAGATTTCTTTGACTGGATGACCAAAGTAGTAGATCAGGAGGGCTGTGGACATGGCCTACCTAGACTTTAGCAAGGCATTTGACACAGTCCCACACAAAGATTAATATACAAGTTAGCCAGCCTGGGAGTGGGTCCCAAGATGACAGCCTGGGGGTAAAATTGGCTGGAGAATAGGAGACAGAGATAATAGTAAATGGAGTCCACTCTGAAGAAAGGGGGTTACTAGTGGGGAATGCCATGAGGTTCAACGTTAGGACCGGTCCTCTTCAATGTCTTTATAAGCAACATTGCAGAGGGACTGGAAGGAAAGTATGTCTCTTTGCAGACGACACAAAGATCTGCAACAGAGTTGATGCACAAGGTGGGGCAGAAAGGATGAGAAGGGACTTAGTAAGGTTAGAGGATTGGTCAAATGTATGGCAGCTTAGATTCAATGCTAAGAAGTGCAAGGTAATGCACCTGGGAAACAAAAACCCAGGGGAAGAGTACACAATTGGGGGTGAGATACTAACAACAGCAAAAATGGAAAGGGACCAGGGTGTAGTCATATCAGATGACCTAGAGGTGGGCAAGCAATGTGAGAAGGCAGCAAGAAAGGCTGGGGTGATACTGGGATGCATAGGGAGAGGCAACACCAGTAGAAAACAGGAAGTTATTATCCCTCTGTACAGACAGTTGATGAGACCCCATCTGGAGTACTGCGTGCAGTTCTGGAGACCCAATCTCCGCAAGGACATAGACAGGATGGAGGCTGTCCAGAGGAGGGCAACTAAAATGGTTCAGGGTTTACACCAGAAGACATATGAAGAGAGACTTAAGGAGCTGAATATGTATAGCCTCGAGGAAAGGAGGGAGAGGGGGGACATGATAGAAACTTTCAAGTATCTCAAGGGAATCAACAAAGTCCAAGAGGGTAGCATCTTTCAAAAAAAGAGGCTTGCAAGAACAAGGGGGCACAATTTGAAGATAGAAGGGGCGGCTCAGAGGTAATTTAAGGAAGTATTTTTTCACAGAGAGGGTTGTGGATGCATGGAACGGCCTTCCGGAGGAAGTTATAGAGTCAGAAACAGTGGTGGAATTCAAGCATGCATGGGACAGTCATAAGGCAATTCTAGAGGGTGGGGGAAGGAAGAAGTAGGCTGCTGGTTAACTAGGATCTGCAGCTTATCCATTAGGTAGGGAAATGGGCAGACTGGGTGGGCCAAGCAGTCCTTATCTGCCATTAAAATCAATGTTTCTATGTTTCTAAGGAATTTAAAAGGAAACTGTTAAAGCACCACAGTGCGGTGCTTCTGGGAGGGCCCCAGTTTAAAGTCAGCAGTCGGGTGGTATGGTCTGAAATTGGTTTAATATCACAGCTCTTCACCAAACCAATGCATTTCGATGACAAGAACAAATAGGTAAACAGTGTGCAAAGAACTTTTAAATGCAACATCCATGGCAAAAATACAAACTGCAACAATTAGAAATGTGGTGTGTAAAAAAAAAAAAAGAGTACCAAACCATGGCAACGTTGTGAATGCTGAGTGCTCTAATAAGCAGAATGTTCCTCTAGGGCAGGGGTTCTCAAATGGTGAGGCCAGCCTCCCTTGGGAGGCCCCAACCTGTTCCAGGGGAGGCTCAAGCAAGTCTGAAAAAAGTATTGTATTTAAATTTTGAGTTTTATGTATTTTGTGTGAAGAGATGAAGCATACTGAAAGAGGATAATATTAGGTGAATTTTATGTATTTATTTACTAATAGGTAACAAGGGAAAGTGAATGAGCCAAGGCTCATTTCAGGTGTACCTGGGGAAGGGTAGGGAGTGAATACATTTCAAAAGGTAACTGCAAAACAAACAAGAAATACACAGTGAGCAATAGTGCAAACAAATGCAAACAAATTAATGAGTGGTGGTAATTGATCAATTTGTAGATTGATGGCAGAACAGCCCAAATACAAGGGCTGAGCATAGGAGTGCTCAGAGCAATAGCAGGAAGGAGCAAAGTAATCCCAGAGAAGTTGCTTAGGAGCAGGGAAGGAGGGGGAGAGGCAAAGTATGTAGGAAGGTTATTCCGTATAGAGAGGAAACAGAGAAAGTAGTCTGACCCATGAAGGTACTGCAACAAGGGGTAACAATGGTTCAAGAATGAAAATAGCAGAGCAAGTAGGCTGGCCTGTGTGTGTATGTGTGTGTGTGTGTGTGGGGGGGTGCAATAAGCTGTATAATAATTGTTTTTTTTATTTGTTATTCAGATAACACCTTTGAGCACAGGAGCTCTTTTTCAAAGGTTCTACATCAATATAAGACAAAGAACTGAATGTGAGCCAAGGACTCAAAGGGGTTTCAATTTATTCATGGTATACTACGCAAAGTACAGTATGTTATTTTTCTTTGGGGAAGCCCAAGAATATTTCAGTTTTTGGGGGAGGCTCCAAATCTTTTCCATGGATTTGTGGAGGCTCACTGTGACAAAGTCTAAGAACTATTGCTCTAGGGAGACTGGGTCTGTGAGAATTTCAGCTGTTTCTGGGCCTAAAAATAGTCCATTTTTATTTATTTATTTATTTTTTTGAAGACTCTTTTTCCCTCTGGTCACCGGCTTCCAGGATCGCCTTCTGGTGAGACCCCACTCAACTGACTCATACTGCCCTGCCTGAGACCACACTGACCGGAAAATTGGGGACAGGATCCTAGTTTTAGTTTTCAAGTTTTAGTTGTAATATTATTCACATTGAAAGGCTCAATGCATCGGTATGTGTACTGTGTGTCTTTAATTTTGTGTGTCTAATAAAGTTTATTAAATTGCAAAAAAAAAAAAAGATGGATACAGATAGCATGATTCCTGAAGATACCAGGCAGTCAGCGGCTGTGACAGAAGAAAGCTATGTAAAAAGACAAGCATATCTGTTCTACTTGCTGGAGGTGGAAGAAAACAGTTTCAAGAATGGCAGCAGAGCTCCAGACACATGGAGATGGTGCAGGGTACCGAGGCACAGCTGGAAAGGCAGGATACAGGCAATGGTTCCATGGTAAGCATGCTGAATACAACACCAAGTAACTTTCTCAATTCTGACTCACAGCTACAGGAAGAGTTAGTAAGTCCGATGGAACATCTGGGCGATATTGACTTGGAGCAGGAGGGGGGAGTGAAATGGAGGACAGGCAAATGCGTGAAAAGGCAGCAGATGATGATGCGATGCAGGTTATGGTTAATGCATCAGTGCCAGCTACTGCAGCACAAGAACAGCTAAAGGCAACAATGCTGCACCACATGGGGAAGTGGAACAGGAACTACTTCTGTTCCACTTAATTATAATAATAATATGTCTGCTAGTGTAGTAACAATTGCTGAGGCTTTAAGGAATGCAGGGTGGGTTTGGCCAAACAGAGACTAGCTGTGGATGTCTCCAGAACATTTGAACATGGAACCTGATACAGAAATAGAGAATGTGGCTGAAGATCCTGACCTCTTGCACTTGCCCCCCGCTCTGGAAATAACTCCAAATCCAGAGTTGCAGTTCTGTGGGGAACTGTTGCAAGGGGAAGCTTCAAGGCAACTACAGAATGATCATGCTCTGGAGAGCAGGGAGTAATAACCCTCCAAATCTACTGCAAGCCCAAATACGGCACCCAGCACACCCCCACAACCTGCCAGGCCTGACAATCCACCGGGTCAATCTACCAGGTCAACAGACAGTTACCAACCCCCTTTGTCTTCATCTAGATCTGACCAGAACACTCAAACTTATGCTGGAGTTGTTTCATATCCCACCAGAATCTGTGGAATGCAGAAACGCTGTGCATATTAAATACAGAGGAGGTCTGGAGACCTATCAAGACTGACCGTACGTAGGACGTAAGCTAATAAGTGATAATCTGGGCTTCTCAGCAACTGAATTATATGCACTCATCCATACTTCAGGAGACCCTCATTTTTGATCTCAGTTTTAAAATAGCTACTGAATTAGAATCCTTCTGGCAACGATATCAGATGGTGAACCCCCGCCCCCATGGTCACCTTTCATCGCCATCCCTCTTACCAAACTGGCATTCTGTACAGTAACAGTGTTGTTTACAAATGAAGGTGCAGCCATAACAGACATCATGTACTGGCTGAAAACAAAATTGCACAGTGTTGGGTCCCTCAGACCCAATCATGAATTCTGAACATATACGGACACGTGGGAGGCACATTCGTGTGTGACTGCCACAAGTGAATGGGCCAATTCAACATCTTCCTAGTTGTTTTTTCTAGGCAGAGACCATGGTTACATATTTTATGCAGGTCAACCAAAATCCTGCTTCTGATGTGGCTCTTATACCCACTTGAATAGTGCATGTGATCATGTGAAATGCTTTCTTTGTGGTGGCATTGGACATACGGGCATTAGTTGCCCAAACCCTATGCTGTACAATGTGTATGAAGATACCAACCATAAGTTTAAGAACTGCCCATTGGCCACGCACAACAACCCATCTACAGAAGATGAAGAACAAGAAAAGGTGGTCTCAAGCTTAACAACAAGCAGCAGAATGGAGGAAGAATGCATCAAGACCTGAAAGGACAAGAGACAATCTAGTGACAGTAGATGGGCCCAGGGATCAGCCTTCTGGTAGTCACACAGCCTCCTCCTCCACTTATGAGTCTTTTCAGTCTGGGTTCTGAGTTTGGAATAGTATGGAGACTGCCCTGGTAGGGGTGCTCAATGATCTCCTGATGGCGAGGGACAGGAGAGAGCATACCATCCTAGTTCTCCTGGACCTCTCTGTGGCATTTGACACTGTGGATCATGAGGTGCTACTTGACTGTCTGCAGTTCTGGTGTGGCCTGTCAGATAATGTCATTAACTGGTTCAGGTCATACCTGACAGAGTGCAAAGGGTAACGATTGGGCTGGCATCATCTAGCCTGAAGCCTTTGAGCTGTGTGGTTCCACAGGGTTCGATCTTGTCACCCTTGTTGTTCACGGTGTATACTGTATGCTGACATTGGGAGACATTATCAGGCTGTATGGGCTGGGTTTTCACTGTTATGCAGATGATACCTAGCTATACCTGTCCTGCGCACCTAATACTCAGATGGTGGCCTCTGTATTTAACAGCTGCCTAGATGAAATCCAGACTTGGATGACTCAAAACTGGCTTAAACTTAACGCAGACAAGACTGAGGTACTGGTGGCAGATCCAGGTTGTCGCGGTGGGGGGGGGTAGGGATGCCCCCTCGTTTAGTGCTGAAGGGGTTCCCTTTGCTCTGTCTAGATAGTTGAAGGATCTGGGTGTGATCCTGGATGATGGCCTGACACTTGATTTTCAGGTGTCAGACATTATTAAAAGTAAGTTTTACCATCTTAGGAATAACACCCAGATCTGAGCGCTGATCATGCCTGAGGACCTGACAATGCTAGTGCATGCTTTCTTTACATGCAGGTTGGACTACTGCAATGCCCTGTACCTAGGGTTATCTGGAGGCAACCTCCAGTTGCTGCAGCTGATGCAGATGCACAGTGACAAAACTGTTAATGGGTGCAAAAAGGAGTGACCATATCACCATGGTCCTCCACGAATTGCATTGGCTACCAGTTAGGTGGAGGATTGTCTTTAGGGTAGGGCTTCTGACCTTCAAGACCCTGCACGAAAGGAGTCTGGTTTACCTACAAGATCTCCTTGTTCCTTAGCGACTGTCTGGGCTCTCCGTTCTGCCAAGGGATGCCTCCTTGGAGTTCCCAGGGTTAGGTTGCGGCATTCAGGAGGCCGTGCCTTCTTGGTGGCTGCACCTACCCTGTGGAACTCACTTCCTGGTTATCTTAAAGAGGGTCCCTCTGTAGAAGCCTTTAAAAAAAGGTCTTAAGATCTTCTTGTTCAGTAGGCTTTTAATTGCTCCAAGGCTCTCGACTCTCAACACACACAGGATAGACAGCTATACCGGGAGGCCCACAATAAATGTACACGGGCTTTACGACAGGCAAAGGCCGTCTACTACCAACAAACCCTAACCACCTCTTGGGAGACGGTAAAAATTTGGAGCAACATAAAAGAACTCAATGGAAATCCCGCCCCTTCCCAACTCACTATAAATGGCGATGTCACCCAGGATCCTTACTCTATGGCAGAACCCTTAACTCCACCTTCTTGGACCTCTCCCATATCCTCCCCTAATTTCTTCCACCCTGTTCCCCCACCCTCTTCCCGACACACTGTGTAATTTAGATTCATTACCTTTCAGGCTGAGAGTTATCTCCTGCCTCGAGGCAAAACATTACATTTCCAAAGCTATCGCCAATTCCCATTACAGCAATGAATCACCTGATTTTAAACTTATTCGGCTGACACTGGATGTCATATTACCCCACCTTACTAAAATTCTCAACCTCTCTCTTTGTCTCGGTCAGTTCCCATCAATCTGGAAGAGGGCCATAATCACTCCCATTCTGAAGAGTGGCGACCCTACGCACACAAGCAACTATAGACCGATCTCAATACTTCCCCCTCTCTCCAAAGCTCGAAAAATAGTCTCGGACCAGATAACATAACACCTAACCAAACACAACCTCCTCTGCCAGGCTCAGCACAGTTTCCGGACTGGCCATAGCACGGTCACTGCACTCTCTGAACTCACCTCATTCATCCATGAGGCACTAGACCAAGGTTCTATTGCAAGGGCGATATTTGTGGATCTGACCAAGGCATCCGACACGGTCAGTCACGATCTGCTGCTCTGTGTCCTCCCACAACTGAATGTGGTCCCTGAGACTATGGCCTGTTCAAAGATTACCTGTCAGGCCGGTCACAACAAGTCAGGTTAAATACCACCATCTCCTCTTGCAAAGCTGTGTGCTCTGGAGTCCCACAGGGTTCTATTCTTGGCCCTCTTCTTTTCACCCTCTTTTTAAACTCGCTTCCCAAGGCCTGCAGTGGTCATCTGCTTCTCTATGCTGATGATGCAGTGCTATATTGGAAACACTCACAACCAAGCACCCTCCAACTTGCCCTTCAGGATTTTTTCAGGGAGCTAGAGACATGGTTTAATGAGCACTGCCTGATCATCAACTATAAAAAAACTAAATCCATGATCTTTGCACACCGGCAAAGCCCACACAGGCAGTCGACCCTCCTAATCAAAAACTCACAAGGCACCTCCCTTGAAAACATTACAAATTTCAAATATCTGGGTATCACACTAGATACCGCCCTCTCCTACCATAGTCACATTCAACACCTCTCCTCAGCTGTCAACGCTAGAGTGGACATACTCTAAAGACTCAAACACTGCCTACCCGCACAGGCCATGCGTCTAGCTGTCTCCTCGTCAATTCTCTCCCTAATTGACTATGGGATAACGATATATGGATCAGCAGAACCACCCCACAACGTAGTATTAACACTGCCCTGAATAAAGCTTGCCGACTAGTCACCAGCAGTGACAGGCTAACCCATACCTGTGACCTATATGATTTGGCTGGCTGGTTAAACTTCCAACTAAGACTAAAGTTTCACACCTGCGCCTCTCAAAAAAAATACATCTCCAGCTTGCCCCCGTTGGCCTCCTCACCATAATCAGCCCAGTCCCCCTCAGGAATAATACACGGCTCGCAGCAAACTCCTCATTCCAGGTCCCCCACTGTAGAACATCTCTAGGCCAAAGATCTTTCCAGTACCGTGCTCCCCTTTGGCTAAATGGTCTACCTCCCCAGCTCTCTCAGACCCATAGTATTTCCCTATTCAAAGCAGGCCTCAAAGCTCACCTACTTGAGTCTGCAAACTGTGACTGTGGCTAATTTCCCTGCCCATCTCGTGCGCCCCCAAACCCCCCTTATAACTGACTCAGGGTCACCCTAGACCCTATGAATCTGCATCCTACCCATCTCTAACAAATGAAATCCTGAAAGCTGCCTACCACTGTCTCTGGTAAACTAAGTTAAAGCCTGGACTGCACTGCCAGCACTGATTATGAATACTGACTGTTAATGTATGTTTCCCCTGAATACTGCTTGATAATGTATGTTTCCTTGCATTTGTTGTACTCCCTCCACCCCCTGTAACCGACGTGGAGCCTTTGCAAAAGAGCCTGTGACTCAAAGGATTGTAATTCTGATCTTATGCAATAAATAAATAAATAAATTGTTACTATTTATTGGATGATTTTAAAGGGGCTAGATAGATTTTTAAGTGTTGACTCCCAGTTAAACTTGGTTATTTTATTATTGTATTTGTATGTACAGTGCACTGAATCCTTGGAAGGGGCACTTTATAAATAAAATATCTATCTATCTATCTATCTATCTATCTATCTATCTATCTATCTATCTACCACATGGCCACAAGATGACGCAGAACCCCTAAAACAGCCAGTAGGCCTGACATGTCAGTCTCAGGAGGCTACTATACTGCAGCAGGAACAATCCTCTCAGGAGGAGGAGTCTCCTAAGGATCCACCTACAACTACCACAGATGGTCCTACAAATATGGATCTTGAACAAGAACAGTATATGCCCCCACCTGCTTTACGGCTGCTTGTGAACAAAGAAGCAGAGGATTGACAAGGAGCAGGGCACACAAAAAAGAAGCAGTGGAGGCACTTCTAGCACCAGACATTGTTGGCACAAGAAATAGACTTGCAGCACTACCAAAAAGAAAACAATGGGCAGACACAGAGGATGACTCTGATGCCTTGTCTGTGGTTTCCTCCCATCCTGACCAGATAACAGATACCAAAATTGTATCCAGGGATTCAAAGAAATTGAGCAAAAAGAGGTAGAAGCTGAAATCACCCACTAAATAAGACTTACTTTTTCTCCTCTATTCTTACATAATCTATAGCTTCTACTGTCTACTGTGGCAATTTAAATAACAATAGCATTAAATCTCCCAGGAAGAGACTCACAACTTTTTCTGTGCTTTGAGACCTGAAGTTACATGTTGGTATTCTATTTGACAACCCTGGAATTCTGGTATCCAGATTGTTAGATGTGGTACCAGGATGGGCATTGTTACTAGATATCACCTTTCAGAGGCAGGACTATAGACTGATAAATATATATATATATATATATATATATATAACCCACAAACAAAATTTTTAAGTGTAGAATTAATTAAGCCAATTCAACCTTATCTGCATACTATGAAAATCCATAATATTGGGAGGGTGACTTTAATTGTGTTTTGTCCCTTGGGGTCAAAACAGGGGCAACAAGTAAATTGTTTAGCAATACTAATTTTCTTAATAATGTGTACAAAACTGTTTGACTGAGGGATATCACTACTTTTGGGAAGGGTCCTCCAGGCCACACATTTCATAAGGGCCATTTAACTACTAGAATACATTTTTTTCTTTATATCTGAACGGTTGCCTTTTTATTCGTATTCCATGATGCACTGGAAACATTGCATTACAATCTCATCATCATACAGCTGGGGACTGCACTTAATAAACCTGTCACCAATAATCATTGGAAATTAAATAAGTCTAAGTCAGAAGACTCCACGTCTTGGTTGGAAGTACAGGACCTTTTGGAATCCAGAATCTCTTTGTTAGAACTGTATGATAATATACTTTTATGGTGGCAAGACTCTAAAATAGCGATAAAAAAACACTCATTTCACAGCCAAAATAGCAGGATAACAAAAATACTTTAAACACCTTCAGTTGCACAGACAATTAAAAAATCTATCTCCCTGTCAGCAGAGACAGGTTTTAATTTCATGACGTAAATCACCACCATAAAAAAGGAAATGTGCACCTTCCAATATGAAAGAGCCAGTTCCTTATTGCTGGAACAGATATTTGGCACACAAGGTAGGGAACACATTGTGAATCCCTATGCCCAGTGTAATCAGTGGGTGGAAAGAAAAATATATGACCCAATTAAGGACAGGATCTGGGGACTTAACCAGAGTAAACATAGGGCTCTATGCATGAAGCGGGCATGGGTATGCAGAAAAGTCATGCACCCCACCCGCGACCCTGTGCCCCACAGACAGGTACACCCATACCAGCATTCACCAATGCCAGCCACCTGTCCATGGCTCCTCCCCCACTGGGTGCAGGAATCTGTAGGGCAGCTGGGGGCAGAGTCACAGACCTGGGCAGACATCCAATCAGATACCGGTCCAGGAGTGACTTTGCACTGGTAGGCACAAGTCTGGGTCATGCATAGCCCCTGTGGGTGCACACACCTGATCAACCACACACTAGGGAGAGGCAGGCCAGGGAGAATGACCCCATCCACACCCCCAGCATGGTGCAACCTTTGCCCTGGAAGTCATCTGCGGCCCCCCACCCCCATGGCACTGACACCCCAGGACACCAGACATGTTACATGTTGCCGGTGCTGAGGAATAGCTGCCCCAGCCCTCCCAGTCTGCCTCATGGGCTGGGGTGACACTGTGGGACATTTCCCATTCCCCTCTTGACTGGTGAGAGACATCCATGGGAGCGCACAGAGGGGTTATGGTAGGGTCTACCCAGGTATACCCTGTGCCCCCCTCCACATCCATGCGGCCAGCACTACATGGGTTTCTGAATACCGCGTTGAGCTTGCATGCCCCTGGAATGCCCCCAGCATGGTGCGGTCCGCAGAAGTGGGGGATTGAGTGTGGTGGAACCACTCACCCCCCCATTCCTGCAGCCCATGCGGGGGGCGCAATGGGTGAAGAGTTACTACGTGCCCCAGATACACATGTAGCCACTCCGCACTATATGTGCATAGCACCCATAGAGATTATGGACATAGTAACAAAACACATGGGTGCAACATTTGGCCACAAACTACATACCTCACCAACATTAATGGGATTCCTACAGGATCTGAACTTACTAATTCTAAGAAATGAGGTACAGCAACAAATGATTAAACCATTACACAGGAAGAGATTCGAGGGGTAGTGAGTTGCTTGAAAAATAACACAGTTCCATGGCCAGATGGTTTACTGGGAGAATTTTACAAAAAATCATTAGATATATTAATAACACACTTGGTAAAAGTATTTAATGCTATTGTAAATGTGAAACTAGATTTACCATCTGTCTTGGCTGAGAGCTTATTACTGTATCTTCACAAAAAAGAGGATAAAATGGACATTAATAATTGGAGACCCATTAGTTTGATAAATACTGATTGGAAAACAATGTGTAAAATATTAAGTAACAGGCTCTCACTAGCCGCCAAATTAGTGATTTCTGCAACGCAATCATGTGCTATTCCACAAAGATCAATGATGGACAATTTAAAAATCCTGAGAGAAGTGTATGAATGCTCCACTGCAGAGGGTTATGTGTTAAGCTTAGATCAAACAGAAGCTTTTGATTAAGTCTCACATGAATATTTATTTAATACTCTACTTCATTATGGCTTTCCTCCTCTGTTTATACAATGGCTACGACACATATAGTTGTGCTTCAAAAAATCATGAAATCATGGGAAAACATATCCAGTTAGAAGAGCAGGCAGGGGTGCCCCTTTAAGCCCCTTGTTATACGTTTTTGCCATTGACCTTTTTTTGAGAAAATTGAATGGTGATAGGAACATTAGACACATGGTCAACCTGGCAGGCATACCATTCCCCACAGTACTGGTACATGTCATAATGGTGATTGTGGAATAGCGGTCACCATTACAGCGAGCGTACATCGCCGAAAATGAAGTTTTCGATGGTGCACACTTGCAGTGCAGACAAAAATGGTGCCTGAGATGTATGCGTCTCATTTTTTTTCCAAAAGCCATTTTTCCCTCCTGCAACCTGACAGCAAAATTCCACCCTTGTGCCAGTCACTCTTGGCTGCTATGCCACCCCGGCATCCCCAGGTTCTGTAATCCCCCACAGATTACCCTCCATGGTAAGGCGGAAGAAGGGAGGGCCGTCACCCTCCAACGATATCTGGAGCAGGCCTGAGAATGCTGAGAATTCACAACACCAGAGGACTGTGGGGGCTTCATTAAGCCAGCAGTCTTTTTTTTCTGTTTTTCTAGTGAATCTTGCCCCTGCGGCCAAGAACACATATGCGTGGAGGCGCACTCACATCCCAATGCCATGTTTCTGCATCTCCCATTGTCCGGCAGTGCCCCTATCCTCCACCAGGTGGCAGCCATAGAGCAGGATGACATACCCACCTGCCCCGAGACAGGAAAGCTGTCATGGGATGCTTTATCCTCTCTCTTCCCTGCCAACCCCTGGTGGTCCGAGCTTGTTCCTGAACCTGGGTCGCCATCGTGGTGTGAGGTGTGGTGTCCAGTGTCTCAACCCTCAGTACCTCTAGGCCGGACTTACGGGTCTCATTTTTAATGCCCCTCAGACCCCTCTACCTATGGATTCTTAACTCCAGTGGGGTGCATGTCAGGGGGGTGAAAAACTTAAAAAAATATGAAGCCGCCTGCCCGCAAAAAAAAAAAAAAACACACCGTACCAGACCTGAACCCTGTACCCTGCGCCTCCCAGCTGACCACCCTCCCCACAATGCTAGTGGACCAACTCAGCAGTTGCCACCACACCCTTCTTCTATACCATTCTTCCACTGCCTCTCCCCCCCCATGCATGTGCACGCTCACTTATACCCACTATGTCCCATAGCAGCATTTCACCCACCCCAGTATCCAGTCACCCCCCTGCTTGGTAGCCATGAACACAGGTTCCGTAATTGAGTAGCCATTTTTGTAGGTGCCCAATTTAGGTTACCTTGTTCACTGAATACCGGCATATGCAGATGATATCTGCCTTATAGTAGTAGACCAAAGTTCAGGATATAAAGCATTAGCAGCAGCACAGACTTTTTTGGAAACGTGTGATCCTTTACTTAACAAAACTAAGAGCATAGGAATGGCATTAGCTGTTCAAAAAGAACAACAGGTGCCAGAAATAGAGAGAGAGTTGTAATAAAACAAGGACCATTAAAGATTCTTGGGGTTAATTTTGGATGCTCAGACCCAGCTGGGAACAACTGGACACAGCAAACAGAGACTGCTGAACTTAAGGTGAATAAATGGAAATCCTATCCCATGTCCAGACAAAAAAGGATCTATATGTTGAAAACATTTATTATCCCTATTTAGATATCCATTACCAACAAAGCTAGAATCAAGAATGTACAATTTGTCCTTTCAGCTATTATGGGATAGCAGGTTAAATCCTGTCAAATGATTGGTTACATATTGGCCCATCAATAAGAGTGGTTTAAATATGGTCAACCCCATTTTATTCTTTTTCGCTATTTTCCTGTACTCCAATATGTTACCCATCATCCAGGGAAAGCACCAGGTTTGAGCCCCACTCCCCTGTCTTAGAGGCCAATATTTTTTTCAGAAATGGGAAGTTCCAGTTTGGAGAGTATTTTGAGCTATCCCACCTGGCACTGCCACTTATCTTTTAGAGGTTTTTAAAAAGCTGAAACAATGGCTTATATCTAAACAGGAAGTGACTTACAATAATAGGAAAGAGATGTCCAAGAAAATTCTCACCTCTAATTATTTATGTAAACCATGTTCTCTGTGTCCTGCAGGAATTGAGGAAACAGATCTAGTGAGACAGCTGACTGAATCACAGATACCACAAAAAATGTGGGATACCCTAGAAATGTGTAGTTATAATAAATTGAACGTCCATAGTAATTACCATCATAAATCAATACAGGAATGCATTTGACTACATGAGCAATGTATTAACCAGCTAGAGACTATGAGCCATCTCTTTTTTGACTGTTCATTTATATTGATATTTTGGAATTCTCTTGCACAGCAATGGACACTTCCTCAGTTCTCATTGATGTCATATGAAGTATTGGTATATGGCAAATATGACAATTATTGGAAAATGTACTATCCAGGTGTGCTTAGAGTTATACTGACAGTTATAAAATGGTCAGTCTGACAAATAAGGTGCAACATGCCTTACAACAAAAGTTTATCTCCATTACCAGATTGATAGAAAAAATTACAAACACAATCTGTACAATATATGCCAAAGAAAGAACATCCATACCGAATCCAGTGTTAAGAAACTGGTGAAGAACTGTTCCAACTCATGTACTGCAGGATCCTGGATAGGATATAACAGTGTATAGTGCCAGGTAAAGATAAGGGAATTTATTGGATATAATGATGATATGGAAATAGACTGCGGAGTACAACAGTTTGTCTGTTGAAATGAATGAATTCCGTATAAGGATTGTTTTGCATGGTTTGGAAGTTGCAAGCTCATAATGGTGGAGGGTCACATTTGGAAATATTACATGAATGTATTAGGATCGGCTGATTTATTAGAAGGGTTGTAGTCCTGTACTTGGTTTTGATACTCACTTTGGGTTATTTGCAAGTAGCGTGGCACATAGTTTGGTTGGCGAGAGTTCATTATGATTTGTATGTATAATGTTATCATATATTCTTCCCTTAAATAAAAAATTCCCCTACTCTTTTCGAGAAATGCCATGGGATCTTTAACATCCACCTGAACTACCACCAAAATAGGCAGATGGGATGTCAGTTTAATGGCTCATCCGAAAGACAGCACCTACGGAGTGCAGCACCCCCCTCATGCTGCACTACAGTGTCAGTATTGGGATTTATCCCAAGAGCCTGGTGTGAGGATAGAATCCACAGCCTTCTAATCTTCCAACCTTAGAGGCAAGTGTGCAACCTGCTGAGCAACTGACACATTTTCATCCTGCACATTAAAGCACTCAGCATTTATAACTTTTCCATGTTTTGGTACTCTCATTTTTTGCACACCACATTTATTGTTGTTGCAGTGCTCAGTGAATACATACCTCAGGACATTCAGGTGTAAGCCTAGAAAGAGTTGGAGAAATATGGGTATTGCCATCATGAGGGATTAAAATATCTCCAAACATCTTTCCAGCTGCTCTTCTTCAAAATCACATGGTCCCATTTCTGTGCCCTGGTCTCCCTGGGGGGAGGGATCAGGAGTGTCTTTTCTTTTTTTTTTTATTATCAGAAATCAGATTATAGTCTCCTCCAAGTATGAGAATACCTTTCTTGTGCTGGAGAATAGTGTTGAGGAGAGACTATGCTACTGGGGTATCTGCCCCTGAGAGAGGTATATACTCTCTGCCCATATATTGGCCTGAGACCAATGCCAGATGACCCTGTGGATGATTGTAGGTAGCCATGCAGTAAAAAAGCATCTGCCTGGGAATGAGAAAGCAGAACTCCTCCATTTGTCCTGCTTACAGAAGGAAGCCTCCACCTGGGAGAAGCCTAATTTAAGAAATGTCTGGTGTTCCTGGTCTGAGAGAGATGAGCTTCCTGCAAGAGGACAACTGTAGGGTGAAGCTTCTTAATGACAGCTAGCACTTTAGACCACTTGGTCTGGTTACTGAGGCCATTAACATTCTGAGAATAAACAACAGTATTCTGATTATCCATATAGGGAGAGAGCAGAAATAAGAGTAAACATCATGAAAGTCTGTCTAATGAATTGTCTAGTCCCTAAGGTACAGTGTCAGGGTAGACCTATATATGAATGTATGAATCTGCCCTGGGTACATAAATATAACTCTCACTGGGTATACTGACATTTGGAGGTAAAGTATACATAAACTGAAAGTATCAAAATGTTTGTTTGTTTGTTTATTTTTTATACTGAGTAGCCAGTGAGCAGAAAATGCCAATTTTCACTGCCGACCAGTTACAAAAATGTATATCACATGACATGCAATTTGACATCGAATGCAATATACAATACAATGTAAGATCAATTAAAACATTGACATTCAGCTTCAGAAAACAATTTTTGAAGAAAACTTTTGAACATTGAAATGTTTGAACAATTCATGATTATTTTAGGCAAAGCATTATAACATTTTACAGCAAGAAATTGTAATGAATTCTGGGTCATTGTTGTATGAAAGAATGGAATCTGAAATTTAAATCCTACCTGTGACCTAGTTGTAATTATATTTGTCTGGGAAAAAGATCAGCAATAGAAGCAGGTAAGTAACCCACGTGTAGTTTATGATGAAAGATAGACAAAATCTAAATCTATCAAAGAATGACAAACACCCCATAAGACTATACAACTGACAGTGATGAGTCCTTTTGTTTTGTCTGGTAACAAATCGTATGATATTGTGATAAGTAATTTTAAGCTTAGCGATCATTCTATCAGCAGAAGAATAATATATAATCAGACCATAATCAATTATTGAAAACAAAAAACTATGTGCAAATATAACCCTTGTGTCATGGGTTAAATGTCTATTTAACCTAAACAACATAGAGGATAATGTATGGGCATCACTTAACAACAACGCTGTATTCACTTTGAGAGGTTACCATGGCAACTGTGTAAACCTCAAGAGCGAAGCTTGAGAGGTTTACTGTTGCCTGGTAACCTTGAGAAGTGAATTCTGCGATGTTGTTAACTGATGCCCATACATTGTCTTGTATAGTGTATGGGCATCAGCTGAACATTTCTTGATCATGGCAGTGATTACCTCACACTCGTAGTGAGGATTGTGCTGTTGCTCATTCCCCCCCACCCCTGCCGCTGCCAACATGACAAGAAGACACCCTGCTCGGTCCACATTCTCCTACTGTCCCATACTCACATTTTAAAATTAAATATGATGCTACCCACCTATTCCAAACATCAGGACTGTCCTTTCATCAGCACTGCTGTCTTTTTTTGAAAGGATCTCACCGCTGCAGCCATTTTCCCATGATCGAAATTGATCTGTCCTCCACGTGGCTATTTACATGGACCTGAGTGTCGCTGACTGAACATGTGCAATGAGGATTGATGATGTTGTACCATCGATGTGACATCCTCAAGATGGTATAACACCATGTTGACATCACATAAATGGTACAACAGCATTGTGTTTCCATCAAATTTTATGCAGAACATCCCATAAACTATATACCCAATCTTTGATGTATTTTACTAATTAATTTTGTAACATGTAACTTAAATGAAAGATGGGAATCGATAATAAATACCAAATATTTAAATTCTGAGAATTTTTCAATAATTTTACCATAGTTGTCACAAAGAGACAATTCAGGTATGACATTATTCCTAGGAATTTTACAAACCATATATTTTGTTTTACTTGAATTAAGAACTAATTCATGCTTAATAAACCAGGCATGCATTAAACTGATGTATTTTTATAGATTATATTCTACCAAGTTGCAAGATACAGCTGAACACACTAAAATTGCATCATCTGCATATGAAATAAGTTGTGAATTGTTACAGACATTAAGTAATGAATTAATAAAAAGTGAAACAATAGGGGTCCTAAAATGGACCCCTGAGGAACACCACAGTCCAACCTACCCTCAACAGATAGAGTCCTTAATAAGAGTTTTCGGAACCCTACCAGATAAATAGTCACTCAATCAATAAATCACCTCATCAGGGAAATTAACCTTGAATAAACTTATCAATAATTCTCTATGATCAACAAGATCGAATGCCTTGGTGAGGTCCATAAATAATGATGCCATTATTTTACCCTCATCTAGGGCTTTATGGACTTGGCTTGTGACCTCACCAAGGCAGTTTTAGTATTATGTACTGAAAGGAAACCATGTTGTGAAGTGGACCTCAGCCTGTTTTTATCTAGATGTTCTATAATTTGGTCTGAAACAATCTTTTCTAAAATTTTAGACAAAGGGGCCAGCAATAGGTCAATAGTTGTTAACATTGGTCAGACTACTGATTTATATATTGGCCTGACAATACCACATTTCCATATGGTGGGAAACACATTATTACAAAGAGGAAAACTGAAAAGTTTAGTCAACTGCAAGACCGATAATGGGCCAACTTTTTTCAAAATATGAAAATCTATACTGTCAGTACCAGTGCTTGGTCTCGGATCCAGCTTTGAAATATGTGACAGTAACTCCTCAGGAGAAAGTACCCAAAAATATAATATAGGAGTCCATAAACATTGTAAAATGGCCCTCTCCTCATCAAATATCTCCTTCAAATCAATGTTTTTAACCTGACCTGTAGGTTTATAAATATCAAGGTTGACATAATGTGAATTACACTCATTGGCCACCTTATCTGGGTCACTTACAATCTGTCCGTCCATCTCAACCAAGATATTGTCTGATTTATTTGTTTTCCCCATTAAACAGTTTAGAGTTTTCCAAATAGCTTTAGAGTTACCATTTTCTGAAATTAATTTCCTCTTATAATAGTCAATTTTAGCTTTTCTTACTTCTGACTTACACCTATTACGTAATCACTTATATTCTTGCTGCAACTCTGATGATTTATACTTCCTAAACCTAGACCAAGTCTTATTTCTAACTTTCATAAGTTTAACCAGTCTTGCATTAATCCATTGTTTACTTTTTACTCTAACTCTGGCAACTTTTATTGGTAGGAGTTTGTCACTGATATTAGTAAAGTGTGTACAAAAGTTCTCAAATGCCCTGTCTATGTCCTCAATAATGTCTAAAAAGGACCAATCAATTAAATGAATTTCATTAGAAAACTTCTGCAGTTGGAAATCTTGTAATTGGCGATACTTAATAACCTTGGAGAGCAGTTTACAGCCTTTCACTGACCACCCAAAAAAACAGTGCAGTGGTCACTCAGACTGTCAGATATGATGTCTGAAGTGACCACATGCCCTGGAAAGTTGGTAATGACCCAGTCAATAGTCGACTCTTAACCAGTTCAATAATTGTCTCATTTAGTATCAGCTATTAACTGGGACATCCCCAAACCAGAAATCAGATTTCTAACATCAATTGCTTGAACTGAAGACCAATCTAAATTACAATCTCCTACAACTAAAAGTTCCCTTGAAGATGGAAAAGACAAGTTATGAAAAAAAGTATCAATACCTATTTAAACATCCGTAGGGAGAACATACACATCGATTATAGTAAAAATGTTATTGCCTCTTAAAGCCAAATTAATTGAAAGTGACTCATAATAGGCACTGTCTACACTATCCTGGTTCTCTGTACCTGATAAGTGATTTTTGACATAAATTAAACAACCCCCGCCCCTCTTACCCTTCTTATCCTTCCTAAAGACTAAATAACCCTCTAGTTAAACTTCATCATTAGACACTTTATCTGCAAGCAATGTCTCTGTCAGGGCCAACACATCAAATGAATCATCCATCAGTCAGCATTCTAATTGATCCTTTTTGGGTAAAAGGCTTTGAATATTTAAATGGACAACACTTAATGTAGTTTGAGAATCTATAAAGATTTTATTTGGCACAAAATGATCAGAGACAAGACCAGGATTTGGATGGACTGTACCTAACAGCCATAATAATATTAATAGTAACTGTCTGTGCCTTGAATCATGCAAACCATGCTTCCTGGTGAAAGAACAGCACTTAGTATTATAATTAGCTATAAAACTGGTTTTCACCAAAGTAAAACATGTTTGAAGACCACATACCTTGTTGAGCATAGATATTTTCAGCTCATGACCAGTACCAAAAATTCTGTTAGTAATATGAGTTGGTAAAAGTGAAGTGAAAGGGTAATACTGACCATGTGATGTACCAGCATAATACATTTTAACCCCATTTACTAAACAGGTTGAAGTAAAACATGTGTAAGCAGTTTCAGAATTCACCACCCACTGTAGGGCACAGATGGAAAGGAACAGTAACAGTTTAACCATGATTAGCCCCCATAGTACTTACAATATTTACAAAGCAGTCTCCCTGCAGCCTCTCACTCATGACTCTCACCACTCCAGCAAGAGCCACTCATGCAGAGAGCCACTACACAGAGAGGTGCTAGAGGGATATACCCTTTTGAACTGTAGTTCCCATCCTCCTTCCCACACCACCTCCTATTGTCCTGGTTTCTGGTACCGACCGCTGCCACCAGGTCAGACCGGTTAGTCAGTAAACAGGCTGGGTAGTTCATCTAGGCAGGAATGAAGGAGCAAATAAATCAAAGTAGACAGTTCTTACAGGGAAATGCAGCCATGCTGAAGAATGGAATACGTGGCTCTCCTTTAGAACTGTAACACCCCTCCTTCCCCATCCATATCACCTCCAATTGTCCCTAATGTCCTTGATGTAACAAGTAAAATGCAACATGTAAGAGAACCAAGAACATAACAACAAACCAATGACACCCACAGAAAGGGCACAGGTCAACTGGGGTCTCTGGTGTGGGTGCCAGACAACTGGATTTCAAAGATAGATGAGCCAAGCATGTAGCTCTCTAAGACCTTGAGAGGATGTGTAACATGATGTCCACCGCCAAACAAGTAGGAGGATAGGTGAGTGCCATGATCACTGTAGGCCTTCATGCAGCCAGCTAAAAAAGCAGCTATAGAGGTGAGGAAAAGGAGACATGGGCAGCGTAACAGAATGTGCAGAGAGCAGGAGGTGGGGGGCTGAGAACCACATACAGTCGCATTGGATGGAGTGATAAAAGAAACAAAGGTTGTGTGCACTAATCTGCCTCCTAAAGCTGGAAATGCATCAGAAGAAAAGGGCACGGGTAAGCTTATGGTATTATACCAGCAGAGCTATTGTTGATAATTAGTATTTTAAGCAAGCAGCTGCAATGGGGGGCCAGTCTGAATCCGTTAGGGCAGAACAGGTTAGGCATTTTGGGTATTTAATGTAGGAATTACATGGAGACACAGCTGAAAGAAGGATATTGGCACATATGGAATCCAGCAGTGCTCAGGATCTGAGGCAACATGGATTCACAGCAGGAAGGTCATGTCAAATGAATCTAATAGATATTTTTGATTGGGTGACTAGGGAAATAAATCATGGAGGGGTGGTAGATGTAGCCTATCTAGATTTCAGCAAAGCCTTCGACACATCCCACATAGAAGGCTGATTAACAAGATAGGTAGTCTGGGCATGGGAGACAAGGTGGTGAACTGGGTTAGGAACTGCTCAACAGATAAGAGACAGAGGGGTGGTGGTAAATGGGGTACAATCTGGGGAGAGGGGGGTGACTAGTGGAGTCCCACAGGGATCAGTACTAGGACCAATCCTGTTCAATGTCTTCATTAGTGACATTGCAGAGGGGCTGGAAGGAAAGGTCTGCCTGTTTGCATACGACACCAAGCTCTGCAACAGGGTGGATACTCCAGAAGGGGTGCAGAAAATGAAGAGGGACCTTGGAGAAGCTTGAAAGATGATCGGTGATGTGGCAACTGAGGTTCAATGCAAAGAAGTGCAAAATAATGCACCTGGGTAGAGGGAACCCTGGGGAGAGTTGCAGGTTGGGGGGAAAGGAGCTGACTGTTACCAAAGAGGAAAGGGACCTAGGGGTTATCATCTCCGATGATCTTAAGGTATCAAAGCAGTGCACAAAGGTGGCAGGGTGGGCCAGTGGCATGCTGGGGGTGCATAGGCAGGGGTATCACTAGCAGGAGGCAGGAAGTGGTGATGCCATTGCATATAACATTGGTAAGGCCTCACCTGGAGTATTACGTGCAGTTCTGGAGGCCACACCTGAGCAAGGACATAGATAAGGTGGAGATTATCCAGAGAAGGGCAACAAAGATGGTGCAGGGCTTGCACCACAAAACATATGAGAAGAGACTAAGGGACCTCAATATGTACTCACTGGAGGAGAGGAAACAGCAGGGGGACATGACTGAAACTTTCAAGTACCTCAAGGGCATAAACAAGCTACAGATGGATGACCTTTTGCAATGTAGAAAAAGTACTAGAACAAGGGGGCACAATATGAAATTGGAAGGAGGTAGATTAAGAGGTAATGTGAGGAAGTTTTTCTACACAGAAATGGTAGTCAACGCTTGGAATAGTCTGCCACAGGAGGTAGTGGGGGCAAGCACAGTGGAGGGGTTTATTCATGCCTGGGAGAGGCATAAGGGAAGCTTGAGAGGGGATGGAGTGATGAAAAGCCATTGATGACATGGGGTCAGTGGCCACATACAATGTATAGGGCCTACAGTCAGACTGGATGGGCGTAGTGGTCTGCCGACAATTTCTATGTTTCTATGTAAGTTCATATCATATTCAGAGTAGCTATGCAGGCAGTTCAGGGTGGCACTTTGGTGGCAGGGGTTTAAGTATCCTATACTGCACCTCAAGACCACAGGGGAATCTAAATGTATGCTACTTCTGAATATACCAGAGTATTTACACCAGTTTGTGGTGTAAAATGTGAATGTAAAGAGAACTTATCAGACGTTTCGGCAAAAAGCAACTATTGTTCCCAAGTGTGGAGTCCATACCTTGAAAAGGATATAGAGATAATTGACAAAGAACAAAGGAGGTTCACTAAGCTTCTCCCTGGTTGTAAGGACTTACCATAAGAGCATCACTTAAGTCATTTGGGACTTTAGGACTTAGGCCTAAGGAGAACCAGGGGAGATATATTACTCCTGTTCAAAATTTTAGAAGACCCAGTTTTAAGTTGTGATCTGGAAGTGGTATATAAGGACATCAAGTATGAAGGGCCATAAGTGCCAACTTATAGAATCTTTCTCTAAATCAGGACTCAGGAAAAATGCATACATACCAAGGGCATTTAGATTATGAAACCAGCTCCCTGATGATCTGGTTAATGTGTCAAACCTGTCAAAATTCTAACAGAGGTTGGATGCTTTTATTTAGGTGGAAAACTTGTGTAACTTCCACTGAGTAGTGGGAATAAACCTTCATGGACCTTGCCCTTCTGTTGCCCTATGTCCAAAGTATTATGCAAGCAATAATATCCGACAGGCTGGGCGATATAGCCCCTGGAAGGGTGGATATAGCCCATGCCACCCACCCTTGAGGGTATTATTACACTTAGAAATGGGCTCCATGTGCTAATTTTATAAAGTAAACAAAAAAAAACCCACAAGTAAGCTATAAGTAATTGATGTAATAAATATAAGTTGTTTTACTGGAAAAGTAGTCCCTGTACCGGTATGCTTTCCAGTAGAAAGTACTGTACTCTTGTATACCCAGTGCTTTTTTTTTTGTACTGTTTTACAATCTATTTTTTTTTTTTTTTTTTTATTGCTGAACAGTGACACATTCTTATTAGGGAAATCCCCCTACTGCATTGCGACTGCCCGCAGATGAAATATTTATGTCGGGTCTCTATTTCAGTTCTAGAGATGCAGTGTAAATATTATAGCTTTGTTTTAAAAAATCGGTGGCACATTTCCCAATAGGGAGAATCCCCTCCTGCATGTTGCCTGATGGCAGATTAAAAGCATTATGCCAGCTCCCCATTCCGGTTCTTGGGGTGTTGTATAAGAAAGAAAATTACCGTTTTGCTGTTGGGTCGAACGGGGCAAAAGTCAAGGCGAGCTGGGGAAGCTGTTTGCTGGTAACGCTGAGTATGTGATATGCTAGCGTTACAAATTTGGACAAAAGAAAGATGCTTTTTCTTTGAAGGAAAAGAAGTGGCTGGTTTGTTGTTGCTGTTGTTTTTTTGTTGTTTTTTTGTTATTTAACAGGCGGGGGAAATTTTTACATTACTGGGAAAACTGGGTAAAGACTGAATGAGTGGTGTGGGGCTCGCTAAGTGAGGGAAAAAAATGGTGGACATTTGAAAATGAAATTAAGGGATTTTAGCCAATTACAGACCAGCTGGGCAGCAGTATTGTGGTGATGGGGTTGGCTGGGCTAGTACTTTTAATCGCTGGGCATCTGTTGTCTGATAGATGCCCAGCTAAAGAAGTATCTCAGTCACTCAGAAGGCTAAAATATGTTTACCCATTTTTAATATTAAATAGAGGGCCGCTAGAGTGTCTCCCCAGGTCCTGATGCTATTAAGACTTGTGAGTCCCCCCCCCAGCAGCCCGCCCCATTTGCTATGAACACAGCTGTGATTTGGTGAATCAAAAGACTGAAGGCTTCTCAGGCCATTATATTGTGGTCATGGGTTACCCACATTTAATATTTATTTATTTATTCATTCAATTTTATTGACTGGGTAAGCCCACTGGGTCCGAGGGTCCCTTTTTCAGGGGCAACCCGGAGTTAGTTACATATAAGCATAATATAGTGCATACAGCAAGCAGAGATCATTCAAAAATACATTCATTGGTAGACAATTTAAGTCTGACAGGACAAGATACATAAGCACTATATCATTTAAGGGGTAATTTAATAAAGGGCAGTTATTACAAAGCAATAGTAAGAGACACATGTTTGAAGCACTTGAGTGGGGTAGAGCCCTGCATGAGTACTTCAGAGCAGTTCAAAGTAACTCTTGTCACTGCATCACTCTTGTTCCACCTGGCCTCATTTTTAGGCACAGGTGCACTTGCTACTATTTAACAGGTGACCTTGGAGCCCAGTGCAGAAAGAGCTCAGTGAGTTGGCTGATTGCAGTGCAGCAGGGAGCTTATTCCAGAGCAGGAGTGTGGAGTAGGTGAAGGATCTGCTACCTGCAGTTGTCCTCGCCCTAGGTACCTCCAGTAAATGTCTGCTGGAGATCCTGAGCATCCTGCCAGTCCTTTAAGGTTTAAGGAGGTAGGCAAGACTCTCAGATGGAGGGTCATGCAGTAGTTTAAAAGCATGGCACAGGAATTGGTATTGGACCCTATGGTCGAGTGAAGGCCAATTTAGAGAGCCTTGCACATCACAGTGATGCCTTCTGGGGTGGGACTTGGCCGCGAAGTGGGTGATCTTATTATAAAGTGCCTGCATCCTGTTGAACTCCTGTTTTGGCATCTAGGGCAGGATAAGAGTGGCATATGTAAGGTTGGGGAGTTGGACACTGTTGACTATAGTTATTCTTGTTTCCGGAATCATTTGCAGACTCAGTCTATATAGAAGCCCCAGTTTCTGATGAGTTGACTTGATGAGCATATCCACATGGGACTTCACGGAGAAACACTGGTCCAGTACTAGGTCAAAGTATTCAAATTGGCTTACCACCTCAATTCCAGTGCCAGATGAGGAGGTGAGGGCCAGGAGAGAGCTTCTGTCAGTGCCGAGAGACCTGGAACCAAACAACGTGGCTTTTGTTACAGATGTGTTAAGTAGTAGCAGATTTGCCGGGAGCCACATTTGTAGTGTTCAGAAGTCTTCTTGAAGATGACTAGCCAGGTCAGTTACATTGGATGCAGTTCTATAGATCACCGCATCATCTGCGTATTGGATAATTGAACTGTCCCCACAGTTACTGCTGGGGTCGGTTACGAATAGTGAGACTAGTAGGGGCCAAAGATTGAACCTTGGGGCACCCCTTCCTTAATGGAATGCTTCTCAGACAAGGTCCCCCTCCTCCTCATCTGCTGAGTGTGGTCAGTCAGGTAAATGGTGAGCCAGACAAGGGAGTGCTGATCCAGACCAAGGCACTTCAGCTTAGCAAGAAGCAGATCATGGTCCACCAGGTAGAAAGCCTTATATCTGATTTTCTATCATCTACTGATTTCTTCTCCCCATTCCAGTCTGGCTTCCAGAAGCATCACTCCACTATCTCCTGACTGCTGCATGTAGCTGATTATATCTTTTCAGGGATGGATCAGGGGCACATCACAGCTGCCATTTTTACCATTCTGGCCAAGGTCTTTGACTTGGTGTCCCACCCTCTCCTCCTGAATAAGCTGAGTTCTACTGTCCTCTCATTTCCTGCTATAGGCTGGACCCAGTCTTACCTCTCCGGCTACCTGCAGTCAATACAGGTTGATAGTGCTTTATCACCTCCACTTCTTATGCAAGCTGAAATTCCACAGGGTTCCATCCCAAGGCCCATTCCATTCATCATCTTCCTTAACAACCTCCCCTCAGCTTTTGCCAACTCACATATCCTTATGTATGCAGATGAGATGACACAGGCATGTACACCTCTGGTCCCTCCACTACAGCCACGTAAGATCTTCTTCAGCAAGGCTTCCACAATGTCCTGTGCTGGCTTGAATCTAATCAACTCTGGGTCAGCACACACAAAAAGAAAATTGTGTCCATGACCTTTGGCACCTGCCAAAAATTGACCAGACTCACAGTTCTGCCTATCTTCTCAACCTTGTATGGCACTCTTCTTGAAGTGGTTCAGTCATTCAAATACCTCAGTGTGTGGCTAGATAGCAAACATGACTTCTCTGCCCACATTGATGCCATTCACGCCAAGCTCTGCCCTGAACTTCGTGGCTTGTTCTTCAATAAAGAGTGCCCATCTCCATAGGTACACCATGAGTTTATCACCAAAACTGTGCTCCTAGTCATTGACTATGTGGACATGGTCGATGACACTGTTCACTCCACCACCCTGTCTATACTGGACACTCTTTGCAACACCTTCTGTTATTTTGCTGCCAACTCCCATCTCGTACCCATCATTGCTCATTTTACTTATCCTTATCCATTCTTTCTGTATCTTGACATTGCCAGAAGTACTAGGTCTCATTCATATCTAAGTACTGGTTTGAGTCCCTTCCATTGTACATCTCCTCACTTCTCTCCTCCATCCCCTCTGCCTCCTGCTTCACCTGCTCCAGGGATCTTCACACTTTCACTGCGTTAAGGTAAAGGCAGTAGCTCAGCTGCAAAAGCAAAGCTGGAAGCTGTGAAGTGAGAAAGGTAGTGTCATAATGAGATCCAGATCAGAGATGAGTGAGTGTAAGAGCATGAGAGGGGGGGTGGAGATCCTGCACCAGAAGGCAACACCATAATCTGTAAGTACTGGCATCAAGAGTTTGACCCAAGAAGTCAAACAGTAATTTGAAAATGTTTCCCAAGTATAAAGAGGGGGATGGCCCTGATTTGTTTTTAAAATCCTTTGAAAGAATTTGTGGGCAATTTGAATTGGACAGGACTTCTTGAGCAACTTAGATTTTGCCACTTTTCTATTTGCTGATTGTTAGAAGCCTTCACCAGGATGGACAATTAGGACTGCATAGATAATACCAAAGTGAGAAATGTCTTGTTAAAGCTTTCTGGATTGAATACCAAGACCTATAGACAAAAATTTAGAAGATTAAGAATGGCACTGGGAGCCAGCTATTCAGAAATGTGAGATCAACTAGGCAATTTGTTAGAGCAATGTTTAGAAAGTGCAAAGTCTGGCTCTATGGAACAGATCACATATTTGTTACTCACTGAACAGTTTCTCAAGACTGTACCAGAGGAGTTGAGAATATGGTTTCTGGATCAGACTCCTAGCTCCACAAATGAGGCAGCTGAGAGGGCTGATTAGTTTGTGTCCAGCCAAGCATACACTCAGTGCACAAACAATGGGAGAGGGACACCAGTGGCCCAATATTCAAACATTTGTGTGGGCTCTAATGGGTCATTGCTCATGTAAACTGGGGTTTGTGCTGGATCCCCATATTCAAAAGAGGCTGTTGTGCAAGTAAAGAGGGTCAGTGTCCATGCAAAACATAAAGTATGCAGGCGGGAAAGGGTAGGGGTGTGGCCATGAATAGCTGCATTACCCCATAGTCAGGGGCTTTGTGCTGCACAAAATGTTTTAGTGCAGTCCTTTTGTGCAGCACAAATACTGCCCTACAAAACCTTGACTTAATCAGGCAACCCTAGCAGCTGTCGGGGGTAATGAAGCCACTTAGCTAGTTGGCCACTGGGGGAGAACACCTGCTCTCTGTGGTTCCTGGCACTACCCCTCTGATTGCCAGCCCCTTCTGTACAAATACACACCCTGGTGGTAGTGGTCCCTTCTCTGATCAGCAGCGCATATTGTTTTGTACATGACTCCCTGGTGGTAGTAGTGGTCTCCCCCTCCTCCAGTTGCCAGCCCAGACCATTTTTTAAATAATTCCTAGTAGTAGTGATCCCCCCAGCCATCAGCCCATACCATATTGTACAGAAATCCCTGGTGGTAGTGGTCCTCCCCAATCATCAGCCCATACCATTTTGTAAATAACTCCCTGGTGGTAGTGGTCCCACCTCCCTCCGAATGCCAGCCCCTCAATGATAAAAAGAATCCCTGGTGCCAGTGGTTCCCCCTCCTGCCAATTGTCAGCCCAGAAGTACAAAAAAAAAACTCCCTGGTGTCCAGTGTCCCCCCCCCCATGGCACTGGGCATACCCCCTTACCTTAGCATTATCGTTGGTGCTGCGGGAGCATACAGCAACTGGCACAGCTCTCCACACACCTCCTTGGCTGGCTACCATATGTCCAAGCAGGGAGTGCACCTCTTATTTATAGGACAAGGTGATGCACCTTCTCCTATAAATAAGAGGCAAGCTCTCTACCTGGACATAGGTTGCCTTGCCAAGGAGGTGTGAAAAGGGCTGTGCTGTATGCTCAAGCGGCACCACGGATAATGCTAAGGTGAGTGGGGGGGTATGCCTGGTGCCATGGGGGGGAGAATCACTTGACATCAGGGAGGGTTTTCTTTTTTACTTCCTGGCTGGCGATCAGCAGGAGGGGGACCACTACCACTAGGGAATTCTTGACAAAATAGTACAGGCTGGTGAAGGGAGGAATCACTACCACCAGGGATTATTTACAGAATGATAGGAGCTGACGGTCAGGGGGAACCACTACCACCAGGGAGTTATTTATGAAATGGTATGGGCTGGCTTTCATAGGGGAGAACCCTACTACCAGGAATTTCTGCACAATATGGTACAGGCTGGTGATCAGAGGGGTAGATCACTACCACCATTGATTTCTGTGCAATATAGTATGGGCTGGTGATCGGGGGTTGGCTACTACCACCAGGGACTGGTGTTAAATATGGTACAGGCTGGTGATGGGGGGGGGGCACTGCTACCAGGGATTTATTTACAAAATGGTATAGGCTAACACTTGGAGGGAAGGCGGGACCTCTAGGCATCAGTGATGTCTACACATGCTAGGACCGGGCAATGGTTGGGGGGGTTGCACCTCACTAACCTGCCTGGCTACTCATGCAAATGAGCCCATAATGGGCATGCAAATGGACCCTTAGCACCTTGCATGCCTAATGGACTCATTTGCATGGGTCCTGTTGAATATTGCAGATAGCACTCCGGTACTATACACTCTAGAGCATACTTCAGGAGCCCTGTTGGGGCAGTGCTAAGTGGCTTAGCACTGTGACACCATGGCTCTATATTCAGTCAAATAGCATCAGTGTGCTATTTGGCTGAATATAACATCTTCTGGCAGATGGGCACTCGCAAGACAGATTGCATAATTTTGCGCTCCTCTTTATGCGATTTTGATTATTGGGCCCCAGAAGGTTTCAAGGGAACATGGGAGGGGCAACTTTAGGGAATCTTGAATGATCTCCAAGTCTTGGCAAATCAGTGGTGGGGTCTTCCTTGGAGGTCGACCCTAATGCCTACCCCCTCTGCTGAGCAAACAAGGTCAGACGCAATCTCTTTTCTTCGTGCAGGGCCCTGTATGAAGGAAGCTACAACAGACTGTGTTGGCAACATGTGGTGAGACATTCTTCTCTACCTCTGAAGAATGTAACACTATGAGGCACTGGCTTGGAGTTGTACCTTGTGCTTTGGACAAGAGACTACGTGCTGGGGGGGGGGGAGCATTGGAGTTGACAACCCCAAGGAAGATCCCATCACTGATTTGTCAAGACTGGAGACCCAGACCCCTAATGTTTTTTCCTTTTGCTGTTTGTGGAGTGGGGGTTGGGAGTTAGGGTTGGAAACCCTAATGTTTCATTTCCCTACTTTTGCTGTGGTACGTTGAACCCTAAGTGGTGCATTAGTGTAGTTTTTTGCAAAGGACAGTACATATATGTAATCCATGATTGCCCAGAATGTATCATATATAGTACAGTATTTTTTTTTTGTCTTTGTACTATTCTATTTATTTAAAATATACAAAAAAAGCTGGTGTTGGGATGTAAAAAAAGCATTCTTGGCATATATTGACAATATATGGCAGTTCGGTATGGAGCTGTTTTAATAATAGCCCTGTGTTTTCATTAAGGAGCTGTTTGGTAAAACAGTAGCTCCATTTAAATAGGAAAAAATACATTACACTAAGGATATATAATGAACAATATTCAAATGTTAATAATAAAGAGCTTGTATACTGTCAGGATAAATAGTGACTTTCAGAAGTAGTCAGCTATAACTTCTTATATCAGAGGTATTATTTTTTTTTTCTTTTCCATTTTGCTGATTAGAAGATTTTCTACCTGAGAATACGAGGTGTGATGTTTGGAACAGCACTTCACCTGGAGGCTGACATAGTCTGTTCTGTTCCTCCCTATGCGTCATCATCATTGTGACCTCACTGACTGTGACATCACAAGTAACCAGGAAAAGCTATCCTCCTTCTACTTGATTGGTAACCTGTGGCATGTTACCAATCAGGCAGATGGCTTATGATAAAATAATGAGTGAGGCCACATGTTCATGATGTAGAAGTAAGCATGTCTGGTTCCATGTAAAGCAATGTTTTTCACACAGAAACATAGAAGGTGTTGGCAGATAACAGCTTTTGGCCCACCCGTCTGCCCCATTACCCCTAACAATTGTGCCTTTTCATGCTTTGCTGGTATTGGGTTGTCCTCGTCCCCCAACTACCAGTATCCCCTTATGCATATCCCAAGTGTTTTTTAAAACCTGTAATCATTTCTACCCCAACGACCTTCGCTGGCAGGTCATTCCATTTGTCCACCACCCTTTCAGTGAAGAAGTACTTCCTCACATTCCCCTTGAACCTCCCTCCCTCCAGTCTCCTATTGTACCCCCTCGTCCTTGATCATCTTTTTCTCTGGAAAATTGTTTTCCTGTACCTTATTTCTCTCTGTGATACAATACTTAAATGTCATGATCATATCCCCCATCCCTCCTCTTCTTCAGTGAGTACATGTTTAATTCCTTCAGTCTAGACTCTTAGGGCTTGTGATGTAGTCCCTGCACCATTTTGGTTGCCCTCCTCTGTACTGCCTCCAGCCTATCAATGTCCTTATGTAGACAGGGCCTCCAAAACTGGACACAGTATTCAAGGTGTGGCCTCACCAGTGTTCTATACAGTGGAATTACTACCTCCCTTTTTCTTCTGGTGATTCCCTTGCCTATTCATCTCAGCATCCTGCTAGCCTTTCCTGCTGCCTTGTCACACTGTCTACCTACCTTAAGATCATCAGAGATGATCACCCCAGGTCCCTTTCCTGCTTGTCCTTCTTGGAGCATTCTGTCCCCCCCCAGACTGTATGTAACTCCTGGATTTTTGTGCCCCATGTGTATTCTCTTGAACTTTTTGGAGTTAAAACCCAGCTGCCAATATCTTGACCAATCATGCAGCTTCTTTAGATCTGCCCTCATTTTATCCATTCCCCCTAGCATGTCCACCCTGTTGCAGAGTTTTGTATTGTTAGCAAACAGGCACATTTTCCCTTCTAGACCCCCTGCAATGTCACTGATGAAGACATTGAAGAGAACTGGGTGTACTGAACCCTTCGGTACCCCACTGGTCACTTTACCCTCTGCAGAGTGAATGCCATTTACAACCACCATCTGGGTCTTAATATTCAGCCAATTCTTGACCTACTTTACTACCCTCTTTCCCACCCCCATGTTCTCCAGTTGTTTAACAGCCTTCTATATGGCATAATGTCAAAGGCCTTGCTGAAATCTGGGTAGGCCACATCCACTGCCCCGGATCTACCTCCCTGGTTACTCAGTCAAAGAACTTAATAAGGTTAGTCTGGCATGACCTTCCTCCTGTAAAACCATGTTGCCTTGGGTCCTGTAGTCCATTGATAACCAGGTGTTTCACTATTCTTTCCTTTAGCAGTGTTTGCATCACCTTTTCTACTGCTGAGGTCAGGCTGACTGGTCTGTTGTTTCCTGCATCCTCCTTTTGTCTGGTAGCCCTCTATACCCCTTTTCCCAGAAAGAAAAACACTAACACATGTCTTGGAGGAAATGGCAACAGCCATGCATTTATTGAATATTATTCTAGTATTACTAGCAGCAAGCACACCCAGGAGGATCAACTACCCCTGTGGTCATTCTGGGCCAAAGCTGTACGGCAGCCCCCTCCTGTCAGGCGACGTTTCTCTGCAGTATAGATATACCTGCTGCAGGTGGACTGTGCCACCTCCCCTGGCTCTGGTTGCTTGGTCTTCCTCCATGCCAAACCAGAGGGTGTCACGAGCCCTTCAGAAGAACTTGGCTCATCACTTCCCCCTTACCACTGTGCCATCTCTTAATGATCCTTCTGATACACCACAGGAGGGTCAATGTCCGACCTCCCCAAGCCGCTTGCTCACCTCTTCCTCCAAGACCTTATCCAGTGCCCCTAACCACTATTGTAGCCCCCGCTCAGTCAAGTCCCCCATCTCAGCCACCATGAGTTGACCAGAGGCCTGAATCTGACTGTGTTTCACCACAATGCCCCCTACTTCCAACATTACCACCCTCATCTCCTGATTAACCCAGATGCAAGCCTTGTTGAGTGGGGCCACCCCCTCTCCACCTGGCCATCTTGGCCTCTGGATCAGCTGGGACCAGATGAGGACAGTCTGTGGTCACCAATCCCTAATGGTTCAAATGTCCTTCCTCATGGCCAGCAGCAAATCCACCATCTTCCGACAGCCCAAGTCCTCTCCTCCAAAGTGGACCACCAGTATCTCTGGGACACACTGGGTCCTCTCCTCCACTTGAAGCAGAGGGATCAGCTCTTCCCAGTGCATTCCTTCAGACCTCAGCCATCGGATCTGAGTTGTCGGCCAACCCTTGGTATGTAGCAGCCTCCCTGTCCCAGCCGCCACTGCAGCTGCCGCCTGCTGTATGAAGGCCTGACCACAAATCCAAATCAAACCATGGATTCTGAGGGACCCTGGAAGAAACAGAAAGCCATTATTGCAGGTGTGGGCGTACATACCTCAAGAATGCCTGGGACCTCCAATGTCCCAGCACCTGTATTTGCCCATCTGTCCACCCCCTACTCCTCGCATTCATGGCTTCCCAAATCCTGAAAGAGTACGTGCCGAACTCCCTAGGATTCAGGCCTGCCTCCTGTAATGCCTGGGTCAGGACTGCTCTGAACTGGTAGGTCGTGACCGGCCTGCCGTCCTCGTGTTGGAATAAAAGCCTTCCCTTTTTTGGGGTTCACCACTGCATTATCCTTCACTTTATTCTGAACCCTCCAGGGCACACCCAGTGAAGTCTGCACCAGGCACCAGCAGCCCTTCTGCTCCTGGTCAGTCTTACTCCTGTGAAGCTGTATCCACGCGCCCTCCTCAGTTGTCACTATGTCCCCCAGGCCCAACCCCATGGCCTTCAAATCTGGTTGGACTGCGTCAGCTCTGACACCGTGAAGGCCCCACAAAAGGACAACAGAAACATGGTGTCGAACAACCTCGCCTCAAACGGTGTCCAGCAGTCCCTGGGGAGAGCCCTCCAAATGCTCTCCAAGATTGCCTGTGTGATGGGGCACCTTGTGTCCTGGTGGAAAGCAAATGACTTCCCCCACCCTTACAGAACCTTACACAAATTAAAAATGTTTGTGCTGTCAGTGACCCCCAGAGACCTGGAGAACCATGATAGGCCAGCCAGATGACTGCACACCACCCCAAGCATATCCCTGTTTTTCCTGGACAGCATGATATATGTACACAGCTGCTCATCAGGAATGGGCCAATCCTCCGGCCATCCCTGCTGCATCTGAACCTGCAAGTAGTGTGTTACTCCTTTCCTGTATACTTCCCTTGTCTTTGGAGCAATGGAATTTCCAATGCATTTCCAAGTTGAGATGTTGCTACCCTCCCATTGTGAGGGAGGTACTGCTTGTAGCTGCTGCTCCACTGCTGGAACCTGCTCCAAAAATCGTTGCCTCTGTGAATGAGACCAAGCATCAGCAGTTCCATTATGTACCCCAGGCACATGCATGGCCATACTGACTGTATTATCCATCATTACTATTACAGATGCACATTCAGTCCCCCCCTCCCTTCAGTCACCTTTGACTGTTTGTAGTGACCCTCAGACCTCCCATTTTTTTTTATATGCCTATCCCGTGACTGGCCCCCAAGAGAGACAGACCCAATGGGCACTGATCAATCCCTGCCCTTCCCAGCCACCATCCCTTACAACAGGAACACCCAGACACTGGCAGCTGATGTCATGGTGACCAGGGCACCCCATCCAGAGGCTGAGTTGCCATGTGCTAATCCTGTCCACCCTTACTGGAACTGGCGGGTGTGTTGCCCTGTGGCTTCCATGGCTTCCGAACTATACTGCTGAACTCTTATCGCAGAGCACATGGGGAGGTGCATAGGACAAAAGGGTGCTGCTGCCCACAGACTGTGCAAATGTGCCAGAAACGGCATGACATGGTATTGTACTTGATTTGATTGAAGGTATAGCACACCTGTGCTGGGGATGGCCCCCCCCTCCACCTTTAGTGCAGGGAATGGCCTCAGCAGCAAGCCGCTGTCTGTGTGCACAACCCCCCCCATGCATGATGTCCATTAGGAGGGTCATGTCAACCGTACCCCCACCCCATGGTGCTGTCCTCCTGTCACCTCCTCTTAAACTCCTCAATATACTCCAGCCATGCCATGTCCCCTTTCTCCAGGCATGACAGTAATCCGGTTCTGATAGAGGAACTGCCCCAGACCCTGCTCCCTTTCTGTCTGAAGGATTGTACCCACGAAAATTGGGAAGGCTGTGATCCAATTGTCAAAGGTACATGGCACCTTTGGGTTTTTTCTATCAGATTCTTCCCCCTTCTCCTTCTTCTTCTCATCCTGCTCCACCGGCCTGTTGAAGAGGGAGAACATGTCCACATACCCCTGGTTCCTGATTTGCTGCCTGACCTTATCCATAAGGTGACACCCCAACTGCTTGTCTATCCCTGCATAATAGCTGGGTTGGAATGAAGGGGGGGGTGGCGGGGCGGGTGCAGGGGCAGCCGCTGGCCCTGTGCCTGAACCTTGTCCCCCCCAATTTTTCCACCACCACCGCCATCAGGTCCAGAAGCTTGTCTAACTTCTGACTCAACCCCCCCACCCTAGGCCCCGATCCAGAGTGCCCCTCAGGCTCAACCCACTCGGGGTCTTGTGACCCAGAAAGCGCAGCCATGACCAGAACTTTGGCTTTTCTCCACCCCCCCTCGGGCTCACCCAAGTCCCTTTCCCCACCCCCAAAGGCCACACCTAGAGCCTGAAGCACAACACCATCAGTAAAGCAGCCTACCCTTTCACCTCACTTACCTCCTTCCAGCGTCCTAGGCACCTTCGCTGAAGGCACCACCCACCCCCTGGCCAGGCATTTCTTCGATGGAGCTCTTGCATCCGCTGACATCAATGGGCCTGCCAGATCCTCCAGGCAGGCTTCCAGCCATGAAGTCCCCTTCTTCTGGTACATCTTACACAGCTGTGACTCCAAGCCCTCTGTGGCCTTCAGTGGCAGCTTCCTCTGATGGGCTGGCATGTTATCTGCAACACACTAGAAGCCCTCCCCCCATCCCCAGGGAACAATTAGACAAGTTAACCACCACTCCAACAGGACCCAGTGAAAATTGGGGCTGCAGTCTGTCCTACACCCCAAGTCATCCCGGGTTATGGAAAGAAGGGAGCTGAGGAGGAGAGTATGCCCCCTGCACCTGTGCCATTCCCCTTCCCCAGTGGCCCCCCAGTTAGGTCACAAGGCATCTCTGCTGCTTGCTCCAGGTACCCTCTGAAGGCCTGGAAGGGGCTTGTTCTCCCTCCGTACCACAGTGTTATTGTGATTCATTATACATTATGTAAACAAAACTTTTTTTTTTAACTTTCCAAATACATTTTACTGTCTGAATACAGTATATATATATATATATATATGTAGCTGACATGCCGCTGAGGGAAAAAGAGGAGGTGATGAAGTCAATGGGGCCAGCCCCCCTCCGCCAAGCAGTCCCTTGGCAAGAGAGAATGGTCGTGGGCTGCTGGTGACTGCCCAAATAGCGCCAGCTGTGGGGCTTGAACTCCTGAGCCTTGTGTCTCCCTGGGCCCTCGGCAAGAGTGCTACCAGGTGAGCCACTGACACACATCCCCAGGAAAGATGGCCACCACTGAATCTGGTGAGCTGCAGCATGATTTGGGCCCAGCCTATGCAGTGCTAGCCTCACGAGGCCCGTGAGTGAACTGGTCCCACCAAACACGGCCCCCCTGCTGTCACAAAGACAACACGAGATGTGCAGGGGCTGTAAGTGGACCGTCATCGGAAGAGCTTGCTCCACTCCACCCCTCACTGTCCTTGTTGCTAACCCTTGTGGGATCCTGCCATGACTAGCAGCCACGCTGCCATCAATAGCCCAAAGAGTGAGCAGGTCCCCCTGCCCTCATGTGCCAGGTGAGTAAGGCCTGTGGAAGAGCCACGCAGGAACCAGGCAGTCCACCCTAGTAACGTGCTGAGCTCCAGACCCGCTCCAACAGTGAGTACCCCAACCCCAACAGCCACCAGAGAATGGAAGAGGAACATTGTTACTCTGGGGTAGCTCGCCAAGCTGAAGTTTATTTCCCAATAACCTGGGAGCACACGGAGCACAAGTAAGTGAATTTTGTTGTGGGTCTGCCCCACAGAATGTTCTCTCTCTCTGTTGTAGTCTGAGGGCTTCTCAGGCTACTGGAAACTGTTGCCTTCTATCGGGAAGGGGAATTTAAACATTAAGAGGTAAATTATTCAACAGATAATTCAGTGCCAACTCAAAGAAAGCACACATTAGATCCAGAGTATTTAAAGCCTTTGCTGCCAGGGTATTTTATACTTCTGTGCCAGGCAATTTTTTTTCTTTTTTTTTTTTTTCCTTTTTGCACTGTATTACGTAAAATGAAATTGTCCATAGGACGCAGGCATCCTACCTGGTTAGCGGGACCACTGCAACTACCCTACAGCCTCCTGATAAGGCCTACAAAATTCCCCAGGCCCAACAGCCTCTAATTTCCCACAGCCTGCTAGGCTCTTACCTTTTGCTGACCTGTTCGGCTGACTGGATGTCTTGATCCTTGGAGGGGCAAAGGAGAAAGAGGATGGACAACTGACTCTGTCCAAATAAGTTCCTCCTCTCCCTGCCCCTGCAGGATGTGACACCCTCTTCCCAAGTGGGAGGCCCCTGGTGGTCCCTGGCCAATCCTGCCTAACTCAAATCCCCCTGGGACCATCTCTATCATCCCCCCTTCCCTCCTCCTTCCTGGTCCAGGGGAGGATGGCCCCAAACTATGGCTGCTGCCATCTGTTGCAGTCTCTGCAGTTTCCACTTTTGTACAGAGGGACTACATCAGCCCTCCTCTAGTCCTTGTGTACCTCCCCTTTTTGACAGGTTAAACAGGGCAGTCAGAGGTTCTTCCAACACTTCTCTTAGCTCCTTCATTATCCACCTAGGGTGTACCTCATCTGGTCCCATAGCCTTATCAACTCTTATTGCTACTAGTTCCCTGAGGATCCTTTCTCTTGAAAAAGGACCTGTGTCTATCTCTATGCTCTTCATGCCATTATCAGTAACTGCTGGCCCATTTCCTGCCCCCTCCTCCATAAAAACTGAACAGAAGTACTTGTTCAGTATATCTGCTTTCTTTTGGTCATCCTCTACACTGCCCCCATTCTTCCCTTTCAGCCTGACAGTCCCTCTTCTTGCCTTCCATTTTACACTGATGTAGCTGTAAAAGGTTTTGTCCTCCTTTACCACTGAGTTTGCTATACGTTCCTCTGTTTGTGCCTTGGCTGCTGTAACTGCCTTCCCTGTTTCCCCTTGTTTTTCCTGATACCTTACCCTATCCTCCTTATACTGTGTCTTTTTGTATTGCCTAAATGCCATTTTCTTTTTTGCTTTAACCTTTTCTGCTACCTCCCTAGAAAACCATAGCGGTCTCTTCTTCCTCTTTCCCTTGCTGACCTGTTTAACAGGTTTATATCGCCATTGCAATCCCTGTTTTAATTGTCGCCTACTGTTCCTCTACACCCTTCTTTTGCTCTACTCTCACCAGCGCTTCTTCTAGGCATTTCCCATCTCTCTGAAATTCACCCTCCTAAAGTCCAGGATTCTTGTCTTTGTCTGGCTTGGTTCTGCTCCCTCAGATATTTCAAACCATACTGCTCGGTGATCACTGTTCCTCATGAAAAACATCAGATCTTGCTGCAGCATCCTTGGTGGGGCAAAGCTTGTGAATGGATGCTGCTTGTTTGCAGAACACATTAACCTGCTTTCTTTCTAAACTGCTGCCATGTTTCTCTTTCTCATTCAGGGCTTGAGCCTGCAATGGGAGTAGAGCTTATTTCTATAAGCAAACTGATCCTACTGCACATTACAGGTGCTGTTCTCTGTTCTGCAACTACGGAAGTGCTGTTTTGCTTGTACAGAATGGACAGACTTTTGGGGGGCAGTGAGTAAAATTATCCAAACTGACCTGCAGGGAGAATGTATGAGGATATGTTTGTGTGTGTTGGGAGGGGATAGGGCATGCTGTTGACAATCCCATGGAATACACTTACATTATCAGCAGTTTGATCTCTTTCCTCTTCTACAGCTGTAGAGCAGAACAATGAACAGGAGAATACAACCTATCGCACATCAGCAGCCATCTTGGGCACAGCAGGCTATTTTGTTTCACCGACAACTGTAGAAGTGACAAGCAGAAACAAAATAGTGCCCCCGAGGGAGGGGTTGTGAGGCCTGCAGACAGGAGGGGCAGCAGAGAACTAACGTACCAGCACTGATGGCAGCACTGTGGACACTGGATCACAGCACTGTGGAAGCACAGAGCTGAGGTATCTAGTCACATGCTTCCAAAGTCCCTTTTCACTCTTCTAGCAAGATGCTGCAGGGCTCTGCCCATGCAGCTGTAGAAACAGTAAAAAAATAAAATCCTTACCCCCTCCCAGCCACTCAAAACAAACAAGTAACCGTCCCTTCCCTGAACCTGTCAATCATCCTGACCTCCATAAATCTGACAGAACACCCTCCCCCACCCCCACTCTACCCCTCCCCCATCTCAGTGGAGAAAAGGGGAGAGGTGGGTGGTGATAGTGGAGGCCTTGGTGGGGAGGGGGAGAATGTGTGTTCATAATCTGGAAAGTGAGTGATATTTACACAAGAGGTGGAGTGATGTATTTGGCATTTAAAAATGTGTCTCTAAAGTTTACTTTACATTTTGAATAGTTCTTCGGTGAAGTGCTATTTCACCTTGTGAAAATTATTCATAGTGGCAGTTTGTCAGCACTTTTGCTGGTGAGGTGCTGCTATGCATAGATTTCACTGGGGGAAGATCTACAGTATACAAAGTGACACTGGGAAACATGTTTTCACGAAAGAGCAGTTTCCTGACTTCCCACACTTCTAGTGGGAAGAGAGAGTTACCAATGCTACAGTAGAACTTCTAAGGGACTGTTATGTTTATAGTGTTACAGAGGTGTGTATAGGGGTGGGGGATTCTGAATGCTTTAATACAGATGAAATCTAGATTTAGTATTTGCTGTATTGGTCCTTGCAAAAACAGATCCAGAAGCAAATGATTTGATACCTTTTAATGGACCAACATAGATATAACAATAAGAACAAAGTGCTCTAGCTTTTGTGCCAACCAGTCCTTCTTCAGAAGCGTAATGGCAGTTATTTAGAAAAAATAATACTTTTAACAGCTAGATCATGCAGAAAAAACAGAAAAAATCCCCATTGGTTTCAAATTCTAATTTAAAAAAATACAGTTGAAGATGTCAGAGAAGTTTAACAATACCATGTTACCTTCAGCTGGGAGGGTTCCAGGGTTAAAGGTATATGGTGCAAAACACATACAAAGAATCCTACTGCATATAAATTTAGTTGACATAGGCTAACACTGCTGGAGCAGATGACTCTTAAATCAAGCTATGAGTATCACAGTGTGTATAAGGATGTGATTACTGAAAAATAACCCCCAACCCGATTAAAGACATACTGAGATTGTCTTAGGACTCCAAGAAGTTTCAATGTATGCATTATAGACAAGAAATTACCAGTAAACCTGTCTTAAAAACATCAGTGCACACTGTCTGATGTGTGAAACTTAGCTGGACCTATCACCCAACTATACTATCCAGCTAGATATCATGCCCCATAAACTTCAAAAACCTCTAGTGTAGTGACAGGACTTTATAAATGATCATTTAAATATAAATTGACAGTGTTAGTGTCAAACAAAAAAAACTCTTGTCAAGAACCACCAAGGAATTCAGACCATGTAGCCTGATATGTACTGATGTAAATAAATTCTCAGTGTATAATGACTTGATGTTCCAGAAGTGTCTAAGGAATCTGAAAAAAGAGAAAAGTTTAATTTCTCTCCTCCTCTTCACATAAACAATACACCCTACCCCATCCCACATCCCCATAATATGGGGCCGGGCGATAACTAGCTTTAAGGAGATACACACACACACACACACACACACACACACACACACACACAAACACACTCCTAATGAACCTTCATTCGCATCAGTCACTGCAATTGTTCCCTAAAGGAATTCAACTTGTCATGAAATCCCAGGTAGAAAGGATCATGTACCCTAATACCTACAGACCAAAAATGTGACATTATTTAACCTTACTTCTATCTGCATAGTAACATTTCCAAGGATTCTGGATAGAACCACAATGAAATAAAATTGCCACCCTCCCCTGGGTAAGGTAACTAGAAGTAAATATTAAGTATGTCTGTAGGACCAGAGGTCTAACATACCTACATTTCCACAAATCACTACAATACTAGCAAATGTAAAAAGATCTGTCCAGGACCCCCATGCAAATGAGATTTCACACCCCAATATTTTCAGAGTTGAAAAAAATATGTGACAGTCTATGATGTATGTACACCATGTACAGTAACAGGCTAGGTAATCTGAATATGGCACACTGGAATCAACCCCACTCCTGGGTGAAGGTAAAAAGTAAGGAGGAATTAATATTCATTATGTGTGTAAAGTAAGAGTAGTAACACACTGTAACTTCATGTGTCTAAATAGAAGCCTACCTCAATGTGACGGCAAGCCCCACACCTGCTATATTCACATACCTCACAACACATACCCATACACATACACTCATCTCATACACACACACACACCCATATCCCACACATGCTGAAGTCCTATAATATGCCAGTCTGAAGAAGAAGAGGTCTGTGGATGTCAATTTATGTAATGTCCCATGAAACCCGGATTAATGTTTATCCCATCTGCTACCATATTGAGATGTAAAATAATTTTAATCTCAAAAGCTCGTCTCTGTTGCGTGTTTTTGAGATTTCCTTTTAAGACCATTACTGACATATCCGAAATTAGGTGGTCAGGCTGGGAGAAGTGGTGCCCCACTGTTTTTTCAGTCTTCTCATAATACAGATGAGACAGCTTTATGGGTTCTCTGGATTTCAGGCAGATAAGAAGGCTGTTGGCAGGAGCTAGCTTCTAGCCATAACATTTTAGTGAGCCATCATCTTGGATGGTCCTAGCTCTCTGCCAATCAGCATTTAGGATACTTCCAATCCATTTAACAATTGCTTTTGTAAAATGGGTTTATGTTAAGAAACAAACGTGAAAATAGTCAAGAAATTAGCACATTCTGGACTATGGGTATCTCTAATTATATATCACAGTCATCAATACATGATTTTCCTGACCCAGTTTATAAAGTTATTTAAGGCATGATGGTGCAGATTACTGTGTGGTAAGCTCACCCAGTGCAACAAACAGACTGTTCCCTTATCTATTAAATGCTGTAAAGCCTTTTTATTTTATCCATTTAAAAAGTTGTTTTTTTCTTTTTAACCTACTGGCACTCACCACTGCATTACGAAACAGCAGATAACACATAACCAATGGGAATACTATCAGTCCATGTGAATACTGTATCAGATGGCTGCCTTTCCTGATTAACCAGAAACAGTAGAGTACCAGTTGCCCACAAAACAGAGCAAACTTACTGTAACATTTACATTTTGAAACTTGACTAACAGCGGGTGGACACAGGACCTCTAGGCAAGGAAGAACAGATAAAATATGAAGATAGATGAAGCATTAACTCAGTTTTACCTTGGCAACCATTTTTTAGCCACAATTAAGCAACGGAAAGCTCAGATTTCAATAAATGCTTCAGATGGTTAGTTGTTTAAGAGAACAAGTGTTTCATAACACAGAGCTCATGGCAGAAAAGTCTGCCATGTCCAAGATGGCTGCCAGAGTTCACACACATGCACCTAGACACAGTGGCCATCTTGTGCAAGGCAAAAATTTCCACTGTGAGGTCTTGTGTATGCACAACAGGGTGAAATGTGGAAGTATGGGCACCATTAAAGTAGTGCACTCATGGTGGTGGAGGCTATTGCAGCAGTGAAGGGGGAACTGTGGCCACAGAGGGGAAGGGCAGGGGAAACACCACATACCACCAATGAGCTCTGCACTGTGGACAATGGGCACATCACTCTAGAAGAGAACTGGAATGGAATCTGGTCACCGTCCCTTCCCTCTTCTACAGTGATAGCAAAATGTCTGCAGGGCTCTACCCATGTAGCTGTAAAAATTACTAGCATTTTCTGCCTATTTTGTGGCACTAGTAGCTGTTTAAGTATGATACCTTGCAGAAGTATCCCTCCAAAATATTAGTACAGAATGTATGTAAGGATTACACCCCTAGTTTTGTGTGTTACCTTATCTAAACTCTTAAAAGGATATACTTTAACCTATATTATGTTCTGTCAGAGACCTAACTATAGATGATGTTCACAATTTCATTTTAAATGAGTTGTACTTCTGCCATATTAGATTTGCAGTGCACATTGTGATCTGGACTTAAGAATGCCTCATATTAAAAATATATTTAATATGCATTATTGGTAGTTAGGAGCTTGACTCCTTGATTTGTGGAGATGAAAGTTGCCCAGTGCTCCCCTGACATCTCTGTTACTTTTTTAAGCAGATATTATGCATTTAAAAGCTACACTAGAGCCAAATACTCACTGTGTGACCTTGAGCAGGTCAGTCAACCTTCTGGTGCTCCAGTCCACCTGGCTTTGGAAATAGATAGAAGCAGCACCCCACTGGAAATGAGATATGACCAACTGATCCACGAGGCCAGAATAATCATTGCTAAAAGTGTCCCCCTTCCCACCCCAGCCTATGCCGCTCCAGTTATGCAGGGCATGGCAAAACTGGAGATTAACAGACTGCACGTGCTGTACAATAAGGTAGCTCACTTTGCCTCTCAGTCTCATGCAAGATGCTACCACTGCAAAGTCTTGGCTTTCCTAAATTGGTTATCGCTTGACTCTCACCATCAGTACCCCCTGCTCTGCAATGCATATAAGTTCCTCTGCTCCTACCCCCCCCCGGTCAGCCTTGGTGGGCTCCTGGTCCACAAGCACTCCAGCAGAAATCTCCGTACTACAGGACAAATCCTCCTGGAAGAACCCAGGGTGTGGACCAAGGTGGGCAGAAAATCCTTTGTCTCCTCTGCCCCTCTGCTGTGGAACAATCTCCCTCCCTTTGTACAGGAAGCCCCCTCCCTTGAAACATTCTGAACCAGGCTCAGTGCCAACTTGCCCGACGTCAGTACCTGTTCCTGCTACTGCACTTGATCTGATCACTGTACCACCTACTGTCAACATATGGTGCATTTATGTCTTGTACACTGGTCAAATATTCTGTACCACTATGAATGACTTATATCTGTAACTAACTCCAGGTTGCCCTTGAAAAAGGGACCTTCGGGGCTCAGTGGGCCTACCCGGTCACCAAAATTGAATAAATAAATAATAAATAAAATAATTACATCTCTGCTGGGATATCCTAGGTAAATATCCTCCGTCTTTCGGATGAGACGTTAAACCGAGGTCCCATCTGCCTGGATTGGTGATAGTTCAGGTGGATGTTAAAGATCCCATGGCACTTATCGAAAAAGAGTAGGGGAATTTCCCCAGTGTCCTGGCCAAATTTCCCTCATTCACTCAAAATACCACCAACAGCTTAATCTGGTTCAAGGCCAGTTGGCATTCATCTGTATCCCCCTCCCCCGAGTCGTGCCTGAAAATAGGCAGAATTTGTCTAGTGTACTTACCCGGTCAACAAAAACTAAATAAATAAATAAATCATTACAGAATAAATGTCTGAATGGCTCTGTGCAATAAAGGGTCGATATAAACCAATTTTTGAATAACAAAAAAGGAACATGCTTATTGATTTTTACCACTGCCCCATACTCTTGTCTATATCATTTTTTTATTAATTTTTATTCTGTGTTATGTTTTTTGGCTGAGCAAGGCACACTGAGATGCAATTCATTTTCAGGTACATCCCCGCAGCACACTGAGATTAAATGACTTACTCAGGGTCACACAGTATGCAAGTGGTGATTATGGGAATTAAACCCAGGTCTGCTAGAAGTATTTGTTCACAGCTTGTTGCTCTAAACTCTTAGCCAGTGTTTCTCAAATAAGGCCACTGTGGCTGTTTCTGCAATTTTCTGCAGCCACAGAGCACCTTAGAACCCCAAAAGATAATGGAATGAACTCTTTCTTACCTTTAAAAAATATAGTATCTACATTTCACATGAAAATACACCAGGGAATTGATTCAATGTGTACTGTGTGAATTAATTTCGTTATATCAGAGGATTTGGGGTATAAGAGGGTGTGGAGTGAAGCAAATAAGAAGTGAGGCATCTGTAAATTCCAGTGACTGCACATTGAGGCCTTTTGAGGCCACCAGGATTTGAGACTTGAGAACCACTGCTTTAGGCTATACTGCCAATCAACTGCTCTAATTAAAATGCTGTTGTCTGCTTTGTTCTTAAATTTGCAAAACAGCTTTAAGGAAATGGTATACACCCAATGATGTTAAAATGTGTTGCTACATATTTGACTTAGCCTTCTGCTGTTTCTTTAGCTTTGCTGTAAGCACGGGTGTGGTCCCAGCAGTTTGGGAACAGACATAATATTAAGCCTAACACTTGAGTTTTAGAAACTGGATATAATAAACTTACAACAAAATGTTACTGTTTTCAGATTTTACAAAAAAAGTGGGACAGATTTGCATTCTTGCAGTTTTTCTTAAATCATTTCATGCATGAACTGCGGAGTCTACATTGATTTCCGGTTAGATGGTGGATACTTTCAAGATTTGCTTAATGGTCATCAAGGCTGTGCATGATTTGGGTCCTAGCAACAACAAAAAACTCATTCACCCATATGCTCCATGACACCATTTCCACTCCACTGAGAGAGAATGTGTTTGAGATTCCCCAGGCCCATCTGTTCTGATGGCAGAGCTTTGGCAGCGGTGATGTTCAAGTTATGGAACACTCCACCTTCAGACCTCAAAAGTAGCTCCTTGGTGGAAGATTTTAAGCAACCTTTAAAACCCATGTTTGTACCTTAGCTCTTAATGAATATGACTTAACCATTTTTTTAATTACTGAAAACTGTTTATTGTACTTTTATAGTTATGATCTATGTTCATATTGCTATTTTTTTCTTATGTTTAGCACCCTGAGCCCCTGGGATTGGGTGCTTTAAAAATAATACATACTTATAGCACTTACTTGTTTTTTAAAACATAACATATAAGAACAAAATAGCAAACAAGTGTTCATTCTAGTGATCATACTACCCCATGTACCTTTGCAGTAGGTAAGTGATTTGGCCTTGAGGTAGTCATTTATAAAGGCTTTTAGGCATAATCCTACATTTATAGACTTCTGAAAAACATTTTACATGCTAGACCATTCCTTACTTTTGGAGATGCCAATGTGACTTTTCCTGGCTTCAGGATTAATTACCTTTAAATGGTTGATCAGTACTAATTCAATGCTGAATAGCAGGTCAATAACTCGACCATTAAGGTGTCAGACAGGGACCAACACTAGCTCCTCTGCTATTGAAAGAGTGTCATACATTTGTGTGCTGATTAGACAACAATATGGTGAGCTACAAAAGATCTTCACTTGCCCTATTTTCAAATGTGTTTTGCCATATACACAACACATGAGAAACCATTTGAAGAATCTGGTTCAATGACAGCTTTCTGCAAAACTAGAAAGAGATTGATGTTACTGTCTTTGTAGTAAATAGCACAAATACTAAAGAATACTCTCAAATAGTAAGATGTTGTACAGTACAAGTTTAGAGGCCAGCTGAGAGAGAAATATAACCAATTGAGGAAAGGAAGAAATTTTGGAACATTCTAGAAGAGAACATTCTGTTACAAGTTGAAGGCTGTCATAGGACGTAGGACTGAAACCTTTTGCCTATAGGCAAAGAGAATACTATTCTATACCATGAGTAGCAGTGTATCCCATAATCAAAAGATTACCTATTGAGCAAACACTGACATTACTCACACAGCTGAGATGCATAAAAGGGGAACATTGCAAAATTCCACACTGTGTGATTATTGGGAAATGAATTTATTCCACTGTGCTTATTAAAACAGCCTATTTTGAGTGAGCCCTGGTTTCTAGCAATCGTAATGTACATTTCAACCAGGTAGGCCAGTGGTTGTTGGAGGTGCAGAGGTTCACTGCACATGTGTGTAAAGCTCCACTACAGTTGCACAGAACTTGTGGGTTCATTGACCCTCTCAGTATATCTTGAAGGAGTAAACTGAAAGTAGGACTGCCACCTTTCCAGTCAAGTGAACTATTAATATTGCTGTCTAAACCAGATCTCAAAGTACATTGTTTGATTACTAGCAGGGCCACTGATTGATGTGTTTCACCAGAATTAATGGTTAAATCCCAGAATTTGACAGACTTCAAATTTGACAGTACAAATTACAAACTTTCATTGCTTTCTACATATTATACAACAGCAAAGCAATACAGCATGATATGCAGTATAAATGACTTTTTGTACTATTACCTTTTTGTTTGTTTACATTTCTTTCATTCTATATATTTATACACATAATAAAAAGTTATACAGTACAGTATGTGAAAATCTGGAAATTAGAGTAACAATCACAAGTACAAACCTGGAATTTCAGATAATCAAAATAGAATTTGAATTACTTCATTTATACATCAACAACCTTGACTCCCATATAAAGAACTCTAGCATACATTTCTTTGTGGATGATACGGTTTTGTTCGCATCAGGCTTGTCCTTAACTGAAGTCAGGGAAGCACCCCAAGCTGACTTTATCCAATTAGAAAGCAACCTTATCAATGCCAAGCTTCTCTTAAATGCCAAAAAAAACAAGACAATGATTTTCTCGAGACTTGCCTTGTCTGGTGCCCTACCTACCCCACCTAAAAACTTCATAGTTATCTCCCTAGGTGAACCCTTGGAAGTCGTACCAAAATTTAAATATCTGGGTATGTGGATAGACAACAAGCTTTCCTTCAATGACCACATCAAGGATCTATCAAACAGGTATAAAGCACGCTTGGGTTTCTTCTTTAGAAATAGGACCCTCTTTTCTCTTGCGACCCTCAAAAGACTTGTCCAAGCAACATTCCTTCCTTTGCTTGACTACGGAGACATTATCTTTATCTCCTCCCCAACCTTGAGCCTATCTAAACTGGGCATACTCTATCACCGTGCTCTTTGCTTCATTACTAACTCTGCGTACAGGACCCACCACTGTGATCTTTATGCAGCAGTTGGATGGACCTCTCTTGCCACCAGATGCCTCCTGCATGCTGGCATTTGGACCCTCAAATTACTACTCCACAAACTGCCTGTCTATTTAATGTCTCTCATACACATCTCACATACTGCCTACTCCCTAAGGAAATCTGACCTTATCATACTAGGTGTTCCAAGGACACGTACCACAGCTGGCCACAGAGCTGTCTCATATGCCCTCCCAATCATCTGCAACCAACTACAAGCCATGCTGAAGCTAACCAGCATCGTATCAATTAACTCCTACAAAACACTAGCTATCTCTAAATTAAAAGACATATGTAGGTGCTACTAGACCCCAATGCCAAGTCAACTTCCTAGGTACCAACTGGCCCTCTACTTATTAAGCTGATATGTGTTGCATAATTTAGGGCAAGGTTAAAGCTGGAATGTACTGCATATATAGCATAAGGACTTCTATTGTGTATACCTCTTGTATTATATAATTTTTCTTTGTTGTTCTACATTTTATATCTCCTGTCTATGTAATTGCGAACTGTATGTGTATGTGCCTCAGGACCTCCTTGTGAATGAGCTTGCTCAACTGAGTCTTTCCTGCAATAAACTTGAACTTGAACTTGAAACTTATGGTACTGTAACTCAGTGCCCCTAATTATGTGTTGCTCATGCAAGTTTAACTGGGGTGGGTAAATCTCTCCAATGAGCTCCCTTAGTTCAGACATATGATTTTGAATATGGGGCCCCAGATATATTTATTCTACAAGCAGCTTCAGCAGACATTTTAATCCCAAAAGATCTCAGCAGACATGCATTTGTGGAAGTTGAGCATACCTGAAATGAATGGTGTTTTGATTGTGTCCATAAGTATAAGAAGCACACTGAATGCACAGTTCTCAGCAAACAGAGAAGGTAAGACATCATAGACTGGTGATAATTATTCTATAGAGGATGCAATATCATTGGAAGGGCAATGCCACCTGGCATGGTGGAAAACTGGGTTTGTGTTCTGAGCCTGGAATGTCAGAATAGGAGGTCAGCAGAGAGGGCTCCAGAGTGTCTAATGGATGCTGTCCCGGGGGCAAAGTACAACTCTTGCATCAGCTCCTGATGGTGGTTTGGTGGTGTTGCCACTGCTGATGTGGGTGGCTACATTTTTTTCAGGCTGGCCATGAGCATGCACTTGACCAAGGGAGGAAGGGCTGGAAAACATTGGTGGCAGAAATGCAACACTGGTCACTGGATGATGGCCCTCTTTACTTCACCCCTAATCATCAGCCCACCTAAGCACTGTCAGAGCCCCTTCAACAAGCACCAGGTATTTCTAAGGTGCTGCTTCTACTAGGTTGGGGAGGTCCCCAACATGGATATGCAGGCAACAGAGGAGTTCTGAGTATGGAGGCACATGTCAAATTGCCAGTGAAGGCATCGGGTAGTGATAAGCTGGCCCCCTGGACATCAGTTATGGGAGGTCAGGATGGTGCCCAACAACAGTGGGGAGTTGCATGGTGGGATTGCATGGGCAAACTATGGGGCCCAATGGAGTGGAATGCCAGTAGGCAGTGAGATGCCAAAAAATAAAATGTGATGTCAGCATGTGAGACTTCATTTCCCCCAGAAGTACAGCATGTCAGATAGTAGCAGGCATGAAAGACTCAGTGCAACAAATGATAATATGTAGCCATACACTCAGAATTAATCCCAGTACACCCTCAAGTGATATAAATTCAGACAGGAAACCCCTTTTCTAAAAGACAGTTTTCCATGTTTTACTTAAAGTATGATGTATAGTAAGTGAGAACTAGTCAAGGCACACCTACACACTTAACAAAAAACAGCAGACAGGTACTCAACCACAGTCCATGAATGTATTTTCTGGCCACCACAAATGACCAAGTTTGGTTGAAATGTCAGAAGTTTTGCTGTTAGTACCCAGGCAAGGGCCTGGATAGGCATCCTTTTGCACTGTTGTGGTGGCCAGAAAATAAACTTATGAACTCTGGTTAACTACCTGTCTGCTGCTTTTTTTTTTTTTTTTAAGTGTGTAGGTGTGCGGTTACTAGTTTTCGCTTGCCTTGCAATTTTGTCACTGAGCACCCGGTGCCTAGTGCTACGCTCATTCCTGTCTATATGATGCATAGTACTGGGCTTAGAAAGAATATAACAGGTAATAAAGTATATGGGTGCCTTCTGTTGTGCATGGATTTCAGCAACTGCTGAAATCTTGTTGTAGGGCAGTTCAAAGGTCAAAAAAGCTGTTGTACTATTGTTCTGACATCACATCGATAGTACAACAACTTTTTAACTTTGCCCTGCCACCTGATTGGCTCAGACTAGGCTCGATGAACAAAATAAAGACAAACATGGCAGCACGATTTATCGAGCGCTGGGCAGTGCAATCACCGACTTTTAAGTTCGGATTCAGGACATGGATTAGAGCCATACATGGCTCCTTTTCAGAAAAAAAGTTTGTATTTTTTTTTATTTTAAAAATAAGCAGTGTGGAGAACCAAAAGTAAGAAGCAGGACTGAGCATGAGTGCCAGCATCAGGAATGGGAGCGAGCAGGAGCACCAGTGGGATCGGAGCAGCACCCACAAGTAATTTTATAAATAAAATAATGTGAAGCTAAACAGAAGGCACCCATATACTATATAAAACAGTGGATGGGCGACCATCCACAACTAAGGCTGTGGTTCCCTCTCTGGAAGTTGATGACATCAGCGAGACCTCTCGAGCTTTGCTCTCGAGGTCTCTAATGTCATCAACTCCCTCGAGGGAAACACAGCCTTGTTTTGGATGGTCACCAATCCACTATTCTATATGTGTTGACCATTCAAGAGCTTACGCTGAAAAGGTATATTTATCACAGTTTTGTTGTTTGAGATGTGATGGTATCACCAGATATTGAGGGACTTGAGGACAAAGAAACAATAAAGAGAACCAGGAATCATAGAAAACTTTTAGTTAAAAAATAAATAAATAATACCAAAAATGATGAGCTTTGCAGCAATATATAAAATTTATGGCATAATACAAGATATGTGTCCAGTTCTACAGTGGCAGTTTAGAACAGAAGAATTCCAAGGGCAACAAGTAGCCTTCTTGGACTATGCAACTGTCCTCTGTTCATGGTTCTGCTCATTTTGTTTCCATTTTCCTGGACTACTGTAGCTCCTTCTTCAATGCCAAGTAGGTTCCTATTGCAAATCTGTGCTGCCACCATTTTGACCGGGACTTTCTTGAAAAAAAAAGATGTAACATGCAAGTGAGAATGTTTCCAGGTTAAATAAAACATAAATAAATACATTTTTAAATTGCTGCAGCCCACCTCCTTACTACTGCAGGGTGTCATTTAAGTATGCCTATGAAATAGTAGGACATTGCTTTGTTTTGTATATATGCAATTTTTATAAAACTGCACAAAAGTATACAAAATCAGCAATGCTGCATTTTGTCCAAACTATACATTTTTCAAACCCTAGTTTGTAAACAAATGCCCAATTAGGAACCTTGCTATGGTACTTTTAACAAATATAGCAGTATGGATCATTTATGTGCAACATAAGTGGAAGTGCTCCTTTTTCTTCAGATTTCTTCTTTTTAACTCCAGGTTTAACATTTTATTAATTTAAAAGTTTTACTCTGCGAACAACTTGTTTCCAGAGGCATCCTGAGATAAAGAGTACCCCAGAAAATGCGATAAAATAGTGCTATAAAACAATACTACCATACCTGCTATTGAGTCTCTTAATCAATGAACTGGCAAATTCCTGTGCTAAAATCAATGTGATTTTATATGCAGATGATGAAGCATTATTTGCCTTGAGTCCAACATGAGACAAAGAACATTTCCAGCATGACTATATAACTGCACAGCATTTATTTCTGGATAATCACACAATGCTGAATTGCAAAAGAACAACTCAATGGTATTTTATAAAAATAATTTTGCCATGACCCTTAATAATTTTTAAAGAAAGACTTTGCATAACCCCGCAGAGAAACAGTGTCCAGTGTTAAATACCTAGGAGTTACCCTTGGGACGTTAGAGAAGAAAACAATTTACTAATGTCTAAGCATGTTGTACAGGATTAGAAGCTACCTTAAGTGACATGCTAGACAAGCTATAGCATAATAACCACACAATCTTTCACCGATTATGGCATATTAATCTACTTAGCAGTTTCTGTCACTGCATCATCAAAGGTCCAAGTCCTGCTAAATGAAATACAGTGGTCCCTCTATAGTGACTACCTCAGGAGCCAGCACAGGTGTTCATTATAACTAGTTATTCAGTATAGTGAGGTATTACAATGCTTATTTTGGGAACAGTGGAAGCCATCAAAGATGTTCACTATAAAACAGAGTTTGTTATAGAGTGGTTCTTTATAGAGAGAAGCACTTGTATGCTGCTTTCTGTGAGAAACTGTACTTGCTCCAAAACATATCATTGGGATCTGTATAGATCCCTAGAATGGCTATCCTTATAAGAAAAGATTCACTTTCTTTTTAATGAAACAGCCTGGAAAGACTTGAATGATGACGCCCCACCTTAAATACTGTATAAAGTATGCTTCTCATCTAACAAGAGAAGGACCATACGTGGTCTTCAACCTGAGATATATGACTAACTTGCCCATAGGAAAAATAGTCACTAGGGCTGGCTGAAATCTGTGGATTTCATTTCCATGAAAATGTTATGAAATGTTGCAGTTTATGCAAAATTCTGCTACTATTTGTCATTGGTGAAATTCTCCCAGTACTGCAGAATGTTGCTTTGTGTGACGGAAGAATCACTGGAAAGTCAGAATTTCTTTGATGAATGGCAGAAATCTTCTTTACCATAATATCATTCTGCAGTTCATATAAAATTCCACTGTCTGCAGTAGAAATCCACAGAAACATATTCCATGAGCAATGCTATCATGTAATAGTCTTCAGTTAGGTAGGAATGAAAGGGTAAAATAGTTATTTGCTATAGAAACACTCTCCTTTGGGGTCACATGATGGCAGCCTAGGAAGAAACAGTGTGACTCTGTTACTCCACTCCAACGCAGCAAGCATCCTCAATTAAAACCTTCCCTGAGTCAAAACTTTTATATCAGAAGGGACTTACTAGTTATCGGAGGCTCTGACCCTGCAGACAGTTTCTCCAATATGGAAATTTATATGAAGGAGGCCCCTCCTCGACGCTCCCCATCTCCTACTCTGGAAAAGGATAAAGCAGATAAATGGGCCAAGCAGCAGGCCTCAGGCTTACCTAAAACACCAACTGGACCGACAGCTCTTTCGGAGGAAAAATTTATTGAATTAATGCAGCCCCTTCAAGACACAATCGTGACAATGTTGACTGATCTTCAACAGATTAAAATATCTGTGTCTTCATTACAAGTTCAGGTCAATGACACTGACGCTAGAATGGTCTTGATCGAAAACAAACAAGGAAAGGTGGAAGTACATGCAACTAATACTGCCAGACAAATTAAAAAACTAGAAGATAAGCTCAAAGATCTGGAAGGTTGCAGTAGGCATAACAACCTTCTAGTGACTGGAATACCAGAAAAAGAATAAGTCACTTCCCCGATTGAATTCCTGCAAAGATTCTGTGTGAAGACAGCCGGTCCGTCACCTAATGGGGAGACTTATGTTATTGAGAGGGCTCACCGAGCTTTGCGCCCACCTCCACCTTCAGGTTCCCTGTCTAGACCCCTCATTTTTAAGTTGCTTAATTTCCTGGATAAGCAGCATATCTTGGCTAAAGTCTGGGAAATACAAGAGGTCCAATGGGAGGGCCATAAAATTCACATAACCCAGGACCTCCCGCAGTCAGTACGGGTTAAAAGACAGGAGTTGCACCCTACAGTCGCCAAGCTAATTGCTGCTGGAAAACCCTTTCGAGTGAAGTACCCCGCAATATTGCAGGTGAAGCATGACGAAAAGTGGATAACGTTTGATACCACAGAGCTGGCGTCTCAAGAACTTAAGTCTCTTTTCCCAGGCCTTTTCAAGTGACTGGTGCATTGCAGCCATATTTAAATTATAACTCACAAAGCTAAGCAGTATCCAGGCTGTTTTTTGAATTACAGTGACAAGGGGAGAATCGAATCCAGACACACTTCTCAACATTGGTCCTAATCCTGATCGGGAACCCGTTCTTCACCTAGTGTGATCGCTGTTTAGGACACTTTAGTTAGACACTTGTCACACTCCTGACTTTATTCATGAGTGTCCTTTGGCTCCCCTGAATGGTTTGCTAATATACCTATAGAAGAGATTTTTCTTGTCCCATTTCCATTTACTGCTCTCTTTGTATTTTTTACTTTCACTCATATGGGAGGTTAAAACGATAATGGCAGCCAAGTTATGTCTGTTTGTTCTATCAGGGAGAAAAGAAATACTTGACAGACGGGCACTTCTTTAATTTAAATTTAGATTAAAACACTGAAGGCACTGTCAGCATTTGTGTTTTAAGTTTGTACAACACTTTCGCAAGGTGCATAGACTATTGCCATCAGACTGTCTTTCAAGTTGTCTTCCGTGACTGATTACATAGAAATGCACGGAGCTCAGTAGTATTGGTTCATGTGTGTGTTTTTGCATTTTAGGAGTTACACTTACCAATGTTTGTTGCGTGGGGAGGAGGCATGGGGGAGGTGAAGCTGATGGGCCTTCTTAGTGCTGTAATTGACATCACTGGACAGTAATATAGCCATAGTACAGTTGTTTAGAACTGGGGGTAGTTTTTAGGTATGATTATTATGTTTAGGGGTTACATCAGTAGAGACTGGGATTGGGGAGAACAAGAATACACGTGTGCAACTTTTATGGAAAATTTCTGTTTTCTTGTTGTTATTTTTTGTTTTTTTGGGGGGAGAATGCCAAGTGGGTTCATTTCTTTATAGCTACAGAACTTGGGGGCTACATGGGACCACTTATAAAATCACCTAAATGTTGTATAATCATGTCTTCCGCCTAATTTGTGTATGGGGGGACCATACAACCTAGTCAGTTGGACTATTAAAGGGGCCCATGATAGATGCATGAGGAATATTATCCTGTGGCATCTATGTCACCTTAAGATGGGGATAGCTTGGCTGCAAGAAACCCATCTTAGGAGGGGGGATGTACTGCATCTACGAAGAAACTGGGCTGGACAGGCTTTTGGCTCTGGGGTATCTCCCAGCTCAGGAGGTGTAGCAATCTTAGTGGCAAAAAATGTTCCATTTAGTCTAATTAAAGAGGTCTGGGATCCCAATGGCCGATACATTTTATTGCATGGTATACTGAAGTCCCACCCAGTACTCCTGGGTGCGATATATGGGCCAAATTTAGATTCCCCTCAATTTTTTATACAATTGCTGGGTTTAATATCTACTGAGCAATCCAAATTAATAATGTTAGCAGGTGACTGGAACATCACCCCTCAGCTTGAGCTTGACAGGTCAGATGGGAGAAGGCAGGGCCTTTCCCCTGCACAACGTGCTTCGCAGGAGCTTATGGATGGTGCAGCCCTCCTGGATGTCTGGAGAATATTAAACCGGCAGAACGACAATACTCTTTTTTTTCCATCCCCACCATTCATATTCAATAATTAATTACTTTTTGTTTTGCTCTTTTGCACTTCCAGGCATGCTTAAGTCTGTTATTCATGCAAGAGTTATCTCTGACCATTCTCCTATTGGTCTTACATATTTATTGGGCCCGGGCATCAGACAAGATTCTATGTGGTGACTATATAATCAACTTCTTCAGAAGCCTACAATGTTACAACATATCACTGAATTCATTGTGGGTTTCATGGAGACCAACATGGGATCAGTGGCTAGAACTGACTTGGTTTGGGCTGCTTTTAAATGCTCCTTGAGGGGAGAATGTATTCGACTGTCGGTGACTAAGGCTCACCAACATAGGGCACATGTAGAGTCACTCCTTAACTCCATCCAAGATGTGGAAAGGTCTCTGGGCAGGTCTTCCACCACAGCAGAATGGGCCAGGTTGCATAATTTTAAAGCTCAGTATGCTGAAATAATGGCAAGACAAGCTAAGCTCTCCCTCCACTGCACTAAGCTTACTGTAGGTATCTTGAATCAGGAGAGAGAACGGGCAGACTCCTTGTAATTAGAATCAAGCAGGTAGAAGCCTCTCATTTTATCTCATATACCTGTCCCACACGGGATGCCCCCGTAACCACTGATCCTAAAGAGATAGTCGAGACTTTTAGAGCATTCTACCAGAACCTCTACACCATTGACCCTCAAGCACAGCCCTCAGAAGCAGATGATTTGATACCTTGACTCGAGGGTACTTCCCCAATTTTCACCAGGGCAAGCAACCCTTTTAGGAGCACCTATTACCACAAGTGAAATCTGTCAAGCCATAGAATTGTTGCCCTTGAATAAATTGCCTGGTCCAGCGGCCTATCTAATAACTTATATAAATCCTGTTGCCCTGTCCTCGCTCCATTATTGGAGGAAACATAATTTCTGGCATGAGAACAGTCTCTCTGAACCTCGTTTTCTAGACACACTCATAACTCTCATCCCCAAACCAGGGAAAGACCACTTGTACCCTGAGAACTATCAGCCCATATCCCTTCTTAATTCCGATATTAAAATATTAGCAAAGATATTAGCTAACCGACTTATCCCTGTTATGGGCAATCTTATTAGTAATTAACAAGTAGGCTTTATGAAGGAGAGATCATCAGGAGATCATATGCGGAAATTGTTTCATCTGATTTCAGTGTCCGGGGACTCAGAGGTGCCTGCTGCACTCGTCTCTCTGGACACCGAAAGGCTTCCGACTGCGTCTCCTGGGATTTTCTCTTCCTTAGTCTTGCTCATTTAGGTTTCCCTAATAATTTTCTCAGGTGGGTACATTTATTGTACTCCACACCATCTGCCTGAGTCTGATGTAATGGCTTGCTCTCTATTCCTTTTGTACTTGGTCTTGGTACCAGGCAGGGATGCCCGCTTTCCCCACTCTTATTTAATTTTTACCTTGAACCTTTGATTCGTAAACTCAAGGCTGCCCAAGGAATTTTAGGTATTAAATTAGGTGACACTAGATATGCCCTTTCAGCATGTGCTGATGATTTACTTCTGCATGTTGAATATCCCCAAGAAGCTATCCCTGCACTATTAGCAGAATTTGAGGCCTTTTCTGCAGTTTCATACTATAAGCTAAACTGTTACAAGACCCAGGTTTTTCCCTTAAACTACAAAACCACAAAAGCAATATTGGCAACATCTGGCCTAGCATGGGAAGTAAAATCCATTACCTACTTGGGTATTAAAGTCTCGAGGAGCCTGGCATCTATGATTAAAGAAAACTTATCAGACCTATTGAAAACATTTAAGACAGATATGGACAGATGGGGAGCCTTACCTCTTTCTCTTTGGGGGAGGGTCAGTACAATTAAAATGAATGTGCTGCCTCGAATTTTGTATCCCATGGGTATGTTGGGCTGCTTCCTTTCCAAGGTCTGGTTCACTAAACTCCAGAAGATTCTAAATGCATTTATTTGGAGAGGGAAGGGAGTTAGGCAAGCTTACTTCAAATTAACTGCTCCAAGAATTCAAGGTGACTTGGCACTTCCATCATTGTTCACATATTACTGTGCCCATCATTTAAGCAAACTAGCTTACTGGTTTAGGGATCTTAATACTGCTGCCACGTCCAAATATTCCCCCCCTCTGGTGGGAACTTGAAACTCGCTTGACATCCAAATACTCCTGCACATTAGCAGCCCTTATTTATGTAACCCCAAGATGTATACCTAAACCATTGAAGAGGACACCAATCGGTTGGTCCCGTAAAGCGCTGCAACAAATTCAAAAATCTTTCTCATTGAACGGTTATCACTCCTTAGAACAACATAGGCAACACCAATTTTAAAATTGACAACAAGCCCATTCCTCCCTCTTTCTGGACTATGAAGGCACCTCATAAACTCAGGGACTTCCTTAACAATGGGAAGTTAATTCCCTTCTCACAATTACAAACTTGTTATGGGATTCCAGAATCCCATAAATTTAAGTTTCTACAGATAAGGGAAGCCATTATTGCCTCCCTAAGGAACATATTTCCATTATCCCTTCTGGTACAGAGACAGATACTGCTTTGCAGGTGACTGCCCAACCTCATCCTTTCTCAACTCTCTACAAACATCTACAGTCTTTGGATCCTATTCTGCCTTTGGGTGTCTATTATTATTGGACTCTGGAACTGGAAGTCCTTGATGGTGTAGGAATCTGGGGGAAAATTTGGTTGAATAGTTACCGACTCATTAAGCAGGATAGGCTTCTGCTGGTTCAATTTAATCTTTTACATAATTTGTACTATACCCTGGTCAAGCTACATAAGATTGGTAAACTTTCTTCCCCTGGCTGTGCCAGGTGTGGGGAAGCTCCAGCTACCCTGTACCACATGGTATGGGCCTGCTCTGTGGCACGGGTCTTCTGGTGTTCCATCACAAATGTCTTAGATCCGCTACTAGGGATAGACACATTGTTTACTCCAGAGGCCTGCCTCCTTAATCTGTTTCCTCAAGGTACTCCCAAATGCAGGAAAGCACACCTAGCTCTAGTCGCCTCAGTTGCCAAACTTATTATTATGCGGCATTGGACAGAAGCAACTTTACCCCGTTGTAGAATGGTATAGAGAAGTCCTATTAGCATTACAACTGGAGAAGCATATTGCTTCCATATGGAACAGGACCCAATCATACCTGAATTTATGGGGCCCTCTAGAAGCTTTTTTATCCATTTGGAACCCTTAAACTCATCGCACCTAATTTTCACAATGACTGATGAGTTTGAGCCCCCCATCTCCATTATTCCCTTTTCACTTCCTTTGACCTTTCTATTTCCTTTCTTAAAAGAGCCACTTGGCAGTGGGAGGGTGAAATGTGGTGGTGAGGGAGGGATTAAAGGTATATTAAATTCATTTTTCTTTGATTTGATAATTTGTATTTAGGTAATCCTGCTTGGTAATGTTAATTGCACTAGGTGATGGTATTCTTGTTCTGTATCCTGTTTGTTGGAAATACAATAAAATATGTTGAATTAAAAAAAAAAACACCCTCTTTCTCTACTGAAACTGCCCCTTTTACTAGTCATGACTCCTAGAAAAGTGAAATAAATTCTTTTCGTGTTTTTTCGTTAATATTTTCATTAAAAATTGTTCAACTTCCAAACTGCCAAACATGTATTATGTTATTCATACTGCATAAGACTTAGAAAGTGTAATACAAAAGAGTGCCAAAGGCACGTCATGTGCAATGCAGAAGATTTCTTAGTACTGTAATGCAAGTTAACAAGGATGCCTTTACCTTGGTATGGTCATGACACTGATAAATTATAAGAATAATATAGTCTATAAAGGCAGATTGTTTGATTGTATTAGCTACAGAGCACTCTACTTAGGCCTGTAGTATAAGAATTTTGAAAGACTTGTACATGGTATGCTCTTACTCTAACAAACACAACTAAAACCTGTTTATGAAGAAGTAGCTACACTAAACAGGCTTACCGATTACCTATACAGTTTGTCCTATACAAATGCAGGTAGCTAAAATCAAGAGCTGTGTTATCAAGTCTCTGCATATCTAGGGAGGTCAGGTCTCAAGTTATGAGTTTGTGAAACTAGGCTGAATTCAGCCCCCTCCAGTAGGGGGAGGAGCACTGTGGGCTCCCGAGAGATTCACGGCTTTGTTACAGAGGCCCAGAAAAGGGGCCCATACACCTGAGAATTGGGCCATTGTTCCAGAGACAAAGTGGCTCATCCTCTCAAACTTGATGATCTGTAAGAGGACAGCATAATTTAGCCTAGGAGGGAATTTCAGTGGTTCTCCATCATCACAGCAGAAGTCTTTTGACTTCCAAATATATTGCCACGTGTACCCGTTTCTGTTCTTTTGGTTTAATAGCAGGGACAGAGGTGAAGGATCCTAAGAGGGCCACAATTGGACAGGAGGTGAGTTTTCAAGACAGTGTATTGTTTACTAAGCTGAAGAATTGATGACACTAGGAATGGACCTTGGAGCACTGCCAAAATCTGTGAAATATGGTCCATCAGGTTTCCAACATTGCTAGCATTGGTCATTGGGGAGCAGGTGTGCTGGGTGTAGAAATGTGAGGGTGTGTAACCACATATGTAGTATTTTGTTTTGTTATAGTCTGCTTCTGGAGTCTCAGCTGTGTGTGCATCCTTTCAGCAGGAGGCCTATTCCTCCTTAGAGAGGGGATCTGTTAGGAGGGCTGCCCATCTGTCTTGAGCAGTAAGAGACTGGTCCAGGAGTGTTTTTTGTATTGCCTTGTAGCTAACACTCACTGTACCTATAGGAGACTTCAGACAAACCTTTAAGTGCTGGTTGGGAGTCTAGCTGGTGGCATTGTTGAAGCTGCCCTAGCAAGCTGGTCAGTACACTTATCTGCTGGCATCACCAGAAACTGCATAGATTTATGTCAGACTTGCATCATATATTTTATTTATTTATTTAGTTTTTGTTGACCAGGTAAGCACTAGACAAATCCTGCCTATTTTCAGACACGACCTGGGGGAGGGGGATACAGATGAATGTCAACTGACCTTGAACCAGATTAAGCTGTTGGTGGTATTTTTAGTGAATGAGGGAAATTTAGCCAGGACACCGGGGAAATTCCCCTACTCTTTTTCGATAAGTGCCATGGGATCTTTAACATCCACCTGAACTACCACCAATCCAGGCAGATGGGACCTCGGTTTAACGTCTCATCCGAAAGATGGCACCTCAGAAGTGCAGCACCCCTCTCATGCTGCACTACAGTGTCAGTACTGGGATATTAACCCAAGTGCCAGATGCAGGAACTGAACCCACAGCCCTCTGATCTCCCGGCCTCAAAGGCGAGTGTGCTACCTACTGAGCCACTGATACTGTAGGTGTCAAAGGAGTAATGATGTTGTGTGAAGAGATCTTTTTGAGTTTGGATATCAGATGAAGTACAGGTGGACCAACTGAGCATTGCTGAGCCTACCCGAATTTCAGGATTGTTCCACAAGGAAGTTAAAGCAGAGTGAGTCAGATCAGAAGACAGCTGAACTTGGAGCATTGACCAGATTTTTAGAGAGTGGTCCACTGTGAGGCGTGGTCTAGCTCTTATGGGCCTCGGGTTGAAGAATCTGGCAGCAGGTGCAGCCCCCTTCCCAGGATGCTGAGCCTCTAGGGTTGTACAGAGCAGGGGTGCTGCCACTTGGTTTGGGAAACTGCACAGAAGTTTGACCACATGAAAGGCCTAATAGTATCCTTTGAACTATGGGAGATTCAAGCCCCCCTTTTTCCAGAGGGTGCAAAGTTTTGTACGGCTATACCGGGGTTGTTTCCCTTCTCAAATAAAGTTCCCAATAAGTGTATGTACTGTATCTTGTCAAATCACTTCTGAGCAATGAGTAGGGGTATGTGAGAGAGAAGATGAAATATTTTTGGAGAAGTAACCCTTTTGTTCCCCGCCATAGACAGCTGAAGTGGCTTCAAGTGATCACACTCAATTTGCAATTCCAATAGGAAGGGGGAGGAGTTGAGGGCACACATTTTCTCCATGTTAGGGGGGATATGAATGCCAAGATAGGTAATCTGGTATGAAACCTCATACATTCTGCGAGATGTCTGAGCTGAGAAGCTCTTTAATGAAGTCCACATGTGAGAGGTGAATTAAGGAAAGGCAGACAGTCTTGAGACTTACGGCCTTTTCTTTTGCATTCATTTTGCTATCTGCTGTGATAAGGGAGATGGGCCAGTAGCTTGCTGGTGAAGATGGATCCTTCCCTGTTTTGGCAAGACCATGACAATGTCTGTGTGCATGGATAGCAGAAAAGATCCAAAGTGCATAGATTCCTGGTATAGGTTATAGAGGATAAGACAGACGATGGAAGAGGTAGCTGGCAGAAGATCCACTGGGAGGCTATCACCATCAGGCACCTTGTGAGCCCTAAGGCTTTTAAGAGTCATCTCAACCTCCTATAGGATGAGGGGAGCGTCCAGAGCAGCTGCATGTTCTGGAGTTAGAGTCAGAAGATGGAGGGGATGTGGGAAGGTGTCTGTAGCATCCACTTCTGATGGAGAAGGGGAGCTATACAGTGCAGTGTAGAACTTACACATAGTTATGCTGATGTGCTCAGCCAAGGTCCTAAACTCACCTTGAGAGTTTATGAGACCAGAATTTTGTCTCTTGGCTTGCTGTTGTTAAGCTGGTAGGCAAATATTTTCCCCAATTTCCCCCCTTCCCAGTATTTGTGCTTAAGTCTTATCAGAGCCAGTCTGGCTTCCCTGGCCATGAGGGTGTCAATACTGAGCCTCAGCTCATAAATGACTTGATGTAGGGGTGAACTAGTGTCCACTCTGGGGGAGGGCCTTGAATTTAGCCTCTTTGTTTTGGAGCTGAGTCTTTAGTTCAGCCAATTGTTTCTCCCTCTCTTTATGTCTATGCAAGGAATAGCAGATGATTTGGCCTCTTACGGTGGCCATGTATGCCTCCCAAAGTGTGGCCACACTAGTTTCTTTTGTGTCACTGAAGGAAGAATGCAGTGGATTCCTGTGAAAGTCATATGAAAAATGTCTGGTCCTGAAGAAGTAGATGGTACAGATACCATGAGGGGGAGCATTGGTGGGCAGGTCCTCAGATCATATCTGGCTGGACTGGGGCTTTGTCAGAGATCAGGAGGGGGGTCATGGAGGTTGATGCGATCTTGTCTATAACCCCTGTGGAAGCAAGCCATAACTCAACATGCCTGTAAACATTATGGGCTGCAGAGAAACAAGTGTAATCACATGTCCACAAGTGAAACTTCTGCCACACGTCTTTGAAGCTCTAGTCCATGAGCGATAGTGAGACTGCCTGAGCTGCCTTTATGTGTGGTTTGTCTCTCCCTTGACTTCTGTCCTGGGTTGAGCCTAGGATGAGATTAAAATTCCCCCGAGCACAACTGCAACACTGGCCACATTGAATTGCGCACTTTTTTTAGCAAAATTGCAGAAGAAGGCAGGTAAATCAGAATTGGGAGCATATAGAGTAACTAATATCAGGGTCTTGTTTGAGTGTCAAAATGCCCCAGTACCCACTAGCCCTCAGTATCTGTGGTATTGTTTACAAGTTTGCCATTAAGGGACTTATGTACAGAAATTGAGACATCCTTTTGGTTTTTTTTAGGCTGTGTGGACAGAGCTCCACAGAAGTTTTGCCATCACTGTAGGAGACAAAAGGGACTGAGAGCGGAACGCGTCCCTGTGTCCTCCTACAGTGATGCAGCACCTGTTGTACAATGCTGACTCCATTGATTCTGTGTGCTGGCTCTTCTTCTGGCCTCCATGGATGGAGTACAACTCTGCGTCACAACCCCCCCACCCCACCGTGGGCACACTACTTTAATGAAGCACTCCCACACTGTATATCAGCAGTTCTGTCAGTGCCGCCATCCTGTGAATGTGCATGCACGGCATGCACATTCTTCCTCAGCACTACTACACTCTTTCTGAATGAATAACTCAGTCCCTTCTAATGCCAAGCAGGTTTTCCCAACATTTCTTCTGTAGTAAAATACTGTAACACCTCACTGAGCCTTAATGGTTCTGCAAAGCCCATTCTTGCACAGCAGCAGTGCTAGGTTCTTCTGTAGCCAGTGGAACAGCTCAGCCCCTCATGGCATGCTAAGCAACTTTTTCCACCAGTTCTGTGGTACTATAGCATTGCACAGAACCCTTCTGTTCCACAAGCCTCATTTTCCCATGGCATTCCGAGGGTGCACATGCAAGGACTGCTCTGCAGCACAGATTTAAGGAGCTCAGTTCCCCTCAAGGTGTCTGCAATGCAAGCACAGCACAGACAAAAGAGCCTCTTTGTTCTGCAAGGCACATTGTTTTCGCAACACCACACCACTCTGCACGTAATAACGACCTAGTCACACAAAGACATCAGGCTTGCAAAATGTACTTTCCCCCAGCTTGAACTCTGCAGTAATAGTTGTGCACAGCCTCCTGTCATTATCCTGAGCACATTATTCTGAAGCAGATCATGGTTCTGCAAAGTCATGCCTCCCTGACTGGCAGGCACTTGAGCTACAGGTCAGACTTCAGAGTCTGATAAGCAAAAACAAATTAGTACATGCTGGGACTGGCTCTGCATTCCACATATATTTCATTAAGCCAAGAAAAAAATATAGTACATACTAGGATCAACACTGCATTCCCAGCACACTTGTAAATACTGTTTCCACTCCACCAGCCCCTACAACATCAATCAGCAGAAAATGCAGTGCACAGATGAGAAATATCAGTAAACTAACAAACTGACCTGCAGTACCTGAATACTTACTGCAGACACAATGCATCAACATTAAACTTGCTGCTTGGGTTGCAGGATGGTGCCATTTGAGCTTAACAGGATTGAGAGTCATAATTGGCTGACCAAGTTGTCAATCATCTGGAAGCTGCCCAAGCCGGCCCGGTGGTGCTGAGGGTGGAGGTGCTTGATGTCACACCTCGCACCACACTGGCAACCTGAGTTCAGGAATGGGCTTGGGCCACTGGGGTTGGCAGGGGAGGGAAAGGATTGCACATCTGGAGGACTGCTCTCCTTTCCCTGGGGTAGGATTCAGGCTCCCATTGCTCTACAGTGGCCCCCGATGAAGATCAGGGCACTACAAGGAGTGCAACTTGGGGGACAAAGTGCAGCAGACATTGGCATGTTGTGCCTTGGAGGTCATTGCATACCCATGCTTCCTAGGGGTACAAAAAAAAGGATGAAAAAAGGCAGCAGTTGACTGAGCAGCTTGATGCCACAGCTTCCTCACCAGTGGGGCCTGTCATGCAAAACTGCACTGCGATAATGGTTCCCGGCCCAGTGATGGGGAATAGAGGGGTCCCCTTCACGGGTACGGTAGCATCGCCAGCCGGAATGTGTGGGTGAGCCTGCAGGTTGCTCTGGGAAGAAGACAGTGGCTGGATGATCACTGGTCAAGCTGCAGGAGGGTAAAAGAAAGGTATGATAAAAAAATCATCTGGAAGCTGCCAGTAGCCTGCCTAGCAATGCTCTCGATGACAGACCCCCTAGGATTCTGTTGCAAAGCTATCTGTGAAATATTGTCCATCAGCAAGTGGCTGGTTGCCTCTCTGGATTTTGTGAATTTAAATCTGCCTAAAGTTCCAGCAAATAAGTTTTATTCACAGGATGGTGTGAACATGAAAGACAAGCTGACGAACTGCAACCCCTAGGTGCTGGAGTGCTGGATATTCCTTTTATAGTTTGCTTGGTTTGCACCCATCATTCAGCACCCTAAGCAGCTTTCCTGAACACGATATTGCTTCTTCACTGAACGTACTTTAAGCTTTTGCAACTGCTGCTGGAATGCCATTTGGCATGGTACTCATTAGAGCTCCTGAAGGTACTAATCTGTTTTGGAAGGTGTGGCAGTGTATTACAGCTCCTGCAATTTCCTGCGTTTATACCTATGAGTCTTTTATGTGTCATAATTTAGAAAACCTTAAGGACTGCAACTGGAGTGAGAATCTGTTTTGATTATGAGTTACAGAACAGACCAGGGTTCAGCAAGAAACCTGACCAAAAGCAGAGCAGGAGCAGGAGACCACCATTTACTGAAAGACATAGCTGCAGTCAATATCAGGAGGGAATAGATGAAACATAGAAACATAGAAACATAGAATTTGACAGCAGATAAGGACCGCTTGGCCCACCCAGTCTGCCCATTTCCCTACCTACTGGATAAGCTGCAGATCCTAGTTAACCAGCAGCCTACTTCTTTCTACCCCCACCCCCCAGAATTGCCTTATGACTATCCCATGCATGCTTGAATTCCACCACTGATTTTGACTCCACAACCTCCTCCGGAAGGCCGTTCCATGCATCCACAACCCTCTCTGTGAAAAATACTTCCTTAAATTACCTCCTGAGCCGCCCCCTTCTATCTTCAAATTGTGCCCTCTTGTTCTTGCACACCTCTTTTTTTGAAAGATGCTACCCTCTTGGACTTTGTTGATTCCCTTGAGGTACTTGAAAGTTTCTATCATGTCCCCCTCTCCCTCCTTTCCTCGAGGCTATACATATTAAGCTCCTTAAGTCTCTCTTCATATGTCCTCCGGTGCAGACCCTGCACCATTTTAGTTGCCCTCCTCTGGACAGCTTCCATCCTGTCTATGTCTGGAAGCTGTCCAGAGGAGGGCAACTAAAATGTGTTGAGCTCTGTTCATGACAGGTACCTCAGCAGAGTCACATCCTGAGGAAATTCATGATTTATTTTTCAAGCTCGCTAAACCAAGATTGTCTGAACTTAATCAGATTTACAATGTCATAACATTAGAAAAAATATTTGGATCAAAATATTTCTCCACGAGGGTTGAGAATTGATAAATACCCATTATTTGGTTTCTCAGATGAGGAGCCAGAGATTAAAGAAAATGGGAAGCAGCTTTAACCCTGTGCACTGATACCCTAATGCAAATAGTTATAGAAAGGGACAAAAAACACCAAGAGAAACTAAACAAGTAAATTGAGTCAGTGCAGGAGTTAATTACTAAACATATTAGTAACCCCAATTTTGAAGACCTAAATAAAGAATATATTATTAAAACTGCTAAGCATGAAAAGGAACTTTTCTTGAGGAAAAAACATATAATAGCCAAAGATACAGTAGACTACAAGTGGAGCGAGGTTTACACCAGGGAAAGGAGGCAAAGATCCTAAAGTAGGGGTCATCAACCCTCCAGAGGGAGAGTTTTACAACAAACTTCAATAGCACCAAAAAATCCCTAGCAAAAAGCAAGCAAACCTCGTACTGCCAAGTGCACTTTGAACCAGCTTCCTCTGGCAGCTCATCTTCAGGTAAAGGTGAAGGTTTTGATATCTCCAAGGATGCATTACCCCCACCCACAAACCAGCAGGCACTAGATGCCAGACCAAAGACCCAGAAATAATCTTACAAATCCACCAAGTCAGCAAAAAATCAAGCATCCACTAACCCTAAACAGTCAAAAAACGGCCGAGGTGGAGGAAAAAATGAGACGGGAGAGGCAGGGGCAAGGCAAGTTAAAATAAAACCAGATACTCACTAAGGAGATAATTATTAACCTCATGGAACACCTTTTGACTACAAACCAAGAAACTGTTTTACTCAAGGGCTTATATTTTATCCCTAGCCCAAAAGTGGACTTGTTTAACATTAAAGTGGACATTTTTCACTTTATTTGTAAACTAAAATTGAATTGGCATTTTCGGGACACTAGAAGCACTCCTTTTCTAGCAACTATGGGTCACACCAGCATGGAGGAGGCTATTAATCCAGATGTTTTACTGGGCCAACATGTGCACACACCTATTCTGGAACCCCATGAAATTCAGGCTACTATTTCAGATGAGGCTTCCTCACCAGAACAGGGAATGGAATTCTGGGGACAAAATATTATAGACAAGGTGGAAATATCAGATCTCTTGGGAGAGAACACAGTGAACTTTAAATGAACACCCTTTAGACTCAAATACAGCTACTTGTCCTGCCCTATTACAGTTTGAGAGGGTAATAGAAAAGAAATCAAATGAATGGTGGAACAAAGGAACAAACATTTCTTCTGTAACATCACCAAACAAGAGAGAAAGGCTCTCAATGTATTGAGAGACCTTACAGGTATTACCATCAAACCCTCCGATAAGGGGGGAAACATTGTTCTAATGAACACTGATTTCTATATAACTAAGGTTTTGGAACTGCTTAATGTAATTGAAAGGCACATGCCTGTAGTTATGTGGGAGAAGAGCTCCACCCACACAGCCTACATAAACTAGCCGGTTACAGCCGCTCTGCTTAGAGTGAGTCGCTCTTGTTGTGTGGCGGTACTTGTGCCCGGCTGCTCTCTTCCTCATTCTGTCTGCCTGTGCTTATCTGCCCCCCCCTTTTTCCTCTCGTTTTTTTGTTGGCTTGTTATTTTGTGCCCCCCTCACTCCCCCTTCATTTGTGTTGCTTCTTCACCTTTCTTTTGGGGATTCTCATTCCTTCTTCCCTACTGGACTGTGTTTACAGTGGTCTATCTCTGCTCTACCACTACTTGCTCGTTTAGTGTTTCTGTCTCCCTCCTACAGTAGCTTCCATTCTCCTGAGCAGCCGCCACTCTATGTCCCACAGTAATTCATGCTTGGCAGAAGATACCAGGAGAAAGGACTGCTGTGTGACTGGACTTCTCTGCTGGGACTAAAGAAGAACTTTTGTACTTGGACCTTTAATTTAGGGTAAAAAAACTAACAAAAAAAGTGTGTGTTTGTCTGAGTTAACTGAACTGAATGGTTATTTGAACAGTTATCTAGGTGTAAATCTCAGGTGATTGAAAGGACTTAATAGCTATGAGGTTTAAATTACTTGTAGAAAGATCTAGTAAGTAGGGGGTGGCTTAGCTAGAAGGAAGCTACATTTAAAGACTGCCTTAGAAAGATTCTGCTAATAGCTTGGCAGAAGACACCAGGAGAAAGGACTGCTGTGTGACTGGACTTCTCTACTGGGACTATATTGCCCTGCTTCCCTTCCCTACAGCCCCCTCCCAAAGCTAGTTCTATTTTTATAGGCACAGGATTTGACTGACAACAGGAACTTCCTGTTTGGGAACAGGAAGTGAGTGATAACAGAACCACCAAAGACCCACCATCCTAGAAGGGCAAGAGTAGTTCTCTGGCTCCCTCTAGCTGCTGGAGGTCTGTCTCTGAGCACGTAAGGGGGTCTGCTGACAAATATAGGATATTCTTGTCTCAGAACAGGAAAATCAGGAGCTTAAAGGGCACACAGGCAGAAAGTAAGGAGAGAGAGGAAAAAAACAGAGGAAAGAGTAAGGATTGCAAACAGTTAAGGGGCCAGAAATAAGACATGATTGGAGTGGTGCAGTGCAGTGGCTGTGGAGCAGCAGTCTTCCAGGAGCGTTCTGGAGGATGCAGTGTTGTCCCATCTGCAGGCACCTCTCTGGGCTGAGGGAGGAGGTTGCTCATCTCCAGGCTGAGTTGGCCAGGATTTGTGGGACCTCCTCTTCCATCCAGGGACCTGTGCCACTGCCGTTGCCTCAGAGGTTGCCAAGAAAGAGAGTTGGACCACAGTGGGCTCAGGGAGGGTGAGGGTGGTGGAACAGAGGTACATCCATCCAGTTGTACCTCTCCACAATTCCTATGCCATTCTGGCAAAGTGTGGTTCCTCTATGGAGGCACCTGCAGTGGAGAACAAGGAGGATGCTGGGAACCTCCACAAAGGAGATCAACAGGAGGGTGGCAGGGGACCCTGCAGGGGGAAGAAACAACTCCTGGTGAGGGACTCCATTGTTAGGAAGGCAGAACTGGAGGAGGAAGGGGAAAGGGAGGTAAAGTGCCTGCCTGGTGGCATGGCTTGGAGGGACAGGGAGCGAATCCTCAGGATTGCCAGAGCAGCTGCACAGGGGAGGGGGCTGGATGTCATTGTCCACCTAGGGACAAATGACCTGGCTAAGAAAGGGATTAGAGAAGTGCAGGAAGAGTTTGTAGAATTGTGGAGGGGCCTTAGTCAAGTAGCACGCACGGTAACCTTCTTGGAGGTGCTGCCCATCTATGGCATAGGAGAGGCTAGGCTGTTCTGCACCATGGGATTCAATCAGTGGTTGAAAAACTGGTGTGGAGCTCAGGGATTTGGCTTCATTGGGGACTGGGGGTCCACCTGGAGTGATGCAAGCCTATACTGACATGATGGGCTGCATCTGTCCAGGAGGGAACCAGGATCCTAGGTGATAGGTTTAAATGCTTCATTGGCAAGCATTTAAACTAATAAGGAGGCACTGAAAAAAGCAGAAATCCTAGCCCCCAAATAATCATGGTAGTAAGTGCAGCAAACACTAACATAGAGGTGTCGATAGGGAGAAGGGCAGGGGTAAATGGAGAAAGTGACAAAGGTAAGAAGGACAGGGATGGGGCAAAAGGGAGTAAGGCCATCAGGAAATGGAGGGTAATGAGTACCAATGCCTGTAGTCTGGGGAACAAGCTCCCTGAGCTGGTGGCCTTGATGGAAGAGGGATGCTTGGATATCGTAGCAGTCACAGAAACATGGTACACAGAGAACCATGACTGGGATGTTAACATATCATGGTACATAACCTACAGGAGAGACAGGCAGGGGAGAAGAGGGGGAGGAGTAGCTCTCTATGTAAAGGAAGGGATAAAAGCAACTGAACAAAAGAGTAAACAGGGAGGAGAGGAGGCACTGTGGGTCACCTTGGAGACTGGAAAGGGCACCACAATCCACACAGAGGTTGTGTACAGACCCCCATGTCAGGGGGAGGGAATGGACAAGGATATGATAGAAGGCATTCTTAGAATGGCAGAGAAAGGGGAGATACTGTTGATGGGAGACCTGAATATGCCAAATGTTAACTGGAGCACATTTGCTGCAGCCACATCCAAGAGCAGGGCCATTCTTGATGTCCTACAGGTGGCAGGCCTCAGACAGCTAGTTTCAGAACCCACTCATGAGGGAGCAATCTTAGACCTTGTACTCTCAAATGGGGGCAGTGAGAGGATCTCTCAGATCTAGAAGTGGGTTGCCATCTGGGGACAAGTGACCATCAAACAGTGTGGTTCACATTAAACTCAACTACAGAGTCAAGCCATACAAAAGTGAGGGCACTGGACTTTAGGAGGGCTGACTTTGGCAAGATGGGAGAGTGCCTCAGAAAAGCACTAGCAAACAGGCTAGGAGGTGTGGAGCAACAATGGGGAATCATCAAAACTGACATCACAGAGGCAACAAGCCTTTGTGTGAAGCAAATAAACAAATCAAAATGAAAGAAAAAGCCACTATGGTTCTCAAAAGAGGTGGCTGTGAAAGTCAGGAAGAAAAATAAAGCATTCCGGAAGTATAAGGAAACACAGAAGAAGCAGGACAGAGAGCTGTACCAGTTAAGGCAGAAGGAAGCAGGGAGGGAAGTCAGAATAGCAAAGGCCCAAACTGAGGAAAAGATAGCCAACTCAGTTATAGGTACATCAGTGAGTATAGAAAGACAAAGGGAGGGATAGTGAGGCTGAATAGAATGAACGGTGGGTAGGCAGAGGGGGACTGTGAAAAAGCAGGGATACTGAACAAATATTTCTGCTCAGTATTCACAAAAGAGGAGGGGGAAGTGCCTAATCCAATTAATAGAAGCACTCTTGATAGGGGGGCCAATCCTAGTCCTTTCACAGAAGAAAGGTTTCTGCAAGAACTCCTAAAACTGAAGGTGGACAAAGCAATGGGTCCTGATGGAATTCACTCCAGAATTCGAAAAGATTTAAGGGAGGAACTAGTGAAACCACTGGCTACACTTTTTAATAAATCATGGGAGGATGGTGTGGTACCTGAGGACTGGAGGAAGGCAGATGTGATTCCCCTTCACAAAAGTGGGACCAAGACAGAGGCAGGAAACTACAGACCTGTCAGTCTGACCTCTGTGGTAGGGAAAGTGATGAAGTCACTTCTGAAGGAAAGAATAGTTGAGTACCTAGAGGCCAGTGGGGCAGAGGACCAAAGGCAGCATGGGTTCACAGTGGGAAGGTCATGTCAGACGAATCTAATAGATTTCTTTGACTGGGTGACCAAAGTAGTAGACCAGGAGGGCTGTGGACATGGCCTACCTAGACTTTAGCAAGGCATTTGACACAGTCCCACACAAAGATTAATAGTCAAATTAACCAGCCTAGGAGTGGGTCCCAGGTGGTAGCCTGGGTAAAACATTGGCTACACAACAGGACACAGAAGGTAATTGTAAATGGAGTACACTCTGAAGAAAGAGGGGTTACTAGTGGGGTACTGCAGGGTTCAGTATTGGGTCCAGTCCTTTTTAATGTCTTCATCAGTGACATTGCAGAGGGACTGGAAGGAAAAGTATGCCTTTTTGCAGATGACACAAAGATCTGCAACAGGGTTGATACACAAGGAGGTGTGGAAAGGTTGAAAAGGCACTTGGTAAGGTTGGAGGAATGATCAGAAATATGGCAGCTTGGATTTAATGCAATGGAGTGCAAAATAATGCACCTGGGAAACAAGAACCCAGGGGAAGAATACACAGTGAATGGGGAGGTAGTAACAACAACAAAAAAGGAAAGGGACCTGGGGGTAATCATATCAGATGACCTTAAGGTTAGCAAGCAATGTGAGAAGGCAGTAGGGAGGGCTGGGGTATACTGGGATGTATAGGGAGAGGCATCAGCAGCAGAGAAAACAGAAGTTGTTATCCCTCTGTACAGACAGTTGGTGAGACCCCATCTGGAGTACTGTGTCCAGTTCTGGAGACCCCATCTCCACAAGGATATAGACAGGATAGAGGCAGTCCAGAGGAGGGCAACTAAAATGGTGCAGGGTCTGCAAGAGATATGAGGAGAGAGACTAAAGGAGCTTAATATGTACAGTATACCCTTGAGGAAAGAAGGAGATGGGGACATGATAGAAACTTTTAAGTACCTCAGTGGAATCAACAAAGTCCAAGAGGGTAGCATCTTTCAGAAAGAGAGACGTGCAAGAACAAGGGGACACAATTTAAAGATAGAAGGAGGTCAGTTCAGGGGTAATGTGAGGAAGTATTATTTCACAGAGAGGGTAGTGTATGCATGTAACAGCCTTCCTGAGGAGGCTGTGTGGTCTAAATCTGTGGAAGAATTCAAGAATGCACGGGACAGACATAAGGCAATTCTTGTGGGGGGTAGGAAGAAATAGACTGTTGGTTAACTAGGATCTGCGGCCTATCCTGTAGGTAGGGAAATGGGCAGACTAGATGGGCCAAGCGGTCCTTATCTGCCGTCAAAGTCTATGTTTCTATGCACTTCCAGCCTGCCTAGCCAACATACCTCAGGCCACCTTCCACCACCTCTGAGCTAGGCTCCCTCCATTCCTCGCTGTATTACCACCTGGACTGCCCGTTCACTTGCTGCCAGATCCTAGCCTTCCCTTCAGCTTGGATGCATTTTTTCTTCCTTATGTGCTCTCCTGGACATCTTCTGTTGTGCCGCTAGCCCACTCAACTCCTCAGCAGTGCAGGTGACTGTATCGTGACTTTCTGACTTACCCATGTCTTTCATTCACCGTCGGCTGTCAGACGTTCGCCAAGTTTAATTTTTTTTTTTTTTTGAAATTTAAATTTTATTGATTTAAGAATACAAAAGAAAAACAGTATCCCAAATATGTCGGGAAAAACATTATTGCAATAAAACAAACAATATAAACAAACAACAACAAAAAACATCATCCCCACCACCCCATCCCACAGAAGCATGTCCCCAAAAAAGATATTCAAACACATCCACCCCCCCCAAAAGACCCTCAACAAGACCAACAACAACATGAACCACAAAGATCTAATAAAAGAAAAAAAAAACCAGCCCCCCTCCTCAACCCAAATCCGTCCCCTTAGGTGCACCCACCATACAACTCTACAGTTATAAAATAAACATCAGCTATCAATAGATCAGAAATCATAATAGGTAACAGTCATAAGTATAGCCACTTCAGGTAGAAAAAGACTTATTGTGCTTAAACTGACAGAGGAAAAGTACAAAAGTAAATGTGGACATAAGGGATCGGGTCATAGTAAAGGAAAACCAATTTAAGTCAGACACAAGGCCTGGAGCTTACCCCATCTCCTCTGAAACAGATCTAAACACCCTCTGAGACTGGCAGCAAGTTTTTCCGATTGGAGATACGATAAAATTTCAGTTAGCCAATCAGCAAAGGACAGAACCAGCTGATCCGTCCAGTGTCTTAGCACCATTTTTTTAACAACCATAGCCACCATAGCCATGTGATATCTTCGTTCAACACTGTCAACCCGAGAAAGGTCCCCAAGAACACACACCTCAGGACTGAAAAAGCCAGACAGGCCTAGTAAAGGATCAAGATAGTTCTTAACCTGTGACCACAATGGAGCCACTTTAGGGCAGTCCCAAAATATATGAACAATATTGCCATCCCCATGCTAACATCTGAAACAGGTAGGGTGAGATACCCTCTTAAACTGAAATAGCTTAGCTGGGGTATAATATAAATTATTAACAATGTAATACTGTGTTAACCGAAACCTATCCTGAGTATGGTACCTGTGAAGGTCACTCCAAACCCCAGGCCAGTCAAAAGAATACCCGGGCAAAAGATGAGTCCAAACATCCGAACCAACAACACCCTCAGGTAAATTATAGTCCAGAAGGAAGGAATATATCAAAGAAATAGAATGAGACTGGGAAGCAAGTCTAATCACATGAGAAAGAAAAGGAGAGACTACCGAGTCCCTAGGAGCAGAACCAAATCTCTGGTTAATTAAGTGTCTCAACTGGTAAACCTTGAAAATAGACCTACTAGGAATGCGAAACCTCAAGGATATCACTAGAAGAAAGAAGGAGTTAATATTAAAGAAGTTTCCAAACTAGCCTCCCCAATTTGTGGTAGCCAGTCTGGACTAATCCATGAGTTGCCCAGTTTAATATTAGGATTAGCAACAACCGCTGCCCCAAATCCGAAGTGGGAGAAATATGAAAATACTTTAAGCATTGCCAAAAGACCGCAGTAGCAGTCATAACATTATCCGGGATCCATTTAGCAAGTAATCTTGGGGGTAGATAAGAGAGAGCATATTTATCGAATTTAATTAGAGAGAGGGAAAGACGTTCCAGTTGAAGCCAGATAGGACAAGATACATCCGGTTCGGCAGAGAACCATCTTCCCAATTTAGAGAGGTGTGCAGCCCAGTAGTACAACAGGAGGTTGGGTAGTCTGAGATCTCCTCTATCTTTGGAAGAGATAGTTTACCATAAGAACGCCTAACTGCCCTCTTAGACCAAATAAATTGAGAAAAGTGTGAAACTGCTGAATATAAGAAATGGAAGCCTGAGATTAACCAGATTCAGTGGATAGAACACTCTGGGAAGGACATTCATTTTGAGAACATTAATCCGACCTCAGAGTGAAATGGGAGGCTGACCAACGTTGCAGGTCCCGTGAAACCGAATCTTTGAGCCTGTCCAAGTTTAATTCCTTCAAAAGCAAAGGATCAGTGGAAAAAAAGATCCCTAAATATTTAATGTATCTAGGGGCCCACTTCATACCAAAGGAGGAGAACTCAGCCTTGTTGGTATGAACATTAAGAGGGAAAATTTTGGATTTAGAAACATTCAGCCTGTACCCCGAAAAGACCCCAGACCTCTCAATAAGACCCAACACCGCCCTCAAAGAATCAGCCAGATCCATCAGATGCAGAAGGATGTCATCAGCATATGCTGAGAGGACCAACTCCTTTTGGTATAAAGTAATTCCTCTGATCTGGGCCGATGCCTTAATCTTTCTAAGTAAAGGTTCCAGGTACAAATTGAATAAGAGGGGCGAGAGGGGACAGCCCTGTCTGGTACCTGCATATAGACGGAAGAGAGAGGAAAATACCCCATTACAATATATTCTAGCAGAAGGACAACTGTAAAACACCCGGATCCTATTAACAAAAGCAGACGGGAAGCCCATCTTCTCCAGCACAGCCCAAAGAAACCCCCAGTCCACTCGATCAAATGCCTTTTCGGCATCAAGAGAAACCAAAACCCCGGATACGAGAGGGATTGGGCATACTGTGAGATATGCGAGAGGGTCCTCAGATGGTCAGCCACAGATCTGCAGGCACAAATCCAGCCTGTTCAGGACTCAGCAGTTCAGACCATACCCTCTTAATGCGTTCAGCTAAGATTTTAGCGAGGATCTTTATATCATAGTTCTGAAGTGAGATAGGTCTGTAACTAGCTGGATCAGTAAGAACCTTGTCAGGCTTGGGAATTAAGACAATAGTTGCCTCAAACAGCGAGGGGTCTACATCCGAGGCTACAGCCAGATAATCATACAGCTTGAGGAGAGTGGGTGCCAGATCCTTAACAAAAGTCTTATAAAAATTTGCTGGAAACCCATCAGGCCCAGGTGCGATCAGGAATGAAGGAAGCAATAGCCCTCTCAATTTCATCTTCGAAATGGGAGCTAGCAAAATAGCCAGCTGAGTTTCGGATAAGCAGGGAATGTCAATCTCTCCTAAGTAGCTGTCTAAATCAGAAGCAGGGTGCGACCCCCCGGCTTACTGTACAGACCCAAGTAGAACTCCTCAAAAATGTGGGCAATTTTCCGGGGCGCAGTAACAACTTCCCCAGAGGGGAAAACCAGAGAAGGAATAAGCCTAGAACTCTCAAGTGCCCGAAGACGTTGTGCCAAGAGCTTACCAGACTTTTCCCCCTGGTCAAGATACTTTGCTTGAGTCTTAAGAAGAGCATACTCCGTTTTCTCCCTTAAGACATCCATATATTCATCTTTAACTGCCAAAAATTGCTTAAGATCAGTTAGGGAGGAAGTTGAAAGGTATTTAGTCTCCATCTCCTGAATTCTACCCATCAAAATTAAGGAGTCAGCAAGCCCTTTTTTCTTGGTAAAGGAAGCTGTTTTAATAAACTCGCCCCTGAGAAAACGCTTAAGAGCAGACCAGACCAAATCAAATCTAGCAACTGAGTTGAGATTCTCTGCCAAAAATATTGATATCAAGGAGCTTATATTAGAGACAGTCTGCGGGTCCTTTAAGAGCTGTGTGTTCAGCCTCCAAACCGAATCCCGAGAGTATTCAGCGGTAAGGGATAGCTAATTCAGACAACCGCATGGTCAGAAAGAATAATTGGGTCAATACCAGATAGGCCCAGGCTTGAAAGAAAAGAACCACTAATCAAAATCATATCCAGATGAGATTTGGTAGCATGAGATTGAGAGACAAAAGTAAAAGCCCGGAGAGAGGGGTTAGCAAGCCTCCAGGGATCACATAAACCTAGTAGTGATCTCAAATCTGAAAAGGCTCTGTGGGCTGGAGAAGGTGGGCGATTATCCTGGGGCTCTCTATCTAAGATCAACAAGCATGGAAGATTCCAGTCACCACCTAGTATAAATTGAGCAGGGAGGAATCTAATCAGTTTCTCAGTAAGAGACCTAAAAAAAACGGAATCTCCTCCGACTGGGCCATATATAGATCCTAGGACAACATTCTCACCGTTGAGAGTTCCTTGAATCAAGATAAATCTCCCTTCCACATCTGCCACAGTCTTCTCCATAGTAAATAGAACCTGTTTTTAATGAGAACTGCAACCCCTACTATAACAGGAGTTACCCGCCAGATAAGGATAAGAAAACCTGATCGAGATAATAATTTAATATCAGCCTAAGTGAGGTGTGTCTCCTGGAGAAAAGAATGTCAATTCGCATTAATGAACAGTGTGAAACATCTGAAGGCATTGACCCGGTCCCAAGTCCACGTACATTCAAGAAGCAATTTTCAGAGACATCTTAATATTTAAGATACAGTAAACAAATTTCAAATATCCAAATAACCATAGAATTATAAGGAGAAAAAGGGTGCACCCCCCCAAGCTATACCCATTAATTTCAGTATACTTAAACCCAAAACAGACCATCCCCAAAAACAATCCCAACCCCACTTTCTTTATAAAACTCAAACCCCCGTAACCATAAACACCCTTGAGACATGAAACTTGAGCCCAGCAAGGAGAAACAATCAACAACCCATCCAACCCCCTCACCAAAATCTGTTCCCCAAATATCCCATAGGAACCACTTTGTAATAAAATCCCACCACCCACCTTAACTCTGATCCTGAAAAACGACATTAATAACCAGTCAAACCCCCAACCTCCTCCACAAAACCAACAGAAAATTCAAAACACCCCAAATAACTATTTACAAGGGAAGGCCAGAATAAGCGTAATAACAAAGCATAACAGATCAACCCTGGCAATCCAAATCCCATCACGAACCCCTTAATCCCAGGTGAACCATGCAAACAACCATCCAAGCAACAAAGATGTACCCATACCCTCAGAACTACTACCCCAATCAGTGCTCTCACCAGGGAAGGGTTAGCCAACCCCCCATCCTCAGGCTCGCAATAAGGCATCCAGCGAGCAGGCATCCAAAGGCTCGAGTCCCCCCACCAATCGCTCCCTGTAGCGATACATATGCCATTTTAAAGGAGGAAAAAGCAACGAAGCCTGCTATAGCAAGCCACATCAAGAAAACACCCCAGGTGTGAGCAACAGCGGGAGGAATCCTCGAGATAGGCACAGGATCACCCGCCCACCCAGTTAAGAGAGTGCCTCCACTTCACTCATCGAGCAGACCAAAATTTCAAAGAAAAACAATCCGACTTACCCCTCAGCAGAACTACCTAGTGGTAGAGGGTACTCGGGGTAGGAGACTCGTATCACGGTTGTCTCGGCACTGGTGTGATGTTTCCGAGGGGATCAGTAAGTGGACGGACCAAAAACGTCCTTCCCCCAGAAGTCCCTAGGGAAACGCCAACCCAAAACATAGTTCCCCCCACCAGTCTGACTAGGAGCGCCGCCACGAGGATTCCATCCAGTCAAGCAATGACCACCCATCCAGCCCTGCAGCCGAGAGAAAGGAACCAGGTAAGGAAAGGGACAAGCAAGGGAGGGAAGGGAGAAGGCAAAGAAGGATCAGCCCACCAGGAGGGTATTCAAAGGACTTACCCCGTAAGGAAAAGGGGAAAACAAACAACCGAATCCCCTACTAGACTTTTCCATCCCCCCCCATCCCCTGACTAAACAGCACCATCAGCTTATTAACAAGCAAATACAATCGACAGCATAGTTAGTCGGGAGCAGGAAAAAATTTAGTCCTTCATCCAGCCCTCTTAAATAGGTCTGGAAGCCTGGAGGCGAGTTCGTTCAGGGCCGATTCCGGTGATGTGAAACTAAACACAAAGCCTCCGATCGTAACCTTCAGGGTTGCAGGGTAGACCATCTTGAAGGGGATTGAAGCAGCAATCAGTTTAGATACCACCGGATGAAAGGCAGCCCTCCTCTCCCTTGTTTCTTTCGGGAGGTCCTGTGCGATTCGTAGCTTGGACGAGCCCCATAAGATCTCCTTGAGCTCTCTAGCTTTGATAAAAACATGCTGGCGCTCAATATAACTCAGGAACTTCATAATTATGGGCCGTGGAGAGGAACCTGATGGGGGTCTGGGCTGCAGGGACCGGTGGGCACGCTCCAGATGATTTAAAGAGCTTATAGGGGAGGGCCCCGCTACCTTCACCAAGAACTTCTGCAGAAAAGCCAGGAGGTCAGGCCCTTCCTCCATCTCAGGCAGTCCAAAAATAAGCAGATTATTTCTGCGATTACGTCCCTCAAGGTCCTCTGCTTTATTTTGTAATTTCCTGATTTGCTGTCTCAAGTCATCTATAGTTTCTTCAGATTTATCTTGTCTTTTCTCCATCGAGAAGACCCTGACCTCGACATCCTCCACCCTAGTAGAAACAGACGACAGGTCCCCCTGAAGCGATTTCAATTTGGCTGCAAGGTCCTTCAGGATATCTTTGATAGGGCAAAGCTCCTGCATGAACTTGTCCTCGGTCAGGGGGAGGGCCGCTGGTGTCTTATCCTTGGTCGTTCGGGTTTACCGGACCTCCAGTCCCTCTGCTTTTTCGCGGCCTTGTTCGGAGAGGCAGGAGGGGTGTGCTTGACTGGGGCCTGCTTCATATCGGCCTCCATCCCTTCCAAAAATCACGCTAACTCCCAGCTCCCAGGACCAATGAGAGGAACAAGACTTCGCAGTGCAGGCAATCACCTCCGGTCACAATCTTGATGGTTAGCGATCGCTATTACCGAGAAAAAAACAGTAAAACTGCGATGAGAGGGGGGAGCTCCAAGCCCATGCAGCTGTCTAGACGGACGCCATCACGTGACCTCTCCACCAAGTTTAATTTGCTGGGACTTCTGGTACAGGTTGCCGGCTCCAACAATGCTGAGCCCTATTACTGGGAGTGCATTACCGTTCAGCCTTATTCACACATAACTGAGTTTGCATTGAGGAAAGCAATAACTTTGATGCATGTTACATGCAGGTGCTATTTATACACGGTTTAGAGGTACCCTGCCATGACATGCATACCAGCAACCTATAAACAGTACAGAATAAGGCAGTCAGACTGTAAACTGAAGAGAGATGTCTGCTTGTGCAGTTCTTCTACCAGCAAAGCAGTAAAATAGAAACAGCCATAACACATTTTAACTGCATCCACATTCTTATCGTTTATTTTGCTATGCCTCAAGCATTCATTGCAGCATCCAATACTTTTTACATAGCAATGCTACGACTGCTAGCAAGGCTTCCTACTCTGTGGGGACTCCTGTAGTTCGTGAGCTTGGAGGCTTCCACAAGACTTCTATTCCCCTGACAGTTATTGTTGTATAGGATATATGTATTTAGCTTTCTCAGGCTGCACTACTCTCTACAGGTCAATCCAGGATTACATTATGAGATTTCAAAGTACTTGCTTACTTCCCTCAACAATGACTACACTGCCCTCTTCTGGCCTGACTACGCCTTTATTCCTAGACCTCATCACCATCTTGCTGCTGCACTTATGCTTCCTGCCTCTGCCATCCCTTTAGCTGAGCCTGGGATGTCTGCTGCACCGAGCTGCCCTCTGTGACGGCACATCCGGTCATTCTAGCCATGGTGATCAGCTTGACTTGCTCTCCTCTTTTCTGCCTAACCTACATGGGGTTCGACCACACTGCTAGCCTAGAGAGGGCCTTGCCTGGCAAGTGTTCACTCTCCTCTGCTACCCTGTATGTGAGTTTGCGGTTCTGCAAGCCTTCTTGTGCCTAGCTGCCACTTTCTACACCTTTCTCCTGCTGACCTATGTGTGGTCCGACCATTTATTCTACCCCACATATGGGCCTAGCTGCTTTATTACCTATAGCCCTGGAAGTCATGCCATGCACTCTTTAACCTCTGTGCCTGTCTTGCAGATTCATGGCATGGTGGTTCAACTAATACAGCTACTCTCTCATGCAGAACCCATGCGATACCCACTTATTCTTACACTGTTTACTGACTTATGTGCAGGTCTACGTTTGCTTCCAAACTCGTTGCTCATTACTATGACACATTGTCGTTTCATTATTATTACCATCTCCTTTACTTAGTCTTGGACTCTGCTACAGTCAATAACCCTTTCACCCTTTCAGGGTGTCACCGCTCAATGCTCATTATGCTCATTCAGTTGCTCACCTGCTTTAGCTTCTACTCCACCTGCCTCACCCTGCATCAAGGCCTGGAGGTTTGAATATTTACTACACCCGCTTTGCCCAGCTCAGTAAGCAGTTTTGTGCCTTCTCATACTTGCTTCACTGGATGATCGAAGAATTCAGAGCTGTCTAGCTTGTCCACTTACTGCTTTGCCCACTCAGGACCACAGATTCCTTTGATCTACTCTTTGACTGCTAACCACATCCAGCTAGTTTGCCTCACCTTCAATAACTTCAGCTCCAGCTCCTCATCTCTTGGAATTCGGACCTTCACTTCAAGTTTTCCTGATCCATCACCTTGATTCTGGATGTCACTATCGCTGTGTTTCCTGGACACTGACATTGATTTGGAACCTTGCTCAGAATCTGCTACCACCTTCGCCGGATATTCTACTTCATTACTAGATTCTGTGCTTCACTTACTCACATTGACCTTATCAAGACTGGATGCATTGCCAGTGATTCTTGCCTTCATCACACTTCTAAGAGTTTGGATACTGCAGCCTCACTTGACCTGCTCACCTACTTATTCATCAAGGTTCCTCCATATTCCTGTGGACTTCCATCTAGAGTACAACTCAAGACAGAGTTCTCATTTCCCTTGGATACTTCTTACCATGCTGCTTCAGTTCGTTCGGATGTCCTATAACTTCCTTTCTACCAGACCTATCAGCCGAACGCACTCCACTAGAGTCCTTTTATCTCATGCTTAAGCCTAAGACATTGCCCTACTCCAGCGCCATGAGACTTCATCCAGCTGTTTAAGGCACCAACTTATTCAATTCAGCCCTCTTACTGCATTCTTCTGTATTACTTTGACCATCAGGAGCACAACTTTTGCTTGGATTTGTTAGCTAGCTACCAGTCACATGGCTCCTTCCTAAACATACGCACATATCGCTCATAGAGGGATATCTGCTTAGCTAACAGGAGGCTGTTCTACTTACTTGCTTATTCACATGCCTTCAATGGTCTTCACAGTACCATCTACTATCTGTTCAGTTACTCCTTTGCTGCTATTTCTGCATTGCATGTAGGTTTGTCAATTACTACTACTACTGACCTACGTACAGGTCCTTTTTGCTTAGGTAGTATTTACTCATACCTACCACCATCCTTGGCTTTGGCCTCTGGGATGACTGCCGCACTAGCTACCACTGCTCTACAACCTGCCTTGCCTGCAGAGCTGGATGTGTCACTACAATGCACTTCGAATGACCTGCGCCCTATGAGGCCTGGAGGTCTATTAAACTTACTACCAATGCATACCTGCTTTGCCCTCAGGGCCTGGAGATTCACTGACAGTACCTCACCTACTTACAAGACCTGCTTCACCCATTCGGGTCTGGAGGTCTTTCAGCTCTCCATCCACTTGTATCTCGAGTTCTATTGCACAAATCTACTCCTATCTGCCTTGTCGCTCAAGATCGAGGATTCCATCCACTCTGCCCCAACCTCATAGCTGCATCGAGCCTCTCGCTTCACCAAATACCTTATCCTTGCAAAGCTTGCCATTGAATCCAAGACCACAAATCCTCCTATTCTGGATCACAAGTCATTCGTTCAAGCTCAAGTCCTTATGAGAAAGAATAGCTCACCTGCTTGATTGTTTGCCGGTACAACTCAACTATTACAGATTTATGCTTGCCTGTGGATTTGAATTTATTCGTATCAGATTCTTGCCTGGACATAGAGATCTCTTGGACTCGGAATTCATGAAGAATGTGTTGCCATCTAGGGACTCATCTTCTGGGCTCCAATTTAGCTTCCCTGTTATTTGATTCATGATTGCAAATGTATGGGTCTTCGGATTAGCCGACTACATAATATTTTTAATTTAGGATTACTCTCCTTTAGTATGCCCAGAAGGATGGGCAGGTCAGAAGCCATGGGTCCTCAGAGGTTTCCCCCCAAGGGGGGTTTTCCTCTCATGCATGCTACTGGCCACGGTCTCTGGAATTGGAGGAGAAAATTGTTTGATAATTATTTTCTTTGGGGGATCTCTTCCTACTGAATTAAGCATCCTTCCTACAGTGGGATACAGAGAAAGGCTAAAACATCAACTCATAACAAGTTACTCATCAGTTCAAGCATCTAAGCACCATGCATATACTATCCAGTTCACATGTACTATAATCACTGACTTGCTCATGTATATGCTGAAGTATCTAAGCACTAAGCACTCCAAATAACTAATACCTTCTAAGCATCATCCTACTTACTGGTCTGGCCTCTGCATCCAAGCACAACCTACAACATTCAGCTACAGTATGTAGCATAAGCCTAAGCTATTAACCACACATAACTGATGATTATGAAAAATTAACAACAAATCCCACAGATGTTTTCAAAGGTGAGTTGGACTGTCTGATTAACAGAGCTCTGAAAAATGCATAGGTGTCTTACAGAGTCAGTTTTTTTACAAACTAAACATCCAGTTGTTCCAGCATTCTATATCCTACCCAAGACACATAAGAATCTGACAGATCCCTCTGGGAGACCTATAGTCTCTGGTATTAGGTCCATCACTCAAAATTTAGGTATTTACCTAGCTTTATATTTACAGTCATTGGTACTTAAACTTAAATCCCACATATGGGACACTATGGATGTCTTTCAAAAGCTAAATGGCTTTATGTGGGAAGCCAGGTACTCATGGCTTACCTTTGATGTAAACAGTCTCTACACAAGCATTCCACACACTAAATGGCTTGAGGCTGTAAAACATTTCCTCACCATTACCACTGACTCACCACCAATTCCTACTCAATTCATCTTGGAAGGTTTAGAGTTTGCATTGAATAAAAACTATTTTGTTTTTGACAGTCAATATTATTTACAAAAATGTGGAACAGCGATGGGGGCATTATATGCCCCCTCTTATGCAAACGTGTACATGGGTTTCTGGGAGGAGATGTACATCTATAATGAAGTGCACAACCCCTTCAGACACAACATTAGGGATTGGAAGTGCTTTATAGATTAAATACTTTGCATATGGGAGGGCACACCAGAACAGATGTCAGAATTTTTGAGTTACTTATACAACAACGATTTCAATCTCACTTTTACATCAATTAATGACAAAACCACTGTTAATTTTCTTGAGATTGAATTACAGGGTATCCCAGGCCTACTTGTTTCCACTAATGGTTATAGAAAGCCAACTGCAGGTAATACAATATTACATTAGAGCAGTGCACATACTGAAAAACTGAAGGACTCTATATCCTACTCACAGTACATCAAAATATGTAGAAATTGTTTAAATGATGTTACATTTGAAAAACAGGCCAGGGAACTGATGGAGCAACTGCTTACAAGGGGCTATGATATCAACAATTGAAATGCTGTGCTTGATAAAGCCAGACTCATGGATAGAAACACTCTTTTGGTCCCCAAACCCAAAAGAAAATCAGGACTGCAGAATTAATACTTTGGTCCTAGATTTTACACCTTTATCAGGACAAGTTGGTAACATTGTGTGCAAATATTGGCCAATTTTACAATCAGATTCAGAATCGTGTGACTGCATGTGCGCCAGACCCAGGGTTACCTTTTGGAAGGGTAAATCCATTGGTGATATCTTGACCTCTGGCCACTTTGTGAAACCAAAAAAAAAATGCCACTTGGATCCTGTCCCAACCAAAGGGGTTTCACAAGTGTGGCTTCTGTAATATTTGCACATATGCCACTAAAGGAAACCTATATAGCCACCCATTTAAAATGGATTTAACTGTGTAAATTGCCCAGTTTCTAACATGTAGAAGTACCTATGTGGTTTATCTTATCTGGTGTCCCTGTGGCCTACAATATGGGGAGAGAACTAAAAGATTCCTCAAAATAAGAATTCAGGCACATCTGCATGCAATTTATAACAGAAATTTGGATAATTCTATTGCTGCACATTTTGCAGTATCCTGCAATTCAAATCCTTGAGGTTTAAAGTGCACAGACCTTGAAAAAGTACTCCCATTACCAAGGGGTGGCAACAGACTTAATTTGCTGTTACAGAAAGAAAGCAGATGGATTTTCCATCTGCAGACTCTTTCACCACAAGGTATTGATGAGGAATTGGATCTTACCCCATATCTAGAGTAATACTTATCTCCCTTTTTCTGATATATGGGTTTGTGTGTAAAACTTTATTTAGTAAATACTGTGCATTACCTAGGGTTCCTTATTAAGAAACAAAATTATGATTGCTAGGATGTATATCTTCTATAGATATTATGAATGAATATTAACTTCATTTTTTATTTCTGTTCTGTTTCTAACTTTTCTATCCTAGTAACCAAGTGAGGATGACTGTTAAAGCCGTTCATCTGATATTACCTCTTTGAGTCTTCGGTGCTTCCTGCTGGAATTCACATTGGATTATCTTGGGAATAATCTCATTTTGAAAAAACTCATGTGCATCTCATTTTCCTGGTTCCCTTTAACCTTATTTCTTTTTCTTTCTCTCCCTCTCTCTCTCTCCATTTACTTATTATTATTAGTATATTTTTAATTTTTTTTAGGACCACATTATTTGTACTCCTGGTTCATATAACTTTGGGTACTTTCTATAAATGTTGGTCTTTAACAAACACTAATTGGGATGGCGCTATAACAAAATTTATATAGAATATATAACATTTACAAATTGATCAAAAAATATTTTCAGTGTAAATACATGCTACATACATAATGTTTATTATGTGTGCTTCCTTGCTTATATTATTTATACATGTTCAATATTTACATTTTTTGTTGCTTTGTCTTTTTATTATCATGACTCGCTCTAATCTTTAGTCCACCATTCATCCTTATCCCTTATACATATACTGTAGGTATCCATTGAGGAGTACATCAGTACTATCTGTGTGCATCCTAATAAATGCTTAAATAACATTAATTCCTACAACTATGATACAGGCTTTCCATATTGCCACTGCCTTTTTCCTTTCCTCTTTACCCCTCCCCCTTATTTCCTTATTCTTATGTTTTTATTGTTGATCTTTCTTCTCTTCTCAACACTTCACCTTCAGAGCTGTTCTCTGTTCTTGCCAGTTCCACTCTATGGGATTTATATTGATTAAAGAACATATTACTTTAAACTGAAGCATCAGCTTTCCTTGAACTGGATAAAATAAATAATCTATGAATTTGATGTTAATTAGTCTAACAGGTTCTGCTTTAAGATTACCCATCTGATTATTAGCATGGGTATCTATAAACTAAGTCATACATAGTTTACAGCTATAACTCAGATAGTTTTAAAATAATTTGATTATCTTGGTCATAGTGTTTATTTACCCATGGAGGCAACGTTATGGCAGTATTACATTGTAGGTAGCACTATTTTTTGATTTATTTCTTATATTTGGTTTTGCATATGGTACATATTAAATATGCTTGCACTTTCTAAGTACAATCCTATACTACTGCCTTTAAGGCTTCAGTTGATTATGGATTTCACTGTTTTTACTTTGTACATTTTCTCTTCTGAATTTCTGAATTCAGTATTGTTCATTTTATTAAGTACTGTGCCTTTAAAATGGAATGTTTAAATGGAGAGATCTGTTACACCACAGACACTCCCTCTTTGGGAGACCGTTTGGTCGAGCTGCTAGAACTTGCAGTTTGTCAGCTTGTCTTTCATGTTCTCACCATTCTGTGATTAAAATGTATTTGCTGGAACTCCTGGAGTGCTGGATTTTCCTTTTATAGTTTGCTTGGTTTGCTGCCATCATTCAGCACCCTGAGCAGCTTTCTTGGACACAGTATTGCTTCTTCACTAAACCTGTATCAAGCAATAATAGCAGGATGCAGAAGAAAGTATCTGTTGCCCAGACTGCGGTGCAGTAATTGCACAGAAGACCATTAGAACCAAAAGAAAACTTGCTGATGTGGTGGAGGTTGCAACATGTCCTATTGTACAGCTCCATTACCCCCACATAGCTTGATCCAATTTCATTTTGATTTGCAATCCGATTTGTGTAGGGGCACTGGATTCCAATGTTAGTATTTGTACTGACTGTGCTTTGCAATCTCTTGAAAAAGAATATGGACAGCATCCACCAGTATTTGGGCCTAGTCAATAAACTTAAAGAGAGGATGAGTGCTCTGTGCATAACTGGGAGAGAATATATTGGGTCTGGAGCTCGCAGTATAGCCTGAAGGATACAGTAAGGCACTGTAAAAGAGATTGGTACATGAAACAGATCTGGATTTGATTCCCACAATCTGCACTTGCACACTGTGTTTTGCCATCACTGTAGGAGACAAAAGGGTCTGAGAGCGAAACGCATTCCTGTGTTCTCCTACAGTAATGCAATACCTGTTCTACAGTGCTGACTCCATTGATTCTGTGTGCTGGCTCTTCTTTTGGCCTCCATGGTCAGAGCTCCCCTCCACAACATGATCACTCCCCCCCCATGGGCATGCTCTATTAATGTGGCACTTCTGCACTGTATATCAGAACTGTGCATGGGCACATACCGCAAATGCACAGTTCTGTCAGTGCCAGCATCTTGCGAATGGCATAATACGCCATTCAAGAGAACTGTGCATGTGTGCATGCTGCACATGTGCAATTTTGTTGGTGCCACCATTTTGCACATAGCATACTAAGTCATTCAACATAACTGCGCATGCATGAGTAAAAGCTCTACGCAGCCATTTCAGCTCTGACCAGAGTTTGTTGTTTTTTACTATTGCAGAAACTGTGGATCTTGCTGCTGACCTACTCTTGTTTGAATTTCTGGGTTTCAGGGCGTAGCAGTTTTATCTTCTGTAGGACAGTGAACTAAGAGATGAGCCTCTTTAAGTTGGAGAGCAACTGTTTCCATTTCACAGGTGAATTAAATCCATGGACATTCCAGGTATGTACTGTATGATAGGCCAGCTGTACTTCAATTTGGGGATTAAGAATGCCATGATCTAAACCAGCCCAATGGCACACAGGGCTGAGTTGCTGTCTTACCACTCACCACATTGGCAACCCAAGTTTGGGAATGAGCTTAGGTTACCAGGAATCATCAGGTAGATGGCTGGGAGAGGTCAGAGTGGCCACTTGACAGCTCTTCTCTCCTGGATAGGAGTGGTGTGCCATCTCTGCTCTTGGCTGCCTCTAGGTGGAAGCCTGGTGGTAACCCATAGGATGCACAAGTGACAGATGTAGGTCAGTGGAGGAGGTGAGAGCTGTGGTCCCGGGGATGCATGTGTGCCTCCACACCAATGCACTACCCAAGTTATGCCATGGCTAGTGTAAGGGACAGGGAGAAAACTGGTGGAAAAAGGTTCGGATAGACAGGAGTACTTGATGCCCTGCTCACTGCTCCTCCACCTACATCATCACCAGGACCTAGAATTAACTATAGACAGGAAAAAAATCCATTAGGTGCATCCATTGTAGAGGGCATCCCTACTGCTGCCTGACATGGATCTTCCTGACAACAAATGTCCTGTCACCATGTCTCTATCTGCACTGAATGCCTGACAATTTCATTACTCATGCTTCTCCAAGATTTGCAGATGTGTCTATAGGGCATGAGTAGTACATCACAGCTGCTATCTTCATCAATGTGGTGAATGGATCTGACACGGTGTCCCACCCACTCCTGCTAAGCAAGCTCAGTTGGCCTAGCAGCACCAGCAATTAACTGGTTCAGCTCTTACCTCACAAACAGGAGTCAGTCAGTTCATGTGGGCTCCTCCCTATCATCTCCCGCTCCCTATCCTCACTGGGATCCCCCAGTGCTCTATCCTGGGCCCATCCTATTCTCCCTCTTCATCAATGACCTTTCCTCAGTTTGCTTGCATGTACAAATCCACATGTTCATTGGAGATATGGTCATCTACACATCCAGGGCCTCAACCCCTGACATGGAGGCCACCCTTCAGCATGATTTTAACAGTGTGCTAAATTGGTTCTAGGCAAACCAACTGAGGGTAAATACAAAGAAAACAGTCTGTATGACCTTTGGGTCAAGAGAAAAACTCTCCACTCTCTCGCCCTCCCCCCATTTTCACCACTCCAGATGGTTTCCACCAAGAAGTTGTCTCCGCCTTTAAGTACCTTGGGGTCTGGCTAGAGAACAAGCTGGATTTCTCAATACATATAGACACCCTGCACTCAAAACTCCACCAAAAACTCAGAGTCATTTACCATAACAAAATAATGCCTCTCTTGGTATGTACTTCAGGAGCTGCTCACTAAGACTATCCTCCTGTGCTTAACTACATGGACATCATCTATGGCACTGTTCCTGCCTCCTTCCTTGCCAAACTAGACACCCTCCTAAATGATTTCTGCTGCTTCACCACAAACTCCCCTTTCCAGACTCACAATTGCTCTCTCTACTCTTTCCTATCTATCCTTTCCCTCTTCCACCATCGCCCGGCCCATTCCCTAATCTTCATTTCAAAGTTCTGGTTTGGACTTCTCCCCTCTTATCTCACCCCACTCATTTTCCCAGCCAGTCCCACATCCTACCCACTCCATTCCAGGGTGTGCTGATCCTTCTCCCTTCCCCACCCTCACTCTGCATCTGATTAGTCTGCTTTCTCCTTCTGCCTACCTTCTTTCTGAAACCAACTATCACCTAACTGCCACCAAGCCACCTCGATCCCAGCATTTACATGCCTGCTCAAACTTGATCCTATCACTCCTTGCCTCTGCCCCAGTAACTCCCCAACTTAGTTCTGACTTCTTTGTAATCAGACTTTTTATTTTGATGCTAATACAAATTAATTATACTCTAGTGTTTGTTAAACTGCACCGTGTGTTTTGAAACTGATCGTATTTTATTGTACCTTACTCTCATATCATGTGTTCTTTTGTAATATGTTTCCTACTATCCAAATGTCCCCTGGTCACACCTGGAATAAGCCCTTGCTCAGTGTGCCTTTCACAGTTACCAAAGGTGAAATAAATAAACAAATAAATAAATAAATTGCTGTGCATAGTACGCTACCTAACTCCGCCCCTGTTCCAATACCTAAGCAAGTAAGGAGTGCTAAACGTTGATATGGCAATTATGTTGGGCATTAGACAGTGGATATCAAGGTCAGACATTGGGCAAGTCAACATTTCTACAGACAGCAGGTTCTGCTTCTTGTGCCCTGCATAGAATGTGTACGTCCCCATCCTCAAAAGGTAGGGTAAGGCCCGCTACATCCAATTAGGACATCGGCTACATGTCAAGGAATATTGCTACTTGAGTCTCCCAGACCTTTGGGGAGTTGAAGGTAGCCCTGTGGACCTGCCAAGAGCAGAGTAATTTCCCATAGGAGGATAGTGGTATAGGGCCATGGGATTATGGCTACATAAATCAGGAGTTAGGTTAGAGGCTGGTATAAGCCATAGTGGCCTTTTGAAACATATATGAGGGTAGTGAGCAGATCTGAGCTATTTAGCCATTTCAGGTATAAGACTGTGGGATGTTGGTCAAGATGCAGCGTGTTGCAAAATTAGATGTATCTAAGATCTGATGCCAGGGCTACTGCCTGATCATAATAAAAAAATGTAATAATGGTGTTAGTGCTCCAGTACCCTTTTAGTAGGCATTCTGTGGCCTTGTGTTAAAGAAAGTGCATGAAGCAGCCAGTTCTTCTTGAAGATGTGTTATGCTAAGGATCTCTGTACAAAGCTCACAGCAGGCACCACCTCCTAGACACACCGGTAGCCCTCCCAAGGTGAGATTGTGATGTGTCTCTTGAGAGGTCATGGTGGAGGGGCAGGCTACTGTGGGATGGTAGGTCTAACATTTTCATGCAGACATGCAGAGCAGGACTTTGTGCCATCAGAAAGGTAAAGAAATTCAAAGGTGTACCTTAAATTTCCCATCTGCAAGAGACAGAACATTTAGCATTAAACTATGCCCTTAATATTAAATTAATTAGACCTTGCCTCTGCCCCCCTTCCCACCCACCCTTCAAATAAACACTGCAACCAGTCAGAAAAGGATATACATTTTTGGGCAAAACATATTCCTTTGTTTACTGGTACATAATTCTGGATGCTTGCTCAGGAGCAGTTCAGGTTGAACTGTGTCATGGTTTCCAACAGTGGGGGGGGGGAGTGCATCAAAGGAAGATGTCAGGTGTGCATGGGACTCGGTCTGAGGTTCGTGGACAGGAAATGGCAAATATGGAGGAGTTTGAAATGTTCAAGGTGTGTTTCATCAAGATCAATAAACACCCTGTGAACAGAGGGCAATAGTGAGAAAACAGTACCTGTGTCTTTGCTCTTCAGGGTAGTGCTTGTTGTTTCTGCAGGACTGGTGAAGGGGTACATTGCAGTTTCAGTGTTTGAGTGGAGCTGGCAGTTCATGCTGGTGTGACCTGTATTGCTACTACTGCAGCCCCTTAAGGTACAGTTGGAGCTTGTGTGCTGGTGCTGGAGCTTGAGGCTTCATCATCTGGGGCTCAGCAGCCCAAAATTGGTAGGGGAACCTGCACCACCACATTTTCTGCTGTAGTGGTGTTTGAGTTGGCATCACTGGGAGTGAAGTGGCTATCCCTTGGTGGAGGCATTACAACCACAGGACCAGAGCCATGGGAATGGGCATTATATGCATAAGGTGTGGTGCCAGCTCTGGAGATGCTGGCATTAGTGTTGCATACTTATTAGGAAATGCCAAGTCGATGAGATCACCTTTATTATCAGTTGAGTCCCCACTTCTGTTGTTACTGTGAGGCCTAATGACTAGCAGTAATAGGTCCTTGCAGTCTTTGATTTTATTTCAGTTCCTGTGTTTAAGCTCAGGAGGGAACTAATTGTCAGCATCCTAAGCTTATGGGGTGTGGGAGCTCTGTGCTGTTTGCTGAACTAGAATGGCATCCATAGAGTACTCTGCTTCTTTCAAGTTGTGATGAGTGGGTGGGTCGTGGATTGGCTAAGTCAGAGAGGGCCAGTGTAATTTTATATAGTCCAAGGCTGATTCAGATAAACTGAAGGTGACAGTCACTCTGTTATGCTGGAGATGGAGTTGAGTGGGGTACTGCAGTGAAAAGGGAACACCAAGCTGATGCAAGAAATGTCTTGCCTCCAAGAATATCCTTCACTTGGAAGTCAGTTCTCAGGAGGAGTCCTAAAAAAGTCATCACCTTGTGCCCCTGCTACTTCAGAGTTCCTAGTTTCCAGGCTGTTCTCAAGATTTCCTCCTTAACTTGCAACAGGAGGAATTTTGTGAGGATGGGCCTCGGTTTTTCATCCTTCCTTGGTACTGGCACTATCCAGTCTTGAGCCTATTCAATGTCAAAACTCAGGTTCCCAGGCAGTTTCTGCAGGCTGGACAAAACATGACAGAGGAACCCTACACTGCCTCTGAGCTGCATGCCTTTAGGGAAACCCACAGATCTAAGATTGTTTTGATGGCCACAGTCTCAAGGTCAACAACTTTCTCCTGCAATTCAGTAACCATTTTTTTGTCCTGTCATGGAGCTGGATCCTGGGGATTGTGAACTTTATTGTCATTCAACGGGCTTCTTCTATCCATTATAACCAAGCGGTCAGAGATTTTGACGATTGCCCCTCCATTGGTGTCTGATTTTTATTGAAGGGTTTTCATTTCATTTAGGAGCTGCTGGAACATTTGTTCCACTTGATTGACTGGTAGAGTGGCTGCTGCCATTCTAAGGAGAGCAGTGTAGGCTAGAACAGAGTCAAGGAGTGCTAAAGAGTGGTGGATGCACTGTAAGTACCAGCTACCTAGTACTTAAAACAAACTGATCATCACGCTAGCAGGAGCACAAGTATAAATGAGTCTTGAGGTTTTGCTTAGTAATTATTTTGGATGCTGACAGATTAGGGCTAGCAGGGTGAAGTGGTAAGAGATTAGGCAGCCATCTTCTCAATATCAGGCCACACACCCCTTATGTAATTGTTAAACCCTGCAGCTGTTAATTTCTGTAGAACACTCAAAAATTATTCAGCAAGCAATGTGGTCTCATGATAGTCTTCTGCTAAGTGGGAATGAAAGGGTCCAAGGGTGAATTGCTATAACAACCTTCTCTTTCTCTTTCCCTCTCTTTCAAATGAGTTCTCCTCCTACTCATCTGAGTAGTTTTACAATGAATATTGAAGAAGAAAGACCTGCAACTCTTTATGACTTATTTTCATAAATCAAAATGCGAATATTTTAAAGCGGGTTGTGGCCTTTCTTATTTGCACAATTTTTTTGCCAAGTCCCTGTTGGTGGGTGACAAGAGAGAAAATACATCACGTGGCTGTGGTAAAGTGAGGACCAAGATGTGTTCATCATCAACAAGTGGTGGTGATGGTCACAGAGGTGGTGCTGGCACTCTCTCTTTAGTGTCATATGTTCCCATGGTGATGGTGGTGGGGGTGGGATTTGAGCAGCTGGGGCCAGCATCAGCATTGCTTCTTTTTTGTGGAGCAGGATGTAACTCTAAATTGAAAGGCAGCAATGCCTTTGTCAAGCACAAACATAATTCAATTAAACCAGTGATAGATGTGACAGCACTAATGCTGGACAGAGGAGATGTGAGGTACTCGTGGAGGTAAATACAACTGAAGCAGCAGTGGTGACTAAAATATGAGTTATTATCTGAACAATAAAGGGGAATCCACAGTTTGCAGGGTATTTGGATGTTTACATAGGTGTTAGTCTCCAAGCCCTGAAAATGGCTTTAATGCCCTCCTACATTCCATAATAAGGCCTTAGCCCCTGAGCTCAGACAAGTTTTATTTTTATATTTTTAATGATTTTTCTCCTGATTGCCTGCATGCCCTCAGTCCTTAAAATGACTCTCACTAGCCCCAAGCCCTGAAAAAGACATTTAAAAATGAATTTGATGCCTGCCTGCCTGTCCTGTTACAATAGGTCATTACAATCATTTATCCCCACAGGCCCTTAAAAGAGCTTTTAACTTTATATATTAGGCTGTGCTGGTGAGGGTAATAAAAATTCCATATCATTAGCCCTTAGAAGGATTGTCTATAAGTGGTGACTTTAAGCCTTAAAAGGACTTTTCTCTGTGTACTGCCTGCTGCTCGAACAACCAATTCAACTCAAAGCTGCAACGCATTCAGAAGAGCTGAACTATGCTTACCAGCAACACTTTCTGGGGGAGGGATCGGTCACCAGCAGCAGCCAATCAATGCTTCCACTCGACTGTAATCTAATGCCTAGTGAGAGCCGCTGTCATGTGACACCAGCTGCAAGACCGAGTCAGCATGATTCTCAGTGCACAGACTTTGTAGTCACATGACAACCTCTCCACCTTGATGCTCTTTCTTGTTGCTGGCTACTCCGCTCCACTGTAGGGTATGTGCACTCATGAACTTAGCCATGCGATGCTGATGCTACACCATCACAGACAGTTGAGGCAGTTGGGGAAGAGGTGGTGTGGTGGAGATAAAAAAAACATGAAAGGAGGAGAGGAAAAAAAAATAAAGATACTGTAGCACTAATGCCTTAGGTACCCTTATGGGCATACTGAGAGCCGTAGGAGTCGCCAAAGGAAATGCCTTGGGCACCTAAGGTATAGGAAAGTTGTACCCTGACAGCTTACAGTGCACACTGCAAGCCCATTGGTCAACAGTGTCACCCAATGGGATTGTAGTGCTTACTGTAAGCTGTCAGTCATTGGCAGTTCAGTCAGCGGGCAGTCGTGGACGTGTGCAGAAGGCTGTGCTGCTCACTGGCTGACTGCCCATGCTGGGACGGTGGGAGCAGAGTGGGATGTGGGTGCCTGAGTGGGTAGTGGGGAAGGGGAGGCACTACACTATGGAAAAGGGCAGGGAAATTATTTTGGTGTATTTGAATGGGGATCGGATGGGGCAGAGAGGACAATACACTATGGAAAAAGGGCAGGGTACATAATTGTATTGTATCTGAATGGGGATCGGTATGGGGAAGGGGGCCACTACACTGTGTAAAATAGGATGGGGACCTTATTTTATTTTTTTTCCAAAATGAGGATGGGTATGGGAAGGGGGGGTCAATACACTATGCAACATGGGATGGGAATCTTATTTTATTTTTATACGAATGGGGATCGGCATGGGGAGGGGGGCCACTACACTACACTATGGAAAAGGGGTATGGGGTCTGTTCACATTATCAGGGCTGCTGGATGGTGGGTCCATTAGACTACCAGGGCACTTCAGGATCTTTTTCTTTATTGACTTACACTGCAGTTGTGCTTGGGTGATGGGAGGGTGCCACCTGGTTGCAGGGGCTGGATGCTGTGCTGCTGTGTGCAGTACAGCAGCCGTCCTGTGGGTGGCCTGGACTTAGGCATGGTTCTTCCATTCCTAAGTTTGTGTGGCACTTCTCTGAGATTCATGGGTGGCTGCGCCATATATCTCTGCTGAATATGGGGATGTGCCACATATACATAGGCAAACCCCCTGGTGATGCACAGCATACATTATCACTGTGCTTGGGCACAGCCGGAGATGTACAGTGCATCTCCTACCTTTGAATATCGCACTGCAGCACATTTCTTGAGATGCACCAGTAGATCTCCTTTGAAAATGTCCCCCATAATACTTAAATGTGTTCTTTTTTTTGTCCAATTTTTTTTAACTAGATTTTTAAAAATGCACAGTGTGCAGTTTTTGTGCCTACAATGTGCAAAACTGTGCATCTTTTTTCCTCTTTTCATTTGTTTCACTTTTTATTGTTTTATATTTGTAACCTAATGTGCATTACTGCCTGTTTTCTTTAGTGACACAAAGAAAGATGCTACTGCATATGTGAAACTGTACATTTAAGGAATCTGAGACTATGAACCTTAAGAATTTGTGAAATATGCAAAGATGTAAGAAAATTGTGCCCATTCCATAAAAACTGCATGAAACAGAATATTTATTTTTATTTATTTACACAGCCCTGCTCCTCATTACGCTTACAGTATAAAAAAGAACTCATTATTTTCATCCTCCAAAACCTGCACTGGTTCACATTGTCTTTAGTATTCAATTTAAAATTGGCACTCAGTCATCTCACAGTCCACAGTGGACCTACCCGTGCCTGTAGTACCTCGTCCACATTGACTTCATCTGTACAGTACCCCGCCTTAGTCCTCTACCTACTGCCATCTCTTTTCCCAGTGTCACAAACTACCAACTGTTGTTGGCAGAATTTTCTCCATTGCAGCTTTGACCATCTGGAATGATCTTCTTGTCTGTCCCCACCTCATCAATGCTATCTTCCTTTTATAATCTCAGCTTTAAATTGGAACTCAGATATCTCCATCTTTCTCCCTGGAATTTTATCATTATTAGTTAACAGCACTATATGGATTTATGACTCAGAGGCTCGTCTAAATCTTGATATTGCTATTTTCCAACTTGTAATCATCATTTAAGGATAATATATTTCTAATGTCTAAAAGAGATATACCAAGCAAAGCAATACATTTGTTTCACTCCATTAGAAATTCTTATCTTTTCAAGAATGAAGATGTACGCTCTCAAATATATTTTCAAAGTTATTTCTTATGTGCCTGCATATTTTGGAGTCATGTGAATTCCCAATAATTTCAAACCAGTAAAAAATACCTTTTAGCCTCCATCTAAACTTCAACAATGTTTAAGTTGGCAAATTATAGCTCAGCAGTTTTTAGCAACATTTCCTTTATTGACTGAAAGGTTCTCAGTGTAGTAACACCATCTACATCAGTAATTTTAAACCGAATGTCCTCCTTCTAAACGGAGAGACAAGATTGCTATGATAATTAAATATTGTAAGATTATTTGTAGTGGTGACTTTGAAATGAGTACTTTGTCAGTTGTCCGCTGGTATATTCTTGGAACTTAAATCTTGCATATTTAGGTACCTTTCCCTGTGAAAGGTATGCTAAGTAACCTGAATTATATGCATTTCTCCTTCTCTGCAAGCAAACTATACTGGTGGTTTCCAACATTACCCAATATTTTTTTTTATTAATATACTGGTTGTAGAGTCTTTTATCTTTTAAATATGATGTTTATAGTGATTTACTCTTTCAAAAGCAGTATAATATAGTTATGTAAATGGACACACAATGGTTTGACTCACAATATGTAATTTATCTTTATGAGAGGAAAGCACTGTGTCTCTTTAATGGCAAAGGTATGCTTCAGTTATGTAAATTCTGCACCTCACAAATGAAAGTAAGGTGTATATTGTAAGTTAAACCATTGTATATTTGTTTTTGTAATATCAGATTAAAAGTTATGCATTTAAAGCAGATGTTTGTGTATCTGTTTCTCTTTAAATTCAGCACCTAGCTTTCATGCAGGACAAGTCTATTGTGATGTCAAGAGGAATATAAAACTGCAATCTGATTGTATCTTGAGTTGAGGAAGGTCATTGTGACATATAAAAGCTTCACATAAATGAGTATCTGAAGGTTAGCCTGTGTGATAAACAAATGTACTCAATGTGTGTTTTAATGTGAGAGTTAAAACAAATGCAGTACTTTACAGCCAAGGTGACCAAAGTGAAAAAGAAATGAGTTATAATATAGTGTGAACCTGTTTTTCTGGAGTTTTCTAAATGTTTTTCATGTCTGAGAAAAGGTGGTACCTGTTGTTCTTAACATTTTGAAACATGAAGAACAATGTTCCTCCAAACCAACTACAACATTGATTACAAGTTATGTTATGGAAGTGCAAGCTGAGCTGTCATGGGCAGCAGACAGTCTTGCACGCTGATTCAAAATCAACAGTTTGAAGTGAACCTCAGTAAACCACTCTAGTCACAACCACTGTGCTTGCAATTTGAACACTTATTTGTAAATTGTTTAAATGCAAGGGGTTGAAAACAGGCTCATATTGCACTATGAAAAAAAATAACAACCTCTCCCACCCTTCATTGAGAACTCATCAGATTCTCAACACTCATTAGTTTATTGACATCAGGAAGGCACTCTACCTTCACTCTCATGCCTTTGATGTCACCGTACTTCCTCAAATCATCAGATCATTCTCAGTGAACGCGGTTAGTTATTTTATGCTACATCTCTCATCAGGACATCCTAGTTATTAAGTATTATATCAAGGGAGGCCTGATAGGAGATGTGGCAGTTGCAGACACACTCAAAAATAATGCTAATAACATCATCAGATTCACCACTAGTGTTTATTTTAAGTCTTTGGTAACTGGGTGAGGCCCACTATGCACAACTGCTTGTTTTCAGGGACAACTTGGGAGCACGGGACAGGTTAAGTGACTTGTTCAGAGTCACACAGTATGCAAGGTTGTGGGAATAAAACCCATGTCTGGTGGATGTATCAAGCTCATTCACAGTTTGTTACTCTAACCTCTAGGCTATGTTGCCAGGCTAGTGTTGTGTGAAATGCAAAAATTCGATCTGTGAAATCTTTCGCATAATTTCTTAATTCCGGAAAAAATTTTCACCAGGCAAAATTTGATTTTGCCTAGGATTCCGATTTTGAAAAACTGAGAAATTTCATGGAATACAGTGTGAGAGAGCAATTTTACTCATTCATGTTTAAATTTCACTTTGCGGTGAAAATTTTGTCAGCGCGACTTTAGATTTTGCTGGTAAAATTATGCTTCATTGCGAAATTTGCAATGCATTGTGAATAAACAGGTCAAATATCACATGCACAGTCCACTGCCTGTTGAGTCAGACAGCAGTCTAGTGTGGTGCATCACAGCCAATAAACCCTTTTAAAACTTCTTTAAAATGTTTTTTTGAGAGCTAATTGCTCCCAAATATGCAATTTGTTCCTAGTGCTGCTAGGGAACATTTTCTATTTTTGTGGATCTTTACATAATAAGTTGTTTAATTAGTTTCAAGTTTTATCTGTGTCTGTAAAGGAGTTGAGTGGGGGAAGGTAGGTATCTAAAAGCAGTGCAGGCTAGTTTCTAACCTTTTACAAACAGATTTCTCACAAATTGTGAGTGATTTACTGTCATTTCTTTTAAGCCTTTGTATTTTTGTTGGTTTACTACTTATTTGTATTATTGTTCTTACATCTTGACAAGTATTCTTTTCACTTTATTTGAAAAGTTCCTCCTTCTGATAGTTTCTGCTCCTGTTACCCTGGGTTATGCCGATCTTCTGCTTTTAGTTGTAAATTCTAAAGTTTTGAACACACAGTGCTGATCCCTTATTTTGGGGGGTGTGTGACCAGTTCTGTTTGCTGTTAACTTGTGTCACTTAAAACCTCTTTCTCCTGCTGTGTTACCCTACTTTTTTATTCATTTGTTCCATGAAAAGCAACAGTTATATATTTTTTCTATTGAAAGTACTTTCAGTTGACCACTTGTCCATATACAGTTTCACTGCTTTGGTGAATTGCTCCCCTGTATTTTATTGTTGGAGCTTGCCTCTGCATTGCTGTGTTCCTGTTTGTTTAATTTGCTTAACCTTTCCCTGTTACAGCATTGTTCCTACCTGACCCATGCAAAATAAAAAAAAAACTATACATTAATATAGTAGTTGTCAAGAGATTTCTGGGCCCGTCCAGATTATCGTAGGTGCCTTTGTTTGTTAATTTTACATTGTTGCCCCTGCTCTCTTTTATAACAAAAAATTGTAGTAATAAGTACTAACACATTATAGTTCTTAAGTTGTCCAGACACTGCTGATCTGTAGCCCTTTGTGTGAGGTGTTATGTGCTGTTGTTTTTCAGTTGAGTTTAGTTTAACCCTACCCAGTTATTATACAGTTGTTCCTTACCCATCCCATTCCCCACCCAAGAAACTGTCATTATATTAAGAACTACTTCACTATTGTTTCCGAGACATTGCTGATCCATGTTGGGGAGAGGTGTTGTCTGTCATTGTTTTATTTAAAATAGGTAACTTGTGCCCCTTTTCCCCATGATACTTAATTCCTGTTTGGGGAAAGAAAAAAATGTATTTTTTTTTTTACAAGAATAGGCTACCGAATATGGTATTAGTTGTACAGAGTGCAGTTACCTGTCCTAAATGTGTTTTGACTTGAAAGCCAGTACTGCAGCTGTGAGGTGTTATTCATCACACAGTCACTTAATAATACATCCTTTCCTCATATATTCCCAGAGAAAGGCAAAGCTTTGAACAAGCATATAAAAATGCCTGCTAAAGGATGGTCCAGTACAGGGAAATGTTCCAGGGAGGATGAGGCAGCAAAGAAGTCTGTTAAGGATAGTACAAAATCAGTTCCACTTCTCCAAAGCAGATGTATGTTTGTATTAGTGTCCTCTGTGGGTTCTTGTGGTGCAGCAGATACCAGCAAAGGAGTTGTTTGATGTACTGGCATAAGTGTATCTCATTTTTTATGGCTAGAACTGTTGCATCCATGCTGGTGTGGGATGATAGTGAGAAGAAGGGAGACACTGACACCAGTCCAGGAACAGTGGTCCAGGAGGAGAGTGATACATCTGTCGGTATGATTGTCTCTGTTCCTGGTGGAGTTTGTGGTGGTGATAGAGTTCAGCCAGAGTCTGATAATCCTGGAGATTTGGATAGTCTTCCCCCTGAGGAGATGGTTGTAGAGAAAGAAACAGTTGCCATGTGTTGCACCTAGATTATGCCCCCCTCATCATCTCACATACACCTTACACTGTATTCCTGGTCTATTATACTGTGATACTGCTCTTTTGCACTAATATGTAGATTTAGGCACCCATTGTATAAGCATGATTGCCAGGAATGTGCTTTGCTGTTAATATATGCTAAGATTTACATCTTTTATAGGATTATATCATGCATGACTCATTATACCTCACTATAATGGATTATGTTTGTCTTTTACATATAGCCTATATATAATTTCCCTCATTCACTAAAAATACCACCAACAGCTTAATCTGGTTCAAGGTCAGTTGGCATTCATCTGTATCCCCCTCCCCGGGTCGTGCCTGAAAATAGGCAGGATTTGTCTAGTGCACTTACCCGGTCCACAAAAGCTAAATAAATAAAAAATAAATAATCTACCTAATCACTGATAAGATGACTCTTATGGATCATCAGTGATTACTGTATACACTCAAATTTACATCTGATACCCTATCGACCATGGACTCTAGTCTCCTAATGGGGGCAATTTTTATAGACAATTTTTATAGACATGACTAAAGCTTTTGATCTGGTCAACCATCCTATCCTCCTAGCTGCTCTTAGATCCCTAGGTTTCTCATCAAATGTCACTGCATGGTTTGGCAGCTACCTATCGGATTGCACCCAACAAGTTAAATTCAACTCCACCTTGTCTGATTATGCTACCATAAACATTGGCATTCTCCATTTATATAAATGATACTACCTCTAACATTCTCCAGACTGCCTTCCTGTTATACACCAATGATATTGTCCTTTATGCCAGTGTGAAAATCATTACTGAAATCAACCAATGACTTTCCCTAGACTTTCAACAGATTCATACAGTGGCTATTAAGCTGTAAACTTGTCTTGAAAGTATCTAAGATTCAAGCCATGCTATTCAGTTCTAATGCCAAACTCAAACTCTCTCAACCCACTTTCAATGTCACTACCATAAATGGGTCCTTTGTTGGAGTGGTACCCTCATTTAAATACTTTGACCTCACACTCGATCAGACTTTTACTTTTGATCTCCATATTCAGTAAACCTGCAAGCTGGCTAACATAAAACTTGGCATGTCCTACCATTCCAGCTATATGCTCACACCCTCAGCGAGGCTTGCCATAGCTCGTGGCATACTCCTTCCGTCACTCACCTATGGGGTTGCAGTGTATGTCTCAGTGGGTAAAACTAGTCTTCGGAAGTGGGATGTCACTTACAATAATTTCTATAGATATGTGTCCTCCTCACATCGGATGAAACACCACTGCCTCCTATAAGCTGAACTAGGATGGCTTTCTCCGGAGGCCTCCAGAGACTTTGCTTACAGCTCGATCATAGATAATATCATCTGTAACCAAACACCAAAGCCCTTGGTGGAACTATTTCTCATTCAGAAATCCAGATATGGTCTACACTTGACTGCAAATGCCCCTGTACACATGCCTCGACACCACTCATCCAAAGGTGCTAGCACTGTCTCCTATTATGCCCCCCATCACTGGAATTCCCTTCCTCTAGCTATACGGCTAGCACCATCCCATGCCTCTTTCAAGAAATTGCTATGTGACCATCTTGCTGATTCCTGCTCCTGCTCCTGCTTCAAACCCCCTAGCCCATTATCTTCCACTGATCTATGCACCCCCTCACCTCAATAGATAAGCACTGTACTTTCCTCCAGTCACCTCATTACCCTACTTTTATTATATCTCGTCCTCATCCCCTTACCTTGCCTTATTTTCCTATCCTATCCTATCCTCCCTCCCTTTTATTGCATCCCCACCCCTTTCAATTCCTGACTGTCCTATATCCATCTAATACAGCTATTATTATGGTACTTGTTCTTATGATATCTCACCATTTTTGCTTCCTGAATTGCTGCCAAATGGCTTTATTTATTATATTTGCTCTCTTATCATTCTATGTTATACATTATTGTTGAATCAATTGTACTTATTTTTCTCCTGCCTGCACTGTATTATTATTGTCTAAGCTTTTACTGTTTAGGATTGTTCCCTCTTTGTTAAACAAATGTTTTGTTTCTGTAAACTCCTGGGTCGTGCCTGAAAATAGTCATTGCTATGGCTAGCGTACCTTACCCAGTCAACAAAAACTAAATAAACAAAAATAAAATAAATAATTATATTCTCATATAATTTTATGTAGTGTGTGTTTTACACTTAGGCAAATATGCCACATGTAGCAGTGGCCTGTCAGCGCTTCTCTTTGTCTAAGCTTCATGCTGAGAGAGACATAGTCTTTGTCTCATATTATATTCATTAGTAATTCTGCCTCCTAAGTCATTATACAATGGAGAATGTCTTATACCATCTTCTTTATAGTATAGAACCAATATGTTATGTTCTTTATATCTGCTGTCATGATGTTATCTATGGAATATTTATTTATTTATTTGCTTTTGGTAACCGGGTAAGCACACTAGACAGCTAGTGCCTATTTTCAGGTGCGACCAGGGAGAATTACAAGCTATACATGAGAGAAATACATTGTCAACATTACAAACCTGGAGCAGCATGCTCCAACAGGGGAATAAAACAACAAGGGTTTTTAAGGCAGTAGAACATATCATAGGAATTACATATATGCAACCACAGTGGGTCAAATTTCACAGGGTACATATGGGCCAAGGGGTAACGTGGGGGTATAGGACCTCCCCTAGGCTGATTAGAAACAATACATAACTTAAATACTAGTAAGTGCATCACCAAGGTGGCGGGGGAGAAAGAGCCTAGCTGGGGTACCATTGAAGGCAGGAGGGCTGTAGAACTGGGCATTAAGCTGCACACAGGCAGGTTGAAGCAGATTTTAGGAAGCTCCAGAGGGAGGTTTTGAAGGTGGAATGGGAGGGGGAAGCACAAACTTATAAAGGAAGGGAGTTCCACAGTTTGGGGGCATGGGTGGTAAACACCTGATCTCCTGTGAGGGTGCGGGTCTTGGGGACCAGGCGGGTCTGGGACACGCAAGACCTGAGGTGGCAGATGGGGGGAGGCATGTTTCAGGGGGAAGGCAAGCAAGGCAGGAGTGGCCATACTAATTATGTTGCCAATGAAGTTTCCCATGATGTAGGGTGGCATTTTTCAGGGGGGAGCCATTCCAATTGAGAGTAGAGCATGCATCGGTGTGTGAGACAGGGAGCCAAGAGTGCAAAGTGATAGATGTTGTTGTACGTGGTGTCCTACTTTGCGAGGCTTGAGGATGGGACAGAAGCAAAGGCAATGAGACCATAGGAGAGGGTGGGAAGTAATATCTCCCTGGCTATAGCCAGCCGGGTGGCATGGGTAAAGCAGTCTTTAGCCCTATACGCTAGGCCAAGTTTGCCATTAGTAGCATTACATATGCTTCTGATATGTCCGGAGAGGTCAAGGTGAGGGTCGAGGGTGACTCCCAGGTACTTAGCAGAGTCGACTGTCAGCAGGAGGGAGTTGCTGGACCAATAGATTTTGAGGGGCGTTGTGCAAGAGGAGATTTTGGCCACAGTGCCAAAGAGCATGGCCTGTGTTTTCTTGAAATTGATTGTAAGTTTTGCCCATCTAGCCACACTCTGATATGAGAGAAGTCTGAGTTGAGCTGGGTATTGATGCTGGTAGCATCAGGGTCACTAGCTAAGATGACCAAGTCATCCGCATACAACGTTAGGTGCCCTTTTGTGGCAACAGAGGGTAAATCATTGATGAACAAGGAGAACATGATAGGTCCAAGGACAGATCCTTGTGGTACCCCACTGTTCACGGGTAAAAGGGGTGAGAGGGTATGAATGAAACAGGTGAGTTGCTACCTGCCCCGAGGTAGTTGGTGAACTAGCTGAGGGCATGGAGGGAGAAGCTAAGGGTCTGTAGTGTGGAGAGGAGGAGGAGATGGTCCACACAGTCAAAGGCTTTGGATAGATCAACAAATATAGCCCCCATCAACTTGCCTGGTCAATTGCAGTCCTGATCCTGGTGGTGACCTCAGCAAGCGCCGTCGAGGTGCTGTGTCCTTTACAGAAGCCATGCTGACATGAGAAAAGGACATCGTATCCATGTAGGTAGTGGGATAGTTGTGAAGCAACAGCTTTTTCCAGGAGCTTGCAGGCAGCCCATAGTATGGCGATAGGGCAGTAATTGTTGATATCCTTAGGGTCACCACTTTTCAAGATGAGGAAAACCCTGGCAACTTTCCATACATTAGGGATGACCCCTGAAATAAGTGAGGTGTTGAATAAATGGGCAAGAGGTTGGGCGATGAAGGGGGCACCCAGGCTGAGTAGCCTGGGTTCCAAGCTGTCCTGACCTACTCCTGTGTGGTGAGAGAGACCAGTAAGGAAAGCCTGGGTCTCACCCACAGTGATCTTTTTGGGGTGGAAAGGTGGACGAAGGGGTGGAGACCCGCAAGCGTGAGCTGGGGCAGAGGACTATGGGTGGGTGGCAGCCGGCAGGTCTGTGAAGAGGTGGTTAAAAGAGGAGGCAATGGTTAGGGAGTTATTGTAGTTGGCCTCACCAATGGTCATGTCAGTGACTTGTACTTTGGTTGAAGCACCGACTAGATTTTTTACGTTCTTTCAGAAACGTTGTGGGTCATTTGCAGTGGTAATCCCACGGCTGGTTCTGGGTGACATTCATGGCAACTGTGGCAAATAGCTGGGTGTTAGTCAAAGTTACATTTGAATTTTCTCTGTAAATTAACACACTGGGAGAGAAATACCCAGTGACAAGTAGCTGAAAGTGTCTTCTGTATAAAACTCTTCAGTCAGCTTATGTTCTACAGTGCAGACAAAACAGATCTCCTATCAGATGTTCAACTTTGCGTAGTGAGCTGTTTTGTTTTTTTCCTGTACTTTTTCTGTGGGAACACACAGCTGTAAAGAGATCTGAACATACAGATAGACTGCTCTCATTTGTGGTTTCAAGTCCTAGTGGATCTATACTCATTTAGGAGTCCACATATGCCCAATGCTGTTTGTGTCCTGTCAGGAATTTCAGTTACAAACAAAGTCATTGATCCACAGACAGCTAAGGGTTTCTCATTTTATATGTTGACATGTCTTCAAAAATCAGTACTAAGTTGAAACTGCATGCCTCAAAATATCAAACTGCCTATGGTGGTTTGGAGGATTTTGCTAACCTAGCAAAAAACAATGATGATCCTTTCAGGGCAATCATTGACTACTATAGTAAATTGAAACATGGTACCAAGAGAGATAATCCTGAAGGATTACTCTTTGCAAAGCTGTTTACAGGTTTTGAAGCTGCTTTCAATGAACTGTTTTTAAATCTGAGAATGCTGCTTGCAAGCAGGAAATGAGTCTGAAAAAGGCTGACCATAAAAGGAAGACAGAACGACCGGAGAGTCAGATCCAGTCCCTCCATCAGCAAAATGAGTCTTTGTTAAATAACTTAAGCAGCCAGAAACTGCATGCCTTAAGAGATAACTGTGAAAAGGGAGAACTTATTAGAAACAAGGTTTTTCAAATGAATGGTATCCTGGCTAACACCAATGATACCTTACATGTTGAAAATGAGGAACTTAGGGATGAGATGTCTGTAGTAAATGCTGAGAGATCTAATGAGCTGGTATTTCAACACCAGAACTTGACTAATCAGCATGAGCCATTATGTGATAACGGCAGATGAGAAATGAATGTTTTGAATATAAAATGTGATAGATCTTCTCTTGATAACAGGCAAGTTTTATACAATGAGAAAGTCTCGTGATCTGAAATAAAGAAACTTCACAGTGTGCTCACTCATGTATCTGATGAGCTAGACCGTAGGAGTAAAAAGTCAGAAATGATGAACTTGTGCCATCAGCCAGAGGTATTGGAAGGGCATACCACCTTAATGCCCATATACCTTGCCTCTTCTGATGTTGAAGAGTTTGATTTTGAACACTCACAGAGTGCTGTGGAGTGGACTAGAACAAAGGTTTGCCACTTGTTTTTCTGTGATTCACAAAATGGAGAACTGTTAGAGTCTCAAAATGGAGGACACACGTCATCACGCTGTGTCCCCATGCCATCCCCAAGATGGCCACTCAGGTCATGTGTTGATGGTCATAATACAGTAACCCAAAATGGCAGCACCCATGAGGTAAGCCAAAATGGCTGACCACCACATCATGGAGGTCGGATCATGCAATCACATGGACCAGTGATTGCTGCCTTAACCATACAAAACATACCAGAGGTTGTTGGCATGATTCATATTATCTGTAAGACAAGTGTTTCTGAGGGACACAAGAATCTCATTGAAAATGATGCTGACATACTTTTGAACGAGGCTGGTATGCAGCCTGATGTTATGAAGTCAGTGGCTGACACTGCAGCAGCAGCTGTAGTTAGCAATCTTTACACTGCTAAAAGGTCCTTCAATAAGGAACACATCGCTATTAATTGTGTGAAATGTGATGATTCTTCTCTATGTAATCAAACAACAGCCCTCCCTGAGGGGATTGAATGTGCTGTTTTTCCTAACGCTAAAAGCATTAGGCACATGCAGCCCATTAATAACTTAAGCTGTCACCTTAAAAACAATGTTGCTACCCTACAGCAACCTCCTGGTGGGGAACCCCAGTATGCATTTATAGGGGGAGGGGACAACCCTGATTCTGAAATCCCCGTGGCTGTGATATTTTCAGCATCACAGGCCACATTGGAGGGGAGAGATACAGGTTTGATTTCTGAACCTGTGCTGCCAGCTATTTCAGTACTACTTTCTCCACCCTTGATGGCTAGTGAACCACAGTCCATTGCTGGAGAACTACGTGTAGCTTGCACATCACTTTTCTCCACTGTGCAAGCACCCCTGATAGTGCCAGCACTGCCTGCACGTGATGCAGAACCCCCTCCACCAGTGACACCTGGATCATCCCATACTGTGGCTGCAATAGCAGGCAAAGCCAGGAACAGTCTGGGTTATTGCCAGCACAGACAATAGCTTGCACTTCTGACAAGAAGGTGCAAAATATTGTAATGTTAATATTATTGTGTTTTCTTTTAGGATCACTGAACATGGCCTCAGCATTGGTTAACCCTAACCCAGTTTTAGGGTATCATTTTGAAACTGCTACATCAGATATAGCAATCACAGCAGTTTTAGCCCAAAAATACAATAGACACATCAGACCCATTGCTTATGCATCTCAGATGCTCCCCCCAGTGCAGCTGAAATACAACCTTTGTGAAAGGAAATCTTTTGGCTACATAGTGGGTAGTGAAATACTTTATGCACATTATTGGATATGCGCCTATTGTGCTGCTTTCCAATTATTTGCCCACTAACTTTCTGTTGTCAGACAGAGTAAAAGATGACTTTGTCTCCAATGCCAGACTTAAACACTGGTCTCTCCTTTTACAGGATCATGACATCACTGTCCTTCCTATCAAAACTCCATCCTTGTTGGCAAATGGCCTACAGTTTACAGGAGAGACCCATGATTGTTCACTCCAACCCCCTGACCTACCTGTCACAGGGACCTTTCTGACAGAACCTCAGAAAGTGTTAAATAACACCACTGTGTGTCGTGTTTTGACTGATGACACAGCCACACATACCAGTGAGGGTCAGATAGCAGGGTTTGGTATTCTTATTTTACATCCTAGTGATGACAGAAAGTGCATTGCTAGGAGATGTACCATAATTTCTGTACAGCATCCAGGCATTGTTAAAACACGCCTGGTAAACAATGTAAAGCAGGGAGGTGAGGAGTCTGCTTATAATTACCACACCTGTTTGTGGATGGCTTACAGAGCTGGCAATTCCTTGAGAAAGAAACAGCTTGTGTTAATAATAAAACATAAAGATTTTTTCCTTATGTAACATGACACCAACACTCCATGAGAGAGTTAAGTGTGCTGCAGTCTGACAAATGGCCTTGTACTCTAATTGCTACAGCAAAGCACTGAAGACACTATCTTTATTACAGATTTTAATTGGGTCTGTTCCTCTTTGACTGAATTTCTACCCTTTGGAAGAAAACAAACTTTCAATACTCTAATAGTATCCCTGTAAAATACTGAGACTTGTTTGTGTACATCACAACATTAACCAAACAGTTTAAATACAAACTGTACATTTATAAGGTTTTCACATATTGCAAATGTGTACCGTATGCCCCTTACAACAACCATGCCAATTCTCTGGCAAAAGAAGGTTCCCAAGGAGAGGACACATGGGAAATGAAAACTCCCTTTGTCCCAGCTACACTATGTGTTGCTGCCATTAATAAAGACATAACTCCTTTTGAGCCCATGGATCTAGTGTCAACACAAAAGAAAGGCCCTCATTTGAGGGCAGTGTATAGGTTCCTTATTAAAGGAACTGAGGAATAACTTCCAGAAATATGCCTATATAAAAAAGTGAAAAATGACCTTCACATATCCAGTGATGGTCTACTCATTTGGTATCACTGCTGTAACACTCCTGAAAAGTTATGGGTAGTTCCTGAACACCTGAGGGTAGATTTTATCTACTGTACCAAGTGCATGATACTCCAACTGGTGGACATCAGGGAGTCGATAAATCCCTAGACAGACTGAAATCCTCCGTCTAGTGGCCACACTTGAGAAATGATGTAGAACACTAAATCAATAACTGTTTGATCTGTGCACAGAACAATCCTATTACAGCTAGGAAATATGCTAAATTGTTACCCCAGAGCAATGTAGGCCCCTAGAATAACATCCAGATTGACTGCATTGGCCCTATGCCAACCACTAAGAACAAAAATCAGTTTGCACTAGTGATCACCAACCTATTTTCCAAACTGGTTGAAGCTAACCCTACAAAGAGCAACAAAGCTGAAGTAACTGCAAATGTCTTTGTAAACCAGCTATTTACCAGGTGGGGTTTACCCCTAAAGGTAGATTTTGATTTCAGGGAGCTGGCTTTATAGCCTAAGTACTGCAGGAAACTCTGGATTTGTTAGGGATAAAACAAAAGTTTCATATCCCTTGCCACCCACAGTCATCAGGGCAGGTGGAACGGACTAACAGGCAGATCAAAGTTATGTTACCCAAATCAGTTCAAAAACCCCGTTAAGAATGGGATTCACTATTGCCATTGCTCCTTATGGCAATAAGAGGACCTTCTGCAGGTACACAGTGTATCCCATTTGGAATCATGACTGAATGGTCCATGAGACTCCCAGAACACTTACTTTTGGACCTTAGTGCCCCCACTGCTGAAGGAGCATCAGTAGATAAATATGTTAAACAACTTGAACACGACATCCAAAAGGTATATTTGTTTGATGCACAGCACATGGGAAAGGCCTAACAACAGGCCCTATCCCATTGTAAAGAAACTTAGTTCAGCAGTCTACCAAGTTAGACTGCCTCACAATAAGAGAGTCATTGATAAATGGCTATATGCCAATCAAATTAAACTGTTAAAGGAGATTGAATTACTTTTCCATACCTCAATTGGCGGAATAGTACTAAACTAACTGGGCTGGATATTCAAACTGCGCCATTCTGTGACGCAAGCCCTTGTGCTGCACAAAATAGTTGCACAGGGGTGTGGCCGGGGTGATATTCAACGGAGTTGCGCTATTGAGCAACTCCTTTGAATATCACCCCCCGGCCACAGCCACTGTGCATGGTGCAGTGGAACCTGCGCCACTGCAAGTGGTCAGAGTGGAGCATTCAAGATGCGGTGGCGCAAGTTCCATTGCGCCATGTGCAAATTTCCGATATTCAAAAGGTGACATGCAAATGGGGCCATAATTCATGCAAGGTGCGGGGGGGGGCTATTTGTATCTATTTGTGGCTCCATTTGCATGCCATTAGCATGCAGGTGCACCGATCTCCAAGAACTTACGCCTGGCGCCCTGCCAGGCAGCAGCCATTGGGGACCGATGCCCCCTGCAGCCCGATCGCGGACATAACTGTTGAAATCCCCCCAACCCTCAACTGGCCTGATCACGGGCATAAGTGTAAAAAAAACCTTCCCCCGACTGGCCCGATCGCAGGCATAAGTGTAAAAACCCCCACCTCCCGACTGGCCCGATCACAGGCATAAGTGATAAAACCCCACCCCTACTAGCCCAATCACTGGCAGAACAGAGTTCAACCCCCAAGAACATATCCCTGGTGGTTCAGTGGACCGTGAAACCCAGTCACGGGCATTAGAGTCCATCACCCCCAAGGTCCACCTACCCTGGTGATCTAGTGGTCCCCACCCACCCACCCATGAAGCCCAACAACCCCGCTCCCCATCAGCCAGTGGGTGGCAGCATCCCATCCGCCTGCCGCTACCCACTGACTGACTGCTTGATAGGGCTGCACGCCCATTGGTTCACAGCAAGAGCCAATGGGCGTCCAGCCCATACCGTACAAGTTCATTCACATATCTGGACTGCCTTGTACGGTACGGGCTGCATGCCCATTGGCTCTTGCTCTGAACCACTGGGTGTGCAGCCCTACCGAGCAGTCAGTGGGTGGGCGGCGGGGCAGCAGACGGGTAGGATGCTGCCGCCTGCTGGCTGACGGGGAGCGGGGTGGTGAGGCTCCATGGGTGGATGGGGTGGGGGCCACTAGATCACCAGGGTGGGTGGACCTTGGGGGTGGTGGACTCTAATGCCCGTGATCAGGCTTCGTGATCCACTGGACCACCAGGGATATGTTCTTGGGGGTTGAAATCTGCTCTGCCTGTGATCGGGCTAGTGGGGGTGGGGGTTTTGTCACTTATGCCCGCGATTGGGCCAGTCCCGGGTTTACACTATGCCCGTGATCGCCAGTTGGGGGTGGTGTTTACACTTATGCCCGCATTGGGCCAGTCGGGGGAGGGTTTTTACACTTATGCCCGCGATCGGGCCAGTCGGGGAGGGGTTTATTATGCCCGCGATTGGTCTGCAGAGGGTACAGGGAGAAATGTAGGGCCACTAACAGGTGGCAGCTGCTGTGTTGCGCCTGCAATGCAGCAGTCACCTGTGGGTGGCCTTGACTTACTCTTTTTTTTTTGCTCAAAGTTGTGCAGGCGCAGGTTGGGGGTTGCGCCTGCACAACTCTGCACAGCCCGCTGAATATAGGGCTGTGCAGTTTATGCATGGTTCCTCCCCCTCCGGTTGAGCATGCCTTCATTAGCATTGCACTGTTGCTCTGCTTGACTTGGGGGGCGCAACTGCCTCCTGCTGAATATGGCAGAATGGCACAATTTCAGACTTGCGCAGGTGCAACTCTATTGCGCATGGCGTAATCCTTTTGAATATCCAGCCCACTATGTTTTTCTTTTCTCTTTCCTTTTAGGTTCCAAAGAGAGATGATTGCTTTATGCTTATTTTTATTTTTAAAAGTATGGGTCTTCTTACAAGCCCAAACTGCACATTGTGCTGCAGATAAGAACCAGTGACTTAAGCCTAAACAGCTTGTTGATGCAGACTACCTCACAAGCCCACATGATCTAATTGCATCCTGCGGAGTTCACACTAAAGTCCTAAAAGACATACTTATTGTCCAGTAGGGTAGTGAGGCCCTACTGAATGTTATGATCATTGCTTTGGATCAATCCTAGCAGCTAGGCTTGATCTGGACCCCTGCTTATATTTTATTGATAATCAGGAATTTTGCATCCAAAATGTATGTGGCAATAAAAGCCATTAGACCTTAAGGTCTTACCATATGATGCCCCAGAATCTGTGACACCAGATACTGAGTGCCCAAAGCAGAACTCTGGCCCATCCAGTGGCCTAATCACCACTTCCCAATCAGGTACCCTAGTTAATAATGTGCAGTTCATGCACATCCCAGTGATTTTAAAACTCACCCTTTAAAACTTGGAATGATTTGTTTTATGTTTCACAACAAACATTTCCCACTTTGATTTTAAGTAATGATGTTATTGGATACCCTGGCAGCATACCAGGTACTCAATAATAACCACTATAGAGGGACTGACAGCACCACACGCACATAGGATTTTCACATCCTGACCTCTGGTGGTGCATCTTATAACAATAAACCTACTCAAATGCACTAGGCATTTTTTTTAAACATACTTATTTGGCTATGATATATCTATTTGAAATAGGACTGATATAGCCATTATTCAAGTATATATGTTAAAGGTTCATGATAGTATGAAATATAATATCATACCTCCCCTATTGCATGTTATACATGCTCTTGCTCATGAAGCATGATTTACATTTACAGTGTTAAGGATATTGGGAAGGGGTTTAACCTGACAAAGGTTAATATTAATAAATTTATTTCTGCTTACATTAGGGAAGCTGATGAGCATCACATAGCTAGGGAAGTCCTTTGCACTGCCTATGGCTATTATGGTCTTACAACCCTTTGGTAATCTCTTCCAGGATCTGGAATTAGGACATATCCCTGATCACATACATGACAGACATATGGGTCAGTGGTACTGCCCCAAATGCACTTCTATTGCATGTGTTAACAAATGTTTATTTGAATCTAGCACTATTCCCTTGTCAATGGCAAGGAACCTTGGGTATGTCACCACACACACTATTATTGCTCCATGTTTTGAAACTTATTACTGCACAATCCTGAAAGCCATGTTTGTGACTCTCACAGTGTCAATGCTGCATTTTCATCTGGCAACACCCATCTCTGATTATCTGGCAACTGTCCATTCTATTGGTCATCTTGATGAGAACTTTTATTGTAAAAGGCTGAAACTAGCTCCTTTCTTTGTTTACCATGAGGTTTTGGAATCATGACTGACTCCGAATTTTGATTGTGGTACCTGAAGGATTATCACCTTTTATACAGATGTGACATCTTCCAACTTATCTTACCAACTTGTTAATACTGGCCTAATAATTGAAATTCAGCTTCCTCTTGTGAACTCTCAAATAAACTGTATTTGGTCCAGCCAATTCAGATTCTACAATCAAGCTCATTGTTATGCATACTATGAAGCCAAGCCTGGGGTAGGGGCAATCCCCTAACTTCAGCAAGAAGAGTCTTCTTCAACTGATCTAAAATCAAGAAATCCATTTTCTTCACTGCTTGTTTTCTAAGCCTGGCTGGCACTTCATACAAACTGAGCAATGTCATAAACCTTTACACTTTGTGCAGCCGTGTGATCATCTTCCACAAAACTGTTGCTATTCCATTGTGAAAATCAATGCACAATCTAATGCATCCCCTGCTGAGGCCTCTGTAAACACTGCAGCCCCCTGAACATTTGGATCTACCTTTGGAAAATCTATATGCATTTAATTTGATTTATAAATCTTCATCTACCACTCAAAGAAACCCTAGATTTATCACAGGAATTGTTCATAGTATATGTCTTGAGAACAGTGACATTTCATGTCCTGTTTGACTTACCAACTGAAAAATGCCATCCTCCGAGGTGGTATATTCTGCTGATCTGGAACATTGTGTGGTGACCAACTATACATTCTTTTGATATGGACTAAAGTTATGCAAAGTGAACTTGTCTAACTTCTGTTTTTACTCCTCAAACAGGTTATAGGTTATACTGTAATCACACCTGTTCCCATCCTAGAACCAGATACCATTAAGTATAGTCCTAACTATCTGGATGCTCTATCTTGGTTTTTACTTATTTTTAATATCCATACAGGCAACTTAAGTTTGTCTGTCCAATCTCTTCCCAATAGGATAGATACATACCTGATACATATCAGTAATGATATTGTTTTGATATTGGAAAATTCCATTGTGAAGTTTCACTCCAAATTTTATAGTGTTATGAGGTTTATTAACATTTGCCCTTACAATTAAATTTTTTTGTTTAAGGAAAATCCTAAAACACCACAGTAGCCAGTTAAAATTCCTCTATCAGGCTCCTGCCTCAGGCCTGTAGATGAATGTTGCCTAACAATCATCTTTTTGTTGTGTTGCCACTTTTGCAATTAGGGCAACAAAGAGGGGACTGTTGCTCCTGGGTTATGCCCCCCATCATCCCACATACACCTTACACTGTATTCCTGGTCTATTATACTATGATACTGCTATTTTGTACTAATATATAGATTTAGGCACCCATCGTATAAGCAATGCATGCCAGAAATGTGTTTTGCTGCTAATATATGCAAAGGTTTACATCTTCTATAGGATTATAGCATGCATGATTCATTATACGTCACTATAATGCATTATGTTTCTGTTTTACATATATTCTTTATATAATCTACCTAATCACTGATAAGATGACTCTTATAGATTGTCAGTGATTACTGTATGCACTTATATATTACCACATAATTATATGTAGTTTGCGTTTTACACTTTGGCAAATATGCCACATGTAGCAGTGGCCTGTCAGCACTTCTTTTTGTCTAAGATTAATGCTGAGAGAGTCATATTTTTTGTCTCATATTATACTCTTTAGTAATTCTGTCTCCTACAGTAAGACATTATGCAATGGAGAATATCTTATACCATCTTGTTTATAGTATAGAACCAATATATTATGTTCTTTATATCTGTTGCCATGGTGTTATCTATGGTATATAACCTTGTGTAACCCAGCTCCTCAGGGAGATTCTGGAAATTCTGGAGATTTTATACATTCTTCAGGAGACTGGTGAGAACTCATTTCCCTTGTGATTTTCTCTGTCACATGCTTGGCATAAGTATTGTAATAAATTATCATTATTACTTCTGCTTGTATGGTTGTTTCTTTGGCTGACACTGTCGACATATAAGAATCTGATTCATTTACCCCAAAGCTGGTTTCTGGGTAACACATGCAAGAAGACAGTGATAGGGAGGAGGAGGCAGAGGAGGACAACGACATCATCAGCATCAGTGCTGATGATGGTGACGTGTGGAATGATCCCCCATGGGAGACAGAGGTTAAAAAGGTCAAGGGTGATGTATGCCATTTATGTGTACAGCCTGTGGGTCAGGCTGTCAGCAAGCCTCCAAGCAGTCAAGTCACCCCCCCTCACAAAAGTAGTCTTATGGAAGTGATGAAAGCAGCCCAAAAAGCACAAACTTCAACAGCTGTTTCTCAGCTCTCCCAGTCCCAGTACCATGTTAAGTCCAGAGGTCAAAAGTCCCTAGTTTGGGACTTTTACATGCTTGATCCAGCTGATGAGACCATAGTAATATGTAAACTGTGTCATGCACATGTTAGTCGGGGAAAAAAAGGAAACCACATAGGCACTAGTGGCCAACATGCCCACCTGAAAAACAAGTATCCGCTGCACTGGCAGCAGCATCAAAAGGACACCAGAGCTTTTGGTGGGATCTCCCTAGGCAAGTTAAATGTAACTGGAAGCAGTGTAATACAGCAGGAGGAGGGAGGGCAGAGTGGGTTGGTGGAGGAGGAGGATGAGCAATCCTTTGCTCTCTCTCGAGTAGTGGGCATAGCAGTGGAGGTGCCACTCCCTTGTGTCATAAAAGTATACCACCACACCCAAAATCAACCAAAATAATTGGTTTTATGTAGTCTGCGCATCCCCAAGAGTCAACTGTTCTCCCTACAAGAACAATATTGATGCCACAAGTACTGTGTTCTGGTTGAACAGTCCCAAAGATGCAGCCCACACTGAAGACCATCCTTGAACAGCACTCAAAGTACCCCCAATCATGCTGCTGCATACAAGTTAAATGCTGCCACCACTGAAATGCTGGCCATCAATTTGTTGCTGATTTCAATCATGGAGAATGCTGATTCTTCAGGTTGATGGCCTGTACCTATCCAAAATGGCAGGTTCCATCTCAGATCTATTTCTCTAAGTGTACCATGCCAGAGCTGTACAGTAGAGTTGCTGATTACATAAGACATTCAGTGAAGCATTCTGTAACAGAATATATCCATTTTAGCATGGATTTGTGGACCGGTGCACAAACTGCGGCAAGCTCGTATCTATGCATAATGGCACACTGGGTACAGGTACCTGGGGTGATAGTTGACTTGGGGCCTGGCAAAACCTGCCTGAAGCAAAATTGTGGTGGTAGCAACACCCCTGGAATTCAGCAGCATGCAACCCTGAGTATACAAAGTGTTACCAGGATCACATGGGGGAGAAAATTCTTAATGTTCTGCTGGATGAGATTGATGGGTGGCTACCTACAAAGTCATTTACAACAGGATTTACTGCAAATGATAATGGCTCCAGAATTGTGAAGTGCATTAGCGATGGTGTTTTTTTCAGGGTGCCATGCCTGGCACACTGCCTTAATCTGGCTACGCAACGGTTTCTAAACCATGCAGACATTAAGGAAACTGTAACTGTCACCCATCGCATCTGTGTGCACTTCACCTGTTCTGCAAAGGCCCATGACCATCTATTTGAGCTACAGTGCAATAACCATCTGCCTCAGCATCGTATGAAGTTTGATACTGTGACCAGGTGGAACTCCTTGCTGTACATGATTGACCAGCTATATGAACAGTAGAAGGCAGTTTTATAATACCTGCTGCTGCAAACCACCCGGGACAGTGGAGTGTCCATCTATTGAACAACAGAGCAGTGGCGACAAATAGATAGGCTAATACTCATTCTCTATCCATTCAAGCATGCAACACAGGCAGTGAGTGGAGAAACTGCCTGTATAAGTTAATCAATAAGCCTTATACGGGTGCTGAGGCAGATACTGGTTAATGTCTGACACCAGATGGAGGCAAGTGAGGATCATAGTAATTGTGATATAATGAATCACATGCTCCACATGCTGGACAGCAATACCAATATTTCTGGCATTCTACAGTTGGATGAATTTGCAATTGCTACCATGCTTGCTCCATGCTACAAACATGGCCTGCCATCAATAATTGAAGGAGGTTGTCAGCAACTGCTAAAGTTAATCGAATACCTAATTAGAGGGGTATCTGGTGCACATATGAAAAAGGCACATAAGACACAATCTGCACAGAGAACAGGTGTGCTACCACCTCCACCAGCTCACAGCCAACACAATCTGAAAAAATCGGCATGTTACAGCAGAAAACAGCAAGTAATCCCATTTGAGAAGTTCTCTATCAGGTGTGAGTGGAAGCTATGGAAAAACAGGAGGAGGAGACTGATGAGGTAGCCAGACTCAGGGCAGCAGAACGAATGGTGGAGGCCTACATGGGGGACCCAAAGCACCTTGACATTACTGGCGAGCCATTGCAGTACTGGAGCAGCAAAGTGACTGATTGGCCAGCAGTAACATCACTTGCTGTTAAATACCTGAGCTGCCAACCATCCAGTGTAAGTGTGGAATGAGTGTTTAGTTTGGATGGGGACTTTGTGCATGACCGGAGGACCAATTTTTCACCCAGGAATATATCCATGCAAACATTCATCAAAATGAATGAGGATCACATTCTGCATAACACAATGATGTCAATGGTGTTGCCACATGAACTGTGTCTCGGTGATGATGATGACAATGAAGATGTCTGCACTGCTAAGACTTCCACCAGCAATGAGTCGATGAAGCAGCAATGCTGAGAGCATTTCCACCTGGCAACAACTCCAGTCTTGAAGACTGCGAGGACTGCTTCCTGAAGGATGTGACAGTGGAAGTGTAACAAGGTTGAAGTTACTAGTAGGACCCCCCAACCACTTTCAGCTCAATATAGTGTTATAAATTATCTTTATATATTTATCATTGGATTTGTAATGGTTGTGTTATCTGCTGTTAATCATTTTAATTTGATTACCCTTGCCTTAAACCATTGTTTGGTCCCCACTCTATATTAAAGTAGCAGTCAAGTTACCATAACCATAAACATTTTGCATTATTACAGTAATAACTTTCCTCTGCCAAAAATATCAACATACACATTTTAGTTTTCATTTAGACTCACCCCATTCTGAAGCAAGATACGGTGTCTTGAAGTCTTTAAAAGTGTCCATGCAGGCACATGCCGTAACCGGCCCTGACACTTTCCACGCCCATGAACCCTCCAAGTATAACCATAATATAGGATGTAGTAAATTTATTCAAAAGGTAACACCAGTTGAAGAGATGTTGCTAAATGGTGGATGGTGGCCATCTTTAATGAAGTGAGTCATTAATTACAAAATAATCATAAAAAAGGCTTAACAACATCCAAATCCCCCCCCCCAAAAAAGGGTAATTACAGTAAGTACTACCATTGTACTACCATAGTACTTGTACAGAAACAGTGTTGATCCCTACGGGGGGAGGTGTTTGCTGCCTACAGTCTGTCTTTTAAGTATTCCTAATTACTCCAGCTCTGCTACCTCAGATGTCAATAGACACTCCCCCTATAATTACTAAACACCATTTCCAACATTTCTACATATATCTCCTCTCTGAATGTATTGTTTAATCATTAACGAAACCAGTGGTCTACATCGCAGTTCAAGCAACCCCTTCCGTCTTCCACGCACCAGCTCCTTCAGGGCCTGGATGTAGTCATTGCACAGACATGGGATGAAAACTCACCAGAGGAAAATGACATAAACAGGAACAATGACAGGAAACATGATGAATACTCGTCCTTCCACAACCTGGTGTTAGCAAATTACAAGCAGAAAAAAAAATACTTACTTTACCCGATGAATGTAAGCTGCGGAAATTGCCCAGAGAAGGAACATCCTGAACACATGCAGCACAGCAGCAGGCATCCTCATTCCCCTTAAAGTACAGTGTACCTGGAAATAAGATAAAAAGAAGAACAACTTTTGAGAATTGTTACAAGTACCCCCCCAACCCCATTAAAAATAAAGAAATACAGGTACTTGCCTCAATCAGGGACTCGCTGTGATCGAAACTGGAACAGTTTGACTACCAAATGAAGCACTCACGTTTTGATCAGCACCAGCAGGAGTGGGAGGTAACACATGCACCAGAAAGTTCCTGAATGCTGACAACAGCAAACAGAACACACTTACTGTCAAACTCACACATCTTTACTGCCATAAGCCCAGCATTGAAAAATTAAGTACTGACCTTCGATGTTAGGAAATGTGGTGCATTCCAGCATCTGAATCCCTGATGAAGCTTGCTTGACATCATTATGATGTAATCCTCACCCAACTGGAAAATAATAGAAAAGCAATACAAACATATTATACTTCAAGAGGTCACAATACCACCCACCCCCACCTTTTTGCTAGACAGAAAAAAATATATAGAAATACTTTCGTGTGCAGCAGCAGCAATATATCTTTGATGATGATCCATAAACACCAGCCAAAACATTACTTCTCATGGCAGCCAGTCAGAGCAGCAGGAAGTAAGCTACAATAACCTCAAATCTTATTTTTGTAATCCCTCCACACCGTGCCAGTTATAACCACAGCGTCACCACAGCAAACAGCAAAACAAGACAGCACTGGCAAATGTTAAGTCTAGATTCACAATCAATTGTGAAACCAGTAGCAGGAGGCAGCATGTGCAACTAGCAGCAGCATTTTGTAGAAGGAATTAATTTTCTCAGTGTGGCACCTGGCCTCCACTTGCCATTCTTGGCCATTTCATAATTGCAACAATAACTGTCTCCCTTTTCTCATCACAATTTTCTCATGTGGTGGTGCACGTCTTTTCTGGCCTGTTGCAAATTGCTTCATGAAAAGCATTTTGCAGGAGGAATTAACTTTCTCATCATGGCCCCCCATTTGCCATTTTTGGCTATTTCATAATTGCTACAATAACTGTGTCTCCCTTCTCACATTACAATTTTCTCATGTGGTTTTTCTTGACTTATAAGTCCTGTTCTGCACAGCACGGCAGCAAGAGACAATGAGATTCATCCTGAAAGCAGTGTTAAGCTGAGAACACAAGTGCACATTTTGGGTCTGGTGGTAGGGTTACAGTATAAACCTTCAGGACTGAGACCAGATTTATGTCCCAATTCTCTGTTAAATTCCTCATGTGTTATTTCTTGACTTATAAGGCCTGTGGAGGACTGCTGCATCCAAAATATATTGCTGCAGGATGAAAGCAGTTTTGCACTATGGCCACCAATTCACATTCTTGGGGACTTCAGAAGTTCAACAACAATTAGGTTTTAGTTCTCTGTGGATTATTTTTATCATATGGGGACTGGAGGGGAGGGACCCAACTAAACATCTGCGGTAAGCGCAGGACACTTGTTAAGCACTAAACCATATTTGTCTAACTTTGCAGTAAAATTGCTTGTTTCTGTGATTGCTGTGCATGTCTTTGGACTGTATCTGCCCACACAACCACAACTGCTGCAGCAACACATAGCTTTGGGAAAAATGTTTTGTTCACAGGAACAATACTTGACATTTGTGGATAGGAGGAGGAAATACATTAAGGAGTAACACAAAACAAAAACAAAGGTAAGGTGTTTGTGGGTACACTGACTATAACACACGACGGGAGACAGGCAGGGTCAGAGCTAGGGTAATGCTATGAAAGGGTAAAACCAAATTATAATAAGGGTCTGAGAAATGGAGTTTTCTGATTGGCTGCAAACATTCTAACAGCCTTATGTTAATCTTTTATTAACGTACATGTAGAGCTTAGCCATATGCTGAACAAGGTTTAACACTGTTTAAAAACATTTTTTATTATAATAGCAATAAGGCACTCCCAAGGATTATGTTAATGGTCAGTTAATCACCCTTTGGGGGCATGTGGCACTCAACTACACCTTGTGCCACAGTACACCCCTAGAAGGTGATTAACAGACCATTAACATAACCCCGGTCATGCCTTATTGCCTAATTAATGAACAAGGAAAAGGATTGAATATTACAGGGAGTATAACATAACACACAACACCACTGGAAAAAGACACGTTTATTTATTTATATTTATATTTTATTGGATTTTATATATTTTATATCAGGAAAAGGAAACAACATTTCAAACCATAGTCATTCATTCTCTAATGAGATAATGTTTGTTGTCATACCCTGATGTCAGTGTGTCGAGACCAAAACATAGTGGGGGGGGGGGGATAGTCTAAAAATGTTCCTATTTTTAATACAGTATACTTGCTGCACTTATTAAATTTATCAGGTATATAGGTATTTTTTAACAATATTTTTATATAACAGCACTTCCCCTTATTTTAATTATTATACATTTAATCAAATACAGAGATAACTCTTATTGTACCTCCACTCCCCTGTCAACCCCAGCTTTTAAGAAAAAAAATAACAATTGTAAAGCCCATTAATACTAAAACAATCGAGCATTTATTCAATTTGTTATCACATATTTAACATTTCCTCTTCGGAAAGTGTGGGGGATTTTGTATCATCATTCTGCTTGTACTGATTATGAATAAATAAGGCTAGCTGGTCTTTCTCATAAAACAAATGCTGCACTCCTTTATATTTAATTCTGACTTTTGCTGGGGCTAATAACTGGAAGTCAGCACCCATTTCCAAAAGTTCCTGGTAGTATCCCAAAAAATGTTGTCTTCTTTGTTGAGTTGCATAAGCATAATCAGGAAAGATCGAAAACATGAAAGTTTTGTAAATTAGTGGTGCTTTAATCCTGGAAAGCCTCATTACTAAGTCTCTGTCAGAGTCAAAAGCAAAATAAACAAAACTAGTTGATTTCTTGTAGGTAGAAACTTCAGATTTTGCTTGGGAATTTGAACTTTTATCCTGTGATTTTGGTACGATACGGTATGCCTTTGTGATAAATGGTAAATTGTCCACAGGTAACTCAAACAAAGAAACAAATATATCTTTTAGCATGTCCCAGACTGATTTGAAAAGTTCATCTAAGCTTTGAGGCAGCCCAGTGATTCTCAAGTTTCTGTAATGCTGCTGGTTCTCTAAAATGTCAATCTTTCTCAACATAGTGTAGTTATCTCTAATCAAGTTTGCTGTTGTGGCTTCCAGTCCAGTAATTTTATTTGTGCTTTTATTTGTTTCTCCTTTACTTGACTCCACATCTTTTGACAATATCCCTATTTTTTCCCAGTTCTGTTTTGCATCTGCTTGTAGAAAGTCCATCTTTTCTGACAGTGCTTGAAACTTCCTATCGAATAACTGTGACCATTTAAATAATTTATCCAGGGTATCCCCATAGAACCAATAGTGTGTCTGAATGCTGTCCTACCTGACACTGCCATAGTTGCATCTTTCTCCGGTAAAACAAATGGAGCTGATGGAGGGGTCAGAATTTGTCTTCCTCGGTCTTATCTCACCTGTGGTGGATTAAAGTCGTCAGTCACGATTTCTGAAGCCGGAAGATTTCGGTCCACTGGAAAAACAGAAGTATTAATCAGCAGATTTTGTTCTATTTCTGGGGATGGGGGAATAGTGTCACACACCCTATTGTTGTCAGGTGGTTTACCCTCAAATCTTTGCTCAGTGGTTGTGTGCTGATCTGCAGCCAGCATCTCCTCAGCGCCAGAGAATTCCCTTGCCTGCCAATGCTCTTGTTGCTGGGTTCGAGTCTTAAGTATTTTTTGAGTGGCTTAATTCTTGGCTAAGTATATTCTTCTGAGGAGGTGGACTATAGAACTTTGTGTTTGTCCACCATTTAATACACTTTTTTAAATCTTACTCGAACAGAGCTCAAACATTAGCAGTAGCCTGTTGCCATGTTGGAACCCCCCACCCCCAAGACAAAGATATATATTAATAACACAAGACAAAGAAACAAGAGGATACAGAGAAAGAGGACAGAAAATATGTATTTGTTTTTCAAATTGAATAAGCTTTATTTAGCACACCAAAAGAAGGAACAATATTCCAAAAAAGTTTGTAGAATATGGTTACACTAATGAGCAATAACAGAGACATGAATAAACCAAAAGGTGTATGATGGTTGTTTTTTTAAATTTTTTTCATTTTTTTCTTATTTTGTGGGGGTGGAGATAAGAAGACTATCACTAACACAAGACAAAGAATAGGAAAAAGAAAAGAAAAAAACATATTAACTGCTGCCACACCACTTACACCGAGCCAGAACTGCCACCACCGCCACCACCACCACCACCATGCAACTCTACCAGGAGGTTCAAAACTTGCTTCTGATCATCCATTGCTTTTTAATGTCCCACCTGGCCTCTTTGAACTCCTGGTGAACTGCTTGAACTCCTGCTTCAGAGCTCGCACTTCATTTTGCATGGCCACCAGATCTTCATTGGTGACAGGACCTGCTGTGGCCAATGTTGGCAGCAGCCACAGGTTGAAGGTGTTGCTGGCTGCTGCTGCTGTGCCCAAGTACAGTGCACCCTGCACTGATGCTGACTCCCACTACCAGACACAGAAGGGCTGCCTTCCTCCTGCTGGCCCCCTTCCCCTTCTGTGTGTTCCCTCGCAATGCTGCCTCCTGCTGCTGCCATCTCTTGCTGCTTCCACAGCCACTCTGCCAGATGGTGCTGCTGCAGATGGCTCTGTTGGCCCCTTCTGCCCATCTGTGTGCTGGTTCAAGTGCACCCATCAATAGGGTGCCAAAATTTAAAAATTGTCGCTCCTTCCCCGAGGTCCACCCCCTGGAGTTAGAATATATAAGTGGGGGGGGCATGGGAGTGCAGGGGGTTCAGCCCCCAGCATATATTCCAGGTAGCAAAATTAAATTTGTGGAGCTCTAATGATGGATGCGCAGGAACGGGCACGTTCTGATAATGGGACATTCATTTGCTGCCAGTGCCCCTTTCTTTTCCTGATGATCATGCCTTCCACAAAGGTTGCAGATTACGACACTGTCATCTGCAGCATTTGTGGTGAAAAAGGACCACACTGTGGGCAGTCTTGGTTGGTGGTGGTGGGGAGCGCCAGCTGGTGTCCCGGCATCCATATCCTACTCCTGCTGCTGGGGGGGCAGGGAGCACAGCCTCCTGATGATGCTTCAGGGGGGGCAATCGGCTTCTACTGCTGGGGGTGGGGAGCACTGGCTTCTGCTGCTGGGGGGGCACTGACTCCTGCTGCTGCTGGGGGATGGGTGCCTGACTTTTTCTCTCAGTCCTCACAGGGCTAAATGCTCTGTTAAGGTGAACAATTGGGCCAGCCTTCTGACCACCACTTGCCTTACCTTTCCCATCCATCATAACAGGAAAAAAAAAAGTTTTCTTAACAGGAAACTAAGAAAAAAAAGATCTGAAAAAGAGAAAGAAAGAGAGTGAGGAAGTCACACACACACACACACACACACACAATCACTCACTATAAACTTACGGATAGAAAAATATAAACACACACAAGAGGTCCAAAACAAAGAAAGATTAAGAAATTAACTATTTTTAAACTATATAGAATATGTAAAAACACTGTATTTATACACTATTTCTCCTGCTGCCTAGCTCTCAGACTACCTCTGCCAGAAATACGAGCAAAAGGAAGCAGAATCAGTGACTTCAGTCTGACTGTAGTCACCCATGTGACCTGCAGAGAGTAAATCATGTGATAAAGCACCCTCCCCCAATTTCACCTTTAGTAATGCAAGGTAAAATTTTCTGGCAAAGTTTCCCATAAGTACTTAATTACGCAAAATGTTTCACGGGGCAAAATTCATAAAATAAAATTTCGCAACATCTCTATTCACCACCAGATGGAGCAGAGGAAAACTAGATTGATGAAATACAGCATGCTCTTGCCCAAGACATATTTTGACAGATGATACCTTTGGAAATCTAATTAATTGGAACAATGTTCAGTGACAACAAGCCACCCTAAAAACATATGGAATGTGTAAAGCAAGAATGTACCCCAAAGAGTTAGAAGTATAACATTAAGAGATGTAGACAAATTTGGGTGGTGACAGGTACTTCAAGCAATTAGGGAGAAAAAAAGAGGCATATAGGAAAAGCAAACTGCACAAAACTAGTGAAAACAGACAAGTACAGAGACAAACTGAAGCAGAGCAAATGAAGAATTGAATGGCAAAACAAATGACTGAGATACAGATAGAAAATTAGGTAAAATCAGAAGAAATTCCTCTGATGTGTGAATTAGAAAAGGAAAACACAAAAAACTGTTGGCCAACAAAACGAACAGTAAGAAGGAGCATATGCCCATAAGAAAATACAAAAAATAGGATGGAAGGAGACTTGTCACCCGCCTGGTCTACACTCCAATTTTCAGTGGTGATGTCTGTTTACATTTGTCTCCCTTACTGTACATATACATCTAATCTTTTCTTAAATGTTTCCAGCCTTTCCAGGTATACTACATTACTTGGGAATGAATTCCAATTCCCACAACTCTCTGTGAGGAAATAATACTCCCTCACATCTGCTCTAAATGGTTCCCCTTGCAGTTGCTTATTATAGCCCCTTGTCATAGTTTCATTTACTTTCAGACTCACTCCCAACTCTTCACACAACTGTGGTTAATTTAGGTAACTGTATAAAGAAATTACTTCTGTCCTTTTTATCCTCTGTTTCAAGCTAAACATGTTTAGGGTACTTGGTCTCTCCTGATATGGCATTTTGTCATAGAAACATAGAATCTGATGGCAGATAAGGACCGCTTGGCCTGCCCAGTCTGCCCATTTTCCTTACCTACATTATTACCACAGACTATACTTGATCTAGAAATATAGAAACCTGGAAGTTGACTGCAGGAAGGACCTCTTGGCCTACTAGTCTGTGATATTTTCCCTACCTACTATGCCACCGCAGATCCTGCTTGATCTTTGGTCTTCCCCCCTCTTGCCATATTTCTAAGGCCTCTTTGTGTCTACCACATGCATGCTTTAATCCTGTTACAATTTTAGCACCCACCATCTCCGCTGGGAGACTGTTCCAAGTGTCCACCGCCCTTTCTGTGAAATAATATTTCCTCAATCTCCTCTGAGTCTACCCCCAAGCTTCACAGCATGATCCCTTGTCCTCAAGCATCTTTTTCTTTGTAAAATGCTACCTTCATGTACCTTATGAATACCTGTGAGGTATTTGAATGTTTCTATCATGTCCCCCCTTTCCCTCCTTTCCTCTAGAGAGTACGGGCCAGATATTCAAAACTTTGCCCAGGGGCTAAATTAGCACTGCCCGGCAGGCAAACTTAGCCGGGAGCACAGAGCAAGCTATATTGAAATGGAAATAGCCCGGTGCTAATCCTGCTGAATATTGCAGTCTAAGGAAGCCGGGCAAACTGGTCTGGGAGTGCAGGGCAAAAATAGCCCAGGAATAAGACAGCACTGAATAAAGCAACCAGGAAGTACAACCCACAACAACAACACAGTGCACAGCAACGTGAGGGCAGGTACAGACGAACTACATGGCCAATGTGTGTGCCAGCAAATGCATGGACTCAGTACAGCTGCGGGAAGCAGCAGATATGAAAGAACAGTGATCAAAACTGTATATTATTCCCCGTACCATTAGCGCTTCGCTAACACATTAGCGCGGTATTAGCGCGGAGCTAAGCAGTTAGTCTGGTGCAAACACGCCTGCCCAGAGCTAAAATGTGCCATATTCAAAAGTGCCATGCAAATGAGCCTACTTAGGTAGTCTCTGAGCAAACAACCGGATTAGTATCTCATTATACCCTGATTTGCATGCAGTTTGCCCAGCGTTACTGCAGGGTCCCACAGAGCCACCTGTAGGTCAGTCTGGAAGTACAGGGGCTCACCAGGTCCAACCGCAGCTCCACCTGTAGGTCAGTCTGGCAGTGCATGATGATAGCTGCAGGCTACATGTAAACAGTACAGCATAGCATAGCATATTGTACCCCAGGGACAAGACAGCATAGGCACAGGTGGTGGTGGTGCTGCATGCAACTGTCACACTGTAGGGCATGCTACAGTGCACAGCAGACACTACAGTAGCAAGGGGGCCAGTAGTGTGAGGGACACAGCAGTGCCTATGGTGTGTAGGGCAGTGATGATGACTGCACTATACACAGTGACAGGCCCAACCTGCAGGTGTTTACTGACAGTGGACATTACTGTTACACTGTTGTGTGACCCACAGATGCTGTACCTGTGGCATGGGATTCTCACAGTGACGTGTACATTTCTGGCTTTGTGTGCTGTGGCAGTTGTACAGCTGTGCGGTATGTGGCTGGGGGGGGCATATATTATCCAAAAGGCACACTAGTGTTGGGGTAGTCCCAATACTGGCCCATGTGCACTGCATGATGTGTCCCAGCCTTGTGGCCACACCTGGTCTGTGGCACAGCCTCACCACCCATACACGCTCCCCTCAACATCCTCCATGCCCACAGTGCTGCATGTGTGTGCTGGCATCTGTTCATGTCCACAGATGTGTGGTCCACAGGTGTGTGCTGTATGGCCACACTGCCATGCTGTCCACTGGCGGCAGGGTTACCACTTACTGCCTGGCATGGCTGGGACTGGTGGCAGATGATGGCATCATTGTGATGCCATCGGTTAGCAGCATGCTTCCTCTATGTTTGGCTTTATCTATGTGTCATATTTATTTGTTAGGGTCACGCAAAACCCACGCTAAACCCACGCAAACACTGTGCAAAGCCAAAGTGTCATGCAAAGCTGATTGCCCAGGGTTAAAACAAGTTTTGGCGAGGGATTTGCACCGCTATGTCCGGCTAAGTCACGCGAAACCACTGAGCGCGCCACGCTGAACATATATCATTGCACCTGTATTCACGTGTCAGCTTTGCTCTTGCATACATTATACTTTTGCCCAGCGCTAATGCAGTTTGCCCGTGCTATTTGGCCTTTTGAATATAGCAGACCCGAGCTAATCCTGCGCTAAACCTGCACAAACGGTTTTTGCCCAGCGCAAAGTTTTGAATATCTGGCCCTACATATTTAATTCCTTGAGTCTTTCTCCATAGGGCTTCTTATGCAGGCCCTGCACCATTTTGGTTGTCCTCTTCTGTACCACCTCCACCCTATCTATGTCCTTCTGGAGATGGGGCCTGAGAACTGCACACAGTACTCAAGGTGGGGCCTCACCATTGATCTATACAGGGGTAACACAACCTCACTCTTTCCACTAGTGATGCCCCTCCCTATGCACTTGGGCACCCTGCTAACTTTCCCCACTGCCTTATCACACTGCTTTGCTACCTTCAGTTCAACAGAAATTATCACATCCCATCAAGTTGGCGACTACATTTCGGTGCTGCTATTAGGACGCCATAAGAAGGGCGACAGTGACAGGGGCAACTTGATTTTAGATCCCCCCTCACTCATGTCACCCTTTGTGCCCATACAATTTCTGCCCTCTCCAGGGCATGCCTGCCCCAGAGGAGGTTATATTTCATTTGGGGGTGCAGGGGGCAAAACCCTCCTCAAAAGCCAACTGTTTCCCAGGAGGGTGCTTTGGTGTTGTAATTCCCAGGAAAAATAATGCCTGGCATTGTAATGTCAGGTGGCATGTTGCCTGCACCATAATTGGTGTCAGCAACATGTTTGTCACTCTGGCATGTGTGAACTTAAATGATTACCCCCAGGTCCCTTTCCTGTTTTGTGGTTGCCAATAACTCCCCACCCAATTGGTACATTGCCCCCATGTTTCTGTGCTCCAAGTGTCTGATTTTGCCTTTTTCTGCATTGAAACCCAAAGCCTTGACCAGACTTCCAGCTTTTTGAGATCATCCATCATTTTTTTCACCAGCCCCGAGTGTGTCCACTCTGTTGCAGATTTTTGTGTCATCCTTAAACAGGCATATTTTCCTTTCCAGGCCTCCAGTAATGTTGCTAATAAAGACATTGAAGAGGACTGGGCCTATTACTGACCCTGTGACACACTGTTGGTCACCTTGCCTTCTTCAGAGTGAACACGGTTTACCACCACCCTCTGACTCCTGTTACCTAGCCAACTTCTTACCCATTTTACTACTTTTGGACCTACTCCTAGGCTGCCCAGGTTGCTCACCAATCTTCTGTGTAGAATGGTGTTGAAGGCCTTACTGAAATTCAAGTAGGCCACATCAACCACTCTGTCCTGATCGACTTCCTGGTCACCCAGTCAAAGAACTCAATTAGGTTTGTCTGGAAGGATCTCCCCCCATGAAACCATGCTGCCTTGGATATTGTAATCCACTAATCACAAGGTATTCCACAATCATTTCCTTCAGTACTAATTCCATTACTTTTCCCACCACTGAAAGCAGGCTAACAGGTCTGTAATGTTCTGCCACCTCCCTAATACCACTTCTGTGAAGTGGGTCCACATCTGCTCTCCTCCAGTGCTTGGGAACTTCCCCCGTACCTAGTGATAGGTTGAACAGGGCTGTCAGAGGTGCATCCAGCACCTCCTTGAGCTCCCTCAATATCCTAGGGTGTACCTGATCAGGCAACATTGCATTGTCCACTTTTAGTTGTGTTAGTTCCTTGAGGACTTTCTCCTCTGTAAAAGGACTAGTGTCTGCCTCCTTTCCTTAAATGTCCTTGTCCCTTATCTGTGACCCATCACCTACCCCTTCTTCTGAAAATACTAAACAAAAGTATTTCTTCAATGTATCTGTTTTTTTTTTTTTTTTGGTCCTCTTCAACACAAATCCCTCCTTCCCCTTTTAGCCTTATTATCCCACCCTTGGTCTTCGTCTTTTCACTTACAGTGTGTACCTAAAGAATATTTACTCCCTCTTTTTTACTAACTTGGCAGTTATCTCCTCCATTTGAGCCTTTGCGCTCCTAAATGCTTGCCCTGCCTCCCTTTATTTCTCTTGATATCTCTCCCTATTCTCCTCCTTCTATGTCATCTTGCACCTTCTAAATGCTAGCTTTCATGCCCTTACTTTCTCTGCTACTTCTTTGGGGAACCATAGTGGTTTCTTTTTTCTCTTGCTCTTGTTAACCTGCCTGACACAGAGGGTTGTTACCTTCTCAATGCCCTCCTTTATTTTTTTCCACTATCCCTCAAGTCCACCCAGTTTCCCTAACCTTGCTAGAGCATCCCTGAGGCATTCTCCCATTTTCTTAATATTGGCCCACCTGCAGTCCAGGATCCTTGTTTTAGTATGGTTTAATAATGGCCCAGTTCTTCTATTGAACCACACCCTACGATAATCACTGGTCCCCAGATGGCAAACCATTGTGATGTCAGCAACACTGTTCCCATTTGTCAGTACTAGGTCCAATATTGTTCTTCCATGAGTAGGTTCCCTAACTAGTTGCCTGAGGAAAGCCCCCTGCAGGGAGTCTAGGATATCCCAACTTATAAATGTTGCTGCAGTTGGGAGGCTCCAATCCAGATCTGGTAGATTGAAGTCTCCAACCAACAATACTTCCCCTTTGCTTGCCATCCTTTGGAGTGCTTCCAACATATCCTTATCCACCTCTCCCTCCTGTGCTGGAGGTCTGTAGATCACTCCTCTGTGAATAGTGGCCCCCTTCCATGTCTCCATGGAGACCCAGAGTACCTCTGCTCCTCCCTGCTCCCCCTGTATTTAGATAGCGTTTATGTTTTCCCTCACATAAATAGCCATTCCTCCCCCCCTTTTTTCCTACCCTGTCCCTTTTGAATGGAGTGTAACCTAGTATGGCTATATCCCAGTCCTTGTTTTCATTGCACCAGGACTCGGTAATTGCGACTATGTCAAGGTCCACTTCTGCCATGGTGGCCTTTATGTCTGTAATAGTATTGCCCAGACTTCAAGCAGTTGCACACATGGCTCTCCAGATTGTACTGCCACCCTCACTCCTTTTTCTAATTTGCTCTCCCTTATTGCCTTCACTGTTCTTCTTTCTGTCTCCCTTTCCTTTTACCCCTTGGATTCTTATGTTAATTGGTTCCTTTTGGTATTTTGTCCTTCCGGATTCCCGCTACTGACCTTGTAAGTCTGTAGGGGAGGACAATTTATATCTCCCTGTTTCATTCCACCCCCCCCAGCTAGTTTAAATGCTTGCCAATGTAGCATTTGAATTATTCACTGAGGACCAGAGTACCACTCGTGGATGGATGCAGGCCGTTGCCCCCGTGCAGGCATTTATCCCTCCAGATGGGGCCCCAGTCCTCAATAAATCTGAATTCCTCCTCTCTGCACCATACTTTCAGCCATATGTTGAAGTTCCTGGTGTGGAGAATCCTGTCCTCCCCCCCTGTTGTAGACAGATAGCACCTCCGAGAAGATTACAGATCATGCTAATTGCCTGAGACCCTTCCCCAGTTTCCTGAACTCCTGAGCTATTGCTGGCAAACCCTAGCCAGGTCATTAGTTCCCAGATGGACAATGACGTCCAGCTCTCCCTCTCTGCCTGCTTCCCCAGTGATCCTTAGAATCCGTTTTCAATCCCTTCAAGTCGTGGCATCAGGAAGGCACCTAACCTCCCTCTCCTCATCCCTACCTGCCCCAACAACATCCTCCTCACTATGGAGTCCCCACCAGGATTCACTTCCTCCTCCTCCTCTGGGGTTCCCTGCCACCCCCTTGGGGTCTCCATTATGGAGGACCTCCACATCCACCCAGTCACTACTTCAGGTGCTTTTCTGGGACATTCCCACCTGGCCAGTGGGGCATAGGAGTTTTGTAGTGGTACCAGATGGGAGATGTGCCTGTGCTCCACCACCCTTACAGTCCCAGAGTCTACCATTGTTCAGCTACTCCTCCTTCTTGGCATGCTGTGAGGTAGCAGTGGTGGACTAGGTGGTCAGCGGGTAGGGAAGTAGGTCCTCTGAACCCAAGCCAACTTGACCTTGAGTCTGGCAACCTCCTCACTCAGCTCATAGAGGTGCACACAGATGTGGCAACATCATAACCTCCATAAGGTATCCATGAAGATTGCTGCCCCATAGCCACTGCACTGCACCACTCCCATCATCCTATACTTTTTATTCTCTCTGCAATTTAAGCCCTTTGAATTTTTTTTATTCCCTTACCGTATATAGGAGCTAACTTAACCCCCTTCCATTTTTTTCTCCTACTCTAGATAGGGTGCTTCACCATTTCCCAAACTATTGCTTTTTCTAAACCCTTTTCTACCTTACCGTAGATAGGGTGTTTCACCTATCCCCACACTTTTGCTGACTTTAAGCCCTTTTCTATCGCTACCCTAGATAGGGTGTTACACCTACTCCCAAACTTTTAGCTTACTATTAACTCCTATTTACCCCTACCCTAGATATGGTGTTTCACCAGTACTCAGTTGGTGCCATGTGACAAGAATGCCAGCATAATGGCACCTTCAACAACAGTTACAGCACATCGCCGAAAAGCAAAATGGCGATGTGCACCATAGCACCCAGCACAAAAGCTACCCTTACAAGGACTCACTATAAATGACAATACCTTTCTATGTTTAATTCGGGGGGCTATGACCCTTGAACCCCCCCATTGTGGGGGGCTTTGCCCCAACACCCCCCCATCTTGAAATAATCAACTCCAGGGGGGGCATGACAATGGCGGAGAGTGGAAAACCCGGGGGGGGGCACCTTCATGGTCCAGACTGTGTAAGGGAGAAAACAATGGGGGGCAACCCATAGGTGGCGGGGGGACAAAGTCATAATGGGACTGGAACACACACACACACAAAAATAAAAGAAGTACCACACAAGGAAAAAAAACACTTTCTTTGGCACAGCCAGTCCCGGACCTGGGTCACTCACCTTGAAGACGATTACTGTAGCCAGCACACCAGATGGTCAGCTCAAAACTGACCTGAACACCAACCCTACACATAGTTCAAAACAACTGCAGAATGTAGCGGCTCAGATTACAATGTTCTCTTAATAGCCATGGCTATTAAGTACAAATCGCTCAATCAGTCACCATTCTTACTGTGCCCATATTCCCTCTCTCAAAAATACTCACTCAATTCATGGGTTACCTATTCAGTTCCTGGCTTGACACAAACACCACTCACTGTCTTGTGGTATGTGAGTTATGAAAAGAGTACAGCAAGAAACTTACCTCCTTGCCTCCTCATTCTTTTCCCATTCACCTACAGTAGTTCACTCATCTACTGGTCCCCCACCTCCCTTCTGAACAGCACTGTGCCTGGTTGCTGGCTACCTATTGGGCTGATTCCAGTGGTCAGACTCCAATGTCCATTTCGCATGGGTCCTTCACATGGAGGGGGGCCACAGTGCAGGGAGCTATTTGGAGGCCTATTCCATATGAAGCAGAAGCAAAATGGAACTGGGGTACACCTGACTCTACTTTCACTGGTCACAGGCCCCTCCCATTTAGCTGTCTCAGCTACCAGTTAAGTGATGGGGAAAGGGGGAGCTGTAGCTGTTTAACCCTGTTCCTCTCCCAAAATTGCTGCTTCCAAAAGAAGCAAAATATAGCTGGGACACACCCGACTGTGTTTTCACAGGTCACAGGCCCCTCCCATTTAGCTGTCTCAGCTAGCAGGTAAGTGATTAGGGGAGGGGGAGCTGTAGTTGTTTTCCCCTGAAGAACTACAGCCTATTATGATTTTGTTACTCTTCACTGGATTCTCTCTCTCTAGTCTGTCCACATCCTTTCCACTATACAGTTGCCAGAACTTACAGCAATACTCCAACTGAGGCATCATGTATGCCATATATATATATGTATATATATATATATATATATATATATATATATATATCCAAATCCCACAGAATGTTATGCTGGTTCAAATTTAAGTAGAATTGCATGGTGCCGAAAGGCCTCTCACACAGTTTGCAAAGGGTGCTAACAGATGACATAGACACGTGTTTCGTCCTACCAGGACTCATCAGTATGTCTCGTCTGTTTGACACCCCAGTGGAATGAACCAGCTACCCTAAGATGGTCTGTCTGGGTTATGTTGTGGTGAACCCATTAAAATAAAAAAAATTGAAAAGACAAAGAACCTCTGTGCGCAAACACTGAGGCAAAGGTTACCCCAAAGGGCATTTGGCTGGGAAGCCAAGTTTTAAGTAAATACAAAATCACACATGCCCACACAATGCAAAGCATCATGGGCTGCATATGCAAATCACCACAGAATGTTATGCTGGTTCAACTTTAAGCAGAATTGCATGGTGCCGGAAGGCCTCTCACACAGTTTGCAAAGGGTGCTAACAGATGACATAGACACATGTTCCATCCTACCAGAACTCATCAGTATGCCTCATCTGTTTGACACCCCAGTGGAATGAACCAGCTACCCTAAGACGGTCTGTCTGGGTTATGTTGTGGTGAACCCATTAAAATAAAAAAAACATTTAAAAGACAAAGAACCTCTGTGCACAAACACTGAGGCAAGGGTTACCCCAAAGGGCATTTGGCTGGGAAGCCAAGTTTCAAGAAAATACAAAATCAGACATGCCCACACAATGCAAAGCATCATGGGCTGCATATGCAAATCACCACAGAATGTTATGCTGGTTCAACTTTAAGCAGAATTGCATGGTGCCGAAAAGCCTCTCACACAGTTTGCAAAGGGTGCTAACAGATGACATAGACACGTGTTTTGTCCTACCAGGACTCATCAGTATGCCTCATCTGCTTGACACCCCAGTGGAATGAACCAGCTACTCTAAGATGGTCTGTCCGGGTTATGTTGTGGTGAACCCATTGAAATAAAAAAACATTTAAAAGACAAAGAACCTCTGTGTGCAAACACTGAGGCAAGGGTTACCCCAAGGGGCATTTGGCTGGAAATCCAAGTTTCAAGAAAATACAAAATCACACATGCCCACACAATGCAAAGCATCATGGACTGCATATGCAAATCACCACAGAATGTTATGCTGGCTCAACTTTAAGCAGAATTGCACGGTGGCGAAAGGCCTCTCACACAGTTTGCAAAGGGTGTTAACAGATGACATAGACACGTGTTTCATCCTACTAGGACTCATCAGTATGCCTCGTCTGTTTGACACCCCAGTGGAATGAACCAGCTACCCTAAGATGGTCTGTCTGGGTTATGTTGTGGTGAACCCATTAAAATAAAAAAAATTTAACAATTCTGCTTAAAGTTGAACCAGCATAACATTCTGTGGTGATTTGCATATGCAGCCCATGATGCTTTGCATTGTGTGGGCATGTGTGATTTTCTATTTTCTTGAAACATGGCTTCCCAGCCAAATGCCCTTTGGGGTAACCCTTGCCTCAGTGTTTGTGCACAGAGGTTCTTCATCTACATACATATACACAGTATATGTTGCAAAAAAACTTTGTGAAAGCTCCAGTTAAGGTTGAAGTGACAAATGTTTGGAAATGAGGCATTAGGGTGTCCAACCCTGACACCACACCCTCCCAAACCAGGCAGGAGAGCAGGTGTGGGGTGTGCCTTGGGCTTCTCAAGCCTAACATTCACCCCCACTCCATCTGTAAATAAGGTCTGGTGTGCAGACTTTATGAGAATTGGGTGAACTTTATGCTTGAGAAGCTCAAGACACACCCCACATCTGCTCTCCTGCCTGCTTTGGGAGGGTGGGGTGTTTTGGTTGGATACCCTAATGCCTCATTTTCCAACTTTTGTCACTTTGACCCTCATTGGAGCATTAATGAAGTTTTTTGCAATTAATTTTCTTTACTTTTTGTGATAGTATAATAGTATCCTTATTTTACTGTGGGAGCACAGGGTCCTTCAGACCCTGCACTCCCATCCCTCAGTAGATGCATATATGTATGTAGCTGTGGAAGCACAGGGCCTCTGGGCCCTACACTTCAATTTCTAAGACAACAGTGACCAAATTGTTAGCACAGCTATCTTATTACCCCACCTCATGTACCCAGTACAGAACATTTTTGAATTCCTGCCAAAATGTTATTCTGCGCAACTACAATGCCATTCCACACCACAGGTGTGAAAACACATTTTGGGCAGAATTTGAAAAATGACAGCTGTGACATACATGAAATTGGGTAATAAGAAGGCTATGTTGAAAATCTGGGGTCAAAATATTTAAAATTATAGTAGTGTCAGTGGCTCAGCAGGTTGCACACTCACCTCTGAGGCCAGAAGATCAGAAGGCTGTGGGTTCTATCCCCACACTAGGCACTTGGGTTAAATCCTAGTACTGATACTGTGGTGCAGCATGGGGAGGGTGCTGCACTCCTGAGGTACCGTCTTTCGGATGAAATGTTAAACAGAGATCCCATCTGCCTGTTCTGGTAGTAGTCCAGGTGGATGTTAAAGATCCCATGGCACTTCTAGAAAAGAGTAGGGGAAGTTTTTATTAGGAAAAACAAAAAAAAAATTAGAAAGACAATAGTATATTCAAATGTCATGACCATAAACTCCCCTGAAAAGAAAAAGAACAGCATTAATAAAGAAAACTTAAACAATGAAACACTAAGTCAGGTAACCAAGATAGCCAACAGGAAAATAAAAAAACATGAGGTAGGGATGGGGGGGGGCAAAAAGAAGGCAAAAGATAAATACAGACCAACAAAGAGGTATAATGAGCATGGCATATAGTAAGTGACAAACAGAAGCACTGACACCTGTAAAGAAAAAAAAGATAAGCACCTAAAGGCACCAGAAAAAATAATTGCCTGAAAGAGATGAAGAAGACCACGTTGTAAGTAACAGGAATACCTTACTGTGAACTTGTACAGGGGGGTTGTAGTACAATACAGAGAAGGCCAAAAAAAGGAAAAAAACACTAAATAACCAGGATAACAAATCAACCTGTTTCTCAAGATCCAATCCTAGGGACCTGGAGACAGAGAGGAATAATTGGCAGCAAGTAGCATAAGAAAAACAAACAAACGTGTGTCTCATGGGATGGGGACAACATGCCACAATCTAGCCCTGAGGGCTAAGGGGGACAAGTTATGTTTGTCCTTCCAATACACTGAAAGAAAGTTCTGTCTTGACAAGGTGGAGCAGAACTTGTGGAAAGACTGTCTGTTGTTGAAACAAATAAGCGCACCAAGAGTACCAGAAATAATATTTAATACAGGTCAAGATGAGTCGAAGCTTACAAGGAACATACACTGGAGTGGTCTTGGGTGTTCCCAAGATTTGCATCCATGTAAGTTAATGTGGACCACGGCCCGTGCCCCCAGTCAAAGGCCAGGTGGGAGTAGAAAGAGCAAACATATAGTCAGGTAAAACAAAAAGTGTGACATAGCCTCCAAGTCTGACCCGCAACCCAATCTGGGGCAATTTTGTTCCTGCAGGCTTTTATGTTTAGAGTTAGCTTTCACACTGAGATGGCCATGGTTGCTAAACCATAGCATGTCCCACATCTTGAGAGGGGTTCTAGACTCCATTAAGGAGCAGCACAGTCATGAGTGGATTGAGTCCCAGAAAATCCAGGGTATTCATGAAATGGGTCATCAACAAGGTAGCATATAAATGCCATGAATATGACATCCCTAAGCCCATTGGGTCACTCAACCAACAGTTCACTTTCTCGGCAATGGGGCACACATAAGTGATTAGATGGTGGAACAAGAAGTGTGGGATGGGGCTCCTCCCTTTATGGAGCTGTAACAAAGCCATCCATGGGGTGACCCAGGGAAACCAGGATCTCAGAAGCTGTGAGGAGTAGGGCACAAAGTTCCATGACAAACTGACCAAAGAAGATTAACAGAGGGTTAACTATATTTAAGCCCCCCTTGGCAATGGGGAGGTACAGAATATTCCATCTAAGGGGATTTAATCTACTACCCCATACCAACTGGAAAAATAAACTATAAAATCATACTTCCAGTGACTTTGGAATAAGAGAGACCATGCTTAAGTAAGTAAAAAGAGGCATAACAAATCGTTTCACAATCGCAACCTTCTCCCTTTTCATCTGTGTCCAGCCTTTCCAGCGCTGGATAATTCCAGAACGGTGCATAATTTTCTCTTCTCCATTCCAAAGACCCATGTCCCTGCCCCCAAAAGTAATCCCCAGTATTTTTAACCAAGGGAAAGACACATCAATCCCAACCATCAAAGATCCCCGCCCTAATGGAGTTCCTACCATCAGTCCCTGGCATTTCTGCAGAATCAGGGTGCCCCTGAAATAGGGGTAAAGATGGAAAAAAGGTCAAGAGCTAGCTAACATGATGTCTCATCCTTCACAAATAGGGTGACATTGTAGGCATACAGTATGCCGTAACTCTGATCTGAGCAGTCTTGTCACTAGTAGATATACCCTGGATAAGTGTGGGAAGTTGTAACTTCTGAAGAATGGGATCAATACAAAATGTATACAACGAGGAGCTCATGGGACATCCCTAGTGAAACCCCTGCATCAATGAGATGCGGGTTCCAGTGTGACCATTAATAAATGGGAGCAAAAAGGCTGATGTATACAAAGCCCGGAGCCAGTTCATAAACTGAGTCAGAACATGATAATGTGCCAGGGTGTCAAACAAAAAGCTGTGTGTGACCCTGTCAAACGCCTTCTCTTGGTCCAACGTCAAGATGTATTCTGAGGTGTCCCCCTCCCCACTACAGCTGACAATCTCTGAAGCAAAAACAGGGTGTCTGCAATGTGTCTGCCAGGTACTTCACAAGTCTGTACCGGGGAGATAACTTCTGCTGATAAGGGGACCAGGCACCTGGTCAGAGCAGTCATCAAAACTTTAAGACCATAATTTAATAAACAAAGGGGTGTCCAGTTCTTCAGATCAATGTCATGTCCTTTCTTATACAGAAAAATCTGAGAGGCCTCAGTAAATGGGGAAGAAACGTTCCCCGTCATGAGGACCACATTAAATACCACCATCAATATTTACATCGGGGGACCCTGGAAAGACTTAAAGAATTTGGACATTAGCCCATCTGGGCCAGACGCTGTATTGGAATGTAAGTTAGTGATGGCATCATGGACCTCCACCTCTGTGATGGGGTGTGTCAAACCCTGAACCACCGTATCTGTAACCAGCAGGATAGGCACTGATGAGAGGAATGTCCGTGCAGAACGCACTTCATAGGAGACCCAAACATATCCTGTAAATGGGACAGAACCCTAGCTAGAATTCCAGGGGTGTCTGATAAAAAAATGGCCATCAGCCATTTCCAACCAAGTTATAAGTTGTCTCCTTACCCTTGTTGTACAGCTCTCATAATGGTCCCCCATACTGTGAACCCCCTGCATACCTGCTTGATGTTCTAATAGTAAGGAGATGTCGCAATCATACTGTAATTGCCGTATCTGTTTTTTTATGTTGGCTTGCACGCTTGTGCAAGCAACATCTTGCGGTAGTGCAGATTTGGGGGCGCAGCCGCTGTTGGGCGAATGCAGGGCACACATCAGTAGGTAGGTCCCTCATTCCCCAATCAACCTGCATCCGGCGCCACCATGCATACATAATGGGGCGAGCACATCTAAACAAAGGAGTCCGCCGCGCTCGTCATAATACAGCGGTCCTTTGCTGCTATGCTTTCGCTGCCAATATAACATGATCAACCAGAAAACAGCCGCTTCACGTCTGCTGACATAGGGTGCCCAATCCCCTGTCGGTAACCTCCCTCTGTCTTTGTGTGCAGATGGGGGCCCACTCCCCATCGGCATACCCAAATTAGCCCAGATACGGTGCCCAATCCCCTCGGCTCTTACTCCCTGTCTTTGTTTGCGCGGGGTGCCCAACCCGTCGGCATTACTTCCCCGTGCTGTGTGCCAACGAGGGTGCCCAATCCCCGTCAGCTACTGACACCCCCAAAACAGTTTTGTGGCACACTGGAAGCCCACCCCAGCATGCCAAATGCCCTGGAAAATGAAAACTGTCCGTAATGGTTTTCCCTGTTTTTGCCCTGTAAGAAAAAAACCATCCCTCGTAGTCTCGATGCCCCCCTCCCCCACCCGCACCCACCTACTGCATCCTGCCTCCCTCACCTCCTCATCCCATACTTACCTCTGGAGTCTGGGCGCGATGATCTTGATTGGACCGGGAACACGTCTGCACTCTTCAAAGCCGACCGCGAACTGAGGAAATGCCGGTAAGCTGTATAATGGAATGAATAGGGTGTTTTCAACTTTGCTGCATATCTCGGGCATTTCTTGGAGTTTTGGCATCAAATTTTCAACATGGGGTTTTTGGAGCCCCTCCTCATGAATTCTATCACTGTCATGGTGTTACTCGGCCTCGAAAGGTGATTTTGCAGTCACTGTGCAAAATCACCTTTTGGGACCCATTAACAAAATGACAATGCCAGTGTTCATGAGGTAGCCTCTCAAAAAGCCTATATTCCAAATTTGGTGGGAAGAATCCAACAAATGCCTGTTTTATGAGCGTGCATTGCAGAGTTGCTACGCAGGCTCATAACTTCACGCATTCGCAATATTTTAACACCAGATTTTCAGCATTGTCATTTTTGTATACCTCCTTGTGAACAGTACAACTGTCATTTTCCACATCCTGCCCAAAATGTGTTTCGGCATGTCCGGCACACAATAGCGCAGTTGCTGTGGGAAATCAGTGTTTGGGCCAGATTATGAAAATGACAGTGACACAATTCATGAGCAGAGGTCCTAAAATGCCTATGTTGAAAATTTGGTGATGATACTCCATAAAATGACTGTGTTACGAGCGAGCGTTGGCAGATTTCACCCACGCTCATACTGTCCAGATCATGTGATCGGATGTCTCAAGTGGTAAAAGTGAGACCAAATCCACAAGTAGTTGGGCAAACCAAAATAAATAATCAATTCTAGTTGTTAGGGTGTTACAGTGATATGTACTACCACTTACAGGGACAGAAACACGGAAGACATCCATAAGAGAGGCATCCATTACTATCTTTTTTAAGGAATGTGCATCAAAATAGGTCATAGTCTGAGGACGTATCATATCCAGACTAACGCTAAAATCCCCACCTAGAAGGACAGGGTGGGATATATGGAGATAGGGCTGAATCTCCCAAAAGGTATCCACCCATAGCTTCTTTGTCTGGGGCACATATACATTAATGAGCAGGAGTGGGGAGCCCTGATATAGGACATCCAATAAAAGGACCCATCCCGGAGCTATGTTCACCAAGGTCTGTAGCATATAATCACAACCCCTAAACAAATTTCCCACCCCATCACACGTGTCGGTACCAACTGACCAATAAGAGGGACACCAGCTCCAATGTTTTTCCACCTGTACAATGTTACGATAGGTCATCAATCTTGTCTCTTGTAAAAAGACAATGTCGAGAGCCAAGTCAGAAAGCAGCATGAACAGCAATGTGTGCCTGTTGGCTGCTTTAATGCTGTTAGCATTCACTGTGGCTACATGAAAGAGCAGTGCCATCAGGCAAAATAGTATGGAGGTCCCATACATCCCAATATTCATACTAGATCCCATCATCCTTCTTGGTTTGGTCACTCCTGGTCATCATTTGTAATTTCTTCCAAAACTTTGCTGGGGGTGCCACCTTTAACATTTTCATCTCCTCCTCCATATCCATAGTGGCAATTGATCTAGAAGACAGACAAGAGGAGGTAACAGATTCCCCTCCAGTCTCATCTTCCTGTTGTAAGGACGCAAGGGCCTTGAACCTGTTGTCAAGTGGAACAGGAGAGCCAGCAGCTTATAGCTGTCTCAAATGTTTGACCTATCAATGGGATCTCAGAGAGCATTTCAAACTCTCCAGTGGCTGGACAGGAGGAGGCATGGTCATCTGGACAAGGATATGCAGCACAGTCTGTTCAGTCTGCATCAACAATGGCTGGGAGGGAGCTATAGCTTCCTGCATGTCATTTAGCACAGAGCCATCTGGAAGAGGCAGTTGGGCACCCGATGGGGGCAAGCTGTGGAGCGGTGGAGGGACTAGCATTGATCAACTGCATGTCATCCTCTTTGTGGGCCAGGATGGCTGCAAGGGCCCATCTTTGTCGCTGTTGGACCTGTCATCTAGCATTATCCAGCAAAATCCCCTGTGTGAGGTCCTCTGCTTTAATATCGGTGTTTGACAACTGCCTCACTGAAATCTAGCACTGGATGGATTCAAGCTGGTTGAGGGTTGAATTCAGAGAAGACGGAGGTGATGGTAGTGGATCCGGGTTGCCAGATAGAGGGGACGGGTGATGGTCTACCTTCAAGACTTTTTTTGGGTGGTGTCCAGCTCCCTACCTCCGAATGATTGCAGAACCTGGGGGTGATATTTGATGATGAGCTGACACTATGATCGCAGGTGTCGGCAGTCATCAAGTCATCCTTTTACCATCGGAGGAACATCTCCAGGATTAAGCACCTAGTTCCGTCTGGTGAGCTGCCTACATTGATCCATGCCTTTGTGGCCTCACATCTTGATTACTGCAAATCCTTTTATCTAGGGCTTCCTGGGGTTGACATCCGCTGCTTGCAGTTCATGCAGAATGCTGCAGCCCGGCAATTGATGGGTACTCCTCATACCTGTCATATTTCTCCGGTTCTGCGCAATCTGCACTGGCTGCCAATACAGTGGTAGATCACCTTTAAAGTTGGTCTTTTGACCTAGAAAGCCCTACACGTACTGGTCCTGGACTACTGGATAGAGCTTTTGGTACCTTACTGCCCTAGTCGATCGCTCTGCTCGGTGGATGAGGGGTTGCTAGAGATTCCAAGGGTTTCTTTAAGATCTTCCAGGGGCCCATGCTTTTATGTATGCAGCCTCTGCCCTCTGAAATTCTCTACTCCATCCACTTCGGCAGTGTGCATCTGTGGAGGACTTTAAAAAGGCCTTAAAGACCTATTTATGGTCTAAGATATACACCTGATAATGTTATTTTATTGCACTTCTGTGAAGTCTGTTGTCTTAGATTTGTTGTCTATTTATTGTTTTATGTGAAATTTTTTGTAAGGTGCCTTGGTTATAAGAAAGGCGTGGTATAAATAAAGATTTATTATTATTATTATTATTATGGGTCGCCTATTGCCAGTGGCAATAGGAATGTCCTACATCCTCACGGAGGTTGCAGCATAACTCATTAGGGCACTGAGAGCTCACATGGCCCCAAAACAGACATAAATTACACTGGAGGGTGTCACAGGCATTGCCCAAGTGATAGTCCGCAGCACATCGAAAACATGTTCTTGGTTGGCCTTGGTAGAAGCACTGTGCTCTATCCCGATCAATGAAAATTGCACTTGGGATGTGTACTAGTCTGGAGGCTGCATGTCTGAGTTTAGTCTTGAACTTCAAATGGCCAGTCCAAAAACACTCTGAATCTAATATGGGTTCAGACTCCCCCAAAACATCTCATCTCGGTGCCTGCCAATAATGGATATCTTATACTTGGATCCCTTCATTTTTCAACATCACCGTTAAAGTCCATACCACAGGTTTCATGAGGGAAAGGGCTTGAAAAGGTAGCAATAAAGGGTTGTCTTTCAGTGTGCTATAGTGTGTCAAAAAGTGATCCAAATAAGCTGGGGTTTGAAAGCTTAGATCAAAGTAGCTGTGGAACAATGCGTATAGTTCAGCCAGTGTCACCTGCAGTGATTCCTTCAATAATGCCCAGCCAATGTAGGTCCAGTCCGGGGGTTCCTCCAAACCACCTTTATATAGGAGGTGCACTGTGTTGCGTCACTGAGCTGGTGCTGGGGCAGACAGAAATGCATTCTTTTGATGAAAGCGTGCCCAGTATTGAGCAGAGGACGGAGGGGCCAGCGTACCAGAGGATTGGAATAGGGGTGATCACCTCCGAGTGCTTCACTCTATCTGCCCATGAAAGGGGTAAGGACTCCAACATTTTATTTATTTATTTTTGACTTTGGTAACCAGATATGTACACTGGTCCAGTAGATCATTTACAGGCATGATTCAGGCCACAAGGCAAAAAGGGAGAGTTACACAGTACAAACTATACAAGGTATAGTTTAAATGCTACATTGACAAGCATTTAAACTAGTAAAGGGGGGTGGCAGGCCAGCAAGGATGGTACCTACTTGCTCACCCCCCACAGCTAGTAGTGGAACCAGTGAACCAGAGGAGTGGCTATCTCTGCAAAGCAGTGTGCAAAAGATGGAGATTAGTGTCCAAAAGGTGGATAAGCAGAAAAGGGGCAAAATTCAGCAGAAGGGCAGACAGCAAGGAGAACCAGGGATAAATGACAACCAAGGAAGGGGCTGGAGTAGAACAGTGAAGCAGTCTAGGGGAGGTCAAATCATGGAAAGCCATGTGTGCAAATGCCAGGAGCCTTAGCAACAATATGGAAGATCTGGAGGCTGTCATGGTACAGTCAGACCTGGACATTGTGGCCATCACTGAAACCTGGTGTAATGATAACCATGACTGGGAGATGGCCATACCTGGCTACAACATATTCAGAAGAGACAGAGCAGGCAGGAAGGGAGGAGGAGTGGCACTGTATGTGAAAAATGACATAAGGGCCACACAGATCCAGGAGGAACAAAATGGGGGAGAGATACTGTGGGTTAAGCTGGAAAGGAAAATGGGGCCAGCCATCCGCACAGGTGTGGTCTATAGACCACCAGCCCAGGAGGAAGAAACAGATAGGGAGCTGATGCTAGCCATCCAAGGATGGCAGACAAAGATGAGTAGTACTGGTTGGAGACTTCAATATACCAGGCGTGGACTGGAGCATCCCAGCAGCAGCATCAACTAGGAGCAGATTTTCCTGGACTCCTTCAGGGTGCCTTCCTCAAGCAACTGGTCATGGAACCAACTCGGCAGAAGGCAATACTGGACCTTGTGCTCAAAACAGGGACAGTGTGATGGGGGTAACAGTGGGGGAGCACCTGGGAAACAGTGACCACCAGTCATTGTGGTTTGAAATCACAGAAAGAGCAGAACCAAACCACACAAAAACACGTATCCTGGATTTTAGGGGGGCAGACTTTGGGAAAATGGGAGATACTTGAAAGAGGCATTAAGGGGAATGGGACAGGAATCAGGGGTTGAGGAACAGTGGGCAGTATTTAAAATGGGGATTATAAGAACAACAGAATTATGCATTAAGCAGGTTAGCAAGAGGAAAAGGAAGAGGAGACCATTATGGTTTTCCAAAGAGGTAGCAAAAGAAAGTGAAAGCCAAAAGATTGCATTCAGGCAATACAAAAAGACACAGGCAGAAGGGGATAGGGAGAAGTACCAGGAGAAACAAAGGGAGGCAGGGAAGTCAGTAAGGGAAGCCAAAGCTCAGACAGAAGAACACATTGCAAAATCAGTGGGTAAAGGGGACAAAACCTTTTACAGGTACATAAGTGAAAAAAGAAAGACAAAGGGAGGGATAGTGAGACTGAAGGGGGAGGATGGGAGCCGCGTGGAGGATGACAACAGTAAAGCTGACATATTGAACAGGTATTTCTGCTCAGTCTTTACTAAGGAAGAGGGTAATGGGTCTGAGAAGGAGTACAAGGGGTAGAATGGTGCAGAAATGGACACAAGTCCCTTTACGAAAAGGGTCCTGAAGGAACTGGAAGTAATAAGAGCTGATAAAGCAATGGGGCCAGATGGGGTGCACCCCAGGGTCCTTAAAGAACTAAGAGAGGTGGTGGCTGAACCTCTGGCTATCCTGTTCAGCCAATCACTGGAAACAGGGGAGGTACCCAAAGACTGGAGGACAGCAGATGTAGTCCCCTTATACAAAAGTGGGAACAAAGAGGAAGCAGGGAACTACAGACCAGTCAGCCTCACCTCGGTAGTAGGAAAGATCATGGAAGCACTACTGAAGGAGAGATTGGTGGGAACATCTGGTTGTCAATGGACTACAGGACCCAAGGCAGCATGGTTTCACCAGGGGGAGGTCATGTCAGACCAACCTCATTGAATTTTTTGACTGGGTGACTAGGGAGGTGGATCAGGGGAGGGCAGTGGACATGGTCTATCTGGACTTCAGCAAGGCCTTTGACACTGTGCCACATAGAAGACTATTACACAAACTGGGAAATATGGGTGTGGGCAGGACAGTAGTGTGGTGGGTAGGTAACTGGCTGGGTGGCAGGACACAGAGGGTGGTGGTAAATGGCTGTCACTCCACAGAGGGAAGAGTGACCAGTGGGGTACCACAGGGATCAGTGCTGGGACCGGTCCTATTCAACATCTTCATCAGTGACATTGCACAGGATCTAGAAGGCAGAATTTCACTGTTAGCTGATGACACAAAGCTCTGTAACAGAGTAGACACACCAGAGGGTGTAGACAGAATGAGAAGGGACCTGCAGAAACTTGAAGAATGGTCAAGGGTTTGGCAGTTGAAATTCAATGCAAAGAAGTGCAAGATAATGCATATGGGGCACAAAAACCCTGGCACAATATATCAGTTGGGGTGAGGATATAGCATGCACCAAGCAGGAAAGGGATCTTGGGGTTGTCATCTGATGACCTCAAGGTAGGAAACAGTGTGACAAGGCATCAGGTAAAGAAAATAGGATGCTGGGATGTATAGGCAGGGCATCACCAGCAGGAAAGGGAGGTCATAATTCCGCTATACAAGACACTAGTGAGTCCCCACCTGGGTACAGTGTACAGTTCTGGAGACCATACCTATGTAAGGAAATAGACAGGGTAGAGAAGGTTCAGAGGAGGGCAACAAAGATGGTGCATGGGTTGCATCACAAGTCCTATGAAGACAGGTTGAAGGAACTGAACATGTACTCCCTGAGGGAGAGGAGGGAGAGAGGGGATATGATAGAGACATACAAGTATCTTACAGGGAGGAACAGGGTGCAGGAAAACACTATTTTTAAGCGAAAAAGATGTTTCAGGACTAGAGGGCATGGGATGAAGTTGGAGGGAGGACAATTCAGAGGAAACATGAGAAAGAATTTCTTCACAGAACGGGTGGTGGACAAGTGGAACACCCTGCCAGAGGAAGTGGTGGGGGCTGAAACAATCACGGGATTTAAGAACGCATGGGATAGACATAAAGGAATTCTAGAGGTCGGGGTAAGGGGAAATAGACTTCTAGGAAAACAAACTGAACTTACAAGCTCAAATGGGCAGACTAGGTGGGCCATAGGCCCTTATCTGCCGACACTGTCTATGTATCTATGTATCTATGTAGGTTACAGTCAATATATAGTAACACATACCAGATTTACATTGGTGGGTACAAATGCTACAGTCAGGTAACATAAAAATAGAGAGTATGTACAATACAAGCATAGCAGATAGGTGGTGGTATGGGGTGCCATGCCACAGGTAGACCAGATTTAGAGAGCCACCCCTGCATTAAAGGCACCCAACAGCCTGACATACCCAACAATAGCAGGGCAGTGGAGACTACCTGGTCAACAAAAGCTAAATAAATAAATATAGGAAAGAAAGGAGACAGAAAAGTGACAGGTAAGTGGGAGGGATGTTAACGAGCAGTACAGTTTCATCAACCTATGTCCAGAAGCCAGGACTTGAGGTTTAATTTGAAACTTTGGTGGGTGTTGGAAGTTCTCAGGGATGCAGGTAACCTGTTTCACAGAGAGGGGGCAGCCACAGAGAGGACTTTCCCACCCACATTTGTGAAGGTTCTAAGTACCTCAAGAGAGGGGGTAATGGAGGAGAGGAGGTGCCTAGTCGGGATTCTGGTGTTGAAGAGGGTAGTGAGGGGAGAGGTGTCGCTGCATCTTAGGGTGGTGTCCAAGAAACAGGCAAGTGAGTAGTCAAAGCGATCTTGTAAGGAAAGCCAACCAAGTGAGCTGTAACGGTCTCAGTGGTGTGTCAAGTAAGGAGCTGATAGGACAAAGCAACAAGCAATGTTGTAAGCAATCAACAGCCTAGTCAGGAGGGTGGCTGAGACTTGAAAGTAGATAGGGGAGCAATAATCAAAGGTAGGGAGGAGATTACCAGTGACAACGGCCAAAAGTGCCTCCTTAGTAAAGTAGGGCTTTATACAACAGGCTACACCCAGCTTAATTTTAACTTTACGGACTAAGTGGTTAATGTGGTCATTGAAAGAGAGAAAAGGGTCAAGCATTGCCCCTAGGTATTTAAAAGAGGTGACGTTATCAAGGGTGGGACCATCGGGGGTATATGAGTAGAGAAGAGTTGGAGTTGAGGGTTTTAGTAAGGAACAGTTTTGACCCAAACAACATAGGCTTGGTTTTCTTAGAGTTGATCAACAATAGATTGGTAGAGAACCAGTTATAAGCAGCACAGTAGTTCTGGGAGAGGACTGCAGAAATATGTGAGAGAGATTTGTCGCTATGGTAGATGACAAGGTCTTCCACGTAGAGCAGGGAGTTATAGATAAAGCTATCAGTGGGGATGGAGTTGACAAACAGTGAGAAGAGCAGGGGGCCCAAGATGGAGCCCTGGGGGACATCTGTGGTGAATGGCAAGGGAGGAGAAGTGGAAGAACCAAAGATAACAGATTGGGAGCATCCAGAGAAGTAGCTCTGGAACCAGCCAGTAACCTCTGCAGAGCAACTAAGTGCAGATAATTTGGATAGGAGAAGGGAGTGGTTGACCATATCAAAATTTTGATAGGTCAACAAAGACGGCACCCATGGCATGTCCATGGTCCATGGTGGAGAGGATGTGATTGGTAAAAAGAGCCAGAGCAGTCACGGTACTGTGATGCCAATGGAAGTCATGCTGTTGGCCACATAGGAGGTTATATTTAGCTATGCACTCAGATAGTTACTGGTGGACAATCCTCTCAAGGAGTTTGCTTAGGTGAGGGAGTGTGGATATAGGTCTGCAGTTATCGGAAAAGTGGGGGTTACCAGATTTAAAGATGGGAACTACTCTAGCAGATTGCCAGGAGTCTGGCATGGTGGAGGTAGATAGTGCAAGATTAAGGGTAAAGATAAGATGTTTGTAAATAAAAGAGGAGACAAGCTTCAGAAAGACAGGAGAAAGTCCATAGGAGCCAGGGCTACCCCTGTTGGGTAACCCCTTTAGCAGATTGTATGTATCAATAGTGGAGATGGATGAAAAGCAGAAAGGCAGGTGAGAGGGGGCATCAGTAGGGAGGGTACTAGAAGGCAGGGAGGAAGTGCAGTGTCCCTGGGATGGAAGATTGCAGAGGAGGGCCAACAAGTCAGAGAACTTAGTATTAAGTGCTTTGGCGACCTCTGAGGGGTTGGTCAGAGGGCCAGTAGGGGTACTCAGGTGTATATAGGGGCTGTGTGTGTGTGTGTGTGTGTGTGTGGACTTAATAGGGAATTGATACAGTCCCAAACATTACTGGGTGTGTAGAACTCTGTGAGTCCAGGATGGTGTGTGCCAACTGGATGGGCATGGAGTCAACCTCCTTAGGTATAGCTGGTGGAGGAGGAGGTGGCATGGTATCAATAGTTAGGAGCAGACCAGTCACTTGCAATGGGATATCTACCATCTCTGGTTGAAGTAGGTCATCAGCCCCAGGGGTCTGGATATTATGTGTACATAGGGTTACAGCTGATGCTGAGGAAACAGAAACAGCAGGAGCTGGAGTGTGGCGCTGTAAGACATGAGGCTGGTCATCCCCCGGGGTCGGGTCAGGAAAGAAGATATGTGCTGAGGGTTTCTGAGGGGTTGTTGAATGCCAAAGCCCCATGTCATCCCTGGACAGACCCATATCAGCAAGGGTCCGAACCAGCAACCAACCAACCAGATGATAAGCAGCAGAGGCCTGGAATGTAATCCCTGATGTGCGCCTGGCAGAGAAATGTTGCACAAGAGGGATTTTTTTCTAATACATTGCCCGTTGGAGAAGCAGTGTCAACCTTACAATCCTCCATGGAGTCAGTAACAAGACCTGACACACACACCTGCACCATAACTGGAGCTGAGGGTATGGGGCCTATCGCCAACTGGGATAAAAGTTTTGCCAGTGCAGTTATTATTTTGTGTTCTGCTAGCCCCCGCCAGTCCTCTCATGGCAGGGAAGATGGGAGCAGGACAGACAGAGGTGCTCCTGAAGATGGAATCATATTGTCCATGTCATCCCAAGGTCGTGATGCAGTCACTGATACCGTCAAGTCTGGGGTGATCATTGGGAGATGTAGGAAATCCATGATCAAGTGTGAAGGACCATGAGCTGAAAAATAACGTCCCTTTTCAAGTAAGCAAGCATTTTCCTCTTCAGTGATTAAATCCAATAAATGTGCCTTCTTCCATTACAAAGCATCCTGCAGATGGGACTCTGCTTCCTGAAAAACTGTAGCATCCCAAACCAGGTTTACAGTCTTCAGTGGGCAATGTTCCATAGAGTATACAGGTTGTCATCGTAAATCTTCAGCCCCTGACATAGTTTGAGGGGAATTAGGGACAGACTTCCCTTCTCCTGCATGTCCTGCTGCACAGTGGCCTTAGGATCTGCCATCTTGGGAAAACAGTGACCCCTACGAAGAGTAGGTGATATATTTATTGAAAATAAACAATACAGTGCTACAATACGAGAAATAATAATGACATATTTTGTAATAACTATCATAATATACTGCACAAAGAGATTTAGTCAATATAGATCTCATCATGTCAGTCAAAAAAAAAGAAAACAGAAACATTTTTATTTATTTATTTATTTATTTATTTATTTTTGTTTAGTCTTTGGTAACCGGGTAAGGCCCACTAGGCACAAGTGCCTGTTTTCAGGGGCGACCCGGGAGCACTGGGCGGTTAAGTGACTTGCTCAGAGTCACACAGTATGCAAGTGGAGGTTGTGAGAATCAAACTCAGGTCTGGTCTGCTAGCTGTACCAAGCTCGTTTACACCTCATTTCTCTAACCTCTAGGCTATACTGCCATGACTTTGTCTAAGTTAACAGTTTGAACAATATTTTCAGAACTCCATTAACTTATCTTTCAGAAAAGGGACTTTTTGCCATCTTCCAATCCATACATTTTTAGGTATCTTCATTTTTTCTTGATAGCAAATATTGTTTATTTCATGCTCTGTCATTCTTAGCAAATGTTCTGATTCTACAAGAAGTTGTTGCAGTACAAATTTGCATCTAGCCTGCCATAATGACTATTTTATACAGGTTAAAATCAACCTTACAGTGCTTTTCTTTATCTGCAAAGGTTTATAAGAAAATCCTCCTACTATTTCTTCATATGAACACACTCTCTACAGGAGACTTCTCCAATTTTTTGCTACTAGCTGCCAAAAGACTTCAGCATAAGGACATAGTAATAAAAAATGTTCCATGGTTTCCTCCACAGCAATGCATATTTGTCTTGGACAAATTCTTTCTGCCTGACATTTATACTTGGCGTTTGCTTTAACATTGAGTCTTCCATGTGAACATAACCAAAGCACATCCCACATTTTTGGAGGAGTTCTGGGATCACACAAAGTGCTCTCAATTTCCCCCCTTTTTTCTTCTGGTATTCCCTTAAATACTGGGGTAACAGTAAATGCTTTTACCTGAATAATGTCATAAATCTGTTTCCTTTGTTTACCCACTATATGTGGTGGTTCTATATGCCATTTTCTCAGCTTTTTCAACACTTGCCTAAAATACTCAGGACTAGCCCTAAAGGAGTTAGGTATTCCAGTTGGCCATAACCATATTTCAAATACAGTGTCCAACCACTTTTGTGCAAACAAACTCCATAGTGATATTCCTGGTGTTCTAGGGTCTTTTAGGTTGTAAAACAAAAACATTCTGTAGAAAAATGCTATGGGGTTTAACATATTCAAACCTCCTTGATTCACTGGGAGGTATAAAGTTTCTCTTTTAACAGGGTTCAACCTACTCCCCCAAATAACTTGGAACACTAAGCTTAATAATGTAGTTTCCAAATGAAGGGGATAGGATAAATCGCATTTAAGTATGTAAAAATATGGAAGAGAAATGTTTTTACTATTATTACCTTTTTTCTTTGTTTCCTGCCAGCTTTTCCATATTTGTACTTTATTTTTAGCATAGTCTAATTTTTCCGTCCAGTTTATGGCACTATTGTCACCCCTCCCAAATGTGATCCCCAATAGTTTAAACTGTTCAATTAACCCTTTAATACCTCACAAGTCATTCACCAAAAATGCTGTAGAACTAAGTGGATATATTATATTTTTGAGATATGTATGGATGCCCCTGTGGCTTTTGAGTAACTGTATATTATCCAGGACCTTTTCCAAATGAGTCTAGGTCCTTTATGAAAAAACACACATTATCTGCATAGGCCGCAGTTTTGATTTCAATTCTACTCTGCACTTTTCTGGACTCCCCTAATCATATTATCTTGTTGAATCATCCATAACAATGTGTCTAAACAGAAAATATGGTCTTCCTTGTCTGACACATCTTTGTATCAGGATATATGATCCAAGATGCCCATTCACTAAGTGGATGGTTGGGGCTGCCTTATTTAATGTGGTTATCCAATCACAAAATATTTGTGGTATACCATATGCCAGCAAAACTTGTACCATATAGCTGTGTGACATTTTACTAAATGCTTTTTCTTGATCTATGGATATAAGATATCCCATGAGTTTATCTTCCTTGTCCTGTTCTATTAATTCCCTGTGTAATAACACATTTTCATTTATGGAATGGCATGGTACTGAGCATGTTTGTATAATATTGATGAGATAGGGAGCTAGTTTAATTAGGATTTTTAAATCCATATTCATGAGCTCATCTCAAGTTGTGTAACAGGGTGTGCTTTGAAACAACTGAGAAGCTGCATGGGATATACTATATTGGACTAGAAATCTGCAACAAATCTCTCTTACTTACATCTGAGGGAAGTTTTCCTTACTTTACAGTCTTACATTGGTATTGCTTTGTGTTTAATTATTTTCGTTTTTAAATCAGGAAGGGGGTTTTCAAAACTGCTTATCTTGTGAGCAACTTCAGAAGGGTTGAAATAACTGCATATTTGATTTTCCTTTGTGGGTAACTGGACTGTCTACTAGTATTCTGTAACAGTTTGCATCAAATTACTTTTAAATAGTTGAACAATCAGTTACTGGAGGTTAGCTGAATTACTATAAAGGGCAGTACTCACCAAGGTGGTGGAGCAGTGGTGTATTTGATTGTTTCTAACAGTCACCAGTGGTTGTGGACTACCCACCCACCCTTCAACACCCCCCCCCCCAGGCATGACGTTTCCTTTATAGCCAAGGTTCTGAAATCACTTCCTCAACAGGTCTTGGGGCAGAACTGTCATATTCTTAATAACCCAGCACAGTGCATAAAGGGTAAGTACACACCACAAAAAGGAAGAAAAAAATATATATATTAATATATATTACATATTGTATATTATAAGGAAGAGGGACATGTGGGGAGTGGTGCAATGCACTGGCTTCGAGGCAGCAGTTTTCTGGGAGACATTCTAGAAGCTGCATTGCTGTCCTATCTGTAGGCAACATCAGCTCTGAGGGAGGAGGTTGCCCACCTCCAGGCTGAACTGGCAAGGACTAAGGAGGCCTCCCCCACCCAAAGAAAACCACTGCCACAAAGGTTGCCAAGGATGAAGAGCAGTTGAACCACAGTGGGTTCTGGGAGGGTGTGGGTGGTGGAACAGAGGCAAAGGCCCCGAGTTGTACCTCTACACAAACCATATGCCAGTCTGGCAGAGCAAGGTTCCTCTATGATGGCACCCTCAGTGGAGACCAAGAAGAATGCTGAGGACACCCACAAGGGAGACCCACAGAATGGTGGCAAGGGACACCACAGGGGAAGGAAACAGCTTCTGATAGGGGACTCAATTGTTAGAGGGGTTAGAGGGGTAGACATGGGGAAGGGAGAGGAGAGGAGAGGGAAGTAAGGTGCCTGCCTGGTGCCGTGGCTTGGAGGGACAAGAAACAAATCCTCAGGATTGCAGAAGCAGCATCACAGGAGAGGGAACTAGATGTCATTGTTCACCTTGGGACAAATGACCTAGCTAGGCATGGGATCAGTGCAGTGCAGGATGAAACTGTGGAGTTGAGGAGAGGCCTCAGACAGGTAGCAAGCACGGTTACCTTCTCAGAGGTGCTGCCAGTCCATGGCAGGAGTGAGGCTAGAGTACTACACACCATGCAGTTTAATGAATGGTTGCAAAACTGGTGCAGAGCACAGGGCTTTGGCTTCATTGGGGACGGGGGTACACCTGGAGAGATGAAGGTCTATACTGGCATGATGGTCTGCATCTGTCCATGAAGGGAACCAAGATCCTAAGTGACAGATTTAAATGCTTCCTTGGCAAGCTTTTAAACTAGCCATGGGGGGGAGGAGCTAATAAGAGGCAGGAAATTTCAAGCCTCCCCCCCACAAAACGTGATGGGTAGTAAGGTAAACACTGAGGTACAGTGCTCAACAGAGGGCAGGATGGGGTAAATGGAAAAAAAGACAAGGGCAAAAAGAACAGGCATGGGGGAAAAAAGGATAAAACCAACATTAAATGGAGGGCAATGAGTACCAATGCCCGTAGTCTGGGAAACAAGCTTCCTGAGCTAGTAGCCTTGATGGAAGATGAAAAATTGGATATTGTGGCAGTCACAGAAACATGGTACACAGGGAGCTATGACTAGGATGTCAACATACTGGGGTACACAGTCTACAGAAGGGACAGGGAGGGGAAAAGAGGAGGTGGAGTAGCTCTATACATAAGGAAAGGGATCAAAGCTACAGAACTAAAAAGTAAAAGGGGAGGACAAGAGGTACTCTGGGTCACCTTGGAGACAGCGAATGGTATCACAATCCACACAGGGGTTGTATACAGACCCCCATCTCAAGGGGAGGAAATGGACAAGAAAATGATAGAGGACATTATCAAAATGGCTGAAAAAGGGGAGACACTGTTGATGGGGGACCTGAATATGCTAGATGTTAACTGGATGACATGTACTGAAGCCACATCCAAGAGCAGGATCATTCTCTATGCCCTGCAGGGGGTAGGCCTTAGACAGCTAGTGTAGGAACCCACTCGGAAGGGAGCAATACTAGACCTGGTACTCTCAAATGGAGAGAGGATCACAAATTTGGAAGTCAGTAGACATCTGGGAACAAGCGACCACTGCACAGTGTGCTTCACAATAAGTACAACCATGGAGACAAGCCATACAAAAACAAACATACTGGACTTTAGAAGGGCTGACTTTGGCAAAATGGGTGAATACCTGAGGAATACACTAGCAAATGGCCAAAAAGAAGGGGTGGAAGAACAATGGAGAAAAATCAAAACTGCCATCATAGAGGCAACAAGCCATTGTGTGAAACAGATAAAGAAAACAAAGCAGAGTAAAAAACCACTATGGTTCTCAAAAGAGGTGGCAGGGAAGGTTAAGGAGAAAAAGGCTGCATTCAAAAAGTATAAGGCATCACAGAAGGAGCACAACAGGGAACTGTATCAATTAAAGCAGAAAGAAGTAGGGAAGGCAGTCGGAATAGCAAAAGCCCAAACTGTGAAAAAAATAGAAGAGGGATAAAACCTTTTATAGGTACATTAGAGAGCATAGAAAGGTTAAAGGAGGAATAGTGAAGATTAATAAGGAGAGGGGAGGTGGGCAGAGGGAGACAGTGAAAAGGCAGAGAAACTGAATGAATACTTTTGCTCAGTATTCACAAAACAAGATGAGGAGGAGTTACCTAAACCAGACAACAGAAGCACTCTGGGTAGGGGGGTTGACACCAGTCCATTTACAGAAGAAAGAGTCCTGAAAGAACTCCTAAAACTCAAGGTGGACAAAGCAATGGAGCCTGATGGGATTCACCCAGAATCCTAAAGAATAACAGGAGGACCTAGTGACACCACTGACCACACTTTTAACAAATCATGGGAGGATGGGGTGGTACCTGAGGACTGGAGGAGGGCAGATGTGATTCCCCTTCACAAAAGTGGGAGCAAGGCAGAAGCAGGAAACTACAGACCTGTAAGTTTGACCTCAGTGGTAGGGAAAATGATGGAATCACTTCTGAAAGAAAGAATTGTCAAGTACCTAGAGGCCAGTGGGGCAGGGACCCAAAGCAGCATGGATTTACAGCAGGAAGGTCATGTCAGATGAATCTAATAGATTTCTTTGACTGGGTGACCAAAATAATAGACCAGGGAGGGGCTGTGGATATGGCCTACCTAGACTTTAGCAAAGCATTTGACACAGTCCCACACAAAAGATTAATAATCAAGTTAGCTAGCCTGGGAGTGGGACCCAGGGTGGTAGCCTGGGTTGCAAACTGGCTGCACAACAGGACACAGAAGGTAACAGTGAGTGGAACACATTCCAAAGAAAGGGTGGTCACTAGTGGAGTACCTCAGGGCTCAGTACTGGGTCCAGTCCTCTTTAACATCTTTACTGGTGACATTGCATAGGGTCTGGAGGGAAAGGTATGCCTCTTTGCAGATAATACAAAGATCTGTAACAGAGTTGATACACAAGGGGGGTTAGAAAGGATGAGAAGGGACTTGGCAAGGTTGGAGGAATGGTCAGACATATGGCAACTTAGATTCAATGCAAAGAAGGGCAAAGTAATGCACCTGGGAAACTAAAACCCAGGAGAAGAGTACACAATAGCAGGGGAGGTACTAACAACAACAAAAATGGAACGGGACTTGGGGGTAGTCATATCAGCTGATCTAAAGGTTGGTAAGCAATGTGAAAAGTCAGTAAGGAGAGCCACGGGGATGCTGGGATGCATAGGAAGGGGCATCACAAGTAGAAAAAGGGAAGTGATTATCCCTCTGTACAGACAGTTGATGAGACCCCATCTGGAGTACCGTGTGCAGTTTTGGAGACCTCATCTATGCAAGGACATAGACAGGAAGGAAGAAATCCAGAGGAGGACAACTAAAATGGTGCAGGGTCTGCATCAGAAATCATATGAAGAGAGACTGAAAGAGCTTAATATGTATACCCTTGATGAAAGGAGGGACAGGGGGACATGATAGAAATGTTCAAGTACCTCGAGGGAATCAACAAAGTCCCAGAGGGTACCATCTTTCAGAAAAAGAGATGTGTAAGAACAAGGGGACACAATTTAAAGATAGAGGGGGGATGGCTCAGGTGTAATGTGAGGAAATCTTTTTTCACAGAGAGAGTGGTGGATGCATGGCACTGCCTTCCTGGGGAGGTTGCTGGGGCTTAAACAGTGGGGGAATTCAAACATGCATGGGACAGACACAGGGCAATTGTAGTGGGGGAGTGGCAGGAAGTAGGCTGTTGGTTAACTAGAATCTGCAGCTTATCCAGTAGTTAGGGAAATGGGCAGACTGAGTGGGCCAAGTGGTCCTTATCTGCCATCAAAGTCTATGTTTCTATGAGACTCAAGGATCTCCAGTTTTGTAGGTCTTGTCTATCTTGTTTTTTGTGCAGAAAAATTTGTATGGCAGTTTTGAGATGAAAATCCATAATTCCTGTTTCTAATATCTAATTAAAGACTTCCTGCAGGATATCTCCTATATCAAGGGCATGTGTTTTATAACATTTGGATGTCAGACCATCCAGTCCTGGTGCTATATCATTCTTTAGTTGTTTCATAGTTTGCACAATTTCCTCTTTAGTGATTGGTTGGGTTAAATTCTGTATTTCATTTTGGGGAGGAATTGGTAAATTTAAACCCTCAAGTATCTTTATTTTTTCCTGTTCTTCTAAATGTGGTGCTGTATACATATCTTTTAGATACTTTGATACCACTTTTAAAATATCCTGCATGTGGAAGACCTCATTGCTCTCACTTGTGTAAACACAGTTCATTAATTTAGCACTAGCCCTTGTAGAGCAGTTTGCAAAGGTATATCCTATGGCTATTTTCCCCCGGTGTACAGATTTTGTGTTCGAACAAGATTGATGTTATCCTAGAATATTGTAGGCTTACCATCTCTTGTTTAATATTCTGAATTTGAGTGGTTAAATTTATACCCTGTGTATTGACTGAAGAATATAATCTCCTCAATTGGTTCCATAGTGTTAAGTATTTTTATATTTATTTGTACTGTTTTGTTTAAATGATTGAATAAAAAAACGTTTTAAATCATTGTTTGGGTCTCTCCACCATGTGCTAAGATTATCAATAAGGCCTGCCACTGACATTTGGGCTTTAAGCAGCTCTTTTATTTGTACATCAATTTTTGTTTCATCCATTTGTACATAATTTAATTTCCAATAACTTTCCCAAATTTGATACTACCCTGTAGCCCTAATTTGCCTGACAGTAATACATGGTCTTATGTTTCTACAGGCACAGCCTGTGTTTCTTGAACCCTAATGGATTTAGAGAGAAAAAGAAAATCTATTCTTGTGGCTAAAGTTCCCTTAAAGAAGGCATGGCAACATTTTTCGTGTAGTACCTGGTACATATCCTGTAACCTGAATAATTTAATAATGTTCATCACACAAATTGTATCACAAAAGACCTTATCTGTTGTAGCTCCTCTATACTGCTTTGCTACTACGCAGTTAAAATCTCCACCCCATATCAAATTTTTTGCCATAAAAAGAAAAGGTTTTATGATATTAAACAGTTCCATCCTTTCATTTTTATGTTGGCTTGCTGCGCTTGTACGGCAGTCAACATATTAGGAGAGTGCAGCTTTCGGGGAGCGGCTGCTGTTGGGCGAATGCAGGGCACGCATCAGTAGGTGTGTCCCTCATTCCCCAATAAGCCAGCATGCTAGCACTGACACCAACATTATGTAAAGTGGACAAAACTTGTAAACAAAGTGCCGCTGCAATCAGAGACAAGCTCATCATGCAGAGGCACTTTGTTTACAAGTTATGTCCACTTTACTACGTGCCGTTCCCCCCCCCAGTACAGGGTGCCACACTTGGAGCCCACCCCAGCATGGCAACTGATGCCTTGACCGACGGGGGTGCCCAATCCCCCATTGGCTCCACTGTCCTCCCCCCAGTACAGGGTGCCACGCTGGGAGCCCACCCCAGCGTGGCAACTGATACCATGGCCGATGGGGGTGCCAATCCCCCGTCGGCTCCACACAGCCCTAGTCATCCTTCTGCCATGCTGGGAGCCCACCCCAGCTTGGCAAATGTCCTGCGTCGTCTTTTTTTTTTTTTTAAACCTGAAAATTAAAAACGGTCCCACGGCACTTCTCCCTGCCCCCTCCCACAACCCAAACTCACCCACTGCGCACCCTGCCTCCCACATCCCCCACCATACTTACCTCTGGAGTCCAAGCGTTGATCTTCGGTGGACCAGGAACACGTCTGCACTCTACAAAGTCGACCGCGAACTGAGGAAATGCCGGTAAGCTGTATAATGGGCTAGATAGGGTTTTTTTCAACTTTGTTGCATATCTCAGGCATTTTTTGGAATTTTTGCACCAAATTTTCCACATGGAGTTTTGGGGCCCTCCTCATGAACTCTGTCACTGTCATGGCGTTTATCGGCCTTGACAGGTGATTTCACAGTCACTGCACGAAATCACCTTTCGGGGCACATTAACGAAATGACAGTGGTGGTGTTCATGAGGTGCCCTCTTAAAAAGCCTATGTTCCAAATTTGGTGGAAAAAATCCAACAAATGCCTGTTTTACAAGCGTGCGTTGTCCAGTTGCTACGCAGGCTCGTAACTTCGAGCATTCACAACATTTTACTGCCAGATTTTCAGCATTGTCATTTTTGTACACCTCCTTGTGAACAGTACAGCTGTCATTTTCCACATCCTGGCCGAAATGTGTTTCCGCACTTCCGGTGCACAATAGCGCAGTCGCTGTGGGAAATCAGTGTTTGGGCCAGATTATGAAAATGACAGTGACACAGTTCATGAGCAGAGGACCTAAAATGCCTATGTTGAAAATTTAGTGATGATACTCCATAAAATGACTGTGTTACGAGCATGCGTTGGCAGATTGCACGCACGCTCGTACCGTCGTGCATTTGTGATATTTTCAGTCTGAATTTTCACCATTGCCATTTTTCCACACCTCCTGATGAATAGTACAGCCATCATTTGACATATCATGCCCAAAATGTGTTTTCGCACTTCCGGCACAGAATAGCGTGGTCGCTGTGCGAAATCACTTCTTGGGACACTTTGAGGAAATAACAGTGACACTGTACATGAGCAGAGGTGCTAAAATGCCTATGTTGAAAATGTGGTGCCAAACGCCCATAAAATGGCAGTGTTGCAAGCATGCATTGCATATTTCCCACACACCCTAGTAGGTTCGCAAATTTGGTATATTTACATGCCACATTTTGAACACTGTCATTTTTTTACACCTCCTTATGAACTGTGCAGCTGTCATTTCTCACATCCTGCCTGACATGTTTTCCCGTACTGCACTACCAAACACCCAAAGGGACACCCTAATGCTTGTCACTTTCTGCAGGGTGGGGGTGGGTTGGCATCAGTTCAATACTTCACTGCCATTCCTATGATGCATCTGTCTAACTCCTGCACTACCAAGGCCAATGCCAGCAAGCCAACATTTGGCATTGACAAATGCTTGTTTGAAGTGGGAGCATAAATATTTATTGCTCTCCATTCTGAGTTGTTCACTATGAAATCAACTAATAAAGCCCTTCCTTCCACTATTTCATTTATCTTTGTTACCTTATATCCATCTCCTCAAAACAGTATCCCCACCCTATCACATATATCTGTTCCAAAGGAGTAGCATGATGGGCCCCAATACCACAATTGTTTTGCTGCGTGCATTAAAGAAGTGAGATTCAATCTAGCGTCTTGAAGGAAACAGATGTCATAATTACTTTCTTTTAAAATCGATAGGGTTATTAATCTACGCTTCGGGTTCTTGATGCTGTTGACATTTAAAGTTGCTATCTTTAAAGTCAAATTAACAGCCATACAGGGATAGAGAGAATGGCTCACACATTTTTTAGATATCTAATTTTTCTCTTCTGGTACTTCTCCTAGGACTTACCCCCAAACATTTCTGCTTTTCTTTTGGTTGTTCAAGAATTAAGGCATCTCCTTCAGAGTCTGAAGAAATTACAGTACATGCTGAGAGGAGGTTTCTGATTCTCCCCCTTGCTCTGATTCCTGAGTTTCAAGAGCAAGAAGGTCATATTTGTTACTGAGTGGAAGCGTAGGGGGGGTGGGAGAAGCTTTGGCTATTTTATATATGGGTCTTTTCTACTGTATCTCAGAGCTCTTTTCTTAGACATCTCAGACATGGTGGGTGGTGCATAACTCTCTGCTCATTACTATCCCCTGCTGGGGAGACAACCATAGCTGGGGTAGACATCACAGTGGGGTGGAGGGAAATTTTCTTTTGGATCAGTAGGTAGGACTTGAACACTCACTGTATTTTCACTGGAAGGTGCCTCTGTACTGGGCTCAAGAACTGTAGCTGGAATAGGGTCCCCCTTGGGAGGCTGGGGGTGGTCCTATATTACCCTCATTAGGCTCTGCACTATTCCTTGCATTTTGTTCCCTTCATACAGCAATATCTTTCTTTTGAGCATTTACCAGCAGTACATCCTGGTCTGGCCTATCTGTCCAATTGTGTGTTGCCCATGGACAGGTGAGATAGGCATGTCCTGATTCATCACACAAGTTACATTTCAGCTCATTGTTACAATCATAGAAACATAGAAACAGAGAAGTTGATGGCAGATAAGGTCCGCAAGGCCCATCCAGTCTGCCCATTTCTTTTTCTACCTTATAAATGTGCCATCAGCCTGTGCTCTGTCAGTGGCCTATCTATTTATACTCATCTGTATTGCTCCCTTATGCCTATCCCATGCCTGTTTGAAGCCCTGCACTGTATTCATAGCCACCACTTCTTGTGGTAAGCCATTCCATGCATCCACCACCCTTTCTGTGAAAAAGAATTTCCTCACATTCCCCCTTAATCGGACCCCCTTTAATCTCATGCTGTGTCCTCTTTTCCTGCTATTTTTCTTATATTTAAACATGTTAGACTCTTTCACCTTGTTAATGCCCTTAAGGTGTTTAAATGTCTCGATCATCTCACCTCTCTCCCTCCTTTGCTCAAGTGAATACATGTTGAGCTCTGTTAATCTGTCCTCATATGTCTTCTGATGCAGTCCCTGTACCATTTTGGTTGCCCTTTTCTGGACTACCTCAATTTGGTTAATGTCCTTGTGAAGGTGTAGCCTCCAGTACTGCACACAGTACTACAGATGGGGCCTAACCAGTGTCTTGTAAAGAGGGGATTATTACCTCCCTCTTACGACTTGTGATACCCCTACTAATACACCCTAACATCCCCCTAGCCTTACCTACTGCTTTAGAGGTCTGCTTGGATGATTTCAGGTCATCGGTGATGATGTTGCCCAAGTCTCTTTCTTCCTTTGTGACTGCCAGCAACTCTTCTCCCAGCCTATAGGTGGCTTCAGGGTTTCTCTTCCCTATGTGCATGATCTTGTACTTCTTTGTATTAAATCCCAGTTGCCACTCTTCTGACCATTTTGCTAGTTTATCCCAGATCTCTTCTCATTCTACCCACCCCATCTGGATCATCTGCTCTGTTGCAGATCTTGGTTTCATCTGCAAACAGACAAGCTTTACCCTCCAGTCCATCTGCAATGTCACTAATGAAGATATTGAAGAGGACTGGCCCCAGAACTGATCCCAGTCAAACAAATCTATGAGATTAGTTTGACAGGATCTTCCTTTTGTAAACCCATGCTGTCTTGGATCCTGTGCCCCTATGGATTCCAGGTGTTGCACTATCCTTTCCTTAAGGAGTGCCTCCATAATCTTGCCCACTACTGAGGTAAGACTGACTGGTATGTAGTTCCCTGCCTCCTCCCTACTACCACTCTTGTGGAGCGGGATCACATGAGCCCTTCTCCAGTCTTCTGGGACTTCTCCTGTGCTCACAGACTCACTAAACAGTTCTGCTAATGGCTCTGCTAGTTCCACCCTTAGCTTCTTAAGTACCCTGGGAAGTATGCCATCAGGTCCCATTGCCTTGTCCACCCTGAGCTTAATGAGCTCTTGTAGGACCCTTTATTTTGTGAAGGGAGTAGTGCTCACCTCCCTCCCCTGTGTCCATGGTGCTGAACTGTGGGCCCTGCCCTACCTTCTCTTCAGTAAATACTGAGCAAAAGTATCTATTTAGGATAGATGCTTTTACAGGGTCCTCCTCCTCACATGCCCCCTTTTCTCCTTTGAGCTTAGCAATACCCCCTCTGGACTTTCTTCTTTCACTAATATATCTATAGAAAGTCTTGTCACATTCTTATACTGTTTGTGCTACTGTTTCCTCAGTTTGGGACTTTGCCTGCCTTACTGCCTTCCCTGCTTCCCTTAGGGCAGTTTGGTATGCCTCCCTATCTTCATCCCAACGTGTCCCCTTATATTTCCTGAAGGCCAACCTTTTGGCTCTGACCTTTTCTGTTACTGTATTTGAGAACCAAAGTGGTTTCCTTCTTCTTTGCACTTCCTTTTCTGTCTAACACAATGGGATGTTGCTTCAGTATTGCATCCTTAATGCTTCCCACTTTGCCTGTACCCCTCACCTGTGTTTCTTTTTGCCAGGGCTAGCTTAACTCTGTTGTCCATCTTATCAAAGTCAGCTCCTCTGATGTCCCATATTTTTACCTTGGAATGGGATGATTTAGATGTAGTGGCCAAATTGAACCATACTATGTGATGGTCACTGGTCCCCAGGTGACCTTCCACCTGGAGATCTGTGATCCCTTCCCTGTTAGTCAGTACTAGATCTAGGATATCCCTGTCTCTTGTGGGTTGTTGTACCAGTTGTTTGAGGCCATCCCCTGCAGGGAATCCACCATGTGTCTAGTTCTGGCATTTGTTCCTGCTGGTATTGACCAATCTGTATCCGGCATGTTGAAGTCTCCCATTATCAGAGTCTCCCCTTTAGCTGTCATGTTTTGTATATCTTCTAACTGTAATGTGTCTGTGTCCTCCCCCTGGTCTGGGGGCCTGTAGACATCCCCAATTCAAATGGCTGTTGCATTTCCTGTTTCCAGGGTGACCCACAGCTCTTCTGGCTCCTTATGTGTATTCTGAATTATTTCTGTAGCTTTGATATTTTCATTGACATACAGGGCCACTTCACCCCCCCTTTTTGCACCTTGGTCTCTTCCGTACGGTACATAGCCAGGTACTGAAGTCTCCCAAGTGTTGTTACTGGTAAACCATGTCTCATTAATTGCTACTATGTCCAGTTTAGCCTCTGACATTATTGCCTGCAGGTCTGGGATCTTATTTCCCAGGCTGTGAGCATTTGTGTACATGATTTTCCACTGGCCAGATTTCGGTGTGTTAGTTGTTGGGTGAGGTTTGACATTTCCCCTGTGAGTTGTATGGGGAGACAAACCTTTTTTCTTACCTGGTAATGCAAATGAACTGCAAACATGCTGAATCTCTGTTTGACCACTAGCTGAGGGGGAAGGGTGTTCTTCCCATTCGACGTATGGGGTGCTGCACCCCTCTCCTCATTTGCTAGTTTAAATATTCTGCAAAGACGTCAAATTTCTGCCCCAATGCACTGACTCCCTCCTTAGTCAGATGCAGTCCATCAAATTTAAAATACTTTTGCTCCCAGAACTGTTGCCAGTTCCCTACAAATCTGTGTCCTTTTTCCTGGCACCAGCCCTTGAGCCACATGTTTAGCTCCCCTATCTCCCCTTCTCTGACCTTCCGTCCATCTGCCCCCCTCTCCCAGACTGGCAGGATCTCAGAGAAGGAGATGGCAGACGAAATGGATGATAGTTTGTCACCCAGCCTGGTCAGGTGTTCCTTGGTCTCCACAACTGACTACCTGGTGAGATCATTAGTCCCAATGTGTACCAGGATGTCAATGTTTTCTCCTGCTTTGTGAACAATTTTAGCAATGCGGTCAGTGTCTTTCCACTCTGATGTACCTGGGAGACATCTGACCATTACCCCTGGCTGGAGATGGATATCAATTCCCCGAATCATAGAGTCTCCTATGATCAGATGTTTTTTGGATTTTCTTTTTGCTTTTTTTGTTTTGATTCCTGATTTGGGTGATTTTTGTTGTGCTAGCACCTGTGCTGCAGTGTCCTGCTCTGCAGTGTCCTCTGCCCCTTTGTTTGATTTCAGAGATAGAGGCAGATACCTGTTTGTAGTATTTATATGATTTTTGGAGGTAATATGTTGGAGAGCACAGAGTGATGGGGCACTCGATTTGCCCCTCCTAACCACCTGCCAACCTCCTGGACCAACTACCCTCTGCGGTCGAGGTTTTTCTGTTGGATATTGGGGAAATGGCGGGTGGTTCTTATAATGTATTTCCTCTTGAATATGAAATTTGAGGTGCAGAATCTCTGCCCATGCTGCCCGGAGCTGAGCCCTGAGATCTCCAATGGCCCAGCATGTGGGACAGTGTCCTAAATCCTGTAAGACTGTCCTTCTGAAAAGTGTTCCACAGTACCTGCAGTTAATGATATCCATTCCAGATAAGTTGCTGGGTTTATAACCTGGTCAGAGTAATTAGAAGGAAGAAAATGCAAGTAATGGTTTGATTTTGTGTTTTGTTTTCGTATAACTTGTTATAACAAGTTAAATTACTAGTGCCCCTGTAAATGAGCTCACCTTGTGGATGCCCCACCGATCTGCCCCTTCCTGCTCTGCCACAGGAATGTCACAACTGTGGTACCCTATAAAAGGAGTGTAGTGTGGGGTGGTTGGGGATGGGGGTGGGTGACTGGGCACTTCCCCTGCCGAAAAAGAAGAACCACGGATGAAAGAACAAGGAGGTAAGAGCAGACACAATCAGTCAACAACAAATACAGTAACCCTGAAAGCTTATCCTAATGTTAGATAAAACTGTAAAACCTGTAAAGCACCGCCTGTAATAATTTCAGAAAGATTTACCCTGTAAGAAAACACTTTGCTACAGAGAAAAATAAAGCAGTAACAGAAGATATACCTTGCAAAGACAATTTGAATCAGAAGATTACAGCAGTAATCTGTTAGCACGCACCCATAGGCGCACCTTGTAATAATGCAGAAGAAGGTATACCAGCAACAACAATTTGAATCAGAGAAAAAAAAGCAATGAAATGTTAGCAACAAACGTAGCAATCCCTGTGAGTACAAAATAAAAATAACAGCACATAGTAAATCTGCTTAGCCAAAAGAAATCTTAATCCTTTTCCCTTGCTCTGGTAATGTTATCTGCTCTTCCTTTCAAGCAATCTTAGAAGGAAGGAGCTCAGGTGAAGCTAGGTGTATTGGCCAGCAATCTAAGTCTTATGCCTCCAAGATTTCAACTAACCTGTGCCCAAACTCAAAACATAAATTACATTTTATCCTACCACACACAGAACTCAAATGCAATAATGAACCACACTTAAAGCTGTCCCATATAGAAACAATGGCCCCTTTCTCTCCCTAAAAACATGCTACTGGGTAGATGAACTGGGCCTGAAGCATTGCTTCTCAAACGTACTCTATATTTCTTCCCCTCTGTCCAAAAATGTTCCTCATCAAATATTGGTTGAAGCGGTCCCAGCAGTTCACATTGATGTTGTAACCAATGGGTTATATCATGGAATGATACATGTTCATTGTGGAATAATATTGTCACTAGTTTGATGGATGGTTTAGTGACGGGAATTGCATTGAATGGTAGCCAGAGTGCAGAATAGTGCTGTAGATCATACTTAGACCAAAACCTATTAAATTCCTGGGGGGTCTCAAAGCTTATATCAAAAAGTGTGACTCCAGACACATGGATTAGTGCTCGTACTTCATTGATAAAGAATCTCATAGATTCTTTTATTAGTTTTCAGCCCACATAAACTCTGTCTGGTAATATTTCAAGTCCCCCTAAGTACTGTATTTGTACAGTGTTTCTACATTGCAAGGGGGGTGGTTGCTGGACAGAATTATCTTTTTTCTGAGTTCTTCACAGGTAGTTTTTGCTTTTTCTTTTAAGTTTGGCCCTGTGAGGTTTGTGGTTGCAGCCTCATCCATCTAGTCACCCCATATTCTTGGCCTAACACTAGACCCTTCCCCTCTTGAGTCATTACTTTCCAAGAATGAAATGTCCTGTACATGCTCCAGTTCTGGTTGATCCACCTGCATGTCCTGTGTGTTTAAATCCAAATCAGAATCAGTGACAAAATGAGAGATTTGTTTTGCTGCTTCTACATCGCCTGGATGAGTAACCAATTCAGTTTGGTCATTGCCTGGAATGGGGCTATGACTCAGATCTGGCACCCACTGTCCCGTATCAGTTTGTTTCCACCCAGCGTCTATAAGAGAGGGCTCCAGTGTTTGCAGTGTTTTTAAATGAATTTGCTGTTTACCCGTGGTTTATCGCCCTTTTCATAACCCCAGTGACTTATTTCCCATTTGTGCTGTACCCTGTGTTTGAACATAGGGTGTAGTCACAGTTTTGTCTGTTTTGAGCTTCGTTTGTTGCAGCTTTCCGTTAGCCCCTGGGTTTGGCATTCTGCTGTCAGTGCGAGTTCCTGAGCCGTCAGTAGCTGCTGACTCACCAGGTGTCAGCCTTTCTTTTGATGATTGATACTGCATCATCAGTGTGAGGAGGTCTGTCAGTATTCTCAGCCTGGATTGTCACTTGCACTGCAAGGGCTTCAGTTTGCCCTTCTCCAGCATTTCTGGAATCACACTCTACTGTCTGGTTTTTATCTGGTTGTTTAGTTTCTGGATCACTTACTGTCTGTGGTGCTGTTTGCTGTGAGGTTGTATCTAGTGCTGCTAAAATCAGTTCATGCTCCTCTGTAACCAATTTACGTACCATTTCTTTTTTTCCCTCATCTGCTGTCCTTTCTTCTGACAAATCTGCAGAAAGCAGCACTTCCTCCATTACAGCATTTTGGATATCTCCTGCCACATCAGCATTTCCTCCTCCTCCTCTGTCCGGCTTCCAACTGAGCTTCTCCGTTCTGCTCCCAGGAAGTCAGCCCCCTGTTGGCAGAGATGGGGAATTTACCCAGTGTTCTGGCCAAATATACCCCATTCACTAAAAATATCACTAACAGCTTAATCTGGTTCAATGTCAGTTGGCATCCATCTGTATCCCCCTCCCACAGGATGAGACTGAAAATTGCTAGAACTGTCTAGTCCACCTTTCCCATTCAACAAAACTAAATAAATAAATAAAATTTCCAAAGTTATGAGCGTGCATAGGGAAATTGCAACAGATGGCCCTAACTTTGGCATTTTTTCATATTTTGACCCCAAATTTTCAATATAGCCTTTTTATGACCCATCGCATGAACAAGGTCAGAAACATTTCTAAGTCCTACCCAAAAGGTGAATTCAGCAGGGGACCACAAAATCATTTGTTGGGCAGGAGTTGACTAATGACAGTCATATTGTTCAGGATGTGGGGTCCCCAAAAGTCAATGTTGAAAATTGGGGGTCAAAATCTTAATAAATAGCTAAGTTAAGCATAAAAGTTCAAACCCCTATTGAAATACATTGAACCACATTTACCTTAGTTTCTCATATTGCAGTCACCAGTTCCAACAGAAAGACTTGCCTTTGATTGGAGAATGGTTCTTGAACCTGCAACCTGTTCAGTTGAGTGAGGGTGTGTGGGGGGTGTACTGGGAGTATGTGGGGTGGTGGGTGCTGAGTGGGAGCTGGGGTGGGAGGACTCATTGGCAAGAGACCATCTTTTTACAGGTTTAAAAAACACAGAAGGACCATTTTCATTATTTCAGGTTTGGGCTACAATGGGAGGGTGGTGGGTGCCACTAAACACCAGGGAATATAAACAATTTCCCATGGAGATGGTGATTGGTGGGGGGGTAGCCACTAGACACCAGGGAAATGGGGAACGGTGGTCAGTGGGTGGGGGTGCCACTGGACACCATTTTTTTTAAATATATGGGAACTGGAGGGTGGGGGGCCACTGGATACCATGGATCCAACACCAAAGAACATTCTTAAAAAAGATGCATGCACTGTTCATCAACATCTCATATTTTTTGCCATTTAAGTTAATTACTTTAGAACTGGTAGTTTCCTAGATTAAAATTGAAGATCATGCAAACTTGCCTGTGCCACAAACAGATGTTCCTAGTACAGGTATTGTAGATTAGTTTATAAACACAATGAGAACACCATGTGAGAGAAGTCTACCACTCCTTAATGAAGGATCTTGCAAGTATTCTGTCCAGGAGAAAAGGAAAATATTCTTTTTGCCAACATTACCTCTCACTTTTATAATGTTTTAAAACAAATTTCACATTTAACATAAAACAAATATTCAAAAGAAGCATTATATAAACCATATTAAACACAGAGGATGATTTAGAGTTTTAAAAGAATGTCACTTTGTTTTGCTTCTTGTTTAAGTTTGTCTGCAAATATCCAATAGACATCAGAATTTTACCAGTCAAAAAAACATGGAAATTCCACAGAGTTCACAAGGCTGTAATCCATTAAGTGTTCTATAGCATTTTCCTAATCTTAATCCGGCTATCTTTTAATGCACGCTATGCAAAATAGTTGATTCTAGCAACTGATTGGTTCTCTGCATACTAAGTGTGTATTACTCCTGTAATGATGGTATAATTTTCAATAAAATGTTCATATTAAAAATATACCACATGACAAATTCCATTGTAGCACCGGCATTATAACAGTAGAAGCACAAGAAATAGGACCCTTGCCATTTTTGCTGCATATTGGAGGAATAAAAGCATAAACAATAGAAATAACTATTTTTTCTATAATGGAGATGTCTAAAATTGAGTTGATGTAGAAATATATTTTATTTAATTCAAATGAGCTGGCAGAATGTTTTTTGGTGAGGGAATTTTCAAAATGATTCTTCCCAGAGCTTTACTTTCAAAGTTAGGTTTCTGTCTAAACTCATAGACTACTGTTAGATGGACAACATCATCTGAATTTTGCATCCTCCAAAAGATGCAGTTGTAGAAAAGAAATAATGCAAATCAAATTTGCATAACATTTTTACAGCAAAGTGTTACTTTGGGCTAGATTTTCAAAGGGACAGCTGGGGTTTGCATAATTTTAGCACAATTGGCAAACTTGTAATGAAAATGAAAGCATGTAGAAAGTAGTGTAACATTTTTTCACAGTTGCCACTATTTGCTCAAATAAAATTACATATTCATCAAAAAAATGACACACATCATGTTTTTGATGTACTCAACCATAAAATGCTTGTCAGTACTTGGCAATACAAAAGTAGTGCTTGACAAACAAAAATAGCAACTTGACCTGTGACTTATAGGCAGGTACTGTATTAGCTACCAACTTCTACAACTAAGTTCTGAGGATGACATAATTCCCGTTGATATGTAAGCATTCACATCCACCTGAACGGCATGACCAATAGGCATTTGATGCTACTGTTTTCTTATTTTGGCAGAAAATTATATGCAACAAATCATTCTATAACCCTGTTAAAGGCCCCTTTGTGATAGTATGGCACTGTGAATGGAAATTCATTTTGAGCGTATGAAGTTGCAGAAGTTGCAGGTGAGTTACAGATCATGTTGCTTTTTTGCTTGCCAAGTACTACAGTACTTTTTGTATTGCCAACAACTGACAAGTACTGACTTTGTCTGGATGCACAGAATAAAAGGTTTTGCACTTTATAAAACTATTGGATGCTACTGTCCAATTTGTATCTTGGTGTTGACCCGACTTCTCCAATGGAGTCTTTGTGCTTCTTTTATTTCTGCAGGAATGGTATAACACCTTGCTGTAGAAAACCCCCTCCCCATTTTCCTGGCTTGTGCTCCATTTTTATTTTTAAACCTGTTAAGAAAAAAAAGTCCATCACCACTCACCTCACAACCCCCTATCTAACCTTCCATTGTGTACCCACCTCCCTGCACACTCCTACTCCCTCTCACACATACTCACTCACCTGAGGTGCTCAAAGTGTGAAGATCTGCTCTCTGATCAAAGACACTTTTTGCTGCTGGAATTGATGACTGCTATATGACAGGTAAGGAAATTGTGGTTGGAACAAAACCACAGTCACCTTACCTGTCATACAGCAGTCACTGGTTCTAGTGGCAAGATGTGTCCAAAAAACAGTGACCAAATTGTCAGCATAGCCATCTTATTACCCCACCTCTTGCCCCAGTACAGAGATATTGTGAAATGCAAGGCAACATGTAATTATGTGCAACTATAATGCCATTCTGTGCCACAGGTGAGAAAACACATTTCAGGCCGGATTTGACAAATGACAGCAGTACTGTTCATGAGGTGATGTGAATAAATGTCTGTGTTGAAAATTTGGTGGAAAAATATTGAAAAGTACCAAAGCTTTGCATGTGTATAAAATAAATTCAATGGACGCATGTAACTTGGGCATTTTGAGGACTTTTTTAACCAGATTTTCAACATGGACTCTTTGGGATCTCACCTCATGGACACTGGCATTGTCATTTCATTAATCAGTCCAGAAAGGTGATTTTGCACAGGGAACACACCATGGCAATTCACTTCCCTAGAATTCATCTCCACAGATACCTCACCCCCTGGCTATAATCTTCTCCCATTAACTCCAGGCTCCTACCTTAGCCCTTATCACTGCCTTTCACCTCCCAGTTCTAGCACCATTCCCTACTCTAGTCATGCATACCCCTTCCTACCATGTCACTTGTCTCAGTCTATGACCACCTCTTTCAGTCATCCAATCACTATTTCTCTTTGTCACATTGACTTCCTTGGATCTTTGGAATCTTGGGTATATCATGTTGAATGTATGCCATGTTTACTGCCAATGTTGATATGTATATACTGGTTTACCTAGAGTGCATCTCATATGTTCCTACCATATCCTGTTATGTTTAAACAATTTCTGTTCTTGATTTCTGTATATAAGTGTTTTAATTATTCATGTACATATACCAATTATTGAACCTTGATTACTGTATATAAGTATATACGTGTTTTAAATCTTCCTATACATGTACCAATTATTGAACCTTGACCTTATCAGGTCCATCTTGCAAATGAACTGTGCTCAATGATGTTCACCTGAATAAATAAAGATTTGATTGATTGATTGATTGATTGATTCCATGCCACAGGTGCAAAACATGAAGAAAATTTTGAGTGTAAATATTAAAACTTGACAAACTTATGAGCTTGCATAGAAACATTTTAATGAATGCATGTAACTCAGGCTTTTTCTTTTTTGGTATTTTTGCACCAAATTTTCAGCATGGGCTTTTTGGGACCCTACCTCACAAACACTGACACTGTCATTTCATTACTCAGTCCTGAAAGATGATTTCACACAGTGACCACAAAATCACCTTATGATTCTGAATAACGAAACAACACTGACAGTGTTCATGAGATGGGGTCCCAAAAAGCCCATGTTAAAAAACTGGTGAAAAAATACAGAACAATGACTGAGATATCAATATAACTTAAAAACGCCATTGACATTCAGCTTTGAAGAGTGTAGACGTGTCCTGGTCCACAGAAGATAACAGAAGACAATCTCTGGTGGTAAGAATAGGGAAAGGGGGAGTGTGGCATGGTAGGTTGCTCAGTGGGAGGGTCGGGATGGGGGACAGGGAGATGACTAGGCACCATTTTCTTTTTTTCAAAAAAAAAAGACATCGGGGTCTGTTTTCTTTTTAGCTGGCTTAATTTTGTCAAACTTTTGGGACACTGGAGGTGGGCTTCCCAGTATCCCACACTGCTGGGGGGGCAGTATTTAATGTATGGAGACACTGAGAGTGGGCTCTCCAGTGTCCCATACTGGTGGGGGCCTTTCAGTGCCAACAGGGGGATTGGGTACCCCCCTGTCAGCAAATATAGTAAAAGAAATGTTTTGGAACACTGGGAGTGGACTTTCCTGTGTCCCACACTGGCAGGGGGTAGGCAGGCTTACACTGTCAACAGGGGGATTGGGTACCCCGCTGTTGGCAAATTCAGAAAAACATTTTTTGAGGCACTGAGAGTGGGCTCCCTAGTGTCCCACATTGGTGGGGGGGGGGCTTACATTGCCAACAGTGGGATTTGGCACCCTGCTGTCAGCAACATACAGTATATTTTTATAATAATGAGCATACCTCTGCCCCCTTTCCCTTAAACTGAGTAAAACGTGCAATAAATGATGTTTACCTAAACGAGGGCTGAGGAATCTGATTCTGGCCTTATTTTTGTTAAAAATGTCCAGAAGAGATTTTTTTTTTTTTTACAGGGGCCGGTCTTTTTCTCCTGTTAGAGTAGTGCCACAAATTTGTGGCAGTTTACACGTAAAAGTGCCATTAATTGTGTGAAAACTGCCACAAATTTGCAGTAGTTTCCCAAAAGTAGTGCCACAAATTTGCAACACTACCAATGGCCAAACACAAAAAACATATTTCTGGCCAGTATTTAAAAAAAATAATGCCAGAATCATGTTCCTGGGGCCCTAATTAGGTAAACACAACTGTTGGTGTTTACAAAGGGGCACTGTTTTTTGAATTACAGCATTTTTCACCCAGCACTAACTGAAAACAAGATGGTGGCATCACAACACTACTGAATCCATCTGAAGCAGGAAAAATTGCTTTTGCAAAAGCAAAAAGTGCTTTCTCATGGCACATCAATTTTTTTCCCCATAGACAATAATGGACAACTTTAAAGATGAATGACTTTAGAACAGATTAATATTTTTTCACCAAACCATCAAAAGGCATATCTGCAGCCCAGACCCCATATACCTTAACAAATTCAGACCAACCTCCAAAGCAGTTTCTGAGATGTGGCCGAGCAAAGAAATGGTAAATTTCAAATTTTTTGGCACTCCACAGCTCTGCAACTGTACCACTCACAGGAATGAAAGTTGCCAGATCCAGAGATCTGTGGTACCAGACAGTGTATGGAAACTTTTGGGCACATCGGTTGTATGGTTGCAAAGTTATTAATGTACAAAAGTTTGGGTTTAACATAGAAGTGGCCAGGCAACCCTAACTATAGTGGCACTACCGTGTACCATGCCACTATAATCTCTCTCTCTCTCTCTCTCTCTATATATATATATATATATATATATATATTGCAAAAACTTCATTAATGCATCAGTTAGGGTGAAATCCATAGCAACAAAAGCAGGAAAATGAGGCGTTAGGGTTTCCGTCCCTAACACCCCACCCCCAGGGTTCCCACTCCACCACCCTACCACCATCCCCCTACCCTCCACACACCAACAGGCATCAGGGTGTGCCATGGGGTCATCAGGCCTAACTCTCACCCTGATCCATGTGTAAAGATCCTGGCACACTACAGTATAGGACAATGCGGTGAGAGTTAGGCCTGCCAACCTCATGGCACACCCTGATGCTTGTTGGTGTGTGGAGGGTGGGAATGGGGTGGGATGAGTGAGTGGGAGCTCCTGAGAGTGAGGCACATCATTTCCTACTTTTTTCTATGGTATTCACCTAACTGATGCATTATCAAAGTTTTTACAACTAATTTCCTTACATTTTGAGGTAGCATAATAGTATCCTCATTTTACTTGGGGAGCACAGGGTCCTCCCATCCAGATAGTATAATAGTATCCATATTTTACGGTGAGAATGCAGGGTCCTTTGGACCCTGCACGCCATCCCACTCTTGACAGAGTACAACTGTGTCCATATATCACAGTGGGAATGCAGGGTCCTTTCGCACCCTGCAGTCCCATCCCTCCATCGAGATAGCACAACCGTATCCACATGTCACAGTAGGAGTGCAATCCCTCCACAGATCTACAGGTAAATTAAACAAAAACAAAATAAATTTGGGCACACTGGGGTGGACTCCCAGTGTGCCAAATTAGTTGGGGGGGATACATGATGCTGACAGGGGATAGGGCACCCCCATCAGCAATGAAAGTGGGCTGGGAGGAGGCATCTGACCCTAGGAGTGGGCATCCCGGTGTCAGAAAGATGTGGAAAAAAAATTTATCTTGGCACACTGGGGTGGGCTCCCAGTGTGCCACAATAGTGGGGGGTGGGGGATACACACTGACAGGGGAATTTGGCACCCCGATGTTGGTGCTAAAAATAGGAATTTGAGGGGGCAGACTAGTTCGATGCAGGATGCTGCATCGATATTATCGAAAATTTTGATGCAAGATTCTGCATCAAAGAAAAGATGTTGGGGGATGGTTTTCTTTATTTTACAACTTTTTAAACAATAAAATATTTGGGCACACTGGGGTGCCCAGTATGACAAATAAGAGTGTGTGTGTGTGTGTGTGTGTGTGTGTGTGTGTGTCGGGGGGGACACATACCGACATGGGGATTGGGCATCCCGATGTCGGTTTACAGAGCAGGTCTACCTTGACTCTACAGCTGGCGCATGAGTTCTAGCTAGGGCTGCAGAAGTCAAGAAAATACCATTCTTCTCATACAGAGAATGGGCTATAAGCCATTCTCTGTAAGCTGGCACTCAACATTAAAAACTTGTTTGGGGCCAGCTTTAAAACAGAAAAAAAACATCAGAATACACCTAAAGGGGTCCTCTTTAGCTGTGTTCTGATGTTTTTTTTCTTTTCTTTTTTAAACATTCTGTGCTTCAAGATCCTCACTAAGTGGCAAACAAGATGGTGGATGCAACACAGCTCAATCGATCAAACAACTTTGAACTTTGTGCAAAATATCAGCCTTCTTTGTGAAAAGAAGCTAGTATTTTGCACAAAGTACTCATGTTGTGTGAAAAATATGTATTTCATGCCTGACCAATAAATTTTCCCATAGGAAATAAGGGGAAAATTTAAAATGTCATACTTTTTGAAGGGATTAAGATCTAGGATGACAAAGAAATGTTAAAAAAAAAAAAGATTTTTCACTTTATATCTTAGAAACCACTCTACAGATTCCCACAGAATTTAACAGGTCAAGAGACCTATCCCTAGAGATTATGCATGCCAAATTCTCTGCACATCCATTGAACAGATCAAAAGTTATTAAGGTTCAACTTTTGAACTTTAACATAGAAGTACAGTTTCACCCTAACTATACTGGCACAACCGTGCCAGTATAATATATATACATACACATACATATATATATGTGTGTGTGTGTGTAATGCAAAACACTTTGTTAATGTTCCAGTTAGAGTCAAAATGAGGCATTAGGGTTTCCCTAACACCTCACCCTCCCAAACCAGGCAGGAGAGCAGGTGTGGGTGTGCCTTGAGCTTCTCAAGCCTAACAGCTTTCCCCATTCAATCTGTAAATAAGGGTCAGATGTGTAGACTTTGAGAATGGGATGAGCATTGAAGCAAGGCTTGAGCACATCCCTCACCTGCTCTCCTGCCTGGTTTGAGGTGGCAGGTTGTTAGGGAAAACCCCAACACCTCATTCTCAACCTTTGTTGCTTTGACCCTAACTGGAGCAATAACAAAGTTTTTTACAACTTATTTCCTTATTTTTTGAGATAGTATAATAGTATCCTTATTTTACTGATGGCCCTCCATAGATGTAATAAATATATATATATATGTAACAGGTACATGAGGTGGTAATATATATATATATATATATATATATATATATATATATATATATATGTATATATACAGTAGCTGTGAAGCATAGGGCCCACTGGGCCCTGCACTTCCATTTATAGTACAACAGTGACCAAATTGTCAGCATAGCCTTCTTATTACCCCATCTCATGTACCTGTTACAGAACATTTCTGAATCCAAGCCAAAATGTAATTTCGCACAACTACAATGCCATTCTGCACCACTGGTGTGAAAACACATTTTGGCCAGGATTTGAAAAATGACAGCTGTGACATACATGAGGTGGGGTAAGAAGAAGGCTATGTTGAAAATCTGGGGTCAAATATTTAAAATGTCAAGTAACAAGTGGGCATAGCGAAATTGCAATAAATAGTCATAACTTTGGCAATTCTTCATATTTTGACCCCATATTTTCAACATAGTCTTCTTATGACCCCACCTCATAAATCCCATAGGTGAAAATATTCATATGCATGACAAAATGCAATTCCGCACCACAGGTTTGAAAACACATTTCAGACAGGCTGTGACAAATGACAGCTATACTGATCATGAGGTGGTGTGAAAAAGTGGCTATGTTGAAAATTGTGACTCAAAATATTGCAAATTACCAAAGTTAAGCATGTGCATAGAAATATTTCAGTGAATGTGTGTAATTCAGCCATTTTTGGGAACATTTTTAACACATTTTCAGCATGGCCTTTTTGTGACCCCACTTCATGAGCACTGACACTGTCATTTCATTAATCGGTCCTGAAAGAAGATTTCATGTAGTGACCAATAAATCACCTTCCTGGCCCAATTTACAACATGGCAGTGACAGTGTTCATGAGGTGGGGTCCCAAAAAGGCTATGTAGAAAATTTGGTGAAAAAATTTAGAAAATGGCAAAGTTATGAACATAAGTTCAAAATGCCTTTGAAATACATTATAGGGCACTTACCTTTATTCCTCAGTTCACAGTTTGGCTTTGAAGAGTGCAGACATGTTCCAGTCCACAGAAGATGACAGCTTTTGACCTCCGGGGGTAGGTACAAAGTAAGAGGTGGGGTGGTGGGTGCTCAGTGGGAGGGTCGAGATGGGGGAGGGGGACAGCAGGGAAGACTAGGGACCACTTTCTTTTTTTTCAGGTTTTAGAAAAAAAATATTTCAGGGGACTGTTTTTTTGTTTACAGGTTATTGACAATATTTTGGGACACTGAGGATGGGCTCCCCACTGTTCCACACTGCTGGCGGTGGGATCTAAATGCTGACATGAGGATTGGGCTCCCTCAGTGTTGGCAAATTAATAAAACAATGGTCTGCGGGTGGGGGAGGGCATCTGACACAGGGGGTGGGCGTCCTGGTATCAGATTATATACAAATCCCATTTATCCAAATGTCTTGGGGGACATGAAAAACATTCAGATAAAAGGAGTTTTGGATAAATGAGGTTCCTGAATACCATTACCTTTTTGCTAGTATCTCACCACATCCAGACCACAATTTCAATTGCTGTTCATAAAAGACAAGAGGAAGCACAGTAAATCTTAGTGCACTGCCTAATTCTATCAGTCAATACCTCTTTGCTGTACATGCACAAAGTTCCCCATTCTCTTACTACTGTAGTCTGAAGAGTCACTTCCAAAATGTCACCATGCTGTTTTGGCATTTTTCACGTACTGTACTACACGGGTGGATTATTCTCACAAAGACTACATCTTCACTTCCCTGTGGGATTCCCAGGTGGATGTCTGTTTCTAATCTTTAATCAGTTTAACTAACATTTAAAGCTGAATGAGAGATTGTTGTCTCACTGGTGCTGCTTGCCTCAGGGGTTGGGCCAAGCAAACAAGGCAGCTAAGAAAAAAGGGAGAGTTACTGACTATCCTTTAATCAGTTTAAATAACATTTTAAAGCTGAATGAGAGATTGCTGTCTCATCAGTACTGGTTCACTAGTCTGCTTGCCTTGGGGGTTGGGTCCAGCAAATTCGGCAGCTGAGAAAGAAGGGAAAGTTACTGATTATCCTTAAATCAGTTTAAATAATGTTTTAAAGCTGAATAAGAGATTGCTGTGTTTTGTTTTAGTTAGTTAACCAGGAGTAGCACACAAAGCTGAAAGCTTTTTTACAGGAGCAACGGGAAGCTAAGTGACTTGCTCAGGGTCACACAGTATGCAATTGGAAGCTGTGGGATTCAAACCACGGTCTGGTCTGCTGGATGTCACCAGATTTACAGCTCAGAGCCTTAAGCCACTGTGCTGTACTGCCTCCCTCTGTCAGAATTTGCAGCTCAGAGCCTTAAGCCACTGTGCTATACTGCCTCCCTGTGTCACTGGTGCTGGTTCACTAGTCAGTTTGTCTTGGGGTTCGGTTCAGCAAAATATGACGGTAAAGAGGGGGAGGGTTACTGATTATCCTGCTATCAGTTTAAATAACATGTTAAAGCTCATCTTGTGGTTGGATTCAGCAAATTATTAAAATTGAAAAAATGTAATAAAATTGAAAAGTAACCAGGGGTATGGCGATCGCGGGGGCTATATAGGGGCAATTATCGGGGGTGGGAGTGAATGGTGCCACTAGACACCAGGGAAAACAAGAGGCTCATAATTCCCACTGCAGCCGGCAGCAGGAGATTCAGCTGCAGCTGCAGAACTATGGTGGAAAGTTCCTCTCACTAAGCTGGGCACCGTATACCATTACAAGGGCGACTAGTTTACCACAATGATCATTACAGGGACAAATCTGATAGTACACTGTAATGGTTGTGTGGGTCCCTGGCATGCTCTCTTTGGGTCTTGCACCCCCTCCCACTCCAACCAAGAGTTGATTATATTTAATTCTGGTGGGTTCAAGAGTGCAGCCCCCCTAAAAAACAAAAGCAGTTTTCCTGACAGCACAGTGCTGACTGCAACAGTGGTTGGCATTGAGCCATCACTGAAAGGCATTCAACAGATGTTCTGTCACTGAAACTTGGTGGAACTGCTTGGCACCCGGGATTCTGGGTGTCCAGAAAAGTATTGCTGGCCCTAATTTTGAAAAACAAACAGCATGATCTAGCTAAACAGGGTCTGTTTAGCTAGATTCTGGTGGTTGTTTTTTAAAATGACAGGTTTTATGCATTTTCCACGCTTTTAAGTTGGCGACAGAAAAAAACAAGATGACGGCTCATGAAAATGAAATGTTTCCTCATGAAAAAGGATTTTGTTCTCGTGAAACAGAAAATACTGTCATGAGACTAAATCCTTTTTTGCTAGATCAAAACGTTTGTTGAGCTCAAAACAACTATCCTGAAAAATGAACTTCCCATAGGATATAATGGGAACTAAAAAACTGAATAACTTTGCAATAGTTGAATATTTTTGTGCTGAACTAACAGTGGCAGTTCTGTTACCCAAGTTCTTTCTATCATAAAAGAAAATCACGCCAAAATTCTACACCATCTGGGTGCAAAGTAATGAGGAAAAAAACTGCAAAAAAGGTTGTCTTTTTACTTTGTTTCACTATCCAGACTTCAGAATCCACACTTACAACCAGAATAAAACTTGCCACATCAAGAGAGGTATTCCACATGACAGTGCATACCAAATTTTGTGCAAATTTGTTGAACGGTTGCAAAGTTATTAATGTGCAACTTTTGAGGTTTAACATTAAACAGGCTACTCAACCCTAACTATATGGACATGGCTGTGCCCCTATAATATAAATATATTATAATAAGACTATAAACTCTATGGTGAGATATTCAAACTGTGCCCAAAAAGTGTGCAACAGCAGGAGCAAGTGCAAGTCCACTGCGCCCATGAGCAAAAAGCACGATATTCAAAAACTGCACAGACCAAGATGCACCTATGGCAGATGACTGAATATCTCACCACCGCTGCCATAGCACAGCCAGGGATGTGAAGTTGTGCATATCTGATGCATCACAGCACAACAAGGGATGCTCAATGGAGCAGTCCAGATGCACCATAGCACAACCAGGGATGCCCCTGGAGCAGGGCAGCAATGCAACAGCACAACCAGGGATGTAGGGGCCCACCACCCATACCACAAATGGGCAGAGGAGCATACAGCAGAACAGACATCATCCCCCACACCCCATGCACTGCACAACTGGGGAGAGCTGGAATAACCACCGGCCCATGGATAACAGCAACCAACCCACAGCTGGGCCATAGTGCCTCAGCACACCCCCTGGCAAGCTGTGACTGGCACACAAGGAGGACTGACCACCCTGTGCCACACCATCCCACCAATGCAGAGCACACCCTGCACCATGATCACCATACACCCTTCCCAGGAGTAGCACCCAACAGTGCAGGACACCCTATGCATGCCACCACCCCCACTGTGACAATGCAACACTGTGCACCATGGAGCCATGCAAGGCAGCCCCACCATGTGCACCCTGCTATGGGTGGCAGTAGACAGCAATGCAACAACAGCATACACAGTGCCACCCTGCATATCCCCCCGAGGTACAGCTGAGAGACCGACCATGCATGGCCACACAACGTACTCCACATGCAACAGGGCATGCCCTTGACCCCACCACCAGTGGTACAGCATCCTGCACACCCTCCCAAGGACACATCCCATCCCAGCACTGGAAACAACAGCCAGTACAGACACACACAGTGTTGCATGGAAGCATGCACCACACAGGATGCAACACAGTGTATGGACAAACACCCACCCATACCCAAGGTCACACCAAAACAGGGACACAGTAGCAGTGTCAACCAAGCCACTGGCGTGTGGCCACGGCTGATGTGTACACACAGCCAGCACCCCTACATTGCACAGGTGTGCTAGCCACCCTGCACAGGTACCATGAAGCTGTATGCCACCAGCATGTTGCTAGAGCACAAGTGACAGACACTGGAGCACATCCCCTGCAACAGACACAAGTGACAGCATGGAGAGGGGATGACAACAGCGGAGGCTACAGTGCCACCGGAGGCAGATGTGCACCATACTGGTGATGGAAGGCAACCTGGCATTGTGCCAAGTACAGTTGTTATCCAGCATGGATAGCCACCACTGACACACCAGCAGACCGTGCATATCACAGACATGCAAGGGTGTCAGCTGCACAGGCCATGGATGGTCTGACAGGGGTGCCATGCACACAGTGCATGCACCATGGACCACTGCACACAGGCATCCAGTGCACAGAGTACAACACACAAACCACAGACAGTGACTGATCCCTCTGCCCACAGCATAGGTGGCTCACTTCTGCACACACACATATGCCCATGCGTGCACCACCCCTGACGCCATGCACACCACTGCAGCTAAGCACCTGTAGCCCACTGCAAATCAGAGACCACCACAGTTGTCATAATAAAACAAATGTATTTAAAATAGGAAATACAAAAACTATATACAACTATGTACAATGGGGGGAAGGGCTACATACCAGTTGGGGGCAGGTCAGGGGCAGGGGTGAACATATGGGAGAGGGAAGAAGGGGTGTGAGGGTGGGTCCAGGGGGAAGGTGTAATTAGGGCATGGATTGATCAGCGTCTGCCCTGGTCTTCCTCCATGTGGCACCGATGTTGTCTCCTCCTCCTCACCCCATGGCGGTCCATTCTTTGCAGGAGCTCCAGGGTCACCCTCGCCACCTGGAGCAGCTCCTGCAGTCCTTGCTCCAGTGCCTGGAGTCACCGTCCACCTAGGATGAGGGAGCAGAGTCAATAAGTGTGACTGTCCCGTCCCCTGCAGCCAACCCATTGTGCATGGCATACAGCCATGTGCCATGCCCCGTGATGGTGTGCGACCACCCACAGTGACTGTGTCCACAAGACCTGCCTACCCAGGCAGCCACAGCCATGTGGACCACTGCACACACCCACAGCCCATGTCCTGCACAGCACCACCATGGCCGTACAGTGACTTGGCTATGCGGTGTGAAGGCAGTGGCACAGCCACGTGCCTGGTGCACACATGGACCACCATTGCTGCACTGCCAGACATGCAGTACCACTGGACAGTGCTGACTGTGACAAATTGCCTGCATGGCAGTGGTGTCAATGGATGGTGGCCATGCCCCGCTGCCCGCCCAGTTATACAGCATGCAATAGTAATCATGGATGTAAGGCACTCACCATCATCAGGCTGGTCCCTGCGCCACTGCAGACCTTCAGCCCTCCTGTCCTACTGGTCCTCCAGGTGGTGCCTCTGCTCCCTCACCTGCCTGTGCTCTTCTGGGCCTAAGGTGCAAACATGGAGAGAGGAACATCAGTACAATCTGGTAGCAAAGTCCCCCCACCCCATGTGTGTGCAATCCCACATGGCCATACCCATCCAACCCACACCCCGATACCACCACCACGGCCAACACTGGACGGCCCCCCCATGTGCCGGACACATGCAACCATAATACCCGTATGGACGATAACAGTGTATGGATGGGGCACCTACCTGGCCGTGGCACTGTGCCCCTCCTGGCACATGCCTGCAGGTGGGAAAGCAGGTCCAGGTCCCTGTAACGGTGGTGACACTGCTCCGCCATGCACCCCATACCAGTGGCTTCCTCCAGAGCATCAGCCACCTCCTGCCAAACTGCACTCCTGGCCCTGTCCAGGGGTGCATCACCATATAGAGCCCCAGGATGGGGCTCTAAAATGGCCACCAGGTTCGCAAGATCCACCTGGCTCCACATCACTGCCCTTCTCTGCGCCATCTCAGCAAAGTGGTGGATTCAAAATGGTGCTCAGCAGCGCGGTCCTGGCAAGTGCAGATGCTGCACAGTACAGAGCTGCCATTCCCTATCGTGCTGTCACCGAACAGCGCGATAGTGGTGCACCCATGCCTGATGCATGGCGCCTAGGGGGCAAAGGTCAGACACAGGGTCAATGGTCTCTCGCACATGGACAGCCACAGTGAGATTGGAACCCAATGTGTGTGGCGTGATTGGGTGCCTGTGTGCCACCTCTTGTAGTGGCCTACAGTGCTGTGGCCCCAAATATGCCTACAGCACCCCGGTGTCACAGCGTCATATATGTGAACAGTGCAGTAGCTCCACTGGCACAATGGTGGCCATGCCCTGCATTGCCTTCCGCACACAGCACGTCAGCAGAATGGCAGGCACCTGCGTCATCGACCTGGGCATGCACAGGTAGGTGTGTACTGCACATGTCACAGAACTGCGCCCTTGGCTCAGCACGTTCAACACAATTTCGCAAAGCGCAACAGTGCAATATTCAGACAGCATATGCAAATCAGCTAATCAGCCATTCAATGGTCCAGTCACTGCATTTGCATCCACTTAACAATGCGCTTCACCTCATTTGCATGCATTGCGCTATAAAAATGCGACATTGGGCTGCACTGACCATAGTCAGTTACTGCAGTCTATTGAGGTGAATTGCATGCTGTTTGGGAGTGTGGACTGTGATGTTTGGGACATGCATGGGACTGCACAGTCACAGGTAACACCTATCATTCTCACAGGAGAAATAATGACCGATCGTGAGGTGGAGGAAGAGGAACAGAGACATGGGAGGAAGAGGAGGCCGAACTTCACCAAGGCAGAAACAGATGCCCTGTTTGAGGCCTATCTCGACCAGGAGCCACTGTTCAGCGGACGCCAGGGAACACCACATGACCATGCTGCTGCATGGGAAGAGGTGGCACATGCTGACAACCTGCATGGCAGCCACCAATGCTCTGTGCAGGAGTGCAAAAAGAAGATGGGCACGGACAGGCGGAGAATTAAGGAGAAGGTGGCTGCCATCAGGGCAGCAAGGTCTGCGACCGGTGGGGGACAGCCGGAGGTGCAACGCTTGACCCCACAAGAAGAGCGGGTTGCTGGCAGCAAGTAGCGTTGCGCCATCACGTGTGTTCCAGGTGGTGGATTCCAGATGGGTGGTAGCCTGTCACTGCATGGTAGGTCCTGGTCTGTCATTGGGGGGGACAGAGTAGGTCACATACATTAATGCTACTGTTTTTCCCTTACAGCTCCTGAGCGTCTACATGGGGCAATGGTGGTGGGCTTCTCCACTGAGGGCGGTAGCATGAAGATGGAGGAGGGCCCGTCCACCTCCACAGGCATACGGGGGTCAGGGCGACAGTGGGCCAGTCTGGACATCCGGACTGATGTTGGTGGAGCAGGTGCCGAGGAGGCCCTGCCCATGTCCCAGCATGCTGGCATCCATGGATGCCAGCATGCTGAGACTCGGGTTAGTGCTGGATCCATCACCAATGATGATGGAGCTAACGTCATGGGCAGTGATACATGTGGGCCATAGGATGGCCACACAGCAGGTGACATCACGGGCATGGCTGTGGGTGGTGCCGCTGTGGAGGCCTGCGTGACATCACAGTCCCAGCCTGTGCCTGTCTGCACCAGTGGGGCAGCACTGGTGTGTGTCCAGGACAATGGGGCTGTTGTGGCCACTGCGGCAGCACCATTGAGCCCTGGAGAGTGGCAGCCAGAGGGGCAGTATCAGCAGTCGGCCAATGGCCATGGGGGTACAGTGTCAGGGGGCGGCATCAGTTCACCACCTGTGGACATGCCCAGGCCTGGCCCTGGTGTGCAGCACCCACCCTCAGGAGGTGCTGACCATCAGAGCCATGAACACCATGAGGAACAGCATGCCGATCAGGCAAATGACCTCTTAGATGAGCACACCCGCATACTCCAAGCATCAGTCAATACGCAGATGCAGCTTGTGACAGCAGTGGATGCACTCAGTGTGGCTCTGCACAAGGCAGAAGAGCGGTGCAGCAGAGACACTGCTCTGCTCCTGGCATGGATGAAACAGTTGCAGGAGGATGTGACCGCTGCCATTGACAGGCAGACACAGGCAATCACAGCTGTCATGACCACAATGGGCACACAGTTATTTGCCCATGCGTCGCAGACACCATGCAGTGCAATGTCCACCCCCTGTTCCCGGTGTCGTGCGACACCCTCCTTGTCGACACCGGGTTCAGCTGTGGGTATCCTGAGCATGCCTAGTGCAGGCATGTTCGGCGTGCTGCAGACCCCTGCGCGAGCACGGTTGCGTTCATGCAGTGGAACCCCTTGGGGACCTTCGGTGCCACACCATGAGGTCATTGGTCAGTCTGTCACTGCTGGTGGGTCTCAGCGGGGCTGCCCACACATCCGTGGTGGCCATGGCACTGTGGCGTGTGACTGACCTGTCTCCCAGCACAGCTACTGCCTGATGCTGCTCTATGTGCATTGTGTTGTTCAGCGTGTAATGCATGGGTGGGGTATCCGGCCCTGCATGCACACACATGTTCCATCTGCACACCCTCCCAGCTGCTGTCCACTGTGGTGTGTGCATGATGATGCCTGCATTGCACTGTCCATCACTGTGCAATGGTGCCCAGCATCTGACACACGCACAATGATAGGCAGTGGGCGTGGTGGTCTGTGGACGTATGTGTGACTAGGGGTGGTGGTCAGGGTCGGCGTGCCTCCTACCCTTTCTGCATGTCTTGTGAGGTGTGTGTGTGTGTGTGTGTGTGTGTGTATAACCGTATGCCATGTTAGACCTGGCCCATCCCTGGCAGTGTGTGTGGTTCCATGCTCAGTCACTTCCCTTGACAACATGCACCCCTGGTGTTTGTCCATGAGAGTTCGTGGGTTGTGCCTTTGCCACTGGTGGTTGCACATGGCCCCATGACTTACCTGGGTTGGCTGAAGTGCTCCTCTGTGATGGTGTCCCAGTGCAGCTGTGCCAACTGGATCAGTTGGGGGTCCCATCGCCCAAGGGGGTGCTGCCCATCACCATCTTCACCAGCTTCCCCATTGTCCCCATCACTGTCTCCCTCTTCAACCTGTACGGCTATCCCACAGTCATTGGCCATGTTGTGCAGAATGCAACAGGCCAGGAATAGCCCGCAGACCTTTGAGGGGCTGTACTGTAGGGCACCGCCAGATGTGTCCAAGCAATGGAAATGTGCCTTCAGCATCCCGAACACCTGCTCGATGACATTGCATGTGGTGGCATGTGCCTCATTGTAGCATTGCTGCGATGGGGTCGTGGGCCACCAGTATGGTGTAAGCAGCCAGGGGCGGACTGGGTATCCACTGTCACCTGTGTGTAGAGGGTGGAGGTTAGTCTGGTGATCAGCATCACCCTGCTTTGGGCCATCTAGGCCAATACCCATGTCACCTCTGACTATGCCCCTCCCAAGCTTTATGTCTTTCCATGTGGTTTGCATACTCACCCACTAAGTGGCCAGTGGGGATATCCCCACTCTCAAATCTGTGGCACAGTGCTGACTGGTGTCAGATGAAGACATCATGTACTCCTCCAGGGTGCGTGGCACAGACATTGATTATGCACCCCCTGGCATCGCACACCACCTGGCAGTTGATGCTTGCATACCCTTGCATGAGGGGGCGTGAAATTCTTCCGGGCCATGTGGTGTGTGGATGGGCCAAATGGGTGCAATCTTATTGCCCTAGCATGCCAGGTACACGTATACCCTGTGGAACTCCTGTATGTTTGCTGTGTGCTCCGCCATTGTGCTGTGGAAATGGATGTACTCCACAGCATGTGACAGCAGTACTCTGAGGAATTGGGTGAGGTGGCATGATGTCACCGACTGGGTTATGCCTGTGGTGTCCTCTGTTGGTCTCTGGAAGGTACCCATAGTGAGCAGGCACATGCAAGCTGTCATGTTTGTCTCCACTGACAGAACATGGCTCCATCGTGTGGGTGCCTGCATCACATCACTGCACAGCTCACAGAGCCACCTCAGAATTGCCTGGTTCAGGCGGTACCGGCCCACGATCTCAGTATCGGTGTACAGCTCGAAGCGGTGCAGGCTCGGTACTGCCTGTTGGAGGCATACCACAGATGGGCCCTTCAAGAGCCATGCCCCCTTGCTTCCTGCCTTCTCACCCCCCTCATAACTGCCTCCATCTGGATTGTGGCACTGGCCATGTCCCTGGCTTGTGTTCCCCCCGGCTGCTGTTTCTGTGTTCCCTCTGCTGTCCTGGCTGCTACTTCCTCTGCACTGGGAACACCTTCCTGTGGTGGCCTCAGTGCTGTGTGGCATTTCCCCCTTCTGCACTGCACTGTGGCTGTGGCTCCCCACACCTTCCCCGTGCCTGTGGGTTCCAGGTGCTCTGTCTCTGTCCTGCCCTGTGTGTGTGTGTGTGTGTGTTGCCTGTGTGGCTGGCTATGGTTCAGCAACATGTGCCTTCCCTGTAGCGTTCTTGCACCCCTCTCTTGTTCCTTTTTATTTTGTCTCATTTCCGCTATTGCACAACTTCCGCTTGCTCCCCTATTGCGCATGGCGCATGTTGTTGAATATTGCACTGTGCCATTTATGCATGGTTCCTCCCCCTTCAGTTGCGCATGCATTCATTATCATTGCGCTCTTGTGCAGTGTGATTTTTGGGGCGCATCTGCCTCCTGCTGAATATCACAGAATGGCACATTTTTGGACTTGCGCTGGCGCAACCCTATTACGCATGGTACAACCCTTTTGAATATCTGGGCCTTTGGATCTGCTAACAAAGTTTTGGTTTATACTGTATAATCTAAAATATTTGCTGCCTTTTTTATGCTGACTCAGACTGTGGTCGCTGTATGTAGTAGTAGTAGTACTAGAATTTCATTCTTTATGAGGTTCCTCTCCAGTGCTTGGAGTGCCTACACAGAAAAAAAAATACTTAAAAAAAACAACAGAAAAATAGACTTGATAAGTACTTATTGTCTAGTTCTAATACTTTCTTTTATGTAAATTAGGGGCATTATGGGTCTGTAGGCCCTCTGCACCCTTATTCATTCTTAGTATGATTCTTAGTATGAAAAATAAACAAATCAACAATCAACAGTATACTCATGATAAACAACAAACTCTGGCCAAAGCCAATAGGGCTGAAGCTAAGGGCAGGTGAGGAATTTGAGGTAAAAATATTGAAAATTTGCTTTTTAATATTTACACCAAATTTTCAACATAGCCTTGTTATGACCCTGCCTCATGAAGAAGTATAGAGAAAATGTGCAACTCCTGGGCTAAAGGTGATTTTTGCACAGGGACTCCGAAATCAGCTTTCAGGATGCAGAAACACATTTTGGGTAGGAGTAGTAAATGACAGCTGTCACATTCATGAGGTGCTGTGAAATAATGGCTATGTTAAAAAGTCGGGGTAAAAATATTGAATATTACCAAAGTTATGAGTCGGTGTTTGCAAAATTCAGCATAGCCTCATAACTTTGTCTATATATATATATATATATATATATATATATATATATATATACATAAGACAAAGAACCTCTGAGCGCAAACACTGAGGCAAGGGTTACCCCAAAGGGCAAGGAAGCCAGGTTTCAAGAAAATACAAAATCACACATGCCCCCACAATGCAAAGCATCATGGGTTGCATATGCAAATCACCACAGAATGTTATGCTGGTCCAACTTTAAGCAGAATTATATTTACACCAGATTTAAAACATAGCCTTCTTATGACCACACCTCATGGATAAGGTTAGAAAAAATGTTAAACTCCTGCCCGTGAGGTGACTTTGTGCAGGGACCGGAAAATCACCTTTTGGGATGTAAAAAAAAAATTGGGGCAGGATTTGAAAAATGACAGCTGTCACATTAAGGCGGTGCTGTAAATATATGGCTATGTTGTAAATTTTGGTTAAAAATATTGAAAAATACCAGTTATGAGCCTGCGTTTGCAAAATTCAATGTAGGCTTATAACTATTTTTTTTTAATATTTTTACACCAAATTTTCAATGTAGTCTTCTTATGACCACACATTACGAACAAAGGCAGAGAAAATGTTCAACTCATGCTCAAAGGTGATTTTGTGCAGGGACTGCAAAATCACATTTTGGGATGTAAAAAAAAGCACATTTTGACCAGGATTTGAAAAATGACAGCTGTCACGTTCATGAGGTGCTGTGACGATATAGTTATGTTGTAAATCTGGGGTACAAATATTGAAAATTACCAGTTACAAGCCTGCATTCACAAAATTCAATGTTGGCTCATAACTTTATTATTATTTAATATTTTTATGTCAAATTTTCAACATGGTTTTCTTACGTCGCCACCTCATGGACAAGGCCAGAGAAAATGTTCAACTCCTGCCCGAAAGGTGATTTCATGCAGGGACCACAAAATCCCCTTTCTGGACAGATCTATCTAATGACAGTGCAATTGTTCATGAGGTAAGATCCCAAAGATGGCATGTTGAAAATTTGGGCTAAATATATGCAAAAATGCCCAAGTTATGCCACTAAATTCAAACCTCCATTGAAATATATTAAAGTGCATGCTTGTTTTTTCAGTTCGTAGTCTTGATTTAAAGAGTGAAGACGTGTATGCAGTCCAGAGATGATTATGGCATTGAACCCCCAATGGTTAAGTAAGGTTTTAGGGGGGCGGGGTGGTGAGTCCTGAGTGGAAGGGTCATGTGGGGGTGCAGTTACCGCCCCAAAAGACATCAATGGATAGTTTTCTTTTTGCAGGGTTGTAAAAAAAGGAAAACACAACATGGAGGATTCCTCATTCTGACACTGGGGGATTGGGAACCCCCAGTGTCACTCATATGGTTTTGGGGGTGGGGTGGTGGGTGCTGAGAGGGAGGGTTGGGTGGGGAATCTAGATATACTGTATATATATGTACACATAGATAAAATAAAAAACACACAAATGACATAACTGCGCATGCACGGTAGTTAGAGCACTAAATATCCCCCAGTTTCACGGTCAGGATGTCCCCAACGTAAAAAAATAGAGTGCAGTGCGAGTGGCGTGCTCTAAGTGGAGGTGACAGTGGGGCAACTCCATCATGTTGTTTGATTGCAAATAATGCGAGGAATGCTGAGTCCTTTTCTCAAAGCAAGAGGTCTGCAGAGCTTCCCCTTCTGCAGCCCTAGTAGTGCAACAAATGGACATTGCAAACAACTTGTACTGTGGCATCAGTTCATGCAAAAGCTACTACCATGAGGTACTTCTTCAATTTCATTTAAGAGATGTTGACTGTATTTGTAGTATGAATGCTTACTGGAAATGCATTCCAGAGGACTGGGGCCACAACTGAAAAGTCTCTCTCTATCTCTCTCTCTCTCTCTAGCAGACTTGAGCTTCACAGATGGAACTTTAAGCACACCCTGTCAACTGGATCTCAGAGCTCCAGTGGGAGCATAAGGAGTCAGAATTTGGCAGAGATAACAGGAACCCCGAAGAACTTGGAGATCAATCCACCACCTAATAGGCAGCCAGCTCAGCATCTGTAGTGACAGTATAATACGATCTGACCTCTGAACAGTGGTCAGAAGCCTCCCTGCTGCTAGATTAGCTGCAGGTGGTGCATCTGACCCCCTGTTAAGCCCTTATAGATCACACAACAGTAGTCGAGATGCTAGAAAACAAGGATATTTACGAGAGTGGTAAGGCTGACAGTAATAAGCAGGGGGTGCAGTCTGGCAGTATTTTTAGATGAAAAAGGCAGCTGTGGACAACACAGTACACCTATGATATAAATATCAACTGACTGTCCAGAACCACTCCCAGATTGCAAACTTTCTCTGCCAACCTAAGTCTTACCCCACTAAAAGTGGGGAGTCTCTGGTTCCTAAAAGTAGTTGGTAACTGCCCCTCATTACCTTCTACCAGCAATTTGGTCTTGGAAGGGTTAAGTGCTAACTAACTGGAGATCATCCATACCCCGATTTCTGCCAAGCATTGTTCTAGCTTCAGTACAAATGATGCCATCAGTAGCAAAAGACATATACACCGGGTTTTATTTGCATAACAGTGAACTTCCACACTGTACTGGCTAATGATTTCCCCCAGTTGAAGCACGTACACTGTGAATAAGACAGATCCTTATGGGACACTGCAGCTGAGTGCAGACAAACGCAACCAGCAAGAGTTAAGCACCATCAACTTCTCCCTTCCACTTAGGAAAGAGTGGAACCATTTTAAAACAATACTGGACACTTCCACCTGCTCCTCATGTCTGTTCAGCATACCTGAATTATCCACAGTCTCAAAGGCCGAGGACAGCTCCAAAGGAATATGACAGAGATCTCCCTGTGATCCCTCTCCAGAAAAAGATCATTGCTTAACCTGACCAAGCCTGTCTCCGTGCTATGCCCACTGTGGAAACCAGATTGAAATGGCACGAATAGATTATTTTCCTCCAGCTGTGCAGCAACCACTTTCTCAACTACATTTGCCAAAAATGTAAGGTTGGAGACAGTTCAAACATTTGCTGGATTGTCAGGATCTAACAATGCCTTTGCCAGTATGGGTCTCACCACTGAAGTATCCAGTTACAGCCCCCTAAGTCTCTATCTTCCTCAACTCTTTCTGTGAATTACATTTTTTATTTTCATCATAAAGAACAACACAATATTGACTGCAGTACAAAGTAATATCATAGGAACTGGGTGACCATATTGCATTACGACAATCACATAAGTTTCCCAGTAAGTAGAGCTGTATAGAAGGCATACACATTTCAATTCTTATATTGTCTATATAAGGATATTAATAAATTAGGTACATAGTTCAGATTAGAATTTTGAACAGGTTAACCCAGGTACCAATGTTCCTTCTTTTTTTTTTAAACTCAACTTTCTTAGAAAGATAAGGGGTTCGATTTTCAAAGTGTAGGGATTGGGAATGACGCAAAGTGCTTGAATCAGAGACATGATGCAAGGGGCACACTGTACCACACCTTGTGTCATTCCCAGTTCTCAAACAGGGCTTGCAGCACTGGCAGGACCTGGTGCACCTAATAGCTGTATGCCAGAGGTGTGCTGAACCACAGCCAGCAACGTAGTGCGAGGGTGCACTGCTCCTGGTTGCCATATCCCTAACCATGGAATTTTCAATGCCCTGAAGTGGCCACAAGCAGAACCCATGGCTACACCAGCCACAGCTAGTCTAATGGTCCCATGCACCATGATGGGACTGACATGTGGCACAGCCAGGGACAGCCAGCAGCACTGGATGGCCACCTTTCATAGCCTGGGGCAACCTCCAGGATAGGCAGTGCCTTGTGTGACCCTGCCCACTGGAGGAGTGGCATATACACTGGGAAGTTCCCCTGACCCACCTTGCACCTCTGCACGTGTCCACCCTGGCATCTGTAACTTGGTGCCTGTTCTATCTCTGACACATGGTCACCTGCCACCACATCCCAGAGGACATTATCTTCCAACACAAGGAGGACTGCACACAGCGTGCAAATTGGTACCTTGGCTATGGTACTCCATTCCCTAGATGATGGCAATATTAACAAATACTAATGTTTAAAAGTTGGAAATACCACTAAGATTCAGTGTTCCGACCATTCCATGTGGCTGTCACTGCACTGTATCTGCTTCATGGTGGACAGGCTGGCAAAGGTGGCAGCCATGCTGGGCCGCAGTCTGCATGGGCTCTGATTAGAGCTACATTTGCCTGTTTAAAGCATTTATGCTCCCTTTGATAAAATTTTCAGGAGAGCTTTGTAAGAGTTTTGGGGAGTTAGATTTTAACATTTTTGTTTGTTCGTTCTGCATGTTTTATCATTTAGTTTAGTATAGGGACTGAGTATTAGGCAGGGTTGAAGAAGTGAGTCAGAATAACAGTGGTAGTTTTTCTTTTTAGAAAGGGTCAGAGTGCTGCACTGTAATCTATACTTAATTATTCCAGAAGTTAGTAGTCGAGAGCCAGTTTTGAAGATTGGGTTCTCACCTGCCACAGTCCAGGGAGGTGAGTTGTGCTATGGAGGACTGGGATGAAGAAGACACATTTCTGTTGATACAGAGGAGCATCTGTGTGAGGAGGACTTTGTCAAGTCTGGAAGTGGAGTACAACTTGGGTCAACCAGTGAAGGATTCTGATAATCTCATGAGAGAAGGCCAGTATTCTGCTGGCAGGCTGGAGTGGCAGTGAGTGGTAGGGTTAACTTGCGTGGTGCGAGGTCAGAGCACCACTATCTCATGGGAAATCCCTATGTGTCTGCTGTTGCTCTTTGCCTGATGTGGAACCGAGTGTGACCCGATAGGAGCAGTTCTCCTTTTGATTTAGTTCGTCCTGTATGAAGCCATTTCTCTCCCACTGTTGGAGGTGGATAACACTGCAGCTGCACATTGTGGATCGGCTGTATGATCAGTGTCATTTCTGTGAACTGGTCAATCATAATTTAGAGCCTTGCAACTTTGATCCCAGTGTATGTGCTTGTTTCTAACTGTGGAACTTTGGCCCCTGATGTAGTGCTGGTGAGAGCAGAGCTTCTCCCTGGCAATAGCTTGCAGTTGGTTCTGTGAGGGTGAGTGCCTTATATTGACTTCTTGGTGAAAACATTCCACTGATGAGAGAAGTGTCTTCTCGTAGCCCATTTTAAAACTGGCCCTCAAAAAAAATGTACTGGTTTCAGTAGTTTGTGTTTCATCTGGACTGTGGTGGTGTCAGCATCATTGTCCCTTTTCTCCCGAGGACTGGAACTGGTTTTGCCAAAGACTAACAGCTAGACTGGACTGACGGCTGTTGCCCTCTGAACATTATATCATGTTTGGTCTGAAAATTTTTGTTCCAGTCCTTACAGTGGATTGGCATTAAATGTTACAGCACATTGCACTTTATTGATTTCTCCTTTTAAATAATTTATTATAGTACATTAGGGTTGGGAGGGTCGTTGGGGGGAGGAAGCTTGTGGTTTGAGAGGGGTGAGTGGTTGATGGGGCATAAGTGGCTAGTGTTAATTGAGTAAGTGAATAATTGTGAGTGATTGTGGGGACATTTTGTGTTTATCTGTGTGTTTGATGTGTGCATGGTTGGTCTGAGTGGTGAGTGTTTCCTTTTGTCTTTGCACTTTTATGACCATCTAGTGCTTTCTCGGGACTGGTCTAGCTAGGCAGGAGATGTGTTGGTGCCTCAGCCTCCCCATCTCACCTATGCTGCCTCTTGGCTCCTCAACCTTCACCTCTTCACCAACCTCCCAGTTTCTGATACTACAGTGAGGTGCTGCAAGGAAGTCGGCATTACTTGAAGGTGATTGATCTGTCAGGTGCCAAGGGAAGCTGAGGAGGGGGTGGTGAGCAACATTGAGGTTGTCTGGTGCAGGAGAAGCCCTGGGTGTAAACGGAGCCTAGGAAGAGGCCCAACATGTTTGGTCTCCATACCCAGCATTCCCACCGAACCAAGTGGGCAGGCAGCTAGAGGACCGGCTGCATCCTCTAATCTTCTTCTGGCAGTGCTTTGCAATGTCAAGTTGATGAGGAACAAGACTGTTATTTTTGAAGACTTGATTTCTTCTGTTGACCTATGAACATACAAAATTTTCCAGCAGATAAAAGCCTAGAGGTCTATCAAGTCTGCTCGAATGTGCAGCTAGCACCCCTTATTCTGCAGCTGCCCATCCCTTCCACCCTTCCCCTCCATTGACCCTCCCCCTTGTCCTGTCCCATCCCTTTTTGAAGCAGTCCACTGTTCTACTGGATACCACTTCTGCAGGTAATGCATTCCACTCAGCTACCACCCTCTTTGTAAAAAAGTGTCTCCTCATCTCCTTCCTGAACCTTCCTCCCTCCAGTCTCATATCATAGCCCTTGATGTCCCTCCCATCCCTTACTTTGAACAGCCCTTCTGTACCTGTCTTGTTTATTCCTTTCATGTACTTAAAGGTTTCAATCATGTCCCCCACTGTCCCTCCTCTCCTTCAGCGAGTACACGTTCAACCACTCAACCTCCTCTCATATGATGAGTCTCCCAGCCCCTTGATCATCTTTGTCACCCTGCGCTGCACCCCCTCCGGTAACTTAATGTCCCTCTTCAGATATGGGCACCAGTACTGCACACAGTATTCCAAGTGCAGTCTAACTAATGACCTATACAGTGGCAGAATCATCTCCTCCCTCCTCGAGGATATACCTCTTGCAATGCAACCTAGCATTTTGTTGGCCTTTGCAGCTGCCTTACTACATTGTGTTGAGTTGTTCATTGACCCTGTAATGAGCACCCCCAGATCTTTCTCCTCCTCTGTCTGGGCTAGCTGCACTCCCCCAGCTGGTAACTCCTCCTTGGGTTCTTCTCCCCAAAATGCAGCACCTTGCATTTTCTGGCATGAAACCCCAGTTGCCAGGCATCAGACCAGGTTTCAAGCTTTGCCAAATCATTCTGTAACCCCTGCAATCCCCCTAAGTCATCCAGCACCCCTCCCATCTTGGTATCATCAGCAAACAGACTGATCTTGCTCTTGATGTCCAATGAAATATGTCTGCAATGAATATCCCAAACAACACTGGTCCCAACACTGAGCCTTGTGGAACATTGCTCATCCCTACCCTTGGGTGTGAGAGTTCCCCACCCACCACCGCCCTCTGTTGCCTTCCCTGAAGCCAGTTCCCTACCCATCTCACCAGCTTTGCACCCACCCCATGCCTTCTAACTTACTTCCCAGTCTCCCACGTGGCACCGAGTCAAATGCCTTACTGAAGTCCAGATACAGGACATCCACTGCATGGCCCCTGTCCAGTTGCCTAGTTACCCAGTCATAGAACTCCACCAGGTTGGTTTGGCAGGATCTGCCATATATGAAGTCATGCTGTCTGCTGTCCTTTAGTCCTTTGGCCTCTAGGAGGGCCACCAGCCTCTCCTCCAGGATAGTCTCCATCAGCTTGCCAACAATGGATGTAAGGCTCACTCGTCTGTAGTTCCTCAGTTCATTCTTGGGGCCACTCTTGTGGAGGGGCACCACATAAGCCATCCTCCAGTCCTGAGGTACGCACCCTGAGTGTAGTGAGGCATTAAATAAGTCTGCCAAAGGTCCCACAAGGACTGCTACCAGCTCCTTTAGTACCCTGGGGTGGATGCCATCTGGGCCAGGCGCCTTGTCTACCCTCAGTGCCTTCAAACCCTCCTGAACTCTACCCTCCATGATTTCCCCATCTGTCACCCCCTCCTCCCCTCTTTCTGCTGTTCCTCCCCCCTTGGGTATCACCCCCCCCATTCTCCTTGGTAAATACCGAGCAGAAGTAATCATTTAGCGCTTCTACCATATCGCATCCTGCTTCCACCCAACCACCCTCCTTCCTAATCCTTACTATGTGGTCCTTACAACTCCTTTTCTCCCTGAAGTACCTAAAGAAGTTCTTCTCCCCTTCTTAATGCCTTGTTCCAGCCTGAGCTCTGTAGATGCCTTGGCTCTCCTTACTGCCCTTGTCACCTGCTTTGATTCCATCAGATACTCCTCCCTGTCCTCCCCCTTTCTGGTTTTCTTGTACCTTCTAAAGGCAGCTCTTTTCCTCCTTACCTTTTTCATGACCTCCTTGCTCAACCAGCTCAGTTTCCTAGCCCTAGCCTTCTTGCTCTGGGCCTTGCAGCAGGTTTTGGTTGCCTCCACTATCCCCCGCTTTATGAACTCCCACCTCCGGTTAGTGCCCATACTTGGTTGAATTCTGGCCAGGTACCCTTTTACCATTTCTCCCATCCTCCCAAAGTCAGCCCTCCTGAAGTCCAGCACTCTTGTGCTGGATTCCACTCCTTCCCTGCCCATATCCAATGTGAGCCATACTGAGTGTTGGTCACTCCCTGACAGCAGTTCTTCCACCGTAAGTTCTCTCACAAAGTCCCCATTTGCCAGCACAAGGTCAAGGGCATTCCCTAACCTGGTTAGTTCACTGATCATTTGCAGCAAGAAGCTGTCCTGGCTTGCATCATGGAAACCTGGCTGGGTGATGATGTGGGCCAAGTTTTTGAGGCTGCAGTCCCAGCTTGATTTACCATGGCGCACTGTCCAAGGAAGGATGGCAGGGGTGGGGAAGTGCCCATCATTTTTTGATCAAGATTGTGCTCCTCAGTGCACCCAGTTGGTAGCACCCAATCTTTTGAGTGCATTACCATGCATCAGGGTGCAGGTGCAGGTTCCAGGGTCTCCTCGTTTACTGCCCCTCAGGGCAGTGAGGGGAATTTCTGCAAGAGGCAGCAGATTTAGAAACATAGAAACATAGAAGTTGACAGCAGATAAGGACCGCAAGGCCCATCCAGTCTGCCCATTTCTTTTTCTACCTTATAAATGTGCCATCGGCCTTTGCTCTGTCAGTGACCTATCTATTCATAGTCATTTGTATTGCTCCCTTATGCCTATCCCATGCCTGTTTGAAGCCCTGCACTGTATTCATAGCCACCACTTCTTGTGGTAAGCCATTCCATGCATCCACCACCCTTTCTGTGAAAAAGAATTTCCACATTCCCCTTAATCGCCTCCTCTAATCTCATGCTGTGTCCTCTTGTCCTGCTATTTTTCTTATATTTAAACATGTTAGACTCTTTCACCTTGTTTATGCCCTTAAGGTGTTTGAATGCCTCGATCATATCACCTCTCTCCCTCCTTTGCTCAAGGGTATACATTTGAGCTCCGTTAATCTGTCCTCATATGTCTTCTGATGCAGTCCCTGCACCATTTTGGTTGTCCTTCTCTGGACTGCCTCCATTTGGTTAATGTCCTTGTGAAGGTGTGGCCTCCAATACTGCACTTGAGTACTCCAGATGGGAGCCCTAACCATGTCTTGTACAGAGGATTATTACCTCCCTCTTACGACTTGTGATACCCCTACTAATACCCTAACACTCCCCTAGCCTTACCTACTGCTTTAGAGGTCTGCTTGGATGATTTTAGGTCATCAGTGATGATGATGCCCAAGTCTCTTTCTTCCTTTGTGACTGCTAGCAACTCCCCTCCCAGCCTATAAGTGGCTTCAGGGTTTCTCTTCCCTATGTGCATGATTTTGCACTTCTTTGCATTAAATCCCAGTTGCCACTCTTCTGACCATTCTGCTAGTTTATCCAGATCTCTTCTCATTCTGCCCACCCCATCTGGCTCATCTACTCTGTTGCAGATCTTGTTGTCATCTGCAAACAGACAAGCCTTACCCTCTAGTCCATCTGCAAGGTCACTAATGAAGATGTTGAATAGGACTGGCCCCAGGACTGATTCCTGAGGTAACCCACTTGTGACTTGCATCTTTTCTGACTGTATACCATTTACCACCACTCTCTGTTTTCTGCCAGTCAACCAGTTTGCCACCCAGTTGACCAACTTCTGACCCACCCCAAGCCAACCTAGCTTATTTATCAATCTTCTATGTGGAACAGTGTCAAAAGTTTGCTGAAGTCAAGGTATGACATCAACTGCTCCCCCTTGGTCCACCACTCTGGTTACCCAGTCAAAGAAATCTATGAGATTAGTTTGACAGGACCTTCCTTTTGTAAACCCATGCTGTCTTGGATCCTGTGCCCCTATGGAGTCCAGGTGTTGCACTATCCTTTCCTTAAGGAGTGCCTCCATAATCTTGCCCACTACTGAGGTAAGACTGACTGGTCTGTAGTTCCCGCCTCCTCCCTGCTACCACTCTTGTGGAGCGGGATCACATGAGCCCTTCTCCAGTCTTCTGGGACCTCTCCTGTGCTCAGAGACTCACTAAACAATTCTGCTAATGGCTCTGCTAGTTCCTCCTTTAGCTCCTTAAGTACCCTGGGATGTATGCCATCAGGTCCCATTGCCTTATCCACCCTGAGCTTAGCAAGCTCTTGTAGGACCCTTTCTTTTGTGAAGGGAGTAGTGCTCACCTCCCTCCCTCCTGTGTCCATGATGCTGAGCTGTGGGCCCTGTACTACCTTCTCTTCAGTAAATACTGAGCAAAAGTATCTATTTAGGATAGATGCCTTTACAGGGTCCTCCTCCTCACATGCTCCCTTTTCTCCATTAAGCTTAGCAATACCCCCTCTGGACTTTCTCCTTTCACTAATGTATCTATAGAAAGTCTTGTCACCTTCTTTTACTGTTCGTGCTAGTGTTTCTCAGTTTGGGACTTTGCCTGCCTTACTGCCTTCCCTGCTTCCCATGGGGCAGGTTTGGTATGCCTCCCTATCTTCATCCCGCTGTGTTCCCTTATATTTCCTGAAGGCCAGCCTTTTGGCTCTGACTTTTTCTGCTACTGTATTTGAGAACCAAAGTGGTTTCCTTCTTCTTTTGCACTTCCTTTTCTGTCTAACACAATGGGATGTTGCTTCAAGTATTGTATTGTATCCTTAATGCTCCACATGAACTGCAGAATGACAGTTCTGAGGAAATCAGTTCTGCAGTTTAATTCATTAATTCGCAATGCATATAATTATTCTGCAGTTCAGTGATTAGTTCTGCAGAATTTCTTTCTGCATTTTAATAAATTAGACCACAATTCATACATTTGTTCCACACTGCAGTGACTCACTGAACTGTGGAATAAATGTATGAAGTGAGAATTAATGTAGTAAACTGCGGAAAGAAATTCCACAGAACTGAACACTGAGTGATCAGGTCTGTAGAATTTCTTTCTGCAGTTTAATAAATTAATCCACAATTCATACATTTGTTCCACTTTTCTAAATCAAAATTCCCACAAAAGTTGCCAAAGTGCATTGCGAAATTTCATGAGAGCAAAATTCTGACTTTCATCAAAATTCTACTGGTGGAAGTTTAATCTTGCTCAGTCCAACTGTTCAAATTTCATGATAAATATATTGATACCTTAATATATGCATAAGCTTTCAAATACTGAGACAGGATACCATTAACATTCTGATAATCCCTTCTTTTTATTTATTGGATGCCATACTCATATCAAGGAATGAATTAACTTAATATTCCTTTATTACCTATTTAATTAACAGTATTGAAAATTGTATGGAATAGGTATCTTTGTGTGGTGGTATATGTCGAATTGCAAAATAAAACTGCAAATATGTTTACATACCCTAATGTCTAGACAGAAACTTAGGACACTGACGTTCAGTTAGACATAAATAGTTAATTATTTAATTTTCTCAAAATAATTGTCATGTTACATCATATAAATGACTTGGACTTAATTTGCTTAATTTTATATGTTTAGGTTGGTCCCATGATAATGATGGGTTAAGAAGAAATGTTATGGAGTCCTATAATGGTTCTACAAAGGTTTTAAAGTACATCAAAGAGGATACAAGTTTCTTTTTATTGTAATTCTAAGAGGTCGGTATATTTGACTTAGGCAGTATGTTTTCTGTAGTTCTTATTTGATTTATGATTGTCTGTTGGTTTTCTTATTTTTCTCTCCATTGAAATTGAAGTATATTTTATATGTATAGTGGGTACCTATACTAACTTTGTTTATACAGTATGTATTATTTTGGAAAATTAACAACAATAAAACATAAAAACTAGGGGAGTAGATGGCCAGCCTGTTCCTCTGCCTCAAAATATTGCTGTCCTACTCTGAACAAGGCAAGCCCCATTTTCTATGTATATCTTTTATTAAGTTCATATTTTGCTTCTACCAGCAACCTTGGAGTCATCAGATGCATATCAGTCGTGTTTATTTATTTATTTAAAAGTTTCACCAGGAAAAGCATACTGAGCAGAGATGCTCGTTTCCAGATATGTCATGTGTGCTGTTTCAAGCTCCTTTGTCTTTTTCTCCAGTTATTTTGCTCTTTTCTTACTGATTTATTTTCTGTAAGATACATAACTAATGAGTCTGCCCCTAAGGCATGCCTGTAGGGCTTCTCATAAAGTGTTCCAAGAGACCTTCCCATTATCACTGCTGGATAAGTATGCTCTGATTTTTTTATCAGCATATTGTATGTTTTAAAGGTGTTATCCTCTAGCATGAAAGTGTTTAACTTCCATTTAGAAAATGGGTATGGAGAATTCTGGCTTCTGATTGGCCAGTTCCATACCCAGAGCCATTGTCTATCTGAGAACAGAGCTCACATAGAAACAAGTGCTAGTACCAACTGCCCTATTATAGCTAGAGATATACCTACCCCACCAGTAGAGATTCAGCAAATTTATATTCCACTGGTGAAGTGGCGGCCAAGTGGCCAATTTCGTTGCGCTGAGAAGTCTATCAAATTTCCATGCCTTAGGCAGAATTTTCAAAGGCAAAATTTGGCATCCCGAGGGCAAAATTCCACCTTCCACTGCAAAATTACATCTTCTGGGGGTGAAATTCCACCTTCTGTGGTGACATTTCACTTTCTGCAAGGGAATTTTGGTGCAGAAGGTGGAATTTTACCAAGGAAGACAAAATTTTGCCATTTTGCGGGCATAATTTCACTGCTCCAATGGGCATAATTTCACATTTCGCTCCGCGAAATGGGCAGAATTCGCAGATTAATCCATGTAGTGAATTTTTCTTACTTCGACCACCACTTCCCACCTGTCACTAGAAATCTAAATGGTAGCTTCTCAGTAGTTTCTGTGGGTCACTGAAATTTCAGAAATACCCAAAAATGTCAGATTATGTACCTTTCAACTTTGATATATTCCTGGATTTTCAAAATGGGATTCTTGGGACCATGCCTCATGAACACTGTCACTGTTATTTCACTACTCAGTCCCGAAAGGTGAGTTTGTGGTCGCTGTGTGGAATCACCTTTTAGGACTTATTAATGAAATGACACTGCCACTGTTCATGAGGTGGGGTCCCAAAAAGCCCATGTTGCAAATTTGGTGACAAAATTCAAAAAAATGACTGCATTACGAGCATGCGTTGTGCAGTTTCTTTGCACGTTCCTAACTGTTTAATATTTTCACTCCAGATTTTCAACATTGCCATTTCTGCACACCTCCATATTAACAGTGCAGCTGTCATTTTTCACATCCTGCCTAAAATGTGTTTTCACACCTGTGGCGCAGAATGGCATGGTCTCTCTGTGAAATAATCTTTCGGGACAAGTGAACGAAATGACAGTGACATTCTTCATGAGGTGGGGTCCCAAAAAGGTCAGGTTGAAAATTTTGTGAAACAAGTCCAAAAAATGGCCAAGTTACACCTGGTCATTCAAAATTTTCTACGCACATGTGTAACTTTGGTCATTTCACAGCTCACCACAGCTGTATCGGCTCTGGCTAGAGCTCATTAGCTTTTGTGACATAATGGTTCTCAAATAGACTTCTTGTATGACTGCTACACTAACATTTAATTATGTCAGATCATTTTAAATGTTGTTCATTTTCACTGGATTTTGTATGCATTTTATATTCCAGGTAACTATTTAAACACCACTGTTATAGAGCAGTACTTCCTAGAAAAGGACAATTTCCTTTCCCTGCTGTTTCAAGAATTACCTTATAATGTTTGTATCCTCTACCTAATGAAGCACATAAGTCCAGCCCACAGCAAGCTATGAACTGTACCCTAATCTGGTACACAGTTTTAATTATTGTTTGGCAACAAAACCAACAACAGAAAAATGACAAAATAATAGACAGTGTAGATAGATAAATAGAGGGAGAGACAGACAGACAGATCGATAGATAGAGAGAGAAACAGAGAGCAAGATAGACCAATAGATAGATAGATAGATAGATAGATAGATAGATAGATAGATAGATAGATAAACATTTTCTTTTTATCCTGTTCCTGTAAGGAACATACAGTTAGGGGCAAGTCCTATTTTTAACAGTCATGTGCACTTTAAAACATAAAAGAAAGAATGCAAAATGTACACAGTATTAAACAAGAAACAGTAGTTTAGTTCAATACAACAAATGCACAGACATACGCAATCTTGATATAGAATTATTTTCAAACGATCACAAGTATGTGCAAATATATTCTTAAGGGCACTTCGAAATTTGTAGAAAGTTTTTTTTGCTTGGACATCCATTGATAGTGAATTCCATAAATGAATTGCCATATCTGTCCGGTGAACTTCCTGTTACCCACATTCTTTGTATTGTATTTTTTTCTTTTTAGTGCCTTATGGTTAGCCACAATCAGAAAACAGCCCTAAAATTCCATTTGGCAACCATCGTAATCAGTATTACCCTTTATTAAAAGCTGTGGGCTATAACAGAATCAAACAGACATTAAATCAGACTGTAACATGCAACCTCTGGGTTGTGATAAACCTAAACCAAAACTACCAACCTATAGGTAAATGGCATGCATGCATAGGACCATGGCAGTCAAAGGGCTATGTGTCACCTTCTACAACCACATCATCCAACCACTAATCAGAATTGTAGCATATTTGAAACTCAGAACATTTTGCCCAAGCAGAATTTCACCACTTCCGTAAAACATTAACAACACTAAGCTTTATTAACACGCATCAACTTCAGGAGAATACATTTTATTTGACAGTAATTATGGGTCCTATGATCCCCTGTACTTATCGTCATGTACAGCCCTGCATGTCACAGGAAACAAGGATAAACATCCTATTCCATAACATCTGCAAATGTTCAATCTTTGTTGCTTCCACCATGCATGGGGATTAGAGCAGACTGAGTATAAGGGGAGAAGAAAGAGAAGCAACCAAGCATGCACTTCTCTAACAGCATGTAGACAATCTATTATGTGCTTCTCCTGTTAAGTACTCTTTGGACCCACTATGGCCCACGGTCCAATATGGACAACCATGGCCCACAGGCCAATATGGACAATGAGGTCACCCTAGGAGACCATCAGCTCCAATGCATGTGATCCCCATCCAATCCCAGTTCCCCAACCCAAAGATGCATCACAGGGTGCCTATACAGGAACATTGTTTTTCACCATGCTTCCTCATGCAGCAGCTGATGCCATTTCATAATTTAAATAAAATCATGTTTTACTAATCAACAGAGGTCCCTTTTCCAATAACTCCTTTCCCCCTTTTTTTGTGGCAGAAAGGCATCTGTGACACTCTTTCTTGTCCCTTGTGAATCTAGTTCACTGAATTATCATTAAAAAAAACTATTGCCTCCATGTAAACTGTAATGTATCCCCTCAGCGTGGGAGCCTGGGTTGAAAATCTGTGACCCTGCCCCACATTAACATATCTTTCACATTTAGGCCCTTTATAGACCACCATCTCCTCGAGTTATTTGATGCAGCAAGCATTGCTAGGAAACCACCAACATCACATTAGACTCTAGTTATATATGTTCAGTGTAGCAGTACATACCCTTTTAAGGCAGTACAAACATTGTCACTGTTCATCCTCCTCTAGGTGCAGATCCTCTTCTTTGATATTCTGCTGTGCTGCCAGTAAGGATGATTCACCCAGCTTGTTTTGCTCCATGAATGCTATAGCTTTATCTGGGCTAGTGAAGATCTTTGGGCCTGTGGATGTCAAATTTTTCTTTTTTCCTACTTTGTTTATCCTCCTCCCTGGATGCTTGTGTCCCCTTTCCAGACTGACCACCTGGCCCCATAACCGATCTTCTTGTGGGCATACTGCTGCCTCTCGTATCTTCCTCATGGCTTACGCCCTCCATGTCAGGGGTCACAGGGCAACAACTGCTGTAACAGGATTTGGCTGTTTGGAAGACCACAGCATTGCTGGTGTGGTACCTGAAATGGGTCGCTCTTTCATACAGCCTCAGGCCGCTAACATTTCCCTCCATTTTTTCTCCTTCCTGTCCACTGAGATGTTGACCTGGGGGTGTGATGTAAGCTTGCCTCATGCAAGTGTGCTGAGTGCATCATTTTTTGGCATCACCCCCCCCCCCCGAATCACCATGTGTGCACTGCCACCTGGGGTCAGACAGGTAGAAATAATGCACTGGATCTGGTTACCCTCTTCCTTGAGAAGAGCATTCTCTAGGATGCTCAATCCCCCACCATTACCACCTCTAATGACTCAGGCTCACTTATGAACTTGGGTCACTGGCATCTCCAGTGGTAGCTCTACTGCTATGCTGACAATCTGGGTCCAGCATCATAACTTTTATGGACCCCTACCAGTCACAAGTTGTTTCATCTTCCTCTGTTCTCTAGGTCTACAATTTTTGCCACCATGTTTTTCACCATGATATGCAGCTTTGTGACCTGAATGCTGTCTATGACTGTTACATCTTCCAAACATGAGACATGGTCCTTCACTTTCATGTACCATTTGTTTAGGGACTCTGTCTCTGTTATAACACCCCTCAAGTATGACTGGAGCAGCTTGTAGAGCTGGGCATTGTTGGGTGTCTGTGGGATTTCTTGCCATTTTTACACTCAGCTACCAGAGTCACTCAAGGTGTTGTGTGCTTGCCTGATCCCAGTTTTCATTCTTTTTGCTTTTGTTGATGTGGAGTTTCATAATCTATCCACTGGAGTCTTATTCCCAGCAATTCCTTCTACTGATTATGCCTTCTTGTTAGATTTCCAAGTAGCACCATGAAGATAACAAATTCTCTAGTTAGGACTGGAGCTCTAGGCAACCATTCCTCTCAGCAGCATCACACGACTCCCTTTCTTAACTTCTTTAAGTCACTCCCATTAAAATTACAACTTGCATGTCTAGTTTTCTTTCCTAACTGCAACTCTGTGCACTTTTTCTTGTTAAACTTCATGTCCCATATATTTGCCTTCTTAGCCATATTTTGTAAGATCCCTATATATTGTTTGTCTCCTCCTCACTATCTGCTGATCCTCCCAGCTTTGTGTCATCTGCAAACTTTATAACCCCGTTTCTGTTCCCTCATTAAGCTTCTTGATAAATACAGTATGTTAAATAGCAGTGGACCAGCAATATCCCCTGCAGAACTCCACTGGTCACACTGCCTTCCTTTGACAGAAAACCATATATCATCCCTTTTTTCCTGTTTTTTCAGCCAGTTGCTTTTCCAGTACACTATTTTGCTACTAATCATGATTGATTTAAAATTTGTTAATTGGTGTTGCTTGTGACATACCCCTATGTTTTTCATACCTGTCTCAAAAAAGGTGAATAAATGAGTCAGGTATGATTCCCTCTAGTGAAGCCATGCTGTGTTCTACCCTGAACTCCAATTCTTCTAGTGCTTATTATTTTTTTCCCTTACGATGGATTGCAACAGTAAGCCCCACTCCCTGGTGTCTAGAGGTATGAGGTGTCAATCTTCTTCTTTTTTTTGTGATTAACAGTTTATTTGTTTCATTTTTCAACATAACAGGATAGTTAGCAGATAATAGTACAAACGTCCTAGCCAGGATTGCTCCCATGGATGACCAGGCTAGTAATGAGTTTCTAACAGAGTAAATTAATACCATACATACATCAACATACAACAGCTCTAACAGCAACTGTCTGGCATAAGCAGAATTATATACACTTTATTTACCTCCTTTTCCTAGCAACAAATTATACAAATGTAGTAAGCTTTAGGGGCTATACCCACTCATCCATAAGTCAGTCAGAGTTCACTAACCTATTGTTCAATGTACTTATGCAACTGGATGAGATTATATGAGATACTTGTGTAACTTGATTTGCTTTGTGGCTTTCTGCCTCTCTATCTGTGGGATATACCACCTGTAGGGCTACGACACAAGGAACTCTAGAGGAGGGTTACCCCCTACAGGTGCTGCGGGAATGAATGTGTTGGCTAAAGGTAGGTTAAGAAGAAGCCCATGGGTAAGAGAGATGAGCTGCTGGAGGAGGAGGAGGGGTGGATGGTGGGCAACAAAAAGGAATTCTGGTGAGGCCCAGGATGTGTGACCTTTTTAATCCCGATAGGAGAGTGACGTTGTTGCTCTGCCCATTAAACCTCGGGCTTAAAGCCTCCCATTCAATGTGCTTACGTAACTGGATGAGATAATATGAGATGCTTGTGTAACTTGATTTGTTTTGTGACTTTCCACCTCTCTATCTGTGGGGTATACCACCCTGTAGGGGTACAATGCAAGGAACCCTAAGGGAGGGTTCCCTCCTACAGGTGCCGCTGGAATTAATGCATCGGCTAAAGGTAGGTTAGGAAGAAGCTCAAAATGAATACCCAAAGATGTCGAACTTTGAAGAGGCGAGGATGATAAATGAATTCTGAGAAAAGATGAGCTAACTTCCTAAGGAGAGAGGGGAAAGCCAGGGCCACCATCTGCCTCCAACCTACAGCAGAACCTAACTAACTGAAGAAAGCACCAACTCTAACTAATATTATGATCACTGGCATGGAGGAGAGGAAAAACCTCCTTTGAGGTGGAAACCTCTTGGGGATCCAAGGCCTAGGTCGCCGTCCCTCCAAACTGATAGCGTTTAATTTGAGGACGTATGTCGATAAAGAGAATGGTTCATTAATGAGGGATATGAGTAGGGACGATGATGACAGGATAGGGAAAACTCCAAAGAAGCACAGATGAAAGAAGGAACATGAGGCAGCAGGGACCCAAGAAGGGTATGCTCGAGTAGTCTATGGGAGAGAGTAAATCCATGTAGAAGTCAGAGGAGCAAGGAGTATCCAGATGTGCTCATGAGGAGATTCCAGATGTACCAATGAGGAGACCGAGGATAATGCATACTGGCTTAATTGAGCAATGCGAGTGAGCAGACACTGAGGTTGAAGAGGCACACTTGATTATGCGATGTGAATGATTAAACCCTGAATGATTAGACCATGAGGATGTAGTCGATGACGTAGCATAGGATTCAATGATAGGAATGTCCGAGTAAGCGAAGTAAATAAATAAACAAACCTTGAGGTAATGCTGAGTGAATGATGACTGGAGTGAACAACTCGATACATGGGGCAGAATGGACGCTCGTTGATAAGGTGGCATAGGAGTCATGATTGGTACGCCCACAAGAAATATTGATAAACATAGAAACATAGGAACATAGAATTTGATGGCAGATAAAGACAGCTTGGCCCACCTAGTCTGCCCATTTCCCTACCTAACGGATAAGCTGCATAACCTAGTTAACCAACAGCCTACTTCCTCCTACCCCCCCACTAGAATTGCCTTATGTCTGTCCCATGCATTCTTGAATTCCCCCACTGTTTTGACTCTACAACCTCCTTAAGAAGGCCATTCCATGCATCTACAACCCTCTCTGTGAAGAAATACTTCCTCACATTACCTCTGAGTTGTCCCCCCATCTTCAAAGTGTGCCCCCTTGTTCTTGCACATCTCTTTTTCTGAAAGATGCTACCCTCTTGGACTTTGTTGATTCCCTTGAGGTATTTGAAAGTTTCTATCATGTCCCCCCTCTTCCTCCTTTCCTTGAGGCTATACATCTTAAGCTCCTTTAGTCTTTCTCTCCTTACCAGCCTCCGCGCTGTTTCCTCTGGGGCTTTGGAGTGTGATATCACCTCAAGAACCAGGCACCGAGGCTCCACATTTCGCCCTGTTTCTCTCTGACCATCTCATCCTTCTGCCTCCTGCTTTGGTGGCTCAGCTTCCTGTTTCAGGTGATATTGACTCCCACTCTAGGATGCCTCTTTTGGTGGTAGCCTTCCCTCCTAATGCTTGTCGATTGCTCTCCTGGCACCGATCCCACACCATCGGGTGTTCCCTCACTCCTCCACTGCCTGTTGCCATTCCGGGTTTGGATATGCTCTTGCTGGGACCGGAGCTGCAGTTGCACCAGCCTTGCTGCAGCATTTCAAGTTTTCAAAAGTCTGTTCGCCATCTGCTCTGGCTTCTCCTTGGATTTATTCTTTTCCTGCAATCTATGGGGTTTAATACCAACTGTCTATGATAATGCTCGTGCTGCTGATTTTTTCAGTCTTACATTTGCTGGGGCACCCCGTTGGCCCTATCAGGAGTAATGGCTTCTTCAGGATTTTCCCCATTTTGACTGTTTTCATCTTTTCAATAAAAAAAATCAACAACAACAAAAAAATGGAATTGAGATTCTCGGTCCAGTCCACTATTTCTGGACCTCACAGAAACTTGCAGTCCCCCCTCCCCAGTCTTCTTGATCTTGTATTTATTGATTAGTGGTTTCAGTTGCTTAGTGTGTCTAGATACAGTATCGAACCGGGGTCTTGCTAGCTTTTTCATGACAGTAACCATCTCTTCTAGCTGGTCCCTCCTTCCTGTTAGGGCTTCCATTTTTACATTTCTAGCTGATGCTGAACCTGCCAGATCAGAAATGGCTGCATTTTCAAAGCTCCCCCAATTTCATTTCTGAGACAGAACAAAAGACAGTATCACCTACTACCTTCCAGTGTGTACTACCCCTGGTTTCCTGGCCTCTGCCAGATCGCTGTTGGTGTTTTCTTTTGTGGGTTCCTGCCCTACCACTACTTCTTCATCTCATCAACTACTATCCCTCCTTGAACTTCTGCCTATAGCTGGTATCCCTAACTTATCTGACTCGGACTTCCAGTAATGCTCACAATTCTTCTGAGTGGCTTGGTGCCTTTTTAACTTGGTTTGGGCCCTCTGGGTCTACTTCCTCACATTGATTATGGGAGCTGGAGGAGATGGCAGTTTTTCATGGGGAGGGGACACTCACAGCAGCAGCAGCAGCAACCAAAAACTTGTACCGTACTAGGATGACTGGCATTAGCAGGGTCCACAGCTGGACAGGTGCCACCTTCTGGTGCTGGGCTGGAAGGTAATTTGTGTTAGTTGGCATAAACAGTGCATAAAAATTATTGAAGTTCACACAGGCAAAACATTAACGGGGGATCCCATTTAATGAGCAAACTTCATGGCACCAGCAAACAACTTTTCTGTACATTGGAACCACAGGGAGTCCTTACATGGAGGTTAGTAGATGCATTTTGAGACCGAAATGGCTCCACTAATCCTTGGCAGCTTCCTTCTGGACCGAGATGGCCACTAATTATGTTAGGCAGCAATTCTCAGGGCGAAATCAGGCCCTAAAATGGCACAAATCTATCTCTGTCCCTCTACAACATCTTGGCTCTCCCAGATACCTTTCTCTTACTCCACATTAGGTCAAAACTGTTCTCTAAATCCCAACCAATGAATCTTTCTATACAGGCTGTCCATAATGAGTGACACCACCCAGGTACATGGACAGACATCCCCATATACCTGCAACCTCTGGGAGGGTATATTGGACTTCGGGCTTCAGCTTTTGAGCACAAGTTTCCAGAGACCCCTGGCTAAACTGCTCTTTCAACACAATGTAACTGGCTCCCATCTCAGACCACAGGCACAGCTGTTACCCATGTCCATCTTGAAGCCCCAACGGAGCTGCCACAATCGGGTCAGCATACATGCTCCAGGGCTGCAGCTCTCTCTCCCTGTCTCTCAGGTTCCAATTCTTCCCTTAGATCTTTCTCTCTCTCTCTTCCTGTAAATGTGGAGTGCACAAATGAAGCTATGCTGCCCTCTGGCTCAGAACCTCCCAATCAATGACTCAATTGGGGTGGCATTGAAGAGGGTAAACCCCAATGGCCAAAAACAGCAGCCACCACCACGTCCACTGCTAGACTGGTTTTCAGATGCCCCACTTCACAAACTTCTGGCCCTGAGAGCAACAAATGGTCTGCTCTCTTACACTGCCTCCCTGCATCTTTTCCCTGTGGTTCACACTTGCCTTTCACATCTCACCTTTCAGGTGCCACAATCCCAAATTTATAACCATACACACACTGGCTGACCTCCAACGTGTGGAGTGCCAGCCCATGCAGCAGCAGCAGTAAAATTAACCCTTTAATTGATGGTCCAAAGTTTAACATTTTCCCCAATTTATGTGTTCACCCCACAGAGAGGTGTTACACAACATCTTACACAGAACTGCCATTCCTATTGTTTGATATCATACCCATATTTCCTTCTATGAACAACAGCATCACTGCAGCCTTTCTCCAATTCCTTGTCACCTCCCCCGACTCAGCTGATAAGGTAACAAAGTTAATTAAAAGTTCTGTTAATCCTTCATCCAGCTTCTTCATGATCTTTGAGTGAATGTCATCGGGCTCAGACAGTTTATCCACCTTTACACATGACAGCTTCTCTAACACCTTCTATTTGTTAAACATCCCTAAGCAGTTGCTGTTTTGTTCTTCCTATTTTTCTCCTTATTTCACCCCTCCACAAAATCCTTTGCACAATATATGAAACATAATTACCTATTTAGTTTCTCTGCCTCCTGTTTTGATCTGAGATTATTCCCTCTTCCACTTTACATGTTCCTACAGCATTATTTGTTTTCCTCATTTCAGATTCATACCTATAAACGTTCTTAGATTCTATTTCCTGTTGTTAATCACTTTTGTAAGGCCCCTCACCCCAGTAGGGCTTACCTTATCAGGGCTATGGCCCTGCAGCATCTTTACATGGCTCTTCATTTTATTTATTTCACCAGGAATGAGTTCATTGAGTAAGCTTGTTTTCAAGGAGGCACTGGAAGGTCAAGTGTGATTTACAAAATGTACAGTGCAATAACAAAGACGGTCCTAGGAAGGTGAAATACAATGATTTACAATGCTGTAGATGAGATGCATAGAATACAAGGAACAGGATGATAAAACTTTGCTTACAATAGAATACACAGGATATAGATCCAATGCAATACAGCCCATGTATTGCACTCTATGTAGCCCATGTATGGAGGGCTTTGGGCTAGGGGGGAGCACCCGTATAGTCTGCTGCTGTAGCCGCTAAACCTTCCTGTTGCTCAGCCTCATGGCAGAAGGAGGCCGATGTCTACTAGTGTTTTTTTGCTTCTCTGGGCAACTTGGAACAATTTCTAGGTTTGGGGAGAAGCCTCAGGGAAAGAACTGAGCCAAAAGTAAAAAATAAAGATGGCCGCAATGTGCCCTATGCACATGCACGACCAGCAATCTTAAAGGAGCTGCAACTCCGAGTGAGAGCAGGGGTAAAAGGGTGCAAAATGGATGGCTACTACATTGGAAGCCTCTGTAGGCAAATGGGGGCTACCACAAACAAAATAAAGGTTGTCCTGTCTCCCACAGGCTAAGCGGAGCCAGGATATACATGTTTTAGCACCTAAGAGGCCTTAACATTAAAACAGTGGGGGCTGTGTTTCCAGGCAGCCAAGAGAGAAACAAGAATGGCAGCCCCCATATTTATGGATAGCAGAAGTGGCCACTGGGAAAAATGTCAAGGGGCATCTAGTGAGCTTGTGAACAATGCGGTCAGTCAGCTTGGGACTTTAAAAAAAAAAAGCTATATAAGGAACTGGCAGCAAACCAAATGAGAGATTCCAGAGAGTCTCCAAGAGAAAGCAGGGCAGGAGAGATTGCTATGGCCTGCCCACCCCAGTGGACCTGTTGTTTACTCCTTTGGCCAAGCTGGCCTGAGGATTAGATGAGCAGCAGAGCGCTTTAGGAAAGCAAGTAGCAACAGGGAAAGATTTGAACTGTGTGAGTAGTTCCCTGTGTAGGATCTAAACCTGCTGCTGCAAGTTTGAGCTTTGTGATTAACAGCCTGAAACTACAGCAAGAGATTTGGTGACAGAGGGAAAGAGGTTTTGCACCAGGGAAAAAAGATTTGCAGCACAGAAGAGAGACTAAGTAACTGTACTTCATCCAGAGGGGCCAAAGTTTGAAAGCTGCAGAACTGAGTCTAGCCATAGAAGCTGTGTGAGCTGGGGCCAGAGACTGAGCCAATGCTCAGCCATGCAGTGACCTTCCAGTGGCTGCTGCCAAGCAGAAAAAAGTCTAGGGGACACCTAGCCTATCTCAGTCCCCTAAACCACTGAAGAGCTCATCGGAGAGGAGGACATCGCGAGGCCTGTCAGGTGAACACTGCATACAAAGGCCTCTGAGGCAAAAATTTGAAATGCCTGACAGGTGAAGACCAGATGCTGTTCATCTGTGACCTGCATCATCGTGTACCAACAACAGCTCCTGACACCAGCATGGTACCATTGAAACAAGTTTCTTCAAAACCCCCTTTAAATCTACAAACTGCAAGTACCTCTGGACTGTGGCTTGGGGGAGTTTTTATTTAGCTAGTTAGGACAAGGGAGTTAAGTCCACAGGCAGGACTGCACAAAGTTTAAAGCTCTGCTCAGGCAGAAAAGTTACAGTTTGCATCTGCTTAAAAGTTATTGGGCTCTAAAAACAGTATTCTGTTCCCATTTACAAGACTGTTTATCCCCACTGTATCCCTGCCTTTTAGAGTAACTCTGGTGAGGTACTGTACCCACCACAACCTACTGACTGTTCTAACAACCATTTCGGGGGTAAGCCGGGTGTACCCCTAGGTGAGAAGTGTGGGAGACAGAGTGGGGTATAGTTGTTGTTGTCTTTTATTATTGTTGTGCTATTTTCTCCCCTTATTTACCCCTCCCTATAATAAAACTGCTGTTGATTCATGTTATATGCTGTTATTTGGATTATTGCAAAGGGTGCATGGTTACTGTCTGGGGAAGCAACTGTGGGGCAATTATTGTATTTTTCTAGGGGGGAGTAACCTGGAATTTATCCTGCAGGTATCCCATTGTCACTACCGCAGGTGGAGGCACTGCACCATTCTTCTCCAGTACATCGTTGTACACTTGTGAACCCAGGCCTGCCCCTTTTGGGGAGTGTGCACTGTGCAACTGAGGGCCCTGGAACAGCCCAGGTGAGTCAACATGGGCTGTTACACTTTTCTAAATTTGTTTTTCTTGTTTTATCAACTTCTTACACTTTTTGCCTTTTTTTCTATGTGTATCTTTGCTGTCCTTGCATTGTTGTTATAAGACACCTACAGTATAAACTTTTCTCTTAGCCCTTAGTTCCTTCTGCATCTTATCTGACAGCCACACTGGTTTCATTCTCTTCTTGCGGTATTTTGCTTTTTTAGTTATATGCTTTGCTTTCAGTTTTACCAGTTTTGATTTTAGCAGACTCAATTTTTCAGTTACATTTTCCCCCATCATCTGTTCATACCAATTCCATTCCTTGAAAATCTGCTCTTGTAATGCTGTATCTGCCTGCTTTGTAATTAACACATATTGTCCTTTTTTACATTTCCGGTGAACAATGACACTTTAGACCAGTTACCTTAACAACAGTAACAAGCAAGCTACTTGAAACAAGACATGAAACTGATCTCTATCACCCTTCCTGAGGTCATTGGACCCATCAACAAGCATTGAACTTGTCCCTCCACCTGGCTACTTTCCCCTCCATCTGGAAAACCTCCCTGGTCACACCTGTTCACAAAGGGTGTTATCGGTCACTGATATCGAATTACAGACCCATCTCAATTCTCTCACCTCTCTCTAAAGCTCTGGAAGGGATAATAGCCAACCAACTCACGGATTACCTGCACAAATACAGTATGGCCTCCTCTCCCCCCAACAGCATGGCTTTCGCAGACTGCATAGAACTACCACCATCCTAATTAACTTCACTGAATACATACATGAGGCATTCTACCAGGGTCAGCTGGTCAGTGCAATCTTCATAGACCTAACCAAGGCAATTGATCTTGTGGATCACCAACCACTGCTCCACAGGCTAAGCAGCCTAGGGATGTCCCCAGTCATGGTCCGATGATTCTCCAGCTATTTATCAGGGAGATCTTAGAAAGTCAAAATTAATGGTGCCATCTCCAACACCTGTGAGGTCTCAGTAAGGATCCCCAGGGGTCCATACTGGGCATACTCTTATTCAGCCTTTTTATGAATCTCCTCCCTGATGCCTGCCCTTATCTGAGATCCTGTTTATGCAGATGACACAGTGGTATTCTCTTGGAACCCCTGCCAAGAAGTGCTTACTAGGGAGCTGCAGCATAGCTTTAACCAACTACAGAAATGGTTCAAGGACAGCATGCTGGTGCTCAACAGTTAAAAAAACCAAGATGATGCTCTTTGTCGGACGACAAAAGAAGAGCTCTACCAGACCCCTCTCAATTACCTGCAACTCTTACATCACCTTGGAGCAGGTGTCCTTGTTCCAACATCTTGGCCTTACAATAGATGAATCCTTGTCATATGACAAACATATATGTAATATTATGACTGCAGTCAACAGGGAACTAGGGGCCCTATACAGGCTTCAGTTCTGCCTTACTCCCGAGGCCAGGGAACAGGTGGTTAGAGGTACAATCCTACCTATCCTGGACTATGGGAATGTTGTCTATGGGGCTGCCACTGATACAAGCCTGCTCAAAGTACACACCTCACTAAATAAAGCTTGTAGGTTTGTGCTAGGTGCCGATCACCTATCACATACATGGGGCCTTTATTTAAGGACTTAATGGCTCCCACTTGCGAACCACATTAAGCTTCATGCCTGTCTTCTGGGAAAGAAGGCCCAACTTGGACTTGGACCTCCCTCCCAGCAGGCGTTATTCCATCCTGCTCCAGCCGATCATGACACTAGAAGTGTTACTAAGCAAGCATTAGCTGTTCTGTTCAGAAGGACTGCATTAGGGAGGCAGGCCTTTACAGTTAGGGCTCCCTCCTGGTTAAATTAGCTACCACTAGCTACTACAAGCCTTACACACCTCGGTCCTTTCAAGTCTGAGCTAAGAAAGTCTATCTCCCCCTTACATGGCTACTGCCACTTTTAACCCACAAGCCCTGCACACCACTGACCTTGCAAGTATGAGCAGTAAAGACTATCTCTCCACCTGTTCACTGCTACCGCCAGTCTTAATCCAGCTGTTACCTGACCCCTGAACCCAGGGCCTGCCAAGGATCATCTTGCATTCTACAAATTGGCCTGAAGCTCCCTGCTCTACACCTGCCCTACCGGACTACCTACCATGCACCCCCCTACTCCCTTTATCTACTCCCTGTTAGCCCTTGCCTCCCTATTCCATACCCTCCCTACCCATGAGCCTGACCTCTGTTCCTCTCCTCTGATTCCTCTTCTGCTGCCTATTCCTGATCAGTTCCCACTACCTCGACTGTTTACCACAGCTATGCTTACTCCCCTGGATGTAGCCTAGCATCCAATTTAGGTTACTGGAATGATGTTCTGCCACATCTCCTGTGCCGATGTGGAAGAAACTGTGGATGTCATACAGTATATCTGGACTTCAGTAAGGCATTTGACACCGTGCGCACAGAAGGCTAGTTTAAAACTAAAGAATTTAAGTATACTTGAGGGAGCGATAAAATGGGTTCAAAACTGATCACATGATAGAAAACAAAAGGGTCATAACAAATAGTTATCAATCAAGATGGCACATAATAGCCAATAGGGTCCCACAGGGCCCAACATACTTACAACAGAAACTAAACATGCTTTTCAGCACTCAGTTCCACAGCTAGCTATCAGATGGGCAGGATACAAAAAAGATTCAGAGATGGAGTGCAGGAGACGAAAACTGTTAGTTTGAGCATGTGTTGAAATTAAACAAACATTTGTCAATGTCAAATGTTCACCACTTGCATCAGTGTTGTACTGGGTCTTGCATGTACACTTTTTTGTTTTCTTTTTATTTATTTTTTTACCTTCCCTTTTACCAGGAGAGTCACACTAAGCTGAAAGCTTGTTTACAGGTGCAACCTGGGATCACAAGGAAGATAAATGACTTGCTCAGGGTCACACAGTATGCAAGTGGGGGCAGTGAGATTCAAACCCAGGTCTTCAGGTTTGCATCTCAGAGTCTTAAACCACTGTGCTATACTTCCTCTTTTACTATATGTTATCCTGGATACATCAGCTGAGATGCAATATGCCATTTTCACTTGTGTCCTGCTTTTACACATTTTTAGATCATATTCTTTTTGTGAGCCTAAACCTGAACTGTACAGTAGTTTGAGAATGCTGTGAGGCAGCAAATATGCTGTAAACAGCAGAGCAAACCTATTTTCAGAGCCTTATACTTTTTTTTTTTAAATGAGTGTAAAGGGACTAACAGGAAGGAGCTACCAGGAAGGAGGTGGGGTTTGTAGTCTGTAGAGTACAAATGGACTACAAAACATTACTGGGGACATTATTTTATCAGTTGAGCCATAAAACCATATGCCTGCACTCATAACTAAGTAGGTTTAAGAGAGTAAAATAACTTTAAAGTGTATTTGGGGCATACAGTGATACCTTAATTGGATGGTCACATGAATTCGGGTCTGTGACCTTATAAACAAGCTCTCTGAGTGAGTGGGGTGAGCTCAAGCAGGGCGAGCACGTGACATCATACATGGAGATGCATGCAGAGACTCGTGCATCATCGTGTGTCTCTTGCATGTTCAGCATGGACTAGAGGATAGAGGCAGGACATTATCTGGTACCTAAGTAAAGTAAGTGCTTACTATAACCCATGGAAGCAAACACTGTAAAAGAGATCAGTTTACCTATAAGGCACTAGTGTAACACTCAGAATTGCTTTATACTAATACATACAACTTTGTAAATGTTAAGGCTGCAATAAGCATGGCTGCTCCAAATTCCCCATATATTGTATTAAGAGACTTTAATGCTGGTACGATCACTAAATGTGGTACTTGCCATATGTATACTATCAGTGTACCTAGCCCAACTACTAAAGCTAATGAAAGCCAGAAGTGCACACAAATGAGTCACCTTTTATAGGAATTTAGTATGCTAAGGGAACAAATGCTAAGCAGTGGGGTAGTGGAAACAAGTCCTGTCACACTGGAAAAGGAAAAGAAAAAGAAGAAGAGGAAGAATCAGCATTTATATAGTGCTTTCATACACAATATCCCAAATCACTTTACAAGCAATGCTAGATCAGTAGTGAAGTGACTGAATGTGTAGTGGTGGCCATTTCACAGATCAGCACCCTCACACAGCCTGGACAATTGCATGAACTGGTTTTATGGGAAAAGGAATATTGGCCAAGACACTGAGAATGTCCCCTACTCTTTGCGAAGAATGCCTTGGAACATCAAGAGGGAACATCAGCCTGATAGCAACCTATCTGGGGAAAATATATTACAGACTTACATGTTATGGACATAGGAGTCTCAGATGGCTCAGACTGGGCCACTGCAGATACACAGCCAAGAAAAAAGAGAAGGCAGGCTTTAGGAACGACTGACATAGCATTCCTAAATAAATATGCACCTTTGGCCACTGTTGTTGATGAACCGCTGGAGTCACAAATTATACAACTGAAAAGGAAAAAATTGTGGTCATTGGGGACTCTATTTTGAGACAGACAGGCAGCATTATTTGTGAAGCAGGCAAGACGAATAGAGTGGTAACTTGATTTCTTGGAGCACATGTTGCAGATATAAAGGCTATTCTCCCTAGGATTATTGAGAAGCATCCTGATCCCCAAATAATCATATTGCATGTAGCAATAAACAACATAGGGAAAGACCATGAAAAAGATATTGTGGACATGAGCAGGATTATCAAGAGTAGGGGACAGGAACCTGTAATACCTGGTTTATTGCCAAATCTGAATTGTCATAAAGAAAACAAATAACACAATCCAGGGGATAAATGACTGGTTACAAAATCAGTGTGAGGGAGTAGGAGTCAACTTCATAAATACCTGGGACACTTTTCACCAAAAGAAGCAGTTGTATGCTAAAGACGGTCTACACTAAAGTAGATTAGGAAAGCAAATGCTAGCTAACATGATAAAAAATGTTTTACCAGTGGTAGGTCATTTAAACTGACATCGAGGGGATGAACTAGAATCAACAGCCACAATAAACCATAAACTTGCCCAACAAAAGAATAGCATAAAGAATATCAGAACATATTAGACTGTTAGTTAATCATTGTAAGAAGTCTCCAAAACAAAAAGGAAGAACTTGATTCAATACTGGAACCACATATTAACGTTGGAATGGCACTTATAACAGAGACCTGGTAGATAGGGGACGCTGTCTGGGGTAGGGACATCCTGTGTTATGCCTTATACCACCTTCTTAGAAAGGGGAGGAAAGGAGGAGGAGTTGCAGCATATATGTCAATTAAAATCTGCAAACATCTCAGAGAAAATAAAAAAAAGAAGGTAGCATAACTGAATCCATTTGGATTTAAACTGATGCAACTAACAATAGAAATATAGTAAATGGTTTATGCTACAGATCCCCAGGTGTAAATCACAATATAACTGAACAATAACTTGCGAAAGCATATGAAATTGGTAGCGTGATCTTCTCAGGAGACTGAAATTACAGCAATATTAACTGGCAAAAGTTCAAAGCCACCAAACTACGTAGTAATTCCTTCCTTGGGATAGTCAAAGAACTAGGACTCACACAATTTGTAAAGGAACCAACAAGAGGAGAAAATATTGATGTAGATCTAACAACAAATGTGGTTAATATCACAGACTATAATGTTCACGCACCACTGGGGGATAGCGATTATAACTGCATCAAATTTTCAGTGCAGGAATATATCCCAGTAATAAAAGGATGTAGATAAATTTATAACTTCACCACTGCAGATGAACCTCTTATTCAAGAAGACCTATAAAAAAACAACTGTGATGTTATTTAAAAAAACAAAACTGTAACGGAAATGTGGGACATCATAAAAAGGCATATACAAACATATAAAACAAATCAAGAAATATAATGGCAGAGGCATCAAGCTGAAATGGTTAAATAAATATCTAGCAAAACTGCTTAAGAAAAAACAACAGCTCTATGTCAAGTTTAGACAAATGAAAACTAAGCAAGCATGGAGGTAATTTAAAAATATCCCAAAAAAGTACAAATATTTATTTATTTACTTACTTTTGATAATTGGGTAAGTGCACTAGACAGAACTGCCTATTTTCAGGCACAACTCAGGACAGTACAAATCCAGGAACAGGTAGAAACAAATACATATACAGTGTTGTACAATAGGAGTTCCAAACATTTACTCAGATCAAGATGATATGATCAAGAAAAATAAGCATAGGATGGAAAGAAGGATAGCTAGCAATGCTAATAAGAGCAACATGCAGGAATTTAATGGCTATGTGAACTCATTACATAAATCAAACTCTAGCTTATGCTCTATAATGGTAGACAACAAACTTTTTGTTGAACATGAAACCATGTCTAGTAAATTCAATACACATTTCAGCTCTATTCTTGCCAGGGATGGTGTACTCTAAAAATATCCCAGTTAATACAGAAACAAACATAAATGTTTATAGATAGTATAACAGAGCAAATAAAAAAATTGAAAAATTCACATTCCTCAGGACCTGATAATATTTCTCCAAAAATACTAAAGCTCCTGTCACCTCATATAGCTACCCCACTGAAAATACTATTCTTAAAATCACTAACTGATAACAAAGTCTCACTAGACTGGTTGAACGCAAGTGTGGTGCCAATATACAAGAAGGGAAGTAGGGCAAATCACACTAACTATAGGCCTATCGGTTTAACGTCAGTCCCAGGGAAGTTAATGGAAGCAATACTTAAAGACAGAATAAATGATCACATAAAAGGCAGCAGCCAAAGAGACAGGGATCAGCATGGGTTTGTGGCTGGCAGATCATGTGTAACTAGTCTGCTATGTTTCTATTAGAAAATATTAGCAGCTCTGGATGAGGGTGTGCAAGTTGATTGTATTTATCTGGATTTCTCAAAGGCTTTTGATAAGGTTCCACTTGGTGATATTCTTCAAAGTCTAATTGACATAAAGTTGGATCACAGACTAGTGACCTGGATTGCCAGTTGGCTGGGAGATACTGTAGAATACAGAGGGTGTGTATAAATGGCTGTCACTCTGCCCCTGTATGTGTGATGAGTGGAGTACTGCTGGAGTCAGTCCTGGGTCCAGTGCTTTTTCAGGAATTCACATCAGATATGGGTAAATGGATAAACAAGCATCAAAATGGCTAAGCGAATATGCAGATGATACAAAACTCACTGGGGTTACTAGTAATAGTAAAAATGCAGCCACCATACAAAGGAATTTAGATAATATCATGTTATGGGCCAAATATAGAGACATGAGTTTTAATGAAGACAAATGCTGCATTATACACTTTGGGAGACACAATAATAAGGAAATATTCTTCCTAAATGGAAAACCACTTAGAAAATCCAATGAAGCAAACAAGTTATTATGCCATTATATAGATCTTAGATTAGACCCTTACTAGACTATGGCAGCCCAGTCTGGGGTCCAATAGCAATGGGTGGTATAAATAAGATAGAAAGAGTACAAAGACAACCACTAAATTAATACACAATCTAAAGAATGTACCTTATAATGAGCACCTACAAAAACTAAACCTCATGATTCTAGAAACTAGACATACAAGGGAAGACCTTCTTTTACTTATTTATTTAGTTTTTGTTGACCAGGTAAGTGCATTAGACAAATCCTGACTATTTTCAGGCACCACCCAGGGAAGGGGGATACAGATGAATGCCAACTGACCTTGAACCAGATTAAGCTGTTGGTGGTATTTTTTAGTGAATGAGGGAAATTTGGCAAGGACACTGGGGAAATTCCCCTACTGAGCTGTAGGGGGAGATGCTGTCCTAGCATGGATGGCCACTTTGTCCCAGATGTCAAGGAGTGAGGATGTTGGTGAGGTAGGGGAATGGGTCCCCTTCCCGTCCTCGACTTCACTAGAGTTCCAACCTGAAGAACTGAATTTCTCACTGATATTGCCTTGACTAGAAAGCTCTGCCTGTTCCTTGCAGGTTATGGATGATTCAGTTGACGTTATTATGGAAAAACCTTGCAATCAATCTACCATTGCACATGTTTCTACAGGTCCAGATTCAGGAGACATACTTGATTCAACAGTTCATACCCACATTAAGATTGCAGCAAGTATTGCAACAGGTGAATGTACCAGTGTTACCAGAGAAACTGAGGAGACAGGATTCCCCGGATGTTGTGCTCAGGAGGACGCTGGTAATTCGTCTGAATCTTCCACAATGAATGATCAAGCTTTTCATTCGCAGGATGGCTCGACTGTGAGAAAAGGAGTATGTGGTAAAACTCTTGGGTTTGCTTGGAAAAAATTGCAGAAACAAGTTGTTGATACTGCCTTGCAGGAGCGGAGTCTGTCACTGTAGGCCGTGCTGCAGGCTGCTGGCTGGATCCATACTTCGAGGGGCTGGTCCCGGACCCATCGGATCAGAAAGTCTGTGAGTACAATTCAAAACATTCACTGATACTGGAGAATTGTTAACTACTACTTCTGAGCTTACATCACCACAGGTTCAGTATATTGAACTAGCTACTGTTGCGAGGAAAACTGGCGTGAATGCACACGAGGTTACTTTACCGGCTGTTGTTGAGGAGAATGTTTTGGTTCCGAGTCTTAGCAGACAGGACCCAACTACTGGGGATACAGGTAAGACTAACTATGCACAACCACCTATGGCTCCTGTAATTACTGACTCCTTACCAGTGGGATTAGGGCCTCAAACCTTGCAAGACCCTGGTAAATGCAAGCTGTTTTAACCTCTTCTCTGTATGGCAGACCTATTTAAATCCTCTACTAGACAGCCTGCCCTGAGGAGAAATGCAATATGATTAATGTATAAAGAGGGTTTGGAAGACCCACCGGACAGGATGTATATTGGAAGGAAATTATTGAAGGACTCTTTAAAGTTTTATGCATCCGAATTCTTTGCTTTAGTCCACGCAGATGACAGTAATTATGATGTCAGTTTCAAGATGGTGGAAGCTCTAGATAGGTTCTGGCTAAAATACAATACATTGAAAGATTCTCCTTTATGGGCCCCGTTTTTAGCAATTCCCATCACTAAACCTGCTGTCAGAACTATTACTGTTCTTTTCTGGAATGAATGGGTGGATATCTTGGACATTCTATATTGGCTTAAACAATGGTGTGAAGTGCTTGAACACCCTGTCCCCATTATTGATTCAGAGCAGTTTTGGACTGGAGGCTGGAAAGTTAAGCGCAATTTTTTTCTTGGGGAAAGACAGAGGTTCATTATTTTATCCCGGCCAGCCCAAATCCTGCCACAAATGTGGTTCTGATCTTCATTTGAGTAATGCCTGTGATACCCCTAAGTGTACTCACTGTCTAGAGACTGGTCATTTTTCTGCTACTGTACTTGTAAAAACCTCTTTAGATGTTATCTCTGTGAAGAAAGAGGTCATTCTTACATAAAACGTCCTTGAGCCTCTCATAATTCTGGAGAGGGTCTGTCCCAGGAGGCCTTAATCACCCAGGCCCAGGGGAAAGGTTGTGCTGTGACTTCTGAGAACCATATGCAGGATATCTTACACCATAAAGCTGCTGGTACTAATGACTGTCTTGCTCCTCTCAGTACAACTCCTCGGGTAGTGCCACTTTTGAAGGATGGTACCCAGTCTGTTGAACCTGTACCAAGTGAGGGAGGCCTCCCTCTCATGGAGGTTTCCACCCAATTGAATCTGGAACCACGGGGGTTGAGGTCCACATTGCTATTTCTACGGCAGACCCAGGTGTTGACATGCAACCTGTCTCCCAAGATTCTGAGCCTATGATTTTGGATTCTGCACAGGAATTAAGTGAAGGACTGATCTTGCATGGGCAGGCTACAATGCTCCCCCCCCCCCACCAGTTACACCATCCGACACTGCTTTTAAAACTGTCGCACATAAGAAGCATTCAAGAGAGAAACTGGGACTTTCTCCAGAGCCTAAGGGAAAGGAGAGTAAAAAGAGTCAAAAAAAGGGACTATTTCTCAATCAAATAAGTATGCCCCTCTGCTTCTTGATGCAGCACCTTCTATATCTGATGATGAAGGTTCTGAGTCTGATGCCTCCTCAGTTGTGTCTTCATGAGGGACTTATTCTGATATAGATGACAGCTGTTCCAGGAGAAAGAGATGGGCTATTAGATCACAGCATTGATATGATTTCCTCATTTTCATTCTTACTATATGGCAGTTCTCCATATTCTAACGTTAAATGTTAACAGCATCAAATCTGAAATATGGAGAGTTGCAATTTTTCAAGAATTACAATATTTACACTCTGATATCATTTTTTTACAGGACACCAGAATTAAATCCTTTCAAGACACTGCAAAATGTTCGGCCAAATGGCAGCAGGGAGTCACATTTTGGTCACATGGCCAGGACCGTTGTGATGGCTTGAGGATTTTGTTCTCTAATGTTAACTTAAAAGTTACTAGATTAATAGATTTGGAGCCTGGTAGAGTCTTTCTCTTAGATGTGTTGTATAAGTGTCACAGATTTTGTTTGATTAATTTATATGCACCTCAAGGGAAGGCCTTACGTGTTGCTCTTTTGAAAAAAAATTAACCATTCTTATGTACGGTTAGGACAATTATATGGGGAGGAGATTTCAATTGCAGTATACAATGGGAAGATAGGGGATTGCAAACTAACAAACTGTTCTGTGATTCCAATGTCCTGAGAGAAATTACTGCAACAACTAAATTGAAGGATGCGTATCGCTCCTTACACAGTGTTGGGGGTTTTACATTTCATAAGGGCTCTCTACAGACAAGAATTGACTACCTCTGGGTCTCACAATCTGTAGAGGTTATTCAGTCAACAGTTCAAGATTTGGCATGCTCAGATCATTCTGCAGTATTTATTGATTGTGGTTGGAATACACACCTTTACATGGGAAACCAGCTTGGAAATTGAATGTTTCCTTATTGGATAATGAAGATGTGGTTTTTGGCTTTAAGAAATTATGGGAAGCTAGACTTTATGTTCAATGTATGTATGATTTCTTACAGGACTGGTGATTTGATACCAAAAAAGATATGAAACTCTATTTTCAGTGTCTAGCAGGGAAAAGAAATAGAGATGCCTAATTTCTTTACTTGCAGCATAGAAAGCATTTACATAGACTTATTTCCTTAACTGAGACTACAGGTCAGGATTTCTACTCACAAATGGATCAAGTAAAATAGGATATGCATCAATTCCAATATAATAGAGCTAAGACCTTTCAGCAGGAGATTAGATTTGGTACAGTTAGTAAAAAACATACTTTTGACCCTTTTAAGGATAGTCAAAAACTTATTGAGAAAAAACATGTTACGGAATTACGGGATGAAGAGGGTCACTTACATATGGATAAAAATTATATTTTGAACCTGATACACCAATATTTAATTACTACTTTTGGTACTGCACCACTTACAGCACTGATAGTTTTATCATTTCCTTTGGAGATATTTTGGAGAACAAAGGAATGTCCAAGGATTTGGAAGCTCAGATGGTAGGCTTAATCACTGAAGAAGAGGTTCAAGCTGTAATAAAGAGAACTAAATGTAATGCTACTCCAGGAACAGATGGTATTCCTGTGGAGTTGTATAAAATCTTTTGTGATATTTTGAGTGCAGAATTAACAAAATTGTTTAATGCATTATAGTTTTCAGCAAATATTTCTCCTGCCTTTGTAGAAGCTGAATTAATTTTTTTGTTTAAAAAGGGAGACAGGTCAAATTTGTCCAGTTGGAGACCTATTTGTTTATTAAATTCTGATGCAAAACTGTAAAGCAAGATTTTATCAAATCATTTAGCTGAGAGTCGCTGAGAGTTTAATTTGTAAGGAACAAGCTTGTGCTATTCCACAGTGAGGAATACAAAATAATTTGATTCTGCTTCAAGAATTGTTTCATAGGTGTAAGACGGGGGGGACTCATGTTTTGTGTTAAGTCTTGATCAAAAGAAGGCTTTTGATTCTATTTCTCAGGATTATTTATTTTTGGTTTTACAAAAATGTGGTGTTCCTTTATGGTATATTCTTTTGATTAAATCTTTGTATAAAGCTGCTTCTATGATACCTAGAGTAAATGGGTAGAGGGATACTAGAATGACAGTTTGTCAAGGGGTTTGGCAGGGATGTCCTATGAGCTCCTTACATTATGTGTTTGGAATTCATCCTTTCTTACAACAAATTAAGATGGATTCAGAACTGAAAGGAATGAGTCTTTCTACTTCTTACCCGACATTGAAAGTTTTGGCTTATACAGATGACGTGGTGTTGATAGTCCACACCAGCACTGATGAATGGGTTGTACAGGCACGTATTCAGGATTTTTCAGAAGCCTCGGGGTCTTGTATTAATATGGATAAATGCAAAGGGTATCAGTTGGGGAGCAAGAATTTGCTTTACGGCCAATATACAGGGATTATCCTGACTAAGGATCCTGTAACTATTTTGGGGCTACAGTTTGGGTCTGAAAATGATGCTCTGGTTAACTGGGATGCTAAATTGCAAAAACTGGAGATGGCTTTGGTTAGATGGGTTCAGTCTTCACTTTCTAAATGGAAAATATTTGTTTATTAAGTCTTTATTGATACTGATGTTGTTGTATGTTAGTTATATTAATCCTCCTTCAAAAGCTCTTCACAATAGATTATTCAGTTTATTTTTTAGAGCTTTGTGGGGGAGCAGATTAAATCCTATCAAACAGCATGTAACATATCATAGTCTGAAAGATGGGGGTATTGGAATGATTCATTCCATTGCTTTTTACTATAATACATTTCATTATTACAATATTATTGATCCAGGGTTGAGACAAAATAAGACATGGTTTGAATTATTTGAGTGGATACACCCTTGTCTTAGGGCATGGGAACAGAAAATAAAGTAGATTGTTAAGTCATATCCAAGTGATTTCGTAGGAAGTTAAAGAATTGTTTCAGTTGGTTATTACTTGGAAGGTAGATTTTCGTCTGGCACATCTGAAAAATAGAAAAGTTTATAATTTACTTGTGCATCCACAGTGTTTGGAACACATAACTTTGCCTTATTGTGCTCCCCAAGATAGCTCGGAATTGTTCCAGCAAGTGTTTAGACTTCCTGCTTTTGTTTGGGATGTTCAATGGTTAACCATTCATGGAAAGCTAAACGTAAAGCATAATAATGAGCATAAAGCCGTACATGAACATTATTGTTTACGACAGTCTTGTCATTAGATTCTAGAGACTGAGAAACATCTGTTTCTGGAATGTGATTATGCCATTCAGTTCTGGAATTTTATTGCACAAACATGGGGTATCCCACAGTTTCAGCCTCTCTTATATCCTGAATTAATTTATGTAGTTTGGACCCCGGGTTGGCAGCTCTTTTCAAAAGACACTCTACAAGTTTTATTTGCTATTTTAAAATATTTTCTCTGGCAGGCGAGATGTAAATGGGACCTGCAGCAGCATTTTGTACCTTATGATGGTTTATTGCTTCTGATCAAGGAAGAAATAAGGAAAATATATGAAATGGACTTATGTCACTGTTCTCACAGTCGATTACGTTAACTATGGAAAAACTGGTACTTTTTGTTTTTAGTTATATCTCCTTTCTTATGGCTCCCCTGCATTTCTAAGTCTGTGATCTGTTTCTGTTGTTTTCACTTGTCACTAGTTCAGCTACTGGGTCAGTTTAGACTTGTTTAGGATAGAAATTATTTTTTTTGCTTCTGAATTATTATTTCCTTTTCCCCACAAAATTCCCCTACTCTTTTCGATAAGTGCTATGGGATCTTTAACATCCATCTGAACTACTACCAATCCAGGCAGATGGGACCTCGGTTTAATGTCTCATCTGAAAGACAGAATGTTTATGTTATGACATAATTCAAGATGATTATCTTCTAAATGGACTGGAACTAGAATTCTAAAGTAAAAGAATGAACACTAGGGGACACCGTCTACAACTAAGACCTAGGAAATTTAACACAAATAAAAGGAAGGCTTTCTACACTCAGAGAGTCATGAATCCTTGGAATCAGCTACTGTACCTCTAGATGTCTTCACTAGTAGAAATAAAAATCAATTTAAAAACATTACAGGTAACAGGACAGAAACACATTATGGGCATACTGCCTTTTCAGCTCCTTATACCTTAGTATGACCCTTAGTGTGAACCTTAGTATTTACAGAGAACAGGCTAGCTGAGAGGCAATATCTAATTTTTCTTGGGCACCCACATTTTGACCCCACATTTCCAACAGACTTTTTATGACCTGACATTATGATTAAGACAGATGGCATTTTTAAAATTCTATCTGAAAGGTCAGTTTGCAGTGTGACTGCTAAAAAATGTTTTGGAGGGGATATGGCAGATGTCACCTGTCAAGTTCAGGAGATGGAGTAACGCAAGAGATTCGTTGAACATTAGGGGCCAAAACCTGCAAAAAGGTATGCCATTGTTAGGGTGCCATGATTAGGGTGCTGTAATGTAATGTAATGGCTGTGGGGCAGCAGTCTTCCGGGAGTCTTTCTGGAGGCTGAGATGCTGCCCTATTTGCAAACAACTCTCTGCCCTGAGGGAGGAAGTTGCCCTTCTTCAGGCCACACTGGACAGTAGTAAGGGAACCTTCCCCCAGGCCACACTGGACAGTAGGAAGAGAACCTCCCCATCCAGGGAGCACCAGAGCCACCACCACTACCTCAGAGGTTGCAAAGAAAGCACAGCAGTTGGACCACAGTTGGCTCAGGGAGGGTGAGTATGGTGGAACAGAGACATACCCAGTCAGTTGTTCCACTCCACAATCCATACACCATTCTGAGGGAGCATAGCTCCCCTATGGATGCACCCACAGAGGAGACTAAGGAGGCTGAGGAAAACTGTCACAAGGGAGGCCCACAGGAAGGAGGCAGAGGACACCACAGGGAAAGGAAGCAGCTCCTGGTGGGGGACTCAATTATTAGGGGGATAGAACTGACGGGAGCAGGGAAAACTGAAGTAAGGTGCCTGCCTGGTGCCATGGCTTGGAGGGACAGGAAGTGCATCCTCAGGATCACAAGAACAGCTGCACGGGAGTCTGAGCTGGATGACATTGTCCACCTAGGGACAAATGACTTGGCTCATCATGAGATTAGAGCAGTGCAGGAGGACTTTGTAGAGTTGGGGAGGGGCCTAAGACAAGTAGCACACACAGTATCCTTCTCAGAGGTGCTGCCTGTCAATGGCATGGGTGAAGCGAGGATACTTTGTATCATGCAGTTTAATGAATGGTTGAAAAAATGGTGTGGAGCACAGGGGTTTGGCTTCATTGGGGACTGGGTTTCCACCTGGAGGAACGCCAGCCTATACTGGCAGGATGGTCTGCATCTGTCCAGAAAGGGAACAAGTCTTTTGAGCAATCAGTTTAAATGCTTCATTGGCAAGCTTTTAAACTAGTCAAGAAGGGGAGGCACTGATAAGCAGCAGGAAAATCCCAGCCTCTCCCTATAAAACAGGGTACTAAACAAGAAAAAGACTGAGATAGAAAAGTCAGTGGGGGATGCTGCAACAGATGGTAAAGCCATCAAGAAATGGAGAGCAATGAGTACCAATGCCCGTAGTCTGGGTAACAAGCTTCCTGAATTAGTGGCCTTGATGGAGGAGGAACATCTGGATATTGTGGCAGTCATAGATACATGGTACACACAAAACCATGACTGGGACTTAAACATACCAGGGTACACTATCTACAGGAGGAACAGGGAGGGTAAAAGAGGAGGAGGAGTAGCTCTTTACAAAAGGGAAGGAATCAAAGCAACAGAACAAAATGGTAAACAGGAAGGAGAAGAAGCACTGTGGGTAAATTTGGAGACAGGCACGGCACGCATAATCCGCAATAGGATTAGTACAGACCTTCTCAGGGGGAGGAAATGGACAAGGAAATGATAGAAAGTATACTTAGAATGGCAGAAATAGGGAGATATTGCTGATAGGTGATCTGAATATGCCAGATGTTAACTGGAGTGCAGTTGCAGCAGCCACTTCAAAAGTGGGTTATTCTTGATGCCCAACAGGGGCATGCCTTAGACAACTAGTATTGGAGCCCACTCGAGAGGAGCAATCTTAGATCTGGTTCTCTCAAATGGAGATGGAGAGAGGATCACAGATGTAGAAGTGGGTAGCCATCTGGGAACTAGCGACCATCAAACAGTATGGTTCACAATAAACACAGGGTGGAAGAACAATGGGAATAATAAAAACTGCCATCACAGAGGTAACAAGCCTTTGTGTGAAGCAAATAAACAAAACAAAATGACGTAAGAAACCACTATGGTTCTCAAAGAAAGTGGCAGTGAAGGTTCAAGAGAAAAAGAAAGCATTCAGGAAGTACAAGGAATCACAGAAGGAGCAGGACAGACAACTGTATCAGTTAAAGCAAAAGGAAGCTGGGAAGGCAGTCAGAACAGCAAAGGCCCAAACCGAGGAAAAGATAGCCAGCTCAGTTAAGAGGGGGGATAAAACCTTTTATAGGTACATCAGGGAGTGAAGGAAGACCAAGGGAGGGATAGTGAGGCTTAATAAAGGAAAGGGAGGGTGGGAAGAGGGTGACTGTGAAAAGGCAGAGATACTAAACAAATATTTTTGCTCAGTATTTACAAAGAAAGAGGGGGAGATACCTAAAACAAACAGTAGAAACACTCTGGATACAGAAGTTGATACCAGCCCATTTACAGAAGAAAGGGTTCTGAAAGAACTCTTAAAACTGAAGGTGGACAAAGCAAGGGGGCCTGATGGGATTCATCCCAGAATTCTAAAAGAACTAAGGGTAGAACTAGTGACACCACTGACTACCCTCTTTAACAAATCATGGGAGGATGGGGTGGTACCCGAGGACTGGAGGAGGGCAGATGTGATTCCCCTTCACAAAAGTGGGAGCAAGGCAGAAGCAGGAAACTACAGACCTGTTAATTTAACCTCAATGATAGGGAAAATGATGGAATCACTTCTGAAGGAAAGAACTGTCGAGTATCTAGAGGTCAGAGGGGCACAGGACCCAAGGCAGCATGGATTCACAGCAGGAAGGTCATGCCAGATGAATCTGATAGATTTCTTTGACTGGGTGACCAAAGTAGTAGATCAGGGAGGGGCTGTGGACATGGCCTGCATAGACTTTAGCAAGGCATTTGACACAGTCCCACACAAAAGATTAATATACAAGTTAGCCAGCCTGGGAGTTGGTCCCAAGATGACAGTTTGGGTAAAGAATTGGCTGGAGAATAGGACACAGAGAGTAATAGTAAATGGAGTCCACTCTGAAGAAAGGGGGGTTACTAGTGGGGTACAGCAGGGTTCAGTATTAGGACCGGTCCTCTTCAATGTCTTTATAACTGACATTGCAGAGGGACTGGAAGGAAAAGTATGTCTCTTTGCAGATGACACAAAGATCTGCAACAGAGTTGATGCACAAGGTGGAGTGGAAAGGATGAGAAGGGACTTGGCAAGGTTAGAGGAATGGTCAAATGTATGTCAGCTTAGATTCAATGGTAAGAAGTGCAAGGTAATGCACCTGGGAAACAATGATAGAATGATAGAAACTTTCAAGTACCTCAAGGGAATCAACAAAGTCCAAGAGAGTAGCATCTTTCAAAAAAAGAGGTGTGCAAGAACAAGGGGGCACAATTTGAAGACAGAGGGGGGGCAGCTCAGAGGTAATTTAAGGAAGTATTTTTTCACAGAGAGGGTTGTGGATGCATGGAACGGCCTTCCAGAGGAGATTGTGGAGTCAAAAACAGTGGTGGAATTCAAACATGCATAGGACAGTCATAAGGCAGTTCTAGGGGGTTGGGGTAGTAAGAAGTAGGCTGCTGGTTAACTAGGATCTGTAGCTTATCCGGTAGGTAGGGAAATGGGCAGACTGGGTGGGCCAAGCGGTCCTTATCTGCTGTCAAATTCTATGTTTCTATGTAATGTGGGTGCTGCAACAAGGTCATGCATGTCAGGGGAGTTCTGCATTTTAGAACATCCCACACTCACAGTGTTGGGCATCACCACAATTCTGCTGCCCTGTGTGTGGGTGTATGTGTGGGACGAAGCCCTCCACCCATGACAAACCTTCACTTTTCCCCTGGATGGTCCTTGGGTGCTGCAACTTGTCTGTGGTACTGTGCTGCTCACACTAACGCAGAGCAACATATTACTTGTTCCCTAAGTTACCTCACCCACAATGCCCAAGCACTGTCATGGGTGAACCCTGGAAAAATAAAGTTATGAGTAAATGCTGCAACAATTCAATGTTTCTTCAAAACTTAGTTGTTGTTTCTTTCCACATTTTGACCCCAGCTGTTCAACACAATCGTTTTAAAACCACACCTTCTGAACACAACTGGAATAGTGGCCAAAATGTCATTTTGCACTACAAGTGTGAAAACATATTTTGGCCAAGATTTGAAAAAAATACAGAAGTCATATTCATGAGGTGGTGTGAAAAAATGGCTATATTGAAAATTTGGAGTGATAATTTTGAAAATGACCCTAGTTAAGAGTGTGCATTGAATAATTTCAATATACACTCATAACTTTGTTGTTCTTTAATATTTTTACCCAAACTTTTAATATAGCCATCTTATGACTGTACCTCATGAGCAAGGGTTGAAGACATGTTAAAATTCTGCCTGAAAGGTGATTTCATGCCACAAGTGCAAAAACACATTTTGGCCATGATTTGAAAAATGACAGCTGATGGTGGGTACTGAGTGGGAAGATCCGGTTGAGGGAAGGTAATTGAGGCAGTGTAACAACAGCAGCAACAGACATCAATGCATGCTTTTCTTTTTTACAGGCTATATAAAAACAAAACAAAAAGAACTACAAGAGACAGTTTTCTTTATTTCAGGTACTGGCACTTGTCAGTGTTATGTTTGGTGGCATTGGGGATGGACTCCCCAGTGTTGCACAGTGAAAATGGGTGGAGTGTTGGGGGTACTAGCCTGCACCAGGGATTGGGCATTGTGATGTCAGGAAAGTAGAAGTATGGGTTGGGTATGGGATGCTGAGTGGGAAGCTCAGATGGAGGAATGGTACAACAGACATCCATGGATATTTTTTTTTTACACGGTGAATACAAAAACACTAGGAGGCGCAGTACAATCACCACAAATTTGAGCACTAACACCAGCCACATCAAGGATGACTCCACCAGTTCTGGTTTCTTTTACTTCATTTATTGAACAAAAAAATTAAAACCTGACACCAAAGTCAGAGTAACACTTGACATGTTTCAGGTCTCACTAGACCCTTTATCAAAAGTTTCTGTGCAGAAAAAACAGAACAGTGCCATGATCAACGTGGTCGATGACTGACATGACACAGTTGAGCCCCTTGCAGACTGCCCTGTATTGGACTGACAGTGACACACTTCTTAAAATCCACTATCTTACCAACATGCTAGTTTGTGCAAATGCGATGGCAAACATAAAAAAGGAGGCTAACAATAAATTAAATGTTACTTCAAATCATTAATTCAGACCCAAGTCATGGTTAAGGTTTGACATCGCCAGAGCTTTGCTTCTCACTAAGGCTTCATCAGGGAGGCACTCAGACTTGAACTGACAGTTTCTACTCCTGCTCTACCTCTCTGTGCCTGTCTCATAAGGGTCTATCCTGCTACCTACATTATTAAATTAATTTCTAAATGAACATTAGAATGGAACCAGCAGCAGGACTGTCAAGTTTGATTGATGGCATCAAGATGGGAAAAGTAGTTACACTGTAACAGAAGACAGACAAACTGCATAACGACTTAGACAACCTTGGAAAGTAGGCAGTAAAGTGGAAGATGAGCTTCATTGTTAAGAAATTCAAAGGGATGCATCTAGGAATAAAAACATCCCTAAGGCTAGATACCATAATGACAAAGAGACTGTTGAAGCCAAGCAGGAAAAAGACCTAGGAATATGGCATAGTAGCAACATTAGATGGGAGAAGCAGTATGGAGCAGCAGTTAAAGCAAACAGCCATGGTATGCATAAACAGGAACTTTGTAACTAAGTCACAAGATATTAAAATTCCCCTATGCAGATCTCTGGCAAGGCCCCACCTTGAATGAATGGAGTGTAGTACTTTAAGGAGTATATTAGTAAATAGGCAGGGAGGGTCAACAAAGACCAGTTAAGATCTGTAGAGACAGATTAGGCAGGGAACATCTGGGCAGACTGGGCTGACCAAGGGATCCTTTTCTGCTGACAGCTTGTATGCTTCTATGTTCATTCCCACACCTGAGAAAAAAATGTTGATCTAATCAAGACTGTGCAGAGGTGAGCAGTTAATATGGCTGATGGCGTTGGGGAATGTGGGCTATGAAGATTAGGTCTCATAGATCCAGTACAAGCATTGAATGCAATTTGCCCATTTGTTGTTCACCCTTTTCTCAATAGTTACATGCACTAATTTTGGATATCTCCCAAAATCTGTCCAATTTATTCTTAAACTCTACTATATCCTTGCTTCCTATCATGTCAAGGGGCAGTCTGTTCTATAGAGTTACCACTCTCTGGTAAACCCACATAGCCCTTTTTGTATAGTGGCTTGCTTCCTCTTTCAGTTGAAGTATATGAGATCTTGTGTCTCGCTAAACATCTCTCATCTCTAGCTTTAGGTTGTCCCTTAAATCTTGGTTATGGAAAGCCCTATAGACCAGGCATAGATCCCTGCTCAGTCTATGATATAACAGTGTATATTCCAAGTGTGTTTAGACTTTCTTAATACTCTACAGAGTTGATATCTGCAGTCATCTTGGTTGCCCTCTACTGAACCCCCTCCAAGGTGCCGATTTCTAATTTGTTGTAGGGTGATCAAAACTGGGCACAGAAATCCAGGTGTGGTCTTACTAAAGACATGCACAATGGCAGAATAACCATTTTATCTCATCTTTTGATATGCTTCCTTATACAGACCAGAATACTGCTAGTCTTTTTTTTTACAGTCAACTGACAATGCTTCCTGAATCTCAAATCATTAGTCAGGGTAACCCCAAAATCTTTCTCCTCTGTGGTTACACTTATTACCTTCCCTTTTAGGGAATATGGTGCTAGGCAGTTATTTTCTACCCAGGTGCATATCTGAGCACTTGTCCACACTGAAATTGAACCTGTATTCCTGCACCCATAAATCAAGTTTGTCCAATTTCCTCTGTAGATTTTCAGTTTCAGCGGTGTTCTCGACCACTGAACCAATCTTAGTATCGTTGGTGAACTTTGACAGCCACACCCCCTCACTAAAGTTCATAGTTGTAACAGAGATATTAAACAGGGTCCTAGAACCAATCCCTGAGGTACCCTGTTGGTAACCAGTACCCAGTTTGACCCCTCCCCATAAAGAACTACCTGTTGTTCCTTGTCTGTCAATCAGAACTCAATCCATAGCACTAATCTTCTATTTAATCTGAGGCTATAAAGACTATAATTAACTCAGCATGAGGAACTGAATCAAATGCCATGCTAAAATCCAGAAAAATCCACATCTACAGGCTCCCCCTTTTCCAATGCTCTGCTCACCCTGCCAAAAAAAAATGATTGTTTGTTTTGCATGACCGCCCCCTCGTGAAGCCACGATGAGTAATATCTCTCAGGTTTTTTGTATCAGCAAATGTCTCAATTTCCTTTTTAACAATCTTTTCCAATACTTTACCTAATACCAGCATCAGACTTACCAGTCTATAATGATTACGTTGAAATTTATCACCCTTCTTAAAGATAGGGACAATGGTTGCCCTCCTCCATCTTGTTACCACCTCACTCAGGGATTCCTCATCCAGGGATGATTGGAATATTTTTGTTACAGAGCCTGCCAATTCATCAGATAGGTCAGTTATCATTCTTGGATGCAGTCCATCTGGACCAGGTGCCTTGTTAGGATCTAACTTTTTTAACCTAGTAAGTATATCCCCATCCTGTTACATGATTCTAGTGCTGGTTATAAATTTGGTCTTTTGCTTGTACCCTTGCTCCTGATGGGACAGCACTGTAAATGAGCTTCCTCAATGAATTTATCCCAAAATAAACAAAATTAAATTAAAAAAATACACAACAGAAGTACTTGTTGAATATTTCAACCATATCCTTTTCCTGTATTGCCATTTTCCCAGTTGTATCTGCTACAGGTTCCACCTGTGTTGTTCTACTTCTCTTATAATTTATGTAATTATAAAAGAAATTCTAATTATCCTTAAACATGGATGCTAATTTCCAATTTGAGATTTCTTTTTTTCCTTCCTTATAGCCTTCTCGCATTCCCTAGTTATTTTCTTGTACACCTGCCAAGCTTCATGTGCATTTTCTTCCTTAGCTCTGTTGTACGCTTTCCTCCTTTTCCTAATTATGGATCTCACTTTCTTATTAAGCCAACCTAGTATCCTACCATTCATATTATACTTCCTCTGTTCTTGCATGTATTTTTCTATCAGACCATTCAATTTATCTACTAATGTTTCCCACAACTTATTCTGATTTTTATTTTCCAGGTCAGACCTCCAGTCCCACCTCCTTAGTTCTTTATTCATACTTTGACAGTCAGCTTTATTGAAAAAAAAAATTTGGTCTCCAGTCTCCCTGTGAATGCCCCTGACAGAGCTTCAGCCCTAACCCCTCATGCCAACCCACCATGCCCAGGCTTCCCCTCCTTCGTGGAGCCACTGGGTGGGTACCCCCTTCCCATGGACTTTGCTGGCTGGCCCTGGCTTGCCCCCTCAGGGTGGGGCCATGGGAGTGGGACCCCTGGCAGACACTGGTGGCCTAGGAGAAGAATGGCAGAGCAGGGGAGTCAAGGTTGGGGGAACCGGAGAGATTTTTCCAGTTTTTTTACCTGTGGGTGGGGGCATGCAATAATGGCCCACATCTGGCCTGCCTCCTGTGGATTTTGACACCAAAGCAGTGGTATCCCCAGCCTCCACCAAAGGTCCATGAGTGTGTCAGACACTCTACCCCCTTCCCTCCCCCAGAGAAAGAGAGCAGTCTGGAAGACACTCAAGCTTTTCCATCATCTGGCCTTCTGACATCCCAAGTCCATTTCTGAATCCCGGTAATCGGCATTGCAGATGGACACTCTGCCTCTGCACCAGTGGGCCAGCCTTTATTAAAACATTTTATTTTCATCATCCCATTTAGACAAAAAGTAAAGAGCTCTGGGAGTAACAGTTACGGTACTCAATATTAAGGCAGCAAGTGATGGAAACAGTTTAAAGAACCCATAACAACTGGAAAACACTCAAAGCAGTGTAGACACTTCAAAGTCATTTATTGAATTCACAAGACATATAGTATAGGCATACAGTGTACAAATGTCCCAATAGGAGCAAACCAAAAAAACGTACATTAACGTCTCTCATGGCCAACTGCCAGGCTTTCTCAGAGTGATCTGAAGAAATGGTAAAAATGCCCAACCTTTATACACATGACAATTACTCCACATCAATTAATTATTCAATCAGTGCCCCCTAACTCAGGATATACAAAGATTAAAAACAGGTTTAAACACAATCATGATGAGGCATTAGTTTTCCATTTAAAAAAAAAATCTAACAATGTAAACGGGCCATGTAAATTCCCAAACAATATTTTATCACCAAGTTAATATCAACTATAGTATAGGCATAAAAAGGCCCACAAAGTGCATACACTGTTTATGGATTTAAAATAAAGGAACACAGATGCTGAAACCAGGCACCTCCTTAATCAATTTAAAAGACCAAAAGTACAACATAATGAATGACTTCTATCCCTATTAAGAATAAATGTAACAGGAACATAGTTTATAATTCCTGAAAAATTCCTTAGAAATTCAAGATGGAGCAATCAAGGGTATCTCGGAGGTCACCATATGCCTATACTATATTTCTTGTGAATTTAATAAATGGCCTTGAACTGTCTACACTGCTCAGGGTGTTTTCCAGTTGTTATGGATGCTCTAAACTGTTTACACTGCATGATCCCAAGTATCCTACATTTTAACCTTTTAATGGCAAGCATGACAATATCGTGGTCATTATCTGTTAGGGGTCCTATTGTACTACAACTGGTTATCTGATAATACATAGATACATAGATACATAGACAGTGTCGGCAGATAAGGGCCTATGGCCCACCTAGTCTGCCCATTTGAGCTTGTAAGTTCAGTTTGTTTTCCTAGAAGTCTATTTCCCCTTACCCCTGACCTCTAGAATTCCTTTATGTCTATCCCATGCATTCTTAAATCCCGTGATTGTTTCAGCCCCCACCACTTCCTCTGGCAGGGTGTTCCACTTGTCCACCACCTGTTCTGTGAAGAAATTCTTCCATGTTTCTCTGAATCGTCCTCCTCCAACTTCATCCCATGCCCTCTAGTCCTGAAACATCTTTTTCGCTTAAAATAGTGTTTTCCTGCACCCTGTTCCTCCCTGTAAGATACTTGTATGTCTCTATCATATCCCTCTCTCCTCCTCTCTCCAGGAGTACATGTTCAGTTCCTTCAACCTGTCTTCATAGGATTTGTGATGCAACCCATGCACCATCTTTGTTGCCCTCCTCTGAACCTTCTACCCTGTCTACGCCCACGTAGGTATGGTCTCCAGAACTGTACACTGTACTCCAGGTGGGGCCTCACTAGTGCCTTGTATAGCGGAATTATGACCTCCTTTTCCTGCTGGTGATGCCCCTGCCTATACATCCCAGCATCCTATTTGCTTTTACCTGATGCCTTGTCACACTGTTTCCCTACCTTGAGGTCATCAGAGATGACAACCCCAAGATCCCTTTCCTGCTTGGTGCATGCTATATCCTCACCCCCAACTGATATATTGTGCCAGGGTTTTGTGCCCCATATGCATTATCTTGCACTTCTTTGCATTGAATTTCAACTGCCAAACCCTTGACCATTCTTCTTCAAGTTTCTGCAGGTCCCTTCATTCTGTCTACACCTCTGGTGTGTCTACTCTGTTACAGAGCTTTGTGTCATCAGCTAACAGTGAAATTCTGCCTTCTATATCCTGTGCAATGTCACTGATGAAGATGTTGAATAGGACCGGTCCCAGCACTGATCCCTGTGGTACCCCACTGGTCACTCTTCCTCTGTGAGTGACAGCCATTTACCACCACCCTCTGTGTCCTGCCACCCAGCCAGTTACCTACCCACCACACTACTGTCCTGCCCACACCCATATTCCCCAGTTTGTGTAATAGTCTTCTATGTGGCACAGTGTCAAAGGCCTTGCTGAAGTCCAGATAGGCCATGTCCACTGCCCTCCCCTGATCCACCTCCCTAGTCACCCAGTCAAAAAATTCAATGAGGTTGGTCTGACATGACCTCCCCCTGGTGAAACCATGCTGCCTTGGGTCCTGTAGTCCATTGACAACCAGATGTTCCACCAATCTCTCCTTCAGTAGTGCTTCCATGATCTTTCCCACTACCGAGGTGAGGCTGACTGGTCTGTAGTTCCCTGCTTCCTCTTTGTTCCCACTTTTGTATAAGGGGACTACATCTGCTGTCCTCCAGTCTTTGGGTACCTCCCCTGTTTCCAGTGATTGGCTGAACAGGATAGCCAGATCATCAAGGTTATTTAACACTAAGTCTGATATATTATTGCCCCGATAATCATAGTGACACATTGCTGTAAGTTGAGCTTTATTGATGATCTCTATGAAGTTTTTCTCCATCCTATTCTTTCCTTCTCTAATGTCCCATCTGACACCAGGCATGTTAAAATCTCCCACCAACATTATTCCATCATCTGGGTTCAATCTTTGAAGAATTTCCATCATCTTCTGATTTAGTTCTGCATTCTGTGCTGGTGGTCTATAAATTAAACCTAAAATTATCTTTTTACCTTTTGTAGGGAATATTTTTTGCCAGATACATTATGGTCTACATCATATTCATTCTCATCCACCTGTTTTAATTTTTTCAGCTGTTATATTGTTTGACACATAAATGGCCACCCCTCCTCCTTTTCTATCCTATCTTTCCATACTGAAAAGTGTGTAACCTTCAATATCTTTATACCAGGTATCTTACTCCCTCGACCAGGTTTCAGTAATCATGCACAAGTCCACCATTTCTTTGGTCATGATTTTCTCTAACTCCTCCTTTTTCCTCACAAAACACATAGTATTCATAAGCAACACCTTCCAGTCTTTTAATGCCTTCTTATTTTTGGTTGCTGTGGCTTTAAATTTATCTTTTTTATTATCTATTTGTTTGCCCCTCGCCCCTTTGCAATCAGTTTTAACATTCCAGGATTGGTTTCATTTATTCTATTTCCAGAGACCCTTGATCCATCACTATTTAGATGTAAACCATCCTGTCCATATAATCTTTTTTGTTTTCTATTTTTTGGTCCCCCAGGACCACTGATCTGCTTACCTGCCTCGTCCTAGCATCACCCACAGGTCTGTCCAGCTGCCATCCCCTTGAACTCCCCTGGCCACCTAATTGGGGCCCCGCGACTACCCCCGCGGTGTACCCCCCATGGCGGGGGGGTAGAGAACACTCTCCGAGCTCAACCCATCCTGTCCGGATCCAGTATTTTCTGCACACCCGGTACCGGAGAGTCCTGCGCAGAGATGGCCTCATGCCGCCGCAACCAGTGCCTCCTTTTTCCACTTTTTCACCCTAAGCTGGCAGGCGTGGCATCGACGCCAATGGCCTAGCGGCGTGCATCCGCCCACGCTCTGGCCAGGTGTCTGCCTCTGGCTACACTTGTGCTCCCAGCAGCTGAAGTACCTCCGGTCTACACCGGGGGTCTCTTCTGTGCCGGGATGCCCCTGGATTCCCCCTCCAGGGAGAGGAGAGCTGTCCTATGGATGCTTGATCCTAGTCCCTACCCGATGACCCCCAGCACCCCGGGCTCATTCCCGAACCCGGGTCGCTGGCGTGACGCGAGGTGTGGATGTCCATATAATCTTGATTCCCCATTAAATCTGTATCAATTCCATTGGAACATAAAACCTTCCTATTCACACCATCTTCTTAACCAACCTTTCAGATTTCTAATATCTTTGGTCTTGCTCCTACCCACTCTAGGCACTGGGAGATTGTCTGCAGTATTGGGGCTGCCTGACATGGAATGAATAATCAGAAGGGACATGATTGTGATCTTAAAACACTTGAGGGGTAACACCACTGCACCAAATGCAGCTTTTTAGGATACATACTATAAGGATGAATGGACAATGGGACAAAAGATATAATTAAAAGGAGACAGATTATAGGGAAGTAACATGAAGCATTACTTGTGGACACTTGGAATACACATCCACAGCAGGTTAGCATTTAAACTCAAACTTGACAAGTACATTAAAGAAAAAAATGCTGATGGGATAGTCTCAATGAGCTACAAGGAGGGTGGCACTTGATGAACCAGTTGACTTCTTTTATCCGAAAAGATGTATGCATATATGTATCACAACTGGATAAAAACCCATCCTGAGTGAGGCAGCAGTTTTGTCTTTTAAAGCACTCTCTGACTCTAATCTTTAATGGCATTCATAGGCCTCTATGCACCAATGGGCATACATTATGCACCAAAAGCACGTAACCCGCCTACGCATCTACACACATGTGAACAGGTGTGCACTGGCCATTATTCACTAATGGTCATCACCTGTCCACAGCTCCCACCCCCGGTGTACAGGTCTGTGCAGGGCAGCAGTGGGCGAAGTCATGTACCCAGCTGAGCATCCAGACGCCTGGCAAGGGTCCTACAGTGGATCCCTTATGCTACAGCACAGGTCCAGGTGTGTGAATGCCCACTGCAGTCAGCCAGACCTGCACAGAATGGCCCCAATATCCTGTGGGCCCCCCCATCAGCCCAAACTGCACAGCACCCTCCTGACACAAAAGCAGACCCCAGTGGAACCCTGCCCATCCCACAGACTGTCCCCTAGCACATATGTGCTCTGACCCTGCCCTTGCACCCCCCAAGACCCCAACCCTGTTCCCTGTGCCCCTGAGCCCCAATGGAAGTCTGTATAACCCCACCACTCAAGTGCCTCTTTACTGCCAGGCCACAGGCTGCCCCCACAGTGTAGGTCAGTGTACCCCTCACTGTGGCACTGACAACCCCCCTTCCCTGTCCCATTGGTGTCACAGCTAGGAACAGCCAATGGTGCACCCTCCTCACACCTCCTCGGCCACCAGCCATCCAAGTGCTGCCTGTTTATAGATGCACGCTCCCAGCAGCACTTGGACAGCTGGTGGAGGAGGAAGTGTGGAGGAGGGCTGTGCCACTGGCTGTTCCTGGCCATGGCACTGATGGAACAGGGCAGGAGGGTTGCCAGTGCAATGGTGGGGGTACACCGACCTACACTGTGGGGTGGGGTGGGGATACTGGGATGGCCCCTGGCAACAAAGGAGTACCTGTGTGTGTGTGGTGGGGTGAGCAGTCCTGTTGACCGGGGCATCAGTGGGGGACCGTTCATGGGTCTGGTGGGGGATGCCATGTTGTGGAGTGGGGGGCACTGGACCAAATGTTGTTGGGAAAGTTTGGAGGGTCAGGGACCAGGGGAATGGCAGCACCACCTGGATGTGACTCTGCTGTGATTGACCACATGTGCCATGGTAGTGGTCACTTTTCTGATCAGCTGCCCCAGCCCTCCCAGTCTGCCTTGTGGGCTGGGGCAGCATGGAGGGTTGCTTCCTGGCCCACCACATCTGGTGAGTGAATGTTGTGGGGGCACTCAGTGGGTTACAGCAAGGTGCTGGCTGCTGTACCCTGCTTTGCACTGCATCCCCTGGGGACAGCACTACACACCTTCATGACTGTTGTGTAGTGCTGGCATGCCCCCGGCCACTCCTGGTGTGTTGCTATCTGTACAGTAGAGGGATTGGGCGCATAACTGCCATGCATCCCATCTGTGAATGCCACACAGAGTCCACAGAACCCTGCTCCATGGCATTCTGTCAGCGATGCCAATGGGCCTGTTTACATGGTGTGTTGGCATCATGCATAGGGACCATTATTTGTGTTTTTTCCCCTTTACATAAGGGCGTCAGACATGAACCCCCAAGATGGTTTGGTATGCCATAAAAAAGTGTATCCATCAAAGGACTAAACCAAGAGAAAACAGGAACCAATGGACAGAATAAAACAGTTTTTGATATTGCTGATAAATTTATAGTACCAGAGATATATTGGACATTTGAATAAAGTATTTGTTAGTTGTTACTGTCAAGGACAACCATACAACCAACATATAATATATAGTATTATATTGCATATTGTATACTGCTGTTGAACAGCATATTGTTAGTGAGTGTTAACTATATAACTGAATGCATTATGTAATGCTTTTCAAAAAAAATAAAGGTTACGTCCCCACACCTGTCTATTGTCTTATGTGGAAGCCATTCCTCCATAGGTTATACAAGCAGCAAGCAATGTATTGTGCAATACTGTATAGTACACCTGGGTGGAGCAAGTAAATCCAAAACCATTGCAAGCAAATTCTACTACAGGCAGTTTGTCCTTTACTTTCTGCTGTGTTTGAATCTGAATCTACTTTTATCTTAACCTTCATATTCTGTACATATTAAGGAGTTAATGTGCTGGATCAATCATGTTGCAGAATACAGTAGTCTCAAATCCTATGAAAAGTTGTTTAAAATAAGGTATTGTGTTCGGCATACTGTGAGATAGAGCACATTGCTAGGGGGACTGCATCCCTTCAAGACACTGCAATAATATAGTTCTAAATAAAAGTAAAGTAAATTTATACAGAACATGCACACATCTCAGCTCACACAGACAAACTATTTACTGTATCTTCAAATTGTGCCCCCTTGTTCTTGCAAAAGAGGTGTGCAAGAACAAGGGGGCACAATATGAAGATAGAGGGGGGCGGCTCAGAGGTAATTTAAGGAAGTATTTTTTCACAGAGAGGGTTGTGGATACATGGAACGGCCTTCTGGAGGAGGTTGTGGAGTCAAAAACAGTGGTGGAATTCAAGCATGCATGGGACAGTCATAAGGCAATTCTAGGGGGTGGGGGTAGGAAGAAGTAGTCTGCTGGTTAACTAGGATCTGCAGCTTATCCATTAGGTAGGGAAATGGGCAGACTGGGTGGGCCAAGCGGTCCTTATCTGCCATCAAATTCTATGTTTCTATGTACAGTATGTGCTTATGATACAGAGCCCAACAACATGTTGTACATTAGGAGCATAACAATACACATGAGAAGTGCTGTACTACAAGCAATGCCAATTCCAAAGAAAATAACAGGAAGACAAAGGTGATATGGAAGCCTCTATCCAGAAACTCCTCAGACTTAAATTCATATATTAGACAAGTTACAAATATTGACTTAACTCCTTCTCCTGTCGAGGGCTGGCAGTATAGCCTAGAGGTCAGAGTAACAAGGGGTGAATGAGCGTGGTATATCCAGTAGACAGACCTGAGTTTGATTTCCACAACCTCCACTTGCATACTGTGTGACTCTGAACAAGTCACTTAAACTTCCCAGTGCTTCCAGGTTGCACCTGAAAACAGGTATCTGTGCCTAGTGGGCCTTACCCAGTTACCAAAGAATGAAAAAAAAATCAGAGCTGAAAATACAGCCAGATAATTAATGTTGGACAGTGTAGCCTGTACCGTAGTATAAGTAAGTTGCATGTATGACCGTGATGGGAATTATAAGAAACAGTTCTGTACTAGACCTGTGTGGAATATAAAATTCCACCTGTGCAATGCCCAAAGAATTACCATTCTGATTCTGCAGAATTTCACAGAATTTGCATGAAAATTCCATGGGATTTCACCAAATTTTTTATTTCAGTTATTTTGTTCTAATTTTAAAAGTATGCATCCAGCTGGCACTAAATTGTGTATGTAGACAGTTAGTAATATAGCTTGCATCAGTGTACTAATGATCAGAGTCATAGGTGGAAAGTGGGTGGAGTTGCGGGTGGTCAAACATTTAATCAAAATTAAATTTTCAGTTATTTCAATCTCATTTTAAAATTTCTTATCCATATGTTTCCACTGTTTCAGGATTTAGAGAAACATGCAATATGGATATGTGCAGTACACCTTAAGTCTCACACTTCAAAGGGGAGTGAGTTATAGGTAGCCAAATATTTTGCCAAAATTTAGATTTCTGTTATTTTAGTTTAATTTTGATATTCATTGAAATTTTATACAATTTTACAGGTATACAGGTTATCACTACATTTATACATGTACATAGTTTCAGATTTCTAGAGTCAAATGGGACAGAGTTATAGTCTGACAAACATGTTGCCAGTATTTTAATTTCAGTTATTTACCTCTAATTTTAAAGCAACAAACCCACGTTTAACCAGATTTGAAAAAATTAAAATACTATACCACACCACATCACAAAGTCATTTCTGATGAAGTTAATATTTCTAGCCTTAAATGGGACTGAATTAAAAGTAGTCAAACTTTCACAACAATTAAAAATTAAATGTTGCAAGATTGTAAACTTCAAATTTGTAAACCCCTAAAACTTTAAAAGTAGAGAATGTAATGGAATTAAATTTGGCAGGTGCTTAGACCTCACAGGAAGACTATGTGTGTCAATTTTATTAATTGCTTGCTGCCAGAAATTGCAAAATAATATCTGTACTTAAAGTCAAATTCCAAGAGTCTTTCTGAAAATTGTGGAATTTCATGAAAATTCCATAAAACTGGAATTTGCTAAATTCACTCAGCCTTATCTGGGGAATTCAAATGAAAGGATAGGTGTGTGAGAAGCAGATAGTGCAGAGGGTCACCAGGTTCAAGAATTAAATGCATAGTTTCAACAAGAAATGGGAAGCTGAGCTGGGTAGCACACCAGTGGTAGACTCCCCAAGTTGGAGCAAAGAAGCTCAGAGTGTCAACAATTCCAACCCAAATGCAGGATATATAAGGATCACACACAGCCTGATGTTCATACAAGTCTGGGACTTAGAGGTAGTTAAAAACATGTAGTGGGGGAAGACAATGTCTGGGGCACCAGGAAGGAAGAATTCTGGCTATTCCAATAGGATAGGTTGATAGGAAAAGGAATAGGTGACTCTTAATTTTAAGGGATTTTGTCACTGTAAAGAACAAAGACAATATCTGTGGATTCAGTAATTCTTGGTTCTTGGTATTTGGTAGGATGTTGACAGAAGTAGGCCTTAGCCCATCTAGACTGTTGCCCACGCCATGTGGTAATTGTTGTCTAGTACCCCAGATGTCTATCAAGTTCTCTCTTAAAGGTTTCAAATTTGTAATAGATTGTAGTAAACAGTAAAACAACATGAACAATGCTTGTTTAAGGTGCTAAATCAAAAAAATAAAGATGTGGGGACTAGAAAACTAATGGTCAGAAAAGGCAAGAATAATACTGATGTGTATGTTAGTGAACTGATTCAAAGGATCTATGATACAGCCAAACAGAAGGATATGGAAAATGCTCACCCCCTAGATGCTTATATATTATACTCAAATGTGAAGTTATCAATAGAGGGTGAAAAATAGTTGATGCCCTGTGATAAAATGCATAGAAATTTATTGTGTAACTTCAGACATTATATGATGTGTGGATTTCACTCATGGCAAAGTAATCAGTATAAAAATCTCCAGTGCACTTGTTATAGAACTAATAGAAAACTGTATATAATGCATATCCTTTTAGAATGTGAAAATTTAATACAAGAAAGGGAAAAATGGATAAATCCTTTGTTAAATGGAAAAATGTACACCTAGAATTCGGACAAATGTACTTTCTTGTTGAAATTAGCACAAAAAAATTATTGCATGGCAAAATTCCTGCTTGATATAAAAATAAAAGTTAGGTAGGATATCCCAGGTGGAGGGGTAATATAATATAATATAATATAATATAACACAGTAATACAGTGAAATAGTATTATGAAAATGTTATATTGTAATGTTTAAGATATAAAATTATATGATTTTATGTTGCTGAAATTTGTTTAAATATAAAGCTGCATGTTCTAGTTGATGAACATTTTAAATTATTGAATATAACAAATTCATTATTATTTTAATAAAAATTTTAAATAAAACTGAACTGAGCAGTAGATATGCTGACCAAGTGCTGGGGTAACCTATTCCATATTCTTAGGGCCCTTACAGTAAAGTAATTTTCTTTCTTTCTTTCTTTTTTGTATGAATTCTATGTAAAGTTCTATTGAGTCAATCTGGCTACACTAAGAGATGGGGGCAAAATAGTCACCCAGAGAGGAATAGATAGGCCATTGACAGAGCAAAGGCTGATGGTACATTTATAAGGTAGAAAAATAAATGGACAGACTGGATGGGCTTTGCGGTCCTTATCTGCCGTCAACTTCTATGTTTCTATAAATAGCAGGACTGCAAAAAGCTCAGTCCAGCTTGTCAAATGAAGTATTGATATGTGCATTGTGAATGTTAAATTCCAGAAAAAGAATTCTGAATGCTTCATCTATATATGCTACCATAAATATTTGAGAAAAAAATTGCCAATCATTTTTTCCACTGTAAATTTAAAACTGCTAAACACGTTTTTCCAGTTGTGTTAGACACCAGGATACACACTGACATTAGATATGCATCTCAAATGTTAAGTCTATGCCTGCAAGAGCAGAGAAGTTACAAACATGCACATTTTTGAGAATTTTCACAAAACGTTTCAATTTACATAGCAACATTTTGAGCCCCCCATGTAACTTAGAAATCTCTAATCAAATTACCTCCACATTTAGAAGATTCTATAATCATTACAAAAGGTTATTTGTGCTAATTTACACATGTCTAGCTCCAAAGGTGCCTGAGTTATATGCAAAGAAAAGGTTTCATGAAATTTCCCACAAAAAATAAAATGACATACTTTGAGCATACATATATTTTGAGATGATGCACCCTAATGTCATGAAATCAGACACCTTTTTAGAACACCTATAATCAAGTAACCAGGCAAAATGTAAGATCTCTGGCCCAACTGATGGCTGCAGTATATGCAGATAAAAAGTTTAATAAAAAATTAGTCCTACAAAAAAAAATGACAGATTTTGAGCACCTACAATTTTGAGAAAATCCATCCGAATGTCATGCAATTTAGCACATTGTTAGAACACCTATGATCAAGTAATCTTGCCAAATTTAAAATCTCTGGCCCAATAGATGACTCAGGTATATGCATATAAACATTTTCATGACATTTCCCACAAAAAAATAAAATGACAGACTTTGAGCACCCGTACTTATGTGACAGTCGAGCTTAATTTCATGATATTTAGCATGCCATTAGAACTACTCCCGAATAGTAAGCGTGCCAAATTGGAATACTCTAGCTCGATATGCAGCTGAGTTACGACCAAATTAATACATTTTAGACATTCTACACAATTCTAACAAAATTCCATGAAATTTTACTGAAATTTGAAAAATGTCATCAAACTCCATGAATTCTGAATTTTCTATTCTACACAGCTCTATTTTATACAGTATGTATACTGAGAAAGACAAAAAACAAAAGTCTGAAGACATTAAGGGCACAGCAAGATAACCCTGGCTAATTTACTGAGATTTAATTATATTTATTCTACATTTGTATTACATTTTTAGGAGTGCTGCTGGAATGTAGCCCCAACAGAATCAAGCAAAATCCAGTCCCCATCAAATGCTACTCAAAAGAGCTTAAAATTCATTTAAAGAGATCCCATTTTCTCACTCATTTTCTTTCATTACATACATTTGAAAAGGGAGTTCTTGGTCTCCTCAATCCACTGAACCATAGAAACATAGAAACATAGGGCCCAATTCTCAAAGCCCTGCATCTGATGCAAGGTGTTTGCACCAAACAGATATGGTGCAAGATGCACCTTACATCCAGGGCTGCCTCCATGCAATTCACAAAGGTTGCCTGCACTGACCACAGGCTGCCTGCCCCAAACAGGGCTTCTGGCAGCCCTGCGCCCTGCACTGCCCTGTGATATGGCACTAGGTGGCCTGCACTGACACAAGCTGCAGCTTGCTATTCACAGACAGCAACCAGTGGGAGAAATTCTAAGTCCCCTTAGACCAGCCAGGGTCAGCCGTCCTATGGGTAGTGCAGCATGTCCCACCTCCCCAACCCCACTGTGTCCCACAAGTGCCACATAGTGGACCCCCATCCAGGTTGTGCTCCCATATGGCATACAGGGCAAGAGTGCCCAACTGATCCTCGATGTGCCCCTCTGCATGTTGGTAGTGCCCCCCTCCAGATCCCAGTGTCCCAGTTACTACCAGGACAAATGCTATCAACCCTCCCTTGAGTGCCAGTGCCCCCCACCCATGCAGGTAGTGTCCCCCCATCCCCAGTCAGAGCAGGGGAATGGCACAGCCCTCCGCACACCTCCACTGCCAGTCCCTAATTGGATGGACCATGCAGTCAACAGTCCAAGGGGCTTGCAACGAACCCTCCCATGTGCCATGTGGTTGCCACATGGCTGGGGTTGCCGCAAGCATTGGGACTTAGGCACCAGGACCCCTCCTGTACCAGAATCTGGTGCAGGGTCCCTGGTGCATGGGGCTATGTGCAACTGCTGTTTACCACAGCTTGCACTGAACAAGCCCTTTCAGGGTGGGCCCATAGACTTTGATGGCAGATAAGGACTACTTGGCCCACCTACTCTGCCCTTTTCCCTACCAACTGGATAAGCTGCAGATCCTAGTTAACCAACAGCCTGTTTCTTCCTACCTCCCACAAGAATTGTCTTATGTCTGTACCATGCATTCTTGAATTCTCCCACAGTTTTAGACCACACACCCTCCTCAGGAAGATGGTTCTATGCGCCCACCATGCTGTCTGTGAAAAAGACTTCCTTACATTACCCCTAAGCCTTCCCCCCCTCTATCTTCAAATTGTGTCCTCTAGTTCTTGCACATCTCTTTTTCTGAAAGATGCTACCCTCTTGGACTTTGTTGACTCCACTGAGGTACTTGAAAGTTTTTATCATGTCCCCCTCTCCCTCTTTTGCTCAAGGGTATATTAAGCTCCTTTAGTCTCTCCTCATATGGCTTCTCTTGCAGACCCTGCACAATGTTACTTGCCCTCATCTGGACTGCCTCCATCCTGTCTATGTCCTTGCAGAGATGGGGTCTCCAGAACTGGATGCAGTACTCCAGATGGGATCTCACCAACTGTCTGTACAGAGGGATAACAACTTCATGTTTTCTGCTGGTGATGCCTCTCCCTATACAACCCAGTATCCCCCCAGCCCTCTCTACTGCCTTCTCACATTGCTTGCTAACCTTATGGTCATCTGATATGATAACCCCCAGGTCCCTTTCCATTTTTGTTATTGTTACTATCTCCCCCCATTGTGTACTCTTCCCACTGGTTTTTGGTTCCCAGGTGCATTATTTTGCACTTCTTTGCATTGAATCCAAGCTGCCATACTTCTGACCATTCCTCTAACCCTGTCAAGTCCCTTCTTATCCTTTCCATCCCCCTTGTGTATCAACCCTGTTGCAGATCTCTGTGTCATCTGCAAAAAGGCATACTTTTCCTTCCAGTCCCTCTGCCATGTCACTTATAAAGACATTAAAAAGGACTGGACCCAGTACTGAACCCTGTGGTACCCCACTTGTAACCCCTCTTTCTTCAGAGTGGACTCCATTTACTATTACCTTCTTTGTCTTGTTGTCCAGCCAATGTTTTACCCAGGCTACAACCCTGGGACCTATTCCAAGGCTGGCTAATTTGTTTATTAATTTTTTGTGTGGGACTGTGTGAAATACATTGCTAAAGTCTAGGTAGGCCATTTCCACAGCCCCTCCCTGGTCTACTACTTTGGTCACCCAGTCAAAGAAATAGATTAGATTCATCTGACATGACCTTCCCACTGTGAATCCATGCTGCCTCGGGTCCTCTGCCCCACTAGCCTCTAGGTACTCAACAATTCTTTCCTTCAGAAGTGATTCCATCATTTTCCCTACCACAGAGGTCAAACTGACAGGTCTGTAGTTTCCTGCCTCTGTCTTGCTCCCACTTCCATGAAGAGGAATCACGTCCACCCTACTCCAGTCCTCAGGTACCTCACCATCCTCCCATGATTAGTTGAAATGTCTAGTCAGTGGTGTCACTAGTTATCCCCTTAATTCTTTTAGAATTCTGGGGTAAATCTCACCAGGCCCCATTGCTTTGTCCACCTTCAGTTTTAGGAGTTCTTTCAGAACCCTTTCTTCTGTGAAAGGACTGGGATTGATCCCTCCATCCAGAATGTTTCAGTTAATTGGATTAGGTACCTCCCCCTCCTCCTCTTTTGTGAATACTGAGCAGAAATATTCATTCAGTATCTCAGCTTTTTCACTGTCCTTCTCTGCTCACCCACCCTCCATTCTATTCAGCCTCACTATCCCTCCCTTTGTCTTTTTACACTCCCTAATGTACCTATAAAAGGTTTTATCCCCTTCTTAACTGAGTTGGCTATCTTTTGCTCAGTTTGGGCCTTTGCTATTCTAACTGCCTTCCCTGCTTTCCTCTGCCTTAACTGGTACAGTTCTCTGTCCTGCTCCTTCTGTTTCCTTATACTTTCTAAATACTATCTTGTTCTCCCTAACCTTCCCCGCCACCTCTTTTAAGAACCATAGTGGCCTTTTCTTTCATTTTGATTTGTTTATTTGCTTCACACAAACGATTGTTGTCTCTGTGATGGCAGTTTTAATGTTTCTCCATTGTTGCTCCACCCTTCCTTCTTGCCTGTTTGCTAGTGTTTTTCTAAGGCACTCTCCCATTTTGACAAAGACAGCCCTCCTGAAGTCCAGCACCCACACTTTTGTATGGCTTGACTCTGCAGCTGAGTTTATCGTGAACCTCACTGTTTGGTGATCACTTGTTCCCAGATGGCTACCCATTTGTAGATCTTAGATCCTGTCTCTGTCCCCATTTGAGAGTAAGAGGTCTAAGATTGCTCCCTCCCAAGTGGGTTCCAACACTAACTGTCTGAGGCATGCTCCCTGTATGGCATCAAGAATGACCCTGCTCTTGGATGTGCCTGCAGCAAAGGTACTCCAGCTAACATCTAACTTATTCGGGTCCTCCATCAACAATATCTCCCCTTTCTCTGTCATCCTAAGGATGCCTTCTGTCATATCCTTGTCCATGACCTCCCCCTGAAATGGGGTTCTCTATACAACCCCTGTGTGAATTGTGGTGTCATTTTCAGTCTCAAAGGTGACCCACAGTGCCTCTTCTCCTCCCTGTTTACTCTTTTGTTCCATTGCTTTTATCCCTTCCCTTACATAGAGAGCTACTCCCCCCTTCTACCCTCCCTGTCTCTTCTGTAGGTTGTGTATCCTGGTATGTTAACTTCCCAGTCATGGTTCTCTGTACCATGTTTCTGTGACTGCCATGATATCCTGGGATCCCTTTTTCATCAAGGCCACCAGTTCAGGGAGCTTGTTGCCCAGACTACAGGCATTGGTACTCATTACTCTCTATTTCTTGATGGCTGTACCCCTTTTTGCCCTAGCCCTGTCCTTACTGCCTTTGATGTTTTCTCCATTTACCCCACCAATCTCCTTATTGACATTTCTATCTTGCTATTTAACTCACTAACTACCCTGATTTTTTTTGGGGGGGGCTAGGATTTCCCTGCTCCTTTCCAGTGCCTCCCCCCTTGTCTAGTTTAAATGTTTGCCATTGAACCATTTAAACCTATCACCTAGGATCCTGGTTCCCTCCTGGACAGATGCAGACCGTCATGCCAGTATAGGCTTCCATCACTCCAGGTGGACCCCCAGTCCCCAGTGAAGCCAAACTGCTGAGCTCTGCACCAGTTTTTCAACCACTGATTGAATCCCAAGATGTGGAGCAACCTAGCCTTACCCATGCCATAGACAGGCAGCACCTCTGAGAAGGTGCATGCTATTTGTCTAAGGCCCCTCCCCAACTCCACAAACTCCTCCTGCACTGTTCTGATCCCTTTCCCAGCAAGGCCATTTGTCCCAAATGGACAATGACATCCAGCTCCCTCCCCCGGGCAGTTGCTTCCATGATACTGAGGATTTTCTCCCTGTCTCTCCAAGCCGTGGTGCCTGACAGGCACCTTTCCTCTCTCAACCCTCCCTCCTCCAGTTCTACCCTCCTAACAATGGACTCCCCCTCCAGGAGTTGTTTCCTTCCCCTGTGGGGTCCCATGCCACCCTCCTGTGGGTCTGCTTTGTGCAGGTTCCCAACATCCTCCTTGGTCTCCACTGTGGGTGCCTCTATAGAAGGACCACACTGTGCCAGAGTGGCATACAAATTGTGGAGAGGTACAACTGGAGAGATGCACCTCTGTTCCACCACCCTCACCCTCCCTGAGCCCACTGTGGTCCAACCATTCCTTTTTCTTGGCAAACTCTGAGTCAGTGGTGGTGACCCAGGTGGTCCCTGGGTGGGAGAGGAGGTCATCCAAATCCTGGCCAGTTCAGCCTGGAGATGAGCAACCTCCTTCCTCAGCCCAGAGAGGTGCCTGCAGATGGGACAACACTGCATCCTCCAGAATGTCTCCCAGAAGACTGCTGCTCCACAGCCACTGCACTGCACCACTCCCATCATGTCTTACTCCTGGCCCCTTAACTGTTGTTTTGAATACTTACTCTTTCCTCTGTTTATTTATTAGTTTTATATATCATTTTTTGTCTCCCTGCTTGCCTATTGCCTCCGTGCCCTTAAAGCTTCTGATCTTCCTGTTCTGAGACAGGAAGTTCCTGTAGCAGCTGGGGGGTGGAGAACTACTCTTTTCCTTCTAGGATGGTGAGTTTTTTTTGGCTCTGTGATCACTCTCTTCTTGCGCCCAAACAGGAATTTATTGTTATCAGTCAAATCCTGTGCCTATAAAAGTAGAACTGGCTAAGGGTGTGGAGCTGGAGGGGATGGAAGGAGGGCAATATAGTCCCAGTAGAGAAGTATAATTCTAACAGCACCTCCTTCCTCTTGCTGCTCTCTGCCATGATTTGCCATTCACCAAAAGCAAGGGAACTCCCTCATAGGTCAGGTCTCTACTTTTTCAATTTTAGCATGCCTGTGTGAGCTCTGGTATTACTGCTTTCTCTATGTGTCTTGTGTGGAAACCACTCTCAGGTTTCATTTGTTAAAACAGAGGTCTGACCCATACAGTTAGGGACTTACAGGTGCCAGTGGGGAGCTTGCTAAATAGAAGAAGGCCACATCTCTCCTAATCATTTAAACTATTAAGAGTCTGGCAACATCAATCATGGCTAATTCACTGAGACTTAATCACAGTTGTTATACATTCTTCTTAAATTTTATTGGAGTGTTAATGTCGTGTGGCTTGTATCAGACTCAAACAAAATCCATTGCACCCTCTTCCCAAATGCTGCTCAAAGGAGTTGTTAAGTGGAGGTAGATAAAGCTTGTTATAAAATGGATAGGAAAAATCTGATAACTTAATTGGCTGAAACAAATTACCTGACCATCCATTTACTGACCTATGCAGCCAGTATAGTGTTATGCTTGTGTAACTGTTAGTTTTGGTTGTGGCTGTTCGCACTCTCTATTCCAGAGGAATTACCACCCTGTAGGGGTATGAAGCAAGGAACTCTTGGAGAGGGTCCTGCCTCTAGAGGTGCCATGGGATGGTTCCCATGGCTAAAGGTACCTTAGGAATCCCCCTAAGGAGAGAGTGCTGCCGCTGGAGGAGGAGGGGAGGATAGTGGGGCAAAGACAAAATGCTTCACAGTGAGGCTGAGAGGAACTGCTTATATAGCTCAGGAAGTGGGAGTGGCTGGCTGCTTGGCCACTGAATTACAGGCAAGCCTTTCAATTCACTGACCTATGCAGCCAGTATAGTGTTATGCTTGTGTAACTGTGTTAGTTTTGGTTGTGGTTGTTCGCACCCTCTATTCCAGAGGAATTACCACCCTGTAGGGGTATGAAGCAAGGAACTCTCAGAGAGGGTTCTGCCCCTAGAGATGCCACAGGATGGTTCCCATGGCTAAAGGTACCTTAGCAATCCCCAAAAGAAATGCAGTATCATCCCCAAAGGAGGCAACATGATGCGTATGAGCAAGCAGCAACAGTGACGTAGAAACAGTAATTGGAACATAGTAGTAGAGAAGAAAAGTGATGGCTTGCATTGAGAGAAGGGGATCCCCTAAGGAGAGAGGGAATGGCAGGAAATCCTCCACCTACATCCAACAGTGGACCCTACCTAAGGAAACTAGGGGAAACAACTATGCTAACTAAGTGTTATGACCTGAGACAACAGAGAAGAGGAAAAAAAAACCCTATGAGGATGATATCTCTGGGGATACATGGCCTAGGTCACTTTCCCTTCAAGCTCGGGAAAATGTATTTAGTGATGGCTCTGCAGCTGCAATTTGGAAAACCCAATTAAAGGGAGGTGGAAAATGTTCCAATTTGGAGGAAGGCTCTCACTCAAACCCTGTAGCGGGAACATTGTGGAAGGTTGCGAGAAAACTCTTCAACAGTGCAAGCATCCAAGGTGCAGGAGGAGAGCAACAACTGCTGAGGCAGTCACCTGGCCTACCCACCCTAAATCAAACCAGGTGAACCAGAGGCAGTCGTGAGGAGAATGTGGTGAAGGTGCCTTGCTAGGGAAACCACTAAAGTCAATGGCCAACTGTTATAGTGGAACTCTAGAGCAAAAGGAGATCATCGTAATCACCCTTCACCACTAGTCTTAAATTCTACACCAGGAGCTGCTGTCACGTAGTAGGCAGCTAAAGCCAAACCCAGGATGAGGACATTCCCAGCTATGGGCCAGGTGAGAAGAATCCCACCCCAAGTTGGACATGCTCAATGATGCAGACTAAATGCAGAACGAGACCATCAGCTGTAGGAACCTGCGCCAGATTATAATGGCTGGCATGCCCCAGAATTGATTGAGAGCTGCAAAGCTGGTGCGCTGAATAAGCACAGCATGCTGAGATTGTAATGAGCATTGAGTGCTGAGACCTTGCAAGGTCAAATGCAGATTGAGAGCAGGAGAATCCCAGGCTGAAGCTGAGGGGATGGCACTAGGCATGAAGCAATGGTTTGCGTAAGCAAGAAGCAACGGTTGCATAAGCAAGTGTGGACCTGATAGGTCAGTAAGCGGAAGTAGTAATAAGTGGACCTGCATAACAACTGTACAGCAAGTAAACAGCACTGAGTTAGGGGCAAGCCAGCCAGACATGAATAGCCAAATCAAGGTAACAAACTCTGAAGATTTTCGGCAGTGAAGACAGGATTTAGAACAAAATTAATTAACCACATAGGCCACAACCCCCCAAACACCTCCCAGTCCCCACCATAGGGCAAACAAGGAAGCAATGAAAGGCCAAGAATCACATGCAGATATAAAAGCTAGTTTAATAGCATCAGTCCACAATAGCTATCAGTCCTCTTTAAATGCACTTGGTACTGCCCCTCCCAAACCACCCCCACACACACCATACTCGACAAAGCCCTCCCGAGCTGCTTCCCCATCACAGCCCCCCCGTTTCACTATCCCCCCACCTCTTGCTCTCTGAGGTTGGTTTCAAACCCATTCTCCCTTGTTTCACTGTCACCTGGGCTCTCACCATCTGGGATAGCATTAAACCCTATGCAGTTACCCTGCCATAGTCTATCAATGGTTTTGGAGGTTTCCAGGGGTGTGCTACCTAGGGCAACCAATTAGAAATAGTTTAGTATTCAATTACAACTGCTCAGTTTTTTTCTCCTATTTGTCTAATTGTCATATAATCACTCTTTAATGCCTAATGATCTGGCCTCTGTAACCATTGAATATGTGTATTGTCTTATTGTCCACCCTGATGTGGAACCTTTGTAAAAGAGCTCACACTCAAAAGTCTTTCCGAAATACTAATTAAACAAATTAAATTAAACAACAGGAGCTTCAGCCAACCTCAGAGTAAACAAGGTAGAATAGGAATGGGTGTAAACAATGCAGCAGCAGGAAGCAATTGGGCCTGTACAGCCATAGTTAAATGAGTACAGTGTTAAAACACAGGCACTGGGTACAATAGTAATTAAAGTAAACAGTCAGCAGCAGTGGCTGAAGTTGTAGGTAACTGAAAGCAGTAGCATGAGCTCTGAGTAGGTTTGCAGTTGCAGTGCAGTAAATTGAGAGTTGTAACAGAAAGCAAGTGGAATGAGCTCTGTAGTAGCAGTATGCTAGGAGCAGGATATTCAGACTGCACCAGGCTGTGGTGCAAGCCTGGGCACAGCGCAACTTGGATGCGCAGGGGCGTTGACAGGGTGATATTCAACGGAGCTGTGCCATGGCACAGCATCATTGAATATCGCTTCATGGCCACCCGCAGTGCTCATGGCGCAGTGGCACTGCGCCAGCGCAAGTGGCCAGAGTGGAGCAGGGGGATGCGCAAGCGCAAGTGCCATTGCGCTAGGTGCCACTACCGCGATATTCAAAAGTACACATGCAAATGGGGTCATAATGTATGCAAAGCACAAATGGGGCCATTTGCATGACTTTATGGCCTCATATGCATGCAGGTGCACCGATCCCCGGCGACTTGCACCTGGCTCCCTGCCAGGCTGCAGCTGTCGGGGACCGACACCCCCTGCACAAGCGGCAAAGTGCCCCACTGCCTGATCATGAGCATATGTTAATATGAATAGTCCCGCATCTCTGGTGGTCCAGTGGACCGCTCGCAGTCCAATCGCGGGCATATGTTCTAAAGATAAGTCCTATATCCCTGGTGGTCCAGTGGACTACTTGCAGCCTGATTGCAGGCATATGTTCTAAAGATAAATCCTATATCCCTGGTGGTCCAGTGGACCACTCACAGCCCGATCGCAGGCGTCAGTAATATCATATGACACACCAATCCAACCCTGGTGGTCCAGCGGTACCCTCCCTCCCTTCCCATCTGCCCACTGAGCCCCACCGCCCCGCTCCTCCCCCAGTCAGTGGTGGGCGGCAGCTGCCCACCCGCTTGCGACCCTGCCACCCGCCGACTGACTCCGTACGGTAGGGCTGTACGCCCATCGGTCCACAGCATGAGCCAATGAGCGTGCAGCCCGTACCGTACTACACAGTCCAGATATGTGAATGGATCCATAAAATAACTTTTAAAAATGAAACAGCATAAAGAAAAGGCTTATAATGAGGATGTAGGGGCAACATAATTCTATTATTTGGCCCAGTCCTGATCTGCCTCTGACCTGGTTCTGATTCCGTCTGGAAAGATTTTCCTGCTTTGGCCAATCAGAGTAAATCAGAACTTTTTGGAAACAGATCAGGATCAAAATCAGAATTGGGTCACAGCTGACCCTCCCATCCCTCAAATCGAGCAACACATACACACACACACACACACACACACCAAAATTGAATTGATACACACATGACTCAGTGTTGCAGAAAGCTGCATGGCATTGATTCAAAGGTCCACGGTTTGGAATTAAGATTGAAAGGATCATCATGTTGCTTGTCAGGACTGTAGATATTGTATTAGGCAAACGGGTATTCTGAATCTGATCATCGTCACATGAATGAGCAGTACAACTTGTCTCAACATGTTTAAAATCCTGTTGTTTATAAAACTGTAATTTTTGCCTTTTTACTACAAGTCATTTATTAATACATTACTGCATATTCCATTCTGCAGTACTGCTTATATACCTTGGTTTCCATGTGCATTGGAGCCCTTTATAATCACCCTCAATATGCTACAACACATTGGCATTCAAAATTGCTTGGCTTCCAAGAATATACTTATTGTATGTGAATTGTGCTTTGTTATGGCTGGATACTGAGAGCTATGCTGCTGTGATGTGAAAGGAGGAGAAGAGAAAATAGGGGGTCTTAAACTGGTGTGAATGGATACTGAACACATCACAAATCTTTACTCTGTGTAGTGGAGTGTAGAGTTGAAGTACATAATGAGTATGCATGAATCAGAGCCCTTCCATGCTCTCTCTCTCCTCCTCCCTCCCTCCCTCAGTTGTTCCCTGGCCCAATCAAGATAAAAAAAAAATATCCCTGGTGACTAGTGGTTACCTTGCCCTCTCCGTGGCCCAATCAACATAAAAAAGTCCCTTGTGTCTAGCAGTTCCCCTTCCTCTTCCTGACCCAGTCCTCTCCCTCTCTAACTTTCTCTCTTCCCTTCTCCCTCTCTCCCTCAGCTGTTCCCTTGCCTGATCATGATAAGAAAATCCCTGCTGACTAATGGTTATCCCCCACCCTCTCCCCAGCTTGACCCTAGTTCTAGACTGCTGCACTACTTAGAACCAGACCAAAATTAAATTCCTGTTTCTTTGAAGAGAGCAACCACTACACCCAATCTTTTCCCCTCTAGTTCTGTGGTTGCACCATGAAGCCAAAAAGCACAGGTCAATTGCTTCTGGCTCTGTTTCTCCCTCTGCTTTTTTTCTTTTATTTATCTGTTTATTCCCTTCTGTGCCAACTTGCCCCCATCCTCCAGTCTTCCACACCATGTCACCCTGGTATCCTTCAAGACTTACCTTGTCTGGCTGTTCTCTCAGGGCTTACCCCCCCTTGCCAGGGTCAGTGGGGTCCCCAAAACCCCACCAGGGACAGAATCCAGTTTGCTCAAACTCTTGCCTGAATAGCTGGGTGCAGGGCCTGCAGGGGACTAGTGTCATCCTACCAGTCAGTGTGCCATTTTCTGTTTTCTGGGCCCCTCATGAGGTGCAGATGTGCAATGTCATCATTATGCATGTCATACGCTCCCACATGACACGTGTCAATGGTGGCCGCATTCCCATGCATCTTGACACCTTGGAGTGCCCAACCCCTGGTCTTCACCAGGTTGTCAGGCAAGTGCTGGAATCCATGTCCCCCCACCCCAGAGGAGGAGAGCAGTCCCTTGGACACTCAGTCCCCCCCCCTCCAGCTGGCTCTCCAACTCCTGGGCTCACTACCGAACTCAGGTCATCAGCGTTGTAGGCGGTAGCATTATTGCTGTTCCAGCAGGCCTCACCCTCCTTCTACTTTGACTGGGTTTCATGTGTCACAGCAGAGGGAGGTGTCCACAACAGCCAGCAGCAGCTCAATGACACCACTCTGTTCATTCATTTTGGGCAACACTGCTCAGCTTTTCAGGCTGAGATCATGTGCTTTGAATCAGCAGGGATCATGTTTTTAAGGTACAGATGGTGGAGCAACACATATGGCTGGGCATTGGCAGCATGCTGGTATGATCTGAACAGGAGCATTACATTGTTAAGTTGTTCATCTTTGAAGCAGGAGCCAGCCAGATGGGGAAGAAGTTTTTGGAAAACATTGGTGTTGCACCTCCAGCTAACTCTCTGAATTTCCAGTGGAAATAATTGGAGGGTCACATTGATGTGGCGGAGTTGGCTGTGGATCTGAAACTAGTGTTATCATATTGGCCCAGATAAAATTGTTTATATCTGCAGGCTAAAACAAGTGCTATTGCTATTTGTTTATGCTGAGCATTTGAATAATTTCATTTTTTGTTATAAAGTCACCTGAATCGATACACTTGAGGAATTATATGTTGGTTTAGTTCCACACTTTCTTGTAAGTCTCTGTCCACTTGATTCATTAAAGTACTTATTGGGAGCCCATATCCCCCAGCAGATAACAAAGGAAGATTAGCACAGCCCCCCCCTTGCAGTAACAAGAAATGGGTGATTTGTCTCCTACATTGTGAACAAAGGTGGAGAGAATGTTGGAGAACATCTACAACCACCTGCCTGGTCCCCAAGCTTGGATCCGCACACAGGACCTGTCCACCAAAGTGGTACCACACCACACGAGGTGGAGCTAGTTGGCCGTCCACTGGCCGCCGCCCACGAAGACTACACAATCTACGGTTGCCTTCCTGGTCCCCAAGCTCGGATGTGCACACAGGTACTTGCTGCCCTACTCCCGGGCAACTTTTTCCCGCTGGTGCTCTCTGATTGATGCAGCGCCCTATGCTGTAACCTCTCATTGGTCCACCTGCTGCAGGATGCACTGCTGATTGGTGCGCCTTTTTCCCCACTGGTTTCAATACTTTCATCGGACTGACTCTAGGGCTTCTCCCTGTGGGGCTTACAGGGGCTTCTACCGCTAGATATTTTTTGCAGTTTATCCTAGCTGCCTGTAATCTTAAGTAGTGCTTGAAAAGTAAAGCCAAATAAGTAGAGTTTTATGCCAGCCTGTCTATATCTTGTTGTCAAACTGCTAAACTCAAACTGTGTAGTGGTTAAGTTATGTATTTCCTTAAACTGCACACTTGTTTCTCCTCATCTACTATCTTAGCTTACTCCTCTCTTAAACCTGCCCTCTTCCATCCGCACCTCCAGTTTCAGTGCAGATACCTGCCTGTCTCCCTCTGTTTATTTCAACCCTCCTCAATAACTTTTTTCTCACTTGCTGTGTGTGAAACTCTATCAAAATTCCCTACCCACTCTTGGCTCTCAGTTCCTCACTGTAAATTGCACACCTCCTCTTTTGTTTTCTATTATCCCAACCCTGTCTATCTACAGCTCATTGTCTTTGTTAATTCCTAATCACCCTCACCCCCCGCTGATGGTCTGCCGCCAGCCTCCCACCCAAGTTGCAACTGTATATTTAATACTTTAATTTCTCTCCCTTCATTCTCAGGACTTGCCCCCCTCAAGCTGCGACACACCAAACGAGGTGCAGCTAGATGGCTATCCCCTGGCTGCCGCCTGCCAAGACAACACAATCTACGGCTGCCCTCCTGGTCCCCAAGCTCAGATCTGCACACAGGTACTTGCCGCTCCTACTCCCGGGAAACTTTTGCCCACTGGTACTCTCCGATTGGTGCGGTGCCCTATGCTGTAACCTCTCATTCGTCCGCCTGCTGCAGGATGCACTGCTGATTGGTGTGCCTTTTTCCCCATTGGTTTCAATGCATTTCTCAGACTGACTCTAGGGCTTCTTCCTGTCGATGACTGTGGGGCTTATTGGGGCATATAATGCTAGTTATTTTCTCCCACCCCCCCACCTCCTCCCAGGCCACCTTTAAATACACGATAGCTCCTCCTTCCTATGTGCCTCCTCTCACTATTGGTCAATTGATATCCATATTGCACAGAAATTGATCTTGCTTGTACACTTTTCTGTCTACTAGGAGTAGTCAATATGAACCAGCACATGACACTTTTCCTTCTTATGGCCTCACTGTCTCTGCTACACCTATCTATCCATAAAATACCACAATCTGGATCCACTCTTCCAATTTCCCTACCTCATGAATACTACTACTCGAACCTACTACTGATCCCTAACACATGCTGTGACCTCACCCCAATATTACTAAACAAGGCCTGGATCCATATGATTGTCTATGCTCTAAATAAATGTCACCTGCATCACCATGCCCTATGTTCCCTCCTGTGTTGGAAGCTCTGGTATCTACTCCTACTTGCTATCCTTCTCTCTGGGGATGTTCAACTAAACCCAGTATCAGCCAATGTCACTCCTGACTCTATCAGCAATGCTAAAGGTCTAATGATTGTACACCACAATCTCTGGAGACTTATGCACAACCTAAATGAGCTCCTTTCCTGGACCTCACTATACAAATTGGATACCATATGCCTAACTGAAACCTGGCTAAAACCATCCACACCTAACTCTCTCTGCTCCTTTCCATCCTACAATCTCTTGAGATTTGACAGAGCTGCTCCCAAAAGGGGGGTGGTATGGCTATATATTTTAAAGAAGATCTCCAGGTCACTGCGGCCAATTTAAATAACCCAAGTCACTGCGAGGCACTTCATGTTCTACTCACCCTCGGTACCAAAAAAGTTATATCGATAAATTTAAGCAACCCCCACAAATGGTCTCAAAGGACTTGATGAGTTACTGGAACAAATCTCTAGCCTTGCAGGAAGAAATGAGGTCCTTATACTGGGGGACCTAAAAATTAACTGGCTGGGTGCCAACCAATCCAACCCTCTGAGCAAACTACAGAGCCATAATTTACACCAGCTTATATGTGAACCTACCAGAGCCTCCCCTCACTCCAAAACAAACACCCTACTTGATTGGATAATGGCCAGCCACCCTGAAAATGTAACTGCCTCTGGAGTACTACCAGATGCCATCACTGATCACTCTCCAATCTACTGTATCTGCGGAAATTACAAACCTGCCCCATCAAAACCCCGTTTCATCACTTTCCACAACTTTGCAAACTTTGACTCACAGTTTTTTCTACTTGACATTACCACTACTGACTGGTCCTCCCTCCTTTTATCAAATGATGCCCAAACTGCCCTCACTTTTTTCCTGACCAAATTCCTAGTGTTCCAGGATAAACACTGCAGATTTGTAACTCACAGGGTAAAAAAATAGGCAGACACAATGGCTCAAATCTGACCTCCTCTCTAAACTAAAGCAAAGAGACAAAAGTTGGCTCCTCTACAAAAGCTTAATGGATTTCCTCGGACCTAAATACCTACAGGGCCCTACGAAATTCCTGAAAAAAGGACATCAAAAAGACAAAGAGCTCATACCGCAAAGACCTATTAACCAACTCCTATGGTGATTCAGAGAAATTCTGGTCCCATATTAAATTCTTCCTGGGTCAGAATCCAGCATCCACCCCTAACAACATGTTACTAAATGGCATACACTGCAATAATCCTAGAACCATAGCAAACATTTTTTATAGAAATTTCTCTGATCAAACTAACTACACCTCCTCTTTCCCTACCCAATTGAATATGCCCACCCCATCAGATGTAGATGGCTTTCATTTCTTTTTCCAGGAAATCTCAAGGTGTGATGTGCTCAAATTGCGAATAAATATCTCATTACACTGTGGCTGGCTCTGACAATCTAGAACCTAAGCTACTAAAGATAGTTGCTCTGCACATTGCTGCCCCACTGGTCAGGATTTCCACTCCTCTCTCTATGCTTGAGCTATGTCCCTGGCATCTGGAAGGAAGCTTGGATTACCCCTGTTTTCAAAAAAAAGGTGATCGCAAGGATCCCTCAAATTACAGACCCCTACCCATCCTGTCAGTCCTTAACAAAATTCTTCAGAAACTGATAGCTGCCCAAGCAATTGATTTCCTTCAGAAGCACAATCTACTTGCCAAGGCACAGCATGGCTTTCGCAAGGGTCATAGCACCACCACCGCACTCCTCAAATTCATGTCTGATACGCTAGAGGTTATGGATTCTGGTCTTCTCACCCGGGCCATTTTCATCGACATGAATAAAGCATTCAACCTAGTTGATCACTCCATCCTCCTAGGCTCCCTTAGATCACTAGGTTTCTCGCCAAACATTGTAAAGTGGTTTGGTAACTACTTATCTGACAGAACCCAAACTGTGAAATACAACTCTACCCTCTCTGACAAGGCCACTGTAAATACTGGGGTGCCACAAGGATCCATTCTCGGGACTCTGCTTTTCACCATCTTCATAAAAAACATCACCTCTAACTTACATAGGACAGAGTCCCTGCTATATGCAGGTGACATTGTTCTATATGCCAGTGCTAAAAACATTGAAGACATAAATAACCAACTCTCCCTTGACTTTCAACTCACCCAACAATGGTTATCTAGTCACAAACTTGTACTAAATGAGTCCAAAACCCAAGCCATGCTCTTTGGATCAACTACCAAACTCATGCATGCCCATCCAAAATTTATGGTCTCCTCCTCAAACAGCTTAACTATCGAGGTGGAGGACTCTTTCAAATATCTGGATGTCACACTTGACCCATCACTAAATTTTGACTGACATATACAACTAACCTGCAAGCAGGTAAACACCAAAATTGGCATAGCATACCATACCAGTTATGTGCTTACTCCCTCGGCAAGGCTTGCCGTAGCACGTGGCATCCTCCTGCCCTCACTTACTTATTGTGCTGCTACATACACTTCTGCATGCAAAACAAGTCTTTGGAAGTGGGACATAACTTACAACAACATTTGTCGCTATGCATCCTCCTCACATAAGCTCAAACACCACTGTCTCCTTTATTCAGAGCTGGGATGGCTTCCTCCGTCTGAACTATAGCTTTATGCCTATGGCTCTGTCATAGACAATATTGTTCATCTGCAAATACCCAAACCCCCTGTGGCCCATTTCCAAATCAGAACACCCTCCTATGGACTGAGATCCACTGACAGTGCTCCTATCTGCATACCTAGATACTATACCTCCAAAGGAGCAAATGCTTTCACCTGTCATGCCTCCAAATACTGGAACTCCCTCCCTCGAGCAGTGTGTCAACACCATCACTTGCAACTTTTAAGAAAAAACTGCGTTCCCATCTTGAGTCTTCCTGCATGTGCCGCTGTTTCAATCCCCCTTGGCTCTCACCTCCTCCCTACCTAGTCTCTCCCTACTTTTAGCTGATTTTACTCTACTATACTCCACCCCCCACTTGTCTGCCTCATCACATATCCTCTTCCTGCTTTTTCTTCTATCTCCCTTACTCTTTTCCTGACTGCTAACCCCAAATAAACACTATATCATTTACAATCTATCTTCCTTATCCTAAAAAAAAAACAAATATGTAACATGTATCTTGTATATGTTTTCTGTTTATTATCTCCCATCACACTGTTATTGCATCTACCCTGCTGGTAGCCATTTTTGCATATTACTTTCTCACACTGTAAATACTTTTGTAGCCACCTTTTCCTTTTCTCCATTACCTGGTATGCTATTGTCAATTATGTTGTAATGAAATATATGCTATTGTCTACCATGTTGTACTTGTAATGAAATGTTCTATACGCATCAGTGTACTTTACCCTCCCGGGTCGTGCCAGAAAATAGTCATTGCCATGGCTAGTGCACTTATCTGGTAAACAAAAACTAGATAAAACAAATAAATAAAAATTATGGTCCTTGCTGCATCCCATCCTGTCTGTATGGCATTTAGCAGTACAAACAGTAAAATAATAATGTAATGCTCTTTTCTCCACAGTTGTCTTGGTGTGCAGTGACTCCCTCCCCCCAAGTGCCACTTGCTCATAGTCTGGCATCTAGCGGTAGTGAGTTGACCCCCCTCCCTCTCCTTAGCCCTGATTGTATTAGCTGGCTCCCTAGCATCTATGGTCCCCCACCTCCTGACCTGATCATCATCCCACTTCCTAGCAGTACAGTAAAAACATTAAAGGGATTAAAAAGATCTTCTTCACTTTGAAACAGAGATTTGTTGCTTTAATGAGGTAAAGTATACACTGCATAACACAGTCTGGCAGCCTGTGCATCTCAATCATTCCTAGTTTGTCATCTGCTGCCCCAGGAACTCCCCAAAGATGTTTACAAAAGTAGCACAGTCAGAGGCATTTGTGGAGACTGAAGTATTGTCAGAAGAGGTCCATACAAGGTAGAAGAGCACTGGACCTGTAGCCTGAGGGGCCATTCTACAGAAATCAACAGCTAACTAAGTGTGGGGAATAAGATCTGTATGATCCAGGTGTCCAATATGGGAGGCAGCCAATTAGATGTCTGCACAGCAGCACTGCTCACTTTGATTTCAAGAAGAGGACACTTTGGTGTTTATTCCTTCAGTAATACTAACATGGTGCTGCAACTGTCAAGTGTTTGCTTGAACTACTATTCTGGGGTCCTGCACCTATATAGCCACACTAGATGGTAGGAAGGAACTGGGATTACCAACAGAGAATGAGAGACAGCATGGTCTGAAAGTATGCCACTGAATCTGACACTAATTATGTTGCGCCTGTGCAGAGGAATCTCAGTATATCATTAGTGTGCATAAAATCCCTGCACTTCCTCTGTTTCTTCCTTTTTCCTTTCACCCCTCCTCCTCCTTCTCATACCAAGTATTTTCTGCATTTTTTATTTATTGAAAGCTTTAGAGATTACCTTTGAGCACAAGTGCTCATTTACAAAGATTCTACAGCAAATACATAGTCACAAAAAACATTACAAGGACAATAAGCAATTCCAGAGGAAATGCAATTGAGTCAGGTTCATAACACTTAAGACAGAACAACTACTTACAGTTTTGGAAAAATCCATATATATATTGTTATATGAAAAGTGACAGGATATGTAGAGAGAGAGAAACCATATTAAACAGTTTAATCATTACAGTTGCATTGGACTGCAAGGTCAGGGTGAGTGAACTGGCAACTTTGGTTCAACTTCAGTGGGGGGTAAGATTCGGTTCAGCATCGTCACTTAGGCTGCCAATGTAGTAATTGCATAGGGCATAAAAACTCACTACAGGGGGCTGGCAGTATAGCCTAGAGGTTAGAGTAATGAGCTGTGAATGAGCTTGGTACCTTCAACAGACCTGGGTTTGATTCCCACAACCTCCACTTGAGTACTGTGTGATTCTGAGCAAGTCATTTGACCACCTCAATGCTCACGGGTAGCCCTTGTAAACATGCACTTGTTCCTAGTGGGCCTTACTTGTTTGCCAAAAAAAAAAAAGCAAAAAAAAGGTGGGGAAGCATTGGGGTCAACAATTGGCATGAAGTGCTATAGCTTATGTATGGCAGGTGCTGTTGGCATTCCACGGCTGGGGATCGCAACAGTGCAGAACACATACAACTGCTCAGCACTCCCATCAGAGTGATAGGAATTCATTGTTTCCTTTTCTGACCTCAAGGCTCTTCCCTGTCTTTCATGCCAATTACTATGTTAATTCAACATAGGTTTTCAAAATAAATCCCCCCCCACCCAAAGTACACATCCCCAAAAAAAGTGCAAGTACTACCGTACTATTCAAGGGCATTGCTTTACCAACCTTACCTTCCCAAATTTGCATATTTATTTTTTCAATATTTTTATTTTTTTAAATATTTTGCTTATATGTAGTGCTAAGAGCTACAGGATCTCTTAGTTTCCTTGACTGATCACAAGGCCCCCGATTACCCCTTAGTCCCTACTTTTTTTATGTTTTTGTAAATACTTTTCTTTTTTGTTAACTTATACAGTAGTGCTCACTGCTAAGAGCTACAGGAATTCTGAGTTTCCTAGGCTGTGCTCAAACCTCCCCCCATAGTCCCTCCTTTTTCTTTGTAAATATTTTTACATTTTTTCTTTTCTTCTTTTTTTTCTAACACATACTACTAAAACCTATTGAAATTCTTAGTTTTTTTGACTGTGTTGAAGCCCCCTCCCCCGTAGTCCTTTATGTCTTTTTTAATTTTTGTAAGCAATTTTAAGTGTTTTTAAATTATTTTTTGCTAACAAGTAGTGCCAAGAGTGAGCTATAGGCACTTTTAGTTTTCCTTGGCAGCACTGAAGCTCCCCTATCATAGTCCCTACTTTCTTTTATTTTTTTGTAAGTTTTTTCTTTTTTTTTTCCTTTTTGCTAACACGTAAGTCATAGTGCTAAGCGCTATCAGAATTCTTAGTTTCCTTGGCTGCTCCGAAGCCACCCAGTAGTCCCTACTTTTTTATTCTTGTGTAAATATTTTTAAGTTTTTCAATTTTTTTTTTGCTTTACATTTAGTGCTAAGCTTTGCTAAAACAGCTATTGCCTGACCATTGTCATCCTTTACCATTGCCATGCCAGTGGTTTAGGAGACATCACAGGTCTGATTTATGTTGCATTGACTGTACTCATGTAAGGCTGAGGCTGAGTTGCAATGATGCAGGCAGCATCTGACACCTGTTCAAATTGAGCTTGCTGGTGATGACATGGTAAAAGTTTAGGTACTATCTTCTAGAGGACTTGAGATGTTGGGGTGTGTCCAAATAATCTGCCTCTGCTGACTGCACTGCTAGGAGTTATGGTGCTGAGACAGACTGTGGTGCTGCTAGTTCCAGTGGGCGTGTGGGGAGACTAGACTGCAGGAGGTATAGGGTTAGCTGAGGACGCTTTTTAGAAGCTGAAATAATCAAATGGCTAGGTGAAGTTGATGCATGGCAAATTACATTTTGAGAAAGACTAGGAATTCAATACTGTCTGGATCTAGCAAGGAGTGATGTGGTGGGGCAATATCTCTAGCTATGCTGAATTATCTTCCAGAAGCAACCAATGTTGGGGGACATCCCAGAAAATACAAAGCCACTTTTAGCTAGTGTAGGCCAAATCACTTTTCTGCCTGCCAGAATGTGATGGCATCAGTTTTTCCGTTAGACAGTGTCTCTAATAAATATGTCTCCATTATGTAGTCTGGTGTCCTGTCTCTACCCTCACACATAATGTCTGCATGACATTTGTATTGTGTGTCAAACAGCTCATGTATGTCTTTTGTTTTGTCTCCTGGAACTAGATAATCAATTTCTTCCTCTTCCCATCTGATATCATCATCATTACTGCACTGCCACAGATGCCCCCTGGCCCTGGAAGCATGAGAAGAAGACCCAAGAGGAGGAGGAGGAGGAGTTTAAGCTTTGACTTCTGTGTATTGTCTGTGCTGCTCTATCTGAATGGTCTGCAATACTTTCTGTTTGACATAGTCAATGTATGCAGGAATAAAGCAGACATGTTTATATATGGGATCCAATAATGTTGTCATGCCAAATTGGATGTCCAGTCAAATGTTTTGAAATCGTTCTTCAAGTCATGTCAAAAACAGCTCTGCCACTTCAGAGTATGGATTGCATCCATCTTTGGACGCTGCTGAGATGAAAAACTAGTAGTGTTCCCACCATCTCCACCAGCACCACTACACCACTGCTGATGTCATTATCATTATCTCCATCCCCACAGATGCCACAACCACTATTACATTTTCCTGCACCGCCGTGACCAGCCTTACTTTGTTGGGTTGTTGTTCTGGTAGATGTCATATAATGGTGTGTGTGTTGTTCACGAAGAGTCATCATAGGCAGGACCATGCTAAGAGTAGCGGATTCAGCAAACAGATCTTTGGTGACCCGTTCATAATGTCTCAGAAGAGGAACCAGCCTTTGCAGCAGACACCACTGCACCCAGGACAGGTATGCTCAACAAGGCCCATCATCAAATTCCATAGCCCAGAACACATATTTCTGTTCCACCAGTCTTTCCACCATGTAAAAGACAGAGTTCTACATTGTCACCACATCTTTAATTAAGCAGAGTTGTGGGACATTGTGCTTTTGTTGGTAATGTCAGAGGAGCTCAGCACATTTGGAGAGTGATGGAAATATCTTGTAATGTCCCTAATGGTATCCAGTATTTCTTCTAACTGTGCATGTTTCTCAAACACATAATTCACAACCAGATTCAGTGCATGTGCAAAGCAAGGTACATGGCAGAAACCCCCATCATCTGTGACTTTTAGCATGTCACAAACATTCTCACCTTCAGGTTGAGAGGTTATATCTAGATACCCAGCATTGACTGTAGGAAGCACAAAGTGTTCTCCCCACTGTGTTTCCCACCATGACTGATCCATGAAGTAAGGCACTCCCTAATGTGTGTTCCTCTGTGCATCTGACTTCTTCATGATAACTCCTGGAGGGGCTGGTGTTGGTGGTGGAGGTGGGGAAGCAGTGGCGCTGCTGGTAATTGACACAACCCAATGAGCACTGAGACTTAGGAAGTTTTGGTTTGCAGTACTGCTTCAGATGTCACTAGTGAAACATACTTATCCCCCTCTGCCTGCTTCAGAAGGGTCACCATCTGCATGCGTGCAGCCTCATACACTGCAGGGAGAACATGATGCATGATGGAATGCTGTACTTCGGCTTCAACTCATATAAGGCTTCAAAGCTGGTGTCTTCCACAACAGAGAATAGCTGTAGACCAAGCACCACCATCATCTCACCTATCAGCTAAGTGATACACACAGTAACTTGATGAGTAGGTGGCATTTTTGTTTGGGCATGTGATGACTTCTGCAGTGTGGCATGACAGATTTTATCAGGTGGGTCTGGGAACCTGGCCTAGGATTTGGCCTTCCCTGCTTCATCAAGTATTTTTTTCTTCTTTTCTCTTCTTCATTGCTTCTCATACTTTTCCACTCTTGTCCTGTACTGGTGGTGGTGACCTCCACTCATCAGAATCACAGTCATCAGAGGAGCTTGTAGCTGAAAACAGACTTTTAACCTCCACTTCTTCTTCCCCCCTCCTGCTTCCTACTCCAGTGTTGCCTGATCCTCCCTTGCAACATCTCCTTTACTACCTGTCTCCATCTCGCTCACAACTGATGGTTCGCCATTCCCATGCCTTTTTCCTGCTGCCTCCTCCTCCTGTTCCTATACTTCTGCTTCCTCCATCTGAATCACAGGCACCTCTTAATCACTGACACATCTCCCTCCTCTGGCACCTCTACTTCCATATCCTCGTCCTCTGGGGAAGACTACTCCACTGCAGCTGGCTATACTGGTGGACATGCTACTAGATTGCTTTTATAAAACAGAGAGGTTGGTATACCATAAGCAGCACCTCATCCATGTACACTAACCAATTCTTTTTCTTCAGATGACACTATAACAGTAGTATCAAACCCCCCTGACTCACTCACTGATTTATGATCTGTGTGTAGACTCACAGAAGGAGCATCATATAGTGCCTCAAGCCAGCAGCTGGAAGTTGCCCATGGTGTTCAACATGGTGTGGCTGTACAAGTTGCTGTGCTGGCATCCAACCTGGCACTGCCAACTCCTGTCGTGTGGTTTGCACAAGATGCACAGGTGAGGGCTTGCCTGTACAGCTTCAGAATTGGATGCTAGGTCCCTGAGCATTACATCACCACCGTGGGTAGTAGGGGAAAGCAAGGTACTTGGAAGAGGAGAAAGAGGAATACCATAAGCAGTGGAAGACCTATGTGTTTCTGCTTTGCTCTGGCTGGTTTCAGCAACACCATATGTACCACTGGACACTGACTGTGACTAGCTGAGAAAGCTCCTGCTTAAAGTGAACATATAATCAGCTGATTTCTGCAGATTAACAAATCCCCATTGTTTCTTTGGATGCACTATTACACAACCCGCCTAGTACACCTCTCAGTCTTGGACCCACCACCACCAGCAGCAGCACCAACACCAATACCAACACCACTCCCTATCTCTGTCCTTCTCCCTCTAACCGCTCTCAATACTTTCACCATGTACATCACCCCGACCACAGGCCAAACACTTATGACTGCTACTTGCAGAACAGCTACTTGCAGTGGGGATAGGTACCAGAGTGAAACTTTTCCCTACAGCTCTCATTTTCTCCCAGTCCTCCCTGCTTTCCTTTCAGGATGCCCTTGCTTCAACCTTATGGCAGGCCAGGAACAGCACACACTGCCTGCCATGAAGACTAAGCTGTAATTGAATAAAGTATTTCAGAAATTTTTTGGGGGGACCTCTGGCTCCCACAGGCAGGCCAGGCATGGCACACTCTGCCTGTCATGAGGACTAAGCTGGAACTGGATAAAGTGTTTCACAAGCCTTGTATTTGAGGGGAGCCTCAACTCCCACAGGCAGGGCAGGTATGGTGATGGCACACACTACCTGTCATGAAGACTAAGCTGCAGTTGGATAGTGTTTCACAAGATTTTTTTGGGAGGGGGTCTAGCTCCCACAGGCAGGCTAGGCATGGCGTATACTGCCTGTCATGAAGACTAAGTTACAACTGGATAAAGTGTTTCACAAGATTTTTGGGGGGGCAGCCCAGCTCCCCACAGGTAGGCCAGGCATGGTGATGGCACACTCTGCTTGTCATGAAGACTAAGCTGTAATTGGATAAAGTGTTTTAACAAGATTTTTTTGGGGGGGGTGGGCTCCAGCTCCCACAGACAGTTCACTGCCTGTCATGAAGACTAAGCTGTAACTGGATAAATTGTTTCACAAGATTTTTTTGAGTGGGGACTTTGGTTCCCACAGGCAGGCCAGGCTTGGCACACACTGCTTGTCACAATGACTAAGCTACAGCTGGATAAATTGTTTCACAAGATTTTTCTTGGGGGCTGTGGATCCCACAGGCAGGCCAGGCACTGCACACACTGCTTGTCACAATGACACCTAAGCTGTAATTGGATAAAGTATTTCATAACATTTTTTGGGGGTGGTCAGGCAAGCTGGAACCTGGCAGCATGGCACACTGTTACTGACACAGCAGCACAGCTATAAGCCACCCACAAACAATCACAAAAACTACAATTTGCTAAAGTTAAGATTTGGGTCTTAGGCACCCACTCAGTCAAGAAAAAGTACTAAAAATCTTGTTTTGAGAAGATTTGAGTACAACAGCCACAACAGCACTGAAAGGAATACTGCAGCAGGGCAGGCCTGGGGCACTTCTCCTTTCCCTCCTGCTTGTCTACACAATGTTTTTCTTTCCTTCCTTGTCCCTGCCTAACAAAATCTCTATAACCACAGCAGAAGCTTGCAAGTTAACTCCAAGAAATGTCTCTTTCACAAATTGGCGGATTTTGGCAACGTTTTTTGACAAACACAGTCAAGACAGCACAACACACACAGCAAGGTCCTTCCTCCTTGGCACCAGAGCTGCAAGGTCACTAAGAGCTGCAGAACACTTGGTTTTGCTGAGATTCCACATTCCTGATTGATTGATGAAGATACGGTGGCTGCCAGAAAGTGTTTGCATAGGCTTATTGTATTATAGTTTCATCATGCCCACTGAACAGCCGGAGTGAAGACTGCAATATTCTGACTGGCTTCGACTGTGCAGAAACTGCTGAAGGTTGGTGGTTCACCAAATGCCCCTTTTCCTTTGCACTCACCCTTACTGCAAGGACAGACAACAAAGACCTATTAAACTGATTAATCTTGAGCAGATTCAGCAGTGTAGAAGGCAGTTTATTTAACCAGCTTGTGAACCCAACAGCAAATGACTGCTTGTCCAACTGACTATGCCAGAAATGAGGCTTAAGGGCATTCTTGGCCATGTTCTTGGTGTTGTATTGGTTGGAGATGGTGTGAATGGGATTTGTTGAAGCAGGAGGTGTTAGGCACAGGAGCACATTTTTGGCTAGTAAACAGGTCTGGAGTTTTATTTTGCTGGGTTAAGGTATCCAGTTATTGAGTGAGGGAAGGGTACAACTATGAGTGCAGTTATCTGCACCAGGTACAAAGTGGTGCACCTCATTACAGATCGGCTTTACTCTGTTTAGCACCATGTCACAGGCAGCTGTGTAGACAGGGAGGTAATAATCTATAAGTGACGGAATGGAGTGGCCACAGTAAGGTGTCTAGCCTCCCCAGTGAGATTGTTCTGGTTAAGGCACAGGGCACCCAGTCTTCTTCTAACTATGGCCACCAGACTGTCAACATGGGATGCAGAAGATAAATTGTCATCCAGAGCTACTCAAAGGTATTTAAGGTCTCCACCTGTTTAAGATTTTGTCCCTGGTCATTATGGATGACAAAGGTAGAACTTTCTTCTTCAGTGAGAGGCTAGAGAAAAGCATGGTCTTTGTTTTTTTTTGAAAAGGAGGACTAGTTTGTGTTGGAAAACCACTTCCCCCCATCCTGATTTCCTGACATCTAGCAGCCTCCTTTCCTTACTCGTATACCCTTGAATCAACACTAGTAACCATCTCACCTCTAACCAGCCCCAATCATAGCCCTTGGCCTATAGATCTCCTTCCCGATTATAGTCCCTTTCATCTAGTAGCACCCACATCATTGTCCCTGGTGTCTTTTCACACATCCCCATTGTAGTGACAAGTCAATCCACAATACTGATATAGCTACATTAATAGTATTTTTTTGATCTCTGAATTGTAGTACAGCAACAATTATGAGTGTATAGAAATCATACCATACATAATGCAACAGTCAACTGTAAACTATACATACTATTGTAACATAGAAACAACAAACATCGAAGGCTTCTCCTCACCTGTGCTGACAACAACACAAGTTCAACAGAATAAAAAAAATTTTATAAAATAAAAAACAGAAGATGAATATGGTGGTGGTTGCTAGGTTGTTAGCTCCGTGATGGGTCACTTGTGATTATTTTTGCTTTAGCTATCAGTTTTTAAAGATCTTACCCAAATTTGAGTGAGTGTTTAGAGAGTAATATTAAAGTTGCCAGTGTGGTGAAATTTCTTACCAGAAGATGGATGACCTCGACTTGACTAAGAAAATGATGTCAGATGCTTTACTTCAAAGTCCTGAGAAGCATAAATGTTCTTACTTATTTATTTATTAAGAACTCAGAATTACAATCCTTTGAGTCAGAAGACTCATTTTCAATGACTCCACATCAGACATCACAAGAATTACATATATCAATCAATCAATCTTTATTTATCCAGGCGAACACCATTGAGCAGGGTCATTTACAAGGTGGACCTGCGTTACACAAGGTCAAGAAAAACACTTTTATGTACAGATAATAAATAAACATAATTATACAGAAATAAAAAAAAAATACACATAGCAATAACATGTTAACATTGCACCCAATGGGTCAATACAGATATTAGTTAAAAGTACAAAGTTCAGTACAAATATCATACTGAGAGCAGTTTAGGCATATAAAGTGAGAAAAGTTGTATACATTTTACAGTACAAGTGTCAACAGTGGGGAGAAGCAGTTCAAAGTAGACTTTGTCAAGATAGTAAGATAGGGTGCTGGTGACTGAGGGTAGGGGTGGGGAATGGGGCTAGGGGCAGTCACAGCTACCTGTAGCCAGGAGGTGCTGATGGAAACTCATCTTGAATAGACCCAGTTTAGACTGAGAGGAGATCTCAACAGGCATGGGATTCAGCCACAATGATGTCCTGTACATGAATGCTTTTGCTTGAGTGAAGTCCGACAGTGGAGTACTTATGGGAGATTTAGTGGTGCTTCTGGTGATCCTAGAGGTGGGGGGGTGAGAAGGTGGAGGAGGGAAGGGGGATAGAGTCCTAAGGTAATCTTCTTGGCAAAGAGGCAGGTCTGATATTAAAGCCTTCCCTCAAAATTTAGCCAGTTCATCTGAGGGTAGAGGTTCCGTGTATGTGTGAGCCTGCCACATACAGCTACAAGCTTGCAGGCTTTGTTAAGAGTGACCTTTATCCTACCTAATGCACTGTGAGGGGTAGATCCATATATAATAATGCCATAGTCTGCTAAGGAAAGGACAGAAGATGTGATAGCTAGGCGGAAGGCAACAGTAGGCAGGCATGACATATGCCTATAAAGAAGGCCAATCCTCCTGTTAACAGCAGTGCAGACTAGGGTAATATGTTCATTGTAGGAAAGGGAGGGGTCCAGAGTGATGCCAAGATATTTGAAATTGTGTACTTGTTCCAGCGGTGTGAGTTGACAATTAAGTATATTCAGAGGGGCACTTTTGTGCTTATTTTGAGGTAGAGCAAACATCATTACTTTGTTTTTTTTATAGTTCAGTACGAGTTTATGTCTGGAGAACCATAGTTCTGATTCGGTTAAAAATCTCTATAGGTCATTTTGCAGGAGGGTAGGATCAGGGTGGCTATAGAACATTACAGCATCATCGGCATATAAAAGTAACTTCCCAGAACAGGCAGAGGGGAGGGTGTTGATAAATTAACTGAAAAGGAGTGGACTAAGGATTGAACCCTGGGGTACTCCCAACCTGACCAGAAGACTAGGGGAGAGGATATTGTTAATTTTAACTTGTTGAGATCTTCCATGTAGGTAGTTGGTGACTGATGAGTTGGCTTCTTGGAACAGGCCCATGGAAGAGAGGAAATCCACAAGAAGGGCATGGTTGACCGTGTCAAATGCCTTAGTCAGGTCTATGTAAACAGACCCAACTAAGTGACCACGGTCAAGGACTTTCTGAATAAAATCAGTATATTTCAGGAGGGCAGTGGAAGTGCTATGGCCCTTCCAGAAACTGTGTTGCTGGGACATTGTATATTATAGTTCACCAGGTATTCAGTGAGCTGGTCAGAGACAATTTTTTTCAAGGGCTTTGGAGATGGGAGGTAGGATAGAAAATGGGCATAATTGTCATGGGCAGTTCTATTGCCACTCTTTGGGATAGGGTGACAACAGCCACTGGGTGGAGGATTGGCTGAGACACAGGGACGGATTAAGAATTTTGGTGAGGGGACAAAACAGCAACAAGGACAAGAATGAGGAGTTTTAGATCCAGGAATTCTCTGTTAAATCTGGACTTCCTAAGGATCTTAGATAGATAGAATTTTGCTTCACGCTGGGTTATTATCCTAAACTGAAAGGAGGGGATGTTTGTGGGGGGGCACAGTGGGGTTGGTGCTGTTGTCAAAGGAATCGGAGGGGGGAGAACTGTTCTAAGATCAGACAAGGTTGTATCGAAGGTGTTGGCAATGAGTAAGGGGTCCTGGGTGAGTACACCATTGACATTTAGCATACCCCAAGAGGAGGTGAAATTGGTTTGGAAGTGTGCAACCTTGGCACAGCGAATTTCCCTGGTACAAAGATTTCTGGCTGCTCCGTATCATTGCCTGTCACGTGGGAGCCTGGTTGCCAAGGCTTTGTGCCAGAGAGCATCATGGGTGGACATAAATTCCAGAAGTCCCTGGGTGATCCAAGGCATATCCAGGTATTGTATTACCCTCTTTATGTAGGGGTGATGATGTCACAGGCAGGGTTGAAGGAGGCAATAAAGAAGGCCAGGGCATCATCAACATTAGTGGTTATGTCAATTGGGGTCCAGTCCCAGTTCAGGAGGTAGTCTTTGAACTGCTGTAAAGAGCCTTTTTTGAGGAAGCTTTGATATGAGGTATTTGGGGTGGTTTTATTATTAAGTTGGAACATTTACAGAGAACAGAGGAGTGGTCACTTATGGAGTCAGGAAGGACGTTAACCTCAGTGATTCTCTCAGGGAAGTTGGTGAGGATGAGGTCTAACAGAGCACTATTTCCTGTGTTATAATTAATTCTGGTGGGGGTTTGGGCGACTTGTGCTAGATTAATGGCCACAGCTGTGTCCCTATAATGAGCGGCAGAGGGGGCCAACCAATTGATGTTAAAGTCTCCTAAGGCAATTACCTCAGCCTTTTTTGGCAATTGGGAGATGTAGTCAAGGATGGTGTGGAAAGCAAGCTTTTGGTTATGTGGTGGGAAATATACAGGCATTACTAGCAGTGTTTTGCTAGAATTCCCAAAAGCTAATTTAATTGTTAGAGCCTGGGCTCCATAGCCTGGGGCGGAGGTCTGGAGAATGTACCCTTGGAGGGAGTCCTGAAGGTAGATGGCACACCTGCCTCCCATTTTCCCACCCTGTCAGTTCTGAAGATTCTGTAACCATTTAATGCCACAGCTGTGTCAGGGGTTTCTGGAGTAAGCCATGTTTCAACAACTGCAAGAACATCAGGTTTGTAATTTGTGGCCCAGCCTCAGAGAAAAAACATGTTTCTTTAGTAGGCTGCATATGTTCACCGAGGCTATAAAGAGTCCACCTCCATGACAATTAGAGGGGTGGGCAGTGAGATTGGCCATGGGTTTGGGGTACACATTACCAGAGAGGAGAAGTAGTAATAGGGCAATCCTTTAAAGGCCAAGTTGAAGCAATTTAGGTTTGATGTACAGCTTGCTTAGAGGAGGCTTGGAGACAATGAATGGGATGGGGAGGAGAACATTGGCAGAATAGGATAGGACAGTAAAACAGTGGCTACTGGGGCCGATTGCAGACACCAAAGGTGGTGTGGTGAGTGTGAGGAGTTTGGCACAGTTTGTACAACTCAGGAGTACCAGTGGGTTTGTAACTTAGGGTGGGGAAATGGGTGGTGGAGGTTTGGTGGAGGGGGTGGGGGGTGACAAGTAGTAGAAGGAGGACGGGAGGTATGGTCAGAAACATGGCCCCCATGGTGACCAATGGGGGGGAAGAATAATGGGGGGAGAGTGAGGTGAAGCTAATTAATGACACAGATAGCCATATAAAGGTAGGCCTGAAGCTACGGTACAATGGTTTGGTTACTGCCTCTGGTACAGAAGGTCATGGGTTCAAGTCCCCAGGCAGGTAGAAGGGGCAGACAGGAGCAATAGAGCAAAGATCGGAAGTGGGGCCATGAAAAAGTGGATAGGCCAATGATTTTGGAGGTGGGGTAGGCAGGTAGAAATTAGAGAAAATGGGTGTATAATACTGACCCCTAGTGGTCAGAAAATGTAAGCAGCAAATGGGAGAATTGGGACTTTGCTTATGTAACCAAGATGTCACGTGACCAGATGCACGTATAAAAGTAAGGACGGCCTTGGGTGGGAGGATGGGTTGGGCAGTTGACATGCAGCATTGACGGGCTAACACCCCTCACAGAAGCCCAGCACAGAGAACCAAAATGCTCCCAGAAGATCTCTGTACCTGTTCAGATGGCTCCTGCTGTAGCTACATCAGCTAATGGAGTGGGGTGGGGTGGGATCATTTGGAGGAACCTGTTCAAATCATTCCCACTGCACCTCCATCAGCTAATGGAGTGGGGTGGGGTGGGTTCATTTGGAGGCGCCTGTTCAAATGGCTCCTGCTGCAGCTCCGTCAGTTAATGGAGAGGGGTGGAGTGGGTTCATCTGGAGGAGCCTGTTCAAATTGCTTCCTCTGCAGCTCTGCCAGCTAATGAAGCAGGGTGGGGTGGGTTCATTTGGAAGAGCCTGTTCAAATGACTCCTGCTGCAGCTCCATCAGCTAATAGAGCTTCTAAAAGGTATAAGTATGATCTTAAGGCTGGCAATGTTGAAACTGCTAGAAAGATGAAAGAAAAAAAAAAACAAGACACTTAATTCCCACTCTAAGAATCAGCATGTTCAAGCCATCTTCCAATGCAGAAAGGAAGCTGCTGGAGAAGAAAGTACAAAACCTGCTGTTGCCAAAGGCAGTAGAGCCTGTGCTTCCACAACAAAGAGGAAGAGGTTTTTTTTTCAAGATACTTCCTCACAACAAAGAAAAATGGGGAGTGGTGGCCTATCCTAGACCTAAGGGTGCTAAACCAGCACTCATGAAAGCCAAGGTTCAAAATGGTAGCCTTGAGACCCAATCTGGAGTACTGCAACCAGTTCTGGAGACCCCATCTCAGCAAGGACATAGACAGGATGGAGGCAGTTCATAGGAGGGTAACTAAAATGGTGCAGGGTCTGCAAGAGAAGCCTTAAGAGGAGAGACTGAAGGAGCTAATATGTATACCCTTGAGGAAAGGAGGAGAGGTGGGACATGATATAAATGTTTAAGTACCTCAGTGGAATCAACAAAGTCCAAGAGGGTAGCATCTTTCAGAAAAAGATGTGCAAGAACAAGGGGACACAATTTGAAGATAGAGGGTGGACGGCTCAGGGGCAATGTGAGGAAGTATTTTTTCACAGAGAGGGTGGTGGATGCATGGAATAGCCTTTCTGAGGAGGTTGTGGGGTCTAAAACTGTGGGAGAATTCAAGAATGCAAGGGACAGGCATAAGGCAATTTTTGTGGGAGGTAGGAAGAAATAAGCTGTTGGTTAAATAGGATCTGCAGCTTATTCTCTAGGTAGGGAAATGGGTAGACTAGGTGGGCCAAGCGGTCTTTATCTGCCATCAAAGTCTATGTTTCTATGTTTCTATGTTACTTACAGGAATTGGCTTCTATTAAGGCAATACTGATGGAGCTTGTTACTTATGTCAAAGCGATTACATTTTCTTTGGATTCATTGCCCTCATGTTTCAGATGTCGAAACTAGAGTTAGTTCACTTGAAGACAGGTCCCATACAGAAGAACGGAAGACTGTTAGCCTTCATTGCAGATTGTAAGCTATAGTATGGAGGAAAACATAGATAACCTAGAAAATAGGTCACAAAGGAATAACACATTGTTAATCTGCATTCCTGAGGAGGCTGACATGTCAAATGCGCTGACTTTTATTAATAATCTTTTTTGTCAGATTGCAGGTCCTCTGGAGACAGGTCATACTTGTGCTTATCAGTCTCTGCAACCTAAACCTAGCCAAGGTGAGCATCCCAGGGCCCTGATCTGCAAGTTATTAAATTTCCAGGACAAACTGAAAATTCAGAGAGCTGCTTGAGAACAGCAAGTGCTTTACTGGCAGCAACACCGTTTTCATATTTTCAATGATGTGATCCATGCGATGCATGGGAAACAAAGGGCTTATTTGGATATTAAGAGGTGCCTTCATCTGGATTCAGTTAAATGTTGTATTCAATTTCCTGCAAACTTGTAGTAACTTTGCCTCATGGAGTGCTTACTTTTTATTCAGCTGAATTGGCGTGCCAACAGTACCAAGTCTACTTCCGGACTTATTTTCCAAACACCAAGGAAACTCTACACCACGAGAACAAATGGACCATTGAGGTAATTGTATCATTTGTTTTAATTTTGGTAATGGTGCCTTAAAAGTGGCTTTAACATCTATTTTTACTTGGCTACTACATGTATTAGAAATAGAATTGCAAGTGAAACCTAAGATGGCCATACCAGGCTACAACATATTCAGAAGAGATAGGGCAGGGAAGAAGGGAAAAGGAGTGGCACTTTATGTGAAAGATAACATAAATGACGCAGAGATCCAGGAGGAACAAAATGGGGGAGAGATGCTGTGGGTTAAGCTGGAAAGGAAAATAGGGTCAGCCATCAGTACAGCAGTGGTCTTCAGACCACCAGCCCAGGAGGAAGAAACAGATAGGGAGCTGATGCTAGCCATCCAAAGGATGGCAGACAAGGGTGAGGTGGTGCTGGTTGAAGACTTCAGTATTTCAGACATGGACTGAAGCCTCCCAGAAGCAGCATCAAGCAGGGGCAGATTTATCCTGGACTCCCTTCAAAGTGCCTTCCTCAACAACTGGTCATGGAACCAACTCAGCAGAATGCAATTTTGGACCTTGTTCAAACAAACAGAGACAGTGTGATGAGAGTAAGAGTGGGGGAGCACCTGGAAAACAGTGATCACCAGTCGCTGTGGTTTGAAATCACAGAAGGAGCAGAACCAAACTGCACAAAAACACATATCCTGGATTTTAGGGGAGCAGACTTTGGGAAAATGGGGAGATGGCTGAAAGAGGCATTAATGCGAATGGGGAGGGAATCAGGGGTTGAAGAACAGTAGGCAATATTTAAAACAGGGATTACAGTGCAACAGAATTATGCATTAGGCAAGTTAGCAAGGGGAAAAGGAAGAGGAGGCCATTATGGTTTTCCAAGGAGGTAGCGGAGAAAGTGAAAGACAGAAAGATCATATTCAGGCAATACAAAAAGACACAGGCAGAAGGGGATAAGGAGAAGTAACAGGAGAAGCAAAGGGAGGCAGGGAGGTCAGTAAGGGAAGCAAAAGCTCAGACAGAAAAGTGTATTATAAAAGCAGTGGGTAGAGGGGACAAAACCTTTTACAGGTACATAAGTGAAAAAAGAAGGGCAAAGGGAGGGATAGTGAGACAGAAGGCAGAGGATGGGTACCACATGGAGGATGAAAACTGCAAAGCTGACATATTAAACAGATATCTCTGCTCAGTCTTTACTAAGAAGCAGGAGGGTGATTGGCCTAAAGGGAGTACAAGGGGTGGAAACAGTGCAGAAATAGACAAAAGTCCCTTTACATAAGAAAGGGTTCTAAAGGAACTGGAAGGAATGAGTCGATAAAGCAATGGAGCTAGATAGGATCACCCCAGGGTCCTAATGGAACTAAGAGAGGTGGTGGCTGAACCTCTGGCAATCCTGTTTAGCCAATCACTGGAAACAGGGGAGGTACCCAAAGACTGGAGCACAGCAGATGCAGTCCCCTTATACAAAAATGGGAACAAAGAGGAAGCAGGGAACTAAAGACCAGTCAGCCTGACCTTGGTAGTGAAGAAGATCGTGGAAGCACTACTGAAGGAGAGATTTGTGGACATCTGGTTGCCAATGGACTACAGGACTCAAGACAGCATGGTTTCACCAGAGGAAGGTCATGCCAGACTAACCTCATTGAATTTTTTGACTAGGTGACAAGGGAGGTGGATCAGGGAGGGCAGTGGGTGTGGCTTATCAGGACTTCAGCAAGGCCTTTGACACTGTGCCACATAGAAGGCTATTAAGAAAACTGGGCAATGCAGATGTGGGCAGGACAGTAGTGTGGTGGGTAGGTAATTGGCTGGGTGGCAGGACACAGAGGGTGGTGGTAAATGGATGTCACTCCACAGAGGGAAGAGAGACCAGTGGAGTACCACAGGGATCAGTTCTGGGACTGGTCCTATTCAACATCTTCATCAGCAACATTAAGCAGGACCTAAAAGGCACAATTTCGCTGTTCGCTGATTACACAAATCTTTGTAACAGAGTGGACATGCCAGAGGGTGTAGACAGAATGAGGAGGACCCTACAAAAGCTTGAAGAATGGTCAAGGGTTTGGCAGTTGAAATTCAATGCAAAGAAGTACAAGACAATGCACATGGGGCACAAAAACCCTGGAACAACATATCAGTTGGGGGTGAGGACATAGCATGCATCAAGCAGGAAAGGGACTTTGGGGTTATCATCTTTAATGACCTTAAGAAACAGTGCGACAAGGCAGCAGGTAAAGCAAATAGGATGCTGGGATGCATAGGCAGGGGCATCACCAACAGGAAAAGGGAGGTCATAATTCCTCTCTACATGACATTAGTGAGGCCCCACCTGGAGTACAGTGTACAATTCTGGAGATCTTACCTACATAATGACATAAACAGGATAGAGAAGGTTCAGAGGAGGGCAACAAAGATGGTACAGGGATTGCATCACAAGTCCTATGAGAACAGGCTGAAGGACTTGGATATGTACTCCCTCAAGGAGAGAAGGGATGTGATAGAGACATACAAGTACCTTATAGGGAGGAACAGGGTGCAGAAATACACTATTTCCCAGCAAAAAAGATGTTCCAGGACTAGATGGCATGGGATGAAGTTAGAGGAAGGGTGATTCAGAGGAAATATGAGGAAGAATTTCTTCACAGAAGGGTGGTGGACAAGGGAACACCCTGTCTGAGGAAGGGGGGCTGGAAACAATCACAGGATTTAAGAATGCATGGAATAGATATAAGGGAATTCTGGAGGTCAGGGGAAGAGGCAACAGACTTCTAGAAAACATAAAGTGAATTTACAAACTTAAATGGGCAGACTGGGTGAGCTATAGGCCCTTATCTGCCAACAGTGTCTAGTATCTATGTGTGTGTGTGTATATATATATATATATATATATATATATATATATATATATATATACATACATATAACACATACATACATATACATATACATATACATATATATATATATATATATACACACACACACACATACACACACACATATACATATATACACATATATATATGTATATATATATATATATATATATATATATATATATATATAGAGGCAAAAAACTCCATTTAATACATTAGTTAGGTTGTTCCTGGCGACAAAGTGAGAGGAAGCTGTGGGTTGAAAACCCCTGATTTCGCTCACCTCACCGCATTGGGTGCGGACAGATCATCAGCCCCAACTCTCACCCCATGACATGTGTAAAGCAGCAGAAGTATAGGAGAATGGGGTGAGAGTTAGACCCACGTTATCCCATGCGCGCACCCCAATGCGGTTGCGGGGTGGGCGGGGTCCAGGGGTTTTCAACCCCAACAGTGAATTTCCTCATTTGTCGCTGTGGAACAACCTAACTAATGCATTAAACAGAGTTTTTGCCTCTAATTTCCTTCTTTTTGAGAATGATAACGAGAACAGTGAATGTAATGGTAGTAGTCTCAAGGCCCCGCTGCATAATGCGCTGGCGGAGCGCTGGGCCCATGGCATACTAACAGGACAGCAACACAAACAGAAATGCTAACAGTGGTGCACATGGTAACACAAGCACGTAATGAGAACAGAAAGGATGCACATGGTAGGCTGACGGAATGGTCTGCCACGTGATGTGTTGTCACATAGTAACATGTGCCTGCAAACAGAAATGTCAATGGGCATGGTGATGTAAAGTGAAACAGTAAGATAAACAGTACTGTAGACAGAAATGGCAAAAAATAACAGAAACGCAAGCGCAAATGAAAACGCAAAGGATAACGCACATGGTGGCGCAGACGTCAATGGTAAGTGAAACGGGTCAGGATCCGCAAGTGGAAAGGCAACAGTAACAGTAATGTAAGCGCACAGGCTGGTTTTCCCCAAAACCTGCATTGAGAAAGACAGTGAGTATAAATAATGTATGCAAAATAATGAGTATCGGCGCAGAAAATGAGATCTTGGAATACTAAATACATTATATCTCAGGAACCGTATGACGTAGAAAAAAAATTTAAAAGTCATATTATTTACAACTGTCCTGGCTAATTTGGATCTTAGCCCCATTGTGGGGCTAAGAAATTTTCCGACGAAAAGTCAGTATCTCGCACCGTTTCCGAGATACGGGCCCTGAAAGGCGCGGCGAACGCCGTAATGTTATCCTATGGGAAAAAAAGAAAGGTTCGGAGCGCCATAACTTTGCCTCCCTGTAATGTTTTTTACCAAACTACTGAAAGGCACATCTGTGGGCTGTTGGCTGTCTTCCCTCCAAATTTCAGGAAAAAAGACCAAACCGTTATTTTGCAGCAGGGCTCCAAATGATTTCTGTTATGTCGGCGCCGCAATGTTATCCTATGGGAAAACCGTCAATTTTGGAGTGCCGTAACTTTGCCGCCATGTGATATTTTCTCCAAACTACTGAATGGCACATCTGTGTACTGTTGGCTGTCTTCCTCCAAATTTCAGGAAAAAAGACCAAACCGTTATTTTGCAGCAGGGTGCCAAAGGATTCCTGTAATGCTTAGGCGCCGTAATGTTATCCTATGGGAAAAACTGTCAACTTTGGAGTGCCATAACTTTGCCGCCATGTAATATTTTTTCAATACAACACTGAAAGGCACATCTGTGAGATGTCGGCTGCGTTCCCTCCAAATTTCAGCCCAAAACTCCCAACGGTTATTTTGCAGTGCAGTGCCAAAGAATTGCTGTCATTTTCCCACAGACTAGAAAATTACTGTCGCAATTTGCGAAAGCTTTAGCAAAAATTTGCGACACTTTCGTGAGCATGAAAGTAATTTGAGAAAGTACTTTTTCCAGAAATTTGAAAAACATATTTCTGGGGTGTTTTACCACAAAATAAAGACATGGCAAGCATCCTCAGGGCCCGACTAGGTGAATAAAAAAATTAGGTTGCTAGAGGGTCCCAAATTTAAATGCCAACCATTTTTTTGATCACCAACTGAAAATAAAATGGCTGATTTGCGAAAGTAACAGGCCCATTTGCGAAAGTAAAAATTCATTTGCGAAAGTGTTGAACTTTTTGTTAACTTTTCCCATTGACTTATAATGGGAAACTGTTTTTTGAATAACTTTTGAACCGTTTAATATTTTTTCATGAAATCTTTGAAAGGCACATCAGGGACCCCGGCTGCACGTTTCCTGAAGATTTTGGGCGGTCACACAAACCGTACGACCTGTAGGCGCGACCACAGAATTCCAGAAAAGCGTAAATGCGCGCACAGATCACACTTAATAACTCCGCAGCCGTATATCTGACCAGTACGAAACTTGGCAGATCCCAAGGCCTATGGTTCTTGATCATAAATTCCAAATTTCAGGCAAATCCATCAAACAGTTGCAAAGTTATTAAGGTGCAAAGTTTTGGGGTTTATCATAGAAATGGCTCCTCAACCCTAACTATGGTAGCACTACCGTGCTAACATTATATATATATATATATATATATATATATATATATATATATATATATATATATATATATATATATGCAACAGTGTCAGTGGCTTAGTAGTAGCACACTCGACTCTGAGGCTAGGAGAGCAGAGGGCTGTGGGTTCAGTTCCCACATCTGGCACTTGGTTTAATATCCCAGTACTGACACTGTAGTGCAGCATGAGAGGGGTGCTGCACTTCTGAGGTGCCGTCTTTTGGGTGAGACGTTAAACCGAGGTCCCATCTGCCTGGATTGGTGGTAGTTCAGGTGGATGTTAAAGGTCCCATGGCACTTCTCGAAAAGAGTAGGGAAATTTCCCTGGTGTCCTGCCAAAATTTCACTCATTCACTAAAAATACCACCAACAGCTTAATCTGGTTCAAGGTCAGTTGGCATTCATCTGTATCCCCCTCCCCCGGGTCATGCCTGAAAACAGGCAGGATTTGTCTTGTGCACTTACCCGGTCAACAAAAACTAAATAAATAAATAAAAGGGGTGGAGATAAACAGATTGTGATATCCATTTATTTGAGTAACTGTGTACATAAATTTCATTTATGTATACAGTGCTTATGTCATCAGCCATTTATCCACAAGTGCTTATGTCATTTAGAATGTTTGGACTCAGTAGCAGTACTAACCATATTCAAATGTGAATATCTTTAAAATGAAAATGATAGCATGGTACTGTGAGCATCAGAAACATCTACCAAATGAGCTGTATGTCATTTATTGATACCTTTCAAATTTTTGATAATTAGCAAAAAACGGCAGCCAATCTTTTTTTCATTTTGTCAGCAAATAAATGTAAATAACTTTAAAATGAAAAATGATAGCATAGTACTGTGAGCACAAAGTTTATTTAGAACAGAAATATCTATAAAATGAATGGTGTTTCATTTATAAATACTTTTTAGTTTTTTCATAATTAGCAAAAAACAGCAGAAAATTCAATTTTTGTGCACTTTTTCATCAAACAAATGCAAACAACTTAAAAACAAAAAATGATAGTATGGTACTTTGAGTACAAAAGTTGTTCAGCACAACATTATCTACAAAATGAGAGGTGTTTCATTCCTAGATTTCTTTTAGATTTTCTATAATCAGCAACAAATGGCAGAAAATTCAATTTTTATTCACTTTTTTGATAAAAAAATGCCCCCTACAAAAGCAAAAACAAAACAATTGCATAAATGGAGTATGCAATGGAAAACTTGTGTAATAAATGGTTTATCTGCACTTGAGCAGTTTGATCTCAGACACCTCCCACGTGGCTTATGCCATTCGTGAGGTTACCCGAGGTCAAACTGCTCTTGGGCAGGTAAATCATTTATTACACTTGCTTCCATTGCATATCCCTTATGTATTATACTGTGCCAGTATAGTTTGTAACTTCTATGTTAAACCTGAATTTATGAATGTTAATGACTTTGGAACTGTTCAATGGATTTGAATGAAAGTTGACATGCATAGTGTCTAAGGGAAGATCTCTTGGCCTGCCAAATGTGGTGGGAATCTATAATGTGGTTGCTGAGATCTACAGTGTTGAAAAACAGAAAAATCTGTGGTTTGTGACATTTTTCTCAGAAATGGCTTTAGGTTGTGGTCTGAAATTTTCAGGGTAGAAAGCCTTTGCCTCACAGATGTGCCTTTTGAAGGTTTGGTAAAAATATTAATCCATTCAAAAGTTACTAAACTTTAAAGTTTCCCAGTATAGCCTATGGGAAACAAATATATGGCCTGAAAGTGAAAGCAGGTAAACAGACCCCAAAGCCAGTTTCTTTGCCACTTCATAGCAAGAAAATAGGACTTTTTGGCTGAAATTTGCAAGGTGGCAAGCCCTTGCCCCACAGATGTGCCCTTTGCTGGTGAAGACATGGACACCAGTTCTATAGTTACAGCACCCTGAAGTTGTGAATTTTCCCATAGGATGAATTTGTGGTGGTTGTGGTGCCTTTCGGCAGCTATATCTGAAACAGTTCAAGATACGTATTTTTGCTAAGCACAGCTTTGTGTATTAAGCATGCATGGAGGTAGCCAGGCCATGAATACAACTGCAAGGGAATTTTTTCCAGAGTTCCCACAGTTCCTGAGGTATTGCAACTTTTGCAGCACAAAGGTTACCTGGAATGGCTGTAAGTATGTGCTATGTCTCTATACTTATGGATACATGGGAGCCCCACATTTGGCTCCCATTATACAATAATAGGAACATCCAGGCCCTGCGCTCCCACACGGAGATGTGATATCGTTAAAATATCAGCACACTTATGTATAGAAGGGAGTGCAGGGCCCACCACATGAAAATCAGAGACAATTGCAAAATGTATGCATGATGGGAGTGCAGGACCTTCAGACCCTGTGCTCCCACAACTATATATGAGCAACAGTACACTTTCTCAAAAAGAAGGAAATTCATTGCAAAAAAAATTCATTAATACATCAGTTAGGGTTGTCATTACAGTGACAAATGTTTGGAAATTTGATGTTAGGGTTACCAATCCTACCCCCCACCCCCACTCTCCACACACCAACAGGTGTTAGGGTGTGCCTTGGGGTCATCAGGTCTAACTCACACCCCATTGTCCTATACTGTACCACTCAGCTTCCTTACAAATGGAATAGGGGAGAGTTAGGGCTGACAACCCCAAGGCACACCCCAATGCCTGTTGGTGGGTGGAAAGTGGGGGTTGGAGGGTAGCGTTGGTAACCCTAACATCAAATTTTCTAACTTTGTCACTGTAATGACAACCCTAACTGATGCATTAGTTTTGCAATGAATATATATATATATATATATGGGATACATGATAAGCATGAATCAGATATGGAAAAATTTTCACTTTAGTGACTCTCTGATAATCACGGTGGTGAAGCCACCATGATTATCCAGAGGTCACCGTAGGAGTGAAAACATTTTCCATATTACACCAGTACACGCTCATGTATCCAATTTATACAATAGGGGCCCTTATTTTGCAAAAAGTTACCATTTGCAACGGATTTGCACAGGTTTGGCGGGTTTGCACCATTGAATGAATGTAATATACTCACTGTGGTGACATCATCACAGTGGTATATTTTACTCCGTGAGAATATTCCACTGCAGTGAGAAAACATGTTTTATTCAGTGAGTTATTTCTTGCCCTATTGTATAATTAAGCAATAAGGCATGACAGGGTGTGGTATATCATGGGATATCGTCACGCCTCGGGTGGTTGGGCATGAGGCCACAGTGCATGCAACCATCCAAGAAGTGATGATATCCTATGATATACCACACCCTGGAGTGACTTATTGCTATTATGAACTGGATTGAATTCATTTTTTTCAAGAAAAAAATACTTTTAAAACCTTGTGAAATTGCTTTTTTTAGCATGTTGGAAGAGTATGCTTTGACAAAATAGTCCTAAAGGGCTTGGCAAGCAGGTGGCGCTGTTATAACTAACACTGTGTCACTCTGGTAATACTGGTCCTCTCAAGTATGCTCTTCATGGGTTTCATGTGGTCATGCTGCCTAGTCTGGGACAGAGTGAATGTGTGCTTAATTTGCAGTTTCTTTTCGGTAGTTAGGTACAGCTTGTCAGCGCCACGATTGTGATTTTCTTTTTTTTTTATTTTGTAACACGACAGTCAAGCTCTAGTGATGCTATGGAAATGATGCTACTTACTCTGTCAACATCATATTCCTCAGGAGTGTGACTGAGGTAAGAAAATGTATGGCAGGCTTTGTAAAGTACTGGCAGTAGCAGCGGTTGTAGGAGGGATGGCATTTATTTTGATTTTTGGAGCATGTCTCCATCAACGGTTGTGCCTTTCTACAGGTTGGTGTAAGGTGGAAATACTGGTGGAGCGGAGCAATGTGTGGTGCTGCAGGTGAAGAGGCTGGTGGCTGGAGGTTTTCTGAAGTCCTGATGATGTAGCTCGATATCATCACGGCTTCAAAAATGTCTTGGCCAATCAGCAACGTCCATTTACGATCCCCAGTTCATAAATATATTTATGCAATGGGGGTGAGGATAAAAAGTGGCAAATAATAGCAGTATTTTTGACTGGTTAGACCTACAGTGAGAATATCGCATTTATCCTCACTGCAGGTCATTTATCTTCACTCTAGGTAATAACCAGGCACTATCTGTACTTCAGCACAACTGCTCACAAAGGTTTTGATTGGTGGGAGCTGGCAGCATGAGCAGCACAATCAGAATGCACCTGTTCACTTGCATTCCAGTGGCCACTGATAGTTTCATTTCTCTCCAGCAGCACACAGAACAGTTTCATTTTCTCCCCTGTTCTTTCACTGTAACTTAGTTTAAAAAGTTAACTTTCAGCTTCACACAATATTAATTACTATTTCTCCTAAAGGTCCAAAATACCATACAAAACACACTGAATTATTTTCATTGTCCCCCCCACCCCACATTCTTTCACTTCAAATATAAAAAAAAAAACTTTCAGCCTCACACAAAACATTCACTTTCTTCAAAACCCATTACACAAAAAAGCAACCAACTCTCTTTTGTACTCTTACCACTCAACCCAGCAGCACAACTGAACAGAGTCCTGATGTAAAAGTTTAGTTTTACAGAACACAATGCTCAGTCATCCGGAAGCAAAAAGAAATAAATAAAGACATACTTATTTTTAAAAAAGGAAAATGACAATGATAAAAAAAACTTGACCCATTGCATAAATGGAACATACAATTCCCCCATCAAAAATATCTCAGATATTTTCCCCCCTGAGCAGTTTGACCTATGGCATTACTCGTGGCTTTGCCACTGGTGATGTCGAAGGTCAAACTGCACTTGGGAAAAATATCAAAGATATTTTGATGATGTAATATCCCTTATGTATACTGTATGTGTGTGTGTGTATATATATATATATAGATATAGATATGGGTTGTTAACCTACTGAATATTTTTGTGCTAACCAAGAAAGGTTTCTTGTTATACAGGCATTTTAAGTACAAGTTTGTATAATTGTTTATTTCTAATTTCAATGCTGAGAAGACCATCTAACCGAATGGATGGTTAAGCTTAAGCTTCTTAACCACAGAATTGTTTGATACATCAAAGCAACCCCTCGCACATTCACATGGTGCTCTTCTGGGGACAGCTGTAATCATTTCTTTACAGTTTGTATTTTTGACTGGATAGGCTGTAGTATGTGTAAGCAATAAGACACAATGGGGTGTGCATTAGACAGTTCTAATGCGGCTAGGGTATGTAGTGAGGCATGAGGCCACAGGCTGAGTGCGCCCAGTCCCTAGCCTTGCATTAGAATCCGTCTAATGCATATCCTCGAGTGGCTTATTGTGTTTATAAATGGGCCTGTGTATTCTAAATGGGGGTTCTAGTTTTAACTGTGCATTAGACACATCTAATGCATGGCTAGCAACCAATCAGATTGCTTGAAATCCTTTGCCCATTTTATAATTACTCTTAAGGGTTTATGATATGGAATTATATTATATGGTTAAATGTATGGTTGTTGGACCTGTCTTTTAAGAATATTCAATACTAACATTGAATGTTAACTTTACAAATATGATATCTGGAGCATTATAAGTTTTCCTGCTGGTTAATGTTCTGAGATGCTTTTATTGGGCTAATACAATTTATTCATAACACCAGAGTCTTTGACAGTATTGGAATTTGTTTATTTTTCCTTTGTGAGCTTGTCCAACCAGAAGACTTGGATTAAATATGTTACATCTGGTTCTTATTTTCTCTATTGCTTTATCATATAGGAAGAGAACACTGATGTCTGCGGTGACCCATCAACTGTCTTGTGATGCCTCGTAGGATGCTGCTCAGGTCACATAGTAGAGTGAGGGAGTGGAGATCTGGGAAGTTTTGTACTACTGGAGCTGTCGTAGACTTTATATTTAAAATAAGGGACGTTTATTGTTTGAATTCCTTGAATCAGATTAAATCTTGAGGATGAATACTGGATAGATTAATTTTATTGTTTGTTTTCTATATGCACTTTGGGGCAACTACATGTGTTTCTACTTGTTTGGACTTTAGCACTAGGAATATTATCTACCTGTCAGTATTGGCTCAGCCAGGATATGTACTAAAGGCAAACCCATTACAGTCATATAGTGCTTTCAGTTTAGAATAGCACAATATTCTTTTACTGAGTTTTCATTGCAGTTAACTAAGTTGCCAGATATTCCACATATAATAGCTGGGGACTGGAATGTCATTTTTGATAATGACTTAGATAAGACTGATTCCTCCACTGTTGTTTTTCACAGAATCAACAGGCCTTTGGAGAATTAGTGGATTCATATCCATTAATAGACACCTGAAGAACTCTATACCCAAAGGATAAAGAATATACCTTTTTTCATTTCTTCTTAACACTCAGTCAAGGACTGATTATTTTCAATCAGTTATTCTTTTTTTGCTGATCTGAGAGGGCTTTGATTCTGTCTCGAGTGATCTCTGATCGGTGATCGCTCATCTGTACATCTGGTTTTACAGACCCCCTAAATACAGGTAGATAAAGTTTGGAGGATGAGCAATTTATTATTAAAAAATGAACAGATAGCTTTGTATTGTAGAATTTCACTACTTTTTTTTTTTTAGAAAACCTTGGGTCAGTAGATCATCATTCCACACTTTGGCTGGCATATAAATGTGCAAATCACAGTGAAATTATTTGCCTTGCCCCCAAAGTTAAACATGAAAGATCGCCATAATTGAGGGAGCTTCTAAACTCTATTAGATCCTTAGAATTTCAGATAACATACTGTACAACTACTCAAAAGTTTAATGAAACAGTTAACAGATTATTGAGAGCAGTATCACAAACTGAACAGAGCCCAGCAGAATTTAATATATTTAGGTCTAAAACAAATTATGCCTCCTTTGTGGAACATCCAGGCAAACATTTGGCCATGCAGTCAAACAAGATACTGCAGTCCTCAATGTAATGCAATCACTTACAATAATTTATTTAACATAAAGCAAAAAGCATAAAGGCACATCACTGCAGAGCAGTAAACCAGGAGCAACCTATTCGTCAATTGGTTTTGTACCAGTACATCATCAGGGGTGATTCAATGCTCGCATGGTTCTTATTGAATAGTGAAAAATTTAAAGTGACAGATGCACACCTTATACACCATTATAATGAGGTTGCAGTACTCATATGAAACACACCTAAAATTAACAATTAAAACTGCTCAAAAGCACATATTATGCTAATAACACCCATAACTTATTTCAAAATAACCAAGTGCAATAAACATATTTTAAATATCAGAACATTCACAGCTGCATGTAATTTGCAACACAATGTATTGATCTAATTTCTTAATAATAGGACATTCTACCAGTGTGTAATTATAGTATCAAGAATTGTTCTTCTTACTACTCGGTGGGGCCACATCCCTCAACAGAGGATATTGGTTGCAACCATGGCATCCCCCACCAATCCTAAAAAAAGGAGCAAATAACCAGGGTTACATTACTAACTAAATCATTTTTAGTAATACAAATACAAAGAATAAATATGTCAAAGACATTTTAAGGAAATGGTAAGGTTCATCTGCATGGTGTATAAAAATACTAGACATGGGGAGCATTCTCTATATATGAAATCATCTCCTCAGTCATGGCAATAGATCAGTTTTATCATTTAGGCCAGGTGGGTGTAGTGCCCCCAACATAAAAATCCAATAGGACTCTCTTTCAGATAGACTGTCTTCTAGACTGTCTCCTCTTGGACCCAATCTCACTTTTTCTAGTACACAGAATTTAAATGTGTGTGTAACACCTTCTTGTCTAGAGTTTTGGTGATGTATAGCTAGGACACTTCTGGTGTCATTATGTGTCACTGATCGAAGGTGTTCACCCATTCTGGTTTTAACGGGCCTTGCATTTTTGCCTACATGAAAGGCTCCACACTGACAAGTGTGTTACACATACATTTAAATTCTGTGGACTAGAAAATGAGATTGGATCAGAGGCAGTCTGAGAAGACAGACTGTCTGAAAGAGAGTCCATGATTTTATGTTAAGTACCCACCAGGCCTAAATGATAAAACTGACTCATTCCGTGACTGGAAATTATTTCATACATAGAGAATGCTCCTATCCTAGTATTTTATGCACCATGCAGATGAACCATGCCATTCTTTAAAATGCCTTTTGCATATTTATCCTTTGTATTTGTATTACTAAAATAGATATTATTAGTAGTAACCTGGTTATTTGCTCTTTTTTTAGGATTGGTGGGGATGATGTTGCAACCAGTATCCTCTGTTGAGGGATGATCACTGTATAGTAAGAAAATAATTCTTGATACTATAATTACACACTGGTAGAATGTCCTATTATCAAGAAATTAGAGCAATACATTGTGTTGCAAATTACCGCATCTGTGAATGTTCTGATTTATACAATGGCAAGAAAAAAGTCTGGACTCTGATTGATCAGTCTTGGGCTGGACCCATGATGTTATCCCAGCACAACAGCATGGGTCTAGTGCCATCAGTATGGCTATGGATGCTGTCCTCCTTTTTTGCATCTCCTCTTAAGAAACAATAATATGTTTCCACACTAATAAAAACATTCTTTAAATTTTTTTTTTTATTTTATATATAACAACGAGCCATTGTATAATAGCAATAATGCCCTCCAGGGTGTGTGTCATTTGGGATAATGTCACACCTCAGTTGTTGGACGCACTTGGCCTGTGGCCTCGTGCCCAACCACCTGAGGTATGACGTTATCCTAGCATGACACACACCCTGTTGGGCATTATTGCTTAAATTTAAAATGTGTTTATTGCACTTGATTATAGTGAAATGATAAGTTATGGGTGTTAATTAGCATAATATGTGCTTTTGAGTATAGTTTTAATAGTTGATTTTTAAGTGTGTTCCACATGAGTACTGTAGCACTCATTATAATTGTGTATAAGTTGTGCACTGTCATTTTAAATTTGTCACTATTTAATAAGAACCATGGGAGCAATGAACCACCCCCTGATGATGTACTGGGTACAAAACTGGTCGGGGTAACAGGTTGCTACTAGTTTACTGTTCTGCAGTGATGTGTCTTTTATGTTTTTTTGCTTTATGTTAAATAAATTATTTTAAGTGATTACATTACGTTAAGGAGTGTGGCATCTTGTTTGACTTCATTCTGAATATTGTCTTGCTTGCACCCTCATCACAGTGGAGCTGTTTTGCTTTATCTGCTCTAAACGTTTTACCATGCATTTCAAGCAGCAAGAAACCTCCTGTACTATTAAATATTTATATAATTCTACAACTCAACAGTCTATAACTCTGTTTAAAAATAATAGCTGAAGAAATTGGTACTTTTTAAAAAGATTTATATGGTTTAGGGAATCCAACCTCTAACTTTCAGGATATTGATGAATACCTTGATCTATGTTATCTACCCCAGTTGGATTCTACTGACTGTGAATTTTTACTTCCCTCCTTACCATATCTGAATTACACACAGCACTTAATTTAATGGTGACAGATAAAGCCCCAGGCCCTGATGGTTTTACAGTGCTATTTTATAAAACATTTTCAGAACTGTTATTACCACAGCTTTTTTGAATTTTTGAAGAAGTTATGCATTTGGTGATTTAGATAAATCTATGCAAGAGGTTATTCTTTCAGTCATACCAAACTCTGGCAACGAGTCTATTAATGTTAACAATTATAGACCCATTTCTCTTTTGAAAATAGACTTTAAAATTTTAACAAGAACACTTGCCTCTTGAATTCAGAGGGATTGGTCAAAATTTATTAGTCCAGAACAGGTTGGATTTATAAGTGGTAGACATTCTTCCTAATCATCCACATATAATTTCTGAATCAGGAGGCAACAGTCCCGGCTGTTCTTGGCTCCCTGAAGGCAGAGAAAAGCCTCTGATAGAGTTTCTTGGCTCTTTTTTTCCCATGCACTTAAAAGATTTGGTTTTCCTGGTGAATATGTAATATGGTTGAGGCTAGTTATAGCCATCCTACTGCTATAGTTAGATGTAATAACATTTTCATCCTCCTTTTAGTTGTGTAATTGGGCACACCAAGGTTGCCCCTTCATCATTTTGTTTCATTTATATACTGAACCTTTAATTCAGCACATCAGACTTAATCAATATATTACATGTATTACTTTAGGTTCTCAGCAATATAAAATTTCTGCATATACTGATGGCCTCTTACTTCATTTATAGAATCCAAATATATCTTTGGTAAATATTTTAGAGGAGATTAGGAGGTTTAGTTCTGTATCAAATTATAAATTAAATATTGACAAGACTCAGGTCTTATTGTTAAATACACAAATGGGTGTGACCTAACCTGTTTAGGTTCTGTAAAGTTGCTAAAATATGTTATATCTTGGGATCTTTATTTCACTATCCAGTTCTAAAATGATTCATATAAATATTATTGATACCTTGCAGTCAATAAAACCAGATTTGGACATATGGCACAGACTGCCTATATCTTTATGGAGTAGGATAGGCTTAATAAGAATGAATGTCGTGCTGAGAATACTTTATCCCATGGCCATATTAATGGTTCAATTATTTTCTGGCTGGTTTTCTGATTTTCATAAATTAGTTACACAATTTTATATACTGTTAATGGTGTGGCCAGAAACCTAAATTAAAATACCTTAGACTTGCATCTCTGGAGCATAATGGTGGTTTAGCTGGTCCAGACATTTGTAGATGTTATCATGCTACACACAGTTCTAAATACTTCTGATGGGCAGCTCAGCACTCAACTTATCTGCCTTCTTATGTTCCTCTTTGGTTGAAAAACGAAAATGATCTACTCTATGTCAAAGATACAGTATTTAACTGAGAGCATTATTCTTTCTCAAATGTTTTACTCTTCCTTCAGAGGATAAAGAATCACCTAGAGGTGTTTCATTGGCAGTATTTAAACAAGTACAAAAAAGTGTAAGCACTCCTCTTTTAAATTTTTGATAACAACCACTTTGGTTAAATCCAAATTTTAAAATCCAGGGAAACCTTATTCATCTCTATTTGGCAAAACAATGGTATAGAAAGTCCTTTACAATTTGTTAATGGACAGAAATGGATACTTTTTTCAAATATGAATAATAAATATAATTTAATTAATAAAGATTGGCTATTATATCATAAGATTCACCATATGCTTTATTCTACATTAGGTAACCCAAGTTTAAATCTAAGTTGCCCATACTTGCCACATTGTCTGTAGAGCAACATACTATTTTTAAATTATACAAAGAATTGCAGCAATTATGGACTTACAGATATGGCTCTTTTCCTCAGTTTTGGCCCCACTCCTTGAATTTATCATTAACCGAATCTCAATGGCATTCTGTTTGGTCAGATATTCATAGATACATTAAATTTGATGGTTATCATTTCACTCAATTTAAAATTGTTCATGTGATTTATAAAACACTTTACAAGTTGTATAAATAGGAATTTTTAATTCTTCAGTTTGCACTACATGTAAACAAGATTCTGGCACACACTTGTGTATATCTTGTGTAATTGCCATAAAGTACAACCTTTATGGAAGAAAATAATGGAACAACTGGATACAGAGATGGAAATTAAGATTTTTTCTAAATGAAATTGTATCTTAGGCCCTGAAGACCATATTTTAAAAGGGGATAAGCATTTTTACTTTATTCTGATTACTACGGTTGTTAAGATAATAATATTAAGACATTGGTTATATCAAAATATTCTTTCTATTATAGCATTGAATGAGGAGATACTTCAGATCTTAGGAATGGAAAGAATGCTGGCATCTATGAGAAACATTTTTCAAAATTATGTTTGTCAAAGGGGCCATTTGGAATCCTGGCTATCAACTTTAGTTTTGTAATAACTGTAGCTTTCACAATTGCTATTGTTTTAACTTTAGGTAGTTTTGTCTTTCTCTTGTGCAACTTAATATTGTCTTTCTTATATTTTATTGGGGGGCAGTTCATGTTTTTTGTTTGTTTGTTTGTTTCTTGCTATGGAAAAAGAGTAAGTATTATGGCACAGTAACAATGTTTTAATGTTGTAACAGAAAAAATACTTTATTTTTAATAAAATATATTTAATTTAAAAAAAAGAATCATGGACTTTGCTGACAGGTAAAGACCACTTGGCCCACCTAGTCTGCCCATTTTTCCCTACCTACAGCATCACTGCATATCCTATGTGATCACTGTCCCATTCCTCCTCCCCCTTCCTTTCCCCTAAGATTCCCTTGTGCTTGTCCCATGCATTATTGAACTCTACCACTGTTTTCACTCTCACAATCTATACTGAAATGCTGTTCCAGAAATCCACCACTTTTTCTATGAAGAAGTACTTCCTTACATCCCTCCTGAATCTACTGCCCTCCAATTTCATAGCATGCCCCTTGTTCTTGAGCACCTATTTTTCTGAAAAATGCATTCTTCCTGTACCTTTTTTTATGTGTAAGGTATCTAAAGGTCTCCATCATATCCCACCTCTCCCTCCTCTCTTTCAGGGTGTACATATTTAGGCATTTAGTTTCTCTTCACATGGCTTCTGACGCAGACCTTGCACCATTTTAGTTGCCCTCCTCTGGACCACCTCCACTCTGTCTATGTCCTTCCCGAGATGTGGTCTCCAGAATTTGACACAGTAGTCTAGGTGGAGTCTTACCAATGATCTATACAGAGGCAACACCACTTCCCTCTTTCTGCTGTAGATAACCCTCCCTGTTCCCCAGCATCCAAGAAGCCATACCAACCATCTTATTGCACTACCTGGCCACCTTTAGATCATCAAAATTATTTCCCCAGGTCCCCTACCTGATTGGTGGTTGTTAGTACAACCCCAACTATTTTGTAATCCATCTCTGGGTTTCTGTGCCCCAAACACATTATTTTGCACGTTTTCACATTCAAACCAACCTACCATACCCTTGACCATTTTGAGACTTTTCTCAGGTCACTGTTTATCCTTTCCAACAGCCACAGGAGTGTCCACCCTATTGCAGATTTTGCTGTCATCCACAAAGAGGTGACCATCCCTTCCAGCTGCTCTGCAGTGACACTGATAAAGAAATTAAAGAGAACTGATACCAGCACTGATCCATGAAGCACTCTGCTGGCCACCCTCCTTCCTAAGCACTAATTCCATTTACCATCACCCTCTGCCACCTATCGTAATCAGTTTCTTACCCAGTTTACCACCTTTGGACTTACTTGTAAGCTATCTAGCTTACTTACTAATTCCCCATGTGGAACAATGTTAAAAGCCATACTGAAATCTAGGTATGCTATGACCACCATGCCACCTTGCTCTTGTTTCTGGCCACCTAGTCAAAGAAATCTATCAGATTCATTTGGCAAACCTACTCCCCAATGAATCCATGCTATCTTAAGTCTAGTAACCCATTGGATTCAAGATATTCCACAATCCTTTCCTTCAGCACTGATTTAATTACCTTCCCACCACTGACATCAGTCTGACAGGCCTATAATTGCCAGCCTCTTCCCTGCTACCATAGAAGCATAGAAACTTAGAATTTGATGGCAAATAAGGGCCATTGCCCACCTAGTCTACCCATTTCTCTTCCTAACAGATAAGCTGCAGATCCTAGTTAACCAACAGCCTACTTCCTCCTACTCCCATTAGAATTGCCTTATGTCTGTCCCATGCATTCTTGAATTCCTTCACTGTTTTCACTCTATGACCTCCTCACAAAGGCTGTTCCATGCATCCACAACCTCTCTGTAAAGAAATACTTCCTCACATTACCTCTGAGCTGTCCCCCCTCTATCTTCAAATTGTGCCCCCTTGTTCTTGCACATCTCTTTTTCTGAAAGAGGCTACCCTCTTAGACTTTGTTGATTCCCTTGAGATATTTAAACATTTCTATCATGTTCCCCTTCTCCCTCCTTTCCTTGAGGCTATACATCTTAAGCTCCTTTAGTCTTTCTTCATATGTCTTCTTGTGTAGACCATGCACCATTTTGGTTGTCCTCCTCTGGACAGCCTCTGCCCTGTCTATGTCTTTGCGGAGATGGGGTCTCCAGAACTGTACATAATACTCCAGATGTGGTATTACCAACTGTTTGTACAGAGGGCCAACAACTTCCTGTTTTCTACTGGTGATGCCTCTCCCTATACCTCCCAGTATCCCCCCAGTCCTTCTTTCTGCCTTCTCACATTGCTGGCCCACCTTTAGGTCATCTGATATGATTACCCCCATGTCCCTTTCCATTTTTGTTGTCATCAGTATCTCATCCCCATTGTGTACTTTTCCCATGGGTTTTGTTTCCCAAGTGCATTACTTTGCACTTCTTTGCATTGAATCTAAGCTGCCACATTTGACCATTCCTCCAACCTGCAAGTCCTTTTCATCCTTTCTGCCCTAACTTGTGTATCAACCCTGTTGCATATCTTTGTGTCATCTGCAAAGAGATACTTTTCCTTCCAGTCCCTCTGCAATGTCATTTATAAAGATTTTAAAAAGGACTGACCCCAGTACTGAACCCTGTGGTACCCCACTAGTAACTCCCCTTTCTTCACTGTGGACTCCATTTACTATTACCCACTGTGTCCTGTTGTCCAGCCAGTGTTTTACGCAGAGTACCACCCTGGGACCCACTCCCAGGCTGGCTAATTTGTTTATTAATCTTTCATTCAGGACTGTGTCAAATGCCTTGCTAAAGTCTAGGTAGGCCACGTCCACAGCCCCTCCCTGGTCTACTACTTTGGTCACCCAGTCAAAGAAATCTATTAGATTCATCTGACATGACCTTCCTGCTATGAATACATGCTGCCTTGGGTCCTGTGCCCCACTGGCCTCTAGGTACTCAACAATTCTTTCCCTTCAGAAGTGATTCCATCATTTTTCCTGCCACTGAGGTCAAACTGATAGGTCTGTAGTTTCCTGCCTCTGTCTTGCTCCCACTTTTGTGAAGGGGAATCACACCCACCCTCCTCCAGTCCTTAGGTACCACACCATCCTCCCATGATTTATTAAAAATTGTAGTCAGTGGTGTTCCTAGTTCTTCCCTTAGTTCTTTTAGAATTCTGGGGTGAATCCCATCAGGCCCTATTGCTTTATCCACCTTCAGTTTTAAGATTTCTTTCAGAGCCATTTCTTCTGCAAAGGACTAATATCAACCCCTATCCAGAGTGCTTCTATTGACTGGATTAGGTATCTCCTCTGCTGTTCCATTGTGAATACTGAGCAGAAGTATTTGTTCAGTATCCTGCTTTTCACTGTCGCTCTCTGCCCAACCAGCTTCCTCTTTATTCAGCCTCAGTATCCCTGCCTTAGTCTTTCTTTGCTCCTAATGTACCTATAAAAGTTTTATCCCCTTCTTAACTGAGCTGGATATCTTTTCCTCAGTTTGAGCCTTTGTTATTCTGGCTGCCTTCCCCACTTCCTTCTGCTTTAACTGGTACAGTTCTCTGTCCTGCTTCTTCTGTGTTTCCTTATACTTCCTGAATGCTATCTTTTTCTCCCTAACTTTCCCTGCCACTTCTTTTGAGAACCATAGTATTTTTTTCTTTCATTTTGAGTTGATTATTTGCTTCATACAAAGGCTTGTTGCCTCTGTGATGGCAGTTTTGATGTTTCCCCATTGTTGCTCCACCTCACCTTCTTGCCTGTTTGCCAATGCTTTTCTGAGGTACTCTCCATTTTGACAAAATCAGCCCTCCTAAAGTCCAGTACCTTCACTTTTGTGGCTTGACTCTACAGCTAAGGTTATTGTGAACCACACTGTTTGGTGGTCACTTGTTCACAGATAGGCTACCCACTTCAAGATCAGAGTCCTCTCTCCATCCTGATTTGAGAGAATGAGGTCTTAGATTGTTCCCTCCTGAGTGGGTTCCAAAACTAGCTGTATGAGGCATGCCCCCTGTAGGGCATCAAGAATGGCCCTGCTCTTGTATGTGGCTGCAGCAAAGGTGTTCCAGTTAACATCTGGCATATTCATGTCCTCCATCAGCAATATCTCCCTTTCTCTGCCATACTATGGATGCCTTCTATCATTTCCTTGTCCATTTCCTCCCCCTGAGATGGGGGTCTGTATACAACCCCTGTGCGAATTGTGGTGCCATTTCCAGTCTCCAGGGTGGCCCACAGTGCCTCTTCTCCTCCCTGTTTACCCTTTAGTTCTGTTGCTTTGATCCCTTCCCTTACATAGAGAGCTACTCCTTCTCCTCTTCTTTCCTCCCTGTCCCTCTTGTAGATTGTGTACCCTGGTATGTTGACATCCCAGTCATGGTTCTCTGTATACCATGTTTCTGTGACTGCCATGATATCCAGGCATCCCTCTTCCATTAAGGCCACCATTTTAGGGAGCTTTTTACCTAGTCTATGGTCAATGGTACTCATTACCCTCCATTTTTTATGGCTTTATTTCTTTTAGCCCCATCCCTATCCTTACTGCCTTTGTCTCTTTCTCCATTTACCCCAGCCTTCTCCCTATTGACTGCTCTATCTTGGTGGGACTACATCAGCCCTCCTTCAGTCATCTGGAACTACTTCTGTTTCCAATGAGCTGTTAAATAGGACTGTCACAGGTGCAGCCAGTACCTCACTGACCTCCTCAGTACCCTTGGGTGCACCCCATCAGGCCCTATTGCTTTGTCCACTTTCAGATTAATGAGTCCTTTGGGACTCTTTCCACTAAAAACAGACTAGTGTTGACCTCCCTCCCTTCCTCCTTCCACTGCTCCTGTTCTTTTTGTGTCTCCTTCTTTCCTCCTTCCTCTGTGAACATTTAACAAAAGTACAGTATTTGTTTAGGATGTCTGCCTTCTCCTGATCCTCCTCAGTGCAGATTCCCCTCCCATCCTTTTTAGCCTTAGAATCCCTCCACTGGTCTTTCTCTTTTCATTCACATACCAAAAGCATTTCTTGTCTACTTTCATTACCATCTGAGCTATTCTCTCTTCAGTTTGTGCCTTTGTGCACCTTACTGCTCCCTCTAAGGTTCATACTAAGGTTGAGTGAAGGATGCAGCAGGCCGAGTCCCATAACGCTCCTATACTAGGCCATAGAATAAAATGGTAAGTCGTACCCAGACAAGATTAAAGTATCAAGACGATGTTTGAAAATCTCTTTAGAGTTACTAGTAACAACATCAGATGGAATTCTAACAGTGAAGAAGTACTTACGGTTGTTATGTCTAAAAGATTTACCAGTTAGCTGGAGAATATGACCTCTAGTGTTATGTATAGATTTTTTAAATGAAAAACCTAGTTTAGTCATGATAAAAAGGTCATGAATAATATCATATAATAGAAGGAAATCACCATGGATGCGTCTAGTGGTGAGAGACATTAATTTCAATGTGTCCAACCTTGATTCATAAGATAACCAATCAAATCCAGTTATCTTTTTTGTATATTTATGCTGCACCCTTTCAAGAGAGAAATTTTCTGATTTTTTAAATGGACACCAGAATTGAGAGGCATATTCAAGATGTGGTCGAATGTAGGACCTGAATAAAGGTAACAATACCTCCTGTTTGTGAGATCTAATATTGCGTAAGATAGACCATATCATTTTGTTAGATGTATTAATAACTGAAGACATATGCTTAGTGAATGTTAAATTATCAGATATTGTTATGCCCAAGTCTTTCTTGTTGTCAGCTGCACACAATGGTAACTCGTCCAAAATATACGGGAAATTCAAGTTATTAGAACCCAAGTGCATAACTTTGCACTTGGCAGGATTTAACTTCATTCCCCACTTTTTAACCCAAGTACTGATAACATCTAAATCATACTGAATACAGGAAATTTGATCATAACTGGAACTTAAACCACCGATCTTCACATCATCTGCATATTTTATAGTATAGAAAAGACAAGAATGAGTTAAATCAAATATGAAAGCCTGAAAAAGGCGGGGACCAAGAACTGAGCCCTGAGGAACACCACTCAGTACCCTGCCTGAGCCAGAAAAAGCCCCATTTATCATCACTTTCTGAGTTCTGCCTGAAAGCCATTTACATATCCGTTTCATTATATAGCCATTAATATTAAGGCTGGAAAGTTTTTGAATAAGAGCCCAGTGTGGCATGGAATCAAAAGCCTTACTGAAATCAATAAAGATAATATCGAGCTAAGTTATCATCCAAAAAAGAACTAAAATGTTCATAGAAACAAAGTAAATTAGTAAGACAGCTTCTACCCTTTTTGAAGCCATGTTGTTCTGGATCAGAAGCATCAATTACTGGGGACAGAATGTCCTTAAGTAGGCTTTCTAATACTTTACAAATTGATGAAGTCAAGCTGATCAGCCGATAGTTATCCCATAGATGTTTGGATCCCTTCTTATGTATAGGAACCACAAATGCCTCTTTCCGTTCACCAGGAATAAAGTTAAGTTGTAAAAACAGATCAAATAAAAGTTTAAGTGGGAAAGCAATATGTTCAGATAATAAATATAGCAGATGCCCTGAAATATAATCTGGGCCTGGACAGAATTTACCTTTTAATAAAAGTAGTTTATTCCTAATAGACTCAACTGAAAAAGTGATAGGAGGATCAATTGGTGTTATATTAAGATCCGGTAAATGTACCACAGGTTCAGAGAAAACTTTGCAAAATTCCTTATTAAAACATCTGACATAGCTTTAGGTCATGAATAAGTAAATTATCTATTGTAAGAGGCCCCACCATGCTAGGACTTTTCCTGAGTGAATTGCTATATGAATAAAATTGTTTAGAATTTGACTTACTAGCTGAAGATGCTAAAGTCAATTCCCATTTTGATTGCACTCTACGGATAGCTGATTTACATTTTCTACATAATTCAAATAGTAATCCAGCTGGAAGCAGATCTATTTTTAAGTAATAACGGTGTTGTTTATTTTTATATGTATTAAACATTTGATGTTATTATTCAGCCATTTGGGAGATTGTTTCCCATTTGAGTTTTATTTTTTGAGGGAATATAATGTCCCACAAATTCAAAATAATAGATTTGAAAAGCATCAAACTCTGAAATTGTTTTTCCTTTAAACAAAGACAGCCAATTTATATTTTTAAATGAAGATTTATGCTGTGACAATCCACTTTTTCATATAAATATATTATCGAAGAATTACTGTTGAAAACGGTGTGTCTCTAAATTGAAATAGATAGAATTATGATCGCTAGTACCAATCGGTGTAGAAACTTGAACATCTCTAATATCTAGGACAGAACTACAAAGGACCAGGTCCAGTGTATTATCACCTTGGATAGCTGTATTTATCCATTTAAGTAAATCAATACCATACAGGAGGACATAAATTTTTTACTAATACTACTAGAAGCTATAAATAATTGCCAATTAATATCCGGAGATTAAAATCACCAGTAATGATATACTCCTATTTGTGTGGCTGTTTCAAATTCAGATAGAACAGCATCCACCAATAAACTAGTACAAGATGAGGAAATATAACATGTGCCAAGGATGAAGAAATCCACTTTAGACAAGAAAATTTTAAGCCACAGAGTCTCAGTAGGGAGATCATGAGTTTTTTTTAAACTAGATATATTAAGTGAGTCCATTTTATTGCTAATAAATGAGGCGACGCCTCCCCCTTCCTTGTACAATGATTCAAATAATATGAAGTACATCCAGGAAGTTGCTTTGTCCAAGCAGAGTCACAGTCACCCCATGTTTCACTTACTGTAACAATATCTAAATCCTTATTCAAGATCACAGCAATTAACTCATCACATTTCTGTGTCAAGCTCCTAGCATTAAAACTAAGAAATTGCATATGTTGGCATGACACATTATGCATAAGTGAAGATGATGTGCATGTTTTAAATTACCCCTCCCCCCAGATACTAGTTTAAATTAGAGTTAATGGATAGTAGAAATTGTTTACTCAATAGGGCATTCCCCAATTTACTAAGATGCAAGCCATCAGCACAATAAAGCCCTGGTTTGTTAAGGAAATCTTCCCAATGGGTGATGCACTTTAATTTTTGTCATAAACACCAAAGCCTAAGCCAATTATTGACAATTTTGATCTTATTGTTAAGATACCCAGAGTACTGTGGAATAGGTAGACTCTTGGAAAAAATAATGTCACACCCCCTATCAATCAATTTATTAGTCATTGAAACATAAGCTTGTTTAATGTTTTGAATAGAATCTCTATAAATGTTATTGGCACCAACATGAACAATACACAATGGATTAAGGTCATGAAACCCAATAATGTTATCAACCATAAGAGTTAAATCTGAAATTTTAGCACCTCTAAAGCTTGAACAAGTTCTATTATATTTATCAGGCTCACATAAATCTCTATCTAATTTTCTAGCTAAAGAGTCACCCAATACATATAACTGTCTAGAGGTTGAGACATTACAATTGGAAACATACATAGTGGATGTTTCTTCATTGGTTTGCACAGTGGCAAAATCTATCAAGAGAGGATTGGGGTGAGGTTAGACAAGAGCCAGAAACTTGTAACATATTTGCTGGAGATATGTCTATGGAATTAATAACTTCATTGGGGGGGGTCAAAGGAAATACCATCAGGATTGGTAGCAACAGTAGACAATGGATCAAAGCTATTATGTAATGGAATAGAAAAATGCTCTGTCTTACACCTTCTTTTTTTTTGTACTTTAGACCCTTGTACAGTGTAGCAGTTAGTATCTTCCAAACTATTGCATGTACTGTACTCTTCTTCTCTAGATCTTTTTTTTGAGACATCAACTGGAATAGTTGGCAAGTTGCTTGAAATAATACAGGTACTCTCTTTAAGTAATGTAATGGAGCTAGAGGTCAAATTGGATGGAGTGTCATTTGCTGGGGTATTGGTTGCACATAACGCTGATTGAACCATTAAATGTTCAGGGTTATTGTTAGATTCCAACACTAAAATCCTCTTGTAGTATAAACTGTTTTCACATTGTAATACTATGTTATCAGTGTATTTTGCACATTGGTAAGGAAGGTTGTCAGCATTAATAGCTGACAAAGTGAACATATGACAAAATATACATTGTATGCCAGTTTCTCCTGTTGTGGTAGTAACAATCACATTGATATTACTGATTGTGTTTATTGGGGAAGCCATTTCAATGTGTAGAATAAGCAAGAACACTCCAGATAATCTTAAGTAATCACAAATACTACAGTACAGAAACACCAGTGTGACCCTTACCTCCTAACGACGCTTAACATGCTAAGAATGCACATATCTTGGCATGCGTCTTCTACGCGGAGATGTGCATGCCCTGCTCCCTAGCTCGCCCTGCTCACTTGGTGAGTGATATAAAAGAGTGTAGTGACCTAGAAGTGGTCACCAAGGTCAGCAATCCCCTTGAAGCAAAAATAAAACAGCCTTTTTTCAAACTCCATGAATTCCACTCATGCGTGGAGTTGGTGTAGTATAGTGTATGTTAAGTCCCCAAACTTAGAAAAAAAGCAGCTCCCTAAGTGAAGTGTAGTTCTCAAAAACAGAGTAAGACAACTACACTCCCTCTTCCTGCTTCCTGGGAACATCAGCAGGGCTCAGACACATGTAGGTGGTACACAAACACAGACAGACTCTGTTAAAAAGGTGTAAAAAAAACACCATAAATCAGTCACACAGTTTGCACACAGCTCAGTAGTAAAACTTTGTTTGTTAGAACTGTTTTCATCTGATTTCCTCTGTTTCCTCTGATACACCTTCATATCCCTTCCTCTGTGTCTCCTTATACTTTCTAGAATGCTACCCTTCTAGCTTTCTTCTTTTATTTTCTTTCAAGAACCATAGCAGTATCTCTTTTAGGGATGGGTGGGCTGGCTCTGTCAGGTTCTTATTCTGACTCTGATTTTTTTCCAAAAGGTTCTGATTTACTCTGATAAATTAAATACCTATTTTAGTCTTTCTGAGTATGAGAAATGCATCAGTATTATTATTTTAAATCCATCTGTTAAGAAAAATAAACTGTAACCTTTTAAATAAAATGTTGTGTTTGTATTTTTGTGTAATTTTTCAAGGTCAGCAAGCAGCCAACAGCAATAAAAAAAAATGACTGTTGTTCTTTTCAGTCCTGTGTGTCAGCCACCACATGACATTCATAGGAAACAGTGAGCTGGATTCACAATACTCTTGAAAATCCTGCTACTGCAGGAAAAACTCGGTGCAAGTGGGTTACCACTAGTAGAACTGCAATTTCTCCCGCAGCTACAGTATTCTCAAAATTGGAGCTGGTTTACAACTGGCTCCACAATTTATTGCAGCTTACTGGTCGTGTTGCTGTGGAAAACTGCACAACTGTGGAAAAATGTTACGGCCGGTGGGACCAGTTATAATATCTTCTGCAGCTACTGTGGATGTGAACAGCAATCTTCACAGCTGCGGAGATTTTGGTCCACAACTAGAGTTGCGGTGTGGGACTCGATCCCAAAAACATTTGTGAACCCAGCCCAGTGTATGCAGGTCATTTGGGGCTTTGCAGTGAAAGGAGACAGTGTGTTAAATGTTAGTCAGAAAGACAGAGAGAGAAGAATTCATCAGTAGAAAGAAAACAGCAGGGTGCAGACCTCCACTGAGTCTTTTTTTTATTATTTATTTATGTCTAGGATTATAAAATACCTTTGAGCAATGAACTCTTTACAAAAGTTCCATGTCAAACACATACACACCAAACTGAAACAGCAAACTACAGGAGGTACAGTACATATAACAGTGAGCATGTCATAAAGATGTGTAGTACAGTTATCCAAGAGAACAGCTCAGTTACAGATATGCACGGTGAGAGTGTTAGTTAATAAAATACAGCAGACACAGATAAACAGTAGTATCTAAAACAAGCTACAATTTTGTCCAAAACTAAATAGAACATAGTAGAACAAGGGAAGCAGCCAGGTAGGCCTTGCCAAACATGAAAGAAAGAGTAGTTTGCAGCTGGAGGTGAGAATAAGAAGAGGGGGAGAGAGATATAAGATTAGAGGGTGGAGGTGTGTGGGAAGAGTAGGAGGTCAGTGGGAGTGACACATAAGTGCAAGACAATAGTAATGGGACAAGCTGGGTGTGGCATAGGTGAAATTTGCAAGTAGAGTGGCGCATGTTAGAGGAAGCAGTCACAGCTGCTTTCAGCTAAGAGGTGCCACTGCAGCTTGTTTTTGAAGGGTCCAAGCTTGGTAACAGAGGTGATATCACAATGGAGAGCATTGTCCCAAAGAGGTGGTCTGTGAGCAAATGATCTTTGCCCTGGAAAGTATGGCAATGTGGAACCTAGAAAGTATACCATACATAGTACAACAGTCAACTGTAAACTATACATACTATTGTAACATAGAAACAACAAACATCAAGCTTCTCCTCACCTGTGCTGACAACAACACAAGTTCAACAGAATAAAAAATTTTATAAAATAAAAACAGAAGATGAATATGGTGGTGGTTGTTAGGTTGTTAGTCTGCGGATGGGTCACTTGTGATTATTTTTGCTTTAGCTATCAGTTTTAAAAGATCTTACCCAAATTTGAGTGAGTGTTTAGAGAGTAATATTAAAGTTGCCAGTGTGGTGAAATTTCTTACCAGAAGATGGATGACCTGACTTGACTAAGAAAATGATGTCAGATGCTTTACTCAAAGTCCTGAGAAGCATAAATGTTCTTACTTATTTATTTATTAAGAACTCAGAATTACAATCTTTGAGTCAGAAGACTCATTTTCAATGGCTCCACATCAGACATCACAAGAATTACATATATCAATCAATCAATCTTTATTTATCCAGGCGAACACCATTGAGCAGGGTCATTTATAAGGTGGACTCATGTACACAAGGTCAAGAAAACACTTTTATGTACAGATAATAAATAAACATAATTATACAGAAATAAAAAAAAATACATAGCAATAACATGTTAACATTGCACCCAATGGGTCAATACAGATATTAGTTAAAAGTACAAAGTTCAGTACAAATATCATACTGAGAGCAGTTTAGGCATATAAAGTGAGAAAAGTTGTATACATTTTACAGTACAAGTGTCAACAGTGGGGAGAAGCAGTTCAAAGTAGACTTTGTCAAGATAGTAAGATAGGGTGCTGGTGACTGAGGGTAGGGGTGGGGAATGGGGCTAGGGGCAGTCACAGCTACCTGTAGCCAGGAGGTGCTGATGGAAACTCATCTTGAATAGACCCAGTTTAGACTGAGAGGAGATCTCAACAGGCATGGGATTCAGCCACAATGATGTCCTGTACATGAATGCTTTTTGCTTTAGTGAAGTCCGACAGTGGAGTACTTGTAAGGGAGATTTAGTGGTGCTTCTGGTGATCCTAGAGGTGGGGGGGTGAGAAGGTGGAGGAGGGAAGGGGGATAGAGTCCTAAGGTAATCTTCTTGGCAAAGAGGCAGGTCTGATATTAAAGCCTTCCCTCAAAATTTAGCCAGTTCATCTGAGGGTAGAGGTTCCGTGTATGTGTGAGCCTGCCACATACAGCTACAAGCTTGCAGGCTTTGTTAAGAGTGACCTTTATCCTACCTAATGCACTGTGAGGGGTAGATCCATATATAATGCCATAGTCTGCTAAGGAAAGGACAGATGTGATAGCTAGGCTGAAGGCAACAGTAGGCAGGCATGACATATGTGCCTATAAAGAAGGCCAATCCTCCTGTTAACAGCAGTGCAGACTAGGGTAATATGTTCATTGTAGGAAAGGAGGGGTCCAGAGTGATGCCAAGATATTTGAAATTGTGTACTTGTTCCAGCTGTGTGAGTTGACAATTAAGTATATTCAGAGGGCACTTTGTGCTTATTTTGAGGTAGAGCAAACATCATTACTTTGTTTTTTTTTATAGTTCAGTACGAAGCTTATGTCTGAGAACCATAGTTCTGATTCGCAAAAATCTCTATAGGTCATTTTGCAGGAGGTAGGATCAGGGTGGCTATAGAACATTACAGCATCATCGGCATATAAAGTAACTTCCCAGAACAGGCAGAGGGAGGGTGTTGATAAATTAACTGAAAAGGAGTGGACTAAGGATTGAACCCTGGGGTACTCCCAACCTGACCAGAAGACTAGGGGAGAGGATATTGTTAATTTTAACTTGTTGAGATCTTCCATGTAGGTAGTTGGTGACTGATGAGTTGGCTTCTTGGAACAGGCCCATGGAAGAGAGGAAATCCACAAGAAGGGCATGGTTGACCGTGTCAAATGCCTTAGTCAGGTCTATGTAAACAGACCCAACTAAGTGACCACGGTCAAGGACTTTCTGAATAAAATCAGTATATTTCAGGAGGGCAGTGGAAGTGCTATGGCCCTTCCAGAAACTGTGTTGCTGGGGACATTGTATATTATAGTTCACCAGGTATTCAGTGAGCTGGTCAGAGACAATTTTTTTTCAAGGGCTTTGGAGATGGGAGGTAGGATAGAAAATGGGCGATAATTGTCATGGGCAGTTCTATTGCCACTCTTTGGGATGGGGTGACAACAGCCACTGGGTGGAGAATTGGCTGAGACACAGGGACGGATTAAGAATTTTGGTGAGGGGGGACAAAACAGCAACAAGGACAAGAATGAGGAGTTTTAGATCCAGGAATTCTCTGTTAAATCTGGACTTCCTAAGGATCTTAGATAGATAGAATTTTGCTTCACGCTGGGTTATTATCCTAAACTGAAAGGAGGGATGTTTGTGGGGGGCACAGTGGGGTTGGTGCTGTTGTCAAAGGAATCGGAGGGGGGAGAACTGTTCTAAGATCAGAGAAGGTTGTATCAAGGTGTTGGCAATGAGTAAGGGTCCTGGGTGAGTACACCATTGACATTTAGCATACCCCAAGAGGAGGTGAAATTGGTTTGGAAGTGTGCAACCTTGGCACAGCGAATTTCCCTGGTACAAAGATTTCTGGCTGCTCCGTATCATTGCCTGTCACGTGGGAGCCTGGTTGCCAAGGCTTTGTGCCAGAGAGCATCATGGGTGGACATAAATTCCAGAAGTCCCTGGGTGATCCAAGGCATATCCAGGTATTGTATTACCCTCTTTATGTAGGGGGTGATGATGTCACAGGCAGGGTTGAAGGAGGCAATAAAGAAGGCCAGGGCATCATCAACATTAGTGGTTATGTCAATTGGGGTCCAGTCCCAGTTCAGGAGGTAGTCTTTGAACTGCTGTAAGAGCCTTTTGAGGAAGCTTTGATATGAGGTATTTGGGGTGGTTTTATTATTAAGTTGGAACATTTACAGAGAACAGAGGAGTGGTCACTTATGGAGTCAGGAAGGACGTTAACCTCAGTGATTCTCTCAGGGAAGTTGGTGAGGATGAGGTCTAACAGAGCACTATTTCCTGTGTTATAATTAATTCTGGTGGGGGTTTGGGCGACTTGTGCCAGATTAATGGCCACAGCTGTGTCCCTATAATGAGCGGCAGAGGGGGCCAACCAATTGATGTTAAAGTCTCCTAAGGCAATTACCTCAGCCTTTTTTGGCAATTGGGAGATGTAGTCAAGGATGGTGTGGAAAGCAAGCTTTTGGTTATGTGGTGGGAAATATACAGGCATTACTAGCAGTGTTTTGCTAGAATTCCCAAAAGCTAATTTAATTGTTAGAGCCTGGGCTCCATAGCCTGGGGCGGAGGTCTGGAGAATGTACCCTTGGAGGGAGTCCTGAAGGTAGATGGCACACCTGCCTCCCATTTTCCCCACCCTGTCAGTTCTGAAGATTCTGTAACCATTTAATGCCACAGCTGTGTCAGGGGTTTCTGGAGTAAGCCATGTTTCAACAACTGCAAGAACATCAGGTTTGTAATTTGTGGCCCAGCCTCAGAGAAAAACATGTTTCTTTAGTAGGCTGCATATGTTCACCGAGGCTATAAAGAGTCCACCTCCATGACAATTAGAGGGGGTGGGCAGTGAGATTGGCCATGGGTTGGGGTACACATTACCAGAGAGGAGAAGTAGTAATAGGGCAATCCTTTAAAGGCCAAGTTGAAGCAATTTAGGTTTGATGTACAGCTTGCTTAGAGGAGGCTTGGAGACAATGAATGGGATGGGGAGGGAGAGAACATGTGGCAGAATGGGATAGGACAGTAGGAAACAGTGGCTACTGGGGCCGATTGCAGACACCAAAGGTGGTGTGGTGAGTGTGAGGAGTTTGGCACAGTTTGTACAACTCAGGAGTACCAGTGGGTTTGTAACTTAGGGTGGGGAAATGGGTGGTGGAGGTTTGGTGGAGGGGGTGGGGGGTGACAAGTAGTAGAAGGAGGACGGGAGGTATGGTCAGAAACATGGCCCCCATGGTGACCAATGGGGGGGAAGAATAATGGGGGGAGAGTGAGGTGAAGCTAATTAATGACACAGATAGCCATATAAAGGTAGGCCTGAAGCTACGGTACAATGGTTTGGTTACTGCCTCTGGTACAGAAGGTCATGGGTTCAAGTCCCCAGGCAGGTAGAAGGGGCAGACAGGAGCAATAGAGCAAAGATCGGAAGTGGGGCCATGAAAAAGTGGATAGGCCAATGATTTTGGAGGTGGGGTAGGCAGGTAGAAATTAGAGAAAATGGGTGTATAATACTGACCCCTAGTGGTCAGAAAATGTAAGCAGCAAATGGGAGAATTGGACTTTGCTTATGTAACCAAGATGTCACGTGACCAGATGTGCACGAGCAAAAGTAAGGACGGCCTTGGTGGAGGATGGGTGGGGCAGTTGACATGCAGCATTGACGGGCTAACACCTCACAGAAGCCCAGCACAGAGAACCAAATGCTCTCAGAAGATCTCTGTACCTGTTCAGATGGCTCCTGCTGTAGCTACATCAGCTAATGGAGTGGGGTGGGTGGGATCATTTGGAGGAACCTGTTCAAATCATTCCCACTGCACCTCCATCAGCTAATGGGAGGTGGGTGGGTTCATTCTGAGGCGCCTGTTCAATGGCTCCTGCTGCAGCTCCGCCAGTTAATGGAGAGGGTGGAGTGGGTTCATCTGGAGGAGCCTGTTCAAATTGCTTCCTCTGCAGCTCTGCCAGCTAATGAAGCAGGGTGGGGTGGGTTCATTTGGAAGAGCCTGTTCAAATGACTCCTGCTGCAGCTCCATCAGCTAATAGAGCTTCTAAAAGGTATAAGTATGATCTTAAGGCTGGCAATGTTGAAACTGCTAGAAAGATGAAAGAAAAAAAAAAACAAGACACTTAATTCCCACTCTAAGAATCAGCATGTTCAAGCCATCTTCCAATGCAGAAAGGAAGCTGCTGGAGAAGAAAGTACAAAACCTGCTGTTGCCAAAGGCAGTAGAGCCTGTGCTTCCACAACAAAGAGGAAGAGGTTTTTTTTCAAGATACTTCTCACAACAAAGAAAATGGGAGTGGTGGCTCATCCTAGACCTAAGGTGCTAAACCAGCACTCATGAAAGCCAAGGTTCAAAATGGTAGCCTTGAGACCCAATCTGGAGTACTGCAACCAGTTCTGGAGACCCCATCTCAGCAAGGACATAGACAGGATGGAGGCAGTTCATAGGAGGGTAACTAAAATGGTGCAGGGTCTGCAAGAGAAGCCTTAAGAGGAGAGACTGAAGGAGCTTAATATGTATACCCTTGAGGAAAGGAGGGAGAGGTGGGACATGATATAAATGTTTAAGTACCTCAGTGGAATCAACAAAGTCCAAGAGGGTAGCATCTTTCAGAAAAAGATGTGCAAGAACAAGGGGACACAATTTGAAGATAGAGGGTGGACGGCTCAGGGGCAATGTGAGGAAGTATTTTTTCACAGAGAGGGTGGTGGATGCATGGAATAGCCTTTCTGAGGAGGTTGTGGGGTCTAAAACTGTGGGAGAATTCAAGAATGCAAGGGACAGGCATAAGGCAATTTTTGTGGGAGGTAGGAAGAAATAAGCTGTTGGTTAAATAGGATCTGCAGCTTATTCTCTAGGTAGGGAAATGGGTAGACTAGGTGGGCCAAGCGGTCTTTATCTGCCATCAAAGTCTATGTTTCTATGTTTCTATGTTACTTACAGGAATTGGCTTCTATTAAGGCAATACTGATGGAGCTTGTTACTTATGTCAAAGGCATTACATTTTCTTTGGATTCATTGCCCACTCATGTTTCAGATGTCGAAACTAGAGTTAGTTCACTTGAAGACAGGTCCCATACAGAAGAACGGAAGACTGTTAGCCTTCATTGCAGATTGTAAGCTATAGTATGGAGGAAAACATAGATAACCTAGAAAATAGGTCACAAAGGAATAACACATTGTTAATCCGCATTCCTGAGGAGGCTGACATGTCAAATGCGCCTGACTTTTATTAATAATCTTTTGTCAGATTGCAGGTCCTCTGGAGACAGGTCATACTTGTGCTTATCAGTCTCTGCAACCTAAACCTAGCTAAGGTGAGCATCCCAGGGCCCTGATCTGCAAGTTATTAAATTTCCAGGACAAACTGAAAATTCAGAGAGCTGCTTGAGAACAGCAAGTGCTTTACTGGCAGCAACACCGCTTTCATATTTTCAATGATGTGATCCATGATGCATGGGAAACAAAGGGCTTATTTGGATATTAAGAGGTGCCTTCATCTGATTCAGTTAAATGTTGTATTCAATTTCCTGCAAACTTGTAGTAACTTTGCCTCATGGAGTGCTTACTTTTATTCAGCTGAATTGGCGTCAACAGTACCAAGTCTACTCCGGACTTATTTTCCAAACACCAAGAAACTTACACCACGAGAACAAATGGACCATTGAGTAATTGTATCATTTGTTTTAATTTTGGTAATGGTGCCTAAAAGTGGCTTTAACATCTATTTTACTGGCTACCACATGTATTAGAAATAGAATTGCAAGTGAAACCTAAGATGGCCATACCAGGCTACAACATATTCAGAAGAGATAGGCAGGGAAGAAGGAAAAGGAGTGGCACTTTATGTGAAAGATAACTATAAATGACGAGAGATCCAGGAGGAACAAATGGGGAGAGATGCCGGGTTGCTTGAAAGGAAAATAGGTCAGCATCAGTACAGCAGTGGTCTCTCAGACCACCAGCCCAGGAGGAAGAAACAGATAGGAGTTGATGCTAGCCATCCAAAGGATGGCAGACAAGGGTGAGGTGGTGCTGGTTGAAGACTTCAGTATTTCAGACATGGACTGAAGCCTCCCAGAAGCAGCATCAAGCAGGGGCAGATTTATCCTGGACTCCCTTCAAAGTGCCTTCCTCAACAACTGGTCATGGAACCAACTCAGCAGAATGCAATTTTGGACCTTGTTCAAACAAACAGAGACAGTGTGATGAGAGTAAGAGTGGGGGAGCACCTGGAAAACAGTGATCACCAGTCGCTGTG